>CP141139.1:52301835-53587144 GCA_035236585.1 Warburgia ugandensis | reverse complement strand
AGAGTCTTGGGATCTATGGAATTTTGTGGAGACTATAGGAGGGCTATTTATAGGTTATTTGTAAATTATTTTAATTAAAATTTTAATTATTTTTATTTTAAATGATTTTCCACTATTTTTATAAAATTAAAAGCATATTCCTCATCATGTTTATTCTTCATCATTGATATTCCCTGAGTTGGCTGTCCACCAGCTCACCTAACCTTTATTTTCGCCACACAAAAGTGAATGACCATTTTACCCATATGGGTAATGTAAATTCACAAAATTAAGAAAAATAGGAATTTTTCACCTGAGCTCAAATTTCAACGTGCTTATAGTTATTCTGACTGGTTTCCCATGAATGATTCTAAATATCTATGTTTCAAGACCTGATTCTTTTTCTAAAAATTAATATTATGGTAAATATAATATTCTACCTTGATTTTCATAAAAATTCCAATTAATTTCAAATAATTCTAGAAAAATTGGGTTTTTACAATTCATACAAGAATTAAAAATCTAAAATAACAAAAATAGTGCATAAAAATTTATGTAGAAAAATCCTAAAATAATATCACACAAACTCAAATCTTGGACAAAAATAGAAAAGGGAAGATATAGAATCTTATGCATGCATGAAGTGGAAAATAATGAAACTCCTTAGAAAGATAAATGTTAGAATTAACTCTATAGTATAAAATTATCACTCAAAACTTATCTATTAGTGAAAAACCATTATTCAATCTTCTACGTATGGAATATAGAAAATACTATAACCTTTTAGAAAGATAAAGTAATTACGCTATCTAGTAAGTATTGCATTTATTATTATAAAAATTTGAAATAATGTCAATCTCAATGGAAGGAGAAAAATAAAGAAATAGAAACAAAAAAAAAGAGAAGAGAATTTTTCACCAAGTGACATTTGGAGGTGTGCGATGAAAATGCACATCATCTTATGCATATTCCACTTTGTTTCTTATTATTTGGTTTTGAAAAGACGAGTAAAACCACAAAAACTTTTTTGAAAACTTGCTATTACCCATGCCAAAACATGAAAGGATATTGATCAAAGAAATCCATGCCACACATACAAAGGAATAAGAAGTACATTTTGTGAAACTGGGCTAGACACAAAATCATATGGTTCTTCTCCACAAAAATGCACAATCATGTTTTATCCAAAGGAAAATTTTACAAAAAGTTATTTTGAACTTCTTGGGATTTGGAAACTACCAAAGATCAAGGACAACATTCCTCCACACATTTTACAAATGACTTGGAATCCAGTGAAGGAGAAGATTGCAAAGAGATGATCGGGAAAGGTAAGCTCTTTACTCAATCTTCCTTATTTTTACACTTTTATTTTTAAATCTATGATTGAGTGTATGACACTTTTTCTAGCCTATGGTAGTTGTCAATTTTATAAAAGCAAACTTAATGACATGGATGGACACAATTGATCATAGTATTCATTGGGTGATTGACTCTAATTATCATTCAAATATGAGGTTCCATGCTTTATAGGAGGTGGATTATGTGTTAAAGAGGGTTGGCTTGGATTTTTGGCATAAGAGCTATCATGTGCTCTGGTTTCAAGATGACGAGATTCATCCCACCATTAGGGAGCTCATCAAGTTGGAGGAAACTAATTGGAACCCTCAAGTAGTGAGATACATTTGAAGTTTTGTGGAATTCTTCATCTCACTGAGGCCGAAGGAAATAGTTATATCCTTAGAGATGAAGAATGCCCTGGGAGAATAATTGCCATTGATTTATTGTTAGGAGATTTTACATTGGCAGGTTGGTAGGAAATAGGAATAGGTTGATTGCAAGATGCATACTATGCTTGTTCTTCTTAACCTACATCCATCCAAATACTCTTCATGTTCTTGCTTAGATGATTAAAATAGGTAAGCTAGTGATGCATAACAATGCAGATCCAATTTCATTTCTTTTGGCTAAGACACTTCTTCGCCTTAGTGATATTAGTCCTTGGAGCTAGACAATGACATGAAAGCATTTCTTTTCTTCATTTAATACCTTTTTCCCTTCTTATGACCCATTTTCCTTTCTTTGTATTGTTATTTCTGTTCTAAACCTTGATATATATATATATATATATATATATATGAAACTAGTTGTGATTCATGGAGAGGTTTTCCATTTCTTATATGCCTCTCCATAGGTCTACATTGACAATTGTGTTAAGTTTTCTTTTATCTATCTTCTAAAGCTTGACTATATTTTCAAAGTAATTTCCTTGATGATGATGGAACTTTCCATTTTACGTGAAATTTGAAATTAAGATCCGATGTTGGAGCTCTCTTTTATTTAACAAATAGATTTTCCAACTTGATGTTGACTAGGGTTGGCTTTCTTGTTTAATGCTCTTAATACTCACTTTTGATATCCTTAATTATAAATAATAGAGTGCCTTCAATCTAGTTTTAGCAAGCAAATGTAGTTAATCATAGTGAGCCTTGACCCAATGATTTTTTAGTAGATTATTTTAAGACAAACCTTAAGGATGGAACCTCTACTTAATTCTATACACTAGGTTGTAAGGTGTGGCACCTGTTGTGATCTTTTGAGTAGTTCAATATCCCCACAATGCATAATGTAACATTTCATACCAATTTCCTCCAAAAATCATACTACTCCATAAGATACTTTCTCTTCTTCTTACTTACAAGGACTACTCTCCTTGTTTTGTGGAATTTTAATAACTTTTCTTGTTGTGATTGGTTGTGAGTGGATTGAACCTAAGCTCTGATATCAAAACATGTGACACCTTGGGTTTTTAAAATACTATTTGAAAACTATTTTGAAATTTAGGATATCCCTTGTTTAAAATTCATTTTGAAAACAAAACAGTGGAATTTTTTTTCTCTCTTAAAAGTGTTTGTGAAAATTCTGAGTGTCATTTCTTACACAAACATAAGGATTTTATAGTTAAATGAATGTCATTTCTGCCAAAAATTTGGCAGACTATCCTCTATTTTTTGGACTTATGTGCATTTGACGATACAAATAATTTTCATCATTTTGAAAACCAATACACAAAAACTTATCACATCCTAGAATCTCTAGTTATAATCATATCACAACATATTCCACTAAATACAAATTAGTCCACAATCATGAAAGTATATATACATTGGTACTTTTGAATAAATCATAAAGCTAACCTAAAGTTGTAAAGCTCACCCTTTAAAAAATAGAAAATCTCAATCGTTTGAAATGTCAAACTTCGTAGCTATTTTCGCATTTGAATTGTTCATCTTTCTATTCTAATTCTTCAAATTTGAGACACTGCAAACAATTACAATGCCTCAGCAAGATGGGGCTTGTGTAGGTTAAATAAGTCACTATTTTTTTCATGTAGTACATGATTTACATCATCAATGCATTTTGAGAATTTAACATACTTAAACAAAATCCATGATTTTTCAATGTAAGTAATCATGCAAAAATTACAAACTCTCAAATTGTACATTCATGAAATCAATTTACAGGTACAATTCATATACTTGATGAATCGCAAGTCTATCATGATTTCTAAAAATATTATTGCCTTTCTTTTTCCTAATGATTAAAGCATCTCAAGATTTTATTGTCTTAAGAACGTTTAACTGTACTATGACCATTTTCCATGATTAGACACATAAGTGTTCTAAATTCATTCAAGACATAATAGTCCTTCAAGATCATTCACCATACATGATCATCAGAGTTATCCCTATAAATGTCTAACTTGTTTGTCATTTGATGGTTAAATTAACTTATGAAGAGTGAGGTATCGAACATTCTCATTATCATGTGTAAATGTAGTTATCCAACATCTTAGTCTTCACAAACACAATGCATTTTTCATATGCATGTATGAATCAGTATATGATCATGCATAATCACTCATAATGCTCAAGCAATCTAACACCTCAATAAAATGACCATGGCATAACATTGGTTAAGGAAAATTAAGATGTATTATAATACTGATGGCTAAGCCACTAGTTAGGTGTCAATATCAAAGTATGATTGATAAAAATAAAGTTAGTTGATAAGGTCAAATAGTATACTATACATTCATAGTTTGATTGTTAGCAAACAATGTCTAATAAATCTTCAATTCATATAGAAATATTTCTTTTTGCATCATATCAAACTAGAAACCATAACTATGAAAATCAGTCTCACATTTATGAGGTGAAAATCCATGAGGAAAATATGGTAATTCAAGTCATGTGCAATATCCAACAGAAATAGAAAGCTAATCAATTCAGTAAGCTCAAATATGTAAACAACAAAATTCTAAGGCACAGAGCCCTCAATTATAATGTAGAATTCAAAACACATTGTCATGGAAAACTAATTGCTCCATATCATAGTGGCTTACTATCCTACCACTAGGGACTGATCTAGACTCTCGAGAAATGACTAGCATGCCTAGTATGCTAAAAATTACACAGATACCTATGCTTGTAGGGCCCTTCTATCACCCAATGGCAACTACCACATCCACTGTATGGGCATGTGGGTATTGCACGACTAAAAACTCACTAGTCCTCTTAGGGGCTACCCTACTATAACTTAGAGCACTTCCCCATGAGAAGCTACTCCTATTACTTGCTGTCTCCACTGAAAGGCTAGTATCAATATCATTTCAAAGGTTAGTGTCCAACTGCATGTCCTAGCATAGGGTCTTTAGGACTAAAAGCAGTACGTAGCATACCTACTTCCACGTTCTATTGCCGCCCTAGGCATGCATGCCACCAGCCTTATAGTACTTGTAGAGTGCATGCCAAATAATGATCTAGCACTTAGGACACTCTAGGAGTGATTGCCAAAACATTGATGAAATCCATATCCATAAGGACTTACAGCTACTTGTAGAGTGTTTGCCTAAAGCATTAATAAAACCATAACTATTAGGGCTTACAACTGCTCATTAAGCGCCTGACTGAATATCAACAAATTCGCATCCATTAGGAATTATGGCTACTTGTCGAGTTTCCACCCAAAGCATAAATCATATGCATCTCCAAAACCATTTCATAAAAATAAAATCACTATTTTAAAGTTTATGAGAAACCATTCAAATCTATTCATTTTCAACCCATATTCTCAACAAGTGAGAAAGACATATCTTTGCAAGCATTCAAAACATGCATTCCTTATTCATATATTAGATAATTCCTTTTCAGTTCCCAAAACTATGCATCTAATGCAATGATTGTAAAAGATAAATCTTTAAACAATATTGTAAAAATGCATGTTGCTATGTGGACCATAATTAAATTAGTCTATAGCATTTGTACACAGAATTTATATATCCTTTCTAAGCTTAACTATGAGTCATTTCGAATGTTGTAGTATCAAATGTGTAAGTTCTTTATATATTAGTAGCATGTGTAAAGTTCAACTATGTTCAAGGCATTGTAATGTCAAGATAAGTATAGATTTTAACCTTGATGATCAATCCGATTACTCTTTTGTCCTAATGTTATAATTTTGATAAACCAAGTATTTCAAGTTCAATTTTTCTCTATAGTTCATCTAAATTAAATCACGTTTCTAAGTATTTCCAACATCAACTAAACATATATATATATATAATATGTTCCAGTAAAGATGTACAACATCAATTCTTTTGTTTGGGTGATGCAACTAGGGTTACATTAACATTTTATATTTAAATTTAGCCATTCATTTCTAATTTGATAAGGTGAAATGTGTCATTAAATAACCACTAAATTTATCACATGCTTCCATAAGTTTTAGTAATTAAATACAATACTTCGTAAATCATCATTTGCATTAAATAATTTTTTTAAACACATAGAAATTATTGAACTTTCAAAAATATAAAATCTTAATCCACCTACCTATGGCATTAATCCTTGGTTCTCATCTGTACCTCCATTAGCCCTATCTATCGATTGACCAATTTGTAAGTTTCATCATTGATCAATAGATGGATGGCTCTGATCATGTCTTTGACATGGATTAGTTTACCATGAAAGCAGAGATATGTTGATCTATAGCTCTAAGCTTGGAACCACTATAGATCAGAAAGAGATGGAGTGCTTGATGTCATAGATCTGGATTAGATGGTCAATCAATGGCAAGATCTTAGGAACACATTAGATATGTAATTGTTCTAGGGTTTTGGTGATAGATTTATGGTCAGTTCAGGATGACTACTTGAATTAGATATGAGTCTAAAAGTATGTTTCACTAGTATATGGTTAGATCGACATGAAGGGTTAGAGATCGCATATCAGATCATTTGTTGCGAAATCTACATCCACCCAACTACACAGGAGGGTTTTAAAGTTGGCATAAAAAAGTCCCTTCTATGACTACTGACTTTATAAATATTTTAGAAGTTGTTTGAAAATAAATGAATTTAAATATATATACTTAAGAAGTTGTTTAAGCATAAGCAACTTTAAAAAATTGGTGCGACAAGGGAATTTTTTGTAGGAAGAACTTTTAAAGTCATTTTTATGAAAATGACTTCAAAAGTTGATAACTTTTAAAGTTGTTAACAAATAAACAACCTTAAAAATAGATAACTGTGGAAGTCATTTTAAGGAAGCGTCTTGAAAATATCATGATAAATTTTGCGAGAATATTTTATTTAGCAAGAATGGAATTTTAAAGTTGTTTATATATAAATGACTTTAAAAGTCCCTCACTTTTAAATTCCTTTAGTGCTAAGCGACTTCAAAAGTTTGATATTTTGAAAGTTGTTTAGCACTAAACAACTTCTAAAGTCTTTGTTGATTTATTTTCCTTTATCTTCTTCTTCTCACAGTTTTGGTATGACAACTTCATCTTTGGGCCTTATAATTCTCTCTTTTTCCCTTCTTACTTTCCATTTTTATATTTTGACTATTTGTGTCATGGAAAAAATTGTAAGTAAACCATGACTTCTTTTAAATCACATGAATTCTTTTCTTGTTGCTATCTTTCTTGTGTTTTTATTTTGTAGATCATGTGGGTTTTCGCACAACATATCATGAGGTTAAAGAATCTATTAGATCATCCCAAATTTTCCAAAATTGTATGATTTTATTGAAAATGACAACTACTTCTCTCTCAAGCCTCACTATTGAAGAAAGGGAGAACAATACGATTTGTGATTCTTACCCAAAATTAGAGTTTGATGAAGAGTGGTGGTTATACAATCAACTTTTGGCCAATTTTGAAGAAAAAGAGTGGTGTCAGCTAAATACTAGGCTAGATTTTGATGAAAAAGAGCAGATTTACTCTTTGATCTTGGCTTGAAAAGATCACATGTAACATTTGATATATATATATATATATATGTAACATTGGATGTAATCAAAAAATAATTTGATTTCCTTGTTGATGTGTTTGTTTATATGTACATATATATGTATTATATATGATTGTATTTGTAAAATTAGTTTAGTTGTGTATTTATGTAAATTTGGAATGTACAAAAGGTAAATAAATATATATTTCATGTGAAAATTTAAAAATCATTAAAGTCATTTGTATAAAAAAGACTTTAAAAGTGCAAACGACTTCAATTGTACTTCTATTTTAAGAATTATTTTGTTGACTTCCGCTATGGCTTTTCTCTTTATGTTTATTATTTGTGGAAAAAACTAAACCAAACTTTTGTTTCCCTACTCAGAATGAAATCCTAGTTGTGAATTGGAATTACATTCACAAATTCGGGGTCAATATCAATTTTTGAGTGTTGGCTAGTATCTTTATGTTTGTCTCATATGTATTATTCATATTTGAAGAATTTTTACAAGGTTGTGGGTTAGAAATTGTTCTTTTGAAAGTTGATGTCATTCGTGAATGTGTTCGTCATAATTTTCTTTATTTTTTTCATTGTTAATTGAAAATTTTCATGAAATGTGGTTATTTTGAATACTTCTAATTCATGTATATCTATTGTTTAGTAAATTTCCTAACCTAATATTTTCATATCTTACAAGTCTCCATGCAAATTTGATTCAATTTCTTATGATAATGGATAAATATGCTTGGATGACTATTGCAAGAACATCAAAAGAATATGAGGAGGGTACAGAAAATTTTATAGAGTTTGCACTTAGGGTAGGTGTTGATCATAATTGCATTTGTTGTCCATGCTCAAAATGTGGAAACTTCAAATAAGTAACTATAGGGGGTGTTGGGAGAACACTTATGCATTAATGGAATCGATGAAAGCTACTAATGATGGATTTGGCATGGAGAAGAACTTCTACATAGACCCTTGACAAGGCCTAGAATATATGATCAAGATACTATAGGAAGTGTTGGAGATAGTATTACAGCTATACAATGTTTCAAAATGCATATGATGACTTCCAAGATGACCTTGAACAATTTCATGATGCATTAGAGGAAGCCGATGAGCTATTGTACCTAGAGTGTAAAGATTATACCAAGCTGTTTGTTGTGGTAGAACTTTACAATGTGAAATTAAGATTTGGTTTTTTAGATCAAGGTTTTATAGAAGTCTTGAAAGTAGTGGGTAAGATGCTATTGAAGGATAATAAATTGGGGAGGTCCACATGGGAGGTAAAGAAAACTATGGCTGCACTAAGGTTGAAGTATGAGAAGATACATGTGTGTCCCAATGGTTGCATCTTGTATAGGAAGGAGTACAAGGATAAAATTACATGCCCAACTTGTAGACAACAAAGATGGAAGTTAAAGAAGAATTTAACTAAGACAGTTATGGGTGTTCCTACAAAGGTTCTATGGTACTTCCCCCCCATTTCCAAGGTTTAAAAGAGAGTTTCATATAATAGAAACAATAAAGAAATTAGTGTGGCATGCTAATGACAAAGTAGCTGATAGCCTTTTATGTCATCCAGCAAATAGCCCAGCTTGGAAACTCTGTAGACTTCATGTGGACTAATTTTAGTGAAAAACCTACAAACCTATAGCTACCATTATCTGCAGATGGGATTAATCCTCATGGTTCGATGAGTATCAAGTATAGTTGTTGGCCCGTTATATTATTTTGTTACAACCTTCCACCATATCTATGTATGAAGAGGAAGTTCATGATGCTAACTATGTTGATATTGGGTCCAAAGTAGCCAGAGAATGAGATTGACTTGTACTTATCTCCCTTGCTCGATGATCTTAAGACATTATGGGACATAGGCATTGAAGCATACGACGCATACAAGAAAGCATCATTCACCCTAAAGGTATATTGTAGTGGACAATAAAGCGACTTCCCTACATACAATAATTTGTTTGGATGCACTATGAAGGGATACAATGCTTGTCCTATTTGTAGTGATCAAACATGTGCTGTACAACTTAAACATGTTAGGAAAATGACATTCCTTAGGCACAGAATATGGTTGCACAAAGACCATCCATATTGTTTTAAGAAGGAAGAATTTAATGGGAGTGTACAGATAAGGACACCTCCAAAGATGTTGATAGGACATTAGGTATTGGAGCAGGTTGAAAATATTAATGTCTTGTGGGGAAAGAATACAAAGAAATCAAGTAAACGTGCAGGTGAAAGTAATTATAGAAGTTGTTGGAAGAAGAAATCAATATTTTTTCATCTACCATACTAGAAATCACTGTATATGCATCATGCGCTTGATGTTATGCACATTGAGAAGAATGTGTGTGAAAGCTTGATCGGTACCTTGCTTAATATCCTAGGAAAAACTAAGGATGGACTTGCAGCTTGAATGGATCTTATGAACTTGGGTTTGAAGAGGAGGTTGCACCCTGAGGATATGGGCAGTTGAGGAACATACCTGCTTAAGGCAAATTATACTCTCAATAGAGAGAAGAGGATAATAATGTGTAAAACCTTATTTGAGCTCAAAGTCCCAGACGACTGCACTTCAAACTTTAAAAACATTGTTTCAATGGGAGAGCTAAAATTGTTGGGGATGAAGTCCTACGATTGTCATGCCTTGATGCAACAACTACTACTAGTAGCAATATATTCTGTATCATCGGACAAAGTTAGGGCAGCTATTACAAAATTTTTCTACCTCTTTAATGCTTTATACAAGAAGATTGTTGATGTTTCAAAATTACTAGAAATTTAAGGTCATATAGTGACAACTTTATGTGAGCTTTAGACAATCTTCCCACCATCCTTCTTTGATAACATGGTACACTTAACAGTGCACCTCATTGATGAGGTTAGACTCTGTGGGCCAGTTTACTCATGATGGATGTATCTATTTGAGAGGTACATGAAAATTTTAAAAGGGTATGTACATAATCACAATTGGCTAGAGGAGTGTATAGCCAAATGTTATATTGCAAAGGAAGTAGTGGCGTTTTTCATAGAGTACTTAGCAGGAGTAGATGCCATTGGAATCTCAAGAAAGAAATAATCAATTCATTTCATGATCCAAAGATTGGTGAACCTCTATTAAGTGGTCATGTATTGACTGTTGATTATAAAGAATGAGACTAGGTGCATCTTTATGTGTTGTGAAATGTTGATGAAGTTCAACCTTACACTGAGTAAGTTGATCATGCATGCATGCACTTTTGTAAAATTTAATTGCTAATGGTTAATTACATTTTCCATGATTACTCTATTAACTTGTGTGTGTGTACACAGTGAACACATGGATGTACCCAAGGCAAAGAATCCATAAGAAACAAAAGTGGTTACAATTTGAGAATTGTAGCACTTTCAATAATTGTCTAGGTAAGAAGGTAAAATTAAAGAAATCTCACTTAAGTTAAAAAGCTACATTCTGGATATATATATATATATATATACATATATACATATATATATATATACATATATATATACATATATATATATATATACATATATATTAATCTTACTTAAGCATACTTAATATACACATATTCAATATAAGCGAGAAGTAGTAGGCAACGGTATATCAGAAACCTTAGATTGAATTGGTTGAACTCAACAGGATCAGCTATAAAAATGATCAATTTATTTTAGCATCTCATGCAAAACAAGTATTTTATGTATAAGATGAACATGATAAGAGATGGTCAACTATTTTATCATCTTGTCCAAGGGATTTTTTGATGAAGATGATATAGGAAATGTTGAAATAAATTACCTTTCTATTACCAAAACAAACCCTTCAATCAAAGCATTACTTGGTGAGAATGAGGATTATGTATGTGACAATGGTGAGGAAGGTGCATGGGTTTGAAAACAATATATATTATGGGATACGTGCAATATGTATATTAGTCAATTATAATATATATAATTTCATGTTAATAATTTTTACCTCCACTTTTGTCATGAGCTATATGGAATATTGATAGTGAGAATGCATGAATCAATGTTGACTATCATAAAAAAACCTGCTTCATTGTGTATTTAATTGTTAGATATTATGAAGTACTAACATAAAAGTGTATATATTTTGAATAAAAATTATAAAAATTATATGCTCTTAAAGTTGTTTAGGGATAAATGACTTTAAAAGTGTAACTTTTGAAGTTGTTTATGAATAAACAACTTCAAAAGTCTACACTTTTAAAGTCATTTAAAAAATAAACTTCTTTACGTATAACAAAAGTATCAATTATTTAACATCTTTGATTCTTAAATAAAAATATTGAAATGTTTGAATTATGTAAATTTGGTGTCAAGAAAATTAAAGTTAATATAAGAAACAACACCAAAATTTTACTATTGCATGATTGATGTATGAGTTTTCTAGGAGGATAAATTTTTATGGAATAGGAATTAGGAACCAAAACATATATAATTGGATTGTACTCAGAAAATGGAATCCAATGACCCAAAGAGCGTAAAAACGGAGTTCGAATGAGGAAGTTATGGGACTTCAAAGTCAGGGCTATCTTGGTAATTAAAAGTTAAAAAGAAAAACTAAAAATAAGAACATGAAATTGAAATTACTAAATCTGAATTCTCCTTGTTGATATGAATCCTACATCACTAAGTTTGCTAAAATCAGAGATTGGACGAATAAATGGTAATTTTCTTATAGAGGGATATTTTATTAATTTCCCTAGAGGGTCCCCACATGCAAAATTTCGAGGTTCGGTAGTAGAGGAGCGTCAGAAAACCCATCATGAGTGGAGGTCACACACATGTGACTGAAATGATGATGTTTCATAAGGGAAAAATATAATTAACATAAACTAAATTAAAAAGAAAAAGAAATAATTTATAAGAAGTAAAAGGAGGGGGTCATTTCGATAATGGCACCCCTCCCCTATCACATGTTTTGTTCTCTAGTAGAATAGACCTGCAATTCCAAACCCTGGCAACCTAGGTTTTCCCTACACTGATTTCCCAAATGCGAAAATCCCCTTGTTCGACCTTCTTCCCCAACATCAACTAAAACCCAAAAGTCCCATTCTCTTCGTCGCTTCTGAAAAGTTCTACCACTTCCTCTCCAAGGCCTCGAAGAACCTGATTCTATTCAAAAGGAAGTTTATGACAAGATAATGGATGCACTGGTGATGGATTTCATTGGAGGGAAGCATGGGCTGTTAGTGGCAATGGGATCGATGGGTTCAGGAAAGATGCATATGGTATTTGGTCATCCTTTAGCAAAGACACTTTATTTCTTTTTACTATATTTTTGTTCATTTTTTTTTTTTTTTTTTATATTACTTTCCTTGAAAGACAGTGGAGTACATCTACATTTTGGGATCATTCATTGTTTGATGGACAGGGTTTGACTTGTTAAAGTTGGTATGTAGGATTTTGGATTTTGAGGTTATGTTCAAGGAAACCCATTCATTTTCATCTGAAATTGGTTAGTTTAGGTTGCTCTACTCTTTTTTTTTTTAAAGAGAAATGATAGTTTTTGGTCATTGTTGGGAATATTTTCGGTTCATTAATATTCATTTCTCGAAATCATAGGTAGGAATGTTTGGATAACCCATTGTGATTTCTGAGTTTAGGTGGTTTGGAGCAAACTCTCATTCATTCTTTTGTTGGTAGTCTAATTTTCCATTTGGCTTTAGTTATTTGGATTCCTGGGATTCTGGGTTTGTTGATTTTTGGGGCTTTTGATTTCTAGAATGCGAAAATAGCTATGATAGAGAGGCAAAGCTTGAGATTCCTTTTCCATTTAGCTGCTGTTATGGATTGACATATTGTTTCGGGCTATAAACATGCATTGGCTATGAACAAAACTCTTTCCCCAGCCACTTCCTCTGGGTTGAGTTAGATGTGTTTCCCAAATGGGCAATATCAAAATTATAGAAAGGTCGTCACTGATAAAGGTAGTGGGTTTGTGCTTAATCAGAGTAATCGAATAAGCTTCAGGGGTTGCTTTCATAACTATAACAATGCTTCTACAAAGGCATAAAGTGGAGAATTTGTGTTAGGTTACAATATCAGCATTACATGCCCAAACTATACAATCTTGTAGGGGCGAAAGCTATACGAAACAAGCCTATGGAAGGGATTTTAGGAAGAAGGGATTTTAGATTTGTCAAAATATCCAGGGGTTCAGCTTCAACTACAAATGTATTGGAAGGAATGGGAATGAGAATAAGAGGAAGATTTGTCATGTTTTGATTTATGACAGAGAGTATGGGGTTGAAGAAAATAAAGTGAAGACAAAGAAGAAAGGGAATTGGAGGAAGGAGAAATTTACTTGGACATCTGTTCTTTGATGGATTCACTAACGGTTATAAGCATAAAAACCATTGGTACTGCAGTAAAGCTTACAATAGAGGGGATAAGGTAAGTTGCTTTTCCTAAAACATGTTTCGTTCTTTTTGTTGCTGTAGCAGTTGTGTGCATTCTAACTTAATTTAATTACCTGAATAAGATTGAAGTTCGTGGTCAATTATGGAGAAGAGGGCAATTAAAGCTAGTGGAATCTGGTGAGCGTGTCACATGAGATAGGTGGAAATTTAGGAAGAATGACCAAATAATAAGATTCATGTTTTAAACATGATCTTATTCCTTATTATGAAAGTTACAGCATGAAAATATTATAATTGTCATTATATGTGATTTGTATGGTCAATGATGGAAATTAGTTATTTAAAATGATATCATCCTTATAATTCATGCTTAATGTGCACCTACTATTTGATAAACATGATTAAGACTTAGACATCTTATATGATTGTGAAATTATGGTTATGACACAAGGGTACCATGTCAGTATGTGTGATGTATGAGTCTAGGTTTGTAGGGTACATCCTTGGTGGATTGTTACCTAATAAGTGAGGATGTTACTCTTGTTATGAAATATGTGAATAGGCAATTTCCTTACTATTATGATTATTTTACATCCGGGCATGGAGGCTTGAGAGTTTTATTTTATATAAGCATATGCCTAGGGGTGTTATGTTAAGTAACTTATGAGGGTTTGGCCACCCGCTTTCTAAAATTTGATTATATGATGATACCTTGCCTTATGAGAGGCTAAAAGTCAGGTGGGGAAATTATGGGAAGGCCCCACTGTGAATCTAATATCCTCAATTTTAATTTTAAATTAGTGATAAAATAAATAAATTAAATTTAAAAAATTTATGCATAGATTTGGTACTAAAAATTTAAAAACTAGGAAGTACACATAGATAGAATTCCAACAACATAAAGAACACAGAAAACGGAGCTCAAATGAAGAAGTTATGGGCCGTTGAACTTGTAAGGGCAGTTTGGTAATTTTGAGGGGTCCAAAATACAGGGGCAGTTTTGATCCCCTATCCATCTTCCCTTATCAAATCAGACGATTTTGTCAAAAAAATCATCGGAGGGAAGGCATATAAGGGAAGAGTTTCCCTTCCTCCTTCCTAAGCATGATCTCTCTCCCCTAGTCTGCTCCTCTCATCATCTTCTCCATCGTGCCCTTTCTTTAAACCCTAACCTCTGCAAAAATCATGTTTTTCTGGTAACTAGGGATCCAGCGTCAACAACCGCCCAGCTAATTGAGGTAAGCCCCAACCCTCTAATCCCCTTTTGCATGTGTAGTGTATATAGCAGTGACATGCATGAAAGTCGGGAAAAATGACGAGGGCTCGTTATTTTTTCTAGAAATCTATATATGCTACTATTGAAATGCAAATATGTTGATAAAATATCATTAAAAAAAAGATCGGATCGTCCATCTAGTGCATAAGCAACCCAAGAACAAACCCTTTAAGTTTGAGGGAAATCCGATGGTGGATGAAGCCGGAAATCACGAAGGACAATATGTAGGGAAAATTTTAGGAACACAAGAAAAATCAAGTAAAAACCTTAGTTTTTGGAAAAATCAAGTCAAAGGAGTGTTGAAAATGGAAAATAAAATAAATTCTAAGCAAAAGGGTGCAAAAATACTAAATTTGGGCACTTGTGGGGTCACTGGCGATGATCGGACTCCAGTTGTCTTCCCCGGTCCCAGTTCCTACATTGCGCTGGTGTAACCTAGTGTAAACTAGGGCACTGGTGTAACCCAGTGTAAACTAGGGCTGGCAGTGTAAACTGGTGCAAACGCACTACCCGACCCCTAAGTATTGTCACAAAAAACTTGATTTTGAGAGCTACAGAGGTCCAAATCATGATAAAAAACATCCGTTGTGATCATCTTCATGACGCAAAACCAGATTTAACTAAAATACTTACCATTGACCACTTTTTATTTAGAAAATTTATAAAATAGTATCCAATAACTTAGATCCGGCAGATCAAAGTGCGATCATGCCCTAAAACTTGAAAAAATAGAAAATATATGATACTAAAGAAGGGCAAGAAGAGTAAATTAGATATAATTACTTTATAAATTGATCTAGATCATTTATCTAACCCAGATCTTGGGAAATTGTTGATCTGAGGATGAACTAATTGTCAAATTTAGGAATAAACGTTAGATACACACAAAAACGAACAGATAAAGATGAGATAGGACTAAAGTTAAGAACAAATCATAATTAAAGATCTTACAGTATGATCCAATGGTTGGATTGCCATATATTCCCTTATGATGAAATCAATAACATCAAATAGTATTGTGGTATCGACAAGTATATCGAAATGTACAAGATAAGGGGATTATACACTCGAGTTGAGTGATCTCACATTGAGGTAGGTGATAACATTTAATATTTTATTTTGATTTTAAAACCTTGCATCATCATAGCATCATGATTGATTTTGATTTAAACTGCATTGTTTAAATTAGTCAAAAAATTATGAAACTTAGAATTTTATATATTATGATTGATATTTGATTTTGAAAATATATATTGAATGGATTATGATTGATGATTTCATGAGATCAATATTACGTATTTATGAATAATTAGAAATTTTCTTTCCTTATTGCATAATTCAAACTAATGGATTTTCATGAGGAAAGTGGAGGCTTGGTGGGTGGTCCTTTTAAAGGCTAACCCTGAGATGAGAGGCATGCCTTGGGGATTGCGAGCCACGAGTGCTCCTAGTTCTTGAGATACTTGTTTTTCGTATTTTGGGTTTTATGACAGGTGCTCTCACCCAGTGGATGTTATGTCAGGCCTTTCCATGGGGACGGACATTAAATTTCCCGTTTTGGTGTCGACGGGGAGCAGCGGTGGTTGAGACCCTAGAGGGTTGCCACTATAGCATGATGATCCATACTCTTATTCTGTGTGCTTGCATGATGAGCATGGAGATGTGATTATACACCTGGGTGTGATGACACTCAGAGGTTGGATATAAGTACTCATGATCGGTGATATGAGTGTATGTGATGCTCGTGGGACCCATGTATCTTGGGGTGCCCTATTATTATTGTATGCTCATTTACATTAGCTCATATCATGTTTTAAATCCATGAGATGCATGTTTTATAGTACATGATGCTTTGAGATTATGTTGGCATTGATTATAATTATTTTATTTTCATATATGATAGATCTTCTTATTATATCACCACTGTCATTCGATTTGTTCCATATTTATTACATTAAATGTCTATGTACCTGCACAAGCAATAGCTTACTGAGGCATTACTTTGTTTTGTAATGCCTTAGATCTCGAGTGCCACAGTAGGAAGGGTAAGGCCGTTGAGAGACTATGATAGCAATGAGAGATTTCTCTACTTTGACTGATAGACAGTGACATGAGTTAATAAACAGAGTACCTTGTGACTTTCTTTATGGACTGTATACTTTTATTTTATGGATTTGATTATGATAGTTATACATATGATGGACATTTAGGTAGGATGTTATGATGGATAGACCCTGGGCCACATTGTTATTGTGTTTTGGATATTTATTGTTTTGAAAATAAAGGTGCTGATGATTTTAACGTTGGTTTAACATGTGTATTATTTCAATTGTATCACCTCAAAAAATTAATAATTATGTTTTAAATTATAATTGTGATGTTTTGGAAAAAGAAAATAACACCCGGAGGTTTTCAATAAATGTTTTAATAAAATAATTAATAGAATCTTTTGAACATGGGATCCAGACTACGACTATTATTATAATATTATATATAAAAAAATTGTTACAAAAATTTGGGGTGTCACAGTGAAAGTCTTGTCTCCCCATATGGGCAATGACACAATATTTTCCACCATGGTATCAGTGGTGAATGGAGCAGTTATTCGAGCACGCTAGTACGGATCAGATAGCAACATGGTATTCCTTATGTTTGATGCACTGTGGTGCTTATATTATGGCATTATGAGATGCCTTATATGATGTGGCATGATGATATGCCATATATTGATATACCAGCAGAGGCTGGATGATTATGAACCCTACATGATGAGGGGTATGCTTCTGAAACCCAGTATAGTCTGGGGATATAGATTAGGAGACGTATTGATTATATTCATAATTTTGTATGTCTTTTGACAATTTGCATTATCCATGTAGTAATTCTATATATATATATGATTGAGGGCATAGTTTCATATAAGTTTTCATATGGGTATATAAATGGGTAGAACTGTTATGCACAGTATGGTTTATGGAATTGGATTAGTTTATTTAGATAACAAATAATAATTAAAGATGTTTGATAAATCTATGGATTACTTATATTTATGAAACATGTATATATTGATAATTGTGAAACATGTTAATAATTGATTTATTAATGGATTGTTAATGATTACGAAACATGTTAATAATTGAAATGTGAAACATACAGTAAATCCAATTCAATATAATTGCTATGAAAATGAATATTCTAACTATTATGGAATAATTAATGTGTATTAAGATTCAACATGCTTCTTAAACTCCCCTACCAAGCATAGCTTCCTGAGATATTGTAAATGTTTTATGTTTACAATATCTCAAATACAAATAAATAGGAGAAGATATATGCAAGAAGAGGAATCCAACAAACATACTTCTGCACTCAGGTATACATTTTATTAAAGTTATTGTATTGTGTAGTTAGTCATTTTAATTGTGATATTAGACATTTAATATAATGTTATAGGGGCTGTATAAGTGAACCACTAGATGGGTCCTATTTTAAGAAATGAATTTCTATCTTCTAGAAAACTATATATATGTATAGTGTGAGCATAAAGGTGACATCTGAGTTTCTGGGAAAATGAATTTCAATGAAAAGTCTTCCGCTGTTTTTGTATTTTTAAATTTAGAGGCGCACTACCTTTTGAAATAAAACACACTAGGAAATGGCCATGGAAATATAAGCTAGCATCCCCACATTTTCACTTCATAATTAATTTATCATCTTTTTTGGTTTAATATTCTTTTATTAGTATAGTTATTGTACTTCTTTGGTTATCTCATATTTTTAATTATTAGAAGTGTTTATAGAATATTTTGTGTCACAAGTAAACTTTGGAATCTTAGTGTCAATCATATACATATATATATATATATATATATTCATTTAAAATTAATTAAGTGGAGATCAACCATGAGCCCTAACCCTAACCCTAAAACCTTAACCCTAAGCACTTAACTCTAATCCCTAACCTTGTTCCCTAAAAACTTGAACCCTAAACAATTATGTACATACCCTGAAACCGTACTCTAGACCTTAACCTAAACCCAACATTGTTACCTAGACACTTGAAACCTGAACACTTACGTGCGTACCCTGAAACCTCACCCTAAACCTTGATGCTTGAACACATGAATCAATGTTGACTATCATAAAAAAATCCACTTCATTGTGTATTAATTACTTGCTAGATATTGTGAAGTACTAACATAAAAGGTGTATATATTTTGAATAAAAATTAAAAAAAGCGTAAAAAAGTGTATATTTAAAAAGTCATTTATCTATAAATGACTTTAAAAGTTTATACTTTTAAAATCATTTACCAATAAATGACCTTAAAAGTGTATACTTTTAAAGACATTTAGAGATAATGACTTTAAAAGTCCACACTTTAAAAGTCGTTTAAAAAATAAACAACTTCTTTATTTATAACAAATGTAACAATAAAAGAGATAGACCTCCTAAATTTACCGTACTAATTATTTAACAACTTTGATTCTTAAATAACAATTTACAAAATTTTAATTATGTGAATTTGGTATTAAGAAAATTAACGTTAATATAAAAACAACTCTGACACACATAGGTTAGGAAATGGACATAGAAATTTAAGCTAGCACTCCCACATTCCCACTTCATAATTAATTTATCATCCTATTTTGTTTAATGTTCTTTTATTAGTACAGTTTTTGTATTTCTTTGGTTATCACATATTTTTAGTTCTTTAGGAGTGTTTCTACAATATTTTGTGTGCAAGTAAACTTTGGAATATTAATGTTAATCAAATATATATATTCATTTAAAATTAATTAAGTGTGGATCAACCATAAACCCTAACCTTGAACCCCTAACTATGAACCTTAACCCTGAGCACTTAACTCTAACCCCCAACCCTATTCCCTGAACACTACTTGAACCCTGAACGCTTAACTCTAACCCCCAAACATGTTCCTTAAACACTAATTGAACCTTGAACCCTGAACACTAACATACGGCGGGTAGTGGGAAGGAGTTGGGTGGGGTTTGTGACGACCCAGGTTTTTGAAAACATGATTTTTTGGTGATTTATGCTCCTTGTATCTTAACAATTGAATAAAATTTGACAATAAGTAAATCATCAACTGGAAAGCATAAATCAAATATAAGTTTAACAACTATATACTAACATTCTTCCTATGAATGTAACTTAAGCTAGTGAAATAAAACTAACATGATCCTAAGTTATGAAACACATCTTCTATTATAATGAAATCATGTTTAAATCCTAATTTACACTAACATGATCCTAAGATAATCAAATCTACTAACAAATTACTCATTTAGGGCATATCATACTAAAATTTAAAGATTACACTATCATGCTTTCTAACTTAGAACATAAATCTAAATTTCCAAGATCTGATCACCTCAGATCTTGAAGATCTTAGAAATTGGACACTTATTTCCAAAATACAGAAAAATACAGAAATAAATTTTAGAAATATTATGACTTCATTAGAAACTAGACATTACAAGATTTCCATAGCTTCTTTCTGATCTCAATTTGGAGTTCATATGACTCCACAATCTTAAATTGAAGTTTTCAGCCGTTCCTAGGGTCCAGATTTGATCTAGGCCCACCAGAATTAATCTCTCTCAATTGAGGGTCCAAAACTGCTCAGATCTTTCTGAAACTTCTACCCTAGGGGTTTTGGACCATTCTGGATTGATTGGTGGAGTCAGATTTTTCATCTGAGTACTCCATCATCATGAATTAAGGGTTCTGTTGTTTACTTTATTTTTACCTTTTTATTACCAAAATTAATTACAGTAAAATAAAATTTACATAAAAAAATACTAAAAATATATGAAAAGGATTTCCACTTACTCGATTGGAGAGAAAACCTCATTTATATGCCCAATTTAAAAAAATACCTTGTTGATGAAGATATAGCCTAAAATCCACCTTTCTTGCAAATACCGTTGTTTGAACCGTTGGATCTTGAAATTTCTTTGGGGGTTTTGTAGAATAGATGTGTTGGGATGTTTTGGATGGTGGAATTGATCAAATTAGATCTAGAACAGAGTGTCTAATTGAATTTAGGTCTCTTGTTCTAATCTAAAAAGAAAAACAAGTTGGAAAGAGATCTAACTCTTGGAAATTTTGGGGTTTTGGAGAGGGATTCTAGATCTAATTTTTCAAGGAGATTGAAGATAATTTTGTGGGGATTTTATGAGGATTCTTGGAATATTTTTGGGGTTGTATTTATAGGCATTTTGGGTCTTTTTCCATGATTATAATATGTTATTTTTTAAATATAAAATGGCATGAAAGTCTTCAATGCTCCCATGCCTAACTTTTCTTCCCCATGACTAGCTGATCTTTATTGACCCATGTTTCACATGGGATGCTGATCAAATTGGTTGTTGGGGACGTGGTGGTCCCCATGTGGGTCCCACATGGTGTAAAATGTCCGTTTTGCCCTTTATGCATAAAACTTTGGGTTTTATTCCCATGATCTCGGATTTGAGTGTACTTAGTGGCGTTGGATTCGTATTTCTTAGTACATTTTAAATTTTGATGTTTCATGTTTTGATTTTTTGGAATATTTTGATTTTTGGGTAAAATTACTATTTTACCCCTTTTGTCCAAAAAAATGAAAAACTTAAGGATTTCTCATCCGAATTCGAAATTTGTTGTGCTTACAGTCATTTTAAAGGGTTTGCTGAGTTTAATTTCAATTTTACATATCTTATTATTTGATTATACTTTTATAAAAAGTATATTTTAAATAACCCTAATATTTCAGCCCGAAATATCTGAAACTCAAACTTTATTGATTTTTCTGAATCAATTTACAAAAATTGGGTTTATTACAATCTTCCCCCCTTACAATAATTTCGTCCTCGAAATTTGTAATACAACTCACTTAGGAGTTTTCACAATTCTTTCATAGCCTTACACTTGTGGCTTTGCCACTTATGAAAATTCTATTTCCTTTCGTCCCTCTTCTATACTATTTTTTTTCTCCAAGGTTAAAATACTCATCCATGACTAACCTTAATAATTCACTATATACTAAAGCTAGGTCTTGCTGGAATTTCCCAAAAAAAATGATTAATAACTCTTATTGATTTATCCCTTTTTGTTTCAAAACCTTCCATTTCACTTGATTGGCAATTTTCAACAATCTTTCTATGATTCACAATTTTCCATTATACCTTCTATTGCTCATCCTCATTCTTTTTCAACATATAAAGTTTTAACATAGCTTTCCTACTATGTATCAACATATAAAGTTTGGACATAGCTTTCCTACTATGTATATTCCTTAGACTTCTTATAATACATATTGATAAGATTCTATAACTTCAACTATTGTTCTTTGTAACAACCTTCCAATCTTTGGAAATAATTTTATCTTTTCTTATTCTTCCATTATTTGGAAGTGTGTACTTTATTTCTTCTCTATAGTTCATACTTCTTTACTATTTCCTTCTATTGACAACTTCTTGTCAAATTCTGTCCTTGAATAATAGCTTCCTTGTAATGAATCTTTCCTCATTCCCATCCATTATTTTTGTAACACTCTTTGAGTGCCATTTTATTCATAATACTTGACTTTCTACATTTTTCCATTCAAGATAGTGTCATTTAACTCTGCATATATATTCCTGATCCTCTTTTGTTATTTCTTTCTCATATTTAGAACAATATTCAGAACATTCTCACAATCTATGATAATATTTATCTCTTTTCCTCTTATATATATTTATATGTCATAGGCTTCAAAATTTCTAGATTTTGCATTTCCTCATGCTTCTTTCAAAGCATACCTCATAGCCTTTATCATATCATACTAACTCTTTATTTGCGATATTCTTGATAATTTCAATTAAAAGAGTCCATATTGACTTTGTAATCATCCCTTCTCAAATCTTTACAAACACCATAATTTATCAACTAGTCTTTAATTCTCAACAATCTATTATCAACTCATTTAGGATTTATGTAACCAATGGCAAAACTTCACCAAAAGAATGTCCTTATGTTATAAAATCAATAAGAGACATATTTCTCTAATTGTCATTATCATTTCATATTTTGATCTCATATTCCACCTTTGTTGGGTCAAATTCCATGCTATCCTTAAAATTTATATAACCTAAACTTTTTTTTTCTTTAATCACATGTACACTTACAAGACAAGTTTTGTAAGTGTGTAACATATATCCCTTGAATGCTCTTCATTTCTTGAAATCTATTTCCATATGTCATTACCACTTCATTCAATATATTTCATTCTCCTCAAATTCATGAACATCTGTTATCTAACTCATAGAACTTTTAAAATTTGTTTTTGATTTATACTTTGATGTTGCATTTCCAGTTCCCAATAAATTTGAAAATGCTCATCCTTATAGAGAAAAAGGATACTTAATTTCCTCAACATCATTTATGCATCCTTATATTGATTCCTCCTTTTTCTTTTCCTAAAAGAAATTTGTTACTCTCATAATGTAAATTGCTATGATCACTCCATATCCTTAAAAAGTTGTTCTTTCAACTCATTCATATAATTTGATGTTTTTTTTTTTTTTTTTCCTCAACTATTATAGATATTTTCTCATTCAATCTCATGTAAGATTGAAAATCTTCAAACTATCTTAAAATTTCTAACCACTTATTTCTCCAACAATTTGGATTTATATCTCATTTACAATCATCTTTAAACTTAAATTTAACAACCAATATTTGTTTTCATTTCTCATGTTTTATTTCACCTTTCCTTCAAAAATATATTTCCCCTTACTATATTTCTTAAATCTTTCAATATCCCCAACTCCATCATGTAATTGGAAGTAATATCTTTATTCATAGTTAGCTCTTTATTTGCCTTGATCAATAAGATGTACTCCTATTCATGATATTCAATGACTATATTTTTCTAATAAATATTTTTGTTTGTTTTCATGTTCCATGACCATGAAAATAAATGACTATATTTTTCTAATCAATATTTCTCTTTGTTTTCATGTTCCATGACCATGATAATCAATGACTTAATCAATGATAGTCACAAAATTATTTTCAATAGCACCAAAGTTATTATATTAATAATTCTTTAATCCTTGAAAATCCACTAGTGCTAATTTCCACAATGATTTGTCATACCTTTATAATTTCTAACTTGGTGATTTCATAATTGTTGTACCATATATAAAGCTATAATTTCTTTGTTAACCATATATTCTCATGGTTTAATTGTCTTTCTTAATAAGTTTGGGATCATATTTTTGTCCCTTTAACATATCTAACTCTCTTTTTCCTTTTCATTTTATTCTAATATCAAAAATCATCTCTTCATGTTCTAAAATTTGATCATTTCTCCACTAAATCCGTTGCCTCATTAATTTTGGAGAAAAATACTTGCTTAACTCCTTACTCATATTTATTTCAAACTATTCTCATTTACAAATTTTGAACTTTCTCACCTATCTCCTTAAATTTCTTTCAAGTCATATCCTCTTTATTTTGATGATTAATTTCATTTAAATAATTGCCATAATACTATACATGTAGCAATTCTAATTCCTACATTTATATTTCTTTATATATTTAATGTTAATGTTGAATTTTACAATACTTCTAATGTTTTCATCTTTAACACCTATTTCTCATAAATCTCCATTTCACCTTTTCTATAAGGTTGGATTTTTATATTTTTATTTTATCTTATTTTCCAATTTATCACTTCTTCTTTTTTTTCTTCACTTAGTAATGGTTCTATACATACTTCACTTAATAATGGTTATATACATACTAGTATTAACGTTCTTTGTATGTTTACTCAGGACTTTAGGTTAAACCTGAACATCATACCTTACATCTATTGTAATGTTTTCCCTTATTATTCCCTCTATTGGAATTCTTATTTGCTAAGTTGTATTTCTAATCCTTTCACTTATACTATACTATTCCTTCATTACACTAACTCTTTCTATACTCATTCTCAACGAATGAGTTTAACTCTTTCTATACTCATCCTTCACTAATGAGTTACTCTTTCTTCACAAATGAGTCTACTCTTTCCATATTCCTCAAATAATGAGTTTAACTCTTTCCTCACTAATGAGTCAACTCTTTACATCCTCTTTAACAAATGAGGCCACTCTTTCAAGACTTATCCTTCACTAATGAGTTACCTCCTTTTATACTTATCTCTTAACTAATGAGTTTATCACATAACTCCTTCTCATCAACTGATAACTTATCTCTTATTCACTCACTTTAGGTTGAACCTGAGCCTGCGTACTTGGTATTTCTACAGAAGGTGATGAACCTTGGGTTTGCTATAGGTGAGGAAGAAGGTTCTTCAACACCCTTGTCATCATCTCTTGTCATCATCTCTTCCACATTGCTCATTGTTACTTTCTCCATATTGTCTACTGGAGTATTTTGAGTTGCCTGTCTTGTGATTCTCTTTGGTGGCATCTGTTCATAATTTCTATCAATCCTTTATACAACTACTTCTATCTTAATCTAGACTTGGATTATAATCTCTCTCTTGGACATATTTGCACTGTACTGTGACTGGATGAATTGCTCTGATACCAACTGTGATGACCCGGGTTTTTGAAAACATGATTTGTAAAGTATTTTGAAAGGCAGGGCCCTTAAGAGTGTAAAATTTTTTTCGCAAAACAAAGCAGCGGAAATTCTTTTCTTTAGAACTTGTTTTGAAAACCCAAGTCACCACTTCATACATAACATAAGTACAATTTGTGTACAAAATAAAATTCCATTGAAGGAATATACTTTTATTAAACTCCAGGATCCATCCAGTGGTTCACAAGATGTGACCAAATCTAGTACAATACTTGTCCAAATTACATAATCCAAAACTCAAGCTCACCATACAATAAAACTCTCAACAAATAAACATACATGTGTTCAAGGGTATACCTTGAAGAGTATTCTCTTCAAGTCTTCTATAGTCTTCAGCTCCTAACTCTCCTTCCCTGGATCTGAGATATTACAACAAGTACAATATCTCTGCAAGCAATGCTTGGTAGGGGATTCAAGAAACATAACATTGACAATGTAATTCCAATACTTCATAATCTCATTATCCTTAAACATACTCTTTACTTTGTAAGTTATGTATATCTATATACATACATACCCTTCATGAGTAAACCAGTTAAATTCGTGAAAATAGTTAAATATCATTCCCAACTAAGCTGATCAATTCTCTTCATTTTGAGAATTTAGTATTACAACTAATCTCATACTGGGAATTTCCCTTCTTGGGAAACATTGGTAATATACAATTACCTAGCATTTCATTATGCTATAACATGAGGCATTTCACTATGCCTGTTCCCATATGCATCATAGTGCAAAATAATTAGAAAGGTTGCTATGCTGCAGTCTGATCCGTACTAGCGCGCTCGGATAACTGCCCTGTTCACCACTGATACCACGGTGGAAAATATTATGTCACTGCCCGTATGGGGGGGCAAGACTTTTACAGTGGTGGCCTTCCCATAATTGCCACCACCCGACTTTTAGCCTCTCATTGGGCAAGGTATCATCATATCATCAAATTTCAAGGAGTGGGTGGCCAAACCCTCATAACTCCTCTAGCAATAGCATCCCCTAGGCTCATGCCTATTAAAACAAACTCACAAGCCTCCAAGCTTGTATGTAAAATAGATTTCATATATATCAGACCATATGTCTGTTTACTTAGGGCTGAAATATTTTCTAGTTCCCTATTCACTTATAATTTAGTCCTTAACCATCTTATAGGTGTTTGATTGGATCATAAGGTTTTCAAGAGATTTACTACAAGTATTATCATTACTCTTGTCAACATAAGATCATGAGTACAATCATGAATATCTCATGTAAATGCATTCATCAAATCCTCCTACCTTTAAGGATTGATCTCTTTTCCCCAATCTTCCATGATCCTGA
Organism: Warburgia ugandensis; assembly: GCA_035236585.1. NCBI lineage: Eukaryota > Viridiplantae > Streptophyta > Magnoliopsida > Canellales > Canellaceae > Warburgia > Warburgia ugandensis. Next base: position 53,560,244 of record CP141139.1, on the reverse strand, counting down.
CCGATGTATGTAATCTGTACATCCATACATATTGTCAATATATAAATTATGAACAATCCTATTGATCACTAGATCTGATGTTTAGAATGATCTTTAGATCATTCATATCTAAGTATTTTTCTATCTCTAAGTCTTTGTATGTTCATCTCCTTGATCTTGATCTTTCATAAATCCTTTGATTGACAATCTACACATGTTGATAAAGATCAAGGTCCTAGATCTTCTATCATCTAGTTCTTCTTTGATCTAAGTTCGGTTCTTGGATCATCCCTATGGAGGATGATCTTGGTTTTCTTCCTTGAATCACCTTTGATCAAGGGTTTGGATTATCTAATCTAATGAACTATAACAAGTATACTACTAAACATACATACTAAGTACAATATAGTGTTCTTATTCTTATTGTTCTTGATCATCCAAGATCTAATGGATCTTGTTTGATCGTCCTTATCTTACTTACTGTTTTTATTAGGGTTAGGTAATTTACTAACCTTTTATGCTCTTATTATTATTATTCAACCAGTTAGTGTCTTACTTGGTTGAAGATAATTTATTTCTTCCTATCACTAGACAACTCCTCCTTATTTCAGGATGACTAGTACTTACCAGTTAAAGTCTGCCCAAAAAGTGGTTAATACAACCCTCATGTAAGGAGGCGTTTAGACCTCTCTTACGTCAATGGGAGGTGAGGGAAAAGCACTTGGCTCTTGTATACCCCCTATAACCACAATGTTCAGAGTCCACTGGAGTGGTACTAGCTCAACCTTTGACAAGGTTCCTATGAGCTCTTTACCTTAAGTCCCTTCTCTAATTGATTTTAATTAATTTCCATGGATATGCACGATGTCATCCATGGATGTTCATTATTTTCCTACTTTGGGCCAAGGAAATGATAAATCATTCCTTATATTGTCCTACTAACTATAGCCCTTATTAAGTCAAAATCATTCATTCATCTTAGTTGTCCATGAATTTCTATATTTGATTAGTTTACATTTTTGGTGAATTATGCTCCTTGTATCTTAACAATTGAATAAAATTTGACAATAAGTAAATCATCAACTGGAAAGCATAAATCAAATATAATTTTAACAACTATATACTAACATTCTTCCTATGAATGTAACTTAAGCTAGTGAAATAAAACTAACATGATCCTAAGTTATGAAACACATCTTCTATTATAATGAAATCATGTTTAAATCCTAATTTACACTAACATGATCCTAAGATAATCAAATCTACTAACAAATTACTCATTTAGGGCATATCATACTAAAATTTAAAGATTACACTATCATGCTTTCTAACTTAGAACATAAATCTAAATTTCCAAGATCTGATCACCTCAGATCTTGAAGATCTTAGAAATTGGACACTTATTTCCAAAATACAGAAAAATACAGAAATAAATTTTAGAAATATTATGACTTCATTAGAAACTAGACATTACAAGATTTCCATAGCTTCTTTCTGATCTCAATTTGGAGTTCATATGACTCCACAATCTTAAATTGAAGTTTTCAGCCGTTCCTAGGGTCCAGATTTGATCTAGGCCCACCAGAATTAATCTCTCTCAATTGAGGGTCCAAAACTGCTCAGATCTTTCTGAAACTTCTACCCTAGGGGTTTTGGACCATTCTGGATTGATTGGTGGAGTCAGATTTTTCATCTGAGTACTCCATCATCATGAATTAAGGGTTCTGTTGTTTACTTTATTTTTACCTTTTTATTATCAAAATTAATTACAGTAAAATAAAATTACATAAAAATACTAAAAATATATGAAAAGGATTTCCACTTACTCGATTGGAGAGAAAACCTCATTTATATGCCCAATTTAAAAAAATACCTTGTTGATGAAGATATAGCCTAAAATCCACCTTTCTTGCAAATACCGTTGTTTGAACCGTTGGATCTTGAAATTTCTTTGGGGGTTTTGTAGAATAGATGTGTTGGGATGTTTTGGACGGTGAAATTGATCAAATTAGATCTAGAACAGGGTGCCTAATTGAATTTAGGTCTCTTGTTCTAATCTAAAAAGAAAAACAAGTTGGAAAGAGATCTAACTCTTGGAAATTTTGGGGTTTTGGAGAGGGATTCTAGATCTAATTTTTCAAGGAGATTGAAGATAATTTCGTGGGGATTTTATGAGGATTTTTGGAAGATTTTTGGGGTTGTATTTATAGGCATTTTGGGTCTTTTTCCATGATTATAATATGTTATTTTTTTAATATAAAATGGCATGAAAGTCTTCAATGCTCCCATGCCTAACTTTTCTTCCCCATGACTAGCTGATCTTTGTTGACCCATGTTTCACATGGGATGCTGATCAAATTGGTTGTTGGGGACGTGGTGGTCCCCATGTGGGTCCCACATGGTGTAAAATGTCTGTTTTGCCCTTTATGCATAAAACTTTGGGTTTTATTCCCATGATCTCGGATTTGAGTGTACTTAGTGGCGTTGGATTCGTATTTCTCAGTACATTCTAAATTTTGATGTTTCATGTTTTGATTTTTTGGAATATTTTGATTTTTGCGTAAAATTACTATTTTACCCCTTTTGTCCAAAAAAATGAAAAACTTAAGGATTTCTCATCCGAATTCGAAATTTGTCGTGCTTACAGTCATTTTGAAGGGTTTGCTAAGTTTAATTTTAATTTTTCATATCTTATTATTTGATTATACTTTTATAAAAAGTATATTTTAAATAACCCTAATATTTCAGCCCGAAATATCTGAAACTCAAACTTTATTGATTTTTCTCAATCAATTTACAAAAATTGGGGTTATTACAGGGTTGGGGGTGGAGGGTTTCAGTAAATGGTGGGAAGGAGTTAGGGGTGGTGGGGCCGTAGGTTTCGGCAAGCCATGGGAAGGAGCCGGGTTGGGGGGCTAGTGGCTTTTGGTGGGTTTGTGGGAAGGAGGGGTGGAGGCCGGTGGGTTCTGACCGGTGATGGAAAGGAGCTAGGTGGGGGGATGGGTGTTGGCTGTGGGAAGAAGCTAGGAGGGTTCTGGTTTGGGGGGTGGGGTGGGGTTAGAGGGTTCGGGTGGGTTGGGGGGGTTTGTGAGGAGGGAACAGGGTAGGGGCAGGGGAGAGAAGGGGGGCTAAGTTCTGACGTGGTGGTGGGTAGGGGATGGGGAACTATGTTTTAGTGAGGGGCAAGGTGGGTTACTGCTATTTATTGATTGATTTTCGTGACCAATTTTCGTTGTCTTTTGCAGAATTAAGTTATTCATGTGCAAACCCTAGCATTGGAGGTATTCATTCAAAGGAATCAAAGTTGACATGTGCGATCTTACTAGTGGTTGATTGCTTCCTCTCTTTTTTTCTGTTTTTTTGTTTCTTAACATGTATGGTAATAACATCTAGTAACATCAATGCATGTTTCCATTTTCATGTTACTTGCTATCCTAGTTAAACCAAAACCAATCTCTCTTAAGCTAGGTGATGTAGCTTTAAAATTACTCACAAGCTCAGAAATCAAAGTAATAATTGCATGTGAGAGAGGTTGATCCCATGAGGAATCTCAAGGAATTTTCAGTTGATTTGATCCTATTTAAGTTGCTTAGCTTAGCTAAAGAAAGATTATTTTGATAAACATGGAATGAGAAACATGCATAAAATTAGACATATGAGCTAAAGGAAACTTTTAAAAAATAAAGATTTCCAATGGTATTAGAAACTTTCCTAACTAACATGCATTAAATAAATAAAAAAATGTTAAAATAAAATGAATGTTTCTAGGAAGCTTTAATTAAGAAAACTTGTTAAAAATGAAACTTTCTTAAACTAACACTTTCCTAATCCTAAAACTTTCTAAAAATAAAAAGTTCTAATACTAAACAAAGAAAAGTTCTTAAGCTAAACTATGATGAAAATAACTAAACAAGTAATGATAAACTATCATGTTATTTGCTTTCCTAGTTAAATCAAAAGCAATTCTCTCTTAGGCTAGGTGGTGTAGCTTTAAAATTACTCGCAAGCTTGAATAAATCGAAGTAATAATTGCCTAGAGGTCTATCCCATGAGGAATCTCAAAGATTTTTCAATTGATTTGATCTTATTTAAGTTTCTTAGCTTAGCTAAAGAAAGTTTGTTTTGATAAACATGGAATTTAAAGAACATGGAATGAGAAACATGTATAAAATTAGACACATGACCCAAAGGAAACTTTCTAAAAATAAAGATTTTCAATGGAATTAGAAACTTTCCTAACTAACATGCATCAAATTAAAAAATAATTCTAAACTAAAATGAATGATTCTAGGATGCTTTAATTAAGGAAACTTACTAAAAATAAAACTTTCCTAAACTAACACTTTTTTAATCTTAAAATTTCTAAAAATAAAAAATTCTAAAACTAAACAAAGAGAATTTCTAAAGCTAAACTATGATGCAAATAACCAAACAAGTAATGCTAAAGTATCATGAAACAAGGGAACAATAAACCACTTAACGACAAACCACCCAATCACCATGTGCATGACCCATGGAGTTGTGTGCATTGTTCATGAGTAAGAAAATGACTGAAATGTGTGGATTAAAAGTTTGCTAACATGGGATCTAACCAAAATAGTAACTAAACTATCTAAAAAGCTAAAGTGGTTCTTAAGAAATCAAGAAAATAAAGTTTATGGATTGTTCAAAATTATGTACGACTCGTGAAAGGTAAAATTCCAAAAGTAAGATACTCATGAAACTTAAATCAAACAAGGCATGAAATGAAATGATGCATGTGATTCAAGACATGAACATGATAATAAAACCAAAATTTTAATGAATTTCAAGCATGCAACTAGCCATGAGAAACTTACAGTAGACATAAACTTTATTTGATGGAATTTGGTACATTAATTGTGCATATGTACATAGATGAACATCTAGCATAAATTAAGCTTATCACTACTTGTGAATATCTGTGCCCACTAAGAGATGTGAGCTCGAAGCAGTGGTGTTAAAGACTAGTAAAAGGTCTATGGGATTTGTTGACCCTTTACAAATATCTATACTAAATAGGCAAATACTTTTCATGCATCCTTTATCTGTTTTCCTTGAGGTTAGTATGTCACTTATGTTAGATATTGTATGTTTATGTAAGTGGATGGATATGGAGTCTCCTTTAATTATATTTTTTTACTTAAACTACATTTATTAGGGACATTAGTATGGTTTCTTTAAATGAATTACATAGCCTTTTTTTATGTCATTGTTCTAATATCATTGAGCATTTCTTTGTAGTAACAATGGAACGAGAAGAACATCAAACTAAAGATTATAGCCACATTGAAGAGCATGAACAATAGGTCAACATGAGCACTACTCCAAAAATAAAGGCAAAGGGTGAACAACAATTGAAAAGGTTCTCAAGAGAAAGTCAAAGGGAATTAAAGAAACTATCCAATACAATAGTAGAGGGCAAGAGATTGGTGAGAGTGCACCTCCGACGTCATTGACCAGGAGGCTTGGAATGCATTTGTACAAAACCACACCTCCTTCAAGTTTGAGGTAAAAGTAGAAACAACACTTCATTCTTTTAATTACATGTAACATTCAATTATTCCACTTGATTATGCATGTAAAAATGTTCAGGCAAATAGTGCAAGAGGCAGAAAGGTGCATGAAACACATATACAACACTACCTATCTAGGATGGGATACACACATTTAGAAGAGTGCAAAGTAAGCATCTATGACAATTTATCTCATTCAATTTAATGCTACTATAGTTATATACATGTTCTCTAACTATAGAGCCTTTGCTTGACCTCAAAAAAAAAAAAAAAAAAAAAAGCTGGGATTATGGAACCCATTGATCGCTCCATCCTTTGGAAGATGCCACATTCAGTGGGCTGTACTGGTAATAAGTTTTCAGATGAAACTACTGTGCAAATTTTTTCACTCATAGTAAGTGGTTCCACCCATCTATAAATTTTTTACAATTAATTAGATGAAATGATATCTTTCTAATTAAATTTTGCAAGACATTCTTACCCAAGAAAGCACTACTATGGGAACTTTAAGCAACACTACTGCTAAGATTACATCCTGTATAGGGCTATGAGCAATAAGTAGGACCACCCTAGTTGAGTTAGGGGCATGGGTCACAGTATTGTTTCTTCTAAATTCTTTAGTAGAGGACGTATACTTAAAGTTCAAGATGATGAGCCAGCCTACAATGAGCTCATTGAGAAAATAAAGTATGATATAATTTAAATAGATGTGTGATGAATGTTACTCCACCCCATGGACATAATACAAGCCCCACTACACCTGCATCACATGCGAGCTACAATTCCCCAATTGAAGAAGATAATGAAGGACATTTGCCTCCCCTCAAAAAGGAAATTCTTGCTTAGGAGGTATATACATTGACAAAAATATAAATTTTCATTATCCTTTTGTAATAATTCTATGTCACAACCTCTCTATTGCATATTTGATTTGCAGGTGGGTCAATGCGTGTTGGCCTTACAATCCCGTCAAAATATCATGGCAGTTAGTTTATGCAATGAGAATGAATCAAACATTTTGCACGGAATTAGTATGCCACTACATACTAAGCAGGTGTCCATTAGCATGGCTTTGAATGCTAATGCTTGCCTGCCATTCCCATTAAAGATGAAAAATATCATAACCGTTGGGCAAGTGGTTGCATCTCACATCGCTTGGCTGGAGGCACTAGTCATTCCCATAGAGTCCATGGTATGTATCTTATCATACTACCTTCCTCATTAATATTTTTTAGCTAAAGACCTCAATTGTTTAGTAACTCTATACAATTAATTAGCAAAAAAATGAGGCACTGAGATCGGCTACCATTCCAATGTACCTTTGGCTGCTGCACTAATGGTACAGGTACTTGTATATATCTTTGGTTTTTATTTCATCATAATTAGGCCCTCTTCATAGATTAATATTATTTAGCTGAATTTTTTTACATCTTTTATAGTAGCCAACCTAGGAGCCTGTGGAAGTCCCACCAAACGGTCCTCGATCCCTAAGGTTAATCTATGGTCTCATCAATGACAATACAAAAATCAATCCTATACAAATCAAGTAGGGAATGCTTGTTGAGGATGTTATTAAAGTGTCATTAATGGCAGAGGACCTATTACGAATTTGCCTATAGGATCAGCTCGAGCACCCTCACATTGTCTCCTACATGGGGTACATGCACATACTTGCTTATAAATCATTTGGTATTTAATTACATATTATATTTTAATGGTATATGTAATATTATTTCTTTTATGTAGCTTCTTGAATGATGCTACTAACATTTTTGAGGGTGAGGGTACACTTTATGAATTCCTTGACCTTGGCATCATTTTTGGAGCATAACTAATGGCTGATCGAGAAGCAGAATTAGGATATTTTACCAGGCTTCTTTTACTGCTCTCAGGGACAAGGCTTAATGATTCCCTATAATAGTGGGTAAGTTTTAATTTTCTTATTTTCTTGCCAAATTATTCTTTACTTAAGGATTGTCAACTTCCATTACAATCCACATGACAGTCTATATAGGTCTCATTGGATGCTGCTCATTTTGGAGGTGCATGGTATTCATGCTTTCTTTTTTAATTATTGTGGAGCACACATTCGTCTTGCCCTCATAGATAGTATAAATAAGTAAGTATTTTTTTCTTTTCATGTGTTGTGTGTAAATAAATAATTTGTTATTCATTTATAATGCATTTGAAATTTAATTTTGTAGGACTTGGTTTAAATGGGCTATAGTGACCGAGACTATACAACCACCAAAACTCACGTGGAAGAATGTCAAGGTATATGAAATAGTTAATTGCTGTAAGTTATCACTAATTAAACCTACATTATTACAATTAATATTTATGAGTTCTTTTTTGTTGTCCATGTTGCACAGTGCCCTAAACAATAGCTTGATTAGGAGTGTGGGTATTATGTCTTGAGGTACGTGATGACCCTCATATTTGATAGTACTCCTATCTCCCATTTAAAAAAGTTAGAGCACTATTTTATTTTTCATAATCTTATATTTTTCAAGAGTTTTTATGGATTTAGCTAAAAAAATTTAGCTTAATTAAATATATTGTATTTCAGGATGCTGTGCTTTCTGAGTGGCCAAACAAGAAGAGTTACACCAGAGTAAATCTCAATGGAATACGAATTGAATGGGCTAAGTTTGTAATGAGTCTCAATTAAATTACTTGGGGTAACTACATGAACTTGAAATACATAATAAAGTATTTTTTCATTAACTTGTGTGTGTTCCTTTAGATTTTATTATTTTCTTTGATATATATATTTTTGTATTTTAAGCAATAAATGAGTGGAAATTTGGAGTGTGGGAATAAATGAGTATGGAGGAAGTGAATTTGGAGTTTGAACATGAAGTGAGTATGTGGAGATTGAATTATATAACTTTTATGAGATGAAGAATGAGAGGGTTACATAGAATGTGTATGGATTTAAAATGAAGTGAATGGGGATGTCATAGACAATGCATGTGTTGTAGTTTCTTATATAAATTATTTTCAAGATATATGTGGATGGATAATGAGGAATATGGATGTTTTGTAGCCATTATGAATGTATTAGGTGTTATATTTTAAGAACGATATGGGATATCAAGAAAGAAATGGATGCATATTGTATTAGATGTTTGGTTTTTCATGTTTATAAAGATTGTTTGTATCAAGTGTATAGAATGTTTGTTATTCAATATATACAGAGGTGGTAGTGTATCAAGAAAGATGTCAATGCATTGTAGTGGATAATGTGTGTGAGATTGAAGTAATTAGGTGTATATGATGTTTGGTTTTTCATGTTTATAAAGATTGTTTGAAGTTTTAGGTGCATAGAATGTTTGTTATTCAATGTAAACATAGGTGGTAATGTATCAATAAATTAAGATGTGGATGCATTGTATGTTGTTGTCTTTTCATGTTTGTGGAGATTGAAGTATTTTAATGTATACATGGTATTGTGTATTAAGAAGCAGAAGAACATTGTTCGTGAACATTGTTTGCAAAATGTTTTTAATGTTTATAAACATTGTTTGAATATCAACTGTTTGTTATTCAATTGTATATAGGTGGTGGAGCAAGTAAACAAATTTGAAAAAAAAAGAAAAAAAAAAAAAGCCTTTTAAAGTTGTTTTTGACCAAATGACTAAAAGAGTTCAAACTTTTAAAGTCCTTTTTGACAAAATGACTTTAAAAGTTGCGAAGTTTTAGATGACTTCTAAAATCACAAACTTTTGAAGTCATTTTTATACAAGCCACTCCAAAAGTTCATTGAAATGAAGTTCTTTTGAAGTCTCTTATCCAAAAATGACTTCTAAAGTCATCAACTTTAGACGTTTTATTGTAAGCGACTTCAAAAATCAATTAAAATTTGGTTGTTTTAGTAGCCACTTACAAAAATCAACTTCTAAAGTTGTTGAATTTAGCAATAGTTTTTATATAAGCGACTTCAAAAGTATAAGACTTTTGAAATCATTTAAAAAAAAATGATTCTAAAAGTTTGTGACTTTTAAAGTCATTTATTTAAATGACTTTAAAAGTTGATGACTTTCCAAGTCAGGTCTGTAGAAGTCGATTCTTAAGTGACTTCTATTATCACTTTTTACTAACTTTAAAAGCCCCTTATGTAGTAGTGCCAGATCAAATTGGGCACTTATATTGATTGTAGATCTTAGCACTAAGTGGTTAATTAATGGTTGAATCATCACAGGGGTGGATTGATCAAAGATCTAACTTTTTAGTGATAGATCTAGGGTTAGATCGTGATGAACAAATCAGATCCACCATAGATCTAGTTTCTATTGACCGATCGATGGTTGAGTTATAGTGAATGAATTTGATCAGTCATAGATCTGGGTGCTGATGACCGATCAATGGTTGGATCATGTGTGGCTTCACAAATCGATGATAGATCTGACTTTTGGAGATATATCAAGGTTATATCATGATGAGTGGTTGGGATTGATTTAGATTTGGCATTTGCCGGCTGATTGACAATTGGATCATAGAAAGATCTGCAAACTGTCCATGATAGTCCCCTTATTAATCAAATTTAAAGACATTATAACTTCGAGAAAATCTAGTATGTTAATGTTAAATTCTAAAAAATCTAACAAATTATATGAGGATCATTGATCTGTAATTAAACATACTAATTGGTCAATATTTGAAAACCCTAAGTACCATTTATTTTAAATAAATTGAAGTCTAATTGTAGAATGGTTTAAGAGATTTCCATCCAATGGTTGGAACATGGAAATATGAATATGGATCATTACTTGATAGTTAAGAGCACATATTTATAGTTCAGAACTTGATGGATGGGGGATGGATGACCCATAATTGAGAGCACAGATCAATTGTGTAAACAACTGAGATTGTGCTATTTTAATAATTTATGAATGATGGATTGTTAAAAACATAATGGTTTCACAATTAACACATGATCAGGGCTGTTAGATTAGAAGTTAAATAGACTTCTTTATAACTATTAATATATGAATGACATGGAATCTAAAATTTTGACTTGGTTAGGTGATTAATAAGTGAGTTGAAGAAGGCACATAACTAAATCATAAAGCTCATCATAAAAGGTAGGTAGTTTTAATATCGATATGATTTTGTGAAACATGAAGACTATTGATGACTATTCTATCATGTTTGAAAATAGTTGAAATTAAATTTTTTGAGATTTCTAATTTATACATTGAGTATACTTGTATTTCATGCAATTTATTAATTTGGAATGCCATGTTGATTTATTATTAAATTGAAAACTTATATATGAAAATGTATTTGAAATTACATGGAATTTGTGATTTAGGAAATGATGAGTAAGGAATCCCCAGACTCAACCCTTGTGAGGTTTGCTTTTACATGGTTATATAGTAATATGAGATTTGATTGCTTGATTTCACTAGTGCATGGATTTCATTGGTTTACAAAACTATATAACATGCAATTATAAATTCCTTTTGAATTTAAAAGTGTGTAAACTTTCATATTTTGATGATGAAACTACCTACACAAGTACAAGCTTGTTGAGACATGGTAAATTGCTTACATTGTCTTAGGTTTCAAGAAATAAAATATAGGAATATAAGATCATGCTAGAGACCTCAAGAGAAGAACATAAATGGTATATCAAATAGGTTTACAACATAGTTGAAAATTTTATGAACTAACGTAATACTTTAATTTATTAAAACATGGGTTTTGTGGACATGTGGAAATGTAAATTGAAAATTATTGTTGTATGGTTGTGATTGAATTGATCCTAGTCTAGAACACCTCTTTCACTTTTTTTTAAAACTTAGTTTTATACACATTTAAATAATGTATCTTCATGTTAATGGATGGAGACAAAGTCTTCTTTATTATTTATTTGATTTAAATAGTGTTTATTAGGGACATCACATTTCATGCATAAAATACGTAAGTCCAAAAAACAAAGGAGACTTTGCTGAATTTTTGGTAGAAATGTAGCGCTCATTGTTATGAAAATTCTAATTTTTCAAAAATAAAAAATGACACTTGAGATTTTAAAGTGTTCTCATAAAAATATTTACACCATTTGATTTTCTTAAATGCATCTTTAAAAATCAAGATCTTATTTTTGTAAAAGATTTTAAGAAAAAGTAGTTGAGAAACCTAGGGGGTCACAATATTGTTATTATTGGAACCCTACTTGTTACAATTGACATTAGACTCGGAACCCCGTGGCCCTAGACCGCGCTCAGTCACTTGGTGGACCTTGGTTGCTCGTAGGGATGCAAGTTCCGTAAGGGTGGAAGAGGGAGCCTAAGGGCGGTTGTAACAACCCTAAAATTTTACTATCTCATGATTGAGGTATGAGTTTTCCAGGAGGATAAAGTTTTATGGGATTAGAATTAGGAATTGAAAAATAAATAGTTAGATTCTACTCAGAAATGAGAATCCAACGACCTAAAGAACACTAAAAATGGAGTCTGGATGAGGAAATTATGGGACTTCAAAGTTAAGTAAGTAGTCAAAAGTGAATGCACAGTTAGTGCAAAATTAGTTGTTCATATAATGATATTAGATTCATAATTTCATTTGAGAAATATGGATGCATTATTTCAATGTTTGAATTTGAATATACAAAAGGAGGTAAATTCAGGTATTGAATTCTAAATCATATGTGGTATCCTTAGCATCTATGTTTATATGTTTAGTTGATGCTTAAGTTAAAGAGCATTGTTGTTGATAATAAGACTTTAAGGTTGTATATCTTATCTCAATAAATTGGAATGTGATAATGTCTAAGATGTTCCTTGATGTAAATTGTAATCCATTTATTTTGATTTCTTATGTGAAATTGGGTGAATGAGTCTACAAGATTTATTAGTGAATACAATTGAAATGTTATGATATGAGTACATATCTTATATTAAATGATTGCTTGAAGAAGTACAAACTTTCATATATCTAAACCAATGTGATTCAAGAGATATGTTGATAGAATTCTATGGAATGATATGAAAATTTTACATCATATGTGGTTGTGATGGTGATGCATGTGTTGTTATACAGTTATTAATTGATGATGTTGAAATGAAATGACAAGGTACCTAGGAATGATTTGAATATTATACCTTATGTTGTGGAAATGAGTAAGTAATTAAATTATATTGAAAATTTGTCATATCAAGTGAATGTGAGGGATGAATGATTTCTTTTCATATGATGGATGTTGGGATGTGATCAGACAAAGTCTTAAACAATTATATGTACGAGTGAATGTGTAATGACTCAAATTTTGAAGATATTTTGGTATCACATTTACAACCACAATCAATCATGATGTTTACCATTTGCCAATCAGTTATAAATTGTTTAATTTGAAAATTAATATATGTTTAAGAATATTAATAGGTAGTTACATGTTTTATTTTAATTAAAATATAAAACAAAATAATGTATGAGAAAAATCAGTATCATTAGATTCTACACTCAAAATAGAATCCAATGCCTCAAAGAATACTAAAAACGGAGCTCATATGACCAAGTTATGGATGTTTAAAGATCAAGGGAATCTTTGTAATTTAAACTTAAAAATGAGAAAGACCTAAAAACATAGAGGGTCTTTTTGATAGCGACAGCCCCCTCCTCCATTGTCATCTTCTTCCTCAAGCCAGGCGGTGCACAACACCGCCATACTTATACAGTGTCGCAAAAATAATAGCACTGCCATTGGGCAACACCACCTTCTCCACTATAAATTTCCTCACTCCCTCCTTCCAAGATCGCATTTTCTCCACTCCAAAATGCTTTGTCTGTGACAAGGGTTGTAGACATGTTTGAGGTCTTTGATCGGGAGGCAAAGAGGGTTTCCAAGTACGATTTCTCTTCCCTCTTCTCCCCTCTCTTCTTCCCCTTCGTTTTCCCCCAGAATCTGGCTGGATTTGGCATTTCCCAGCCAAAGAATGCATTGGGGAAGACGCGCTTGCTCTAGAACCCTTGACCCAACTGTCCCAAGGAAGCGGCGCGCGATGCGTGCCCAGAATGCAGTCCCTGGAGCGGCCTTTGGGCCCGCGCAGTGTGAGGGCGAGGGTCCTAGTTTGACCAGGGCTCATGAGTGTCCTAGGAGCTATGACGCTGTGCCCTGGTGCATCATTTGGGCATGCACACACATGCAAACACAATCTCGGTTCTACAAGGAATCGCATGCATCCTCGGAACTGTGACTCGCAAGCCCGGTGTGGACAAATTTGGTTTGTTCATTGATACACAATACTAAAAAAGCAATTAAGGAGACTACATAACTTCGATCGACAATCCAAAAGAACCATTGTGTTCGCAATGACGACGTGGACCTAATGAGACTATAAAATTTACAATCAAAGCACTATTTTGTATGACTATAGCCCAAAAACTATCGAAATCTCATAGATTAACCATGTCAAAGATGATCAGATCTCATGAATTGATCCATTAAAGATGTTAGGAGATTAAGAGCTCATGATCAACACTAAATTATGTATATCCATCCTTGAAATATAGATTTGACCCTTCAAATCAAGTACAGACCTGTTCTAAGCATCAGGACAGGCAATCTAACCATTAAATATTAGATATATACATGAGATCTAGCCTAGAAGCGTGTTAAGCAAGGACCTATAAGTCTTAAAAGGCAAATCTAGCTGTTAATCTATAAGCCTAAGTAATGATCCATAAAGGTTGGAAAATAATACTTGAATTCTTATTATTAATTGATATTCAGGATTTCACAAAGGTAACTCAGTGTCGAGTAATGAAGAACGTGATTCAAGGAACATCAAGATAGGTAGTCTGATACTACTCGATTTTCAAAATACATCCCAAACTCTAAGTGATTTACCTGCTTCTATTTCCATATTTAGTATGTGTTTTGAGACATGGTATTCTTATACGAGTATGCAGACTAGTCTTCATGACTTATGTCCTTGAGGCACTTGCATCTGTCATTGTATTGAGTATGCTTTTGGGATACGATGTTTTTATACAAGCTTGCAGATTTATGGCATTGAAGGCGATACTTGCATGAGTAGAGTAGATTTTTTTGCATTACTAGCATGTTTTGAAAAAAAATGGATAAGTGGCATGATTTATGATGATTTGAGGTTTGGATTATCTATGTATGCTTTTGGGCTATTGAGCCTGGTGGACACTATGCTGAGGGGTTGTATGGGGTTGGCCTCCCAGCCTCTACCACCAAAAAGGTGGATGGTGTCGCTGCTAAAAATGGCATTGTCCCTTTCCTGACTATTGTGGTAAATAGGGACAACTACTGGAGGTGTCACGACACCCTTTCGAGGACATATCCATAGTCGTTGGGGAGGCTATGGTGGACTGATCTCTAGATACTAGAGACACATGATTAAGAGGTGTTCTAGTCATGAGCATAGTTGGCCCTATGATTTTAGTTGTATTGATATGCATATAGCATTGAGATGGTTGTAAACGAGTACTTGTGACTAGTCGGTTTGATATGATTACTGACCCATCGACTTGAGTTCCAAGTGGGCAGATTGCCGAATGAGGTAGCCTGCGGTGGGAACAAAACTAAAAGACCATGTGCATGATACTTATAGTGATGCCAGCATCTACTTTGAAATGATTACTATTTTAAGAGTTTCATGATTATTATATTTTACTCGTTGGTTTGATGTGTTGTTGAGATCTTATTACTTGGAGCTATTGATTTCTACTTTATGAATTTAGTCATATTTAGAAGACTAGATTTGTGTACGGATTTCATGGTTGAAATGTGTAAATGAGCTTATGTTATTTACATAAATATGCATGTTCACACAGAAAGAAATTGCATGATGTTTCACATGGTGAGCCTCTTTTAAAACCATGCATGTTGCTTGCCGTGTATTCAAAATAATAGTATCAGATCACCTACTGAGTATGAGAAATACTCACCTAATATATTATTTTTATAGATTAGCTTCACACAGAATTAGAAGAAGCATCAGAAAATGTTAGTGTTATGATCAAGTGAATGAAGAGAAGACAAGCATGAATGTAAGTAAACACTCTACCTTTTGGACATGTACTTGTACTTATTACAGTTGGGTTGTGAGCTATGACTGGATAGACCTAGGAAGACATTTATGATTTTCGTAATTTTCAAAACTACTTATTCATCTCGAAAGCAAATGACACTCGGGGTTTTCAAAATGAATTTAAAATAAAAGATTTTTCGCGGCATTACATTGTTTTCTAAAAGTGTTTTCAAATAGGGATCGATCTCGCCCTAGGAATTAGTTATAGCATTTAAAAATGCATGTGAAAACTCGGGTCATCACAGAATGTTTATCAGGTGTATCGCAATCGCATGCATTAAATGCCTAAGTTGAAAAACATAGGAGACTCTGTCAAAATTTTCTTCAAAATGTGACACTTGATTTTCTAAAAGATAGGTAGTTTCCTAATATTATGATTGATTAAATACATGTATAAGAGATTTAATTTAAGTGAAGAGATATATAGCAACTCTTTGAGTTATAGATAAAGGTATATGTTCTCAAGATCATTACAATCAAAGAAGTTGTGAAGGTAGAAATAAAAAGAATAATTTAATCATAAATGTATTTCTATTTAAGATGGGAGAAAGAGTGTGAATGGTGGATAGAAGTTAATATCCCTATTCCAATCAATTTGTAATTATTGTGGAAGGTTAAGATAAACATATGTTGGATGTTAAGAAAACAGAGATTGGAAATCAATTGGATTGAAACATGATGTCACTAACGTGGTGATAGAATCGAGATTTTGATGGATTACCTAGTGATGACCAAATATCAGAGTACGCAATCAAAGTGGCATGATATTTAGTTTTAGTTAAAGATCAATTACATTTTGAGGATCTTATTACATGGAAGGAATGATAAGAAATTAAGTTTATGATGAGATGAGAATACTCTTAGAATAGTTTGAAAGATAGCATGAAAAGAATTTCAAAGACAAAATTCTCTATGGGGGGAAGAATGTAATGACCCTAAAAATTTCAAGGACGAAATTTCTTCAAGGAGGGAAGATTGTAACAACCCTAAAATTTTACTATTTCATGATTGAGGTATGATTTTTCTAGGAGGATAAAGTTTTATGGAATTAGAATTAGGAAGTAAAATATAAATAGTTAGATTCTATGCAAAAATTGGAATCGAACAACGCAAAGAATGCTGAAAATGGAGTCTGGATGAAGAAGGTATGGGACTTCAAAGTTAGTGGATTTTAGTAATTAAAAGTTAAAAAGAAACTTAGAACTTGTATTTGAAAATATCGAATATGGATTCTACTCATTGATACGAATCCAATGACACTAAGTTTGTTGAAATCGGGAGATTGGACGAATAAATGGTAAGCTTCTTACAAAAGGGTATTTTTATAATTTCACTAAGTGGGTCCCAATTGTAGTTGGAATTTGATAGTCAATGGAGTTGAAAAACATCATTACTATGGCTTACCTTTTTCTTTGACTAGTATCATGGTGTTTAGTATAGTAAAAACATCATTATTAAACTTTAAAATAAATAAAAGGAAAACAAATTAAAATAACAAAAAGGGGTGCCAAGTTTGATAACATCACCCCCTCACTTAAATGAAAACGAAAACAGACGTTAGTCTATTTCCTACCAAACCCAACAGAACTAAGGAACCAGATGTGGAAGAAGAGAAAACAAGGAAGAAGAAGAAGACAAAGGAGGAGAGAGAGAGAGAGAGAGAGAGAGAGAGAGAGAGAGAGAGAGAGAGAGAGAGAGAGAGAGAGAGAGAGAGAGAGAGAGAGAGAGAGAGAGAGAGAGGAAAGGAAAGGAAGGGAAGGGAAGGCGACCTACATGCTGGAGAAGTGTAGGCCTGCATGAGAAGAAGAAGAAAAGGGGATTTTTTGTTTTGGTGGGGGGGGTGGGTGGGGAAGGTGGCCTTCATTGTCTAAAAGGAAGGCCACACCGATTTCACTCTACAATAAGGGGTGATGAAAAGCCCTTTGATTTGGTCACAATCGGAGGAGAAAAGGGGAATTTTCAACTGGCCAAAAATTTTAGGACATCGCCGAAGACAACAGGAGCTCAGATCCTTGATCCGAGTCAGTTATCTTCTAAGGCTGGCCTAGAAGAACCAAAAGCCCATGGATTTGGAATGATCCTTGGTGATCTAAGCCATCGATTGAAGAGGAATCTATTGTGCAACTAGATCAGGGAGGTTTCACCTAAAATTAGCATTGATTTGACTCATCCAAGGGTGGAGATAGCATAGAAATGCACTCTGAAGGTATGATTAGTCGAACCCTACTCATGATTTCCGATCTAGGACAAAACAGACCAGATGATCTCAGCCGTCTGCTCGAGTACTATTCATATAGTGAAATTTTGGTGTCTGATAGCTGATCAGACACCATAGATGGATCATATTGCCTTGAAATTACTAGGATATAGGATAAATTGATGAATTTAGACATAAATTGACTGCGAACAGATCAGATGATCTTAGTGTCT
The DNA here is from genome assembly GCA_035236585.1 of Warburgia ugandensis. Classification (NCBI taxonomy): domain Eukaryota; kingdom Viridiplantae; phylum Streptophyta; class Magnoliopsida; order Canellales; family Canellaceae; genus Warburgia; species Warburgia ugandensis. Next base: position 53,542,234 of record CP141139.1, on the reverse strand, counting down.
GATTGGTTACTGTTCACACAGTTACTTTTTTATGTCTAATCATCGATCAGACACCACTGATGGATTTTAGAGCTTGGAAAACACTAGGATAAGGAATCAATCAAAGAATCCAGGTATGGGATAAGATCTAATCTTATGATCCATACCTTTAAAGTTGTTTAAAAAGAATTAATTGATTAGAATAATTCATGGATACTCTAATTAGAGGATCCAGTTGAAGAATGAGGATTAGACCAGCGTAGATCTTAAAGACTTGACAAAAGTCGTCGATTAGCTAGTGGAAAAATGGATGAACTCGCCACACAAGGTAGGTGGTGAATTAAGAAAGCATGTCTTAATAATGAGATGCATGTTTTAAACATGATCTTATTCTCATGATAGATATTATATCATTTAAATTGTGCATTTCATATGATATATGATGATGAAAAATGTTTACTTGTGAATGATGAAAATTTGTGATTTGAAAAGCTACATGAATGACATACTTATAATTGAAGCCTACTGAATGATACTAAAGGATACATACAATTTGTTCTTAAAAATATCATAGCTATTATTGTGATAAAAACGTATTTATGGTACATGGGTACTATTACATTATATGTGATAGATGAGTCTAGGATTTTATAGTAAATCCTTGGTGGGCGATCACTTAATAATTGAGGATGTTATGATTATGATGAGATATTTATATATATTATGGACAGGCAAGACGCTTGTACAGCATTACTTTTACTTCCAGGCATGGTGGCTCTATAGTTTGTTTTAGACAGGCAAGACACCTGTATATTATTATTTTTACTTCCAGGCATGCTGGCTTGATAGTTTGTTTTAGATAGGCATAGGCTTGGGGGTGCTATGTTAGGAGAGTTATGAGGGATTGGCTACCCGCTCTCCAAAATTGTGATGATATGGATACCAAGCCTGAAGGGAGGCTAAATGTTGAGTGGGGCATTCATGGGAAGGCTGCTACTGTGACAACCATGGTCCTCACTCATGTGGACATGGATTTTGTTATTTTCACCTCTGTATTAGTAGATTATTATGCAGTTATCTAGGTGCGATGTACGAATTTAGATTACAGCATAGTAGTCCTTGTATTTTATGCACTATATTGCGTATATGATTGTAATGCCCCAAGCATTTTATGCTATTTTTGCATCCATTACAAAAATGAATTCGACATTCTATATGAAAATCACCATGTTAAATGTTTTATTTTTATTTAAAATAGTAAACAAAGGAATTTATAAGAAAAATTAGTACCATTAGATTCTACTCGAAAAATGGAATCCAATGCCTCAAAGAATGCAAAAAACAAAGGGCATTTCTATAATTTACATATAAAAAATGAAAAAGCCAAAAATCGTAGGGGCCGTTTTGATAATGGCACCCCGTCTTCTTCCTCCTCCAGCCCTATCTCCCGAGTTTTCCAGAAGCTCCTGCACCGCCTAAGGGAAATGGCGGCACCACCATAGGGCGAGCACCGCCTTAGCACGATTATAAAGCCTACTCTTCCCCTCTCCTCCAACCATCTAATTTTCCTCTCCGACCAAGCTAGGGCTTCAAATCGAAAAATCCCTCCTTGTTCCCTACAAAAATCTGGCATGGCCAAGGTTCTCCCTTCGGGCCGGCCATCCTTTTCTCTTCTCCTCTTCCTTTTTTCCTCCCCTAGCCTTTGCAATTTCACTGGATTTTTCCAGATTCAGGTTTTTCTGGGTTTTTTTCGGCAGACGTCGTAGGAGCAGCTACAATGGAGGAAGGGCACCACTCGGGCTGCTCAGGTAAGGCCCCTCTATTTCCCTCTCTTCCCTTTCCTTTTTCCCCAGATTCCGACCGGATCTGGTTAATTTTTCAGCTTGAAATCACCGAATTTCCAGAGAAAAACTAGACAGGTTGAAAATTCGTCGAAGACACCCTGTCCCAGGTGCGCACAGGCGTGACGCACGCCGGTGGAGAGATGACGTGTTCTGGGGGCGCACAGGCATGACATGAGCCCATGATGAGCTCCCTGGGGGTGACAGTCGAGCTCACATCGCATGTGGGCGCAGTCCCGGCTCTACTGGGACGCATGACGTGTTTCGAGAGCCGAGACGCGTGGGCTTGGAACTGAGGACGTGCTCGCTAGAACACACATCGCAGTACGTAGCTCAAGCATACGCTCGCATGTGTGGTGGTCACAATTCGACATGATTAGAGCCCAAAAACTCTAGAAATCTCATAGAACTACAAGATCAATAACCCTTGAATTGTAGATCTGACTATCCAAGTCAAATGTAAACCCATTCGAAGCATCAGGATAGGCGATCTGACCAAAAAAGGCAGATCTAGCCATTAATCTAGAGGTCTAAATAATGAATTATAAATAGATAGAAAATGATGTGGAATCTTTGTTATCTAGGATTTTATAAAGGAGACCCAGGGTTGGGTTGAGTAATGAAGGATGCGACTCTATGAAACATCAAGGTAGGTAGTATGATATTACTAAGTTTTCAAAAACATTTCAAAGCTGAATGCTTCACTTGACTTTAATTACTATACTTAGCATGCTTTTTGAGATATGATGCTCTTATATGCGTACATGGATTTGTCTTCATGATTCATGGTCTTAAATCAATTGAACCTATCACCATGTTTAGCTTGCTTTTGGGATATGATGTTTTTGTACAAGCACATGGAATTATGGATTTGAATGCGATTATTGGCATGAGCAGATTTTATGCATTTCTTGCATGTTTTGAAAACAAATGCCTAAATTTCATGATTTATTATATATGAGATTTGGAATTATCTATATATATATACTTTTTAGTGGGCAGATCACCGGATGAGGCAGTCCACGATGGGCACTATGCTGAGAGGTTGTTATGTACGGGGTTGGCCTCTCGACCTCTACCACTAAAGAGGTGGATGCTAGCATTGCCAAAAAGGCATTGTCCCTTCCTTGACTGCTATGGTAAATAGGGATGACCACTAGAAGTGTTCACGACACCCTTTCAAGGACAGCCATAGTCCCGCAGAGGCAATGGTGGGTAGGTCTCTAGATATCAGAGCCACACGAGTCAGCTGTGTGCTAGTCGTGAGCATAGTGACCCTATGATTTCAGTGTGATTGATATGCATATAACATTGAGGTGGTTGTATACGAGTACTCATGACCAGTTGGCATGACGTGAATGCCAAGAGACTAATTGTGCATGATACTAGCATATGCTTGAACGATGACTATTTTAAGAGTTTTATGATTATTATATTTGACTCGCTGGTTTGATGCATTTGAGAAGATCTTCATATCTGGATCTATTGATTTCTATTTCATGATTTTGATCATATTATATTATGAGAAAGGACTCCATGATTGAAATTGCATCAATAAGCTTATGTTTTATGCATAACTATGCATGCTTACACAAAAAGAATCACTGATATTTTATATGAAAAGCTCTTGGAATCCTGCATGTTGCCTACCGTGTTTTTAAAATAGTAGTATCAGATCACCTACTGGGTATGAGAAATACTCACCCAAATATATTATTTTTCAAGATAGCTCCACTCACTAATAGAAGAAGCATCAGGAAATGTTAGTGCTATGATCAAGTAAATGAAGAAGAGACAAGTATGGATGTAAGTAAACACTCTACCCTTTGGACATGTATCTGTATTTATTTATAGTTGGGCTATGAGCTGTGACTGGATAGACCTGGGAAGACATTTATGATTTCTGAAATTTTCAAAAACTACTTTGGTTGTTGTGAAAGCAAATGACACTCGGGGTTTTCAAAATGAGTTTAAAAGAAAAGATTTTTCGCTACATTGCATTCGTTTTATAAAATGGTTTTCAAATAGGGATGCATCTTGCCCTAGAAATTAGATATTGCATTTAAAAATGCATGGGAAAAATCCAGGTAGTCACAATGATAGCATGATGAGATGCTTATATGATGGCATGATGAGATGCCTTATATGATGATGGCATGATGAGATGCCTTATGTGATGGCATAATGAGATGCCTTTTATGATGTTATTAGTAGTGGTCGGAATTTTATAAACCCTGTATGGTAAGGGGTACATGTATGAGACCTAGTATAGTCTGGGAATGTAGGCTATAAAACATAGGGACTATGTTCATAACTTTGTCTGACTTTTAACGATTTTAATATATATGATATAGTCCTATATGTATATGTTGAAGGGCATAATTTCATCAAAGTTTTCGTAACGAGAAGTGAATGGGTAGATATATTATGTAGAGTATGGTTCATAGAATTGGAGTATGGTCTTATATGAAAAAGGATAATGATAAATATTTCAAATATCAATGAATTATATATATATATATCAAATATATCATGTAAAGTGTAATCTCTAAAGCATGATTACTATATTAATATGAAGAAGAAGAATTGTAAATAGCTATTTTATCAATGACTTGCAAATAATTGAATCATTAATGAAATTATTGAATTATGAACTATGTTGTAAACTTCATCGCATATAAGCATCATATTGAAATTGAATATTTTAATTATGTAAAATTCTTAATTCATATGTAATTAACATGTTTTCTTAACACTCCCCTAGCAAGCATAGCTTGCTGAGATATTGTAAATGTTTTTATGTTTACAACATCTCAGATACAAAAAGACAAGAGAAGACATACACAAGCAAGAGGAGCTCAACAGCTACACTTCGACACTTAGGTATATATTTTGTTAAATTTTTTGCATTATGTAGTTAGTTATTTGGATTATGCTAATTGGACATTTAGTATAATGATTATATGGGATGTGTATGTAAACGATTGGATGGGTCCTGTCATTTCATAAAATGCATGTCTATGTTCTATAAAAACTATATTATGTATAGTATGGGAGTTGAGGTGACATTTGGTGTTTTGGAAAAATGAATTTCAAAGAAAACTATCTTCCACTATTTTTTAATTTTAAAATTATAGGCATGCCCCACTTTGAAAATAAACGTGTAAATTTTCATAAAAAACCCAAGGTGTCACAGTTGGTATCAGAGCGGTTCATCCAATCACTTGCATCCCTTTATGTTTAACAAAAAGGATAATAATCCAAATATAGATTAGGATGTAGTGAGTTGAGATATGATTATAATGGAATGAGTTAAGTATTAGAAAGAGTAAGTTAGTATAACTAGCTAATTGAGGGATAGTAAAACATGAGGGGATGCCTCTAGTAAGACCATTAGTAGGATGATTTAAGGAATTATGGATTCCATTATGGTGAATAGTGGACTAGGAAAGCAGATAGTAGGAATGGTTAAGTGAGTGTTGTAAGACATCCTTTATCTACAAGGACACCTAAATATCATAGCATATAGTAGTGCAAAATGCTTTAGCCTAGGGCAGGTAGAAATTATGCCCTATATCAATGTAAATTTCCAACATAGGTATGAACTCATTGGACATGTAGACCAAGTGTAAGAGTAGGAAGTTTGAAAATAGGCAAATGGTAGATTAGAAAGGTTTACATAGAAAATATAGTGTAGCCTTAGTTTGTATCAGAAGAGGATGAAATAGAGGTGAATTAAGGAGTAGGGAGAAATAGAAACAATTGATAAAGGATAGGTTCAATAGAAGGAAACTTAGAAGGATTGTAGACTTTCATAGAAATGAAGGTTAGGACTACCATATGACATGAGACTAAAAGAGTGTTTTTTTAAACTACAGGTTAAAGGAATCTGTAGAGACAATACTGCTTGAAGGAATTCAAGGAAATTTTTGAGTTTATGGTAAAAAGTTTATCAGGACAGAGTCCTAGATTAAGACTCATACATCACATTTGAAGAATCTATGTTTGAAAGAATTATATTTTAATATAAGAAAATTGAAGTATTTGACAATAAAATTATTACAATAATATTGTGTTGTTATACAGTTATCAATTGATGATGTTGAAATGAAATAACAATGTACCTAAGAATGATATGAATATTATACCTTATGTTGTGGAAATGAGTAAGTAATTGCATTATCTTGAAAATTTGTCATATCAGGTGAATGTGAGGGATGAATGATTTCTTTTCTTATGATGGATGTTGGGATGTGCTGAGACGGAGTCTCTGACAATTATATGCATGAGTGAATGTTTATCAAGTGTATCACAATCGCATGCGTTAAATGCGTAAGTCTGAAAAATAGAGGAGACTCTGTTGAAATTTTGTTAGAAATGTGACACTTGATTTTCTAAAAGATAGTTAGTTTCCTAATGTTAGAATTGATTAAATACATGAAGAAGAGATTTAATCTAAGTTGAGAGATATATAGCAACTCTTTGAAGTTATTATAAAGAGAAAAATGGATGAGATAATAGAAAGTTTGAGTTGCAAATAAAGGGTATATGTTCTCAAGATCATTATAATCAAAGAAGCTGTGAAGGTAGAAATAAAAAGAATAATTTAGTCATAAATGTATTGCTATTTAAGATGGTAGAAAGAGTGGGAATGATGGATAGAAGTTATTATCCTTATTCCAATCAATGAGTAATTATTGTGGAAGGTTAAGGAAAACATATGTTGGATGTTAAGAAAACAGAGATTGAAAATCAATTGGATTGAAACATGATCTCACTAATGTGGTGATAGGAGTATGAGTTATGAATCGAGATTTTGTTGGATTACCTAGTAACGACCAAATATCAGAGTACGTAGTGAAAGTGGCATTATATTTAGTTTAAGTTAAACATCAATTACATTTTGAGGATATTATTACATGGAAGGATTTATAAGAAATTAAGTTTATTATGAGATGAGAATACTCCTAGAATGGTTTGAAAGATAGCACAAAAAGAATTTCAAAGAAAAAATTATTTAAGGGGGAAAGAATGTAATGACCCTAAAAATTTCGAGGATGAAATTTCTTTGAGGGAATATTGTAACAACCCTAAAATTTTACTATTTCATGTTTGAGGTATGAGTTTTGTAGGAGGATGAAGTTTTATAGAATTATAATCAGGAATTAAAATATAAATAGTTAGATTCTACTCAGAAATTGGAATCCAACGACCCAAAGAATGCTGAAAACAGAATTAGGATGAAGAAGTTATGGGACTTCAAAGTTAGCGGTATTTTAGTAATTAAAAGTTAAAAAGAAACTTAGAACTTGGATTTGAAAATATCAAATATGGATTCTACTTGTCGATACAAATCCAAGACACTAAGTTTGCTGAAATAAGAGATTGGACAAATAAACGGTAAGTTTCTGGGTATTTTTGTAATTTTCCTAAGTGAGCCCCACTTGCAAGAGTTGGAATTTGACAGTCAATGGAGTTGAAAAACATCATTAGTATGGCTTACCATTTTCCTTGACTGGCATCATGGTGTTTAGTATAGTGAAAACATCATTATTAAACTTTAAAATAAATAAAAGGAAAACAAATTAAAATAACAAAAAGGAGGGCCAAGTTTGATAATGGCACCCCCTCACTTAAACAAAATAAAAAGTAGACATTAGTTTGTTTCCAACCAAACTCGATAGAACCAAGGAACTCGATGGGGAGGAAGAGAAAACAGGGAAGAAGAAGAAGAAGAAGAAGAAGAAGAAGAAGAAGAAGAAGAGAAAGGAGAAGGGAGAGAGAGGGAGAAGGAGAAGGAGAAGGAGAAGGAGAAGAGAGGAAAGGAAGCAAAAAGGGCAAGCTGCATGTTGGAGAAGTACAGGCCCGCCTGAGAAGAAGAAGAAAAGGGGATTTTTTGGGGCTTTTCATCATCGAAAAAGGAAGGCCATGCTGGGAAAAATGGCGGCTTGGATGGTTAATCTAGCAACCCATTTCACTCTACAACAGGGGTGTATCAAAAGCCCTTTGATCCCACTGCAATCGAAGTTGAAAAAGGGGGGATTTTTAGCTAGCCAAAAATTTTAAGCCATCGCCAGAGATGATAGGAGCTTGGATCCTTGATCCAAGCTGGTCATCTTCTACGGCTGGCTTAGAAGAACCAAAACCCCATGGTTTTTGAATGATCCGTGGTGATATTGGCCATCAATTGAAGAGGAATCTATTGTGTGACTAGATCAGAGAGGTTTCACCCAAAATCAGCATTGATCTAACTCATCCAAGGGTGGAGAAAGCACGAAAACAAACTCTGAAGGTAAGATTAGTGGAACCCTATTCATGATTTGTTGATTTTTTGCTAAATCCATATTATGCTAGATCTAGATTTATGGATGATCTAACCATCCATTTCTTAATATAAACCTAGGGATAGGTAAATACCCACCTGATAAACCTTAAAATCAACATAGATTTTCGATCTAGGCTATAAAACCGATCAGACGATCCCAGCCATTCGATTGGGTACTGTTCATACAATGAAATTTTGGTGTCTGATCACTGATCAAACACCATAGATGGATCATACTTCCTTGAAATTGCTAGGATATAGGATAAATTGATGAATTTAAATGTAAATTGACTATAAACAGATCAGACATTCTTAGTCGTCCAATCGATTACTGTTCTCATAGTAACTCTTTGATGTCTGATCACTGATCAGACATCACAAATGGATTCTAGAACAAGGAAAACACTAAGATATGGATTCAATCGAAGAATCCAGGTACGGGATAAGATCTAATCTTATGATCCATACCGTTAAAGTTGTTTAAAAATAATTAATTGATTAGAATAATTCATGGTTACTATAATTGGCGAATCTAGGTGAAGAATGAGGATTAGACCAGCGTGGATCTTAAAGACTTGGCAAAAGTCGTCGATCAACTAGTGGGAAAATAGATGAACTCGCCACACGAGATAGGTGGAGAATTAAGAAAGCACATCTTAATAGTAAGATGCATGCTTTAAACATGATCTTATTCTTATGATAGATATTATATCATTTAAATTGTGCATTTCATATGATATATGATGATGAAAAATGTTTACTTGTGAATGATGAAAATTTGTGATTTGAAATGCTATATGAATGGCATGCTAATAATTGAAGCCTACTGAATGATATTAAAGGATATACATGATTTGTTCTTAAAAATATCATAGCTATTATTGTGATTAAAAAGGCATTTATGGTACATGGGTACTATTACATTGTATGTGATGTATGAGTCTAGGATTTTACTGTACATCCTTGGTGGGCGATCACCTAATAAGTGAGGATGTTATGATTATGATGAGATATTCATATATATTATGGACATGCAAGATGCTTGTATATTATTATTTTTACTTCAAGACGTGGTGGTCTGAGAGTTTGTTTCAGACAGGCATATGCTTGAGGATGCTATGCTAGGAGAGTTATGAGTATTTGGCCACCCGCTCTCCCAAATTGTGATGATATAGATACCAAGCCCAAAGGGAGGCTAAAAGTCAAGTGGGGCAATCATGGGAAGGCCACCACTTGACACCCATGGTCCTTGCCCATGCAGACATAGATTTTGTTATTTTTACCTCAGTATTAGTGGATTATTATGTAGTTATCCAAGCACACTGTATTGATTTAGACTGCCGCATAGAAGTCCTTATATTTTACGCACTATGGTGCGTATATGATGGCATGATGAGATGCTTATATTATATGATGGCATGATGAGATGCCTTATATGATGATGGTATAATTAGATGCCTTATGTGATGGCATGATGAGATGCCTTTTATTATGTTACCAACAATGACTTGAGTTTTATAAACCACGTATGGTAAGGGATATATGTATGAGACCTAGTATAGTATGAAAATCTGGGTTATAAAACCTAGGGACTATGTTTATAACTTTGTATAACTTTTAATGATTTTAATATATATGATATAGTCCTATATGTATATACTGGAGCTCATAGTTTCATAAAGTTTCCATATGGGGAAGTGAATGGGTAGATATATTATGCAGAGTATTGTATCATATGGAAAATGATAATGATAAATATTTAAAATACCAGTGAATTATATATATATATCAAATATATCATGTAAAGTGTAATCACGAAAGTGTGATTATTATATTCATATGAAGAAGAAGAAGAAGAATTATAAATAGCTATTTTATCAATGACTTGTAGATAAGTAAATTATTAATGAAATTATTGAATTATGAACTACGTTGTAAACTTCATCCCATATAAGAATCATGATGAAATTAAGTATTTTAATGGATTTAAAATACTTAATTCATATGTAATTAACATGTTTTCTTAACTCTCCCCTACCAAGCATAGCTTGCTGAGATATTGTCAATGTTTTTCGTTTACAATATCTTAGATACAGACAAACAGAAGAAGACATATACAAGCAAAAGGAGTTCAACAGCCATACTTCTGCGCTCAGGTATATATAAAGTTTTTATATTGCATAATTAGTTATTTGGATTATGCTGCTTGGACATTTAGTATAATGATTATAGGAGTTGTGTATGTGAACCACTGGATGGGTCCTGTTGTTTCATAAAATGCATGTCTATCTTCTACAAAAACTATATTATGTATAGTATGGGAGTTCAGGTGACATCAGGGTTTTTGGAAAAATGAATTTCAAAGAAAACTATCTTTTGCTATTTTTGAATTTTAAAATTAGTGGCTGCAACCTTTTGAAAATAAACGAGAAAAATTTTCATGAAAAACCCAGGGTGTCACAGTTGGTATCATAGCGGTTCATCCAGTCACTTGTAGCCCTTTATGTTCAACAAAAAGGATAATAATCCAAATATAGGTTTGGATGTAGTGAGTTAAGATATGATTAGAATGGAATGAGTTAAGTATTAGAAAGTGTAAGTTAGTATAACTAGCTCAGTAAGGGATGGTAAACCATGAGAGGATGCCTCTAGTAAGACCACTTGTAGGATGATTTAAGGAATTATGGATTCCATTATGGTCAATAGTGGACCAAGAAAGCAGATAGTAGAAATGGTTAAGTGAGTGTTGAAAGACATCCTTTATCCACAAGGATACCGAAATAGCATAGCATATAACAGTTTAAAATGATTCTGCCTAGGGTAGGTAGAAATTATGCCCAGTATCAATGTAAATTTTCAACATAGGTATGAACTCATTGGACATGTAGACCAATTGTAAGAGCATGAATTTTGAAAAGAGACAAATGGTAGATTAGAAAGGTTTACATAGAAAATATAGAGTGTAGCCTTGGTTTGTATCAGAAAAGGATGAAATAGAGGTGAATTAAGGAGTGGCAAATTGAAGGGGAGAAATAGAAACAATTGGTAAAGGATAGGTTCAATAGAAGGAAAGTTAGAAGGATTGCAGACTTTCATAGAAATGAAAGTTAGAACTACCAAATGACACAAGACTAAAAGAGTATTTTTGAAACTACAGGTTAAAGGAATCTGTAGAGACAATACTACTTAAAGGAATTTAAGGAAATTTTTGAGTTTATGGTAGAAAGTTTATCAGGAAGGAGTCCTAGACTAAGACTCATACATCACATATGAAGAATCTATGTTTGAAATAATTATATTTTAATCTAAGAAAATTGAAGTATTTGACAATAAATGTATTACAATAATAGTGTGAGATAACTACTAAAATGGAGAAAAAATCAGGACAAAGCTAATCATGAAACATTATGCATAATATACCTATATGTATAATCTCATATATGTTTAAGAAACCAATTATCTACACCAAAACTTTGGATAAATTAAGAATTGTGTATTTCTCTATTATCTATAAGCATGCTAAATATGAATATGTTAATGAAAAGTTGAATGATGGAGTTGATATGATAACTCCAGTTGATGGATAAGTCAATGTTACAAGGACTTATTCAAAGAAATGTTTATTATGGTTTATTGAAAGAATGATATGCATATCCTCATTGTTATGATGGATTGGGGCACGATACCATCATTTGATATTATGGACATGGGTATGATACCCATATCATATTGAATTGCAAATTTTTAGACAATATTGATTGTTACAAAGATGAAAGCACATTGTAATGGTGTGATAGTCTTCTTATTTAGAAGACAAGGTATGTTAAAATCATGCACTATATCACCTATAAACGAATGAATACATCTCTTGAGAATAACATGTATTGTTGGCAACTACAGCTGTTATAAATGATGAATGGTGTAAGATTGAGAAGAAAGATAGAGGTAAAGGTTGACAAATGCATGAAAATGAAAATGAGTTAAATTCATTGCACAATAGACATCCTATGCATTCCCAAATTCTAGCTCTAAGTTGTTTTCTTCATTATTACTGTTCTCTTCATATACCTTATTACATTCTCCTTGCTCTTCCCAAACTTGTAAACTTCTTTCACTTTATATCTAGCTTCCTCAACCATTCTCATTCTATTTTCCTCATTTCCTAATCATTTCTGCCTTTCAATATTGCTTTTGCTTATTACATGTCCCTATATTTTACATTTTCATGTGTGCAGCTTGGTTACAAATAACTATGCATGATGAATACATAAATTCTATTGTAAGAAACTACTATTTTCTTTTCCTTTGTAGTCACTTTTCCCTTATGCATTGCATATTCATGTGTGTGCTCCTTAAAGTAAAAGCTATTTAGTGAAAATTAAGTGTGCATGAGAAACATTAATAATTGAGTACAACAAACTAGTATTTTAGCTCTTTCCTTTTTAATTTCTCCTGCTATCTGCATTCTAGCAACCCAAATTCTCTAGTTGAAATTGAAATGAATGTGCCTACAAAAAACCCTAGTACTGCAACCATAGAAAACTCCAGGATCTTTTTCCTCTGGCAAACCTTGATGATACTCCTTTTCTTTCCATTGTCCATTTTAGGAGCCTAGAAATCATTAACACATTGATCTATTCCTTCTTTTTGTAAAGGGGATGTGTGTTATGTAAAATAAATCACTCCATCAGGAAGAGTTGTGCATGATAAAGAATTAAACTACATTACAATAAACCATTATTAAATGAGAAAATAATGTTTCCAATAAACATCACTAGTTGGTTGACTAGTGATGACCTTAATGATGAATTCATATTTCGACACATGCAGGCTGACCTGTATGGTATGTAAAAAGATAGTAATCTTGAGAAATGAAAAACAGACACCAGCTAGGAAGGTTGGCTTACTTTAAGAAAATAAGTGATTTGAATGTATGCTTTATTTAGAGAAAGGTTCTCGCATTATGTATTTTGAAAAAGCAGATCATACGTGTGAATTATATTCGAATTTTAGATATTCCATCAGTGATTGATGGACTTCCAGTTTATTCCACTTGCAATTGATTGACTATGTGAAATTGGACTCTTCTGATGAAGAGTATTTGTTAATATATATGAGAATAGAGGATATAAACCTTATGTGATAAATGAACTGAAGAAATTCCTTTCAATCATGTGTCATTGGAGAATATGCAAACATTTGTGTTTGTTTGTATTGATGAAAGCATTGAAGTCTCAGTATTGAAATCATGATGATAATATGTTGATGTTTGGAAACACCATTGAAGTTATGAAAGTAATCGAATGTGAATGCACAGTTACTGCAAAATCAGTTGTTCATTTAATGATAGTAGATTCATAATTGCATTTGAGAAACAATGGATGCATTATTTCGGTGTTTGAATTTGAATATACAAAAGGAGGTAAGTTCAGGTATTAAATTTTGAATCATATGTGGTATCCTTAGCATCTATGTTTGTATGTTTCTTTGATGCTTAAGTTAAAGAGCATTGTTGTTGATTATAAGACTTTAAGGCTCTATATCTTATCTTAGTAAATTGGAATGTGATAATGTCTAAGATGTTCCTTAATGTAAATAGTAATCTCTTTATTTTGATTTCATATGCGAAATTGGGTGAATGAGTTTGCAGATTTATTAGTGAATACAATTGAAACGTTATGATATGACTTGATATCTTATATTAAATGATTGCTTGAAGAAGTACAAACTTCCATATATCTAAACCAATGTGATTTAGGAGATATGTTCATAGAATTCTATAGAATGATATGAAAATTTTACATCATATGTGGTTGTGATGGTGATGCATGTGTTGTTATACAGTTATCAATTGAGGATGTTGAAATGAAATGACAATGTACCTAGGAATGATCTGAATATTATACCTTATGTTGTGGAAATGAGTAACCAATTGCATTATCTTGAAAATTTGTCATATCAGGTGAATGTGAGGGATGAATGATTTCTTTTCTTATGATGGATGTTGGGATGTCATGAGACGAAGTCTCAGACAATTATATGTATGAGTGAATGTTTATCAGGTGTATCGCAATTGCATGAGTTAAATGCGTAAGTTCGAAAAACAACAAAGACTTTGTCGAAATTTTGTTAGAAATGTGACACTTGATTTTCTAAAAGATAGGCAGTTTTCTAATGTTAGGATTGATTAAATATATGAAGAAGAGATTTAATTTAAGTTGAGAGATATATCAAACTCTTTGAAGTTATTATAAAGAGAAAAATGGATGTGAAAATAGAAAGTTTGAGTTACAGATAAAGGGTATATGTTCTCAAGATCATTACAATCAAAGAAGCTATGAAGGTAGAAATAAAAAGAAGAATTTAGTCATAAATGTATTGCTATTTAAGATGGTAGAAAGAGTGGGAATGGTTGATAGAAGTTAATATCCCTATTCCAATCAATGAGTAATCATTGTGGAATATGTTGGATGTTAAGAAAATAGAGATTGGAAATCAATTGGATTAAAACATGATCTCACTAATGTGGTGATAGGATTATGAGTTATGAATCGAGATTTTGTTGGATTTCCTAGTAACGACCAAATATTAGAGTACGTAGCGAAAGTGGCATGATATATAGTTTAAGTTAAAGATCAGTTACATTTTGAGGATATTATTACATTGAAGGAATTATAAGAAATTAAGTTTATGATGAGATGAGAATACTCCTAGAATGGTATGAAAGATAGCATGAAAATAATTTCGAAGACAAAATTCTCTAAGGGGTGAAGAATTTAATGACCCTAAAAATTTCGAGGACGAAATTTCTCTGAGGGAATATTGTTACAACCCCAAATTTTTACTATTTTATGTTCAAGCTATGAGTTTCTAGGAGGATAAATTTTTATGGGATTAGAATTAAGAATTGAATATAAATAAGAAATTGGAATCCAATGACCAAAAGAATGCTAAAATCAGAGATTGAACAAATAAACGGTAAGTTTCTTACAAAAGGGTATTTTTGTAATTTCACTAAGTGAACCCCACTTGCACGAGTTGGAATTTGATAGTCAAAGGAGTTAAAAAAAACATCATTTAGAATGGCTTACCATTTTCCTTGACTAGCATCATGGTGTTTAGTATAGTTAAAACATCATTATTAAACTTTAAAATAAATAAAAGAAAACAAATTAAAATAACAAAAAGGGGGGGCCAGGTTTGATAATGACACCCCCTCACTTAAATGAAAACAGACATTAGTTTGTTTCCAACCAAACCTAATAGAACCAAGGAATTGGATGGGGGGGAAGAGAAAACGGGGAAGAAGAAGAAGAAGAGAAAGGAGGAGAAGGGAGAGAGAGGGAGAAGGAGAAGAGATGAAAGGAAAGGAAGGGAAAAGGGCGACTTGCATACTGGAGAATTGCAGGCCCACCTGAGAAGAAGAAGAAAAGGGAATTTTTGGGGGCTTTTCATCATTGGAAAAGGAAGGCCACGTCGGGAAAAATGGCTACTTGGATGATTAATCTGGCCTCCCATTTCACTTTACAACAACAAGCAATCGAAAGCCCTTTGATCCTATCGCAATTGGAGGAGAAAAAGGGGGGATTTTTAGCTGGCCAAAAATTTTAGGCCATTGCCAAAGACGACAGGAACTTGGATCCTTGATCCGAGCCAGTCTTCTTCTACAGCTGGCCTAGAAGAACCAAAACTCCGTGGTTTTGGAATGATCTGTGGTGATTTAGGCCATTGATTGAAGAGGAATCTACTGTACGACTATATCAAAGAGGTTTCACTTAAAATCAGCATTGATCTGACTCATCCAAGGATGAGAAAGCATACAAATGCACTCTGAAGGTAAGATTAGCGGAACCCTATTCATGATTGGTTGAATTTTTGCTAAATCCATATAGTTTTATGCTAGATCTAGATTTATGGACGATCTAACCATCCATTTCTTAGTCTAAACCTAAGAATAGGTAAATACCCACCTGATAAACCTTAAAATCAGCTCTAGATTTCTGATCTAGGCTATAAAACTGATCAAACGATCTCAGCCATCCGATTAGATACTATTCATATAATGAAATTTTGTTGTCTGATCATTGATCAGACACTATAGATGGATCATACTACCTTGAAATGACTAGGATATAGGAAAAATTGATGAATTTAGATGTAAATTGATTGCAAACAGATCAGACGATCTTATCCATTCAATTGGTTACTGTTCACACAATAACTTTTGGATGTCTGATCCCTGATCAGATATCACAGATGAATTTTAGAGCATGGAAAACACTAGAATATGGAATCAATTGAAGAATCCAGGTATGGGATAAGATCTAATATTATGATCAATACCGTTAAAGTTGTTTAAAAATAATTAATTGATTAGAATAATTCATGGTTACTCTAATTAGCGGATCTAGGTGAAGAATGAGCATTAGACCAGCATGGATCTTAGAGACTTGGCAAAAGTCATCGATCAACTAGTGGGAAAATGGATTAACTCACCACACAAGGTAGATGGAGGATTAAGAAAGCATGTCTTAATAGTAAGATGCATATTTTAAACATGATCTTATTCTTATGATAGATATTATATCATTTAAATTATGCATTTCATATGATATATGATGATGAAAAATTGTTTACTTGTGAATGATGAAAATTTGCAATTTGAAATGCTACGTGAATGACATGCTTATAATTGAAGCCTACTAAATGATATTAATGGATACACATGATTTGTTCTTAAAAATATTATAGCTATTATTGTGATAAAAAGGCATTTATGGTACATGGGTACCATTACATTGTATGTTATGTATGAGTCTAGGATTTTACAGTACATCCTTGGTGGGCGATTACCTAATAAGTGAGGATCTTATGATTATGATGAGATATTCATATAGATTATGGATAGGCAAGACACCTGCATATTATTATTTTTACTTCCAGGTATGGTGGCCTAAGAGTTTGTTTTATACAGGCATAGACCTGGGGATGCTATGCGAGGATAGTTAAGAGGGTTTGGCCACCCACTACAAAATTGTGATGATATGGATACCAAGCCTGAAGGGAGGCTAAAAGTTGAGTGGGGCATTCATGGGAAGGCCGCCACTGTGATAGCCATGGTCCTTGCCCATGCAGACATGGATTTTGTTATTTTCACCTCGGTATCAGTAGATTATTATGTAGTTATCCTAACGCACTGTGTGGATTTAGATTGCAGCATAGTAGTCCTTGTATTTTATGCACTATGGTGTGTATATGATAGCATGATGAGATACCTTATATGGTGATGGCATGATGAGGTGCCTTATGTGATGCCATGATGAGATGACTTTTATGATGTTACCAGCAGGGGCTGGATTTTATAAACCCCATATGGTCAGGGGTATGTGTATGAGACTTAGTATAGTTTGAGAATGTAGGTTATATTACCTAGGGACTATGTTCATAACTTTGTATGACTTTTAATGATTTTAATATATATATGCTATTGTCCTATATGTACATGGTGGAGGGCATAGTTTCATCAAAGTTTTCATAACAGGAAGTGAATGGGTAGATATATTATGCAGAGTATGGTTCGTAGAATTGGAGTATGGTATCATATGGAAAATGATAATGATAAATATTTAAAATACCAATGAATTTTATACATCAAATATATCATGTAAAGTGTAATCTCTAAAGTGTGATTATTATATTCATATGAAGAAGAAGAATTATAAATGGCTATTTTATCAATGACTTGCAGATAATTGAATTATTAATGAAAATTTTGAATTATAAACTATGTTGTAAACTTCATCCCATATAAGCATCATGATGAAATTGAATATTTTAATTGATGTAAAATACTTAATTCATATGTAATTAACATTTTTTCTTAACTCTCCCCTACCAAGCATAACTT
This sequence comes from Warburgia ugandensis, assembly GCA_035236585.1. NCBI lineage: Eukaryota > Viridiplantae > Streptophyta > Magnoliopsida > Canellales > Canellaceae > Warburgia > Warburgia ugandensis. The sequence continues at coordinate 53,524,182 of CP141139.1, read as the reverse complement.
GTTGAGATATTGTAAATGTTTTATGTTTACAATATCTTAGATACAAACAGACAGGAGAAGACAAACACAAGCAAGAGGAGTTCAACAGCCATACTTCTGTGCTCAGGTATATATTTTGTTAAAGTTTTTGGATTGTGTAGTTAGTTATTTGCATTATGCTGATTGGACATTTAGTATAATGATTATAGGGGCTATGTATGTGAACCACTAGATGGGTCCAGTTGTTTCATAAAATGCATGTCTATCTTCTGTAAAAACTATATTATGTACAGTATGGGAGTTGAGGTAACATTCGGGCTTTTGGAAAAATGAATTTTAAAGAAAACTATCTTCCACTAATTTTTAATTTTAAAATTAGTGGCATGCCACCTTTTGAAAATAAACAGGAAAAATTGTCATGAAAAAACCCAGGGCACAGCAATCTTCGTGGGCAATCCCAAAAGGATGATGTCTCGCTACAGGATGACATGCTTCAGATGATCTTCCAAGTTTAATCTAACATTTCCTTGGCAGAAGTAAGCTGGGATGGTTATAAGGGTTCAAAGCATGTCTCAATGTGTATGTGTTTTCCATATGGCGAAGAAAAAAATTGATAGATCCATCATTCAAAGATAGATCAATGACTTGATCATGAAGGATGGTCAAATAGGTCATAGATACGGTAATCTAGTTTGATCAAGGGTATGATCACGATCAATGGTTGGATCTTCTTTGATAAACAAATGGACATATGTTCTTTTCCCTCTCATTGCAAGGATCATGATGATTGTCTTAGATCTGTGAAATGCTTATTGGATTGGGCAGTAGTAGTGGGTATGGTGGGGCTCATCGCATCAACTCGACTCACTGAGGCAAGTCGGGAGCGGGTGACTGGGGCGAGTTGCCCTACGCTAACTTGCTAGAGGGAAGGTATAGGGGAAAATAGGGAAAAGAGGCTTGGGACTGGCATGCCTATCAAGCAGAAGGGAGAAAGACAAAGATGGAGAGTAGGGTTGGCACTTAGATTGGGCAGCACTGACTGGAGGATGCAAAGGGGGAGTAGCACTGGTGTGGCCTGTCAATCAGGCTATGCCCATTAGAAAGGAGAGAATGAGAGAGAGTGGGAGAGAAGAAAAGGGAAGAAAGGTTTCTAGAACAGGTTACATTGGCATTGTTGGTCAGCCATTCGTTGAGGAAACCGAGGAAAACAGGGATGGAAATAGGGCTGGCCTAATCGATTTGCTATGTCGATCCCCAGTGGGTTAAGGCAGAGGAAGAGAAGGGAGAGAGAAGAGAAGGTTTTAAGAGAGTAGGTGGTTAGCGGCCTTGGTTCAATATCTACAGGAATTGGGATGAGTCTGATGGTTTTATGGGCTTTTTTGGTTTGTGTGTGCATCACCAGAAAACAAGGTGCTGGAGGGGATTGAACAAGGGGGAAAGAATCAAGGCCACCAAATTTCTGCCTATCTCTAGCACCCCTATATTTGTCTTTGTTTGAATCAAGGGAAGCAGGCAGAAGCATGGCAGTTCAGTCCATAACATGTTGATCTCCACTCCACACGTGGCAAGTCATCTGCACGATCAAAGTTTGCACAATGGAGGGTGTCGTTATCAACTTTGACCCTCCTCAAATTAGTAAAATTTTGGAATTTTTCCACCCTAATCTCTGTTTCTTGCAAAATTAATATTGTTGGAATCATCTCAATGTGTACCTTCCATTTCTTATAGTTTAAAATTAAAATTTTGAGTTTTAAATTTAAATTTATTTTAATTAAAATGTGTTATAATTACCTTGAAATTAACTCAAAATTTGAGGTTGTTACATTCTTCACTCCTTATGGAAATTTTGTTATCAAAATTGAACCATGTTATTCCTCAACTAATTCTAAATGGATTTTATTCCCCAAATTTCTTTATACCTTTCACCAAACAAATTTAGATTGGATATTCTTCTTGCCTATTTATTAATCTCAATTTTAAGTTATGATCTAGGCTAGAATGATTTCACAATTTAGTTTAACCAAGGATTCCTGTTCTTGTTCCTCACTCTCTCTCTCTCTCTCTCTCTCTCTCTCTCTCTCTCTCTCTCTCTCTCTCTCTCTCTCTCTATATATATATATATATATATATATATATATTAGATTACTAATCCTTAAAATTTTTAACTGTAACTAATTCTCACCTACATGTTAGAATCATAATTTCTTACTTTATATATATATATATATATTAGATTACTAATCCTTAACTTTTTTAATTGTAACTAATTCTCACCTACATGTTAGAATCATAATTTCTTACTATACTTTTGCCCCTTTTGCTTATACGTTTCTCTTTTAATTATCTTTGTATAAGTGTCTTAATCTAATCTTTTGACCAAGTTTCCATTCAAAATCCTATGATTTCATATTCTTTGCCTTTAAACCCTTTTTATATCTATATTGTTTCTCATCAAAATGCCATTGAATTGTCAGATTTTCTAGTTTAACCAAGTTCTATGTGGAGAGATGGTAATTTCCAAGTTTATCCTCTTAGAAAGAACTTGATTCAAAGTCATTATCAATCCTAACAGCAATCATTTCTAAGATTTATATTTGGACCGTTACCCTATCTTACTTTTTAATTTTTAATTTTTAATTTTTATGCACTTCCTCTTCACAATGGTTATTCTATGCTCCATTTCCATTCTTCTCTAACTATATTTTACTTGGTGAAGTCATGGACATTTCACTAGGTTGGGCTAAATTCATTATTTAAACTTGATTACTGTTATAAATCATTTATCTCCTCTACATCAACCTTAGCATTTCATATCTAAAATTTTTACAACTGATCTTCCATAACATCTCAACTATTAATAGTAAAAGTCCACTACATATTCAGACTAATCTTATGACTCCAATCTAATTCAAGTATTTGTTCTAATCTAAATGTAGATCTATCACCAAACCCCTAGAACAACAACATATCTAGCTCATTCCTAAGATCTGGTCATTGATTGACCATATAATGCTAGATCTATGAGATGAGGCACTATATCTCTTTCTAACCTGTAGTGGTTCCATGGTTGGAGCTACAGATCAGTAGATTTTTGCTTTCCTTGTATAGTAATTAGTGATAGAGACATGATCGAAGCCATCCATCCATGGATCAATGACAAAACCTACGAATTAGTCAATCGATAGATCAAGTTAAAGTAGTGGTGTAGCTTTAAAATTACATGCAAGAGAGGATGATCCCACGAGGAATCTTATAGATTTGCAATTAATTGGATTTTATTCAACTAGATTAACTTCCGCCAAAGAAGAAGAGTTGTGATTAAGCTAGAAGATTATATAACATGAAATGGAAGCGTATATGGAATTAGAAACTAAACTTAAAAGAAACTTACTAAAAACTAAAATTAAACAATGAAATTAGCATCTAACCTAACTAACATGCATGCAACTAAATAAAACTAATTCTAAATTAGCATGAATCCAATTAAGAAACTTAAACTAAAGGAAACTACTAAAAATGACACTTTCCTAAACTAGAATTAGAAACTTTCTAAAACCAATTTAGGAAACTTTTTAACATTAAATGAACATGAAAAAACAAGTAACTAATTAGATCTAATTAACTTTAACAATAAATTAGAAACATGCATGTGAATGGAAACTACCATTAAAGAGACTTTCTAAATTTAACACTTATGAATCCTAAAACTTCCTAAAGATGGAACTTTCTAAAATTTAAAAGGAAAAATTTGTAAACCTAATATAAGATGTAAAAAATGAATTAGATACTTTTGGAACTAAGTTAAGTAACTAAGCTAACCAAGAATATAAAAGGAAAGGGATTTAGAACCATGCACATGGTTTTTGGACAATGTGCATGATTCTAAAGCCCTAAAGATGGTAAAATTTAATGCATCTATAGTGAGTTACTATACAAAATAACTATGGGATCTAATAAAAAACATTGAAATCAAAATGGTTACCTAAGGATCTAGGAAAATAAGATGTTTTGATGGCTACAACTAACTATGGAAAAACTACCCAAAACTAAGGGAAAAATAGGATACAAAACATGGAATTCAAGTGTCGAAATCAAGGATTTAAGCTATTTATTCTCTTGGTTGTCACTAAAATAGGTGATTTAACTTAAATATTGAGGTAATAACAAATAAACCAAGTGGAATTGAGGTAGATAAGAAAGGAGCAAACTAGACAAAAAGAAAGGTGCAAAACTAGAAAGCAAAACAATGGGAAAAAAAATTGAAAACTAAACCAAAGAAAGCAAACTCCTAACCTGAATTGGACAGTAAATAACCAAGAAAATAACTAAAAATCCAAAGGGATAAAAACATCTAATAAATTCCAAAGTCTAGCAGCAAATAATACCAAAAGAAAGCTTGATTTCAAGGTGCGTCAACCACCTCTACTTGGAAAATTCGTATAGAACATGGGGCTATATATAGATGAGTGGTTTTTTAACTTAGGAAGGGGTGAAAATGTGAGAAATGTGGTCCTAGGGTTAGGGTATTGAATGAGGAAAGTTAGATGGAAGATGAATTAGTAAGATGATGCCATAAACATGACATCAGAGAGACATAAGAAACATGGGTTGGCTGGTTTCTAATTTTGAAAAGGATATTGGCATCTTTTTCCTAGAAGGAAAGTGGAGCACTTTTCCTTCTAATTGTGTGATGTTTGGTTGATGTAAAGTTAAGGATTAGCTAAGGAATAAGGTTTAGGAAAGATGAATAAAGATCTAAGGTTTCAAAGTTGTTTGAATTGAAGTAGATCTAAGGTTTCTTATTTAGGAAATCACTTGATCACCAATTAGGAAAGGGGGGGGGGGGGGGTGGGCATCTTCCACTTGGATGATTGCTCCCTCATTAAACTAAAAACATGGAACCTTGGTAAGATGGGTGCATTAGGTTAGGAAATGGATTAGCAAAGTGGATTTTTCTCTCTTTATGGGTCCCTTAATGCATGATCATCTTATCTTTTACATTAATCTCACAAAATTCCTTCAAAATCAGACTCTAATAGTAGGAAAGTTGCTTGAATTGATTCTCCAATTGTGTAACTCCATGGTGGCTTAAGTGGCTTCAATGGTTTGGTTTAAGGCTTGATAGCTTGTATGGTTTATCACCCTTTTTCATGGCTATAATGGTTAGGTTGGCTTGAATGACTCCCATGAAAAGGTGGTGGAAATGCATGGCTTACTTCATGGACTCACTTTGGCCACCTATAATTGCTTTGATTGTATCCATTGCTCTTCCTTGACCTTGATCTCATGTTGGGTTGATGAGTCTTAGGCTTTGACTCAACCTTTCGAACTTGATCTTAAGTATTCATCTCTATCAATCTCGGCCATCGAATCATCATCTCTCTTACTAAAAAAAAAAAAAACTCTAATTAAATCCTCAAAAAATATAATTAATCACATGCTCACCTCAGATTAGCCTCTGAACTTACAAAATATCAAAGTTTTGCTTCATTAGGTAAAAAATGCATGTGTTAGGAATTTTGGTCTAAAAACCCTAATTTACTCCTATAAGTTATAACACACGGGCAACTAATTGGGTGGTTTTCATGAAAAATTAAACACTTATCAAGAAATACACACAAGAACCAAGGATAAATGCCATACGAGGTAGGAGGATTAAGATTTGCTATTTTAAAAATCTTAATAATTGCTAAGTGTTTATAAAATGATCTAATGCATATGATAATTTACGGAGTATTGTCTTTAATTACTAAATATTATGAACATGTGATAAATTTATTGGTTATTATATGACACATTAACCTTTATCAAAGCATAAATAAATGACTAAATTCAAAAGAAAATGTTAATATTTCCCTTCTTGTATCACACAAACAAAAGAATGAATGTTACTCTTTGACTAGAACTTATTATATATACATTTAGTTGATGTTGAAAATGCTTAGAAACATGATTTACTTTGGACCAGCTATAGAGGTAAAATAAACTTAAAGTACTTGGTTTATCCAAATTGTAACATTGGAAGAAAAGAGTAGGCATATTGATCATTGAGGTTGAAATCTACACTTATGTGGACATTGCAATACCTTGAACATAGTTGGTTGAGGACAATCTCTCAAATACACATAAAGAAAGATTCATTTTTCTTTTCTTTGCTGATTCCTCTCAATGAAATTTGCCATGTGGCTTTATACACAATACCAACACATAAGGAACTTGCACATATGATACTACAACATTTGAAATTATTCACATTTAAATTTAGAAAGGATCACTAAATTCTATGGACAAATGCAATAGATACTTACAAGCCCTTACCTTGAGTTGTAACATGTTTGTCTTTATTAATAAAGGCTTTGAAGAAAGATGGTCATGGTAAAACCATCATTTTAGGAAAATGAACACATATTATAATACTAATGGCAATGCCACTAGCTAGGTGTAAACATGAAAGTGCGGTAACGATAAAAATAAAGTTTGCCAATAAGGTCAAATAGTACACTATACGCTCATAGTCAAATTGTTAGCAAACCAATGTCTAATGAATCTTTGATCTGGAAAAGGTAAAAGCTATTTGTGGTTTTCAAAAGCATACTCATCAAATCATACTTAGAATATTTCTTTGCATAGCAAATCAAACTGGAAACCATACCTTTGAAAATTAGTCTCACACTTGTGAGGTGAAAATTCACAAGAAAAATCTAGTAATCCAAGTCATGTGTAATATCCAAAAGAAATGGAAAGCCAATCTATTCAGTAAGCTCAAATATGTAAACAGAAAAAGTTTGAGGTGTGTAGCCCTCAATCCATAACGCAGAATCCAAACTCATATCATTGTCAAAAATAATTGCTTGATATTATAATGGCATACTGTCCTACCATAAAGGATTGGTCAAGACTCTTGAGAAATTACTAACATGCCTACCATGCTGAAACTACACAAACATCTATGCTTGTAGGGCTCTTCCATCACCTAATGGCAACTATCGTGACCTCTATGTGGACATGAGGATATTGCATGCACAAAAATTCACTAGACCTCATGGGGGCTACCTAGCTACAACTTAGAGCATTTCCCCATGAGAAGTTACTCCTACTGCTTGTCATCCCCATCGTATGGCTGGTATTAATATCATCTTAGAGGTCAGTGACCAATTATAGCTTGTAGCATAGGGTCTTCAGGACTTACAACATCAAGTAGCATGCCTACCTCCAAGTCTTACTACAGCCCCAAGTGTGCATGCCTTCAGTCTTACGTTAATCATAGAGCATCTAGCAAATAACAATCCTGGACTTAGGACATTCTGAGAGTGATTGCCTAAAACATTAATGAAATTCATATCCTAAAGGACTTATGATTGCTCGTAGAGTTCTTGCCTAAAGCATTGATGAAATCATAATTATCAAGGCTTATAGCTACTCATGGAGTTCCACCTAAACATCAATAAATCTACATCCATCAAGACTTATGGCTACTCATTGAGTGCTTGCCAAATCATAAAGCATATACATCTCCAAAACCATTTCATGAAAATAAAAATACTATTTCAAAGTTTTATGAGAAACTATTCAAATCTATTCATTTTCAACCTATATTGTTAACAAGCTATAAAAACCATATGTTCATGAGCATTCAAAATTTGCAATCTTAATTCACATATTAGAAAATGCTTTTTTAGTTCCCAAAAGTAAGCATCCAATGAAATGATTATACAAGCTAAATATTTAAACAATATGATAAAAATGCATGTCACTATGTGGACTATAGTTAAACTACTGATAAAGCCTTTATCAATAAAGACAAACATGTTATGATTGAAGATCATGGCTTGTAAATATCTATTACATTTGTCCATAGAATTTAGAGATCCTTTGTAAGTTTAGATGTGAGTCATTTCAAATATTGTAGTATCAAATTTGTAAGCTCTTTATGTGTTATTAGCGCATGTAAAGTCCAATTATGTTTAAGTATTGTAATGCCCACATAAGTGCATATTTCAACTTAGATGATCAATCTGATTACTCTTCTCTTAATGGTATAATTTGGGAAACCCAAGTATTTTAAGTTCAATTTTCCTCTATAGCTAGCCCAAAGTAAATCATGTTTCTAAGTGTTTCGAACATCAACTAAACATATATATATATATAATAAATTTTAGTCAAAGTGTATAACATCCATTCTTTTGTTTTGGTGATACAACTAGGGTAATAATGTCATTTTTAATTTAAATTTAGCCATTCATTTCTGATTTGATAAAGTAAAATGTGTCACAAATTAACCACTAAATTTATCACATGCTTTCATAATTTTTAGTAATTAAAGACAATACTTTGTAAATCATCATCTGCATTAAGTCAATCTTATAAACATATTGTAATTATTAAACTTTCCAAAATAGCAAATCTTTATCTACCTACACAAGTACAAGCTTGCTAAGACATTATAATTGTTTACAATGTCTTAGATTTGAAGAATTATAATAAAAGGATGAATGTGTCAAACATGAAAGCAGCTGTAAAATTTGATATTTCAAAAGATTGAGATTTTCTAGTATTCGAAGGGCGAGCTTTACAACATTAGGTTAGCTTTATTAATTATTGGAAAATACGAATGCATATTTATTTTTATGAAAGAAGAATCATTTGTATTTAGCAAAATATGTTGTGATGTGGTTGTAGCCAAAGTTTTTGGGATGTTATAAGTTTTTATATATTTGTTTTCAAAACGATGAAAATTATTTGTATCATCTATCATCAGGAAGTGCTCTGAGTTGTAGTCGGGTAACCTCCATGAGGTCAGGTGAGTTTCTCTCTGTGTGGTATCCATGTGCCCATATAGAGGTTGTAGTAATTGCAATTGGGTGATAGAAAGGCCCTACGAGCATAGGTGTCTCTATAGTTTTAGCATGCTAGACATGTCAATTAGTTCTTGTGAGTCTAGACCAGTCCTTGGTGTTAGAATAGTGTGCCACTATGATGTGGAGAGATTAGTTTTCCACCACGATGTGGGTTTGAATTTTGCATTATGGACTGAGGGCTACATGCCCTAGACTTTTGCTACTTACATATTTGAGCTTACGCAATCGATTAGCTTTCCATTTTATTTTGGATATTGAACATGTAACGCTCGAGCAATTTACGCTATTTTGGACATTCTATAAGAAATAAACTGTGTTAAATGTTTTACTTTATTTAAAATAGTAAACAAAGGAATTTGTAAGAAAACTTGGTACCATTAGATTCTACTCAAAAAATGGAATCCAACGCCTCAAAGAACGCCGAAAACGGAGTTTGTATGAAGAAGTTACGGCTGTTTAAAGATCAAGGGCAGTTCTGAAATTTAAACAAAAAACGAAAAAGAACGAAAAACATAGGGGGCCGTTTTGATAACGGCACCCCCTGTCTTCTTCCTCCTCTAGACCTCTCCAGAAACCCCGTTTCCAAAGGTTTCTGCCACCGCCATTGGCATCACCGCCATAGCAAGGCTATAAATACCCCATCTTCCCCCTCTCCAAAACACAAGTTTTTCAGCGATTTTGGGACTGGGGTTTTCGGCAAAAATCAGAAACCCGTCTCAACCCAACTCCCTTGCGTTTTCTGGCAACAGCCCGGCCCGAGTCAGGCCGGCCATTCCCGTCTCCCCATTTCTCCTCTTCTCCTTTCCTGTCTGGCATTGGGGTTTTCCCCTTCTTCATGGGTTCCGACAACATGGATTTTCGACAGAAGGAAACGCACCACCGGGAAAAAAGGGCATCCCCAGGCTACCCAGGTAAGCCGTTCTTCTTTCCTTTTTGTTTTTCTTCCTCCTTTCAGGCTAGATCCATCAGGATGTCATCAATTGCGTATTAAGGATGAAGATATACCCAAGTCAACATTCAGAACTCGGTATAAGCATTACGAGTTTCTAAACTCCTCTTATTTCCAATTGGCTAAGGCTTACTAGCCAGATGGTTGAACACAAAGTGGTTACTTCAATCCTCATGTAAGGAGACACACAAACATCAACAGAAGGTAGGGGAAGAGTGAGACTCTATTAGAAAACCCCCTTAACCACCATGTTTAGGATTTACTAGAGTGACCTTAGCTCAACCTTTCATAAGGTTCCTATGAGCATTTTAACCCTAAGTGCTCCTTCTAATTGATTTTAATAAAATCCATGAACATTTAAAATGGCACTCATGGGATTTATTATTCTCCTAGTTTGGGCCAAGGAATTGATAATCCTTATATTATCCTACTAACTATAGCCCTTACTATGGTCATACTTCATGATGTATATGTATTTAGTGAAGTCCATCTATATGTCATCAATTTCCTCTTTTAAGGTATTTTTCATAATTCTACTATTAAAAGAAATTACACCAATAATTCTAAGGAGTTTAAAGACAATCATGCTATAATTGAAAGTATTGAACTGAATTTAAATTTGCTATTTAAATGAAATTAACTAATAATATTACAACATCTTATTCTAGGAAATTAAAAATAATTACACTAAAATTAGAAAATAGACATGGATCATAAATAAATCAAATTTACTATAAAATATAATTAATTAAACAAGTGATCAAGCTGTCCTTATGATCCAACCATCCGATTTATCCATCTTTTAGATCTAGGGTTGATATTCCATTAAGACTACGACCCTTGATCCTTTCTGTTTCTATTTGATCCAACATCATAATAGCATGATCCTAACTATATATCATTCAATTTATAGGTCCAATTGTCCTAATCATTCTTGATCCATCCTATCAACGAGATCCATTGAGATTTTCCATGATCATTTTCTCATTTAAGGGCCTACACCTTGATTTATTTCATATCAATCCAATCCAACCATCTCCATGCTGTTTTATCATCATTAGATCCTTATAGGATCTAGATTTTCAATTCTGATCACCCTAGATCTGCTAGATCAAGGGTGTAAGTAAGAGTATTTTTAATTAACAAAAAAAATTTATGCTTAAAATCTTGTTTTTATGGGTTCAATGTGTTTACCTCATCAAGATATATTCATAACATCTTACAAATTTCAAATCAGACTTAAATTGAGTGAGTAATTGCATTTTTAAGTTTTCAATAGTTGATTTTAGTCTATACTATTTTTTATCAAATAAACCTATATAGAGGATTATAAATCCTACTGTGATCACCAATATTATGGTTTTGAAACTTATGGATCCATCCATTGGATTAAATTTTCAATTTGACATCAATTTGATCATGATCCATTATTGTTGGAACAGATTTTAGTGATTATCATATGTAAATACAATTAAAAACATAAATATAACATTTCCACTAGCTTCTACACACCATTGAAAATTCATAGCAACTTTCCAATCTAAAATCAAAGATAAAATGAGCTCTCAATTGAAGAAACAAGATTTCAGTTAAAAAAATCAATGGCCCAGATTTGTTCTGGCCATTAGAACATGTTTTAGATGATTTGGAATATAGCAAGATAATCTGGAATGTAACTAAACAATCCTAGAATGTGGCTAAACAATTTGATCTGGGTTAGGCTCAGATCAACACTTGATCTAGGAGATTGGTTGAGACGGTCCGACCTAGACCGTTGGATCAACCCTACGCCAAATCTCCTAAATCTGAAACATCCAAGGAAAAATATTTCTTACCCTTGGGTTTTAGACCCTTCTAAATTGATTGGATGGCTTAGATTTTCCATCTGAACCGTCCATCATCTAGAATTGAAGGGTTCTTATTCTTACTTGATTTTTATTATTTTTAACATAAAACTAATTGAATTTGTTAGATTTTATCTAGAATAGAGTGCTTAATTGAATTTAGGTCTCTTGTTCTAATTTAGAGAGAGGAAAGAGAAAATAAAAGAAGAGAGATTTTAGGGAGTTTTGGAATTCAGGAATGAATCTAAATCTAGTTATGCACAAAAATCAAGATAATTATGTGGTAAATTTTATGAACATTTTTGGAGGATTTTTGGGGGTGTATTTATAGATGTTTTTGAATTTTTCATAATTACTTTAAATAATTATGTTTTAATTCTTTTGGATATTAAATTAACATTGGATCCTCCACTACCACCTCCTTCTCCACTATTAGCTGGTAGTGGTTTGACCACTCATTACATGTTTTCTTGCTGTTGGATCCATTTGTCGACCCCTTGTGGGCCCTACGGAGGAGTGAAAATACCATTTTGCCCATTTATGGAGAAAAATTCATTTTATTCTTCTGAACTCATAAATGAGCATACTTAGTGGTGTTGGAATTATATTTATAAGGATATTCTAAATATTAAAGTCTTAGATCTCGGTTATGGGTAAAATTACCATTTTACCCTTTTATTCATAAAAATAGAGAAAATTAGAGATTTTTCATTTTAACTCAGAATTGAATGTATTTAATGTCATTTCAGTTGGTTTTTTTAATACATTCATAATTTGTAAGTTTTAAATCATGTTTTAATCTCTATAAAAAGAGAATTTTTACTAACCTAATATTCTAGCCTGAAATTTCTAAAAATTTAAACCAAATTTATTTTCTCAATCAATTTACAAAAATTGGGGTTATTACACTAAGTTCCAAATGGGTACTCTTCACGCTTTAGAAACATTGTCTCCATGGAAGAGGTGAAACTAATGGAGATGAAGTCTCCTGATTATCATGCATTGATGCAACAACTTCTGCCTGTAGCAATATATTCAGTGCTGCCAGATAAAGTTAAAGGATCTATTACTAAATTCTACTACTTCTTTAATGATTTGTAGAAGAAGGTGTAGGATACTTCTATATTACAAGAAATCCAAGCGCATTTAGTGACAACCTTATGCAAGCTTGAGACAATCCTTCCACCATCCTTCTTTGATATCATGGTACACTTAAAATGCACTTCATTAATGAGGTTAGTTTGTGATGACCTATTTATTTACGATGGATGGACCCATTTGAAAGGTACATGAAGGTGTTAAAAGGGTATTTATGGAATCATAATAGGCTGGAGGGGTGTATTGCAGAATGTTACATTACAGAAGAAGCGGTCAAGTTTTTCCCTAAGTATTTATCAAGAGTGGATGATATTGGAATCCCAAGAAAGAAATATTTAGGTGTGTCAATTGATCCAAGAGTTGATGAACCTCTATCCAATGATCTTGTGTTGATCGTTGATCATAAGGAACGGAGCATGCATACCTTTACGTCTTATAGAATATTAATATTGATAAAGTTCAGCCATACATTGAGTACATATTTAATATTCTCTCTTTGGTTTCTTTCACATTAATTAATTGAATAATTAATGTTGCTAAAGTTTAGACATATATATAGTAAAGGGTACGGATGTTATGTACTATTATTAACATCAGGCATGTTATATAGTTTTCTTCTCTGATCATTATGTAGTATGCACATAGACTTCCTAAAAGAGAGGTATTCGAGAGATTCATGGAAACAGAAGTGGTTGCAAGATGAGCATTGTCATTCCTTCATGACCTAGCATTGTCAAAATGTATTTAATTACATTGGATAGTTCTCTATGATGAATTAATTTATTCATTTGTATAATATACAGTGTATGTATGTAAACATTAATTAATCATTTTAATTAATATATTAATACATACAAGTTTTAGATTAGAGAGATGTTCCAATTCATAGTATTTTTGAATGCATGGGTTGAATGGCAGTGGGACCTATACCAGAAGTAATAAAAGTATTCTGGATATGCATCAATGATTATCACTTTCACACAAAAGACAATGATAAGTCATGAGCACAACAAGGTAGTGGTGTTAGCTTAGTTGTTAAAGTCACTTTCTTTTCCAATTCAAAGGACAACAACCCAATTGTAGCTAACAATACTTATTAAGGGGTTATACGTTGTACATGGAAGCTGGATTATACATGTAGAATTGTGGTTGTCTTTAAGTGCGATTGGGTGGAACACAACAAAAACAGCATAAGAACCATTGCCCTCGGCTAGACATTGGTTGCCAATCAAAATGAACAATTTATTTTGACATGTCAACCAAACCAGGTACTTTATTTACAAGTTGACCATGATATGAGATGTTCAATTGTTTAATCAACCACCTCTAGGGACTTCTATGATGAAGACAACCTAGGTGACACTGCAATTGATTACCCTTCAATCACTATAACAATGCCATCAATAGATCTAATCAGGGAGAGTGAGATGGATTATGTGCTTGATGCTAATGATGAGGGTGCATGAGTGGAATCTGATTGTATATGAGGGGACAAATTAAAGTGTTTGTATCCTATGATGTATGAAAAATTATTTAATTAATCAATTTAAGTTTACACATCATCCGCCATGCCAAACAATGGTTAAACATCAATGAAATAAATGATGGGGGAACCTCTGCACTTCACAAGTTCTTAAGATTTTAAGGGTTCAAAAAACTAGTAAAACTACTTTAATTCATGTAAGACGGTTATTAATAAATCATCTTTAATTATTCAAACAAAAATTCAGGCCCGAGAATGTATTGGTGCAAAAGTGAACCTTTAATATAGGATGGATTTTTTTAAAAACCATCTTATATAATTTTTCACATATAGAACAATTTTTAAGTAACTGTCCTATATTCATTGCAATATAGGATGATTTTTTGCAAAACCATTTATATTTATTTAAATATAGGACAATTTTCAAAAATCAGCCTTTAATGAAATAAATATAGGATAGTTTTTCAAAATCATCCTTTATTCAAATAAATAGAGGACGATTTTTTAAAAAACCATCCTATATTAAAATCAATATAGGATAGTTTTTAAAAAACCATCCTATATTCACTTCAAATAAACTCAAAATTTCCACCCCATACAAATTTTTTAAACCCAAACCCCCAAAACCCTTAAGGGGAAGAAGAAGAGGAGGAGAGGAGAAAGAGAGAGAAGGAAAGAATAGGGAAGTAGAAAGAGGAGAGGAGAGAAATCACGCCCCACCCCCATATGAATTTTTCAAAACCCGCAAAACCCTTAAGGAGAAGAAGAAGAGGAGGAGAGGAGAAAGAGAGTGATGGACAAAAAGAGGGAAGAAGAAAAAGAAAAGAGGAGATGAGATGAGATGAGATGAGATGAGAGAAATCATGCCCCCCCTTCCCCAGCCCCACAAAATATTCATACCAAAACCCTTAAGGAGAAGAAAAAGAGGAGAGGGGAGATTTCACATGCCCTCCCCCCTACCCCCATGAATTTTTCAAACCTAAAACCCTTGAGAAGGAGGAGAAGAAGAAAGAAGAAGAGGAGAGGAGAGGAGAGGAGAGGAGGTTGGATCAGTTTTCTTTCATTGGGTTGGATCCCTCTTATTTCTTATTTTTTGCTTCTTTAATGTTTATAAATGGTTGAAATTGATCATTCTAGATATAATACACTAAGTTAAGAAGACTCATGTTTTATATTTTAATGTCTCATTCAAGAAGGCATGCAAATTCTTGCTTAATTATGCATTTTTTACTGTATATATTCCTGATTTTTTACTTCTTTAATGCTTATAAATGCTTGAAATTGATCATTCTAGATAGAATACATTGATTCTAAGAAGGCCCATATTTTATATTTTGAATTTTTATTCAAAAAGGCATGCAAATTGTTGCTTGAATTGTGCTTTTTATAATACGCATTTGAATGGTAACATTACCATGCATTTTTTACTATATATGTTCCTGATTTTTTGCTTCTTTAATGCTTGTAAATGATTGAAATTGATCATTCTAAATAGAATACATTGCATCTAAGAAGACCCATGTTTTAGATTACCAAGTTTCATTCAAAAAGGCATGCAAATTGTTGCTTGCAATATGCTTGTTATAATACGTGTTTGAACAGTAACATTGCAGTCATTTTTTTACTATATATGTTCCTAACTTTTGGATTCTTTAATACTTGTAAATGCTTGAAATTGATCATTCTAGATAGAATACATTGAGTCTAAGAAGACAAATGCTTTAGGTTTTGAAGTTTCATTCAAAAAACATGCAAATTGTTGCTTGAATTATGCTTGTTATAATATGCATTTTGAATGGAAACATTACCATGCATTTTTATTGTACATGTTCCTGACTTTTACTTCTTTAATACTTGTAAATGCTTGAAATTGATCATTCTGGATAGAATACGTTGCTTTTAAGAAGACCCGTGTTTTAGATTTTGAAGTTTCATTCAAAAAGGCATGCAAATTATGGCTTGAAGTATGCTTGTTATAATACACTTTTGAACGGTAACATTACCATGCATTTTTTATTGTATATGTTCCTAACTTTAGGCTTCTTTAAATGCTTGTAAATGCCTGACGTTGATCATCCTAGATAGAATACATTGAGTTTACAAAGACCCATGTTTTAGATTTTGAAGTTTCATTCGAAAAGGTATGCAAATTGTTGCTTAAAGTATCTTTATTGTGTATGCTCCTAATTTTTAGCTTCTTTAATTGTTGAAAATTCTTAAAATTGATCATTCTAGATAGAATACATTGAATCTAAGAAGACCCATGTTTTAGATTTTGAAGTTTCATTCAAGAAGGCATGCAAATTGTTGTTTGAAGTATGCTTGTTGTAATATGAGTTTGAATGGTAACATTACCATTTGTTTTTTTACTATATATGTTCCTGATTTTTGGCTTCATTAATACTTGTAAATGATTGAAATTGATCATCTATGCACACCATCTATGCAGTTAGATGGTGGTTTTTTTCTAAACCAATATATATATATATATTGTTATATTCTAAATGTATTGTTTTCACTTGTGCAGGCAAAATAGAACATGAAGAGAGTGAGCATCATGAAGAACAGTCCAACATAAGTATGCCCATTAAGAGAAAGGGAATAAGGCCAACAAAAGTGGAGCATATTATTATGAGAAAGTCAAAGGGAATAAGAGAGATGGTACGGTTCAACAATAAAGGGCAAGCGATATATGGCAGTGCACATTCTTACATTAGTTTCACTTGTTGCACTGTCAGAAGTATGGTACCAATTTCAATTACTGATTGGAGACATGTGTCATTGTCAATAAAGGAAGTAATATGAGAGATGGTGAAGGTATGTAAATTCTTAGTACATACAACATACTATGTGTCTTATCTTATTTTACTTCAGATAAACTATTTGTTTTTACTCTATAGTCTGCTTTTAACATCTTCGATGAGTATAAGTAGAATGCTCTACATGGAGCTAGCAAACAATAGAGGAAATAGAAGAGTGATCTAGTATGAAAGTACATACTTTCAAATGCTAATGATCCATCTACACTTTACATAGTCCCTGAGTTGTATTATAACATCATTGACCAAGATGCATGGAATGAATTTGTACAAACCCACCTATCTTCAAATTTTGAGGAAATTACAAGGTAGCCAAAAGCTTGACTTCTCTAATTTTCAAGTCCATTGTGCTTCATTACATGATCCTTTGACATGTAGGCAAAGCATGTCAAAGGACAAATGGTGCGTGCAACCAATCATATGCAACACCAACTCTAAAGTAATGTCTCTCTTGATAGCAAAAGAAGGCTGAGACTACAAATCCCATCGATTGTGCCCTTCTTTGGGAAATGATGCACTCAAAGGGGCTTAACTCCTAGACTGTTACTGATGAAAATGATGCCTTAGTTGCTTTATGAATTGTAGGTGGTTTTACTTATCTATGTTTTGCGTCTCTTAAATTATAATATATATATATATATATATATATGAAAATCATTGTGTTCCTTCAAAATGGGGTATATGGCTATGGGCAACAAAGAGGATCACCCTAGATGAGCAAGGGGGAGATGGTGTGGTTCCTTCAAAATTCTTCCATAAATATAGAAATCCTCCAATAGAGGACATGGAAGCATGGAAGGAGAATATGTTGAATGAGCTATACGCGAAGGTAAGGAACAATTTCTTTAAGGACCCTTGGAGTTTCAAAGGTCCAAGTCAAGACATTCCCCCTTGACCCCCATCTAATGAAGAGATCAATGAGCAATAATTCAAATGAGATGTCCCAATCAAGGATGTATTTATTGATATGCTTACCTTTTTTTCTATTTCATGTCTTAGTAATCTTCATTTATTCTTATATATAGGTAATTTCTGATTTGTAAGTGGGTCAGTGCATGCTACAGCTTCATACAACTGAGAACTACGTCACTATGACTACACTGCATGAGGTGTATTATGTCATGCTGCC
Source organism: Warburgia ugandensis (assembly GCA_035236585.1). Classification (NCBI taxonomy): domain Eukaryota; kingdom Viridiplantae; phylum Streptophyta; class Magnoliopsida; order Canellales; family Canellaceae; genus Warburgia; species Warburgia ugandensis. The sequence continues at coordinate 53,506,023 of CP141139.1, read as the reverse complement.
CAGTAGGTTGATGCATCCACACACTAAGCATGTGTGTGCATTACCAATGCCCTCCAACTAGATGCCCCCTACCATTTCTTATAGAAGCGAATGATATCTATACTATTGAGGATGCAATTGGAAATCATGTAGCTTGGCTAGAGAGGTATATCAAAACAATGATTTTCAAAGTATGTATATGGTATCACAACAGCATGTTCAACAATAACTTTAATCCCTGATCTAAAATTTTAAATAGTATTTGCATTATAATATTAACCAAAAGAAGCACAAGGCACCATTGAGATTGACCTCCTCCCTGGCAACAAATTATGGCATACCAATTGCCCCATCTCAAGTATTTATGTATATTTTTAGTATAAAATTGAATCTCTTCGACTCTTCATATATATATATATTATTTATTAATTTATGAAAAATTACATCCACAGTGTAGGGATCATGTGTAGGTTCCACCCAACAAGCCTCCATTCCTTAGGGCACTACATAGACTGATCAATGAAGATATTGAAATTAGCTCTATAAGGCTAGAGGCCTGTGTGCTTGCCACGAAGCTTTTGAGGTTCCAATCATGAAAGAGGACCTCTTAGCCATATGTAGTATGGCTACCCCTGGAATACACGCACATCATTGACTATATCGGGTATGTCTTGTAATTACTCTATTAAGAATCAAACTAACATTACTCATGAACAAGACAAGATAAGTATTTAACATTAAGTTTGTGCAGGTCTTTGAATTATAAATTCCACAAGTTTGAGGTCAAGGATGTTTACAAATTCCTTGTCCCTAGTGTTGTCTCTGGCCCAAAGCAGCATTTGCCCAAGGAGAAACAAATAGAAGATATCATACCTAGGTTCTTGGGCTGTAATAAAGGGCAAGGCTTACTAATTCCATATAATAGTGGGTAAGTTATTACATGTCTTACTACTATTTCACATAAAAATTTAATATGTATGGAAGTTAAGTTTGTCAAGTTTCATTTGATTGATTATGTATATAGGTCCCATTGGATGCTACTAGCTTTGGATGTGCATGGAGGAATTGCAATGTTTTTTTATTCGTGTGGAGTGCAAATTCGAGGCCTGCTAATGAAATTGATCAATAAGTAAGTTTGATTTTTATTTCATTCATTATAATAGTTGGATAACTGATAAATATCCGTTTTATTCATATATAGTGTTTTTACTTATATACATGTAGTTCATGGTATAAATGGGATGAGATGGAAAATATTAGCCATCTAACAAAACTAACTTGGAAAAGGGTTAAGGTAAGGTTTACTATTGTTTTAGTATAGCCCTATAACCTATAGGCTTATAATTATACATGGTATTTGAATCTTATGATCTGTTGACATTATTGTGCAGTACCCTAAACAACAATCTAATTGGGACTGTGGGTATTACATTCTTAGATATATGAGAACTCTCATTCCTAAAGGATTCATGATCTCCCAATTGAAAAAGGTTCAATTAATTGACTGACCATCATTCTTATAGTTTTCTACATCTCTTAAATGACTCCAACAATAATGTCTCAATTCATGTAGTATTTTATTGTCTTGCAGGTTGATTTGGGAAGCAAGAGTTAATGATATTAGAATGGAATGGATTGAATATCTTTTGAATTTTAATTTGTAGATTTCTAATGTTATTGAACATAAAACAATTTAATCACATAAGTATAATTTACAATTGCACTACTTGGATGCATGTGTTCCTTTTTTTAATTTAACTATGTGTATGGTTTCTTTATTTCACTAAGAAGTGTGTATGGAGAAGTTTGATGTGGAATGTTGAAAGTGTTGAATGGGTATGAATGTATTTTGTAAAATAATTTGTAATCTCCAGAAATGGTGTTAAACTTCAAAATTTGTAGGAAACCATCCTATATTTCTTATTAAATATAGGATGATTTTCCAAAAATCATCCTATATTTCTCAAAAAATGTTGAGTAGTTTTCTAAAAACCATCCTATATACTAATCAAAACTGTCCAATATACTGATAAATATAGGATGGTTATTGAAAAACCTTCCTATATACTAATAAATATAGGATGCTTTTTCAAAAATCGTCCTTTATTAGACAGATTTATAAGATGATTATTAGAAAACCATAATATATTAGACACATTTATAAGACAGTTATTTAAGAACCATCCTATCTTTCACTGATATTACACACACTTATAGGATGGTTTGTGAAAAACCTTCTTATATTTTTTATATTTATAAGATAGGTTTTTAGAAACGATCTTCTAAAAGTTAAGATATATAAGACAGTTATTCAAAAATTGTCTTATAACATCTTTAATATAAGATGGTTTTAGAAATCTCTTATATTGGTTTTTATTTTATAAGATGGTTTTGTAACCGTCTTTCATAGCCATTTTTAACCATCTTATAAACTCCTTGCTTTAGTAGTGTAAAGCCTATATTGCGCTTTGAAGAGTTTTTTGTGTGTCAAGATATGCAATTACACTAACAGGGATTCATGGGGCGATGCGCCTCTGATAAGTGTTCAATTTTGTATAAAAAGGACCAAATTATTAGACCAATTGTTATAAAATATAGCGTCATTTCTAGGCTTTTTTAAAAATTTATAACTCATGCATTTTTTACCTAATAATTCAAAAGTTTGATATTTTGTAGGTTTAAAAGCTAATCTAGAGAAAGTTTGTGCATCATCATAATTTTCTTGGATTTAATTAATACAAAGTATTAGGATGATCCAATAGCCAAGTATTCTATTTTGTATAAAAAAGTATCCAATAAGAAGCCCATGTATTATAAAATATAGTATCATTCCTAGAGTTTTTTCAACAATTGATAACACATGCATTTCAAACCTAATAATTCAAAAGTATGATATTTTTAAGATTCAGAAGCTAATTATGAGTAAGTATTAAGTAATCATAAAAAAAAAAAATTGTTTTAATTAGAAAATTTTTCTCTTTTATTGGGAGTGAGAAGATAGTTCACTACATGTATTGCACTACATAGTGTTTTTCATGGGACAAGACATGCGATTAGCTCACTTGGGTTATAGGGGCTGCGTGGCCCTATTAAGTGGTCAATTTTGTATAAAAAGTACCCAATTAGAAGCCTATGTATTATGAACTCTAGTGTTATTTCTAGAGTTGTTTGAAAATTTTATAACACATACATTTTGGACATAATAATTCAAAAGTTAGATATTTATAGTGAGTAATCATAATTTTCAAATTTAATTAGATTTTTTAACTCTTTTGAACGAAGTGAGAAGATGATCCAATGGTTGCCCCTAATAAGTAATCAATTTTGTGTAAAAAGTTCCCAATTAGAAGCTCATGTGTTATAAAATATAGTGTTATTTCTATGGTTTTTCTAGAAATTCATTACACATGCTTTTTTTCCTTAATATTTCAAAAGTTTGATATGTTGTAGGTTCAAAAGCTAATCCTAACTAACTATATAATTTTTTAGTATTTAATTTGATAGTTTTACTCTTTTGGATGAAGGGAGAAGATGATCCAATGGTGTATATCATGCTTCACAGAGTTTTTCATGGGTGAAGCTATGTGGTTAGCTCACTGAGGGTGCGGGCCACTGCGAATATAGCATTATTTTTAGAGATTTTTTGAAAATCTATAACACATGCATTTCAGACTTAATAATTTAGAAGTTTAATATTTTTAAGATTCAGAAGCTTATTTTGAGTAATATGTCAGTAATCATAATTTTGTAGGTTTTAGTTAGATTTTTTACTCTTTTGTAGAAAGCGAGAAGATAATCCAATGGCCATTATTGCACTTCACAGTGTTTTTCATGTGTTAAGCTATGCAGTTTGCTCATTGGGATTGTAGGGGACAGCGACACTAACAAGTATTTAGTTTTGTATAAAAGGTACCCAATTAGAAGCCCATGTATTATAAAAAATAGTGTTATTTCTAGAGTTTTTTTGAAAATTAAAAACACATGCATTTCTAACCTAATAATTAAGGAGTTTATATTTTTTAGATTCAAAATCTAATATGAAGTACATTAATAATCATATATTTTTTAGGATTTAATTAGGTTTTTTACTCTTTTTTGCACAAAGTGAGAAGATGATCCAATGGCCTTCGCCGAGTTTTTTGTTGGTTGAGCTATGCAGTTAACTAGCAAAGAGTGTAGGGGGCCGCACACCACTAATAAGTGTTCAATTTGGGATAAAATTTGCACAATTAGTAGCCATGTGATGTAAAGTATATTGTTATTTATAATGTTTTCTTAGAAATTTATAAGACATGCATTTTTCACCTAATATTTCAAAAGTTTGATATTTATAGGTTCAAAAGCTAATCTAGAGTAAGTATGTGAACTATCACAACTTCCTAAGATTTGGTTAGATTTTTTTACCTTGTTGTAGGAAGTGAAAAGATGATCTAACGGCCTGTATTACCCTTCCCAAAGTTTTTAATGGCTCAAGGTACGTGGTTACCTAGCCGAAGGTGCAAGGAGCAATGCACCCTAATAAGTGTTCAATTTTGTATAAAAAGTGTCCAATTATTAGCCCATGTGTTAGAAAATAAAGTGTCATTCCTATTATTTTTTTTTGCAAATTTTTTAATGCATGTATTTCTAACCTAATAATTCAAAAGTTTAAAATTTTACAAGTTTAGAAGCTATTCTAGAGTATGTGAATCATCATAATTTTCTTGGATTTAGTTAATACAAAGTAATAAGATGAACCAACAACCAATATTGTGCTTTGCCATGTCTTTTGTGGGTCAAGCCAAGCAGTCAGCTCACTGAGGGTCTAGGGGGGCTGCACCCCTGATAAGTGTTCAATTTGGTATAAAAAGCACCCAATTAGTTTATTTTGTGTTATAAAATATAATGTTTTTTTAAATGTTTTTTGAAAAATTATAACACACGCCTTTCTTTCCTAATAATTCAAAAGTTTGATATTTTACTAGTTTAGAAGCTTATGCAGAGTAAGTATGTTAATCATCATAATTTTTTAGGTTTTATTTAAATTTTTTAATCTTTTATAGGAATAGAGAAGAAGATCCAATGACCTATATTCTACTTCTTAGAGTTTTTCGCAGGAAGTGACAAGATGTTCCAACAACCTATACTTTGCTTCACAATGGTTTTCATGGGTCAATCTACGCGATTAGCTCACTAAGGTTGCAAGGGGTAGTGCCACTGATAAGTGTTCAATTTTTCATAAAATGTAACCAATTAAAATCCCATGTGTTATAAAATATAGTGTTATTTCTAACATTTTTTTAATTAAATTTTTTTACACTTTTTCTATACAAAGTGAGAAGATGATCCAACAACCTATATTGTGCTTCGTAGAGTTTTTGTGGGTTGAGCTATGAGGTTAATTAGCATGGGGAGCAAGGGGTGGCACATCCCTGGTAAGTGTTCAATTTGGTATAAAATGTACCCAATTAATAGCCCATGTACTGTAAAATATATTGTTATTTATAGGTTTTTTTTTATAAATTTATAATACATGCATTTTTTACCTAATATTTCTAAAGTTTGATATTTTGCAGGTTTACAAGCTAACCTAGAGTAAGTAAGTGAATCATCATAGTTTTCAAAGATTTAGTTAGACTTTTGTTAGTTCTTTTTTAGGAAGTGAAAAGATGATCAAACAGCCTGTATTAACCCTAGTAAGGGTTCTATTTTGTATAAAATGTGCCCAATTAGAAGCTCATGTGTGATAAACTATAGTGTTATCTCTAGTGTTTTTTTGAAAAATTTTAACACAAGCATTTCAGACATAACAGTTCAAATGTTTTATATTTTACAGGTTTAGAAGCTAATCCAAATTAAGTATGATAAGTGTTTAATTTTGCATAAAAATTACACAATTAATTATCCATGGGTTGCAACTTATACGAGTAAATTAGGGTTTTTAGACCAAAATTTGTAACACGGGTATTTTTTGACTAAATGAATCAAAAGTTTGATATTATGTAGGCGTAGTAGCTAATCCAAGGTAAGTATGTGATTAATCATATTTTTTTTAGAATTTAACTAGTTCTTTTACTCCTTTGTAGGAAGTAGAATGAATTCCCAATAGCCTATATTGCACTTCACAAAGTTTTTCACTTATCGAGCTACATGGTTAGCCTATTGGGAGTGCAACGAGTTGCACAATCCTAATAAGTGTTCAATTTGTATAAAAAGTACTCAGTTATTAATCCATGTGTTATAAAATATAGTTCCATTTCTAAGTTTTTTTGCAAATTTATAACACATGCATTTCTAACCTAATATATCAAAAGTTTGATATTTTTTAGATTTAGAAGCTAATCCAGAGTTATTATGCGAATTACCATAATTTTTAGGATTTAATTTTTTTTTTTTTTTACACCTTTGTAGGAAGGGAGAAGATTGTCTAGCGATGTACATTACCCTTCGTAGAGTTTTTCATGGGTCAAGCTATGTAGTTAGCGCGAGAGGGTTGCAGGGGGCGACACACCCTTAATAAGTGTTATATTTTGTATAAAAAGTATCCAATAAGAATCCCATGTATTATAAAACATAGAGTTATTTCTAGAGTTTTTTTGAAAATTTATAACACATGCTTTTCAGACCTAATAATTTTCTAGGTTGTAATTATATTTTTTTACTCTTTTGTAGGAAGTAAGAAGATAATCCAATGGCTTGTATTGCTCTTTGCAGTGTTTTTCATGAGTCGAGCAATGTGGTTAGGTCACTGGGGTTACAGGTGGTAGCACCCCTGATAAGTGTTCAATTTTGTATAAAAAGTATCTAATTAGAAGCCCATGTGTTATAAACAATGGTGTTATTTCTAGAGTTGTTTCAAAAAATTATAACACATGCATTCCTAACCTAATAATTCAAAATTTTGATATTTTATAAGATCAGAAGCTAATCAAGAGTAAGTAGTGGGAAATCATAATTTCTTAGGTTTAATTAGATGTTTTTACTCTTTTGAAGGAATGAGACAAACCTGTAATGCCTTATGCAAAGTTTTTCATCGGTAGAGCTACATGGTTAACTAGTCGAGGTGTAGGGGATAGCATGCCCTTGATAAGTATTTGATTTTGTATGGAATGTACCCAATTAGTAGCCCATGTGCTATGAAATATATTATTATTTCTAAGGTTTTTCTAAAAAATTATAACTCATGCATTTCTAACATAATATTTCAAAATTTTAATATTTTGCAGGTTTAGAAGCTAATCTAGAATAATTATGTGAATCATCTTAATTTTCTTAGATTCAATTAGATTATTTTACACATTTGTAGGAATTAAAAGGATGATCAAATGACCTATATTTCCCTTCATGAAGTTTTTCACAATTTGTGTTATGCTATTAGCTCACCATGGGTATAGGGATGGTGTACCCTTGATAAGCGTTCAATTTGGTATAAAATGTGCCCAATTAATCGCCCATGTGGTATATTATATATTGTTTATTATATGGTTTTTTAGAAATTTATGAGACATGCATTTCTAACCTCATAATTCAAAAGTTTGATATTTTGCAGGTTCAAAAGCTAATCCAAGGTAAGTACTTTGATAATCATAATTTTTTAGGATTTAGTTAGATTTTTTTACACTTTTTTGTACGAAGTGAGAAGATAATCTAATGGCCTATATTGCGCTTTGCAAAGTTTTCTGCAATTCGAGCTACATGGTTAATTAGTTGGGGGAATAGGGGGTGCACGTCCATGATAGGTGTTCAATTTGGTATAAAATGTTTGCAATTAGTAGCCCATGTGTTGTAAAATATATTATTACATCTACTGTTTTTTCAAAAAATTATAAGACATGCATTTCTAACCTAATATTTCAAAAGTTTCAAATTTACAGGTTCAAAAGCTAATCCATAGCAAGTATGTGAATCATCATAATTTAAAAGGATTTAGTTAGATTTTTTTTGTACTCTTTGTAAGAAGTAAAAAGATTATATAATAGCTTGTGTTGCACATTACAAAGTTTTTCATGGGTTAAGAAACACGATTAGCTTGCTAGGGCTACAGGGGGCGTCGAGACCTTGATAAGTGTTCAACATATTAGCCCATGTGTTATGAAATATACTGTCATTTCTAAGGTTCTTTAGTAAATCTATAACACATGCATTTCTGACCTAATAATTCAAAAGTTTGTCATATTGTAGGTTCAAAAGCTAATCCATAGTAAGTATGTGAATCATAATAATTATCTTAGATTTAATTAATACAAAGTGAGAAGATGATCCAAAGGCCTATGTTGTGCGTTGCCTAGTCTTTCGCAAATCAAGCTATGCAGTTAGCTTGTCGAGGGTGTAGGGAGAAGCATGCCTCTAATAAGTGTTCAATTTCATATAAAAGTACCCAATTTGTAGCCCATGTGTTATGATATGTAGTGTTATTTATAGGATTTTTAGAAAATTTATTAGACATACATTTCTTACCTAATATTTCAAAAGTTTGATATTTTGCAAAACCTAATCTAGAGTAAGTATGTGAATAATCATAATTTTGTAGGATTTAGTTAGATTTTTTTTACTTTTTTGTAGGAAGTGAAAAGACGTTCTAATGATTGTATTGTGCTTCACAAAGTTTTTTGTGGGTTGGGCTATGCGGTTAGCTCATCAAGGGTGCAGGGGGTGGCACACCCTCAATAAGGGTTCTATTTTGTATAAAAAGTACACAATTAGAAGCCCATGTGCAATAAACTATAGTGTTATCTCTAGAGTTCTTTTTGAAAATTTATAACACGTGCATTTTGAACCAAGTAGTTCAAAAGTGTTATATTTTGTAGGTTCAAAAACTAATTCATAGTATGATAAGTGTTTAATTTTTCATAAAAACCACCAAATTAGTTTTTAATGTGTTACAACTTATAGTGGCAAATTAGGATTTTTAGACTAAAATTTGTATCGCATGTATTTTTTTACCTAACGAAGCAAAAGTTTGATATTTTGTGGGTCCAAAAGAAAATCCAAGGTATGTATGTGATTAATCATACATTCTCAAATTTAAATAGTATTTTTACTCCTTTATAGGAAGTTGAATGAATGCCTAGCAGCCTATATTGCGCTTTGCTGAGTTTTTTATGGGTTAAGCTACATGGTTAGCTCATTAAGGGTGCAGGGGGTGGCACAACCTTGATAAGTGTTCAATTTTTTATAAAAAGTACCCAATTATTAGCCCACGTGTTATAAAATATAGTGTCTTTTATAAGATTTTTTGTCAAATTTATAACACACCCATTTCTTACCTAATATATCAAAAGTTTGATATATTGTAAATTTAGAAACAAATCTAGAGTTAGTATATGAATCATCAAAAAAAATTAGGATTTTATTTTATCTTTTTAGTCTTTTGTAGGAAGTGAGAAGATGATCCAATGGTGTATATTATGCTTCACAAAGTTTTTCACAAGTCTGGCTATGCATTTAGCTCGCCAGGAGTGTAAGGGGTGGCGTGCCCCTAATAAGTGTTCTATTTTGTAGAAAAAGTATTCAATTAGAAGCCCATGTGTTATAAAATATAGTGTTATTTCTAGAGTTTTTTTGAAAATTTATAACACATACACTTCAAACCTAATAATTTAAAATTTTGATATTTTTATGTTTCAGAAGCTATTCATGGTTAAGTATGTGAGTAATCATAATTTTCTAGGTTTTAATTAGATTTTTTTACTCTGTTTTAGGAAGTGAGAAGATAATCCAATGACCTGTATTGTGCTTTGCACTGTTTTACATGGGTCGAGCTACGTAGTTAGGCCACCAGGGTTGTAGGTTGTAGTAGCCCTGATAAGTATTCAATTTAGTATAAAAAGGTCCCCAATTTGAAGCCCATTTGTTATAAACTATAATGTTATTTCTAGAGTTGTTTCAAAAATTTATAACACGTGCATTTTAGACCTAATAATTCAAAAGTTTTATATTTTGTAGATTTAGAAGCTAATTAAGATCCATGAGTAATCATAATTTTCTAGGATTTAATTAGATTTTTCTACTCTTTTCAAGGAAGTAAGTGTTGATGTTTTCTGCAATTGCACGGGCTATTGTAGTATAACTATGCAAATATGGGTTGATCCTAGAGGGACTCACTTTCGAATTTTAGAGTTTTTAATAAAATTTAATTATTTAGAATTCAAATTTAATTGATAAAAATTAATAGAAAAAATTCAAACTTCATATTTAATTTGCCAATGAAATTTCAAAAGTTTTATTTCAGGAATAACATAAAAAGAAACAATAAAATCCTAATTAAAACTAAAACTAGAAGAAATTAAGAAAATCTAATTCCCTAGCTAAAGTACTGTTCAATTTCTTCACTTTAGGTTTCCAAAACTTTGATCAACCTATATCACTATGTTCAACATGCATTGGATTAAGGATCTAACAGAGGAATTTATTAGATTCTTCAAATATTAAGAGATCCAATCAAATTAATGAAATTAAGATTCAACGGCTTAGATTTATTCTCATAATCCAAAATAGAGATCATGAAAATTAATTTGACTAGAAACTATCCTAAAAATATGCCAGGAAATTTAATTGAAATTTTGAATTAAAATAAACAACAAAATTGAAGATTTTTCGTAATTAAACCATACCCATTAATTGAATTAAACAGTACTAAAATAACACAGAACATGGATTACTCAAAACAGGAATAGCATAAACCAAGAATAAGGACATCAAATGTAAATTGTATTTTTCCTTTAAGGGCAAAGGTGGAATTTTTTCAAAAACTCCCTTAAAACCCGTATTCAAAGTTTTCTTCGCCGAAACTGATTGAGAAGTCAAAGACGATGACACCTGGGTCTGTGGTGATATGGGCGTTGCACGTTTGGTGCCCTCCGAAAGAGATGGGTTGCTGATCCATTGGAGGTTATTCTGGTGAGAGAAAAAAATGATGCCCTTTTCTCAGCGTCGTCCTATTCAGGGGTGGGGAAGACAATTCTACCAATGAGGATGCTTGGATCATCTGCCTGGTGCTTAGCTATGGATGAAGCTCTGAGCTACTTCCGGTTCTCGAGGTGGAGGCACACCTGAGATGTGCTATGGAGTGTGTGGGAGAGATAGGGTGTAGATGCAACTGAGGTTGGGCTGAACGAGAGAAAAACGACGCCTTGGGTCTCAACATCGCCTGGAACAAAGGATGTTGAGCAATGGGTGAAAAGGTACGATGAAGGCAGGGTGGCCGTGGAGAGGTGAAGATGAAGAAAATTTTATGAAGCCTTTGGTCTGGGTGTCGTTTGGAATAGAATGGTGACGAGATGCATGAGAAGATGGGGTGAATGTAACTAGAGGAATTGAGGTGTGCGACGGAGCCTAGCCTGTGGGGTGCGGTAGTGGAAGCTGGGTGTGATGCATAAAAAAAAACGATGAAGGGTAGGGGAAGCTGAGTTTTGAAGAGGAAGATGTTGATGAAAGTAAGAGACGGCTGTGAACATGAAATAGAGACGAGTATACGAGACCCAAACGAACAGGAACAAGAAGGTGCAACTAAACAACTAAGAAAACTCCAAAAAAAACTCTCCCCTCTCCCCCATACGGTTTCCCTCTTTATAGCCTTTGCACTTCCTTATTTGTCTCAAATGCTTTCCTTGAAGGAGTAACTTCCTATGAGGAAACTTTATCCTCTCCCAAATTAGGACTCTTCTCATTAGTAATCCTTTACCAATTAGGACTCTTCTCATTAGGAATCCTCTTCCAATTAGGACTCTTGCCTTATTGATCTTCACTTGATCTGCACCGTTGATCATAGATCTGAGCCATCCAACCCTCCTTTAGTTGATCTGCAAAATAAAAGACTAAATTTGAATAATCAAAACTGTAAATTAATCCTCTAATAAGCTCTAATGATCATCTGACCGTTGATTTTGAAAATTTAAAGTTTGGATGATCAATTTGAGCTAAATAAAATCAAGCTAAATTTTACAAATTTGAACTATTAGATAATCTAATTGAATGATAAACTAGGAGTCTTTTAGCCATAATTAAACACTTAACACACACCCCAACCAACATTTTTCTAGTCCCAAGCAAAACATGCAGACAACTATTTTTTTACGAAGCTTGTACAAGGTGCCACTTTCGTAGGTACTCCCAATTGCATTTAGTACATGCAATAAGCCCTTGAGCCCCTAGGTTACTCATAGTGGACGAGTTAGGCCTCGTGAGGGTTTGCAATAAATATACCCACAAAATTCAATATAGTCGAGTTCCTTATTTTATCTCAAAGAATCCTCATTCATTAGCAAATTAACTAGTTTTTCACAACTTAATGAAGAGGATTTGACAATTTTACACACCATACACATATTAAAGACATTTTATTTGAACTATTCCTAAGAGTGCATATGTGTGTGTACAGCCTCATACATCTTGACTTGTAATTGGATATGCTTACATTCCATTGGAAATATGCTTTGACCTTAAATCCTCACAAGTGTATGCTCAGAATTAAAACTCTCAGATAAGGGGTTAAACATATTTCTCTCATTATGTGACCGAATCCAACAAGCTGATGGTTCACATAATTCTTTTTAAATGCTCATGAGACAAAGGAAAGTGATCCCTAAGAGTGGATGTTAACACCTAGAATATTTAGGGGTATTTTACCTTAATTCTTTCTTTTTATCTCGTCTGTAAGGCTATGTACACCTAAGATCAATAGGTCTTTAACTTAGGATGAAATGTAGGCTTGGGACAGGTTTAGAAAGGAAAGGTATAAAGATTTCAAAGGTTCAAAATTGAGTAGCTGCCTTCAATGAATATTTGCTAAGACAACTTTTCTTTTGGGTTTGTACTTGAAGTGAATTTCTCTTTCAAATTTTGGTCTATCATTTTTTTTTTCTTTCTTCTTTGGAAGACAGACGGCAAATTTTTCTCACTTCTTTGACTTTTTGTCCTATTTTTTTATTTTTTTCACTCTACTCATTTTGAAGATGGGTGATGGTTATTTACTTTAATGGGTTATTCTGGGCTAAGGTGAATGAGGTTTAAGAAAGAAAAGGCTTAATAACAGGCTCAAAAGGCTAACTAATGGTATACTATATTGGGTAGGCTTTATATCTCTGGGCCGAGCAAGGATGGCCTATATCATTTCCTAGGTTTCCTAAAGCCTATTAGATTCAATAAATTTCTAGAATTAAAGTTATTACTCCTCTTTATTCTTGATGTTTAACCAAAACAACGATAATAGGATCACACTAATGTATGTACGCTGAAGAAATTATGGAATTACCTATAACCCTCTCAACGAAGATAGTCTCAAACTCTCACTAGGTTATAGGTCTCCACTGATTTTTCTCAGGGTCTCTAAGTCATACCTCGATATTAGTCTTGATTATGTGATGTGTATAATGGTTTCTGAGAATTAACTTTCATAAAATGCTTCAACACATACATGATATGCAAAACTAATCATATGCATTCCCATTATGAGGTGAAAGCAGTATATTTACTAAATTCAGAACATTCAGTTCTTATCACAGTAAGGGAACTCCACTTTAAAAACTCTTCTTTTCTTTTTTACTAAAAAACTCAAGAAAATTCAAAATCTCTATGTTCATCTACACCCCCCAACCTAAATGAAACGTTGTCCCAAATGTTTGAAAACATAGGATTCTATATGGAAGTTGAGTGATGTAGACTCTAAACCCTTGGGTTGCCTCCCAATAAGTGCTAAGTTTAACGTCTTTAGCCAAACATAATGATGAGTGCAATGATGATATGCTGTAAGGCTCCTGAAGTGGCAATCTAAGGTGGATCATGATACTTAGGTGACTCTAAAAGTGTCTCATCAATTTCAAGGTTAAGTAGTTCTAAGAAAGGTTTTAGCCTTTGACCATTGACCTTTTGGATTTCTCCATCCTTTTCAATCTCAATAGCCCCATGCAGATAGATTTGCGTACTATATAAGGTCCGGTCCATCTAGATCGAAGTTTTCCTAGGAATAAATGTAATCTAGAATTATACAATAAGACTTTTTGACCTGGTCTGAAGGATTTTCTTAGAATATGTCGATCATGTACAACTTTCATTCAATCTTTGTACACTCATGTAGACTCATATGCATCTTTCCTCAATTCCTCCAACTCATTGATTTGGAGTTTTCTGTAGGTTCCAGTAGAATCTAAGTCAAAATTTAGCTTTTTGATAGCCTAATATACCTTGTGCTCTAACTCTACTAGTAAGTGGCAAGCCTTTCCATAGACCAAGCGGTAGGGTGACATTCCTATAGGGGTTTTATATGTTGTACGATAAGCCCATAAAGCGTCAATAAGTCTCAAAGACAAGTCTTTCCTTTTTGGATTGACTGTCTTTTCTAAAATTCTCTTTATTTCCCTATTGGATACCTCTACTTGACCACTAGTCTGAGGGTGATATGGGGTAGCTATCCTATGGTTGACACCATACTTTTTCATTGAATTCTCAAACACCTTATTACAAAAGTGTTTCCCCCATCACTTATTATGTCTCTTGGAGTACTAAACCTTGCAAAAATATTTCCTTTTAAAAACTATACCACAATCTTGTGGTCATTGGTTCTGCATGATATAGCCTCCAGCCACTTGGACACGTAGTCCACTCCCACGAGGATGTATAGATTTCCAAAAGAATTAGAAAAGGGTCCCATAAAATATATATCCCAAATATCAAAAGGTTCTATGACAAGAATTGGGTTTAAGGGCATCATATGTGTCCTTCATAAACTTCCCAATCTTTGACACTGTGCACATGCTTGCAGTAAGCATGAGCATCCTTAAATATAGTAGGCCAATAAAATTCACACTGCAAAAGTTTTACAACTGTCTTTCTAGAGCTAAAATGGTCCCCACATGCATGATCATGACAAAAGGAGATGATTTGATTATGTTCACTATCGGGTATGCATCTTCTAATTACTTGGTCAAGACAATACTTGAATAAGTATGGGTCATCCCAAGTAAAATATCTAACCTTGGTTAAAAATCTCTTTTTATCTTGTTTGGTCCAATGATGAGGCAGTTGTCCTGTAACAAGATAATTAACATTATCTCCATACCAAGGTAACTGGGAAACATGCAATAACTATTACATCTGAGAATGACTCAGTTAGAGGCCCTTGATCGCTAGTGTGCTCCACCACTAATCTGGATAAATGATCTACTACTACATTTTTTGATCCTTTCTTGTCCCTAATTTCTAAGTCAAACTCTTGTAGCAGTAGTATCCAATGAATCAACCTAGGTTTTGCATCCTTTTTAAAAAGGAGGTACTTTAAAGCTGCATGAACCGAGTATACTATAACTTTAGACCCTAACAAGTAAGATCTAAACTTATCCAGAGCAAATGCTACAGCTAACAACTCTTTCTCAGTAGTGGAATAGTCAATACAAACTCTCCACCTAGTGGTCATGGGGGTGGGGACTAGCTCGTTGTCCTTATTTTTTACTACCATGACCCCAGATTTCTTAGGTACAATCTAAACGGGGCTGACCCAAGTACTATCAGACATAGGGTATATGATGCCAACATCTAAGAGTTTTAAGACTTCATCTCTAACCACGTCCTTAATGTGGGGGTTCAATCGCCTTTGAGTTTTCCTGGAAGGTTTTGCATTTTCTTATAGATGTATCCTATGCGTGCATATGGCTAGACTTATCCCTTTTATGTCTACTATCGTCCACCCTAGAGCAGTTTTATGTTCCTTAAGAACATCTAAAAACTTACCTTCCTATTCTTTATCTAAGTCTGATGCTATTATTATAGATAAGGTTTCATCTGGGCCTAGATATGAATATTTCAAGTTATCAGGCAAGAGTTTCAGGTCTAGAGAAGGTGGTTGCTCTATTGAGGGTATGGGGACAGATTTAGACAGTGGGAGTGGTTCCACAAAAGGACCCCACTTAGAGGTATCCATGAGTGGTGCAACATCTAAAAGATTGTTTACCTCCTCAATAGACTTGTCTATGTCAAATTCTCCATTAAAATGCATCAGACAAGCCTCTAATCGGTCCGAGATGGAAAATGGTGAATGAATCTCATTAATTAGACTCTCTATCAGATTGACATCATAGGGATATCGAGGTCTAAATGTTGTTGATTGGCATTAAAAACATTAAGCTTAACCTTCATGTTGCCAAATGGGTGTTTCATTACACCGTTCCTACAGTTAATAATGGCGTTGGATGTTGCCAAGAATGGACACCCAAGCGTAACTAGGATTTGACTACCATGATCTGATATAGGTTGGGTGTCTAGCACAATGAAATTAATAGGTAATAAAACTTATCCACCTGTATCAAGACATCTTCAACCAAATCACGAGGTATCTTGATAGATCTATCAACTAATGCAGCATGGCAGTGGTTGGTTTCAACTCACCTAGTTTTAGTTGCTCATAGATAGAGTATGGCAACAATTAACACTAGCCCCTAAGTCAAGAAGTGCCCTATCTATGACATGATCTCCAATGACGCAAGTGATTGTAGGACATCCTTGGTCTCTAAACTTTGATGGGGTGTTGTGTTGAATCAAAGTGCTCACCTATTCGGTGAGGAAGGCTTTCTTTTGCACATTAAGCTTTTGCTTTGTTGTGCAGAGCTCTTTTAAGAATTTAGCATAGGCAGGAATATCTTTAATTGCATTGAGCAATGGTATATTGATTTGTGCATGTTTAAACACTTCCATTAGCTCATTGAAGTTTGATCCCTTCCTAGCTTTATTCAATAATTGGGGAAAAGGGGCTTTAGGCACATAGGGTGCCTCCACTATAGGTTCTATAGGGTTGTTTTGTTTTTTCTCTTTTTCCTGAATTTTGTTGCCTCTTTTTCCTCCACAGTTTCCTTAGCCTACCCTTCTATGTTATTGATTTGACAACCGCTCCTAAGGGTGATTATGGACTTGGCATGCTCATGAGGGTTAAGGTTTTGAGAATTGGACCCTATGTCAAATTGACCCTTAAGGTTAAGGATGGGTTGATTAGGAAACTAACCCTTCCTATATTATGTAATTCAGCACACAATTGGCTTATTTGCACCTTTAGCTTAGCTATGGCTTAAGAGTTGACATTGGCTGAATGTCTACTATCATTTTGCAATTGGTGTAAGGCCTTTTTAGTGTAATCATTATCTTTTGCAAATTGTTCCAACATGGTGTGGATGTTTTCCTCTGAACATGGTTTCTTTTGTTGTAGAGGTTGTTGAAAGCTAGGTGGCTGATAGGGAATTGTAGTTCTAAAGGGAAAGTTTTGGACAGGGGGATTTACAAACAGCCCCCCTTTGTGGTTATTCTTTGACCAAGACAAATTGGGATGCCTAGCCCATCCAGGGTTGTAGGTCTCAGAATATGAGTTGTCGCTAGGTTGGCGACATGCATTTAATGCATTCGTTTGGTCTACAAGATATTCAGGGAATACTTTATTAGATGAACACACTAAGGTTAAATGGGCTGGACTAGAACAAGTAGCACATACCTCTTGCGGAGGTTTTTGGGATAATGTAATAGCCATGAAAGATTGAAACATAGTTTCAAGTTTTTCCATTCTTCCATCTAATTTTTCAACGATAGAGTTGAGCTTATCGGATAGATCAGTTGTGCTCCTATCTCATAGATACCTCCTTTCTTAGTGGTTTGGTTAGTTCTTTCTCTCCTATTTGAATAATCCCATTGCTGAGAATTATCAGCTATAGTTTGAAAGAATTTCCAAGCTTCACTGTCATCTTTTAACATGAGGATTCCTCCACTAGCTGCATCTATCATTTGTCTATTTTGAGGTGCCAATGCCTCATAGAAGTATTGACCTTGCTGCCATTTCTCAAATCCATGGCGAGGGCATTTTTGTAGTAGTTCAGTCCACCGTTCCCAACATTCATAATATTGTTCATCACCCCTTTGTTGGAAATTTATAATTTCATGATGCAGGGCATTTGTTATGTGAACAAGGGAGAACTTGTTTAGGAACTTCTTAGACAATTGGTCCCATGTATGTGTAGAACCTACCTCCAAGGAATTAAGCTATGACTTGGCTTTGTCCTTAAGTGAGAATGAGAATGACCTTAGCTTAATTGAATTACTCCCAGCTTTAACTCAAAGTGGTCGGCATTAGTGGGAGGTAAAGCTATGCAGGAGGGGGTATTAAGTTGGAGCGGCACATAAAAATCTCTAATAGTCTTGCGTTCAATCTCTGCTGGTGGTTCAGCAATGGGGATAGGAACTATGTTTCTTTCCCCTTGGTGTTGGACGTGTTGAATCTTTGGGTTTAACGGTAGTAGCTTAGGGTTCTGAGATCGACGTCCTTGCATGAACTATTCCTAATATAAAATGTCCTACTCTAAATGCTAACTCTAATTCTATGTGATGCAAGCAAAAAGGCACAGTCAAACACATTTGGCTAATAAGCAATATATTGATTTTTTTGAATTTGTGTGGGAACAATGATTTTAATTAGCCTAAGCTAGCCTCCTCTTCTCCTTTAGACTTGATTATTACTTACCAATTAGGTTCTTTGCAAGGTGGTTAATACAAACCCCATATAAGGAGGCGTTTAGACCTCACAAACGTCAACAGGAGGTGAGGGAAGAGCGAGGCTCTATTAGACAACCCTCAATAACCACAGTGCTCAAAAGCCACTAAAGTGACAATAAATCTCGTCTTAGTATGAGGGTCCTACGAGCATGTGATGGACCTATAGGTCTCTTTTGATCTATTTTAATTTGATTGAAGGTTTGGGTAGCGCGCTTGAGGTGATTATCCCAGGTGGGCCAAAGAGTGGTGATGAAATCCACCCTTGATCTTATAGGGGTTGGGTGCCCTTACTAATTAATTCCACACTCCATGGTAGTTCGATCAGCATATATATCACCTTAAAGCATTAACTGTGTCTTAAGATGCAATGAAAAGCAATAAACTAATGCAAAAACCTAAAAATGCAACAATTATAAGAGGATACTTTCTATATGATTTATACTACCAAACAATGCAAATTTACTCTACATGCAAACCGTAATCTAGAAATTAAATGAGTGAGGAGACTTACAGTGGGGTTTCTGATGAAGATCAAGTGTGGGCCACCTTATCCCACACTTGCCTTGTATTACACAACCCTTTAAAATGAAAATGAAAATTACAATTTACAAGGCTCCTCACTACAAGCTTCACTCAAAAGGAAAAAAAATCTTAATCTAGGAAAGCAAGGAAATTTTCATGTTGATGAAGATTTTCTTGCCAATTTTCTCCACTTTACTATTTTTCTAAAAAAGAAAATTTAGAAATAAATACCAATTTCAAGAAATTACGTGGTTATGCACTCAAAAAATTTGAAAAAAGCACTTAAAATTACCAAAAATTATGAAACTCTACAATTCTTACACTTTTTTATTTTTTTGGATTTTTAATTAAATTTTATAAAAAAACTCCTTTGCAAGTCCTTGGCAACGGTGCCAAAAACTTCTTGATGTTTTCTGCAAGTACACGGGCTATTGTAGTATAGCTATGCAAATACAAGTCAATCCCACAAGGGACTCGCTTTCGAATTTTGGAGTTTTTAATAAAATTTAATTATTTAGAATTCAATTTTAATTGACAAAAATTAACAACAAAAAAAAGTTAAACTTGCCAATGAAATTTTAGGATACATAAAAAGAAACAATAAAATCCTAATTAAAACTAAAACTAGAAGAAATTAAGAAAATCTAATTCCCTAGCTTAAGTACTGTTCAATTTCTTTACTACAGGTTTCCAAAACTTTGATCAACCTATATCACTATGTTCAACATGCCCTAGATTAAGGATCTAACGGAGGAATTTGTCAGATTCTTCAAATGTTTAGAGATCGAATCAAATTAATGAAATTAAGATTCAACAGCTTAGATCTATTCTTAGAATACAAAATAAAGATCAGGAATAGTAATTCAACTAGAAACTATCCTAAAAATATGCTAAGAAATTTAACTGCAATTCTGAATTAAAATAAATAAGAAATTGAAGATTTATGTAATTAAACCAGACCCGTTAATTGAATTAAACAGTACTAAAATAACACAGACCGTGGATTACTCAGAACAAGAATAGCATAAACCAGGAATAAGGACATCAAATGTAAATTGTACTTTTCCTTTAAGGGAAAAGTTGAAATTTTTCTGAAAACTCCCTTAAAACCCGTATTCAAAGTTTTCTTCCCCAGAACTAAATGAGATGCTAGAGATGATGACACCTGGGTTGGTGGTGATCTAGGAGTGGCAAGTCTAGTGCCGTCCAGAAGAGATGGGTTGCCAATCCAGTGGAGGTTATTCCAGTGAGAGAAAAAAAATGATGCCCTTTTCTCGATGTCATCCGGTTTAGGGGCAGGGAAGATAATACTGCCAGAGAATAAGATTCTACCAGAGAGGATGCTTGGATCGTCTGCCTAGTGCTTGGCTATGGATGAAGCTCTAGGCTACTCCTGGTTCTGGAGGTGGAGGCGCACCTAGGTTGTGCTATGGAGGGTGTGGGAGAGGTGTAGATGCGACTGAGGTTGGGTTGAATGAGAGAAAAACGACGCCTTAGGTCTGGGCATCGTTTGGAATAAAGGATGCTGGGCGATGGGTGAAAAGGTGCAATGAAGGCAAGGTGGCAGTGGAGAGGTGAAGATGAAGAAAAATTAACGATGCCTTTGGTCTAGGCGTCGTCTGGAATAGAACGGTGAGAAGATGTGTGAGAAGATGGGGTGAATGTAACTAGAGGAATTGAGATGTGCGATGAGCCTAGCTTGTGGGGTGCGGTAGTGGAAGCTGGGTGTGATGCATAAAAAAAATGATGAAGGGTAGGGGAAGCTGAGTTTTGAAGAGGAAGATGTTGATGAAAGGCAAGAGACGGCTGTGAACGTGAAATAGAGACGACTAAATAAGAGATCCAAACAAACAAGAAAAGGAAGGTGCAAGTAAACAAGTAAGAAAACTCCAAAAAAGAAAAACTCTCGCCTCTCCCCCATACGATTTCCCTCTTTATAGGCTTTGCACATCCTTATTTGTCTCAAACTCTTTCCTTGAAGAGGTAACTTCCTATGAGGAAACTTTATCCTCTCCCAAATTAGGACTCTTCTCATTAGGAATCCTTTTCCAATTAGGACTCTTCTCATTAGGAATCCTCTTCCAATTAGGACTCTTGCCTTATTGATCTTCACTTGATCTGCATCATTGATCATAGATCTGAGCCATCCAACCCTCCTGTAGTTGATCTGCAAAATAAAATACTAAATTAGAATAATCAAAACCATACAATAATCCTTTAATAAGCTCTAATGATCATCTAGCCATTGATTTTGAAAAATTAAAGTTTGGATGATCAATTTGAGCTAAATTTAAAATCAAGCTAAATTTTGCAAATTTAAATAGTTAGATGATCCAATTGAATGCTAAATTAGGGATCTTTTAGCCAAATTTAAACACTTAATAGTGAGAAGATAATCCAACAGTCTATATTGGCTCCACTAAGTTATTGTGGGTCAAGCTATGTGGTTAACTAGCAAGGGGTGCAGGGGACAACATGGCCCTAATAAGTGTTTAGTTTTGAGCAATGCAGTTTTAACACCAAGGGTGCAGAATACAATGCACCCTTGATAAGTGTTCAATTTGGTATAAAATGTGCCCAATTAGTAGCCAATGTGCACTAGAATATATTGTTATTTATACAATTTTTTAGAAATTTACTTACGGGGCATTCATTTCTGGCCTAATATTTCAAAATTTTGATATTTTGCAAGTTCAGAAGCTAATCCAAAGTATGGGAATCATCATTATTTTCTAAGATCTAATTATTATTATTTTACTCTTTTGTAGGAAGTTAAAAGATGATCAAATATCCTGTATTGTGCTATGCAGTGATTTTCATGGATCAAGCTATGCGATTAGCTCACTACAGGTGTAGGGGTGGCACACCCCTAATAAGTGTTCTATTTTGTATAAAATGTAACCAATTAGAAGCCCATGTGTTATAAGTTGTAGTATTATTTCTAGAGTTTTTTTTGAAAATTTATAATACATGCATTTTTTAACTAATAATTTAAAATTTTGATACTTTATAGGTTCAAAAGCTAATCTAGAGTATGTATGTGAATTATCAAAATTTCCTTGGATTTATTTAGATTTATTTACTCTTTTTAGTATAAAGTGAGAAGATGATTCAATGGCCCATATTGCGCTTTGTAGAGTCTTTTGTAGGTCAAGCTACTCAGTTAGCTAGCTGAGGGTAGTGGTCCACGTGTTATAAAATGTTGTGCTTTTTCTATAATTTTTTTGGAAATTTTTAACACATGCATTTCTTGCCTAATAATTCAACTTTTTTATATTTTGTAGTTTTTGCAGCTAATTCAGAGTATGTAAATCATCATAATTTTGTAGGATTTAATTAGACTTTTTTACTCTTTTGTAGGAAGTACTAAGATGATATAAGGGCTTATATGCACTTTAATTTTATTCGGTCGATCTAAGGAGTTAGCTCACCATGGGTGCAGGGTACAATGTGCCTCTAATAAGTGTTCAATTTTGGATAAAATGTACCCAATTAGTAGCCCATGTGGTATAAAATAAAGTGTTATTTTTAGTGATTCTTGCTAATTTATAAAATGCATTTCTTACATAATAATTCAAAAGTTTGTTATTTTGTAGGTTCAGAAGCTAATCGAGAGTATGTCAATAATCATAATTTTCTAAGATTTACTTAGAATTTTTTGCTCTTTTGCAAGAAGTGAGAAGATGATCCAAAGGCCTATATTGTGCAACACAGAGTTTTTTGCGAGTCTAGCTATGGGGTTAGGTCACTAGTGGTGCAGCGGGTAGGCTGGCCATGACAAGTGTTCAATTTTGTATTAAAAGTTCCCATTTAGAAGCCCATGAGTTATAAGATATAGTGTTATTTGTAGTGTTTTTCTAAAAATTCCTAACACATGCATTTTTTTTATCTAATCTTTCAAGAGTTTGATATTTTGTATGTTTAGAAACTAATCCATAGTAATTATGTGAATCATAATAATTTTCTAGGATTTAATTTGATTTTTCTTCACTCTTTTGTCGGAAGGGAGAACATGATCCATCGACATATATTATGCTTTGTAAAGTTTTTCATTGGTGAAGCTACACTGTTAGCTTGCTTGGGGTGCAGGGGGAGTTGCACCCTTGTTAAATGTGCTATTTCATATAAAAAAGTAGCCAATTAGAAGCTCATGTGCTATAAAATATAGTGTTATTTCGAGAGTTTTTTTGAAAATTTATAACATATGCATTTTGAACTTAATAATTCAGAAGTTTGATATTTTAAGATTGAGAATATAATTATAAGTAAGTACATGAATAATCATAATTTTTTAAGTTTTAGCTAGATTTTTACTCTTTTGTGGGAAGGGAGAACATAATCCAACTACTATATTGCACTTCGTAGCTTTTTTCATGAGTCAAGCTATGTAGTTAGCTAACTAGGGTTGCAAGGACCGACACCCCTAATAAGTGTAATTTTGTACACAAGTAACGAATTAGAAGCCCATGTTTTATAAAATATAGTGTTATTTCTAGAGTTTTTTTTTTTTTGAAAATTTATAACTCATGCATTTTGACCTAATAATTAAAATTTTAATATTTTGCATGTTCAAAAGCTAATTCAAAGTAAGCATGTTAATAATCATAATTTTTTAAGATTTAATTCAAATTTTTTACACTATTTTGTATGAAGTGAGACGATGATCCAACGACCTATATTGCATTTTGTTAAGTGTTTTGTGAATTGAGCTACACGGTTAACTAGCCAAGGGTGTAGGGGGCACATGCCCGTAATAAGTGTTCAATTTGGTATAAAATTTATGCAATTAGTAGCCCATGTGTTGTAAAATATATTGTTATGTAGAGGGTTTTTTTAGAAATTTATAAGACATGCCTTTCTTACCTAATATATCAAAAGTTTGATATTTTGCATGATCAAAAGATAATCTAGAGTATGTGGATCATCATAATTTTCAAGAATTTAGCTAGGTTTTTTTTACTCTTTTGTAGGAAGGAAGAAGATGATCTAGCGGCATATATTATACTTCGCAGAGTTTTCATAGGCCAAGTTTTGTTGTTAGCTCACTGAGGGTGCAAGGTGTTGCGTACCCTTGATAAGTGTTCTATTTTGTAGAAAAAGTATCCAATTAGAAGCCCATGTGTTATAAAATATAGTGTTATTTCTAAAGTTTTTTTAAAATTATTAACACATGCATTTCAAACCTAATAAGTCAAAAGCTTGATATTTAAAAGATTCAGAAGCTAATTATGCATAAGTATATGAGTAATCATAATTTTCTAGGTTTAGAAGCTAATTCAGAGTAAGTATGTGAATCATCATAATTTTTATGGATTTAATTAATATAAAGTGAGAAGATGATCCAATGGCCCATATTACACTTCACAAAGTCTTTTGCAAATTAAACTATGCAGTTAACTCACCGAGGGTGTAGGGGTTGCACCCCTTAATAAATGTTTAATTTCATATAAAAAGTACCCAATTAGTGACCCATGTGTTATAAAATGTAGTGTTATTTCTAGAATTTTTATAAAATTTATAACACATGCACTTCTTGCTTAAAAATTCAAAAAGTTTGAT
This sequence comes from Warburgia ugandensis, assembly GCA_035236585.1. Classification (NCBI taxonomy): domain Eukaryota; kingdom Viridiplantae; phylum Streptophyta; class Magnoliopsida; order Canellales; family Canellaceae; genus Warburgia; species Warburgia ugandensis. Next base: position 53,481,465 of record CP141139.1, on the reverse strand, counting down.
ATTTTGAAGGTTTAGACTCTAATCTAGAGTAAGTATATGAATCATCATAATTTTGGAATTAATTAGATTTTTTTACTCTTTTGTGGGAAGTGGAATGAATGCATAACAGCTGATGTTGGGCTTCGTAGAATTTTTTGTTGGTTGAGCAATGTAGTTAACTATTTGGGGGTGCATGAGGTGGCACAACCCTGATAAGTGTTTAATTTTGTATAAAAAGTTCCCAATTAACCATGTGTTACAAAATATAGTGTCATTTCTAGGGTCTTTTTTTGCAAATTTATAACACATGCATTAATATATCAAAAGTTTGAAATTTCTTAGGTTTAGAAGGTAATCCAAAGTTAGTATGTTCATGATCATAATTTTTTATGATTTAATTTGATTTTTTTTACTCTTTTGGGGGAAGGGAGAAGATGATCCAGCAACGTATATTATGCTTCACAGGTTTTTCACGAGTCATGTTCTTAGCTCACCGAGGGTGTAAGTGGCTATGCCCTGATAAGTGTTCAATTTTGTATAAAAAGTAAGCAATTTGAAGCCCATGTGTTATAAACTATAGTGTTATTTCTAGAGTTGTTTCAAAATTTTATAACACAATCATTTTGGACCTAATGATTCAAAAGTTTGATATTTTGCAAGTTTAGAAGCCAATCAGGAGTTAGTAGTGAATAATCATAATTTTCTAAGATTTAATTAGAATTTTTTTGCTCTTTTGAAGGAACTCAAAAGATGATCCAACGGTCTGTAATGCACTCCACCAAATTTTTCATGGGTCGAGCCATGTGGTTAAATAGTCAGGGGTGGAGGGAGTGACATGCCCTAATGAGTGTTCAATTTTGTGTAAAATGTGGCCAATTGGTAGCCCATGTGCTATAAAATATATTATTATTTATATGAATTTTTCATAAATTTCTTATACATGCATTTCTAACCTAATATTTCAAAAGTTTAAGATTTTGTAGGTTCAGAAACTACATGTGAATTATCATAATTCTCAAGGATTTAGTTAAATTTTTTTACTCTTTTGTAGGAAGTAAAAAGATGATCCAATGGCCTGTATTGCTCTTTGCATTTTTTCATGGGTGGAGGTATGTGGTTAGCTCATTGAGGGTGTAGAGGGTGGCGAGCCCCTAATAAGTGTTCAATTTGGTATAAAATGTGCCCAATTAATAGCCCATATACTATAGAATATATTGTTATTTATATGGTTCTTTTAAAGATTTATGAGACATGCATTTATGACTTAATATTTTAAAATATTGATATTTTGTAGGTTTAGAAGTTAACCCAAGGTATGTGAATTATAATAATTTTTTAATAACTAATTAGATCTTTTTTACTCTTGTAGGAAGTTAAAAGGTGATCTAACATCCTATGTTGCGCTTCGCAATGTTTTTCATGGGTTGAGCTATGCAGCTAGCTCACTAGGGGTGTAGGGATGGCACGCCCCTAATAAGTGTCCTATTTTGTATAAAAAGTAATCAATTAAAAGTCCATGTGTTATAAACTATAGTGTTATTTCTAAAGTATTTTGTAAATTTATAACACATGCATTTTGGACCTAATAATTCAAAAGTTGGATATTTTGTAGGTTCAAAAGCTAAAGCAAAGAATGTACATGAATTATCACAATTTTCTTAAATTTATTTAGATTTTTGTACTCTTTTTTGTATGAAGTGAGTAGATGATTCAATGGCCTATGTTGCCCTTCACAGAGTTTTTTTTCTAATCATGTTATGTGATTAGCTAGTCGAGGGTCCAGGGGTAGTACGCTCTTGATAAGTGTTCAATTTTGAATAAAAAGTACCCAATAAGTAGCCCATGTGATATAAAATATAGTGTTATTTCTACATTTTTTCTAAAAAATTTTAAGACATGCAGTTTTGACGTAATAACTCAAAAGTTTGAGATTTTGGAGGTTTAGAAGATAATCCAAAGTAAGTATGTGAATCATCATGATTTTTTAAATTTAATTAGATTTCTTTTACACATTTTTAGGAAGTAGGAATATGATCCAACAGTCAATATTGCGCTTCGTAGAGTTGTTTGGGGGTTGAGCTACACAGTTAGCTCGTCAAGGTGCAAGAGCGGCATGCCCCTAATAAGTCTTCAATTATGTGTAAAAAGCACCCAATTATTAGCCCATGTGTTATAAAATATATTGTTATTTCTAGGGTTTTTCTTGAAATTCTTAACACATACTTTTTTACCTAATATTTCAAAAGTTTGTTATTTTGTAGGTTCAAAATCTATTCTAGAGTAAGTACGGAGTAATCATAATTTTCTAGGATTTAATTAGATTTTTTTTACTCTTTTGTAGGAAGTGAGAAGATTATCTAATGGTCTATATGTGCTTCAATTTTTTGAGACTGAGCTACGCAGTTAGGTAATTGTGGTGCAGGGAATGGTGCCCCCAATAAGTGTTTAATTTTTTATAAAAAAAAGTACCCAAAAATTAAGGTTTTTAGACCAAAATTCTTAACATATGCATTTTTTACCTACTGAAGAAAAAGTTTATTATTTTGTAGATCCAGAAGCTAATCCAAGGTAAATATGTGATTAATTATGTTTTTCTAGGATTTAATTAGGGTTTTTTACTTTTTGTAGGAAGTAAGGTGGTCATCCGATGGCTGAGCTTGATAGGGACGAAATTGAAGATCAAGATCAAAAGATCGAGTCAAAGCCTCAAAATCATCACTTCAATATAGAACCAAGGTCAAGATCATCTTGTGGACTAGGAATGGATGTGATTAAAGGAGCTAAAGATGGCCAAAATAGGCCCACGAAGTAAGCCATGCATTCCCACCACCTTTGCATAGAAGCCACTTAAGCAATCTTAGCTATATAAACTATAAGAGAAGGTGGCAAGCTAAGGAATTCAAGCCAGTGAAGCCAAGGGATGAAACTAAGAAGTCAAGCCAAGGAAGCTTCCTAAGCCACCCATGAAGCCTAACCAATGAAGCCCTCAAAATTAGCCATCAAGCTAAGCTAAATGAAAGGCTAGGATTGGATGAAATTCAAGAGGATTATCGATGAGGTTTCAAGGGATATTTTGAAGATAATTAAGGAAAATCTTATTAGGATAAGTTGGCATATGGACCAATAGGATCAGAGCCCTCCAATTTTTATGTTTTTCCCACCTTTTTATCACTTTTCACCTCACCACCAAAGACTACCACGAATTTGACTTTCCATTCAAGAGTCCAACCATTCCATAACTCTTCCACCTTCCCAAATTCCTATCCTAACCACCCAACTAATCCCAAGGCCTTAGGAACCCAATTAACAAGTCAAAATTTTCCATCTCACCTCACTTTCCTAAGTCTTTTCTACACCCCACTTTCCTCCCCCCTTATTTTCTTCTTCCCATCTATTTCCTACCTTATCACCTCACCTACCTTCCTAATTTCAAGTGTTTCCATGATTTCTGAAGGGGGGAGACATTCCTTCCTAAAATAAAGGTGTCTCCCCACCTTAAGATGACCAAAAAGATGCCCTTGTTTCCTTTTTAAAGCCCTAGGTTTATGCATTATCTAACCCTTAGATTTCCTATCTTTTCTCTCCACCTTAGGGTCACATATGAGCTAGGTTAGGAAGTACCCAAAACATTTAAAAATAGGACAAAGAAAAAACGTGGAAGGAACAATTGGGAAGGGGGAGAACGCACCCTCCATGGAAGGATGCATATCCACCCCTTCTTCCCTCTAAAGCAGCTCAACTTTTCCTCCTTTAGGCAGCCCATCTTCTCCAACCTTCCATGCCTCCCTCTTTAACGTATGCCTTTTCCCTTGCTTGTTCCAGCCCTAGATCTCTTCCTTGGATTTGTTTTCCTTACCTTGGTTTCAAGAAGATTAGGTTAGTATATTGTTCTCCACTTTGATTTTTGTTGCTTTCACTTTCCTTTGCTTTATCCTTCTTTATTTTTACCTTAAGATCTTGCTGTTATTTTCTTTATCCTTTATAAAGATCTAAGCTTGTTCTTCTCTGGTAGTGACAGCCAAGAGAAGAGGAAACTTGGATCATTGACTTTCCTCTTTGATTCACAACTTGTCCTTCTTTAGATCTATTTTGTTAAGAGTTATCTCCCATGCATAATTCAACACATTTAGCATCTTTTCTCTTAGATTCTTTCTTGGAATATCTTAGCATGCCAATATAATTGATTTTACAAGCATGAGAGTGTGTTTAAGTGGATATGTAGAGTAGATTTCATGTTCTTAAATTGAACAGAAATTCCAGCATCATGTTGTATACGTTCAACTTTTTGGATGTTATTGGTACAATTTCAATGAAACAATTGAAGTTCTTGTTTACACTGGTTTCTGTTAGTAAATAACTATTGATTTGAATGTTTTATTGCATATAAAGTCATGATTTTATGTGTTGATTACTTGGAAATTGGAAACAACATAGAGCTGGAATTTCCAGCAACATAAAAATATCATCTTGTTTATGCTTGATTCTTCACATTATTTAATGCCGGTCCTATTTATTATTTAGGAACCTAATTGAGTTTTCAAGTTGTTGTTTTGTTATTAGATAAGATTATATGATAGTTAGATAGAGGTCCATTGATTTTTGTCTATGTTTACCCCATAAATCATGCAAATAAATCCATGGTCCATGCACATGGTTTCAAGGTGTTTTCCCTTATACAAATTGCTTATTTTAGATTAGATTCTCATGTTCAAAACTAGTCCCATTCATTGATTCCATGTTAGATTATTTTTGTATCATAGTTCATGCATATTGCCATGTTCATCCATGCATCTTAATTACTTTGTTTCATGCATTCTTTCTTGCTTAAATCCACGTATACCTCTTGTTTAGTTGTTTTCATAAGTAGCACATGTTTTGATTTATTAGTCAGATCATTTGTTTAATTTTATTTTGCATGTTAAGTTAGTTAAGAAAGTTTCCATGTTTAGGTTTACAAGCTCTAACTTTAGAAAGTTTCTAATTTCATGCATTTTTTATTTCCATCATTAGTTTAGATTAAAATCTCATTATTATGCTAGGTTAGATAGTTTAAAGTAGGGACCACTAGCATCACATTAGTTCAACTCCTTGTGGGATTCACCTCCACACATGAGAATACTACAACCTACTCATGCACTTGCGAGTTTTATTCAAAACAACAACAAAGCTTAAGAGGAAGGTTCTTTAACGAGGGAAGAACCTACTAAAACTACTAAGAAAATAAATCTATTTTAGAAAATTGGTTTATTAGATTAGCAATTTTATGACCTATAGAACTAAACCTCTCCTTGAGGTCTTGGCTTGTGGAATTGTTAGAGGGGTTGGGTTGATGGGGAGTGTTTTGATTTGCTTTGTATTGGTAGGCTTTTTTCACTAAGATGTGCCAAGTTGTGGCATACATAGGGGATGATAGGATTAATTGAAACATGGGATCAGTTATTTTGTGGTAGAGGATCTATATGGAGTGCAGCTTGTGGAGTTTCAACTCTGATCAATCTAGTTCTCCATAGGTAGAATAACAGGTTTGTCTTTTCCAGATGTTCAAAGCAATGATGACACATGAAGCACAATAACATCTTCTTAGACTTTGAATGTGATATCTTAGTTCAATTCAAAAATGGTTTAACACAATGAGAAAGATGGAAGTTATCAAGTCATACAAGATAGGTAGTTGTTCTCTCTATTGATAAGTCACAGACATACATTTTCTCATAGAAAGTAGTGGGATTGGGTATCCTACAAGATTGGATGTATGATTGACTTAGGACCACAAAAAAGGATCATACTATGCAGAGTTTCTCCCTCCTCTCCATGGGTTTGGTCAATGATATCACCTTAGGAGCTTAGAAGGAGTATCTCTATTTAACTTACAAGGATACTAGATGACAACTAGCAGGTTGTACCAAAAGGATTACATGATCCCCATAGATTTGCTACCACATGTTACTAAATCCTTTAAGGTTTCATTATAGGTACTCATGAATGCAAAAGGAAAAATATGCATGAACTGCAGAGACTATTCTTTTATGGATTCAAACATTCAACCATCATCTTTATTCAACCATTCACTCATTGTAAAAACCATTCAAGTACAAAGGCATTGATAATCAACAAAAGATAACATTCAAATCCAAATACTATTGAGAGATAAAACATCAAACAACAAAGATGCATTCAAAGAAAATAGCATAGTGATATATATTATAGCATAACACAACAAAATTTTAATAGAAGATTATCATACAAAAGATGAAAAAGCAAATAGACATGTGAAGAAAAAAATTCAATGCTATATAACATAGCACAATGCGATAAAATTCTAACAAAAGTATCTTATAGGAATTTTATCTTCAATTTTAAGTAGAAACTCCCTAACAAAGTCACCAATCTTTTTTGTACTCCTTAAATGATTTTTCTAGAAATCCTTATAAGATATGTATTATTATAGACAATAAGATTATAATATGATGGCATATTAGAGATCTACTATATAATTGCATAGGCACTATTAATTACAATTAAAAACCTTATCTATTAATACAAAGATCATTCAACATACAGTTGCTACTTGCGGAGTTAAAGGCCACATGACCTAACTTATTAACATCAACAACCAAAATTTTAAGCTCCTTATTCTCTCCAAAATGAATCAATTAAGTCCACCATGAAGGCCATTGTATCAGCATTGAAGGTTGAAGATAAAAAAAAAATTTTGAGGAACTTTGGAGAACATCAATTTTGGATTTCTAGATACAAGAAGTGTAGTACTAATTCTCTCAAGGGAAAATTGCATGGTGCTAATATTACCATAGAATTTAAAATTTAAGATCTAAATAATAAAAAAGAAGTAAAAATTAAGTAAAACTAATCCGAATTGAACTAATTAGACTACTGTAAAGCAAAAATCGAAACTAAATTAAGGTAAAGTAAACTAAAGAAAATAAATAAAAATAATTACCTCATATATTACTAATGAATCTCTTTGCTCAGTTGCAATGGATCTTTAAGCTTTTCCAAAATTTCAAATCCAATGGTCATAAACACTTATCAGCCAATTAGAACTTTAAGAGAAAGCTTAACTACTTTCCACAAAGTAGTTTAAACAACTATCTCGGCTCTGAAGTTACTTCAATATACTTGCTATTTACTCATTGGTTGTGATTATTATTGTTATGTACTTTCCTTTTATGGTATTGAAATCTTAGTTCTAACTTGTTAGGTTGATGTGAATGCATATATACTTTCAATTGCTAAGGTTTATTATAACTAGTAACTATCTATTTATAGTTGCATTTTACTTTATATTTTGATTTTGTTTATTGAAAGGATAAACAAAAACAAAAAGGTTTTTTCCTTATCATAAGATACAGTTATATTATATTATTGGCTTATCAAGTTCTAAGATAATGTCATAGATGAATTTGTTTCTAGGGGAGGGTAAATAAGTTATAGATTGTGAAAAGTTAAATTGTCACAATGGATCCATTTGCAAATGAGAATGGCCATTATGTTAATCTAAACCATTGGAATCCCATATGAGTTTAATAATGGCACAAGCATGTTTACACTACCCCCTAAATTACCCTGCATTATAAAGCTCATGTTTCTTAATATGTTGGTAGCATCAAAATCTCATTCTGAAAAGAAAAAGAAGTCATTTAAAGTTGGAGTACCTCGATCTCATAGGGACCATCTATTAGAACTTTGTCAAGGCACTGTAGTAGGACAGAGGACTTATCGAGATGGCTACAATAGATTTACTATGTCTTCGTTGCTAACATTCATCAAGTAGTCCATATGGGTTAGTGAAGGTCCTCGAGCCTCGTTTGCACTGCCTTCCTCATAGAAGCGGGTTGACCATGAAAGCAGAATTCTATGGTAGAGAACACTTTCATAATAATTGTGCCATGAGAGACCGTATTAATTATTGTTAGTATATCCAATTGTATACTACCATATAGATTGCTTCAAATGTAAATTTTTACAAAATCAGCCAAGCCACTGGATCTAATAATTTCATGCATTACAAATCATATCCTAATAATAGGTAGCTATGAAGAACCACACAGAGATGGCCAATTAGTTCAAAACAATAAGGTGTTGTGTATTTTAAGTTAAACTCGTAAGCGCACGAATCAATTATAGTATTCTCATGTAAGGAGGTCGATCCCATGAGGAATCAAATGAATGTGATACTAGTGGTTCCTGCTTTAAACTATCTAACTTAGCCAAAATTCAAGAGATTTGTAAACTAAACTAAGAATGAAAATTACCACATGGAAATGAAAATTATTCAAAAACTAGAAACATGCTAAAGTTGAAAACTTTCTTAAAACATACTTTCTAAAAATAACACTTTCCAAAATTAAGAACATTATGAATTTGTGACTTTCCTAATTGAGGACTTTCCTAAAGTGAAACTTTTCAAAAATGCAATTTTTAACAACTTTCCTAAAAGTTAAATTAATCAACTAACCTAAAGAAACATGTACTAATCAACTACTTTGCAAATCATAAAGCATGCAATCTTACTTTAACATTAACTAAGCAATCTAAAAATCTAGTTGGATTCTTGAAAAATCAAGGAACATAAAGTACTTAGTGCTGGAAATTAAACAAAACAAACAATGCAAAGAAATTCTAGCAGCATACTAGTTGAATCATTCAATTAATAGAACACAAAAAATTATGGAATTAATCAATTCTAATGTAAGCAAACATTCAAGAATGAGGACTATTAACTACTGGATACTAACATGAATTGAAAACTCCAATAAACTTTATTAAATGACATTAAAATTTATTAACATAAAGCTCCCATACATGTAATCCAAATCTGAAAATAAAATCATATTACAATGAAGTCCACTTGATCCTAATCCACCCACAACTACAAGTTAATCTTTCTTCAATGGTTCAAACAATCAATCATGAACAAGTGATAGAAAATTCCACTAGAAACTAAAGGTAAACTTTAAGAATTTAAGAAAATAATAAGGGATTTCAATGAAGCCAAAGGAGATCTAAAAGCAATGAAAAGCAAGGACAAGGATTAAATTCAAGGTGACTTCCCTCGGCTATCACTTCAAAGAAAAATCAACCTTGAAGACCTCCTCCTCCAATTGGAGAGAAAATCCAAGCAAAACAATGGAAGAAGGAAGGTTACGAAGAAGACCTCCTCCTCCAAGTGTAGGAGGCATCTTTTTCCTAAGAGGAAAAGAGACCCTTATGTTTTTTATGGAATTTTATAGTTTTTCTCCTACTTTTCCTAGGGTGTCCTAATAATAAGATGTGGTGGGGATGAAAACATATAATTGTGGATGGCTAAGATGAATGAGAAGCTAGGGTTTCTAAAGAGGAAACACGGTGGATTGGTGGCTACCCTTTAGGAAGTGAAGGAGAGGGAGGTGCCTACTTTTTAGGAGGAGGCATCCCCCTTAGAAAAAACAACATGAAAATTCCTTAAAAATGGAAATTTAAGTGGGGTGATGATGTAAGAGAGAGAAGGAGATGATGGGAGAAAAGAAATTGGTGGGCAAGGATAAGAAAGAAAGATGAGGTGGGGAAATTTGATTGGCTAAGTAGTTTTCTAAGATGTTGGGATTGGTTCAGTGGTTTGAATGGGAGTGTAAGAAGGGAGAAGGAGTCTTAGAATGGTAGGACTCTTGAATGGAGAGTCAAATTCATGGTGCTATTTAGTGATAAAAAGGTAGAAAAAACATGAAAAATAGAAGGGGTCTAATCTTATTAGTCCATATTCCAACTTATTCTAATAATTTTTTTCTTAATTCTCCTCAAATATCCCTTAGAATCTCATGAATAATTCTCTTGATTTTTCTCCAATCATGGCTATCCATTTAGCTTAGCTTATGTGGCTTTGATGGCTAACTTTGAGAGCTTTATTGGTTAAATTTCATCGTTGGCTTACATGGCTCTCTTAACTTGGCTTCATGGCTCCATCTCTTGGCTTGAGTTGCTTAAATAGCTTTGCTTGAATTCCGTAGCTTGTCACATTCTCTTATTACTTATATGGTCAAGGTGGCTTGAATGGCTCCCATATAAATGTGGTGGAAATGTATGGCTTATTTCATTAGCCCATTTTGGCTACCTTTAGCTCCTTTAATTGCATCTATTGCTTACGCTAAGGATAATCTTTATCTTTATCTCATGTTGGATTGATGATTTTTAGGCTTTGAATCAATCTTTTGATATTGATCTTCAATGTTCATCTCATTTGTTCTTGGCCGTCAGTTCACCATCTTGTTTCCTACAAAAAGTAAAAATTCTAATTAAATCCTAAAAAAATAATTAATTATATACATACATTATATTAGCTTTGAGACCTACAAAATATCAACTTTTGCTTCATGAGGTCAAAAATACATATATTATGAATTTTGGTCTCAAGATCATAATTTACCCTTATAAGTTATAACACATGGATAACTAAATGGGTGATTTTTATGCAAAATTAGACACTTATCAGAAGGCTCAGCCCAAGCAATGTATAAGTAGGATTTAACCAAAGTCCCAAAGGAAAGTAAGGATCCACAAAGATTTTAAGTTATCCATGTGGCATATTTTATTAATTATATATACATATATATAGTGGGCTATGTCCCTTCTCATTAGTTATTGTCTATATTTTACTAACTAAAAAGCTCTAAAAAACCTCACTAGATCACCAATGTCAGCTTAATATCCATGATTTAACCAGAAGTAGATAGAAATATTACATCACTATAACCATGCAAAAACAATAGAATAACCATAATAATATTTGCATGGATATCTCCCAATTTCATACACCACAAAACCCTCTTAGAGATGGACCATCTTTGTTTTGTGGCTAAACGAGATGGTATATACTGTTTCGATCTCTTTAATCGAAATTACGTAAGTTCTCATTCCCTCAATAAAACTTGATTTATCATTAAAAAATTAATATAGTGGTACACCAAGCAACCGATGGACGATGCAGCATAATCTGGATCCATATTACAAATCTAAGCCCCCAATTCGTGTCCTCCAAACGAAAGAGTAGGAAACAAAAGAGCATCCTTTCGATACACACCATCGCCTTTCGATTCTCTAGAACGTCCTTTAGGCCAAATATCAGTTGTTAGATGGGTCCACAAAAGTTTCGGAGACCGTCCATAGCATGAACTAGAGAGAGACATTTTACATATTATAGGATGGACCTCGTTTGGTAGTTTTGCCTGCAACTGTTTTCAAGGTTGGTGAGAGAAAGTCATAGCCGTGTACCATGTCTTTCTTCACGTGCCACCCCTCGATATACATAAAGCGTTAAAAACCGTATCTTAAGAGCCACTCCCCGCCACCTGCCCTGTCTACACTTGCTGTCTCTCCCTCTTTTTCAATTCTCCTCTCATTCTCTCTCTTTCCTTATCTGTAAGCAAACGGACCGTCTGATCGTCACTCGGCATCTTCATGCCTTTCAACCACCTCGATTTGGCCGGGAATTTAGCCGGAGCACCGCCGGGTCTTACCAGTTTCTAGAAGTTCAGATGCAGCCTACCAAACCCTCCGAAACCCTAGACCTAATCCACCATCTGGTCCCACTCCTCCTCCTCAGCTGCCTCACCGTCAGATCCTTCCCTGGCCGCTTCCAATCCGTCCGATCAAAACTCTCCCAGCTCAATGCCTCCCTGTCCGAAATCTCCGACTACCCACATTGGTCCTCCAACCCCCTCCTCCAAGAACTCCTCCCAAACCTCCTCTCCACCCTCCAAAACATCCAAGCCCTCTCTTCCCACTGCCAAAACCCCTCCTTCAATGGCGGAAAACTCCTCATGCAATCCGACCTCGACATCGCTTCGTCCTCCCTTTCCCTCCACCTCCACGACCTCGTTCTCCTCCTCAAATCTGGGGTCCTCCGCCAGTCCAACGCCATTGTTCTCTCCCAGCCCGGCCCCACCTCATCTAAAGACGATCTCGCCTTGTTCATCCGCGATCTCTTCGCTCGGTTACAAATCGGCGGGATCGAATTCAAGAAGAAGTCCCTCGATTCTCTTATTGTCCTCCTCCGGGAAGATAAAAACTCCGTCTTGGTTTCAACGGAAGGAGATATTGGGTACCTGATTCACCTCCTTGATGCGAATAATCACTCTGCGGTTAGAGAACAAGCTGCCATAGCGATTTCTATCCTTGCTACCTCGTCTGAATCTTCCAGAAAAACAGTTTTTGAAGAAGGAGGTTTGGGGCCGCTTCTGCGTTTGCTAGATTCGGCTTCTTCTGCTATTAAAGAGAGATCTGCGGCCGCCATTGAAGCGATTACTGAAGACTCAGATAATGCTTGGGCTGTTTCTGCTTATGGAGGAGTTCCAGTTTTGATCGACGCCTGCAGGAATGGTTCCCCAAGGATGAGAAACCACGCCTCTGGCGCATTGAAGAATGTCGCCGGAGTGGAAGAGATTCGCCGGACGATGGCCGAAGAGGGAGCTGTTCCCGTTTTGGTAGATCTTTTATCTTTCGTGGGTCCAGCACAGGGAAATGTGGCTCATTGTCTTTGGATTCTCGCTTCTTCCTGTGAAGATTACAGGGCTTGGATTGTTGATGAAGGTGGGTTGCAAAAGCTTCTACATTTGCTTCAGGAACCACCAAATCCAGAAACGTTAGAGCCTGTTTTACGAGCCATTTATGCTCTTTCCGCCTCTGCAATAACATCCAGGGTTTTATCTTCTTCCTTCGCATTCTTATTACAGCTTGCAGAGTTAATCAAGCAGGGGAATGTTGCTATACAGCAAATATCAGTAGCCCTTTTATGTAACCTCTCTCTCTGCGATACAGCCAAACGCGGGATTTCTAGCAGTATGGGTTCGCTCGTGAAAATGATTGACTCATCAAAACCAGTGGGTTTGCAGGATATTGCAACTCGTGCATTAGTTTCGTTACTCATGCTTCGCGCAAATCGGAGGAATTTCGTGAGAGATGAGAAGAGTGTTTCCAGAATAGTCCAGATGTTGGATCCAAAAAATGAAGCCGTTTCGAAAAAGTTTCCTATTTCAGTGGTTTTGGCACTCGCCGCCGGTACTGGTACCGGCTGCCGCAAAAGGTTGGCAGCTGCGGGAGCTTCTCAACATTTGCAAATGCTTGCTGAAATGGATGTTGCCGGTGCCAAGAAGGTTCTACAGAAACTCACCGGTAATTGTCTCAAGAATATTTTTTCCCGGACTTGAAGGAGTGATCCCAACTCAGTACACCAACTAACCCGAGCAGAAGAAGGTAAACGTAGCAAAAATCTCATGTTCTTAAATTTCTGTCCTTTCTGCCTTATTAGGATTTGGTTGGTTGTAGAATGCCCTTCTATTCTATCTACAGCTGTTTAGCAGTGGAACAAGTTATTCATGGATAATGGGTTTCTCCCTTCTATTTGCGTCATAGATAAAACTATTTAACAACAAAGAGCCCAAGCTTTTGAGGGCCTTTGACTATTTTAGAGTGATTTAATCTACGTTTTAAGGCTTCAAAAAGCAGGGCAAGACTTTACCATACATGAATAACTTGATCCATGGATTGTTATTTTTAACAGCCCCTCTAGGCTGAAGCTTTGTGATTAACTGAAGAGAGAGGAGAAAATGTATGTTTATATTAGTTACCGGTTGCAGGTAATCCCTGGAAATCTAACTGTTGGAGAGGCAAAAGAAACGCTTCTCTCCAAGACGGATGAAACATAGACATTGTTATTTTACATACAGCTGAGAGATTATTTGTATACAGAAAATGGAGAACAAGAAGGAGAGTACAGACTGTCACAGACAAATATGAGTTTCTGCTGCTAATATTATTCTATGTTGAATAGAAGAGTGGATGCGGATTTTAGGGAGTATCCTCCATTTCTTTATTATTAATCATTTGACCCCCTTTCCACTTGTAGAAGAAGAGATACATGGGTGTGTTTATTGCATGTACATTGCCTCTAAGAAGAACTAGTGTGTGGTACGGTCCTCTTGTGTAAAAGATGGAGAAAATTCCCATATAAGCCATGTTTTTAAATTTGGCCACAATACTTTATAGTAGAGGGATGAGGGAGAGAGAGTGAGTGAGATTTGTTTGGTGTTGGAACTTGCAATCTGTAATAAGAATATCTGATTTGACTCTTTCTCGTCTTCATTTGCTTGTCTTGATTGATCTGATGATTCCTTTCTTTTGGGCAATGACGTTGATGAACTTAGTAGATGCCGATATGTGAATGCACAGTGATAACATTCTTTCTAGGTTTTGGTTTGTTTACTGCCCATTTTTGGAATGCTTTTTCTGGACCCATGTAAGATTTCCTGCAGGCTATGCTGATGATGGCTTTGATGACCAGCACAACCGTGCAACTGGTTTGTAATTGATCGACTCCTCTTCTTATTGCAGATCTTGTGGACTGATGATGAATGACTCTCTAGTATGTACATGCTTAGGTGTGTTCAAGTGATGACACCGTAAACAAAATCAAACTCTCTACTTTAGTTAAATTAAAGCTCTCTTTTCCTGATATATTGTAAATGGGTCTTCATCTTTTTATTAGTTTAAGGGGATAATTGTTGTGTGCAAGGCTCAAAAGTTTTTGAAAGATTAAAAATTAGGGTTTTTTTTTTTTTTTTTTGTAAAAAAGCTATTACATTTTGGCAATTTTTTTAAAATGTCCAACACTTTTTGAATTTTACAAATTTGACATTAAGTTTTCATGAGCTTTAGAAAATTGTTAATTTGTTAGGTTTTCATTTCGGCGGCCCAGATATGCCATCTACCCTGCCGAGATACCCACCTCCAACCTCTGTCCCCACATTTCTGGCAATTCCAGGCAGATCCAACGACCCCCACCCTAATCGCCCGCATGTGAGATCCCATCCCCACCATCTCCTGTTTTCGGCTGATCCAGGCAGATCCAACCACCCCACGCCTATTGCCTTCCCTTTGCAGCCCTTCTGGCCGTTTTTAGTCTCTTACGAAGGGCAAAGATGAAATTTTAAGAGGGAAAGATAATAGAAATCTAAGAGAATGGAAACTTTGCAGGTAAATTTGTAAAAGTCAAAATATATTAAACATCTTTGTAAAATTGCTAAACATATAATAATATTTTTGCAAAAAAAATCCCGAAAATTTATTTAACATTAAAGGTTTGGTGTGATGTTCCTTCTGTCACCACAATATTTCTACGATCATTATCATTTTTGCCAATAGGTGGATCCACATGCCTTGGGAATATGAAATTTGAGGAAATTCCGGCGGAGTTGCAGGGAAACAAATGCATTGAGCAAGGGTGTCGTGGGTCGCACTGAAAACGGCATTGGCACGTGGGATTTGCTTTACTCTGGGTGCTTTGAGGCGTGGTAGGAACCGGATAGAGCGGTAGGGACATGTATTTTCTCTATTTCTTTCGACAATATCCATTCATCTGCCTGCCTCCCACTCTTGCTTTTTACACTGGGAAAGGAGACTTTCTTGCCATAGATTCCCGTGAAAGGCAATAAACTGCAGAGTAGCTGTAAAGCACTTCCTCTCCTCGATTTTTCCTCTTAACTTCCCATCATTGCCTTTAGCCACTCTCTCATTCTCCTTTTCCCTCCGTTACTTTGGCAGCTACATGAACATCACAGGAGCCTCTTCTTCTTTTCTCATATTTCATGTATAATGACCGCTCCTCATGCTGCGGTCTAGTAGCCGCATTTTATCGGCTTCACCTGTGCCTGATCTGACGCTATAAATCTGAGAATTTCTATCGAGTTTTTAAGCTGCTCATTTTTATGCACAATATTTCAGATGCATTTTACATTCTAGACTCATTTGAATAATATGATTCTTATTTACAAAGACATCTAAACACAGCGAGTCAGATCATTCAGAAGTCGGCTCCTTAAAATGTGGTCACTCTACTGCATCTTCAGTGCAGTTAGTTTAGCATTGAAGTGATCTGACGCTATAAATCTGTGTATTTCTATTGTGTTTTTAAGCTGTTTATTTTTATGCACAATATTTCAGCTGCATTTTAGATTCTAGAATCATCTAAATAACGTGAGTTTTTATCTAAAAAGACATCTAAATACAGGGAGTCTGGTCATTCAGAAGTAAGCCCCTTAAAATGTGGTCACTAGACTGCATCTACAGTGCAGTTAGTTTAGCATTGTTCACTTTATTTTCATTCATGGGAGCAATTTCTTTCTCTAAACAACACTTTATTTTGCGATTCTTTTTGGGAGATTTAAGTCATTTATCTTGTTTGGCATACCTTGGATAGGCTTTATCTTGTTTGGTATGCCTTAGATAGGCTGAACACCAGATTTCATGTTTATAACCTGTTTTATATGCACCTAAAATCACAATCACAGATTTTATTTATTTTTTTTTTAAAATTCTAAATAAAAAGTTAGAATCATCTAAATGCATTGGATTGTGGGCTATCTAATTCTCTTAAAGACGAACGAGTGGAATAGCTTAGATCTCTTGAAGGAAATCATGCTTTAGAGCGTCGACTTCTTCGGCCGCTTTAGAGTGCAGACTCTTGGGTGGACTCTATCTCTAAATTACTAGATGGATTAAGTAAAAAGTCAATCTGTCTTGAGAATTCGTGCCGAGGGCCCAATTTGACTCTTAAAAGGGACTTAGTGTAAATGTATTATCCATGAGGAAAATGACGAGAAAACCTGTTGGGCGTTTCCTAGGAAGCACCTTTTGAACACTATGCGTTTCGCGTTAATATAATTGGCTTCATTGGTCTAACAGTGCTACAAACTCTGTGGCCTGCCCATTGTCATTTTATTTATGGAAGTTAGACATGCGAACTCAACACACACAGCCTCGAACACGGGTCACCTACTTAAGAGATGAATCTTTGCTAATTGCACTAGGAGGGCCTTGGTGGATGGCCCATTGTCACTTAACACAACCCTAATTGGTTGGTCCAACCTTCTAATTTGATCAAGCCTCATTTTTGGACTTACTCTCATTGGGATGACAATTTAGTAGCCGCTTGGGTAGGGATGGCTGTTGAGTTTTCCACAAGTGCACAAGCTACTGTAGTGTAGCGTGTACAAGTATGGGTTGATCCCACAATGACTCACTTTAAGAATTTGGAGTTTAAATAAAATTTAATTGGTCAAAATTAAAAATAAATGACAAAAATTGATTGAAAGTGCAATCAGACTTCATATGTATTTAATCAAAGAAAATTACAAAAATCCAATTCAAAAAGACAACAATTTAACTAAAGAAACATGAAAATTTTACTTTTCTAGATTGATTATTATCAATTTCTTCATATCTGGTCTCATAAACTTTGATCCACCTTCATTAGTCTCTTTTTGGTGCTTCTAACTAAGGATCCAATGGTTGGATTAGACAGATTCCCAAAAATCTCACAAATCTAGACTAAATGGTGATTTTAGGTTTTGGATGGCGTAGATACTTTCTGGAGTTCAGATTAAAGATTAGAGATGATATACAAGCTATAAACTATCCTGATAATGAAATCTGAAAGTTAATTAAAGATTTGATGTGAAATAGATGAGAAATAAAGAGATCTTTATTATTAAGGCTAACCCATTGATTAGGTTAAGCCTTAATTAAATCAGTTTAGATTATGTAATTCCTAGATAATAGATCACAGAAAAAATAAAGCTGAATAGCATAAAGGACACAGATGTAATTAAAAAGGGAATACAACTGGAATTAAATTAGATATGAGATGGGCAAAAATAGAATTTTTGAGAATCTAATTATAAAAAAAAAAGCAGGGAAAGAGGAAACTTGACGAAGGGGGAGATGGAAGTTGGAGGAGGAGAAGACATGGGAATCTGGTGTGGTGAAGAAGTAAGGGGCTGCTGGTGGAGGAAGGGGGAAGAAATTGATGGAGACGCCGGCGGTGGGTTGCTTTAGTCTGGACAATGGAGGGAAAGTTGATAGAAGATCTGGGTGTCGACCAATACTTACTAGTGAATAGAGAAGCAGTGCAGTAAAGGTGTGGACAAGGAAAAATCAATGCCGGGGTGGAGGGAGCTTGGCTTGTTAGTGTTGTGCGGTGGATTGTAGCAGACGAGGGGGAACGACGGTGTGGTCTAACAGAAGATCGAAGACCCAGGTTTGTGCAATGGGGAACTATGCCGTTTGGCAGAGGCTTAAAGAGACTGGCAACCAGGATGGAAAGAAACAAGCATGGAGGAGCTGAGCCGTGATAATCTAAGAACAAAAATGAGAGAGACAATTTGGGGGGTGGATGGTGCTGGCTTTGGATAGGGTAGAGGACTAGGAAGTGCGGTGCAAAACAACTTCTCAAAGGAAGTAGACAAAAGAAAGAAAGAAAAAACGGTGGAAGTAGGGGCACAAGAAAGGGGCTACGCAATGATGATGCAAGGCAAGGGAGCTTGGCTGTGGAGTGGAGATGATGGTATGATAGAGGGCAATGTGAGTAGAGGTGATGGGATGGGATGAGAAGGAGAGAATAAGGAGGTCTAAGCTGTGCCAGGCAGAGGTAATGGGTTGGAAGAAGGGAGGACCCAAGAGAGAGAATTGGGTATGTGTTAGAGAAGAAAAAAACAATGAATGAATACGACTAAAAGACAGGAAAATTGATGGAAAGCAAAAGGAAAACAGTAACATAATAAAGGAAAATGAAAAGAAGAGAAGGGGGTGCAGTGCTTCCTCTCCTACCATCCAGCCCAAGGGGGGGTTTGAAGAGAGAGTTTTTATGAACAAAGAGACTTCTCTCTTATATAGCTTTCCTTCCTTCTAAAGTCTTCATGACTTCTAATTTTGAGGAATTAGTTTCCCACTAGGAAACTTCTTCTTCATTCCAAATCTTATCGATGATCTCCTCTCCCCTTATTAGAACTCCTTTTCTTTTAAGAAACCATCCAATCTTGCTTTGTGAGTGATCTAGTCCGTCAATGCCCTCTTGGATAATTTGCACCATTGATTAGCCATCCAAACCATGATTTGTTTGATCTGCAAAATATAAGACTAAATTAGAGTCATCTAACTGTACATTAAGCATTTGATTAGCTCTGATAATCATCTGACCATTAAATTTAACAAATTATGGTTAGATGGTCAATTTAAACTAAATTTCATATTTTACCTAAAAATCATCAAATTGATAAGTCAGATGATGTAATTAAATGCCAAAGTAGGGGTATTTTGGCCAAAATTAAACACTTAACACACTCACAACCAGAATTTTGCTAGTCCTGAGCAAAGCATGCAAAAAATCATTTTACAAAAACTGATACAAGATGCCACTTTCGTAGGTACTCACAATTGCATTTAGTACATGTAACAAGCCTTTGAACACCTAAGTTACCCTTAGTGGATGAGTTGTGCCTCATAAGGGTTTGCAATAAATATACCCACAAAATTCAACAAAGTTAAGTTCCCTATTTTATCTTAGAGAATCGTCATTCATTAGCAATCTATTAGTTTTTCACAACTTAACAGAAGATTTGACAATTTTACACCTCTTACACATATTAAAGACATTTTATTTGAGTTATTTTTTAGAGTGAATGTGTGTGTACAGCCACATAAATCTTGACTTCTAATTAGATATGCTTAAATTCTATTAGAAATATGTCTTGACATCAAATCCTCACAGGTATACTCTCAAACAAGGGGTTAAACATATTTCTCTCATTATGTGACTGAATCCAACAAGCTAATGGTTCACATAAATCTTTTGACTGCTCATGAGACAAAGGAAAGTGTTCCCTGAGAGTAGATGTTATCACCAAGAATATTATGGGCCTTTTACCTTACTTCTTTAAGGCTATGTTCCACCTAAGATCAATAGGTCTTTAACTAGGACTAAACGTAGGCTTAAGACATGTTCAAAAAAGAAGGATATAAAGATTCCAAATGTTTAAAATTGAGCAGAGGTCTCAAATGAATATATGTTAGGACAACTTCTCTTTTGGGTTGTACTTGAAGTGAATATCTCTTTCATATTTTTTCGTTCTTTCAAAAAAAAATTTGGCTTCTTTGGAAGAAAGATAGCTAATTTCACACTTCTTTCACTTTTTGTCCTATTTTTGAACTTTCTCTACTAACTCTACTCATTTTGACAATGGGCAATAGATATTTATTTTATTGGCTTGTTCAAGATTAAGGTAAACGGGGTTAAGAAAGAAAAAGCTTAATAATAGGCTCAAAGGGGTTAACTAGTGGTATGATATACTAGGTAGGCTTTATATCTCTAGGCTGAGCAAGGATGGCTTATATCATTTCCTAGGTTTCTTAAAGCCTATTAGATTCAATAATTTTTCTAGAAATAAAGCTATTACTCCTATTTATTCTTGATATTTAACCAAAACAAGAATAACGGGATCATACCAAATTATATACATTAAGAAAATTGTGGAATTACTTATAACTCTCTGAAAAAAGATAATCTCAAAATCTCTGGGCTATAGGTCTCCACTGATTTTCCTATAGGTCTCTAATTCATACCTCTTTATTAGTCTTGACTATGTGCTATATATAAATGGTTTTCGAGAATTAACTTTCACAAACTACTACAACACATGAATAATATGCAAAATTAATTATATGCATTACCATTAAGAGGTGAAAACCATGGAATTATTAAGTTTTGAACACCCAGTTATCATCACAATAAGGGAATTCTATCTTACATTTTTCTTTTAATTTTTTTTCGAAGTATCAAGAAAATTCATGAAAATTCAAAATCCTTATATGCATCTACACCCCCCAGCCTGAATGAAACATTGTCCCCATTGTTTGAAAACATAGGATCCTATATGAAAATTGACTGATGTAGACTCTAAAACCTTGGGTTGCCTCTTGATAAGCGCTAAGTTTAATGTCTTTAGCCAGACATTAACAATTGAATTTACGATGTATAAGACGAGCCTCCAAAGGATCAAAGGTAGATAATGGTGGTAGAACTTCTGGAATTAAATCTTCAATCATGTTATAAGAGCCATCAAGATCTAATTGTTGATGGTTGGCATTGAAGACATTGAGCTCAACTTTCATATTGCTAAAGGATAATTATAATACACTATTTCTATAATTTATGATTGCGTTGGACGTCACTAAGAATGTACATCCAAGAATCACCTAGATCTAACTACTGGGGTCTTCTATAGGCTGGGTATCTAGGACAATGAAATTGACAGGGAAATAAAATTGATGCTCCTAAAATAATACATCCTCAACCATACACAAGGAATCTTAATTGATGTAGCAGCTAATTGCAATGTGGTGTTGGTTGGATTAAGCTCACCAAGCCCTAGTTGCTCATAGATAGAATATGGCAACAGATTAACACTAGCCCCTAAGTCAAGTAATCCCTATTTATAACATGATCTCCTATAATGCAAGAAATTGTAGGACATCCTGGATCTTTAAATTTTGGTGAGGTCTTATGTTGAATTAAAGAGCTCACTTGCTTGGTAAGAAAGTATTTCTTTTACACATTAAGCATTTGATTTATAGTGCAGAGCTCTTTAAGAAATCTGGCATAAGAAGGAACATCCTTTATAGCATTGAGTAATGGAATATTGATTTATATATGCTTAAACACTTCCATTATTGAGTAATTGAGTGAATGGGGCTTTAAGGACATAGGGTGCCTCCACTATAGGCTCATAATGAGTAGGAGATGCCTGTCTAATCTCTTTCTCATGTGTTTCGATTGCCTCTTTCTCCTTTGCAGTTTCCTTAACTTGCCCTACTTTGTTATAAATCTAACAACCACTCCAAAGGATGGTTTGAAGACTTGGCATGCTAATGAGTGTTAAGGTTTTGAGAACTTGACCCTATATCAAATTGGCCCTTAGGGTTAAGGATAGGTTAGCTAGGGAAGTAATCCTTTTCTCTATTATGTAGTTCAGCTGACAATTGCCTTACCTGCATCTCTAACTTGGCTATTGCTTGAGAGTTGACATTGGTTGAATGTCTACTCTCATTTTGCAACTCGTGTAAGGCCTTTTAAATGTCATCATTGTCTTTTGTAATTTTTTCAAGCATGGTATGGATATTTTCCTTTGAAGATGGTTTCTTTAGTTGTTGAGGTTGTTGAAAGCCAGGTGGCTGCTGGGGAATTATAGGTCTAAGAGGAAAGTTTTGGATAGGGGGATTTACATACGATCCCCCTTGGTGGTTATTCTTTAACCAAGACAAATTGGGATGCCTAGCCCATCTACGGTTATAAGTCTCAAAATATGGGTCGTCGATAGATTGGTGATATGCATTCGCTTAGTCTACAGGATATTCAGAGAATACTTTATTGAATGGACAAGCTGAAGTTAAATGATCTTGACTAGAATCGAACAAGCTAATGATTCACATAAATCTTTTGAATGCTCATGAGACAAAGGAAAGTGATCCCTGAGAGTGGATGTTATCACCAAGAATATTAGGGGCCTTTTGCCTTACTTTTTTCTTTTTATCTCCTCTTTAAGGCTATGTTCCACTTAAGATCAATAGGTCTTTAATTAGGACTAAACATAGGCTTAGGACATGTTCAGAAAAGAAGGGTATAAGTATTTCAAAGGTTCAAAATTGAATAGATGTCTCAAATGAATATCTGTTAGGATAACTTTTCTTTTGGATTGTACTTGAAGTTGATATCTCCTTCATATTTTTGCTTTCTCTTTCAATTATTTTTATTTTTATTTTTTGGCTTCTTTGGAAGAAAGATAGCTAATTTCACACTTCTTTCACTTTTTGTCCTATTTTTGAACATTCTCAACTAACTCTACTCATTTTGACAATAGGTAATGGATATTTATTTTATTAGCTTGTTCTAGGTTAACGTAAATGGGGTTAACAAAGAAAAAACTTAATAATAGGCTCAATGGGGATAGCCAGTGGTATGATATATTAGGTAGGCTTTATATCTTTAGGCTGGGCAATGGTGGCCTATATTATTTCCTAGGTTTCCTAAAGCCTGTCAGATTCAATAATTTTTCTGAAAATAAAGCTATTACTCCTATTTATTCTTGATAGTTAGCCAAAACAAAGATAACAGAATCATACAAAATTATATACACTGAGGCAATTGTGGAATTACTTATAACTCTTTGAAAAAAGATAGTCTTAAAATCTCTGGGTTATAGGTCTCCACTAATTTTCTTTAGGTCTCTAAGTCATACCTCTCATTAGTCTTGACTATGTACTATGTGTAAATGGTTTCTAAGAATTAACTTTCACAAACTACTTCAACACATGAATAATATGCAAAGTTAATCATATGCATTCCCATTAAGAGGTGAAAACCATGGAATTATTAAGTTTTGAACATCCAATTATCATCACAGTAAGGGAATTCTATCTTACTTTTTTTCTTTCTTTTTTCAAAGAATCAAGAAAACTCAAGAAAATTCAAAATCCTTATATGCATCTACACCCCCCAACCTAAATGAAACATTGTCCTCATTGTTTGAAAACATAGGATCCTATATGAAAATTAAGTGATGTAGACTCTAAAACTCTAGGTTGCCTCCCAGTAAGTACTAAGTTTAACGTCTTCAACCAGATGTTAATAATTGAATTTATAATGTGTAAGACAGGCCTCCAACGGATCAAAGGTAGACAATGGTGGTAGAACTTCTAGAATTAAATCTTCAATCATGTTATAAGAGTCATCAAGATCTAATTGTTGATGGTTGGCATTGAAGACATTGAACTCAACTTTCATATTGCCAAAGGATAATTGTAATACATCATTTCTAAAATTTATGATTGCATTGGACGTCGCTAAGAATGTGCATCCAAGAATCACCAGGATCTAACTACTAGGGTCTTCTACAGGCTGGGTATCCAGGACAATGAAATCGACAGGGAAATAAAATTGGTGCACCTAAACTAATACATCATCAACCATACAAAAGGAATCTTAATGGATCTATCGGCTAATTGCAATGTGTGTTGGTTGGATTAAGCTCACAAAGCCCTAGTTGCTCATATATAGAATATGGCAATATATTAACTCTAGCCCCTACGTCAAGTAATCCCTATTTATAACATGATCTCCTATAATGCAAGAAATTGTAGGACATCTTGGATCTTTAAATTTTGGTGGGGTCTTGTGTTGAATTAAAGAGCTCACTTGCTCAATAAGTTCCTCTTTCTTTTGTATATTAGGCATTCGATTTGTAGTGCAGAGCTCTTTAAGAAATCTGGCATAAGAAGGAACATCCTCTATAGCATTGAGTAATAGAATATTAATTTATACATTTTTAAACACTTCCATTATCTCATTAAAATTAGTTCCTTTCATAGCCCTGTTGAGCAATTGAGGGGATGGGGCTTTAAGCACATAGGGTGCCTACACTATAGGCTCATAATGAGTAGGAGATGTCTGTCTAATCTCTTTCTCATGTGTTTTGATTGGCTCTTTCTCCTTTGCAGTTTCCTTAGCCTTTCTTACTTTGTTATTGATCTAACAAAGAGGGTTAAGGTTTTGAGAACTTGACCCTATCTCAAATTGGCCCTTAGGGTTAGGGATGAGTTGGCTAGGGAACTAACCATTTCCTCTATTATGTAGTTCAGTTGACAATTGGCTTACCTACATCTCTAATCATCTGAAAAGTTTTAGAACCTAAATGTGGCACAAATATCGAGGAACTCCTTAATATGTAGGTAGGGGTCTTCTCGGTTTCGACCATAAAAAGTATGAAGTAATTGAATGACTTCTGGCTTTAACTCAAAGTGGTCGGCATTTGTGAGAGGTAAAGCTATGCAAGATGGGGTATTACATTATCGAGGAGCATAGAAATCTCTAATTATTTTGCCCTCGACCTCTGCTATTGGTTCAACCATGGGGATAGGAACTAGGTTTCTTTCCCCTTGTCTTTAGTTATATCGAATCTAGGGATCAAAAGGTACTAGCTCTAGGTTCTGATATAGATTCCCTTACATAAACTATCCTAATCTAAAATGTCATAATCTAAATTCTAACTCTAACTCTACATAATGTATAAACAAAAGGCACAGTTAAATAATCCTTAGGCAATATGCAACAATATTTTGACTTTCTTGAATTTGTGTGGGAACAATGCTTTTAAATTAACCTAATTTAGTGCTCCTCCTCTCTTTCAGATTTGATTATTACTTACTAGTTAGGTTCCACGCAATGTGGTTAATACAATCTCATGTAATGAGGTATTTATACCTCAACAAATGTCAACAGAAGGCATGGAAAAATTACTTGGATTTTAAGACACCCACTATAACCACAGTGCTCAAAAGCCACTGGAGTGACAATAAATCGCATCTTAGTAATGGGTCCTACAAGCATGTGATATCCCTAGGTGATGATTTTAAATAATTTGAAAGATAGGGTTGTGGCTAATGATGATTATCCTAGGTGGGCTAAGAAGTGGTAATGAAATCACCTTGATCTTGTGGGGTCGGGTGCCTTTACTAATTAATTTTCACTCTTCGTGGCAGTTCGATCAACATATATATTACCTTAAAGCAGTAACGTGCCTTAAGAATGCAATTGAAGGCAATAAACCAATGCAAAACCCTAAAAATGCAATAATTATCAAATATGCTTTCTATATACAATTACTCTATCAAACAATGCAAAATGATTCTAAATACAAACCCTAATCTAGGAAATAAAAGGAGTGAGAGATACTTATAATGAGATTTTTGATGAAGATCAAGTGTGGGCCACCTTATCCCACACTTGCCCTGTTTTATACAACCCTTAAAATTGGAATTGAAATTGCAAATTATGGAGGGGCCTTTCTACAAGATTCAATCAAAAGAAAAGAAAAATCCCATCCCAAGAAAGCAAGGAAATTGTTATTTATTTGATAAAGATCCACTTTCCCATTTTCTAAAAAAGAAAAATAGGAATAAGTACCAAATTCAAGAAACATGATGATTATGCACTAAGAAAATTGAAAAATGACCTAAAAAAGTTAAAACAATGTAATTCATAAATTTTTTAGTTATTTTGGATTTTTGAAATTTTAATTTTAATTTTATTTTTTGACTTTTGATTTTTAATTAAATTTTATGAAAACTTCATTCCAGGTCCCTAGTAACAGTGTCAAAAACTTGTTGAGTTTTTCACAAGTGCACAGGCTATTGTAGTGTAGCATGTACAAGTACAGGGTGATTCCATAGGGACTCATTTTAAGAATTTGGAGTTTAAATAAAATTTAATTAGTCAAAATTTTTAAAAAAATTGACAAAAAGTGATTGAAAATGCAATCAGACTTTAGATGTATTTAATCAATAAAAATTACAGCAATTTAACTAAAAAAAATGGGAAAATTTTACTTCCTTGGATTGATTATCATCAATTTCTTCAAATTGGTCTCATAAACTTTGATTAGCCTTCATTAGTCTCTTTTTGGTGCTTCTGATTAAGGATCCAATGCTTGGATTAAAAAGATTCCCAAAAATCTCACAGATCTAGACTAAATGGTGATTTTGGATTTTGGACGGCTTAGATCACTTTCTAGAGTTCAGATTAAAGATCAAAGATGATAAACAAGCTATTAACTTTCTCATAATGAAATCTAAAAATTAATTAAAGATATAATTTGAAATTTATGAGAAATAAAAAGGTCTTTATTATTAAGGCTAACTTGTTGATTAGGTTAAGCCTTAATTAAATTAATTCAGATTATGCAGTTTCTAGATAACAGATTACAGACAAATATAACTAGAATAACATCATGGACACAAATGTAATTAAAAAAGTGGAAAAAACTAGAATTAAATCAGATATGCAATGGGAAAAAATGGAATTTTTGAGAATCTTATTAAAACAAACAGGGAAAGAGGAAACTCGATGAAGGGGGAGATGGAGGCTAGAGGAGAAGAAGAGATGGGCATCTGGTGCTGTGAAGAAGTAAGGGGCTGCCAATGGAGAAGAGTGGGGAGGAAGCCGGTGGAGATGTAGGTGGTGGGCTGCTTCAGTCTAAACGATGGAAGGAAAGCTGGTAGAAGATCTAAGCATCAATCAGTACTTGATAGTGAACAAAGAAGCAGTGCAGTGAAAAACTAATGCCGAAGTGGAGGGAGCTTGGGTTGTCGGTGTTGTGCAGTGGATTGTAGAAAATAGGGGGGAACAATGGTGTAGTTTGATAGAAGATTGATGACTCGGGCTTGTGCGATGGGAAACTGCATCATATGGTAGAGGCTTGAAGAGACTGGCGATAGGGATGGAAAGAACTGGGCGTGGAGGAGCTAGGCCATGATGATCTGAGAACAGAGATGGGAGAGACGACTTGGGTGGTGGATGGTGCCAGCTCTGGATAGGGTAGAGGACTAGAAAGTGAGGTGCAAAACAACTGATTAGAGGAAGTAGACAAAAAAAAAATGGTGGAAGCAGGGGCACGAGAAAGGGACAACATGATGACAGTGCGAGGGTGGGGAGCTTGGCAGTGGAGTGGAGATGATGGTATGATAGAGGGGGTGCAAGCAAAGGTGTTGGAATGGGATGAGAAGGAGATAATTGGGAGGTCTTAAGATTTCTTATTTGGAAAATAGAAGGATGACAAAACAATAGTGTATAATCAATATAAAGCAAAGGATTGAATGAGAGAGTATTTCTAAGGCCAATATGTTTGAATAACTTACATCTTGAGGCTCTAAATATCTGCATGCACCAACTAGGGTAGAGCGAAGTAGGGAGAAAGGGTCACCTCATTTGAAGCCTTTACCATGATTTAAGAATTTCTCTAACCCACCTTCCACTTGATAAGTAGTCAATTTTGCATAAAAAGTACCTAATTAGCAATCCATGTGTCAAAGATTTTTAAAGCATTATTCTAAGGTTTTTCCAAAAATTTATGAGACATGTATTTCTGAACTAATAAACCAAAATTTTGATATTTTACAAGTTTAGAAGTTAATCCAAAGTATGTGATCTGTCATAATTTTTTAGGTGTTAATTAGTACTTTTAGCATTTTGTAGATGTTAAAAGGATGATCCACCAATTCAGACCTCTTTAGATGATAACTGATGATCCAAATCAACCTAGAAAGACCACCACCCATTTTCCATCATTTCAAAGTTCAAGTAATAATTGGGATCATTCCAAAGCAAGCAGATGAGTTGGTAGAAGTCAGGGTGATTAGAAATGGCCCATGTAAAATCCATGCAAAATGTAGCAGAATTCCAACATTATTTTAATGTGATTTCAAGCCATGAAATCCACCTAAACCAACAAAATGAGGGCTAGGAGAAGTCAAGCCATAGAAGTCAGTGAAGCCACCAAGTTAGAAGTCATCAAAAGGAAGCCATCTAAGCTAAGCTACATGGGTCCACACGTTTTGGAAAGTGTCTATGCAATTTCCCATTTGAAAAAAATGTGATTTAAAGAAAACAAATAGGAGGAAACATGGACTATCAATAAGGGTAGGTAGCATGCACATGTGGACCAATAAGAGAAAAGACCTAACTCCATTAAACTTTCCTTTTCCTTGGTTTCCCACTTCCAAGTAATACCCTCTAGGTTTTACACTTCCTAATTTCCACTTCTTAAGTCGCCTTATCTTATCCAACTACCTTTCCCTCATCCTTATCTTAGAGGGGTTAAACTCATATACAAATAGGACTCCCTCCACCATCTATAAAAAGATAGTAGACCTCCATGCCTCCTTCAAGAAGGGAGTTCCACACCCCAACCAAGGGACTAGTCCTCCATGCCTATATCCATGCTTCACCATGCCCCTTGTCTAGCTCTCTACTCAGCACCATTCAAGACTTTCTATGCCTCCTCCATTCAAGAGTTCCACACATTCTTCAAGCTTCTTCAAGTCATCTTCAAGGTAAGTTTCCATGCCTATTCTAAGTTGATGTCCATGCCTCTTTCCTCTTGGTTTGCATAGTTTATTCCTTTGTTTTATGCACACTTTTCTTAGTTCCTTTTCATGTATTTTGCTTCTAACTCTTGCTCTAGTTTTCATTGATCAAAGGGCTATCAATCTCTTGTAATGACAGCCAAGAAATAATAGCCTTTGGATCATCTTTACCTTCCTTGATTTGCTTGCTTAACTTTGTTTCTTGTTATTTTTAGTTTTCCTATTGTTTTGGTTCCCATCTTGCCTTCAATCTCTTTGGTTCCCTCCCCTGGCTCACACACATGGCCCTTGTTGGATAGTTTTAAAGATTGAAATCAAGACTTATTGTTTCTATGTTAATGAATCATGTGCGCACTTGTGTAAAGATTTCCATTCAATAAATAAATTCAAGTTCCATATGCACCTTGCTTGTAATGTTTTGTATCTTTCATGCACACTTTTCTAGTTCTTTGCATGCTTTGTTAATCATGTTAATGGAAGTTAATTTAGATCTTACTTTCTGGTTATGTTAGTTGTATGTTAGATTAGATCTTAAGCACATTAGTTTGATTTTTTAGATTATATTTTACTTTTATGAAAATTTTCATTCTAGCTTTAGAAAGTTCCTTCATCTTTAGGTTTCTAAATTATTCATAATTCTAGTTTTGTATTAGTTCCATCTTTGAATGATTGTTAGTTTCTCTTAGTTTAAGTTCTAATTTATACATGTTTCTATTTCCATGTCTTTTTAAATTCCTAGATTAACCACAAGCCAAGAACCTTCTATTCAACTTGGTCATATGCATTTTGGGGCTCAAGTTTAAAGAATATATCTAGACTTAAAAAAGCTGATTGAGTATTTGAAATAATTTTTCGTACAAAACAACTTAACCTATTTACTAGGACCTTAGAGAGCAGTTTAGATAGATGATAAAGAGAGAGAGAGATTAGTCGAAAATCACCAACTTTTGTTGCTTCCTCTTTAGGGATTAGAACTAAGAAGTAGGCACGAAATTTCCTCTTAATTCTAATGGTCTCATGGAAAGCATAAAAGCATGAGAGGAGGTTATTTTTCAAAAAAGGCTAGCAGTGTTGAAGGAAAGAGAGACAAAACCAATTAGGGCCTTGTGCTCTATCTCCATCACATTGGGAGAAGTGACTTCAATTTCCTCAATTGAGAAGGTTTTTTCAATTGCAAAAGCATCAGATTGGAGACAAAGTCAAGAGGGATACCTTGTGGGACAGGGCATGAAGAGCAATATTTTTGGTAAAATTTCTGGAAATGAGTGACCCGGACCCTTACAATTGCATTAGGATCATCCATAGGGATACCAACAATTTTTAATGATGAGGTCATTCTCCTCTTAAATATGAAGTTTGCCAGTTGGTCAAAAAAAGTTGTATTCCCATCTCCTCTTAGCCATTGATTCCTTGTTTTTTTGTTTCCGTTCCACTTATTTTAGGAGTTTCTCATTTACATGCTAAGCTTAATCTTTTCCTTCTCATGAAACTTGTCTTCGTCTAGCCCAAATTGTTCTTCTTTCTTCTCAATTGAAGTAATAGAAGGAAGAAGCTCCTCGTGCTTAGCATCCTTATTTTTCTCTCTCAGCTTTTCTTTCCCTATGTTTGTATTTAAAAAAGCAAAGTTTATGGGGTAAGACCCTTTCTACCCATCTGAGACGCCATGTCCCATTAGTCCTCAACCATTTTTGAAACCCTAGCTCCTTGAGCCATCTAGCTTCAAATTTGAATGGCATGGGACCCCAAGCTTGTGGATTGAGGTCCATCAGTACCGGATGATGATCAGATGCTGAATTGTGAAGTTTATGAAACAACTGGGGAAATTGCAATAACGAGTCCCCAGAAATCAAGAATCTATTTATTCTACTAAAGGCAGGGGGATGTTGCTAATTGCACCCCAATGAGGAGAGGTCCACCACTTCATTTTCTTATATAAAAAGTAGGTACTGAAGGATTGAGCTATTGATCTTTTTAACGAAAATTGTACTATGTTAAAATGTCCATCAAGGCAGATCGATAGCTCCCACCTCTGTACTCAAGCAGAAAACTCAATCGATGTTTATCTGTTTTCCTGTCATCGATTGGACCATAACACCGATCCGCAAACTACCTTCAAGTCAAAGCCTTTGAAGCTTAATTTGGCTGCCATCAACATCAACATCATCATCATCAAGACCTTATCCCAATTATGAGTTAGCCATATGAATCTTATTCCTCCATTCCACTCTATTAAATACCATAGCTTTATTTAGTCCCAAAGTTTTTAAATCTTTTCTCACCACTTCTATCCACGTTCTTTTGGGCCTTCCCCTTGCCCTTTTAGAACCTTCAGCTTATATTGCCTTACTCCTTCTAACTGGTGCGGTTGTTAGTCTCCTTTGAACATGTCCAAACCATCTAAGTCTAATCTCCCTCATCTTGTTATCTATTAGTGCTATCCCTAAATTTTCTCTAATATTTTCATTTCTAACTCTATCCTTTCTTGTCTTACCATTTATCCATCTCAACATCCTCATTTCTGCGACATTCATCCTATGAGTATGATGTTCCTTAACTGCCTAACACTCTAATCCATAGAGCATGGCCGGCCTTATAGCCATCCTATAGAATTTTTTCTTTAGTTTGAGTGGCACCCGCCGATCACATAAAACACCCGATGCACATCTCCATTTATTCCAACCCGCTTGGATTCTCTGGATAACCTCCCTCTCAATCTCTCCACTCTCATGAATCAATGATCTTGAGTATCGAAAGTGGTCTCTCATGGGGACCTCTTGGTCATCAATCTTGACTGGTGTTCCACTCCTACTCTCCTTGCTAAAATTACATTCCATATATTATATCTTAATTCGGCTAATTTTAAATCCTTCAGATTCTAATGCTTCTCTCCATAACTCTAACTTTATGTTTACACCCTCCCTTGTCTCATCAAGTAGTACTATATCTTTTGCAAATAGTATGCACCAGGGAATCTCCTCATGCAGATGTTTTGTTAACTCATCCATAACTAATGTGAAAAGGTATGGACTCAATGCCGATCCTTGGTGCAATCCGACAGTGACAGGAAAATCACCAGTCACGCCACTAGTGGTCTTAACATTTGTTACTGCTCCCTCATACATATCTTTAATTATGTCTATATACCCCTGAGAAACCCCTTTACCACCCAACACCCTTCATATTAACTCTCTAAGGACTCTATCGTAAGCTTTCTCCAAGTCGATAAAGACTATGTGGAGGTCTTTTCTCCTCTCCCTATATTTCTCTACTAATTGTCTTAGTAAGAAAATAGCTTCCATGGTAGACCTCCTAGGCATAAAACGAAATTGATTCTCCGATACACTTGTTTCATGTTGCAGCCTCTTCTCAATCACTCTTTCAAAAAATTTCATGGTGTGGCTCATAAGTTTGATCCCTCGATAATTAGTGCAGCTCTGAATGTCTCATTTATTCTTATAGATTGGTACAATAAAGTTTTTCCTCCACTCATTAGGCATTTTCTTTGATTTTATAATCTTGTTAAACAACTTGATCAACCAAACTACCCCTATATCTCCCATATGCTTCCAAACCTCTATTGGTATACCATCAGGCCCCATGACCTTTCCTAATTTTATCTTTCTCAAGGCCTCTTTTACTTCAAGTATTCTAATCCTACGTTCATGTCTATAATATCCAATATTATTTAGATTTATAGTATTTTCAATCCCTATATTCTCAGGGCCATTATCATTTAATAATTTTTTAAAGTATATTTTCCACCTTTGTTTGATCTCATCATCTTTGACTAATATTCTTTGATCATCACTTCTAATGCACCTAACATGCTCTAAGTCCTTACCCTTCTGTTCTCTTACTTTTGCAAGTTTAAACACATCTTTCTCATCTTCTCTTGTTCCTAGTCTATTATAGAGCTCATCATATGCTTTAAGTTTAGCCTCACTTACTATTCTCTTAGCAACGTTTTTAACATTCTTATATTGTTCATAGTTTTCATTATTTTTAATCTTCTGCCATGCTTTAAAACATATTCGTTTTTCTTTAATAGCTTTTTACAGTGTTTCATTCCACCACCATGTTTCCTTTGTTAATAGGCTTTTACCTTTATATACTCCTAAGATATCTTTTGCCACTTTCTTAATGGACTCAGTCATATTAGTCCACATGGTATTTACTTCTGTTTTATAGTTCCAATTTCCTTCTACCATCAACTTATTTTTGAATGAGGATATTTTCTCTCCTTTTAAGTTTCACCACTTAGTTTTTGGATGTGTATTAAGTTCAGTTCTTTTACTCCATCTTTTGATATGAATATCCATAACCATTAACTTATGTTGTGAGGTTAAACTCTCACCGGATATCACCTTATAATCCTTACAGATAGATCGTTCATTATTCCTAAGTAGAAGAAAGTCTATTTGGCTTTTATGAAGTCTACTTTTAAAGGTTATTAAGTGTTCATTTCTCTTCTTAAAGAGTATATTTGCAATGGATAGGTTATATGGTAAACCAAAATCAAGGATATTCTTCCCCATCTCGTTTCGTTCACCTATACCATACCCTCTATGTATACTATCATATCCTTCCTTATTTTTTCCTACATGGTCATTTAAGTCTGCTCCTATAAATATCCCCTCAGTATTAGAAATTTCTTACATGACTCCCTCCATATCTTCCCAAAAACTGTCTCTTAATTATATCTTGTAACCCTACTTGTGGTGCATATGCACTTATAATATTTATAATCTGTTATCCTAGAATTATTTTTATTATTATAATTATATCACAGATTCTTTTAACGTCAACAACTGTATCCTTTAATTCTTTATCCACTATTATTTTTACATCATTTTTATTATTTTCCTTTCATACGAACCATAATTTATACCCATCTTTTTATCTAGCTTTAGCCCCTTTCCACTTGGTTTCTTGGATACAAGCGATGTTGGCTGCCATCAACCATACCCCTAATTTGACTTTGCATAACAAAACCCTCGTTCCATGCCAACATGATGACGGACCAACCACCATCTTGGAACAGACGTTATATTTGTTTGTCAATCCAGGCGACGCCCACCGCCCTGGTCGTTCGTGTGAGAATTTGGTTTCCTGCAAAATCACCACTTCTGGATGAAAGAGCATGATTTTCTTTTACCCCTCTCAGATTCCAGGTAAAGAACTTTATTATTGAACCTCTTCATCTTCAGATCCAAGGCCATCTTGAAGAGAAGCATTTCTTACAACCTAAAAGATGATGCTCTCATTCTAAATGATTCAAAGAATTGTCTTACCTCTTGCTTCCTAACTCGGAAGGAAAGCTCCAGTACATTACTGATCTCCAGTAGATCTGTATCCGATTCCATCCATGTCTCTCTGACAAGCTCAGTGACATCCATATTCTCTAAGAAGGTCTCCACTCGTTGAAGGATCCTCTGTAATTCTATGCCTTAATTCAAATCCAGGGGACAAGAGAACGGAGTAAATGCCCTTTCCAGTATCCTCTCTGTCGTTCATCTGTTAGAAGCTGATAAGAATCTGACATCCAACATCCATGGTGGCCTAACCTAGCGCTTTCTGTTTACATCGGACCCACGTGGTTTCCCTGTTCTCGTCCCGCTTGCAGTGGCTGGGAATTATTGTTCAAGTTGGGAGGCTGGTCGGCATGAGCTTTTTTGACGAGATGTAAAATTTGGAATGAACAGCTTATTTCTTGTTAGTGGGCCTGATCCAACCATTTCACAGGCCGAGACTTTTGTTTGGTACCCAGACCTGGGCCGAATTTCCTGTGATGTGGATTTGGATTCATCGTGAACTTGGTCTTAGGCTTCGTCTTCTTCGCCCACTGGTTGAGTAGGAGGGGATGGTTCCTAAAGCCCTAATCTGCTGGAGTCTTTGAGTAATCCAGCCCAAGAACATTTTGCATCTGCCATGATTTCTTCTCCTTTGATCATAAAACCAACTTTCAGTGAAGGTTGAGGCCAATCATTTGCCCTAATCAACATCCAAACCTCCAACTTCTGTTCTGGGGTTGGTGAGTCATCAAATATGACAAAACGACCAAAAACCTATACAATTTGTTTAAAACAATTTGAATCCCACCCATCCAATGGTGCTCCCTTGATTGTGACCCAGAACAGAGCCTCTTTCTTACAAGTTTCCGTCTCCATCTCTTCACGCTTTTGAAAAGCCCTACTTCTGTGGAGCATGATCAGGTAATGATCGATTTAGCGATGTCTTCGGTTTTAAGCACGATTAGGATCTCATACTCCTTGCTTGCAGTGGAAAATCTTTCCTCGGATAACCCAGAATTGCTTAATCCACCACGATCTCCTCCATTTTGGTGTTATTTTCCTTCAAAATTCCGATGAGGGCTCTTCTCAATATCTCCCTTATTCTCCACCACTTCATTTGGGATTAATTGGGGTTGGTCTTGGATGAAATCCTCTCTTAGAGCATCATAGTTAAGATCTGTCATTTTCTTTGAAGCCCCTTTCTCCAAGCCTTAGATCCATCTATTATTTTTTCCCCAGTTCTGGTTGTCGCTCCTTTCTAGTTTTCCTTGCTTGTGTTCCATTACCACTAGATCTGGTTGTACATTCTTCTCCATGCTTGCCTCTGGTACTATTTCCCCCTTGGCCCAAATAGAACAATCACCGTGTCACGATCCTTCTTTCCCAAAGTTTGGATTGCTGTGCTACAGACGCAAGTTACATCACTGCGAGCCCCAATTTAACATGGTGGATTCCACATTTGGTTGATTACCATTCATCTGATTCGTCGAACTCTTGATATCTTGTGTACTAAATTTCATCACAACTGAATGATTTTAGCATCTACAAAATGTTCCTTGTTAATTTTAGACCATTCCTTAAACAGTTTTGCTGACCAATCATGATTTGGTGACCTGAAGAACACTTCAGATTCCAAACTTGTCCATTCCGCACCGTTTGAGAACCGGTGCTCATCTACTGCAAGAGAGATCTCTCATAAACCAAGGAGCCCACTACGGTAAAGAGAGGGCGTGACACCATAACTTTTGTCCAGTGGCGCAGGACTTGCATTCCTCATGATTTATAATCTACTTTCTAAGAGCTATTAAATGGTGGATACACGCTCAAGGCACTGGGGTCCTTGTCTCACAACTAACAGGTGGTAGAATCGAAAGCACATTCTTTCACTTGGAAATGCGAAGTTGGCAAAGTACAAGATCCCACTCTTTCAATGATTCGAAAAGCCTGTGCGGTAGCCCTGCTATAGATGGGCTACGTGCGCCACTAAGAATTCTAAGCCTCTGGTTTGCGGCCTTCATTTGGATTAATAGCTAAAAAGAAAACCACCAATCCACATTCAGTGGGCTACACTGACGTATATCAAATGCTTATAACTATCAAAGGTAGATAGGATAATTGAAATAGCTGGTCCTCTGATGTTTGAGCTTGCTATTTCCAAGTGAAATGAGCATCCACACAAACTGTAGACCCATTAGTTCGGATGAACAAGCTGCACCTACCCACATCCGGAGTAGATCGAGCAGTAAATACCTGGTAATGTACTCTAAGACGATTAAATAAGCAGAACAGGTACTCCAAGGAAAAAATTGGATTCACAGTTGATTCTGAACAAATTGCCAAATTTCCTTGTCGACATTCTTCCATTACAGAGTTTTGTCATGGAGTCTTGTACAAATGAGAAGATACAATGAAAAGCAGTAGGAAGACTTCTTATTCTTTTGCGACGTCCTCCTGATTCTCATAAAAGTAATCCTTCCTGGGAAAGGGAAAAGGGATTTATGAATTAATGTCACCTGGAAACTGTTAGAAAGTAAAACTGGCAGGAAAACATAGACAAACTAACTAGGGTTTCAATGACGACGACTGAAAGAAAATCCTTTCTTTGACAACTAAAAATTTCATGAGGAGACAATTCCATACCGAAGTTTACGGGCAAGTTGATAAATGCCTGTTCCCGCCATTGCAACATTTACACTAAACAGGTTCCAATTTTTCTGCAAACCCAGCATGACACAGTACATTAGAATCAGTGTTGGTGTACAGTGTAAACACCGGTAAATTCTCCAAGATGCAAGTCAACCCCAGAAACAGACTGAACGGGTTTTTCTTCACAGGAAACCACACTGGGGAATTTGAATAGACTGACTCCAGTAACCAGTTATAAATTCTGTTGTATACTATCAAACTGCATGTTACTTGATGTCTTGAAATTAAGAATGTGCTCCAAGACAATGCTCTTGCATTCTCCCAGCACAGCGACATCAGCAAATAAAATAACAAAATCATTCAAAAATATTTAAACTAGATGAGTTACACTATACAGCAAACCATTTTCACATCTCAAATCCAGGAAATCAGAAATAACTGGAAATGATTTCCATTATGAGTCACTTCAGAGAGTCACTTCAGAAAAGAAGAATTTGGTTACAATGGGAGGATTGGAAATGCAGCTTCCCTTTTTCCTCAGTGAATCTGAATCCTCTATTCACTCAGTATCCACCTGGACTTTCGTCTAATTTACTCTCAAGTGAATCTGAAATTTCTAAGGGTGACATGTTTTTTCTAAGTAAGCTTATTCTATTCCACTGTTGGCTGGCAAAGTGAGACCATTTGCTATATAGGGGTGTCAACGAGAATCGAAGAACAAAAAGACTGAAGAGTACCAGACCAAAAAAATAGGTCCTGGTCCATCAATTAGGAACCATGGTCAAGTTTCAATTCTTTATCAATTGAACCAAATTAAATTTGGTCAGATTCCAATTTCATTCCAGAAGAACTGGACCTAAACCGCAAACGGAATCATTAGATTATAATACCCTTATTAATATGGTCTAATTAGAAACCATGGTCAAGTTCCAATTCTTTGTCAATTGAACCGAATTAAAATCGGCTTGATTCCAATTTCATTCCAAAAGAAGCAGACTGGAACAGAAAAACAAATCATTAGACTATAATACCCTTATTAATCTTTATCTAAATTCAGACTAATTACTGATAATTTACTCCTTTAAATTCAATTTCTATAAGACAAATTATGACCTCAACATAAATTTGTTGCCAACATGTTATGGATAATAAAATATATTTTTTAGGTAGAATTAATGGGAGGAAAAACAAAGACATGATTTCCTCCAAAAAAGTCCCAAATCTAACAATCAAATCTTATGCCCTCGAAGTCAAAACTCTTTAGTGCAGCCTTTTTATGTCTCAGTCAAATCTAGGACATTCTTTTTTGTCTTAATCCATAACACTAGTTTGATTGTTAGAATTGGTTGCTTACTTTCAGTATATTTTATGTACCATGTTTAGTTGGATGATATAACCAGCTTAGTTTGTTTGTACTTTTTTTATTGACAAATAATTGTTTTGGGCGAATTGTAACAACTTGTCTCTGTTGTTGTCAAAGTATGAATTTCCAGGTCCATATATGGTTA
Organism: Warburgia ugandensis; assembly: GCA_035236585.1. Lineage (NCBI taxonomy): Eukaryota > Viridiplantae > Streptophyta > Magnoliopsida > Canellales > Canellaceae > Warburgia > Warburgia ugandensis. Next base: position 53,443,244 of record CP141139.1, on the reverse strand, counting down.
AAGAACCACACTTTAACTTTCCAGTTGTACTGTCTTTAGATTGTTTAATGACTGTGCATGAATGACATTTAATTTGAAGAAACCATAGGAATAAAAGAATATATTGAGTATGCTTGAGAGGTATATATGTTCTTGAATAATTATTATGGATGATGATACATTTTCTTTAGCATTATTTAGTATATGGCACTTTGAATGAATTCACAGGACCACCTACATTTTCATGGTTGTAATCGTTGCCATGACCACTTTGATTTAACTTAAAAACAAACATTCTAAAATTACTTTAGGGTGCAGAATTGAAGAGGACCAAGAACTGAAATGAAACAAAACAGTTGGGTTTGGTCCCTTAAGCTAGACCCAAACTCCAGAATGGTATTGTTCCAATCTTGCTAAATTCTTTATGGTACAATTCCAATTCTGGGTGGAACCAACTGGAATTGGACTGTCAACACCCCTATTACTCTATGTTAGAGTGCTCTGCTTTCTCACCTGAAGGTGATGCAGTGCAAATGGACTTCATGCATATGGAAGAACACCCAAAAAAAGAAAATATCCTAGGATAAACAGGATTGCCACAAGGATCATTTCTTTTTGTTTTTCTTAGTTTTCTACGGTTTAGTTTGTTTTTAAGTAATTTAAGTGAAAAGGGGTATTTCTATCCTTTAATCTTTTGTTATGTTTAATTAAAACAAGATCTTTAGATTAGTTTCTGAGGTTGCTTTAATATGTTAAAACCCTAAGAAGTTCATTTATGTAAAACAACTGCTCTAGAGGCTACAGCTTATTATATTGCAAGGAGGGTTTTTCCTCCCTAAAGATCTTCTAACAGCAACAACACTGTTTCAGTGACTTTTCCTCTCCTATTAGGGCCAGGTTAGGCCAGTTAAGAATCTGCCCCAACCCAAAACATTGCCATTCCTAAGCAGCATTGTTGATCCCTTACATGAATTGTTGATAAAAGGTTTGTAGATCTTATGATATAGTAACATGAATTGTTTAGAATTAAGATATGAGTGTTGTATATCGCTACCATACACAGGTTTGGTCATACCAATGAAATCAATTTTTGATGGGCATTCTATGTGGTACACACAGTTCAAATTTCGTTATTGTTTACAGCATGATGTGTAGGGGGGCTCTTAGGAGAGCCAACCTGAATTGAACCACGAGGATTGGTGTGAGGGGCGGGAAATTTTTTACCTTAACAGTGTTGTTAGGCTCAAAATCTGTGATACAATAAAGCATTATGGGTTGGGGTTGGCAAAAATCTGCCCCAACCCACCCTGCTGCCATCCCTAGTTTAAGTACTGTTTAGAAGTGATGATGGAGCAGAAAAGGAGAAAGCCTTGGAACAAAGTACTTACATTCAATACACAAGCAGAAGTACAAACAAAGGGGACAACATGTCCACTTTGCAATGTCTTTTATGTGGGGAATAAGGACATGTTTTTATGCCTATACTTATCATTGTGCCATCCTGGTTGAGAATCATAATGAGACAGAAGAGCATGGGCAGCCAAAATACAATTCCTGAGATCATGAGGAAAAATTGACTTGTTACCTATTTAAGGAGAAAGTCTGGAGGTGCGAAGAGTGATGACAGCTAGTAAATTTAGGAAAATTGCAAATATGGAACATTTTTTGAACAACAGTAACCACTTGTGGGAAACCTTGCAATGTTGTTTCGAATGGAACATTGAAAATATAGTGACAAGCTAGATGGTGGAGAAATTACACCTACGCACTGAGAAGCTTCCCCATGAATCTGTCACATTCTCTCGAGCGGACCATCTTTATATAACCATAATATTACCCACCAAACACATATAATTTTCACTGGAAAGGATAGAAGTTGACATCCTATGTGGAAGATTTGGCTAGTAACTCTCCAAGGTAACACTAACAGCAATTCTGCTAATTTACTTTGAGCATGTTAGTTTGTGGATAATTCTGCCTATGTAGTTTTATGATCTTACAGCCAACCCCAAGCCTAGATAAAGGAGGGTGTTGCGTCAGGTGCCAACCAGTGTAAAATCCTTTGGCAAATCCTTAGCATGAATCTAAAGCATAACGCATTTCCTCAGGTTAGGGCATTCGCCATAAGCAAATCGCTGCATTGGATCCCAATGCGTGGGAAATGGGCAAGGGCTGCTACAGCATGTCCTCGTAAGCGACATGCTGCATCGGATCTCAAATGTAGTGGGAGATGGGCAAGGGCTGCTATGCCATTCCCTCCTAAGTGATGAGCTACATAGGATCCCGAATGTAGTGGAAAGAAGGCAAGGGTTCCTGTGCAATTTTAGATGTGGGCAGGTAAAGAGACTAGTTAGGAAAACAAAACTCAGTATAGCTATAGGCACTCGACAAGTAAGAGCATGTGGTTAGTCAATATAATGAAGCATAGGAGAATCAACATAGCTTGTCTCCAAAAAAACCAAGCTATGTCGTCATAAGTGGACTAGTAGCTAGGTGCAAAAAGGCGCATGGGTGCAACTCGATTATGCGTAGAAAAGTGATAGTGCGACAAGGCACGACTAGTTGCCTGACACACCTTGTGACTTTTGCGCCCATGATTCCATGAGCCAGATTAATCTCAAATCGTCAATCATCAAATTTCCTTTGTCAAAGACAGGAATAGGTAAGAGGAAAGCAAGAAGGGAAAGGGAAATGCAGATTTTGTCGAAAAACTCACCATTTCCGTGCGCGGATCGTCTGTTCCCAAAACTGGCAACGAGAAGGAGGTGAAGCGTCGGTTTCTCTCTCTCTCTCTAGTTTTTTTATTTGCTTTGTCAGATCCAACTCGGGTCTACTTTATCTTTCAGAAGAAAGGGGTTGGCGGGGGGGGGGGGGACGCAGTTGCGGGGTTTATCAATTTTGGCCCCACTCTTTATGAGAAAAAATCTAATTTAAATTAATTATTATATATGTATATTACATTTGTTGATTTTTTATTTTGCGCCTACGAACTAATCGTGGGACTTAGGCATGCATAGTCCCCGCAAGCACATGTTGCATCCCTTGCACCTGTGACTATATAGAAATCAAGTGGAAAGGGGCTAAGACTAGAGAAATTGATGGGTATAAGCTCTAGTACGTAGGAAAGGACAATAGTAGAAATAGTGCAGGAAAAGTGGTGAATAAAGAATTAAAGAATAGCAGAAATGGCATTGGGGGGTTTATCAATTTTGGGCCCACCCTTTATAAGAAAAAATCTAATTTATATGAAATATTACATATGTATATTACATTTGTAGCAATTAAACAATAGTAGAAAAGGCATTGGGGGTTTATTAATTTTGGCCCCACCCTTTAGAAGAAAAAATCTAATTTACATTAAATATTATATACGTCTATTACATTTGTTGATTTTTTATTTTGCGCCAAGGAACTAGTCATGCGACCTAGGCATGTCTAGTCCCTCCAGCACAAGTTACACCCCTTGCACCTATGACTACATAGAAACCAAGTGGAAAGGGTCTAAAACTAGAGAAATTGGTGGGTATAAGATCTAGTACATAGGAAAGGATAATAGTAGAAATGGCGTAGGAATAGTGGTGAATAAAGAATTAAAGAATAAAGTTGTATATGTTAAAAGAATTAGTGACAGAATTTTACTAATAAAACTTGTCCTAGGAGTAAAGAACATAAATGTTATAAATACATACACTCCACAGGTAGGGTTAAAAATAGAATCAAGTGACAGTTTTGGAAAGATGTGGCGCTAGTAATGCAAGAAATTCCCAATATAGAGGCGATATTTTATAAGAGCAAATTGAAGGGGAGCCTTGGCGCAATAGTAGAGTTGTCATCATGTGAACTTGAGGTCATGGGTTCAAGGCATGGAAACATCCTCCTGCAAAATGCAATGTAAGGCTACGTACTATTGACCCTTGTGGTCTGCCCCTTCCCCAAATCCAGCAGACGTGAAAGCCTCGTGCACCAGGACTAACCTTTTTATTTATAGGAGCAAACTTAAATGGTCAGATTCAAAAAGAAAAGGAAGGATATGATAGGTATATAAAGGCTATGGTATCGGAGAGAGAAATGAATTAGCAAAAGCTATCCTCGATTTTGATTTCACATATAACCTACCTGTGGCAAACACATACTTTAAGAAGACAAATGAACACTTACTAACATTTTAAAGTGGATCATATAAAAGCCAAATAGACTTCTTTCTACTTGAGCAATGTGTAAGGATTGCAAGGTAATACCTAGTCAGAGTTTAACCACACAATATAGGTTAATGTTTATAGATATTTACATTAAGGGACAGAAGACAGGAAATGAACATAATAGGTATCCAAAAACTAAGTGATGGAACTTAGAAGGTGACAAGATAACATCATTCATAAACAAGTTGATAGTAAAAGGAAAGTGGAAAATGAAACAGAAGTAAACACAATATGGACTGACATGGCCGAGTCCATTAAGAAAGTGGCAAAAGATATTCTAGGAGTATCCAAAAGGTAAAAGGTAACCAGTAAAGAAAACTTGGAGATAAAGTGAAAAAAAATATCAAAAAGCTAAAAAGGTTGCTAAAAGAGTGGTGAGTGAGGCTAAATTAAAGGCGTATGATGAACTCTATAATAGATTAGGGTCAAGAGAAGGTGAGAAAGATGTGTTCAAACTTGGAAAAATAAGAGAACAAAAGAGTAAGGACTTAGATTACATTAAATAGATTAAAAGTGATGATCAAAGGATATTTGTCAAAGATGATGAAATCAATCAAAAGTGGGAAAGTTACTTTAAAAAATTGTTAAATGACAAATGTCTTGAGAATATAGAGATTCAAAAAACCATAAACCCAAATAACATTGTACTATATACACACGGCTAGGACATCAGGATATCTGAAGTCAAAGAGGCCTCGAAAAAGATGAAATTAGGAATGGCCCTAGGGCGCAATGGTATTACCAACAGAGGTTTGGAAGTATATGAGTGATAATGGAGTAGTTTGGCTAACAAAGTTGTTTAACAAGATTGTAGAATTGAAGAAAATGCTAGATGAATGGAGAAAAAAGCTTTTTATGTACCAATTTATAAGAATAAAGGAGATATACAGAGTTAGACTAATTATCGTGGTATCAAACTTATGAGCCACACCATAAAAATTTGGCAAAGAGTGATTAAGAAAAGGCTATGATATGAGACTAATTATCATGGGATCAAACTTATGAGCCACACCATGAAAATATGGCAAAGAGTGATTAAGAAAAGGCTATGATACTAGACAAGTGTATTGAGAAAACAATTTGGTTTCATGCTTAGGAAGTCTACCATGGAAGCTATTTTCCTACTTAGACAATTGATAAAGAAGTGTTGGAAGAGGAGGAAGGACCTCCAAATAGTCTTTATTGATTTAGAAAAAGTTTATGATAGGGTTCCTAAAGAGTTAATATGGTATTGGGTAAGAAAGGGGTTTCACAGGGGTACATAAACAAAATTAAAAATATGTATAAGAGAGTAGTGACAAATGTTAGGACCACAAGCGAAGAGACTAGTGATTTCCCTATCACTATAGGATTGCACCAGAGATCAGCATTGAGCCCATACTGCTCTGTGTTAGTTTTGGATGGGTTAACAAAACATCTGCACTAGGAGATTCCACGGTGCATGTTACTTACAAATGACATAGTTTTGATTGATAAGACAAGCGAGGGCATAAACATAACGCTAGAGTAGTGGAGAGATGCTATAGAGTCTAATGAAAATAAAATTAGCCAAACTATGACAGAATATATGGAATGCAATTTTAGCAAGGTGAGGAGTGAGAGTAAAGCACCAATAAATATTGGTAACTAAGAAGTACCCCAAAAAGATCACTTTCAATAAATATTGATAAGTAAGAAGTACCCCAAAAAGATCACTTTCAATACTTGGGATCGATAATTCATGAGAGCAGAGAGATTGAGAGAGATGTTATCCAAAGAATCCAAGTGGATTGGAGCAAATGGGGATGTGCCTCTGGAGTTTTGTGTGATTGACATGTGTCACTCAAACTAAAAAGAAAATTCCATAGCATGATTGTAACGCCAGCCATACTCTATGGATCAAAATGGTGACCAGTTAAGGAACAACATGTGCATAACCGAAATGAGGATGTTTAAATGAATGAGTGGCAAGACAAGAAATGATACGATTAAAAATGAAAACATCAGAGGAAACTTAAGAGTAGTACAAATAGGTAACAAGATGAGGAAAGATAGATGGTTTGGATATGTCCAACAAACCAAAAATGGCACCGGTTAAGAGTGAGTCAATCTAAGTTGAAGGCGTTAAAATGGCAAGGGAAGGCGCAAAAGGGCATGGATAGAAGTGGTGAGAAAAGATTTAAAAACTGTTGGACTAAATGAGGCCATGACCCTTGATAGAGGAGAATGGAGGAACAAGATTCATGTAGTTGGCCCCTAATCGGGACAAGGTTTTAATGATGATGTTAGTTTGTGGATGAGAGTTATCTATTCCCTTTGGTCAACTTGCTCCTAAATCAGCAGAAAACAACAAGGAGAAGCCACATGAAATCAAAGAGGAATCGGAGCCAAATGAATTACTCAAAAGGTTGCCACCAATGCGACCAAATCATCATGCTATCGATTAGGTACCAGCAGTTGCTTTATTAATCAAGGTGCATTTATTTGAGATGAGAAGACAGGGAGGACCTTTTACAGAGGGGTTCAGCATATGAAAGCAAGAGCCCACGTGCCATTCAAGCTTTGCTTGCCCTCAAAAAGGATGGATCACGGAGAATACCTGTAGATACTTGGGATATAAATAAGATAATCATTAAGTACAAACTTCCCATGCCTCGGTTAGAGCATATGTCAGATATAATTGTTTGTTCCTATAACGACAGCAAAAAAAAAACCCCCAAATAGACCAACAAAAACAAAAAAAAACGACGAGAGGGAGAAATAAGGAGAGAAGAAAAGAAAGGGAAGAAAGAAAGGAGAGAGAGAGGGAAGAAGGAAAGGAGAGAGAGGGAAGAGAGAAAGAAGAAGAGGAAGGAGAGAGCTCCCCGAGAAAGTCTGCCACGCCGGCGAGCAGAAAATGGGTTTAGGGTTTTCGGGTTTTGGAGTTCACAGACCTCGCCGGAGAAGACGACGGCTCTGATCATTAATTGAGCTGACCAATCTCCTCAGCACACTAGTAGGAACCAAAAGCCTAAGGTTTAGGAACGATTCGAGCTTTGTGGAACGTCAGATTGAAAGGGGGAAACGACGCACGCGTATGTTGGGGGTTTTTCGACGAAACAGAGCCCATCTAGCCCATTCTAGAGAGGGAAAAATGCAAAGAGACACTGGGAAGGTAAGATCCACAAAACCCAACTTTTGATTTGTGGTGTTTTGCAAAATCCGTGCGTTTTCACCCTAGATCTAGAATTTCGGATATTCCAACCGTCCAATCCCCAATCCAAGTGTAAGGATAGGTAATTTAGTGCATGATATAGCTCTGATCACACAAAAACGTCAGATCTAGGCTGAAATTTGATCAGATGATCTCAGCAGTCCGATTGGGTACTTTTCACACAGTAACCTTTTGACGTCTGATTAACGATTAGACGCCACAAACGAGTTCTAGAACACTAAAATTGCTAGGATATGGCACAAATTTTTAGATTGAAATTGATTTAAAAAAATCGAAATCGTTTGATTGGACAGTAGAAAAATAAGGACCTGACACTTTTTATTTGTGGTTAGATGCTACCATGGTGTACCCTAATCTTTAATAAGTTAAGATACTTGGAAAATTCAAGATGAGACCATTTAACGATGAAAACAACTTACAGCCACTTAAGAAAAGTAGTGAATAGCCAGTCTAGAACCAATGGTGTGGATTGGCAATCCAGTAACCATAGGTCATTTCAACTAGCTATCAATTAATAGCTAATGAAACACCCTTAGCATGGAATTAAGCACTGTCACTTCACCTTATAACGACTAGTGTCAGTGACTAACTTAGAGGGAGCTTTCATGCTGAAGAAGCTAGGAGAAGTCCCAAAGTCGTATATTTGAATATGTTTACTTGTACTTTACAGAGGAGTCATTGATTTGGGAGCTCATACGCGAATTGAGGAAAGTATTGGCGTCACTGAACTAGAAAAGCACCATTTGAGGTAGGTGGAATTGAGATTGCTAAGATTTTAGCTATATATGTATTTGTATATGAAATTTGAGCATTGAAACAAGTCTTTTCAATTTATATGAAAGGCAAGATGAATGCGCATGATAAAATTTAACCATGATTAAACTGTTCATGCAAAAGCTATACATTATTGTGAATTATGTGAGAAAATATAAGACTGATACCAGAAAAATTGTGAGTTGGCTCGTAAAAGCGAAAGGGGTCATTATGATGTGGGCGGGCCTTCAGGCTGGACGAGCTACCGGTTCCTGGCTGGATGAGCTACCGGTCCTTGGGGTTGTAGCCCCATTGTTTGAGGAGTTTGACGTGTCCTGAGGGGTCGTTATGATGTGGGCGGGCCTTCGGGCTAGACGAGCACGGTATGGACATTATGAATTTCTGGTGATGCCATTTGGGTTGATAAATGCGCTTGCAGCATTTATGAACTTGATGAACAAAGTATTTAGAGAATATCTTGACAATTTTGTTATTGTCTTTGTTGATGATAACCTTATTTACTCCAATAGTGGGGAAGATCATAAAGAACACTTGAGGATCGTGTTAGACACTCTTCAGACTCCCCAGTTATATGCCAAATTCTCAAAGTGTGAGTTTTGGCTGGAACGGGTTCAAGTTCTTGGCCATGTTATATCTAAGGATGGTGTTACAGTTGATCCCAAGAAGATCGAAGCAATTACAAACTGGGAAGAACCAAAGACCATGACCGAGATACGCAATTTTCTTGGTTTGGCTGGATAATATCGACGTTTTATTGAAAGTTTCTCCTGTATTGCACAACCATTGACGAGATTGACCAAGAAGGAGCAAAAATTCTTGTGGACAAAGGACTATGAGAGGAGTTTTCAGGAGTTGAAGAAAAGACTCACTTCAGCACCTGTTTTATCTTTGCCTGAAGGGCATGGAAGATTTGTTGTGTATAGTGATGCTTCTGGAAAGGGACTCGGATGTGTACTTATGCAGATCGGCAAGGTAATAGCTTATGCATCTAGACAATTGAAAATTCATGAGCAGAACTATCCCACACATGATCTGGAACTTGCCGCTATAGTTTTTGCCTTGAAGATATAGAGACACTACTTATATGGAAAGAAATTTGAAGTGTTTACGGACCACAAAAGCCTTAAATATATTTTCTCTCAAAGTGATCTCAACATGAGACAAAGACATTGGGTTGAGTAGCTCAAAGATTTTGACTTTATTATCCAATATCACCTGGGCAAGGCTAACGTAGTTGCGGACGCACTTAGCAGAAAATCAAAAGGGATAATTGCCAATATCTCCATTAGATCAGCTTTCCTGGGTCGAGTTTTACAAGCACAATAGTCGTGCAAGGAGACTCAAACCTTAAGTGAAAAGAAAGGGTCTCATAAAGGGCCTAATGGTAGTGTGAGATTTCACAGGAGACTTGTTGTACCAATAAATTCAAAGTTGAAATAGGAATTGTTGAAGGAAGCGAATGATTCCAAGTTTACCATACACCCAGGTGGTACGAAGATGTATCAGGATTTAAAAAGGAACTTCTTGTGGCCAAGAATGAAGTGGGATATTGGAGAGTGTTGCGCGATGCCTCACTTGTCAGAAAGTGAAAGCAGAACACCAGAGGCCAGTAGGTTTGCTGCAAACTTTGGAACTTCCAGAGTGGACGTGGGATCACATAACCATGGATTTTATGGTTGGGTTGCCCAGAACTTTCAGTGGGCATGATATGATACGGATTATTGTGGATCGGCTGACCAAGTCAACTCATTTTCTTCCACTACAACAGAAGCAGTCGCTAGAGAGCCTGGCCAAATTATACATCAAGGAAATAGTGAGTCTGCATGGCGTGCCAATTTCGATCGTATGGGATAGAGACACCAGATTCACATCTCGCTTTTGGCAAAGTGTACAGAAGGAATTAGGTACTTCTCCACGTTTCAGCACAACATTCCATCCTCAAACAGATGGACAATCAGAGAGGACCATCCAAACCCTTGAGGATCTATTGAGGGCTTGTGCACTCAAGTGGAAGGGTAGTTGGGACGAGCACCTACCTTTAGTGGAGTTCGCATACAATAACAGTTATCATTCTAGCATTGGAATGACACCTTATGAGGTGTTGCATGGTAGACCATGTCGCACACCTACTTGCTGGAGTGACGTAGGAAAACGACAGTTTGCCAAATCAGATTTAATTGAGCAATGCACGGAAAATGTCAGATTGATTCAAAAATGACTAGTGGCAGCACACAGTAGACAGAAGAACTACACAGATCAGAGGCGTAGGGACCTTGAGTTTCAGGTTGGTGATCATGTTTTCCTGAAAGTCTCACCTATAAAAGGAGTGATGAGGTTCAAGTTAAAAGGGAAATTGAGTCCAAGGTATGTGGGACCCTTTGAGATATTGGAGAGGGTGGGCCAAGTTGCCTACTGACTTGCCTTGCCACCTCAGCTATCCGAGGTTCACAGTGTTTTTCATGTATCAATGCTAAGGAAATACATCCCAGACCCCACACACATTCTTAAGCAAATGCCAGTAGAACCACAACCCAACTTAACATTCCAGGAGCATGCAATACGAATCATAGACAAGAAGGAACGGAAGCTGAGAAGAAGACCATTCCATTGGTCAAAGTACTTTGGCAACATCATTCATTGGAAGAGGCCACTTGGGAAACTAAGGACGAGATGAGGAAAACATATCCCAAGCTGTTCGACAAATGATATTAAGGTAATTTCGAGGACGAAATTTTCTTTAAAGGGATAGAATATAATGACAGCAATAAAAAAAAAATCAATCACTTAAACAAAGGGGGGCCAGAATTGATACTAGCACCTCCCCCACCCCACATTGGGTCTGTCTTTTCCCAAAAACCCAACAGACCAAAAAAAAAAAAAAGCGACAAGAGGGAGAAATGGGGAGAGAAGAAGAGAAAGGGAAGAAGGAAGAGAGGGAGGAGAGAAAGAAGAAGAGGAAGGAGAGAGCTCGCCGAGAAAGTCTGCCATGCCGGCGAGCAAGGAAACGGGTTTAGGGTTTTCGGGTTCTGGAGTTCACAAACCTCGTCAGAGAACACGACAGCTTCGATCATCAATCGAACCGACCAATCTCAGCACACTAGCAGGAACCAAAAACCTAAGGTTTTGGAATGATCCAAGCTTTGTGGAACGTCGGATTGAAAGGGGGAAACGTCGCACGCGTATGTTGGGGGATTTTTCGACGAATCGGAGCCCATCTAGCCCATTCTAGAGAGGGAAAAACACGAAAAGACACTCGGAAGGTAAGATATACAAAACCCAACTTTTGATTTGTCGTGTTTTGCAAAATCCATGCATTTTCACCCTAGATCTAGAATTTCGAATAATCCAACCGTCCAATTCCCAATCCAAGTGTAGGGATAGGTAATTTAGTGCATGATATAGCTCTAATCACACAAAAACGTCAGATCTAGGCTGAAATTTGATCGGATGATCTCAACCATCCGATTGGGTACTGTTCACATAGTAACCTTTTGACGTCTGATTGACGATCAGACGCCACAAACGAGTTCTAGAGCATTGAAATTGTAGGATATGTCACAAATTGAAATTTTTAGACTGAAATTGATCTAAAAAAAATCGAAATCGTTTGATTGGATAGTAGAAAAATAAGGACCTTACACTTTTGATTTGTGGTTAGACGCTATCATGGTGTACCCTAACCTTTAATAAGTTAAGATACTTGGATAATTCAAGATGAGACCATTTAAAGATGAAAACAACTTACAGCCACTTAAGAAAAGTGGTGAATAGCCAGTCTAGAATCAATTGTGTGGATTGGCAATCCAGTAACCATAGGTCATTTCAACTAGCTATCAATTAATAGCTAATGAAACACCCTTAGCATGGAATTAAGCACTGCCACTTCGCCTTATTACGACTAGTGTCAGTGACTAACTTAGAGGGGGCTTTCATGCTAGAGAAGCTAGGAGAAGAAAGTCATATATCTGAATATGTTTTCTTGTACTTTACAGAGGCGTCATTGATTTGGGAGCTTGTATGCGAATTGAGGAAAGTATTTGCATCAGTGAACTAGGAGAGCACCATTTGAGGTAGGTGGAATTGAGATTGCTAAGATTTTTGCTATACACGTATTTGTATATAAAATTTGAGCATTGCCTTTTCAATTTATATGAAAGGCAAGATGAATGTGCATGATAAAATTTAACCATGATTAAACTGTTCATGCAAAAGCTATACATTATTGTGAATTATGTGAGAAAATATAAGACTGATACCAGAAAATTTGTGAGTTGGCTCGTAAGAGCGAAAGGGGTCATTATGATGTGGGCGGGCCTTCGGGTTGGACAAGCTAACGGTCCTTGGGGTTTTAGCCCCATTGTTTGGGAAGTTTGACATGTCCTGAGGGGTCATTATAATGTGGGTGGGCCACAGAGTTGTTATGATCTAGGCAGGCCTTCGGGCTGCACGAGCTACTGGTCTCTCAGGAGTAAAGCCTTGAGGTGTGTCTTTGAGTTTAGAGTGTCTTTGGGTTTAACCCATTGAGCTGACTCACTGCGCCAAAGAAGATAATATCGTCTACTGTGTACTTGATACACACGACAACGCGTTGGTGTTTAATAATGTGAAATGACTCGTATGAGCAAAGATTGGTATCAGGAAATGAAAATGATTAGTGAGTTTAACATGTGACTGCATACTTGCATTTCAAGAATGTTTTAGTACTAATGCATTGATATTTTTTTTCATCTTGGCATGAATTTATGATGTTGATGAATGTCGAATTATTTCAAGCTAAATGATAATTGAATACTAGTTGCATGTTTCAGCATGGACAAATTAAATTATATAGAATATCATGATTTTGTATATATATAATTGCTTCTTACTCCACCTACAGAAACACAAGTTTGCTGAGATATTGTATTTGTTTACAATATCTCAGAGCAGAGGATTCCCAAGAAGTAAGAGCTTGTTGACAGGAGCACACCGACAAAAAGCTCTTGACTTAGACAGGTAATGATTGGTTTATGTTTAAAATCTTTTTATCTGAGATGGGAAAGAGACTGCCATATATATGTAATTTTGGAGAGATGGATAACTTATGTGATTTGGCTGTGGTGTGGAGTTCCTGGTTGTGTTTTTGTTGGATTTGATTTGTCTCTATTTGGGCAGATGTATGAAAAGGAGACAGAGTCTCCATTTACATTTTAAAATTGTCAAAAATGTTTATCAGGTACTTCGCAATGACATGCATTATGTCCCAAAAACAGAGGAAACTCTGCCAAATTGTCAGTAGAAATGACGGCTCATTTCATCGAGAATCCTTGTTTTTGATAAAAGAAAAATGACACTTGGGGTTTTTCAAAGCGAATTTAAAAGAAAAGATTCTCCCGCATTTGTTTACACTTTAAAAATGATTTTATTAGAAATTGAGCTCACTAAGTCTATGTCTTTTGGATTTAAAAAGTGTTATGAAAACTTGGGGCATCATAGTTCTACAGTTCAAAATTGACCTTCAGAGTGGTTATCATCAGGTTCAAATTTGAACTAGAGATGAATGGAAGACAGTCTTCAAGACACCATATGGATTATACGAGCGGCTTGTCTTGCCATTTGGCTTATCTAATGCTCCCAGCATCTTCATGTACATCAAGACTGAAATACTAGACCCTTTCATTGGCTCATTTTTAGTTGTTTATTTTGATAACATTTTGGTGCAAAGGCGTATTAAGAATGAGCATTTAATGTACTTGCGACAAGTCATGAAGGTTCTTGTTAGAGAAAGGTTATAAGTTGCTGTGCAGCAACATGGTTTCCTTGGGTATATTGTTTTAGTTGATGGGCTTAAGGCTGAACCTGAAAGGTAAAAGCCATCTTAGAGTGGCCAATTCCACAATCTATAAGTGATGTTCACAGCTTCCATGGACTTACAACCTTTTATCAGCATCTTATTTGTGAACAGCGCCATCATGAATCCTATTATGGAGGGTATTAAGGGCACAATTTTCACCTGAACCAAGGCGATAGGATGTGAATTTGAAAATTCAAGCAGCTAATGACTAAGGCCCCAGTACTTGTATTACCAAATTAGAAGGTATTTGTAGCAGAGTGTTGATGCCTCTCGGGTAATAATTAGTATTGTTTTGTGTCAGGATGGCAAACCTATGGTATTTTTCAGCAAGAAAATATTTGATGCAAAGCGACAATATCCTACTTATGATTTATAGTGTTATGGTCGAGCATTTTACAATATTGGCAACACTACATCATCCACTGTGATTTTCTGGTAAGTTCCAATCATGAAACATTGCATCATCCCAACTCACAAGAGAAATTAAGCCCATGTCAAGCAAAATCAGGTGCCTACCTTCAAGAGTATAATTTTCTTTGAAGCACATTTTGGGTGCAACTAACAAGGTGGATCATGCATTGTGCAGACAAGTGGTTTTGTTGACTACTTAAGCAGAGATAATGGGAAGTCCAGTTGTTGATCATTCTTCTCATTTTACCATCCGTTATTATTAGTTGTTTGAAGCAACCAGTTATGTATGCCAATGGTTCCTTTTGGAAATATATTACTCAAGAGATACATGGAGCTGGTTAGGCATTGAGGTCGTGACAAGGTATTGGAACATGTGGCTCAAAGTTATTATTTGTCTACCGTGCACATAGATGTAAAGTGATAGGTCAAGTGATTCCGAGTATGCCAATATGCTAAGGGACAATTTCAAAACACAGAGCTGTACACTCCATTACATATCCCTACATCTCCTTAGGTCCATCTTAGTGTGGATTTCACACTGGGATTACCACAGACAGCAAAGGGACATAACTTTATTTTGGTGGTAATCAACAGGGTTTTGAAAATGGCACACTATTCCATGTTTCCGGATTGCTGATGCTACACATGTAGCTTAATAATTTTACAGGGAAGTCATGCAGTCACACAGGGTTCCTACTACCATTGTTTCTGATCAAGAGAGATAAAGTTCTTCATGTATTTTTGGCGTACACTTTGAAAGGAGTTAGGGATTGTTCTGCAGTATTACAGTATGGTACACCCTCAAATTGACAAGCAGACAGAAGTAGCAAATAGGAGCTTGGGCAATATGCTTGTTGTGAAAATTTGGATTCTCTTCTACCTTATGCAGAATTAGCTTATAATAATTCTGCCAGTAGATCTACTAAGAAAACTAGATATGAAGCAGTATGTGGGCACAAAACACGAAATGTCATTGATCTAGTTTCATAACTGCAAGATGGTAAGACATAAAGGTGAGGCATATGCTGAAAGCATTAGGCGTGCTCAAGAGGAACTCTAGACTGCTTCACTAAAAGCAATTACTCATATCAAGAAAAAGGCAATAAATATCAAAGGTCGAAAAGAGTTTAGAGGACATCATGTCATGATACATTTGCGAAAGAAGAAATTTCCCCATGGTACTTGCACTACAAACTCAAATCAAGGAAAGTTGGCTGTGCATAATAGTTTGCAAGATCGACTCCAATGCATATGTGCTTGATTTTCCACATCATCTTCAAATCAATCCAATTTTGAGCTTACGAATTCGAGTTTTATAGGTTTGAAGACAGTAATGACGAAGAGGACAATAGTAATTTGGTAGAACAACTTCTGACGAAAAAGGTGGATATCATGGGAGATATATTAGATGTGAAGGAAAGGTGGTCAAGACATGGAAATTCCTACTGATGTTTTCTCATCAAGTGGTGAGGAAAGCCTCTAAGTCTGAGTACTTCAATAGCTAAGGATGAGTTGAAAGTTAAAACAGGTGGATGACCGTCACAAGCAGGTTTTCTAGAAGTCAAGATCTTGTCAACCTAGGATGACTGATGCAGTACATATGCAGGAATTCATGTGCATGCAAGAACACCCAGAAAAAAGAGTAAAAACAACCCAGGGTAAAAGGGAGTTCCAACAAGGCCCACTTCTTTATGTTCTGCTTAGCTTTCTACTATTTTAGTATGCCTTTTTAGGTCACTTTAGTAAGGGTATTTGCTCTATTTATTTCAATATGTTTACTTAAAAGAAAGGGTACTATTACTTCATTACATTCAAACCCTAAATGGTTTATTTATGCGAAAGAGCAGATTTGGAAGAAGAATTTTATTCCTCTAAACCCGATCTATCAGCAAGATCACAGCTTCAAATCCTTCATCTTTTCCATTTGAAACCTTCTCTTGCCACACCAAAAGGTCTTTTCCATGACATGATACCAAAAGATAGAATACTTCTAAGACCTTAAAAGGGATGAAAGATGAGTACATGTTGAGGAAGACTTATTCAAATTGAAAGAACTTGAAAAGATGCATAGAGAGTCATCCTAAGACTAATGTGTAGTTTGATGAGGGGAAGGTGAATTGGGCCCTTTACAAAATCATCTCTTTTTGGCTTAGAAACCCAAAACAAAAAGGTGTAGAGGAAAAAGGGTGTTTGATGTCAAAACTCTCACAATAATGTTTCAAACACCTAGAAGATGCTCTCTACGCAATTGAAAAGATTGAGAAGGTTTTGCTCAAAAAGTTTCACATATGCATTTTAACAAAGACCTTAAAGATGCAAAAGTACAACTACAAAAGTCATACAAAAAGAGTGAGTGAATCACCTGAGCAAGCAATACAATGAAAAACACAAGAATTTACAGAGGTTTCACCAGCCTATCCTTTCTCTCGAGGATAACCCCTCCTTGAGTCTTTCAAGGTCATTCTCACCCTATGTAGTTAGAGGCGCACCTGGGTGCAAGTCACAAGTTCATCGCCTGGGTGGGAAAGAATCGCAGGGGAGTCATGGCGCCAATGCCTAGGCCCATGCCTTGGTACGCCTAGAGTTGAAGACTGGTTAATTCATTTTTCTTTTTTTTCATCTTCCAACCTATTTTCTCTTCACCTAAGAGCTCATACAGTGAAAATGACCATTCGTCTTCAATCTTTCACAGATCTAAGCAAAAAAAGGTATGGATTCATGAATCTTAGCTTCAAAAACTATTTTCTATTAGAAAACGTAAAAAAGCAGTACCTTTTTTTCAATTCTTTGTTTTTTGTTTACTTTTTTAGATAAATCTGGATGAGTTCTTATTCTATATTATAAACAAACATTTCATTTGAATTTTATGTTTCTTTACAATAGATTTAAGTTCTTTTTAGGGTTTTTTCGTGTTTTTTCACTTTTTCAAAGGGAGTTGGTTCCTTGCTGGGCCCTAGCCCCTTCAAGGAGTCACCTCCTGATGGGAGTCAACTCCCTATTGAGTGCTGACCCCGAGGAGAAGCTCCCTTATGGGAGTTGACTCCAAAATAGATTTCAACTTCCAAGCACTCTCTTGCACAAAAAGCCTATTATTCCTAGGAATCTTTTTGCACAAAATTTTCCTTTAAAAGATGAAGATTTTTCATTTAACAATATTGAAAACAAGGTTTCTTGAAATTCTTTACAACAAAACTTTCTTCAACGATGAGATCAACTTGGAATTCAAAGGATTGAACGTTCAAGTGGTGATTTGTAATCTTTCCTTCGAAGTACACATACACAATCACTTCAAACATGTCGATCACAACGCAAAGATTTGTTATCATCAAAATGAAAAAAAAGAAAAAAAAAAAAAAAAAAAAAGTTGATTCAATGAACGCTCTAGGCTGTTTCCCTCCCAAATTCGGATCATACCACCCAAAAAGTCTATAACCCTATTCTTCTTTATAGGGGAAGAACATCCTTGTTGGAAGCTAGTTTCTAAAGAATATTGAAACTTATAGTCCTTTCTGCTCATCTCTCTGTCAAACAGTTCTATGAGATTTTACCGGGGTGGATCTTAATGACTTCATCTTGTCATTATGATAAGGATCAAATCTACATGCATGGGCCAAAGTTGGGCTTAAAGTACCACAGTTGAAATCCTATAAGAGTGATCCACTCCAACAAGCCCACTCTACAAGATAATTGACCAGATTAGATATATCTCCACCAGGATTTATGTAATCTGTTGACTAATTGATTAGCTTTAGTTTCTATAAGGGCTTCTGCACAACAATATCAGAAAGTTTACAATTAATTGGCTTTAGTTTCATAAATGTTTATGCATTATTGGATAACCAAAGTTGACCTAACTGATTAGTTTCTATAATAAGTGCCTATGCACAATAGCAATATATACCATTAATTGGTTTTATTTTCCAAGAATGCCTATGCATTAGTTGACCAGATATGATAAGCTTGTGCTACAATAAATATTTATGCATGCTAGGAAGGTGATAACCAGTAATATGAAAAGCACTGGCTGTAAGCTCTATAAACCTGATGTAAAAGTCTTTGAAATCAATGAAGAAGCAAGAGACTGCAGCAACCGTAAGTGCAACAATATAGGTGTAATGCCTTGTCCTTTGGAGTGATTTCAAAGAGAAATCCCAATGGTATGATTCTGTCAGTGGTCTTCGAGCTGTTGATGTGACTTCACTGTACTTGTGATTCTTCTAGTACTATCCTAATCATTTGGAGCAATTCTAAATACACATTTTGTTCTTGTTCCTTTTTTTTCGTTTCTTTTTTTTTATCAGTTTCTATTGGTGCTGTTTGATTTGTATTTCTATAAGACTTCCCTATATTGGTTGAGTTTTTGCATCAAGTTCCTTTCAAATTTGTTCTCTCCCCTAGTCCTGCATCACATTAAAGATAAATAAAGCTTGATCTTAATTGCTTGTAATTTTCTGTCAGTTTTCTTATATTCACTTTTGTAGTATTATATCAAAAGACTTGGTGGTAGCTGTATTATTTGCAGGAAGGTTAAAAGATCTGATGATCACATTTACATTCACTGCAGGGTAGCTACAGGGGTGGAATAAGATTAACTGATTTTATACTGAATAGCCTAGGGCTTCAAAGTTTGTTATGTAAAAGTGTTGAAAAATATATAGACACATGTTTGAAAGAAATGGATACGCACCAAATGTGGAAGTTAGAAAAAGGATTGTACTTGCCTCATTCAAATGTGTACTTGAATGAATTGGCTGATTTTTGAAGACATGAAGAGTGCTGGTGCACTCAATAGGGCAAACCTTGGACGAGAACCCAAAGGTGGCAACAGGAATGAGTAAACTATAGGCTGAGTTGAGCATAGCTTTGGAGTGTTATAAAATAGTCATTATGGCTGTAAGTTGAATAATCTTAGGCTAGTTCTGCATCATACCTAGAAAAAAAAAACAATAAGCCTAGGATGACAAATCTAAAGAGAAAACAAATCCTTATGCACGTAATGCATGGGAAGAGAGATTTTGGAAACAATTAGAAGATTGTCGGCAAGCACCCCAAAAGTATGCAATCAGAATTAGAGTACAGTTTCCACATAGACTTGCTTCTTATTATGTATATATAATTAATCATACCGGAGTTATCACTGTGCTGTAGCGTGTCCAGATAACTCCAGTAGCTGTAACAGCTGAAGATGAGAAATAAGGCAATGTTAGAGTCGTAATATGAAAAAAGGAAGATGAACATTGTTATGGCTCCAATAATTCCATAAATGCTGCACCTATTTGCTGAGGATAGGAGATCTTTTCTGGTGGCTTTGAGAAGTCAGCAATATTGGCTATGCTGATACCCCATTTGAAAGTTGGAGCCCAAAAGTGAACTGCAATTGTGACAAGAGTTACTCTTTTTTATGTAAAAACAAATACAACATAAGGGTTAGGTCATGAGATAGTTCCAACATTTTAAAACAATTATAATTAGAACTTTGGAACCAGAAACCATTTTATATGAGGTCATTAACTATGTCACCCAGGTTATGTCGAGGGTGACTCTTCCAATCATTGCTTGGGCTCTCAAAAAATCGCCTGGTCCTTGAAGATATATCAATGAAATGTAGGATTTAATCTTAGGCCTCAATGTTCAGTTCTGCTACACTAATGATTTTCTAACCATCTGGCTAAAGACGTAGCAGAGTTGTTTTTGCACTGCAGGGCTGTGTTGTTTTCTGCTAACTCTTCTCTAATGAATTTGGGCCATATACTCTTGATAAGGTTTGCTGCTTCCAAAAGAAAATTTATGTCCCTCTGGTGATAAACCACAGTAGACTACATTAAATATGCAAAAAATGAGTGAGCCAAATATAGAAGAATACTATATACATGACGCTAATTTATTCATATTCAACAAAGAAGCAAAGGTCATTCATTCCCATGGTCAGCAATTACATAGCTTTAAGAAAAAACATTTCCTGGCGATTAAATATCAAGGACAATTTAAAACTATACATGTGACATCTGATAACCGGGTGCTAGAATTTACTCACAAAATTAATAGATTTGGCTTGGAGAAAATGTCAAATAATCTATGAATACAGAAAACACCACCACAAGATTATGATGAGATTAGTTATAGCACGGACATAGAATCACGACCATGTAATTCAAGCCTCAAAACAACCCACTCTCAGAATCCACCAAGAGCTACTCTGGGAATCCACCAAGAGGAAGAGAGATTGAAGGAAGAAAGAAACTCGCTACCGTTGGAATCTGCCACAAGATACAAGTCTCTACACATCTCACCAGCTTAGGAATCCACCCAAGAATACAGAAACAACCAAGCTATGATGAACCGTACCAATCCAAGCTAGATCATCATCATCATCATCATGAAGACCTTATCCCAATTAGGGGTCGGCCACATGAATCTTATTCCTCCATTCCACTCTATTAAATACCATAGCTTCATTTAGTCCCAAAGTTTTTAAATCTTTCCTCACTACTTCTATCCACGTTCTTTTGGGCCTTCCCCTTGCCCTTTTAGAACCTTCAACTTGTATTGCCTCACTCCTTCTAACTGGTGCCATTGTTGGTCTCCTTTGATCATGTCCAAACCATCTAAGTCTAATCTCCCTCATCTTGTTACCTATTGGTGCTATCCCTAAATTTCCTCTAATATTTTCATTTCTAATTCTATCCTTTCTTGTCTTACCACTCATCCATCTCAACATCCTCATTTCTGCGACACTCATCCTATGAGTATGATGTTCCTTAACTGCCCAACACTTTGATCCATAGAGTATGGCCGGCCTTATAGCCATTCTATAGAATTTTCCCTTTAGTTTGAGTGGCACACGCCGATCACATAAAACACCCGATGCACATCTCCAATTGTTCCAACCTGCTTGGATTCTCTGGGTAACCTCCCTCTCAATCTCTCCACTCTCATGGATCAATGATCCTAAGTATCGAAAGTGGTTTCTCATGGGGACCTCTTGGTTATCAATCTTGACTGGTGTGCCAATCCAAGCTATGTCTAGAAGAAAACATCCCACAACCTCCAAGAAAAACACGTCTAAACACATTAAAATAAAATTAAAAAATGAAAATAAACTTAATTGGCTTGAATTAAAGATCAACTAACCTCTCTAATTCAGGTAGAATGAGTGTGCATATAGATGGGAACAGCCCTCCCACAATAGGCAACTAAAATCTAAAAAGAATGTAGCTAAGTTACATGAGTTGCTTAGCCTTTAAGGACTTCTTAAATATGAAACCTTCATCTCTGAGACTTTCTAAATCCAAGCTTATGCTAAATCTTTACTTTCTAATACATGAAAGGTTCTCATTCACATTTAAGCAACTACTAATACAATGGATATAAATTCTCATACTTACAGATCTTCCTAGCTAAGACTTTCCATAATCAACTAGATAAGATTGTGACCAAGTCAAACATTGACCCCTGGTCCAAGCAAGCCTAAGGGGGATGAATTTTGACTTTCTATCTTAGCAACTTCCTTAACTAGCCTTCCTTGATCACCAAGCAACACATCTAAACCGTTCAAAACATCATAGACCTTGCCCATTACAAGATTTAATCCAAGACGTCCACAGGAATAAGAAATAGGCATCTTTTCGATTTTGCATAAAAAAAGACTTTTTGAATGATCCAAATCATTGGATCTATTTGATATATTGTCTACTCCTTGATGACCAGCCACATGTATTAAGATCGTGTTCCAAGAGTTTTGGAGTGAGATCTAAGCCATCCAAGTCTAGATTGTTGTTGATCTTCTTTGACCATCTTGGAATCTATAGACATTCTCATCCCATTAATTTGATTATTCAAGATCTTTATAGGATGATCTAGGTCATTCGTATCTTGATTGTCTTTGATCACTCTTGATCCACCATTGAGGATTGATTCTTGGGACACACCCATGCCATTCTCCCTGGGTAGGAAAAAACTCAACCTCGAGTTGACCATATCATCTTCACTAATTATATTTAGGAAGCTAAGGTATCGTACCAAATCTCCTTATTGAGATTCAATAGATTTGTGGTGTGTATCTGCAACCGAATCTTTGTTTCGCTCAACTGTCAACAATGAATGACAAAAGTCACAGCGTCAAAAGAGTTGCAACTAGTACAAGCTACTGTAGAAATTCCAATCTCAAGGTCCTTTCTACTCTCTTTCATGACTTTGGAAAAATATGTACCAATAGATTTGATTCTCAAATCTGACTAGCCGCATCTTGATAAGACATGTAATAGCATCGTTGTGAAAGGTAGATAGCAGGCTCTCCATTGAGGGTACATCTACACATCAAGGTAGCAGCATCTGGATGGAGAGATCCTTCTTTTGCGTCTCAATTGATAATGATATTTGAAAAGTCAAGTATCACTTCCACGCTTGCGATTCTTTTGCATATGATACGCTTACAAGCTCTTGATTCTTGAGTAATTTTGTGTTTGTAATTTCAACAATTTCAATGCTTTCTTCTTTCAAACAAAGTTCATCCAATAAAGAACTACTTAAGAAGTCTTTATCATCAGGATAATTATCAAAGATAGGTCCTTTATAAATGTTATAAGTGCATACACACCACAAGTAGGGTTACAAGATAAAATCAAGAAACAATTTTGGGAAGCTATGGAGAGAGTCATGCAAGAAATTCCCAACACTGAGGGAATATTTATAGGAGCAGACTTAAATGGCCATGTAGGAAAAGATAAGGAAAGATATGATAGAATACACAGAGGATATGGTATAGGTGAACAAAATGAGATGGGGGAGAATATTCTCGATTTTACTGTCATATAACCTGTCCATTGCAAATACACTTTTTAAGAAGAGAGATGAACACTTAATAACCTTTAAAAGTGGACTTCATAAATGCAAAATAGACTTTTTTCTACTTAGGAATAATGAACAATCTATATGTAAGGATTGTAAGGTGATACCTAGCGAGAGTTTAACCTCACAACATAGGTTAATGGCTATGGATAATCATATCAAAAGATGGAAGAAAGGAAATGAACTTCATAGGTATCCAAAAATTAAGTGGTGGAACTTAAAAGGAGAGAAAATAACCTCATTCACAAATAAGTTAATGGTAGAAGAAATTTGAAACTATTAAACAGAAGTAAATACCATGTGGATTAATATTGTTAAGTCCATTAAAAAAGTAGCAAAAGATGTCTTAAGAGTATCTAAAGGTAAAAGACAATTAGTAAAGGAAACATGGTGGAGTGAAACAGTACAAAAAGTTATTAAAGAAAAAAGGGTGCGTTTTAAAGCATGGCAGAAGACTAGAAATAATGAAAACTATGAACAATATAAGAATGCTAAAAAGTTTGCCAAGAGAATAGTAAACAAGGCTAAACTTAGAGCATATGATGAGCTTTATAATAGACTAAGAATAAGAGAATGTGAGAAAGATATGTTTAAACTTGCAAAAGTAAGAGAACAGAAGGGTAAGGACATAGATTATGTTAGGTGCATTAGAAATGATGATCAAAGGGTACTAGTTAAAGATGATGAGATCAAACAGAAGTGGGAAACATACTTTCAAAAATTGTTAAATGACAATGGCTCTGAGAATATAGGGATTGAAAATACTATAAATCTAAATAACACTGGATATTATAGATATGAACGTAGGATTAGAGTACTTGAAGTAAAAGAGGCCTTGAAAAAGATGAAATCAGGAAAGGCCGTGGGGTCCGATGGTATACCAATAGAGGTTTGGAAGCATATGGGAGATATTGGGGTAGTTTGGTTGACCAAGTTGTTTAACAAGATTATAAAACCAAAGAAAATGCCTAATGAGTGGAGGAAAAGCTCTATTGACCAATTTATAAGAATAAAGGAGACATATAGAGCTACACATATAGAGCTACACTAATTATCGAGGGATCAAACTTATGAGCCACACTATAAAACTTTTTGAAAGAATAATTGAGAAGAGGCTATGACATGAAACAAGTGTATCGGAGAATCAGTTTGGTTTCATGGCTGGGAGGTCTACCATGGAAGCTATTTTCTTACTAAGACAATTAGTAGAGAAATATAGGAAGAGGAGGAAAGACCTCCACATGGTCTTTATTGACTTAGAGAAAGCTTATGATAAAGTTCCTAGAGAGTTAATATGGAGGGTGTTGGGTGATAAAGGGGTTTCTCAGGGGTATATAGGCATAATTAAATATATGTATGAGGGAGAGGTAACAAATGTTAAGACCACTAGTGGTGTGATTGGTGATTTTCCTGTCACTGTAAGATTGCACCAAGGATCCGCATTGAGCCCATACCTTTTCACATTGGTTATGGATGAGTTAACAAAACATCTGTACGAGGAGATTCCTTGGAGCATGCTATTTGCAGATGATATCATCTTACTTGATGAGACAAGGGAGGATGTAAACACAAAGCTAGAGTTATGGAGAGAAGCATTAGAATCTGAAGGATTTCAAATTAGCCGAACTAAGACAGAATATATAGAATGTAATTTTAGCAAGGAGAGTAGGAGTGGAACACTAGTCAAGATTGATAACCAAGAAGTCCTCATAAAAGACCACTTTCGGCACTTAAGATCAATGATTCATGAGAGTGAAGAGATTTAGAGGGAGGTTACCCAGAGAATCCAAGTGGGTTGGAACAAATGGAGATGTGCATCTGGAGTTTTGTGTGATCGGCGGGTGCCACTCAAACTAAAAGGAAAATTCTATATGATGACCATAAGGCCGGCCATTCTCTATGGATCAGAGTGTTGGGCAGTTAAGGAACATCATACTCATATGATGAGCATCGCAGAAATGAGGATCTTGAGATGGATGAGTGGTAAGATAAGAAAAGATAGAATTAAAAATGAAAATATTAGAGGAAATTTAGAGGTAGCACCAATAGGTAACAAGATGAGGAAGATTAGACTTAGATGGTTTGGACATGTTCAAAGGAGACCAACAACGGCACTGGTTAGAAGGAGTGAGGCAATACAAGTAGAAGGTTTTAAAAGGGTAAGGGGAAGGCCTAAAAGAAAGTGGATAGAAGTGGTGAGGAAAGATTTAAAAACTTTGGGACTAAATGAAGCCATGGTATTTAATAGAGTGGAATGGAGGAATAGATTCATGTGGCCAACCCCTAATTGGGATAAGGTCTTGATGATGATGATGATGAGGTCCTTTATCATAGTCATGCTCATCCGTATATAGAATAGATGACGATATAATGGAATCAAACCTTTCCAATGTTGAGATATCACATACAATGGAAGTATCCTCTTGCAAATTATCAATAAAAGATTCATTATTTGCCTCAATATTTGTATGTGCAGCATATAATACTTCTACACAAGATTCATCTATTTTTTTTTGCTACAGGAGTAAATCACTTCAAAAGATTTTGAAAGGACATTAGACTTTTAAGGTGCAAGAACTATCTTTTCACCATAGAACATAATAAGTATTTTTGAACCCATGATGTTGGGCTCTCCAGTCAAACTGGCATGGTCTACCCAATAATAAGTGGCAAGCATCCATCAGTACAACATCACAACAAATGTCATATTTATACTAACTTCCAATAAAAATGGAAACTAAGCATTTACAAGTTACTTTGAATTGATGTCCCTTGACCAACCACTTGAGTTTGTATAGTTGAGGATGAGGCTCCATCTATAACTTCAACTTGTTGACAAGTTCTATAGAAGCCACATTCTCACATGCACCACTATCTATGATCACATTACATACCTTTCCTTTCAAAGCACTTAGTGTATGGAAGATAAGAGTACCAAGGCCAATCATCATCTTTACGAATGAGCTTAAGATCCTCTACACTACCAACATATCTCCTTGATCTGTAGGAATGGTGACTTCTTCCTCTTCAAAACCTGAAAGTGAGTCCTCTTCTTCATACGCAGATTCATCAACAAAGGCACCCACTTTTCATTCAGACAGTCAAAGGCAATATATCCTAACCCTTCATGATGGAAACCATCAACCCACGTTTTTTTTATGTATGTTATAGTTTAGTTTTACTTTGGATATTTACAACTGAGGGTATTAGGTTTCTTTTTGTGTTGTAACTAAAGTACAAGCAATTTTGTCTTTCCCCTACATTAGGGTTGGATGTCCCCTACTTAAGATCATTTTATTTTTCGTGTAAGGAGTATTTTTATGAACAATGAATAACGATTTTGTTAGACTTAATGGATTCCTCGTTCTACGTTCCTTTCCGTGGGCATGAAACCACGTTCGGTATGAGGCCGAATTAATATCATTGCATCCTATTCTATAAGTCAGTATTTTTTCTACTTTATCTTTTAACGGAGCATTTCTGTGCTGAGTGTGGTTATATGATCTGCGTCAATCATAATCTATAACTGTTATTTTGTGTTAAATTCCTGAACCTTAGATCCGAAGCTTAATCAGGACCATTCATCAATTAGAGGAATGATCTAAATTAAAACTTCAATCTTACCTTATTCAGTAGAGATCCGAGACGATCTGCAAATCCTATAATTTATTGTAGGACATTCATGCTTATTAAGGCTGTTTTTCTGCATGTTAAAAATGCAAGTTATAGCATATAGATTAGGCCAATTTGCATGCTGTCTGACATCACTTGGCACTTATAGCATCTCTTTGGATTAGCATTAGATGGTCCTGATTGCTTGTTATCTTCAAGCTTAGATTGATTTTGTTGAGATTTTTATGTTGGGCATGCATTTAACATTAGAACCACTCCCCAGATTGAAAGTGTTTCCTTCTCCCATAAGTTCTAGCCACACTTCTTTTACTCGCATTATTTTGTTGCTCTTCAACTATCAAAGCCAACTTTGTAACATCATCGAATGACCAATACTGCTGGAGTTGTACCACATTCCCAGTGTCTTTCTTAAAACTGCCTAAAAACGCCCTATGGTTTGGTCTTCTAGCTCAACCACATCCCTCTCAAGCATACGATGCTCGAACTCCATCACGTAGTCCTCCGCACTTAAGTTCTCTTGCTTTAGATTTTGGATCTCAAGAAACATATCCATCCAATATTTCTGGGTAGAAAATGTTTCTTGAGCTCCTTTTTCATTTTATCCTATTTTTTTATTTTATCTTTCCCTTCTCTTAGTCTTTGCTTGTTTAGATTAACCCACAAACTCAAGCATACTTGCTGAATTTTATGGCAACAAGCTTTACCTTAAAATCTTCAAGAAAGTCTTTGTACTCGAAGATGTGGTCCACTCTATGTAACCAATCAATAAACTTGTCAGGCTACATCTTGCCTTCAAACTCAGGAACGTTAACTTTCACTCCAGAAAGTTGAAAGTCAAATTTGGGATATTACTTGAAGAAGATTTCCTGCTGGAAGCTGTACTTTTGGAAGACATAGCATAGGAATCGTCAGAGGATTCGTTAGAAGAATCGAGTTCTGATTCACACCTTTTCCACTTTGCATTAAAAGACACTAAGGGGCGCCTTAGCTCAAACGGTAAAGTTGTCGTCGTGTGACCTTGAGATCACAGGTTCAAGGCATGGAAATAGCCTTCTGCAAAAATGCAAGGTAAGGCTGCGTACTGTAGACCCTTGTGGTCCGCCCCTTCCCCGGACCTTGCATAGGCAAGAGCTTCATGCATCGGAGCTGCCCTTTTTATGATAAGACACTCTAAAGGCTCCTTACGCACTACCTTGCTCTTATACCAAGTTGACATTGGACAACTTGGTGTTAGAATTTAATTGCGGAATCATTGTGTTAGAGATAAAACGTTCAAATAATCTGTGGCTACAGAAATCACCACCACAAGATTAACACGAGATTAACAATAGCATAGATATGGAATAACCCCATGTAATTCAAGTCTCAAAACAATCCACACTCTTAGAATCCACCAAGAGCTACTCTAGGAATCCCCCAAAAGCAAGAGATTGAAGGAAGAAAGAAACTCACACCTTAGCAATCCACCACAAGGATAAAAGTATCTACGTCTCTCACCACCTTAGGCAACCCACCCAGGATATAGAAACAACCAAGCTAAGATGCACTCTGCTAATCCAAGCTAGGTCTAGAAGAAAATGTCCAACAATCTCCAACAAGAAAAACATGTCCAAACACATTAAGAAAAAAAAAAACATAAAAATAAACTTAATTGGCTTGAATTAAAGATCAAGTAACCTCCTCTAATTCATGTACAATGAGTATATACATAAATGGTAACAGCCCTCCCACAGTAGGCAATTAAAATCTAAAAAGAAAGTAGCTAAGTTACATCAATTTCTTAGCCTTTAAGGACTTTCTAAATATGAAAACTTCTCCACTTTCTAAATCCAAGCTTATGCTAAATCTCCACTTTCTAATACATGAAAGGTTCTCCTTCACACTTAAGCAACTACTAATACAATGGATAGAAGTTTTCATACTTATAAATCTTCCTAACTAAGACTTTCCATAATCAACTAGATAAGATTTCAACCAAGTCAAACATTGAAGCAAGCCTAAGGAGGATGAATTTTGATTTTCTATCCCAACAACTTCCTTATCTAGCCTTCCTTGATCACCAAACAACACATATGAACCGTCCAAAACATCATAGCCTTTGCCCATTACAAGATTCAATCCAAGACATCCATAGGAGCAAGAAATAGGCATCTTTTCAATTTTGCATGAAAAGAGACTTTTTGAACAACCCAAACCATTGATCATGTTCCAAGAGTTTTAGAGCGAGATCTTAGCCATCCAAGTCTAGATCGCCTTGATGACCAGCCACATGCATAAGATCGTGTTGCAAGAGTTTTAGAGTGAGATCTTAGCCGGTCCAAGTCTAGATTGCTATTTATCTTCTTTCATCTTCCATCAATCTTGGAATCTATAGACATTGTCATCCCATTAATGTGCTGGTTCAAGATCTTTATAGGATGATCTAGGTCATTCATATCTTGATTGTTATTGATCACTCCTAATCAACCATTGATCTTTGATTCTTGAGACACACCCATGTCAACATGTGTGTGCCCTCTGCAGTAGTTAAAATGATTTGACAATTCTATAGTAGCTAGAAGTAAAAAGGTTGTTTTTGCAGTAGCTAAAGAGGTGACAAAGACGTTTTTGCATTGTTGGGGCTGTGTTGCTTTTGCTAACTCTGTTAATGAATTTGGGCCATATCTTCTTGATAAGGTTTGCTTTTCCAAAAGAAAATTTATGTCACCAAGGCGATATGTCATAGTAGACTACAATGAATATGCAAAAATAGAGTCAAATACAGAAGACCGTAGGTGACACTAATTCATTCATATTTAACAAAGCATATAAGTTTATTTGTTCCCATGGTCAACAATTATATTGCTTTAACAAATGAACAATTTCTTGGTGATTAAATATCAAGAAAAGTATGAAACCATACACGTGTCTGCACTCTACAGTAATTAAAAAGATTTGATAAATCCATTTAAGTTTTGCAATCCAACCCATTCAGAAATTCCTAAGAGGAGAAAGTAAAAAATGAGGTTTTAGTGGTTAGCCAACCAAAGGCAGAAGTGTTTAGACAGATGGACAGAAGTAGAACTATAAGAGAGCCTCGGCTTATTGGTAATCAGATCCATTCATTTGGGTGGACAACCTTAGCATTATTTTTTACACATATAAAATTGACGGATCAGAAAGTTAAATAAGTACCAAAGAAAGTTTTAAGCAATTAGAGGGGTACAATTGTCAACTGCAAGATAACTTCTGGGCATAGCCCATCTAAGATGGGGCTTCAAAGATTAATGGTTGACCACCAAAAATTTGGTTCTTACCTGTCTAGTTACATTCGTACCTTTTCTTAGCGAAGAATTTATCAAATATCATCTTCATCATCAAAGACTTATCCCGATTTGGTATTGGCTACACGAATCTTGTTCCTCCAAACCTCTCTATCAAGTATCATGGCTTCATTTAGTCCAAATGTTTTTAAATCTTTCTCACCATTCTACACGTCCTTTTGGGCCTTCGCTTGCCCTTTTAAAAAGTGTCTATTTTTAGAAAGTTTTCAAAATGGTTTAGAACATGAAATAATATTGATCAGTCCACGTAAGAAGCTATGAGACGTGGATTCCCTATGAGTGGCAAGTTTTAAATGAATAAATGCATCTTGAACTTAGCCAATGAGGCTAGTGACATGTTTTATATGACGAGATGGAATGTGCATGCATTTGCAATTTTCTATGAACCAATTGTATTATGGTCACAAAACATTTTGATGGAAATAATGTTACATGCATTATCGAATTTATCAATTTTGATTTTGTCTCTAAGGGGGCAGTATGCATAGTTGCGCATGTGTGCCTGGGGTTGATGAGGAAAGACAACTTATATAGTCGAGCCTTCGGATGATATATACGAACCTTTTGTTAGCTATGCTACGAGGGTGAAGATTGGCCCCTAACTTCTGAATTGATACCCAGCCTCAAAGAAAAGCTTTTGTATAGATTCTGTTTGGGAGCATAATGGGAAGGCTTCCACCCATCCATTTTGATTCAAGTTCCCCATGAGAATCGGTGTAGCCTATGAGGTATCCAAGGTCAAACATAGTAGGTACTTTGTATTTTCTATGTGCATAGCAAGACCACCCTTTGATTTGGACATGAGACGACATGCCTATCATCCTCATGAGGGTGTAGACCATATTTACCTTTGTGGCCTATGTAGTCACAAGCGCAGCTAGTCATGCGACTAGTCACTAGGCGCAAAAA
This sequence comes from Warburgia ugandensis, assembly GCA_035236585.1. Lineage (NCBI taxonomy): Eukaryota > Viridiplantae > Streptophyta > Magnoliopsida > Canellales > Canellaceae > Warburgia > Warburgia ugandensis. Next base: position 53,412,143 of record CP141139.1, on the reverse strand, counting down.
GGCGCAGCCTTGCGACTTGACTAAGGCCAGACGCAGCGGGTTTAAGGCGCAGTGGCCTAGGCGCACGACTTGCTGCGCCTTGTGCTTGTTGTGCCCTCGACTCCAGGCGCACAGTAATCAATATAAAACCCTTTTTCCCCTTTTTTCTTCTTCTTGTTTTTCTTCCCAGACTTTCTTTCTTCTTCTTGCAACCATCCTCATCTTCCATTGACAATTGAAGGTTTCTTGAAGTGATTAAAGGTAAGAAATTACAGATTTTCGTTAGGTACTATGTAGTCGAAGGTGCGACTAGTTGCTAGGTGCAAAAAGGTATGGGCTTGCGACTCGACTTTGGGTAGGCGCAAGTGACTAGTCGTGCACCTAATGCGGCCCTATTTCCATGCACCTTGCGTTCACATTTGACACTTTTTCAATTGCAACTGGAGCTACAACCTTCAGATGGTGCATACCATCAGGCCGGGGTCTACTGGTAGCCCTCGGACCCTGCCTGTGCCAGGGGGCGTTGCCCCCTTGGACCCCAGTTTGTTTTTGTAACAAATCTATAGATGAAACCATTATAATGCTTAAAACAACTGAACCATAACATTGTTTTCCTATTTTGCATATTTCTTTTCATTTTTCTTAAGTTTTGTTTCCATAACCTTCTTACTTTAGTACTCTTATTTATTTTATTTTTTTGTTCTATTTGTTTGCATGGTTCCTCTTATGATTGTTTGATTTGTTTTCATTCCCCTCTAATAGATTCCTATACATTCTTGTGTGTTTTTTAACTTAATTATGTTTGATTGTTTGGTTTAACTTTAGGTTGTTGTTGTTGACATGTTGATTTATTATTTAAGAATTCCATTTCACTCATTTGACAAGTATTTATTCATATCTTTATATTTCTATGTTTATTTTTTATTTTTTTTATTTTTTTTTTATTTTTTAGATTTTTTTCTGATTTTTTTTCTTTTTTTAAATATTTAAAATCCTTAATTTTGCACCTTAACACCTAGTCACGCGACTAGGCACGCCTAGTCCCTCTGGGCGCAAGGCACGCCCCTTGCGCCTGGGTGCACCTTGCGCCTGCAACTACATAGTTTGTGGCATGTGGTAGGATGCTGCTACTCTATGACTACATAGTTTTTACTCAATAAATGTGTTTTGTATTTCTTAGGTCTTTCAATATGTTTTGAGATTACTCATTGTATCAAGGATTTGATATTGACTATGGTTTAATTGCAACTGCATTCATAATACATCAAGCATGCATATGTTTTCCATAGTCCTAATTAGCTTAGAGGTTTCCTACTGAGTGGTGAAGTTGAAGTTGCAAGGGAATACACAAGACTAGGAGGCAAAAGACGAAGAGCAGTAGATGTCAAAGTATGAGGAATTATAATTTATTGATATTTTTTTAATTTGTTATATTTAAGTGTTGACAAAAATATAATTAAACATTTCATGTTTGTCATACTGAATTATGGTTAGATTTAGATGTTTGAGCTGTGACTAGTGAGTCTTGGCATCGTTTAAGATTATGAGATTATTTTCATTATATGTGAGGTTTTGAAATGACACCTAATAAATAAAAGTAGTATTTGAAACTAGTAAGTGATATGATTTTCAAATGATTTTTAGAAAAAAATACCAAGGAATTCCTGTTTATTTAGAAAATGTATTTGAAGATTTAGTTCAAAAAACTCAGGTCATCACATTTCTTGTCTTGCTAATCATCCATCTCAACATCCTCATTTCAGCAACGCTTATCTTATGTACATATTATTCCTTAACTACGCAATAATCCAATCCATAGAACATGGCAGTCCTTACAGTCATCCTATAGAATTGTCCTTTCATCTTGAGTGGCACCTACCAATCACACAAAACTCCAGAAGGTCAACTCCATTTGTTCCAACTAACTCAAATTATTTGGGTAACATCCCTCCCAATCTCTCCATTCTCATGAATTATTGATCCCCAGTAGCGAAAGTAGTCTTTTTTGTGGACTTTTTGGTTATCAATCTTTACTGGCTATGTAGACGCAGGCACAACTAGTCACTAGGTGCAAAAAGGCACAGCCTTGAGACTCGACTAAAGCCACGCGCAGTGCGACTAGTCAAGCCTAGTCGCTCGACTTTCTACACCTTGCACATCTGTGCCCCTAACTCTAGGTGCACTATAAGTGATATAAAACCCTATGTCCCGTTTATTTTCTTCGTTTTCTTCCCAGACTTCCTTTCTTCTTTTGGCTACCATCCTCATCTTCCAATGGCAATTGGAGCTTTGTTGAAGTGATTAAAGGTAAGAAATTTAAGATTTTCGTTGGGTAATTACTATTCATTTTCTAATAGAACTGGAAAAAAAAAAAAAAAAAAAAAAGATTATTTATATATATCGTACTTTTTGATAAAAAATACAAGAAAATTCTATAAGGTGGCCATAAGGCCAGCCATGCTCTATGGATCAGAGTGTTAGGCAATCAAGGAACATCATACTCATAGGATTAGCATCGCAGAAATGAGAATGTTGAGATGGATGAGTGGTAAGACAAAAAATGATAGAATTAGAAATGAAAATATTACAGGAAATTTAGGCGTAGCACCAATAAGTAACAAGATGAGAGAGATTAGACTTAGATGGTTTGGACATGTTCAAAGGAGACCAACAATGGCACCGGTTAGTAGGAGTGAAGCAATATAAGTAGAAGGTTCTAAATGGGCAAGGGGAAGGCCCAAAAGAACGTGGATAGAAGTGGTGAGGAAAGATTTAAAAACTTTGGGACAAAATGAAGCCATGGCACTTAATAAAGAGGAATTGAGGAATAAGATTCATATGGCCAACCCCTAATTGGGATAAGGTCTTCATGATGATGATCAGTAATTTTTTTTCCCTAATTTTTTGTGGAATGCATCCATACGTTTGCATTATATAGCTAAAACCAACATTCCCGTGGTATTGTTTCTTTCTTCTTTTTTTCTTTTTTTTTACCTCTTTTTTCTTTTTTTGTATTACTTTTCAATAAAATGCAATACTATTTTTTTGTTAATTTCAGCAGTAATAGTAACAAAATAATTCTAATGCTAAAGAATGAAATTTCCACATCATCCTTTTCATAATTTGTATGTTTTTTTTTTTTACTGCTTTTTGTTTTTCTTTGTTATTTTCTTGTAAAATTCATGGAATACACTACTGTTTTTTTGTTAATTTCAGTAGTAATAGTAAAAAAAATCATTCTAATGCTAAAAAATAACAATTCCACATCATCCTTTTCATAATTTGTATGTTTGTTTTTTTTACTGTTTTTTGTTTTTCTTTGTTACTTTCTTGTAAAATTCATGAAATACATTACTGTTTTTATGTTAATATCAGTAGTAATAGTAAAAAAGTCATTCTAATGCTAAAAAATGACAATTCCACATCATCTTTTTCATAACTTGTATGCCTCTTTTACTGTTTTTTGTTTTAATTTTCTTCTAAAATTCATAAAGTATAGTCTATTTCCTACATTCCCATATAACAAAAGAAACAAATGTGTATTCTTTCCATTCTAATGCTAGCAAGTGATAAATCCACAACATATTTTTGATATTATTTATGTTTCTTTTAACTGTTTTTTACGTTGTTAATTTCTTATGTTACAAGGTTCAAGTCAACTTAGGTTTCCAATCCACAAAACATAGACTATAATATGTCTTCATCAAGAGGTTCCAACAATGCATCATCAAAATCAATGGATCCAGGATGGGAATATGGAGAGGCAAGGGATCCAACTGATAAAAACTTAATTTGGTGCGAGCTTTGTGGCAATAGGTATAGTATTGGAATATTTAGATTGAAACAGCATTTGATGGGCAGTCACAGAAATGCAAAAAATGCTTTCAAGTCACTCCTGACATATCTAAGAAGATATTAGATTATATGAATGAATCAAAGAATAAGAAAGAAAATAAAGAGAGAATAATAAAGGAGATGGAGAGGCCAAAGAATTTATTTGGCTTGCACGATGATGACAATGACGAGGTGGAGAAGATTGATAGTACTATGGCTAGTGGTATTTCCATTAGAAGGAAGAAACGCAAGGGAAAGGCACCCTCGCAACAAACAACAAAGGGGCCTATTGACTATCTTTTTGCTCCTAACCCTGAGGCCCAAGGGAAAGGCACCCGTACAGCAAACAACAATGAACAGAGCTTATAAGGAGTTTAGGATAAGAACATGTGATTACACTGCCTCTTGGTTCTCTAAAAATAGCATTGCATTCAATGTTGCTCATTGCCGTTCCTTTCAGACCATGTTAAAGGCAGTTGTACAACATGGTCCAGAATATATCTTATACTTTAAATAATTAATACTTGTTTTAATCTTACATCCTATAATCTTATGTGACTAAAGTTTTAAGGCACTCTCGTAGTACAAATTGAAGGTGAGTTTTCTTCAGAAGAAAGTAGAGAAGACAAAAGAGTACATAAATCAACATAAAGCTGATTGGATTAGTTATGTTTAGTGTTCTTTTTCGCAGAATCACATCTTTGTATTATTGTGTATTCCTTTCAGTTTCAAGGTGACAGTGACGCTGACAGCAAGAGTGCCCCATTATGGTTTTATAGGTACGAGTGCTCCATCACGTCGGATTTGTAGACCTATGGCAAAGTCGCACCCTTGTCAACTTTTTGATAAACTATCCAACTAGGACAACTTTGTTGAAGTCAATTAATGGATCTGTGCATGTCAAGAATGCAAACCTAATACTTGATATGCTAGAGAAGGTGATTGACGAAGTTGGGAAGAACAATATAATTCAGGTAATTATTTAGTTTTATATCTATAATCTGTTAAGTATTTTAACTTATTTATGATGCAAGTTCACCCTATATAATTTTGTCTCTTTTTTTTATATATTTTAGGTTATAACTAACAATGCCTCCAACTATGTGGCTGCAAGAAGGGAGTTGATGGTGAGGAGGCCACAATTGTATTGGACCCCTCGTGCAGCTCACTGTATAGATCTAATGTTAGAGGACATAGGCAAATTGCCAATTGTGAAGAAAACTGTGGGAAAAACTAAGGTGATGACAGTTTTTATATATAACCACACAGATGTCACTCATCTTATGAGAAGATTTATCAAGAAAAAAGATTTAGCCAAACCTACAATGATATGCTTTGCCACCAACTTTTTGAGCTTAGAAAGCATTAACAACTTGAAGTTAGAGTTAAGGGTAATGTTCCACTGTTCAGAGTGGATGAACAATAAATGGCCGAAAAGGCCTAAAGGTAAAAGAGCTAAAAGGATTGTATCACATACCAGCTTCTGGAACCACATCCTCTTTTGTTTGAAGATTATGGCTCCACTTGCAGAGGTTTTGAGGGTGGTGGACAATAAGGAGAAGCCAACAATGGGACACATCTCTGAGGCTATAGCTAGGGCCAAAGACAAGATTCAAGCCAATCTAGCAAGGGATGAGTGTCAAGCCACTCATATTTGGGGGATCATAAACAGTAGATGGAGTTTTCAGCTTCACTAGCCTTTACATGCAACGGGACATTACCTCAACCCATCCTTCTACTACGACTATGATATTAAAATTGAGAGAAACAGTGATATCAAGAATGGTCTAATGCATGCCATTAGTAGGTTATATAATGGAGATAAGGCTGACATAGGGAGATATGAAATATCCATTTACAGACATGCTAGAGTCTTGTTTAGCAATGACCTGGCAATACACAAGATAAAAACCCTAGCCCCTTGTAAGTGTTTTATGTTATTCTATGTTTTAACTTTTAAATTTTATTTTATAATTTTATTTATTTTTCTCACTTTAATTTTCTTCAACTTTTGTAGGTGAGTGGTGATCTTCAAACATTCGCCATGAAGGTCCTCTCCCAAATATGCAGTGCATCTCCTTGCAAGCACAACTGGAGTGTCTTCGAGAACATAAGCACTTAGATATTAAGATTTAATACTCATTAGTTATTAAAAATTTAGTATACATTCATTGTATTGTAAATTTACAATTACTTTTTCTTTTCAGATCCACGCTAAGAAGAGGAATAAGGTACATGCTAAGACATTGAACGATCTAGTATACGTGCAATACAATCGGTGCCTTCATCGTCAACATGAGGATCGTTTGAAAATGCAAACGTATACAGATCTTATTCTGTTACAAGAGGTCGATGAATGTTATGAGTGGACTATTCAAGAAGATGCTGGAGATGATATAATGCATCAAGGTGATGACCTCACCTGGTTAGATGTTGACCTCACCTGGTTAGATGTTGAGTTTGCTGAAAGATCAAGTGAACGTGATGCTCCATCTACTAGGCAATATCAAAGGCGAGGGAGAGGGCAGAGTGGGAGTCGCATTTCTCATTCTCAAGCTCATCAAGAAGCAGATAAGGATGTTGGAGAAGAGCAAGACGATGAGGAGACTAAGGAGGAAGATGTCTACTTCTCTCAAGAAGATGATTCTAATAACGATCTTGATCTTCCTGATGAGGAAGAGGTGCAGGAAGATGACTTTAAGTCTTAGTAGTTGACTGTAACAATTGCTTTACTTCATTTATAAAACCGTTGTTTGATTGTTCATTGTTTCTGGATTTACAGGAAGATGATGGCGATGATGATAAGACCGCAATAGATTGAGGGAATAGTAGGGATTAGGAAGACTAGACTGACTACTATTATAACTATTATTGTATTTGTATGTTTCTCAACTTATTTCTTTGTGTATGATTGTTTGATTTAACATTAGGTTGTTATTATTGACAAGTATTTATTCATATCTTTATATTTCTATGTTTTCTTTTTTTTAGATTTTTTATAATTTTTGGGATTTATTTTCAATTTTCCTTTTTTAAAAATGTAAAATACTCAATTTTGAGCATTGACACCTAGTCACACGACTAGGTGCGCTAGTCCCTCTAGGCACAACTCACACCCCTTGCGCCTAGGTGCTCCTGCAACTACATGGTTTATTGGTGCTTCAAACCCACTCTTAGGGGAGGCAACCCCGATGCACGAAGCTCCCGCCTATGTGGGGTCTGAGGAAGGGGCGGACCACAAAGGCCTAAAGTACACAGCCTTACCTTGCATTTTGCAAGAGGCTGTTTCCACACCTTGAGCCCGTGACCTCAAGGTCACATAGCGACAACTTTTACTGTTGCGCCTAGGCTCCCCTTCACACCCACTCCTCTCCCTACTAAAATTGAATTCCATATAATCTGTCTTAATTCGACTAATTTTAAATCCTTTGGACTCTATAGCGTCTCTCCACAACCCTATCTTTGTGTTTACGCCCTCCCTTGTCATGTAATCAAAACTATATCATCTGCAAATAACATGCACCATGGAATCCCCTCATGCAGATGTTTTGTTAATTCATCCACTATTAACGTGAAAAGGTATAGGCTCAATGATGATCCTTGACCCAATTCTATAGTGATAAAGAAATCATCAGTCTCTCTAATAATGGTTCTAACAATTGTTACTGCTCCCTCATACATATCCTTAATTATGTCTATATAAAAAAGGACAGCCCCAGTGCACGAAGCTCCTGCCTATGCGGGGTTCGGGGAAGGGGCAGACCACAAGGGCCCATAATACGCAGCCTGACCTTGCATTTTTACAAGATGCTATTTCCATGCCTTGAACCCGTGACCTCAAGGTCACATGATGACAACTTTTACCGTTGCACCAAGGTTCCCCTTCTTAATTATGCCTATATACCCTGGTGAAATCCCTTTTTTACCCAATACCCATCATATTAACTCGCTAGAGACCCTGTCATAAGCTTTTCTAAGTCAATAAAGACCATGTAGACGTCTTTCCTTCTCTCTCCATACTTCTCTATCAATTGTCTAAGTAGGAAAATAGCTTCCATAGTAGACCTCCCAAGCATGAAACCAAACGAGTTTTTTGATATACTAGTCTCATGTTGTAGCCTCTTCTCAATCACCTTTTCACAAAATTTCATGGTATGACTTGTAAGTTTAATCCCACAATAATTACTGCAACTCTTCATGTCTCCTTTATTCTTGTAAATTGGTAAGATGAAGCTTTTCCTCCATTCATTTGGTATTTTCTAAAATAAAATTAAAAATTTTTAAAATGGTTTATCTAAACTTCTAACAGTACAAATCTAAAACATATATCAATGGAAGCACTTTTCTTTGTTGCAATAACAAGAGAATGGAAGAGACAATTATTTCCAAGTGCTTGATCCAAATGTTTGCAACCATTAGCAATTGGAAATGGGAATAGTAACTGCCTCAAATTGAATATAGGAATTTAATTCATGTCGAAGCTCACCAAAATTTTACCAAGTACAAGAAACATATGGTTATTAAAAATATATGTAAAACTTTCCAGTTTGTATCTTTAAAGATGATTAAGGGTAGGTTGGACTTCTTTCTTAAATAGTAAGAGCAATGTTGGGGTCTAAGATATCACCAAACTCTATCATCAAATAACTATACACATTTTTTGCCAACATCAAGTTTCGATTATAAAAAGGCACTAAGTACGCAATGTTTTCTAAAAGAAAATTTCATTCTCATTTTGGAAGTATATATTACACAAAAAGATATCTCAGCACAAAACCTTCACCGAAATCCAATGTGGAAAAGAATGAAAGAGGTTTAACACTTTATTTGAAGCATCATTCCTTTTTCACAAGATCTTAGCACAAGGAATTTCAAAGATAGTAATACCCATTAAGTGATGGAACTTAAAAGGGGAGAAGATAACATCATTTACAAAAAAGTTGATGGTAGAAAGAAAATGAAACAGTAGTAAACACCATATAGACTAATATGGCAAAGTCCATTAAGAAAGTGGCAAAACATGTCCTAGGAGTATTTAAAGGTAAAACACAACCAATAAAGGAAACATGGTGGAGTGAAAAAGTACAAAAGGTTATTAAAAAAGGGTGTGTTTTAAGGCGTGGCAAAAGACTAAAAATAATGAAAACTTTAAGCAATATAAGAATGCTAAGAAGGTTAAGAGAGTAGTAAAGAGGCTAATCTCAAGGCATATGATGATCTCTATCATAGATTAGGATCAAGAGAATGCGAGAAAGATGTGTTTAAACTTGCAAAAGCAAGAGAACAAAAGAGTAAGGACTTAGACCACGTTAAGTGCAATAGAAGTGACAACAAAGGATACTAATAAAAGATGATGATAACAAACAAAGGTGGAAAAGTAAGTTTCAAAGATTACTAAATGACAATTACCGTGAGAATATAAGGATTGAAAGTACCGTTAACCCAAATAATGTTGGACATTACAGATAGACAATAGGATTAGAATACTTAAAGTGAAAGAGGTCTTCAAAAAGATGAAATTTGGGAAGGCCCTTGGGCTCGATCGTATACCAATAGAGGTTTGGAAGTATTTGGTATTATATTAGAGTAGTTTGGTTGACAAAATTATTTAACAAGATTGTAAAATCAAAGAAAATATTGGATGAATGAAGGAAGATCTCTATTATACCAATTTCTAAGAATAAAGGAAACCTACAGACTTGCACAAAAGGATCAAACTTATGAGCCATACCATGAAACTTTTTAAAAGAATGATTGAGATGAGGCTATGACATGAGACAAATGTATCAGAAAACCAATTTGATTTCATGCCTAGGAGGTCTAACTTGGAAGCTATTTTTCTACTAAGACAATTGATAATGAAAATATAGGGGGAGGAGGAAGGACCTCCATATGGTCTTTATTAACTTAAAAAAATGCTTATGATAGGTTCTACAGAGAGTTAATATAGTGGGTGTTGAGCCAGAAAGGGGCTTCACGTGGGATATATAAAATTAAGGATATGTATGAAGGAGAAGTAACAAATGTTAGGACCACTAGCGGTGAGACTGATGATTTCCTTATCACTACAAGATTGTACTAAGGTTTAGCATTGAGTTGGTACCATTTTACATTGCTTATGGATAAGTTAATAAAACATCTGCACGAAGAGATTCCATGGAATATGTTATTTGCAAATGATATAATTCTAATTGATAAAACAAGGGAAGGCGTAAACACAATGCTAGAATTCTGGAGAGATGCTATAAATTCTAAAGGATTTAAAATTAGCCAAACTAAGACAGAGTATATTTAATGCAATTATAGTAAAGAGAGGAGTGGAAGTGAAGCACCAGCAAAGATTGTTAACCAAGAAGTACCCCAGAAAGACCACTTTCAATACTTGAAATCAAAAATTCATGAGACCAGAGACATTGAAAGGAATGTTACCCACAGAATCCAAGGGGGGTTGGAACAAATGGAGATGTACATCTAAAGTTTTGTGTGATCAGCGGATAATACTCAAATCGAAAGAAAATTTCTATAGGATGGCTATAATGCCGACCTGCTCTATGAATAAGTATATTGGGCAATTAGGGAATAGCATGTACAATGGATGAGTGTAGCTAAAATGAGGATGTTAAGATGGATGAGTGGCAAGACAAGAAAGGATAGGATTACAAATGAAAACATTAGAGGAAACTTAAGAGTAGTACCAGTAGGAAACAAGATGAAGAAGATTATACATATGGTTGGACATATTCAATGGATACCCACCTTTCACATGTTGGTTCAACAAAAGAAAAGGTTGAATTTAACCTTTTATAAAACAAGAAAAGCAACTATGTCTTTTTTCCCCTTTAGTTGGAATTTACACAATCCAATTCTTTTGCTTCTTCCTCTTTTCCTCCTATCCTAAAGACCTATAAAGGGGTGGACTAGTACCACAAAATTTGTTCTAACCTAATATTCTTCACCCCAACCCACATCAATCACTAGAATGAAAATGTGAATCTTACAGAAGGCCATATATTGAGGTGATAAAAATAGATAATAAATGGACTTTAAGCCTTTAGGTGGGAGATCAGTTAATATTCCTAATTGCAACATGACCTGATAGACATTTGACCATTTACCACAGCGTTGCTTCCTTGTGTACAGAACTAGAGCAGCATTTGTGTGAGTCTTCATTGGCGAAGTTCAATGTAAACTACAACTAAGTCTGCATTGAATCATTGACATATTTCACAAACATGCTTGCCAAACAGAAACATTAGCACGTGTTCATGCAGTGTCTTGCTGGTTGATTTACAAAGCAGCACTATGGTTGCAAACTTGCAAGATGTTTTGTCTTATAATTCTTTATCTGTGTGCAAAGACAGTTATATCATTTGCAAAGAATCCTCAGGCACATAACTTCTGAAATTTCTAGCCAAATCATGTATAGAGTTCAGCTATAGCCTTCCCCACAATACTGATATAAAGGTTCAGTTGCCCATGAATGTGAATCAATCACAACACTGAACTAACTGTCACAAGCTAAAGCCAAATTCCACTAGCTAAATACACTCCTAATTCTATGTCATGAATCAAAGAAAGCATGTAATAACTAATAGCATCCCATTGATAACAAAAAATCGAATCAAAGACACAAAATTAACATGCAAGAATACATACAACAGAATGTTTGAAAACCCAAACCAGTTTCAAACAAGCAATTCATCGCCAAACCAGTCTACTTGTCAACCAAGCACTCAATTATCAAAATCATAAATTAAAAGTCTCCGAACAAAAAATCAGCAAACACATAAGCACATAAAGCACCCCAATCACACTACTACTAACCCAAACAAAAATGAAACAGCAAAGACATAAATCGACTTCCTATTCATTTCGGAGTCCAAAATAAATTATTTGCATTCAGTAACAACCCTGATAATGTTGGTATTAAACAGATTAAATTAAAGAAAAAACAACAATCTAAAACCCCCTCTCTTTCTCTCCCAAATAAATCCACCTCCCCACCCACCCACCCCCAAAATACAGTCTTGAGACTCACCAAACCAATATCATTTTCTAATTGAAAAACTAGTGCAACTTAAAGCGATCAGATCCAACGATTAAATAAGGGATTATTATTGCCTATTTTCGATAGAGAATAATTCAGAAATAATAAGAAAAAAAGGAAAGCAGAAATGAGGATGTGAGAAAGGAAGTAGACGAACTGGTTTTAGGGCCGGCTGGGTGATTCCAGAGCGCTTGGATCTTCGACGCAGCCATGGAGGACTCCTCTCTCTCTCTCTCTCTCTCTCTCTCTCTCTCTCTCTACCCTTGGGAATCGGATGGGGAATCGAAGAATTGTTACCAGGTGACTCGCGGGATCTTTGAGAGTTTGGCTCGCACCAGTTGCGGCCGTGACCTCACGGTAATATTCGGCTGGGCGCACCACCGCTGCCTGACGTTAACTATATCTATTAATCTGATCTCGTGAGCTTTGGATCTCTCTTTTAGTCTTGTAACCAGCATCTTTTTCATGATTTTAGGCATTGGTTTTTAAATTACTAAATAAAAGCGCTCGTAAGCAGCTTGTGTCGCAATGCTCCTACTTTTTGCTTATTTGAATGTCTCCTGGTCCAAAAATCATGTACATCGGCATGTTGCAAGATCATGATTTTTGTTTTTGGATATAGACCATTGTTTAATAAATTTCTAGCCGTCCATGAGAAGATAATTCCTTTGGATGTTAGAATCATCCAATATCTATGATTATTAGACTAGAAGACATCCAAAGTCAAAGGAATTAATTGTACTAAGTAGATTATCTATATATAACCCATCATGCAAAAATAGAAGAGCTTTGACACAAAATATCACAAGCTCTTTGATTTAGCATTTCTCAAATATCTATCCCATTCTTCTTGTTCGAACTCTCTTATATTACCTACCCATCAAAAGTTACTTTGAAAGATCTTGCCAACATTGCTTTACACGTTAAATCATGACCATTGATATTTAAAAACGAATTAAATAAAGGTAAAGTCATTTAATTGATATGATATTTCATAAGTAGGCTAATATGGGATGAGACGAATGTCTTAGATCTAAGAAAAATGTAAAAGAGGGTCGCAACAAATTTCTCTTAAGCTTGTCACCAAATGGGCATCGTATAATCAAATGGACAGTTCTGATGACATTTAGTCTTTTTTAGCCACTAGTAAACCCGGTAGAGAAAAAGAGAAACTTACTCTAGAAGAGGAATACTAATAGATTGCGACAACGATGTGCATGTGTTGAACTAATTCTCTTTTGGTTATTGATTTTGACAATAAATTCATTATATCTTGATTTTATGCTTTGTGTGTGCATATGCTCATTAGTCACTACAGGTCAAACTCCAAAGAATCCAAAGTGGTTCAAGCTTAAAACAAAAAACGTATGAACTACAAAACAATATAAGGTTTACCCCCAAATCGTAAGGTAGATTTTGTGCACTTTAAGGTTGCCCTTGGACTTGAAGTCAACCTTAGCATGATCATAAGCTGTTGTTAGAATTTCTATAAACAAGATTGACCTCAGCAGTAGTCGACCTTGGAGATGCTAAGATTAATCTAGAAGCAAACAGATACTGCACAAATATGTTCTCCTCAACAAGGTCGATCTTGGAGATGTTAAGGATGACCCTAAATGAAACAAATACACATAAACAAGTGTCAAAACGAACAAGGTCAACCTTAAAATAAAAAAACCAGTGTTAGAAATGTATGCCCTATAAAACCAATTATATATTTTTAATTATAATCATCATCATTGCCAAAACCCTAATGGGGCTAAGGTCTTGATGATGATGTCATCATCATCAATAAAGCCTTGTCCTAATTAAGGGTATCAAGTCTCATGGCCTCATTTAGTCCAAAAGCTTTTAAATCTTTCCTCAGTACTTGTATCTACATCCTTTAAATCCTTTCCCTTGCCCTTTTAGAGCCGTCAACTTGGATCGACTTGCTCCTCTAACTGGTGTCATTCTCAGTCTCCTTTGGGCATATCCAGGCCATCTAAGTCCACCTTCTCTCATCTTGTTTTTTATTGGTATTACTACTAAGTTTCTTTTAGTATTTTCATTTCTAATTCAATCCTTTCTTGTCTTGCAACTCTTCCATCTCAACATCCTCATTAGGGCTACGCCTCATCTTATATATGTTGTTCCTTAATTGCCTAATACTTTGATCCATAGAGCATGTCCAGCCTCATAGTCGTCCTATAGAACCTTCCTTTCAATTCAAATGGCACCCGCCTATCACACAAAACTCCAGAGGCACATCTCCATTTGTTCCAACTCACTTGGATTCTTTAGGTAACATCACTCTCAATCTCTCCACCCTCATTAATTATCGATCCCAAATATTGAAAGTGGTCTTTTGGGGTAATTTTTTGTCATCAATCTTTACTAGTGCTTCACTCCACTTCTCTCCTTGCTAAAATTGCGCTCCATATATTGTAACAACCCTACATTTTATCATAGTTTAAATTGAAAGTGGAGTGAAGAATTGAATTTCACTAAAAATTGAAATCCGTAAAAGTAAATTTTCAAAAAACTAAAATTTTTCTTTACAACCTCAAAATTCAAAATGTACGCAATGGGAGCTTTCTAATGACACTAATTTTGCATGAAATAGAGGTCGAGATAAAAAAACTAAAAATTTTACTAAATAATAGAGGGGGCCAAATTGATAATGGCACCCCCTCTCAACAGATGGACCCCATGCGACAACCAACTAGGAGGAGCTCAACTCGTGGAACTCTACGCCTGGCTGTCTATCACGTAAGTAAGAGGCTAGCAAGCACCACTTCATGTCCCTTCCTCTCTCTCTCTCTCTCTCTCTCTCTCTCTCTCTCTCTCTCTCTCTCTCTCTCTCTCTATATATATATATATATATATATAATCCCTCTTCCTGCATAGTCAGCATCGGTTCTTCCCTCACTGGTGACTATTGTAGCACAGGGTAGAAACCCACCTATGCACGGGTTTTCTCTCTCTCCCTTCCCCCTTTTCTCTTTTACTCTATCTCCATCTCACCTTCATCTCCTCCTATCGCCAACAAAGACAGAAAAATCAACTAGGGGCTTTGTCATTTTTTTACCTTTTTTTTACACTAAATGATGATGATATCACTCCAAATTTCACATGAGTGAAGGTAAAATCAAGATCTACATAACCCGTGTTTTATTTTCCTAAAATTTTGCATTTTTCAAACTGTGTAATAGTTGCCAATAGTGACCGTTTCTGATTGTCTTCTCTGGCAATGGTGACTGGATTCCAACACTAGGGACTAGTTTCTAGAAAGATCAAAATTGGAAAATTTATATGGATAGAATCCTTGCTGAATGAATTACACATCCCCATCAACGAAAGTTCAATCGGAGATTATCTGATTATCTAATTTTTTATCTAAACTTGGTGCATAAATGGTACTAGATCTACAAATCTAACCTTTGAAAACACAATCAAATAGTAGATTTATGAATCTAATGATATGAATTGTTGTTAAGGACAATTTAGGTTAAAGATAGTAAGTGAAAACCTTGTTAAATGTATAAAATACTAAACTGACCATTATTTGTAGATCTAATCACTCCAATGCTTAGATATATATAATTTTTGCCTAGCACATCAGGTTTGACTAATTGATGTATGACATTGCTTCCCTAATACCCAAAGGTATATGAGGTTGAATAGTAGATTAGGGATGATCTGACCGTTCAAATTAGGACCTTAGTATACAAATATGTGATCAAGAAGTGACCCTTATTACATATTTCTTATATCGGAACTTAATTAATAATTAAGGTTCCGATAGGTGATTCTTAATAGTTGATCAACTTCCAACTAATTTGCAATTGATCTCAGTAAATTTGAACTATTAAATATATGTGGGTAGATTCTAAGATTGCTAAGTTTTCATATTTATAGCACCCTTACAATTTAAATTATGTGATGACTCTTATATTAATTGTAAATGAGATTGTTAGGAGATAGAGTCTCTATTTTTAAATAAACATGAAATGATGACTATCAGGTGAATCACATTATATGCATTAAATGTGCATTGTCCTATAGATAGGGAAAATTTTGCTAGATTTTTTATAAAAATAAAGGGATTTTATTATTATACTTGAAATGGTAAAATGCATATCATGAGTTGATTTCTAACTAAATTTTGTGCAATATTTATATTTGACATCTCATTCTCATTTAAATGAAAATTTTGTAATTTGAAACCATGATCAAGATTTGATTATGTGATCAGTGGCCAACTAATATGTCCCTGAGGGTACAATTGTACCTAGATTTTTCAAGCATTGATTTGTCAAGGATTTATTTTAGATAGGTGCTTTTACTTGTTGGGCACTATGATAGGAGGGTTATAAGGATGGCCACCCACCTTCCAAAAGTTGGTATTTCGACACCAAGTCCAAGTAGCTAAATTTTGAATGTGGCATCATGGGAAAGCTACACTAAGCAATCCATTCTCCTCCCATGCAAGATGGTGATAAGTCTCATGTAGTTAGTGTCAATGTTTGAGAATGCAGTGATCCACTACTAATCAGCTGCTACAACATAGTAATCCATGTATTCTTTTATTGTAGTGACCAACGATTGGGCAATTGTTGTAGTGTTATGGTGTTCAATTATAAGGTAGTTGTTGTAGGTTGATTTTTAGGCACCCTGGGCATGATAGGGTCATAGATATGCTAGCCACTAGGCATGACAATACCTTGGATGATTTGAGAGATGATATATTTATATTTATATGTTAAGAATTGATATGTTTGATGTAAATTGACAAGGAATTTCATATATGTGATTTAAATTGAGGTTTTAATGCTTAACTATTTTATCGTCGATTTTGTGGACATGTTTAACCGTGACTTTTTTTATGTCGATATATCACATTATTCTTACACTTCTATTGTACTTAGCTGAACTAAAATCTTTGATGGAATGTTTGAAAGGTATGCAAATGATGCATTATGGATTTATATTAATAAACCTTGAGAATCATACCTAAGGATATTTCATTGTGTGCATGGATACAAATTTACATTGATTTATATTTGCAATCTTAGTTTTTACATATTGAGTATATTCCCCTATACACACCCTACCAACTCTACAAATAAACTCGAAGAAGAGAAAGGCATGAGTGTTGAGACCAGGAATTCTAAATAGTTAAAAAGAGTATCGAAAATATATGTATGATCTATATATTTTATAAATATTATGAGATGACTTAGTAGTTATGTAACTGTGATAATTGGTTTAGCCATGTATAAATATTTTTTATGCATATTAAACTGTGAGATGTAACTATAAAGAATTCTGGGAAATGAAAGCTCTAACTTGTTATATTTTGAATGTAAAAGTATGTGATTTTAGAACTCATTAAGTTGTTTTGATTAGTTAGATGAGACTAGGGGTTTTCCAAAAAATCTTTTCAAAGAAAAATATTTTCATTATTTGTTTTCTTAAAGAAATTTTAAAATCAGGATCTCGCCTTTCAAAAATAATTTTTAAAAAAGCATTTGGAAAACCTGAGTTGTCACATATATTCTGTCTTAGTTTGGCTAATTTTAAATCCTTTAGACTCTATAGCATCTCTCCACAACTCTAGCTCTACATTTACATCCCTGCTTATCTTATCAATTAAAACTATGTCCTTAGCATATAACATGTCATGTGACCTTGAGGTTATGGGCTCAAGGCGTGGAATTAGCCTCTTGCAAAATGCAAGGTAAGGCTGCCTACTATAGGCCCTTGTGGCCCGCCCCTTCCCAAAACCCCGCATAAGGGGGAGCTTCATGCACTGGGGCTGCCCTTTTTTCATTAGCATATAACATGTGCATAGAATCTACATATGCGGATGTATTATTAACCTATCAATAACTAACATGAAAATGTACAAGCTCGATGTTGATCGTTGTTGCAATCCTATAGTGATAGGGAAATCACCAGTATCTCCAATAGTAGTCCTAATATTTATTATCGTTCTCTCATACATACCTTTAATTATATCTATATACCCCCATGAAACCCCTTTCTCACCCAATACCTACCATATTAATTCCATAGGGACTCTATCATAAGGTTTTTCTAAGTCAATAAAGACCATGTGGAGATTCTTCCTCCTCTCCCTATACTTCTTTATCAATTGTCTAAGTAGAAAAATAGCTTCCATGGCAGACCTCCTAAGCATGAAACCAAGCTTGTTTTCTAATATACTTGTCTCATGTAGTAGCTTCTTCTAAATCACTCTTTCCCAAAGTTTTATGGTGTGGCTCATAAGCTTGATCCCACCATAATTAGTACAACTCTTTATATCTTCATTATTCTTATAAATTAGTACAATAGAGCTTTTCCTCCATTAGTCTGGCATTTTCTTCTATTCAACAATCTTGTTAAACAACTTTGTCAGTCAAACTACTCCATTATCTCTCATATACTTCCAAACCAATATTAGTATACCATTGAGCCCCAGGGCCTTTCTTGATTCATCTTTTTTAAGGACCATTTCACTTTAGGTATCTTGATCTTGTGGTCATATTTATATAGTCCAACATTATATGTGTTTACTATTCTTTCAATCTCTACATTATTAGTACATATGTCATTTAGCAAGTTTTTTCCCACATTTAATTGATATTATCTTCTTTGACAAGTACCCTTTGGACATCACTTTTAATGCATTTAACGTGGTCTAAGTCCTTACTCTTTTGTTCTCTTGTTTTTGCAAGTTTGAGCACATCTTTCTTACCTTTTATGGCCCCTAATCCATTATAGTGATCATCATATGCATTTAGTTTAGCCTCACCCCCAATTCTCTTAGCCAGCTATTTAACATTCTTAGATTGTTTAGTCTTCTTACTTCTAGTCATATGTCATGCTTTGAAACACACTTATTTTTCTTTAATAACTTTTTTCATTTTTCACTCCACATCCAAGTTTTCTTTACTAGTTGCCTTTTACCTTTGGATACTCCTAAAACATCTTTTGCCACTTGTTGATGAACTTAACCATATCAATGCACTTGGTGTATACTTCTATTTTAGTATTCCACTTTCCTTCTACCATCAACTTGTTTGGGAATGATGTTATCATCTCTCCTTTTAAGTTCCACCACTTAGTTTTTAGAGTTCTATTAAGTTTGTTTTCTTTCTTCAATCTATTAATGTAAATATCTATAACCATTAAGTTATGTTGTGTGGTTAAACTCTCACTAGGTCTCACCTTAAAATCCTTACACATTGATCTCAAGGTATTCCTAAGTAGGAAAAAGTCTCTTTGGTTTTTATATTATCCACATTTAAAGGTTAATAAGTGTTCATCCATCTTCTTAAAGTATGTGTTTGCTAGAGCTAGGTTATTTGCCAAAGCAAAATTGAGGATAGCATCCCCCATCTCATGTCTTTCTCGAACTCCATACTCTCCATATATATACCCTAGCATATCCTTCCTTTTCCTTTTCTTACATTACCATTTAAGTCCGTCTTATAAATATCCCTTCTATTTTAGAAACTTCTTGTATTAATCTCTCCATATCTTGCCAAAGTTGTCTCTTGATTTTATCTTCTAACCCTACCTATGGGGCATATGCACTTATAACATTTATGATCTTCTTGCCTAGAATATGTTTTATTAGTAAAATCCTACTACTGAAACTTCTAACATCTATAAATTTATCTTTTATTCTTTATCTACCATTATCCCTATGTCATTTCTATTATTGTCCTTTCTTATATACTAAAGCTTATACCCATCAATTTCTATAGTTTTATCCCTTTTTTCACTTGGTTTGTTAGACACAAGCTATGTTGACCCTCCTACATTTCATCATGTCAATGAATTCAATACTCTTACTTGTCAATATGCCTATATTCCATTGGTGATAGGAATCTTATTTTCCTAAGTTAGTCTCTTTATCTGCGCACATCTAAAATGAAGTGGGAGCCCCTACCTACTTTCCATTGCATCTGGGATTCGATGCCATGTGTCACTTATGGGGGAATGCCCTAGTAGCCCTTGTTTATTTTCAATTACATCTAGGATGCAATGCATCACACTACTTATGAGGGAATGCTCTAGCAGCCTTGCCAACTTCTCACTACATTCGACCTTTGATACAATGCACCACTTATGGAGAATGCCCTATTTTGAGGAAATGACTTAATTTTAAATTCATGTTAAGAATTTGCCAAAGAATTTTAAGCCAATTGGCACTGATGCGCCCCTCCTCCTTTGTCCAAGCTTGGGACTAGCTGTAAGATCATAAAACTATATAGAACTAAAAGCACATAGATAATTTGAATAAATACAATCCTTTCTTATCATGCCATTGCTAATTATATAATTGAAGGTAATCTTTTATGAGATTTATTGTAAAAAAATAATAAATATAATTAGATAATCATGTGATGATATTAGGAACCTTAGAACAACATAGTAAGAGTTCCATAAAATGTTGGTTGAGAACCACAACTAAGGAGAAATGAAATTTCAATTCTATATAAACTTAAAAAATAATCCTTAAGTGGGAATAACAATGGGATAATCCATTTCTATAATACTTATAAAATGGTATGTTGCCATAAGATGGTGTAATAACTCTAAATTTTGTAACAATTTGTACTACTAATAAAAATGAAGTTTTCTTTTAAATTACTTAAATATAATTTTGGATGGTTGAATAAATACAAAATGATTCCTCTTATTAATTGTAATATGCATCTTCTATAGACTAAGGCTCACGGTTAAAATTCATATGCAAAGGAAATTTGGAGCAAAGAGAGGCCCAAGTATAGTTATGACATCTTATACTAACAAAAAATAAAGAATAAAAAATCTAGAGTATAATTAGGACATGGCCATAAGGAGAATTGGGTTAAAGACATTTTCTAAGAGGGCCATGCATTTAAGCTATGACTTGGCATCTAAGTGATGGGTATAGAAATATTACATTCAATACCTTTATATTTTAGTAGTTTTTAGCTATAAAAATATCTTAAATATCACTAATTAGGGTTTATTATATATTTTATACGATTAGGGTACAAGTGAGAAAAACATGCAATTTTGCCATTTAAAACGTAAAAGATAGAAAGTTGACAATTTAAGCAACATCATGGGGCCACCTACCAAGAATAATGAAGATCAAAAGTTTAAAATGTGAAATGAGTGTCATTATTATTTTCAACATAGTTAGAAACCCTAGAAGCATCCTCGAACCTTATCTGCATAAAAGAGGTTGTCACTACCAAAAGATAGGGAGGCAAAACTTCCATGCATGCATGCAACACACAACCCTTGAGGAGCTTCTAAGTGAAACTTGAAAGCCGCACACATTAAAGGATGCACACATGTGAAGCATACCAAAGCTAGGGCCTGCAAGAGACCATTATCCTTCACTTTCTCTCTCTTTTATTTCAAAATGGGGCCCACTTAGGGAATCACATGAATTCCCATGCAAATGTGACATGCTTCCACTCATCCCACATGATTTTTAAAAGAAAATAAAAGGAAATTAAGAAAGAAAAAACTTGGAGATGAGAGAGAGTAAAAATGAGAAATCAATGGCTAGTTTTCATCTTGGAATTTAAAGAAAGAGTAGTTGAGATCAATCCATATACAAGACTATCCTAAAGGAACCATGAGAATTCATTTGAGTTAGGATAGACCAATGGAAAGAAGCCATGCAAATAAGTGAAGATTGAATTGTGATTGGTGGACAAAATTTTAATTTGCTAGCCACCGAAATTTGAGTCAAAACAAGTTCCACATGGAAGAAAACTTGTTTTTCTATTTGATATGATTGGCTAGAGAGAACAATGGTAGGTTGAGGAGCAAATAAAAGAAAGGAATCTAAGTGGATAAGAAATTCTCAATGATCCTAGGGGTTCAATTTAGGGCTTGTTGATTCGACAGATAAGAAGACATGAGCTATTAAACTACATTTTTTATGGGGGACTTCTACGAAATCTCAACCACCTATCTAGGGTTGAAATATTATTCAAGGGTGAAGAAATAAAGTAGACAATGACCATGAACCCTAGCCACCATTCCTTCTTTCTATCAAAGATGAAATAGCATGTTTTACTTGGAGAGGGGTGTCATGCATTTGACTTAGAAGTGTATTTCACATGGAAATGCTAGGGAAATGGCAAGGACACTTCCTTGGAGACATCCTAATATAATCCACATGAAAGGGAAGGACCTCATCTTAACATATGATCCAAGCATAGCATTTGATCTCACCATCCAGTCTATGTTACATCTCAAGGCACTCTACAAAGGTGTTACACGATTTCTCCAATAGAATGAAAGTGAAAAGAAAGAGAAGGAAGAAAAGAAGGATAAGGGAGGAGATAAGAGATAAGGAAAGAGAGGATAGGATAGAGTTTCCTATAGGAAACTTCCATCTCCACATCAACTCTATGTGAAAACAAAAGAAACCCTTAAATGCATTCTCCCATATTCCCTACCTTGTATTCAACACAAAAGAGAGAGAAGAGTGGAGAACCCTAAAGAAGACTCTCCGTCCTTCAGGACCACATGCATATCACTTGAAGGAGAGAGCCACCCAAGGTAGGATCCTAACTATACTTTCATCCAAGCCTTTCATCTCACTTTCTAACTCAAATGCATACCATCTCTGATTGTCCCCATCTCTTCACCATAACCTAGTGCACCATATCTCCTTCTCCCTGCCATCCCACACACCTTCTTCTCCTCATCTCCTTCATACCTTCACACTGTATGCTTCTTCACTTTTCCCCATTACCCCTCTCTCGTAACCCAATGCATTCACCTCTTAAGCCAATCCTCCATGCCTCATCAATCAAAACCTTCTCCTAATCCCTTTCTTACATCCATGCATCCATCAATCATCTATCTCATAGTTATCTTTCCACCTCAGATGAAAGTAGATGGTGAGATCTTTACCTAGATTTTGTGGAATAGATTGGTGGATGACCACTAACCTTTGTTGAGTGGCACAGTAAGGTTATGTTATAAGCGGACAACGAAAAAGAATGGTGGTAGTGTGCAAGCTAATGAAGTTTGCTGAGGAATTCCTTCAAGTGACACGGAGGAGTATTTGGGATATATTGTTCTAACTCATAGACTTTCTTTTAATTGCTTTAGTTCATTTCATATTTGTAACAATTTTATGTAACATTTCATTTTAGAGAAATGAGGGTTCTTTTCTTCGTATATGTGTATGTTCACTCTTATGCTTATGCTTATGCTTATGCTTATGCTTTGTTAATTATTAGAAGTAGTTTTATGTTGCTTGTTTGTTAAACTAGTTCACCTAGGGAATGGAATAAAACTATGTTATAATAGGTACCTTTAAGATTAAATGATTATATGCTAAAAACTTCATAAACATTAATGTCAAAATTTTAGCACTCTGGTTGCATGCTTAGTGATTGCTCGTGAAGAGAGATACTAGGTATGGTAAAAAGAGAGTAATATACGAGAATCTTTGATATCCTCTTCTGTAAGGAGACAGGCTATACTTTGAATAAGTGTATTACTAGTCTAGAAAACTAATATTAAGAAAATCTTAGAAGAGAGTCTTAACATGTGTATGCAAAAATCTAGATAGCTAAAATTTAAGAATATTTAATTCTAATATATTAGATTTTTAAACCCTAGGCTTAGATTTACTTTCTAGTGATTTTATGTGCTTGTGTTATTTTTAGTTCTTTTAGGATATTAATTTAGTTAAATAAATTATTTGGCTAGGTTAAAGTAATTAAAATAGCTTTTAGCTAAATTTCATTTATTAAGAGTCTTTGTGGATCAACTTATAGTTGTTGTGTCTATGCTATAGTGCACCCATGCACTTGCTATCATTTTTAAAACCCATCACCATGCAACCCAATGTTTTCAATTAAGAAAGTGAGATATGGAGAGATAGAAGGATCCTTTGATGGTTTTAGTAGTTGGGTGAAAGTGGCAAAAGACGTTTTATGTTTGAGGCTAGAATGGCTAGGATTTCAAGTGGGAAATAGGTGGAGTTTTAGGAGTAAACTACCTTGGGTAGTAAGGAAGAACCAAATAGATAGCCTTATAAGATAAAGATGTCTCAACCTAAATATGTTTGGTTGAAAACCATCCAAGATAGAAAGAGAGAAAAGGGAAAAGGAAGAATAGGAAGACACCCAACCTTAGACAGTCCCTAATAGAGGAGAAAATGTAGGAGCAAGAAGAGAAAAAGCCAGATAAAATATTAGATTTATACACGAGAACATCTACGAGGTAGGTGTTGGGTGCTCAATATTGTATATGAAAACCACAAATTTTGTATTGTTTTAATGATTAGATTGATCATTTGACACTCATATGATGGATTTGCACTAAACTTCATCTAACCATAATCCAATATATTTTTAGGGTTAGATCACCATCTAAAGGCAATGTTTAAAAATCTATGTCATTGATCAAGCTTAAATATAAATGGATTGCTCAGATTAATCTAATTTTGATGAGATGGGCCAATTGAAGAAGTAGAAGCCTTTGTATTGGAGATAATTCCATCTATTTCACCTCCAAGCTCATGCAAGCTTGGATCACTCACACTATAGGGCGTAAGTGAAAGATCATACATGGGTCCCACTCACTCTTTCATTCTAACACACATCAAGGGTCCACAAGGTTGGGAATGTATAAAATGGAAGAATGTATAACATATGAATTCTGAGGGAGTGCATGGGATAACATGAGATGATAAGGGATCTCACATGAAAGGTTCCTAAAGTTGAGATCAAGTCAAAAATAAGTAATTGGATGGATAAATGGATGAAGGGTGGAGATCTTAAGGATAAGATCTTTATGTTATAGCCATGTGTCACAAAGAGAGTTGTTAGCTAAAAGCAAGCTAATTGCTTGACCTCTTGTAAATAAGAGGGAGCTGCTAATGCTATAGAGAGAAAGCACCTAGACGCATTCCACTTTCATTAATGGATGATGTGGTTGGAGGAGAGAGTCAATGGTAAGTAACTGGGGGGCTCGAGGAGAAAGGGAGTCATTATTAACATTAGCCACTCCTCCCTCTATATAAGAGGAAGATGTTTGGACATCCAAAGGGTAGAGAGGGAGAGGAGAGCAATGTGTGGATTAGTTGAAGAGAGCAGCAAGGAGAGGAGAAAAAAAAAAACTCTACTCTCTCTTTTGGTCTATTGACTAATAATCTATTGTTGTTACTGATTTCTTGGTATATTTTCTTGTTACTGATTTCTTGGTATATTTTTTGGTCTCTCTCTCTCTCTCTCTCTCTCTCTCTCTCTCTCTCTCTCTCTCTCTCTCTCTCTCTCTCTCTCTCTCTCTCTCTCTCTCTCTCTCTCTCTCTCTCTCTCTCTCTCTCTCACACACACACACACACACACACACACACACACACACACACTTACTTTGAACTTCCATAGAAGGATTTCTTATTGGTTTACTCCACCAACTGCTACTATCATTCTAGCTTCCAAATGCTATGAATGCCAGTGAGCTAGAGGTTAAATTTAGCAAAGGGTAGCTAGAAACTAGTTTTCTAGCCTCCCCTCAAAGGATTCCCATTGAGAGAGCAAGAAAGTAGGGCGAGATCCAAGTTTTCCATCCCTGCTTCATTAATTCTACCTCTATAGCAATGCAGTAACATGGCATTGGATGTCTCCCTTGTGTGCACTTGTTTTATTGTTGATAGATGATATGAACAATTTATAATGCTCTCATCTCTCCCAAGAAGAAGTAGTGTGAATTTTTCCTGAGGAGAAGCAAAGTAGAGCAAGATATCTTCACCTCTGTCTCCTTTTACCATTGTTATCTACAAGAGAAGGAGAGCTACTGATTTCTTAACTTTTAGTCATTTTATGAATGATACTTTGATGATCTAAACGATTGGAAATATTTCCTAAGCCTTTGACAGATGTTTCCAATGGTTTCTAGCAATTTAATTGAGTTTTGAGTGAGATTTCTCAAAGAAAATAATAACAGGTATTGTTACAATCTTTGATGAACCCATAACTTTGCATCAAATATCTCCATATATGTTGATTTTCTACAAAATCTAACCATACTAATGGATTCTGTGATATTCAATTAGGTCGAATAAGAAATTTCATTGAAAATTTTGATCTTTATGTTGGAGAAATTAATGGCCAAAGTGACCAACTTCATCACACATTTACTGGTTTACACAGTAACAATATTGTGCGTGATGAATCAACCATCTTTCTTGTTGAATATCTTCATACTGTTGATTTTTCCCACAATCTAAATATATAATTGGATTTCTTGACATCCAATCAAGCTAATATGAAGTTTCATAGAAAATTTTGATCTTAAAAGGTGGTGAAATCATTGGCCAGAGTACTCTTGTTCATCGCACTCATCGGGTATGTGCAGGAAATGTCCTACAACTCGTGATTGCTAGTGACACTCACACATGATTTTTGTTCCATTACATCTCGTGTAATTCTCATCTAATTTTAGTATATAGTATCTTGTTTTGAAACCAATTAACTAAGGTACAATTTGGAATGGAATCCCTGGCTGATACTCATTGGTTTTCAAAGTTTGTCTTATGTAGGAAATGCTAGTGACACTCTCCAAAGTTATAGTAACTCTAACTGCAAACATAGATTTCTCTTTGATTTCTTATTGGATTTGAGTATATATTTGGGATGAAGGTTCTTGAATACGTTATAACAATTAAGTGGAAAAATAGTGGAAAGTAGATACAATTTAGCATAGTTTTTGGGGTGGTGCTTTCCTCCACTTGTAGATTAATATATTTTATATAAATTTTCATTGCTTTAATATAGCTTCACTTAATTTGTGTTAAATAATAAATCATGTTAGGCTAGTATATTTTTTCTTAGGATTAGAATGATCCTAGTTTGACATTAGGGAACACCACCTATTATTTCCTAAATATTTTAAATGTCTTAGAAAATCTAATTTGAAATTTATCTCAATTTGTAATAGATAGAATTTCCCATAGTACAATTCTTTGATTCAATGTCATTCCCTTGCATAATGAATACTTAGAAATAATCCATGATTCATTATAATTAGGTTTTACATGGATTACTTAGCATTTGGTAATTTATTTGGTTTTTAATGATCAACGAATTTTAGGCTAGATTTTCAAAGAGACCACATTTCGAGAAATTGGTCATAGTTTCAGTCTACTTATTGAATTATAGAGAGGAATAACTCTTGGTGGACCCTAATACTAGTTAAAGTAATCTCTAATCTCAACCTTTAATCATAGTGTATTCTCCTAATTCAAAGAAATCTAATCAATTTGGCCATTTTATTACCTCATTTTGTAATCTTTTTAGTTTAAATATTTTAGGACCATTAGAGTAGAAAAAATTCATGATTTAAACTAACACTATATCTTGCCTGTGGATTTGACCCTACAATACTACAATTGACTAACAGTGCACTTGCAGAAAAACTCTCAACAAGTTTTTGGTGCCATTGCTAGGGAGGTGGTTTGTAAATGGTTTAACCTTATACAAGAAGAATTAATTCCAGGACCTCACTATAAGATCTACTCAATATTTTATTTTATTTTATTTAGAATTTATATTATTAAAGTTGATAAGTTCCTAATTTTGGACAAAACTAACTAATCAGTTGCTCATGTGTTATAACTTATAGGGGTAAAATAGGCTTTTTAGCCAAAATTTGTAACACATGCATTTTTAACCTAATGACTCAAAAAATTGACATTTTGTAGCTCCAAAAGCTGATATTAGTAAGTATGTGATTATTCATATTTTTTTAGAATTTAATTGACATGGTGATCCAATGGCTAAGATCGATTAAGAAGAAAATGAAAGATCAAGATCAAAAGATTGAGTCAAGACCTAAAAATCATCAATCCAAAATAAGATCAAGGATAAAATTCATTTTTAGGACAAGTAATGGAGGTAATTAGAGGATCCAAATGTAGCCAAAGTGGGCCCATGCACAAGCAAGGTCCACCACCTTTGCATGGGTTTTACTTAAGCCACTTAACTATATTCAAGCCATGAACAAGAGTAAAAGTTAAAGAGCCAAGCCAAACACTAAAGAGAAGAATTTAAGCCATCAGGCTAAGCCAAGAAAGCCATCTAAGCTAGCCATGAAGCCAAGCCAATGGAGCTCTCAAACCTAGTTATCAAAGACGTATGAACCAACTACATGGGAGACCATGATTAGAGAAGAGTCCAAAGAATTATCCTTGGTATTTATGAGGATATTTTGAAGATAATTAAGGGAAAATCCACTATGAAAATGTGGCATGTGGACTAATAATAAGAGACCTCTCCATTTTTTATGTTTTTTTTATGTTTTTTCCACTTTTTTCTTACTTTCCACCTCACAATTAAATATGATTACGAATTTGACTTTTTATTTAAGAGTCTTGTCTTTCTAAGACTCTTCCACCTTAAAATCCCATTCCAACCATTCAATCAATCCCCACTTCCTAGGAAACTACCTAGCCATTCACTTCTCCCTACCTCATCTCTCTTTCTTATCTTTTCCTATTACTTTCTTTCCTCCTATCCACTTTTCTCTCTCTCTCTCTTATCTCATCCCCATCCAAAACACTTACTATTTTCAAGGGCCTCAATGATTTTTGAAAGGGGGAGATGCCTCCTCCTAAAAAAATGGCATCTCCCACCTTGTTGCACATTATTTCACTCTTATATGTCATAAAGGGTGTCATAGGTTCTTCTTTTATCTTAACCCTTATATCTCATCCCTTTCTCCTCCCTTAGGATCACTTATTATATATGTTAGGAAGTTCCCAAAAGAGATAAAAGGAGGAAGAAAAAGGAAGTGAGGGAACTCTTAGGAAGAAGTAGTGATGATCCTCTAGGCTATGGCTTCATCAACATAGATTAGGTTTTTATTGCTTTCGTAGATTAGGATTTGAGTGAAATTGTAGTGAGGCCCATTGTAATTGTAATTGTAATTTTATTTAATTTTTAAATGGATTGTAATAATACAAGGCAAGTGTGGTATGGGGGCCCACACTTGATCATCATCATACCCCTCACTGTGAGTGATCTTCTCCCAAATTTTAATTTTTAGGATAGTGCATTTAGTAAAATTTTATGTTTATGATGGTAGCATAAATCACGTAGATTAGGGTTCTGCATTGATAACTCTTGCACAATACTTAGGATTGTTGCATTGGTTCAAGCACCTATTTGACAAAGGTTATCTTGAGCTCGACTATGACTAAAGCATAGGATGCATGGTTATAGCGTTCTATCTATTAAGGTGTCTGATCCTTTGTTAAGTAGCATGTAGGTAAGCATTAGTTGATTTTTGTTATGCGTTGCATGTTTATAGCTTTATGGTGGAATGGAACTTAATGCTAGTAAGGGCCTCATAGAAACCCTTATAAGATAAGGACTGGATTTCATCACCAGCTCCTTGGCCCACCTAAGAATCAATCAACATCCTTGTATGTAGCAATCCCAACCCTTGAACATTAATTTAAAATCAAGTAAAAAGAGACTTAGGGTATCGGGTTCATAGGAACCTTTTAGAAGGACACAATCTATTGTCACTCTAGTTGTTTTTGAGCATTGTGGTTATAGTGGGTGTGAAAAAATCCAAGTAATTTTCTCACTCCTTCCATTGATGTCGGTTGATACGAGGATTTTATTAACCACTTTATAGGAGAATCCAATCGGTGAGCAGTAGTCAAATTTGGATAAAAGGAGGAGTTGTCTAGATTTAGGTATAAGAAGCTACCACCTATGCAGTAAGAAAATATAATTAAGTCACTACTTGATTTGTGAATACCAATATTTTATTGTACATCATTTAGTTTAGGATTAGCATTTAGGTTTCATATAGTTAGGGTTTTCCATTAAAAAAAAGAAGGTAAGTACCCATTCATTGTATACAACAATCTAGTTTGTTGTATAAAAGTTGAAAATAAAGGACTATTAAGGAGGTGATAGATTTCATAGATTAAATACATCATTGGATAGGATAAATATTTTAGAAACTCAATTGCTTAGGATGATAGCTTCTAGGCAAGTTGCTCTACAACTTCCATACCATAGTGACTATACTTATTATGACTCACAATTTCCTACTCCTCTAAGGCCATCAAGCTCCATAAACAATGAAAACTATCAGGAGCCAGTCGATGCACCTAGTACATTCACATATTTTATCAATGACTACTATCCTGAGATATATTATAATAAACAAGCTAGGCATCATGAACAACCATGGTCTTAGGATTACTAATATCAAGAAGAACCACAATGGTCTCACCCTAGTCAATACTACCATGATTATTTAGATTATCAGGTACAACATCATTAGTTCAACTTACCCTGGCCTTTTTAGTACCAAAATGCCTCAGTAATACCACTCATATGAGTCATTTTATCTACAATAGGAGGAACAATCATTAGGTGAGATACAAAATATAGAATGTTTGAAACAACTTAGTGGCTTAATGGATCAAAATCTTGCTTCACTTGAAAATGTGGCTGAGTTAATAAAACAAATTAGATAAGAGAGTTAAAGAACACTTGAAAGAATGTCATGGTGGGAATTACCAATTCCTATTAAACCTCAAGGTTTTTCACCAACCTTGACCATTGATATTGATAATAGGATGGAAATTTCTTATTATCATTCTAAGCCACAAAGTCCACTACCATTCATACAAACCTCTCACTCATATCTACTCAAGGCATCTCCTGTGCTTATTATGAGTGTGATAAAGAGACTTTCATTGATGAAGAAAATGAAGCCATAGAAACATTCAACCTAGATCATTTAGAATTGTGTCCTACTTATTTTTATGAATTTGATGAAGACACATAACTCCGCCAACACTAGTCCCATGCCCAAATGAAAAAGGAGAAGGGTCTTGCGTTAGGTGCCAGCCAGCAAGGGTGAAGTTGAAGATGATTTTGTTATTTCTTTCTTACAAATGAATATACATTTGTATATTAATTTTTGAGGAAGAAATGAAAATCATCTCCATCTTCTTAAAATATGGCAACCCTTGCGTTAGGTGCCAACCAGCAAGGGTGAAGCTGAAGATGATTTTATTATTTCTTTTCTACTTGCAAATGAATATGCATTTGTATATTAGTTTGTAAGGAATAAATGAAAATCATCTTTGACTTCTTAAAACTATGGCAACCATAACATGACATGAATCAAAAAATGACATTCCCTCAAGCTAGGTCATTCCCCATAAGTGACGTGTTGCATCAAATCTTTGGTATAGTGAAAAATAGGCAAGGGTTGCTAGGGCGTTCTCCCAGAAGCATCGCACTACATTGGATCCTGGGTGTAGTGGTGAAAAATGGGCAAGGGCTATTAGAGTGTCCTCTCGGAAGTGTCGGCTGCATCAGAACTCAGGTGCAGTAAAAAGTGGACATGGGTTCATGCTATGGAGGTTGAGAAGGGAGATAGTAAATAAGATATCTCTAGAGCATAAGATTCATATCGCCACATGGAATATAGGGACATTGATAGGTAAGAGTTTAGAGTTAGTAGATGTGATGAAACATAGGAGAGTTAACATCGTTTATATCCAAGAAACTAAGTGGAAAGGGGCTAAAGCTAGAGAAGTCGATGGGTATAAATTATGTTATGTAGGAAAGGATAATAACAGAAATAACATAGGAATAATAGTGGATAAGGAACTAAAGGATAAAGTTGTGGACGTTAAAAGAATCAATGATAGAATTATAATAATAAAACTTGTTCTAGGAGAGTAGATTATAAATGTTATAAGTGCATACGCACCACAAGTAGGGTTACAAGATCTAATCAAGAGACAGTTTTGGGAAGATATAGAGGGAATCATGCAAGAAATTCCCAAAACAGAGGGGATATTTGTAGGAGCAGGCTTAAATGACCATGTAGGAAAAGAAAAGGAAGGATATGATAGAATACACAGAGGGTATGGTATAGGTGAACGAAATGAGATGGGGGAGACTATCCTCCATTTTACTTTGTCATATAACCTGGCCATTGCAAATACAATCTTTAAGAAGAGGGATGAACACTTAATAACCTTAAAAGTGGACTTCATAAAAGCCAAATAGCATTTTTTCTACTTAGGAATACTGAAAAATCTATGTGTAAGGATTGTAAGGTGATACCCTGTGAGAGTTTAATCTCACAACATAGGTTAATGGTTAAGGATATCCATATCAAAAGATAGAAGAAAGGAAATGAACTAAATAAGTATCCAAAAATTAAGTGGTGGAACTTAAAAGGAGAGAAAATTACCTCATTCACAAATAAGTTAATGATAGAAGGAAATTGGAACTATGAACAGAAGTAAATACCATGTGGATTAGTATTGCTGAGTCCATTAAGAAAGTGGCAAAAGATGTCCTAGGAGTATCTAAAGGTAAAAGGCAATTAATAAAGAAAACATGGTGGTGGAGTGAAATAGTGTAAAAAGTTATTAAAGAAAAACTGATGTGTTTTAAAGCATGACAGAAGACTAGAAATAATGAAAACTATGAACAATATAAAAATGCTAAAAAGGTTATTGAGAGAATAGTAAGTGAGGCTAAACTTAAAGTATATGATGAGCTCTATAATAGATTAGGAACTAGAGAAGGTGAGAAAGATGTGTTTAAACTTGCAAAAGTAAGACAACAGAAGGGTAAGGACTTAGATCATGTTAGGTGCATTAGAAGTAATGATCAAAGGGTATTAGTCAAAGATGATGAGATCAAACAAAGGTGGAAAACATACTTTTAAAAATTGTTAAATGATAATGGCTCTGAGAATATATAGATTGAAAATACTATAAATCTAAATAAAATTGGATATTATAGATATGAACATAGGATTAGAATACCTGAAGTGAAAGAGGCCTTGAAAAAGATAAAATTAAGAAAGGCCATGGGGCCCAATGGTGTACCAATGGAGGTTTGGAAGCATATGGGAGATATTGGGTAGTTTGGTTGACCAAGTTGTTTAACAAGATGATAAAATCAAAGAAAATGCCTGATGAGTGAAGGAAAAATCTATTATACCAATTTATAAGAATAAAGGAGACATACAGAGTTGCACTAATTATTGAGGGATCAAACTTATGAGCCACACTACGATACCTTTTGAAAGAGTGATTGAGAAGAGGTTATGACATCAAACAAGTGTATCAGAGAATCGGTTTGGCTTCATGCCTGGGAGATTTACCATGAAAGCTATTTTCTTACTAAGACAATTAGTAGAGAAATACAGGGAGAGGAGGAAAGACCTCCACATGGTCTTTATTGACTTAGAGAAAGCTTATGATAGAGTCACTAGAGAGTTAATATGGAGGGTGCTGGGCGATAAAGGGGTTTCGTGGGGGTATATAGGCATAATTAAAGATATGTATGAGGGAGCGGTAACAAATGTTAAGACTATTAGTGGAGAGACTGGTGATTTTCATGTCACTGTAGGATTGCACGAGGAGATTCCCTGGTGCTTTTTATTTGCAGATGATATAGTCTTACTTGATGAGATAAGGGAGGGTGTAAACATAAAGTTAGAGTTATGGAGTGAAGCATTTGAATCTAAAGGATTTAAAATTAGTCGAACTAAGATAGAATATATAGAATGCAATTTTAGCAAGGAGAGGAGTTGGAGTGGAACACCAGTCAAGATTGATAACCAAGACATCCTTGTAAAAGACCACTTTCGGTACTTAGGATCAATGATTCGTGAGAGTGGAGAGATTGAGAGGGAGGTTACCGAGAGAATCCAAGTGGGTTGGAACAAATGGAGATGTGCATCTAGAGTTTTGTATGATCGGCAGGTGTCACTCAAACTGAAAGAAAAATTCTACAAGATGGCCATAAAGTCAGCCATACTCTATGGATCAATGTGTTGGGCAGTTAAGGAACATCATGCTCATAGGATGAGTGTCGCAAAAATGAAGATGCTGAGATGGATGAGTGGTAAGATTAGAAAGGGTAGAATTAGAAATGGAAATATTATGGGAAATTTAGGGGTAGCAGCAATAGGTAACAAGATGAGAGAAATTAGACTTAGATGGTTTGGACATGTTCAAAGAAGACCAACAATGACACTAGTTGGAAGGAGTGAGGCAATACAAGTAGAAGGTTCTAAAAGGGCAAGGGGAAGGCATAAAAGAACATGGATAGAAGTGGTGAGGAAAGATTTAAAAACTTTTGACTAAATGAAGCCGTGGTACTTAATAGAGAGGAATGGAGGAATAAGATTCATGTGGCTACTCCTAATTGGGATAAGGTCTTGATGATGATGAAGACACATTTATTGGAGAAGTGAATGAGTTGTTGGATATTGTCCCTTTAATAGACACTTCTCAATGGCAAGCTTGGTTGGATTCCTACAGATCCTAAAATACAAATTGAGCCTTGCAATGTAGAAGATATACGTAATTGGGACATACAAACCTTATTTGAACAATCATAAGATAATAGTATAGGTCTACCTAAAACCTTAACTATGCCAGTTGAACAAGATGAAGAAGAGTCAGTTGATGTACCGGATCTACATCATTATACTTTAGGGTAAACCTTAGAAGATAATCAAGATTTAAGCAAAAGCATGTCCCCGCCTCCAATAATATAAGAACAAAATTTTAGGTAAGGGCAGAGTTAGATTATACCCCAATTTTAGGACAACATAAGGGAAATAGAGGAAATATATGAATTAAATATAATGGTCAATGTGATCCCTAAATTTGGTCTAGAATGGGACAATTCAAGGTGGGTCAAAATATGAGGTGGAGGAATTATGTTGACTACCATGAATTTTTGAAGATGATGGATCATCAATATGATTCCCCACAACTCAAAATCGTGGTGGTCTATAATGTCTTAATGTTACCACCACTAAAAATCTCCAAGTGGAGGCAATATATAGACTATCATAAGATTCTAAAGTGGCATAAGAAATCTTGTCAGTTCATTATTGGGGTTAGAATTAGGGGAATTAGCTAACCTAGTTTGGTCTAGGTTTAGAAAATTATGTTTGTTATAGGCTTTGTATGGTTAAAGACGTTAAACTTAGAGCTCATTAGGAGGCAACCCAAGAATTTTTAAAAAAGTATCATTAGTTTGCATTACCCATTCATCATTTAGGCATCCCATATTTCAAACATTGAGGACAATGTTTAGTTCATGTTGGGGGGTGTAGATATATGAGATTTCCAACTTTTCTTGTATTTTTGAAAATTTTTGAGTTTTTTTTTTGTAAGTTCCTTTATAAAGATGAGAATTTAAAATTTCTAAATATTCAATTATCTTTTGAACTTTAGCTTATTAATAGAGTTGCATACAATTAGTTCACTATTTTATTCTTTTTCTAAAGTGTTTCATGAAAATTAAACTCAGGACAATAATTAAACAAAATAGCTGTATATAGTTTATGTTGAAGATAAAAATCTAACTTGGAGATCCTGAAAAAGATCTATGGAGACTTATGACCTAAGTGAGTTTTGAGCCATTCTTCCTTTTCTAAGTATTATAGATAAATTTAAAATTTTCTTCAGTGGACATTATTTCTTAGTTGGTCTCATTATTCTTCATTTTGGTCAACTATTGAGAAAATCACGAAAGACTATGCCATGTATCTCTTAAGTTTATAATCTTCTTTAAGTCATATGAAACTTCGGAAATGATAGAGACCATCCTTGGTAAACCAAGAACTTTTAGCTTGTGACAACCCTGGTTTTTGTAAGACATTTTGTAATACACTTTTCAAAGGCAAGGCCCTTAATGGTAAATTTTTTTTGCAAACAATACAGCTGAAATTCTTTTCTTTTAAATTCATTTATAACAAAATCCCAGTCTCAACTCAAGTACATAATACATATAGACATTTTGTATAAAATAAATTTTTATTAAATACCAGGAATCATCTAGTAGTTCACTCTTACGCGGCCTCTGTATTATAATTACAAACCATTGTACAAATTACATAATCCAAATTTCAAGGCTTACCTTACATTAAAAACTCTCAATATAATACAGTGCTCTCAAATAAAATAAAAAAAATGTCTTCAATGGTCATACCCTGATTGATTATTCTCTTCAAGTCTTCTACCATCTTGAGCTCTTGATTCTCCTTCTCTATTTCTGAGATATTGAAAACATTTAAACATTTACAATATTTCAACAAGCTATGCTTGGTAGGGGATACAAAAATATACTACTTTACTAATATAAGAATACATACCTCAATCATTATTCCATCACTGTCTTCTACTCATGAGTTATCTCAACATAGAGTATATACATTATTTATGTAGTATAGGTTAAATCTGTTAAAGTAGTGAAAATTGCTCAAATCTTGTTCCTTCCCCTAGCTATACTTCTACTCAGGAGATCAATATTCAACCAATTCTCATACAGGGATTTTCTTTCCAAGAACTCAAGTAGTGGCATCTCATCATGGCATAGGATTACACCATGCCTATCATATGTGCATCGTAATGCAAAATACTTCAGTTCTACTATGCCATAGTCTCAATCTGTACAACGTGCCCGGATAACTGCATAATCATCCACTAATACCAACTGTGGAAATAACAACTCCATGTCCGCATGGGGGGATCATGGTTATCACAGTGGCGGCCTTCCCATGATTGCCCCACCCGACATTTAGCCTCTCTTTGGGCATGGTATCCATCATATAAATTTTAAGAAGTGGGTGGCCAAACCCTCATAGTTTCCCTAGCATAGCATCCTCAATCCTAGTACTGTGTAAAACAAAATCACAAGTCACCATGCTTGTATGTAAAATACATTGTATATATTAGATGATGGGTCTGTTTAACTAAGGCTGGAATACTTTCTATGCCCTATTCTTAGGGTTTTCTTAGTCTACACACATCTCATTACTTTCACCTCATTTGATTAGATCATTAGATTGGATCAGTTGAATTAGATCATGGGGTTGGTCCACTTAGTTGGATCATGTGTTTGGATTATTATCATGCTAAGGTACCAAATATACTTATATCATGAAGGTCTATAATTCTAGACAGAAGATCATGTATGTATACACATGAATCCTTAATACATTCTTGTACATCCACCTACCTCAAAGTAGTATCATGGTCTTGATTCATAAATCTCAAGTGGTATTCACTCCACATTCCCATCATTATCTTGATTCATACATTTATCAAACCAAATGTATAAATTTATTTGTCTATAAGGGGTGCCCTAATTTTCCTTGAATAATGTTTCATCAAGGGTTGGGTTCTCTATCTATATTTTTCTACATATACATACATAATACAATACGACATTAGTATTCTTATTGTTTTTGATCATTCAAGATCCTCTGGATTTTGTTTGATCATCCTTATTTTACTTACAATTTTTATTAGGATTAGATTATTTACTAACCTTTTATGTTCTTATAATTACTACTCAACCAGTTAATGTTTTACTGGTTGAGGATAGCTTATTTCATCCTAAGCCTAGACAACTCCTCTTATGTCAAATTGGCTAAGGCTTATTGGTTGAATGGTTGAACACAAAGTGGTTACTTCAATCCTCATGTACGGAGGCATTAAGACCTCACAAATGTCAACGGAAGGTGGGGGAAGAGCGAGCCTCTATTAGAGAACCCCCTTAACCACCATGTTCATCATCCACTAGGGTGACCTTAACTCAACCTTTCATAAGGTTCCTACAAGCATTTTAACCCTAAGTACTCTTTCTTATTAATTTTAATTAAATCCATGAACATTAAGATGACATTCATGGAGTTTCATTGTTCTCCTATTTTGGGCAAAGGAATTTATATTTCTTATATTATCCTCCTAACTATGGCCCTTACTATCATTAAGCCCATGTCATTCATTCCATGTAATTATTCTTCAATTCTATTTTCATTTGATTACATTATCAATGTAATTTTCATAACATAAGCATTAAATCACAAATAAATAAATAAATAAGTCTAACAATTTAAATCTACTAAGCAATGAAAAAGGAAATTATACTAAAATTAAATAATTTAAATAAAAATTTACATGCCATAACTATTCATCATGATCCAAGGGTCATAGTTGATTCTTATTCATTTTTCATCTCTTTTAGGGTTTAGATCTTGATCTTTCATCTTCCTTTAAATCTAATACATTTTCTTATTGTGATTTCATCATTAGATCATTGATGCATCTCATCAAATGATCTGATCCTTCTTGATCCAACCGATCAAGAAGATCTTAAGTCCTTTTATCCAATTTAAGGGCATAGATCTTAATCTATTCCAAATCATCATCATCCAGTCCATAAATCTATATGATATTAATTTCATATCTTCATCCATACTGTCTAATCATCCTTGATCAACTAGATTAAGCAGATTACCATTCAATTTTATGGATCTTACTACTTTTAAAGTTAGATATCTTAATTAAACCTAGATCAGTCACTTATAACCATTGATTCCATGTTTCAAAATCACAAGATCATCAGTGGAATAGAATTATATAGTTTGATCATCCCAAATTTCACTAATCATAAGAATTAGTAATACTTTTCTTTATTAACAGAATTTTATATGCATCAAAATATAATTTTTTTTAAGTTCAATAGGTTCTACATATCAAGAGGAATCTAACCTAACTTTCCCATCTCAATTTGGAGTTAAATTGAGATCAGAATTGGGATTTTAAGATTTCAAACTATTTTAAGGGCTAAAATTTGATCTTACTATTCTTTTTTATATTTACTTGGTCTAGAAACCCAAAAATTTTACTATGATCATTATCCTTAGGCTTTTGGGATCATCTAAGCCCATTCATCGATTCATATTTCTATTTTGGGATCATCTTGATAATGATCCAAGGTTGTTATTATGGATTTTTGTTATAATCACAAATAAATACAATTCAAAACATACATTTCATGATTTCTATAACTTACAAAAGTAACAAGAATCTACAGAAAGTTTCAGATCTAAATTTAGAGATATATTGAACTCTTAATTATAAAAACAAGATTTTAGTTCAAAATTTGGATGACCCAAATCAAATCTAGGCTTACAGGTATAGGGATGACTAGCGGCCCACACCCGTTACCTCCTATTCTAGGTAGTCGGGCAGAGGTGACTGGCTATAGGCAAGACGGTCCAGATCTCGACTGTCGGATCACCCGTTGCCGGATCTCCTCCGTCCTTTACATCAAACTACCTAGATTTCATCTCTTAGGGTTTTGGGGGCCCAAGAATCCAGCCAGTGACTTAGAAGTTTCATTTGAGCTGTCCAAGGTGGTGAATCGGGGCATGATCACCAGTGAAGATCATCAGAGAAACAATTCTAATGAGCCCAAAACCCAAAATCAACTGAGGGAAAATGAAGAGGGAGATGAGATCCACCTACCTGGGGTGTTCAAAGTCTGGAAACTTAGTTGGAAAATAAGAAAATCAACACTTGAATAGTGTTGCTGGAGTTGTTCCTATTCGATGGGTTGATTGATGAATACTCCATCGATTGATGTAAAAGGATAGGGCTTTTGTGTATTTTGATGCGTCGAACATTTTTAATTGAGTGGATTAAGGATTCAACGGTCTAGGAAGAATGTCTAATTGAAAAACTATAGTAGGGTGAAAACCTTGCTCATCAGGGATAACACATTTAGAGACGCGCCCGGTGATTCAGGGGGAATATTCCCCCTGATGCGTCTGTGGACGCACTAATAGAAGAAATAAAAGGGGAGAAAGAAGGAATAAAAGAGAGAGAAGGGGGTGGAGTTTTGAGATGAAATTTTTGGGGAGGCTAGGGAATTTTGTGATGAATTTTTTGAATAGTTTTAGTAATTTTTTCTGAGGTATTTATATGCATTTTGGGATTTTTTCATGATTATATGTAATTATCATGTTCAATTCTTTTTATCATTAAATGGTCCTTGGATTCTCACTACTACCTCCTTCTCCACTAGCAGGTGGCAGTAGTTTGATTAATGAATGCACATTTTCTAGCCATTGGATTCCTTTGGGGGTCCCTTGTGGGCCCCACGGGGTGTGAAAGGACCATGTTGCCCTTTTATGGAGAAAAATCTGTTTTATTCCCCCAAACTAGGAATAGAGCTTACTTAGTGGCGTTGGAATCATATTTTTGAGTAAATTCTAAATATTGAGGTCTTAGTTCTTGGTTATGGGTAAAAATACTATTTTACCCTTTTATTCATAAAAATGGAGAAAAATAAGGATTTTTCATCTAAACTCAAAATTCGTCATGCGTACAGTCATTTTAAAGGGTTTGTCGAGTATGCTTTCAATTTTATATGTCTTATACTTTGATTGTATTTCTATGAGAAGTGTATTTTTTATAACCCTAATATTCCAGTCTATTTTTTCTTGAAATATTTAATTTTATTATTTATTCAATCTCCTTACAAAAGTTAGGGGTGTTACATAGCCTTCTCTATATTGTTTTTTGCTAATTAGCCTATTGAGCCTTTAAAATATTAGCCTTTTCTTTGTTAGCCAAATGACCTTTACCTAGATTGAAATCCTATAAATGTATCCATTGCCCATTTGTTTTGGAAATATGTAGAGAGGATTGAAGAATATCTTGAAAAAAGTATGAACAATACATTTCAAAAGAAGAAAATTAAAAGGGTGAAAAAGGAGAAAAGTTCAAAAAGGACATATGCAAAGCTTAAACAAAAACGATAGCCAATGAAAAAGGAGAATGCTCACTCTTGCAAGGAAAAATGGAAAAGTTATGAATACACTAAAAGAAGACCCTTACATATTTTCTAAATTACCTTTGTTTACCATTATGCCCATTCTTTTGACAACCCTTACCTAAGCCTATGTTTCGTCCTAATAGAAGTTCGAACTTGATCTTAGAAGTAGTATGGCTTGGATATGATTATAAATGAATAACGAGTTTCGTAGAGTGTAACATTGTCATTAGTTGATATTCTTTCAAGAGATCGTCATTATCATTCTTTCTAAGTTATTGTAATAGCCAATAGGTCCACCCAGTAACAATATTGTTCACTTTCCACTGACGGCGCCCATGCACCGCCAGCAGTCACAGCTTTGTTCTTGCCCAGTTGCCCAGGTAAAATACTTCATTACTGGTAGAGTCACTCCAGACTCTTATCAACAGCCCACAACTTTTTCCCCTAGCGATGTGGGACTAACTCTCGATACCTCCCACCTTTGTCCCTCAACCTATCTTGGGGTGTCCCCCTCAAGGTATCTTGGCGACAGCAACGGTTCACCTCTCCCCCTTAGGGGACATGCGTCCCCGTGTGTTCACGCGAGTGCCCACGTGCGGTTAACCACCCACCATCGGGTAAGGGTTGGGCTCTGATACCATTGTAACAGCTAGGAGGCCCACACAGTAACAATATTGTCTGCTTTCCATTGACGGCGCCCATACACCGCCAGTAGTCATG
This sequence comes from Warburgia ugandensis, assembly GCA_035236585.1. Lineage (NCBI taxonomy): Eukaryota > Viridiplantae > Streptophyta > Magnoliopsida > Canellales > Canellaceae > Warburgia > Warburgia ugandensis. Next base: position 53,370,890 of record CP141139.1, on the reverse strand, counting down.
GCTTTGTTCTTACCCAGTTGCCCAGGTAAAACTCGTTGTTATTGGTAGAGTCACTCCGGACTCTTATCAACAGCCCACAACCCTTCCCCCTAGCGATGTGGGACTAACTCTCGGTACCTCCCGCCTTCGTCCCTCAACCTATCTGGGGGTGTCTCCCTCAAGGCATCTTCGCGACAGCAACGGTTCACCTCTCCCCCTTAGGGGACACATGTCCCCGCGTGTTCATGCGAGTGTCCACATGTGGTTAGCCACCCACCATCGGGTCAGGGTTAGGCTCTGATACCATTGTAATAGCCCGAGGGCCCCACATTGCAACGATATTGTCCACTTTGGGCTTTAAGCCTGCATGGTTTTGCTCTTCCCCCTTAGGGGAAAATCAGTTGTTGCAAGGGAAGTCCTCACCACTCTTATCAACAGCCCAGTCTTCCCTCCCCAGGCGATGTGGGATTAACTCTTAGTACCTCCCTGCCCTTGTTCTCTTAGACTATCTTGGGGCATCCCCCTCAAGCCATCTTGGTGAATACCTGCGGGTTCACCTTTCCCTGTTTAGGGACAAGTGTCCTCGTGTGCAGCTAGCTCGAGTTACTGGTAGAGTCCGAGGTGACTCTACTAGTAACGATGCATCTTGGCTCAGGAACAATGCGTCCTGGGGCCAGGAACAAATCCTTGAGGTGACCAAGATACCTTGAGGGTTGCCAATATGGCTTGAGGGGGACATCCCAAGATAGGTTGAGGGATCCAAAGAGGACAATATTGTTACTATTGGACTCAGGCTGTGGACTTCCATTGCAACGAGGCCTTTTCCCCTAAGAGAGAAGACCAAAACTGTGTGGGATAAGCCCAAAGCAGACAATATTGTTGCTATGTGGGGCCCTTGGGCTATTATAGTTATTGTTCCTTTGTATGGAATATGTGAGATTTTTGAATTTGATGAACAACATTTTACTCACATATTCATGAGAGATTTAAACCTTTCTAAGTAACTTCTTTCTGAGTGTTTAGTATATCTTGTGAGAATTGAAGTCAAAGAATACATTTAGATCGTAATTTAGATTATATTTGGTTAGAAAATAATAATTATATTAGTATACAACACACTTGCCTTCTAAAGTTTAATGAAATAATGGGATATCTTTAGCATAAGGGTAGGATTTTAAACCTTTTTGTTCATCTTTATTAGCAGGCTAAAGTTAAGATGTAATATAAGATGAATAAAAGAAAAAAAATGTTCTCAGATGAATGAAGGATTTCATAAAAGTTTGAGAATTTTGTGGGTATATTCACTACAAACCCTTACGAGGCATAACTCGTCCACTAGGAGTAATCTAGGAGCTTAACGGCTTGTTACATATGCTAAATGCAAGCATGAGTACCTTCATAAGTGGAACTTTGTATTAGTTTTTATAAATTGATTTTTTGCATTTTTTTTAGGGACTAGCAAAGTGTTGGTTGGGAGATGTGATAAGTGTTTATTTTTTCATAAAAACTGCCCAATTAGTTACCCATGTGTTGTAACTTATAAGGGAAAAATAGGATTTTTAACCAAAATTTGTAACCCGGCATTTTTTACCTAATGACTAAAAAATTTGACATGTTGTAGGTTTAGAGGCTAATTCGAGTAAGTATATGATTAATCATATTTTTAGGATTTAATTATAGATTTTTTAACCTTTTATAGGAAGAAAGATGGTCATCCGATGGCTAAGATTGATCGAGAAGAAAATGGAAGATCAAGATCGAAAGATGGAGTCAAGATTTAAAAATCATCTATCCAAAATGAGATCAAGGATGGAGATCATCTTTAGTACAAGCAATGGATGCAATAGAGGAAACAAAGATGGCCAAAGTGGGTTCATGCACAAGCCATCCAAAGTCCAACACCAACTTAAGCTACTTAGCCATATTCAATCCATGAACAAGAGGACAAGCTAAAGATCTAGCTAAGAGACTAAATCCAAAGAATTGGGCCATCGAGCTAAGCTAAGAAAGCCATCTAAGCTAGCCATAAAGCCAAGCCAATGGAGCTTTCAAAGTGAGCCATCAAAGCCACATAAGTCAAGCTAAATGGAAGGCTATGATTGGAGGAAGAATTATCCTTGGAATTTATGGGATATTTGAAGATAATTGAGGGAAATTTTAGTAGTAAAAGGTATCATGTGGACCAATAGAAAGGGACCCCTCCATTTTTTATGTCTTTGCATGTGTTTCTTACTTTTTTCTTACCTTCCACCTCACCACTAAGATGCACTATGAATTTCACTTTCCATTCAGGAGTCCCACCTTTCTAAGGCTTTATCATATTTTTAAACTTCTATTCCAACCATCCAACTAATCCCCACCTCTTAGGAAACTACTTAGCCAATCACTTTTCCCTACCTCACCTCTCTTTCCTCCCATCTTCTTATCTCTCTCTTACTCATCCGATCCAACTACACTTGCCATATTTGCCTCAATGATTTTTGTAGGGTGAAGATGCCTCCTAAAAAAATGGCATCTCCCCACCTTAAGACAACCACCAAGGGCACCCTTTGTTTCTCTTTGATAAAAACCCCAGGCAGCCCTTCAAAACTTGATCCTAGTCAGCCAGTTCTATTTATCTTTCATCTCCACCATACCTTAACCCTAGGACACCCTAAAAAACTTTGAAAACAACCTATAAAAGAGGATATGAAGAGAAGAATAGGAGAATGCCTCCTCCAAGGGAGGATGCGTCTTTTTCCTAAACCCCCTTCTCTTACCTTTTTGTATTGAATCTTCTTCTTCTTCTTTGGGTGCGCTTGTGAAGACCTTGAATTTTGACAAACCCCCCCCCCCCCTCCCCCTTTTTTTCTTTCTAGAAAACTAAATTCTAAAATTATACATTTTTATCTAAAATTCGGTAGAGTTTCCTTCGTTTTTCGGACTTTAGCATTTAACGCATGCTCTGCGAAAATACCTGATACATTCATAAGATTTAATATAATGTAAGGATTTAAAGATTTTCTTTCTTTTAGAACCGTATACTATTCACAGCTTCAAACACACTCATTAGTCAAAATCTACCAACTATTAAGTACAACAATGTATCTTTAATAACAACCAGACAACTCTTTATTTCAATTAGAAAGTAAACGTGTCACACCCTTCTCTAGTTTTAAATATCTCTTCAATCAATCACCTTTTTCTCCTTGTTAGAAGTTCAACTTGAAATTGTTGGCTGTAAGGGGGGTGAGTACGATGACTTACAATGGGAATTTACAAGGTTAGATAAAACCATGTCAATCAAAATTCATATCTATTTAGTATAATTTATAAGATTTTCATATTAGCTCCATCAGTATCCATATAAATCAAATAACCTAGAATAGAATTGTGAAGTATAACTTAATACATCTCAAGATGTTGTTCATAAAATTCAATAAATCTCCAATGACATAAAGATTTTAATAAAACAATTCAGCATCATTAATCACAATCTATCGAAGCATCAACTATCAAAGTATCACTAATATTCTAGGATATCCTAGCATGAGCGGACATGTCTCACATAAAAAAAAAAAAAAACATAATGCCCACTGGCAAGTTGCGGCTCTGCTATGCATCAGAATCGTGCCTGGATACCTCATCCACTACACCGCCTCCATGGGAAGGAACGAATCAATACAAGATGGAGTCTATCCCATATCCTCCACCCTTAAACCATATATTGGTATTTATATCAAAAGGAACTAGGGGCCAAGCTGGTCCTATGTCATACATAGCTAACGTGAGTATCTAACTGACCACTCACCCAGTGTAAAACAGTTCTCAAGAATCTGATTTACAACTCAAGTTAAATCCTGTATTTGATGTCTAACTGGTCATCCAACCTATATAAATTTTGTCTTTAGACATAACAATGGAATTTCAACTAAATCATTAGAATACTTCTGTATACAACAATTTCTTTAAGAAACCATTTATATCGGAATTCTCTTTTATAAAAATAAATTAATAAGATCCAAATAAATTTCTTTTTATTTCTTTTGCCATAATACATAATTTATAACACATACTTACTTTTTGAGATTATTCAACCTATTACGTTTGTAACACTTTCCACTTTACTTTTGGTGAGATGTTCAGCCTACTTTGTAACTATAGCCAAAAGGGTTGAGTTCTTTTTAAATTTTCTTCCTTTGTAAGATTAGATTCTATGAATTAAACAAAACTAGGGCCACTATATAAGTTGATATTCAATCCAATAGATGGAATCAATGTTATAACCAATCACTTACTATAATACTAAATCAACAACTAACTCTATTTATCTATTTCATAATAAAATCATTGGAAACTTATGTTTAAAAGCTTGTTAATAGTTCTAAAATTTTCAATGACTATTAATTTATCAAAAATATTTAAACTGTGCTAATTAACCTAACTATCAATTTTATAAAGGATAGTCATCAGAAGTTAACTGTTTGTATAACAATATAAGATTTATTTTTCGGTGCCAGTTAATATTAAAAGTTCCTAATTGTTTGTAAATCAACATAGAATGGTATTCCAATGTTTATCTTTAAACTGTACCAATTAACCTAACTATCAATTTTATAAATGATAGTCATCGGAAGTTAATTGTTTGTATAACAATATAAGATTTATTTTTCAACTCCAGTTAATAGTAAAAGTTCCTAATTGTTTGTAAATCAACATAGAATGGTATTCCAACATTAACAACGAATGCTTACTCACATGGGGATATTCGATTCATCATCCATAGGAGTCTTTTAAATGGAATGATTAGTTAAATTTAAATGTAAACTAGTTTCTAAAAATTTTATTTTTTACAATTGTATAACTTCAAATCTATCTCAAAAATAAAAATTTCTTCTGGATAATAGTTTATTAAACATATTAGATATAAAAATTTTAGTGTAAAGGAATTTTTACATCAAGTCACCATATAACATATATATCAAAGTATCAGGGTTCTGTAGGATAAAAACTTCATACTTTATCTGATTTTTTTTACTAACTAGCAGTTACAGATTACATCAGAAATCAAATTACAGGAAAGATAATTATGGAACAATCAAAACTATGATTACTATTGGAAAGTTCTAAAACAATAGATTACTAATTATACACAACATGATTCATAAAGACAACTGCTATTTGTAAATGTAGAACCATAGATTACTATCCCATAAAACATGTTTCAAAAGTTTACTGCTTGAAGTTTCAAAACAACAGAATTTTATCATTATCATGATTCAAATATTTATGTTATTAATAACTAGAAAAGTTTGAAGTATATCAAAGCATACAGATATTGATTTAAAAAATAATAATCGAAGCTAAATTTAAACAAGTAAAAACCCATTTTCCCCTTACCTACAAATGCTATTTTTCTTTGCACACTTTCCAAATCTAGATATCCTCTAGTTTTCCATGAATAAAATCAAAAAATAAATGCTCTTTTCTCTGCGTTTTCAGCCAAATCCTTCTTCCCTCTTCAGGTTTTTTTTCTAGGGCTTCCATGCAAAAGCCCTAGTTCTCCTTCTCTTCTTATGCCCTTCGTTTTCTTCTTCTTCTTTGGTTCTTCACGAAGAAAACCCAAAATCTCCCCTCTCTTCCTTGCATTTTCGGCGGAAAAGAAAACCCTTCTTACTCTACTATTTTCCTCTTCCAGGCTTTCATGCAAAAAGCCCTAAAATTTTCTTCTTCTTCTTCTCTTCTTCTCTTCTTCTCTTCTGCTATTCTTTGTTTTCTTCTTTCTGTTGGGTGTTTGACGTAGAAATGAAATAAGGAAAACTTCCTTACTTCATTTTAGTTTTTAACCCTTTTCTTTTACATGTTTGTAACTTATTATTTGTTACTTAGTTTAATGAGTTTTTTAATCTCAATTGTCAGATTGTTTTAGTTTTGACATCTTTTATTTTGAGCCATTGGATCACTAAAGGCTCAGTTTTATAATTGTTTATTTATTGCTAGCTTTGTCTATAACCGTTAGATTATCATCTGATGTTAATTATTTGTAACAATTTTTCTAATTAATTTACTCTCCCATTTCCCTCACATGGGATGTGTATGGTATCATGTGGGTTTCCATATTTAGATGTCCACATGGCAAAAATTCGTATAAACCAAATAATTAATTAATAAAATAAAATAAATTAACGTGAAAACGTAATTTCTTCTTAAAAATAGTTAGGGAGGTGACTTGATGTCCAAACCTCGCTTTGACATGCTGTACTTAGGACTGCTTAGCTACACTTAGCTTAGGTTGTCAACTCTTGCTAGATTAAAATTTTTATTAGTAATATTCTAACTATACATAATTTATTTAATTAGTTAAAATTAAGTAATTTTTTTAGGTTTATTTCAACTCACTTTTATACCATAATAGTAAATAATTGACTTTAAAAATTTGCATAATTTATAAATATAATGTTTCTTTATTTCTAAAAAATGTGGGCCATTACAGCACTAGTCTTCTCCAAGTGCTCTACACATAGGCATGGTCTTGTAGTTCTTCCTTGAAAGGTTGGTTTGTTCACTTTTGATCTTCTTCTCTTTCAATTGCTTTTAACTTTCATTGTTGTTAGCAGAATGTTTATTTTATTGCTACAGTTCTTTTTGGTTGTGACTCAAGATTCAATGTACTTTTTTCCTTAAAGTGACAGCTAAGGGAAAGTCACCTTGAATCTAATCTCCTCCTTGCTTAGATCTTTTGTTAGTGCTTTCATTCTCATGCTTCTTTTCCTATAATTATCTTCAATGGTTCACATGCAACTTTCTAGATATTTAGATATTAATTAAAGTGTATTGGGGATTTACTTTTGAGCATATGTTATAAAACATGGTGCGCCTATTCTATGAATATAATGGACCATCTTTTGTAATGTTACTTCTTTTCAGTACATGTTGATGATTAATGGAATCTCTTTTGACTGATGGATGATAATGATTTCTCTTGTTCAGTTGTTGCACATTGATTTAATAGTATGATGGTTAATTGAATTCCATGTTTTAAATTCGCAAAACATTCAACCAAACACTTATGGAAACCATGGGTACAACTTAAAATATTGAACTCATGATTTTTGAAGGTTCCTTTGGTTGAAACTAGGATAATATTGGAAATCTCCATGGTTGTTTACAATTCATTAGTTTAATTCCTCATCTCAACAAGCATGAAGAACATTTTCTTTATCATATCATTTGATTCCTCGTGGGATTTACCTCCTTACATAAATTAATACAATCGATTCATGCAGTAGTTTTACCTTAAAATCACAACAAAAGTAGTTATGTATAATTCATATAGATAGCATTCATCTTTTGATTATTGCATATTTTCTAGGTTGTTGTATTATTTTATTATTATTTTTTGCCTTCTAAGGACAAATTTATCTATTTAAGATGATTTTGTTTGTCACGACGGATGACAATTGATTAGTAAGTGCATTGTCCCTTACAAGATCAAGGGTGGATTTCATCACTACCTCATGGCCCACATAGGTTAATTTTCACCTTTCACATACCCTAGCCTTTAAGTTTTAGTTAAAATAAATTAGAAGAGACTTGTAGAGGCTTTTGAGCTCATAGGACCCTCTTGGAAGGAGGCAAACTATTGTCACTCTAGTAGCCCTAAGCTAAATCACCACGTTGGTATTTAAACAACTAAATTTGCCAACACATCTTATGACTCAAATTACCTACAACTAATTGAGAAGGGTGTGGGCTAGTTGATTTAGCAAGGATCTAATTGGTAAATAGTAGGATAAGTCTAAAAGAGAGAAGAAGCTGTCTATATTAGGTTATTCTAAAGGGTACTCCCTTTACAAAAATCAAGATGATTATAAAATCTTTTAGCTTGTTAGTAAAGGGTTTATTGATTGTGTCCTTTGTTTGTGCACCATTTTAAGTTACTTCATATAGTTTAGTTCTTTAAAATAATAATAAAATAACAAGTTTTTTTTGTTGTATGCACTAGATAGGTAATGAAACTAGAACATTAGTCAAACCAATCCAACATAATATATAACCAGATTAGTTGCCTACGATGGTGGATCAAGTAGATCAAGGGGGAAATTTATTCCTTAGAATAATAGAGATCAAATTGATCCTCAAATTCTCTTTAATGATGGACCACCACGTTACATGGATGATGAAGATCTTCCACCATGGATGAATAATCCAACACCATATGGAGATTTCAGAAGGAATCAACTGAGTGAATGAGACTAAAATAGTCAACATGAGGATAATTGAAATGATCAACATCCTCATGGGAGGACATCATGAGATTACCTTCATCCTACTCGTACCAACACACTATCATGTGTCATTTTACCTCAAAATGTTGGTGCAGTTGAGTTAAAGATAGGAGTAATTCAATTACTCCCTAAATTTCATGGGTTGGATATTGAGAGTCCTTCCTTAAACCTAAAAGAATTCGATGAAGTGTGCACTACACAACACATAAAACATTGGCTTAGGGCTCAAGCTATTCTCTTTTTCCTTAAAGGAAATAGCTAAGATGTGGTTCAATGAGCTTCCTGCAAGTTCAATAAGAACTCAGAATGAAATGTCAAGGGAGTTCTAAAAAAATGTTCTTCTTAACACATAAAATCAATACTTTTTGCTAAAAAATCATGAACTTCACTCATAAGAACCTTCTACCAATGCTAGGAAAGATTCGTGGATACTAACCATGATACATTATTAACTTCTTTTATGAAGGGCTCAGTTCTACAATGTGCTAGTTTGTAGAAATAATGTGCAAAGGTACCTTTTTGAATCAATGATAAGTATTCAATTTGGTATAGGAAGTACTCAATTTGTAACTCATGTGTTATAAATTATAGTATTATTTCTAAGGTCTTTTCAAAACTTCATAACACATGCATTTCTGACATAATAAGTCAAAATTTTTGTAGTTTTAGGAGCAAATCCAAAGTAAGTATGTGAATAATCACATTTTTTAAAATTTTAATTAGGTTTTTTTTTTTTTAATCATTTGTAGGTGTTGAGGAGCTGATCCAATACTGAGATCAAGTAAGATAAGATTTGAAGATAGGTGTAGCTTTAAAAATTTACTCGTAAGTGCACGAGTCAAAGTAGTATTAGCATGCGAGAGAGGTCGATGCCGTAAAGAATCTAACAGCTTGTTGTTAGGTGGATCCTTATTTAAATTATCTAAACTAGCCAAAACAAATGGTTTGTTTCCCATTCTAAGAATTTAAACTAACATGGAAACTAAAAATGCATGAAATTAGAAACTTTGTAAACCTAAACATGAAAACTTACTAAAATTAATCTAATATGCAACTCATGTAAACAATGATCAATCAAAACTTAAACATGACCTAATTTAAGAAATCAAAACAAGCAAGCCTAACAGGACACATGATTCAAATGTGGAAAGTGCATGAAACAAAGTAACCTAAAAGGCATTAATGGAACATGAAATTATGTATAAACTAGGATGCAACCTAAGATAACATGGGATCCATGAAATTAAAGAACTAATTCATGGAAACCTAAACTATACAAGCAATCTTCTAAGATCTACATAACAAGTCCATGCACATGACCCATGGATGGTGTGCATGGTTCAAGTGTGTAGTTCATGTGAAAACTAAATGCACTTTAATCTAGAATGATATACATGTTCTAAGCAAGGAATGGACATCTTAACAGTCATGAAAAAACCAAATTTAAAGCACATAAAACAACCGTAAACATTGCACCATTATCATGGAAACAAGACTTACATTGATTAAGTTAAAATTGTATACAAGTGTGGTGCACACTCTCCATTAAGGGTGCACACCATTCAGTGCTCCATAAGAAACTAAAAAATACATCATAATCAATCATCCCACTTTCTAATCTCAAGCATGCAAGTTACTTAATAGAGATGTAAGGAAAAAGAAGTGGAAATAATGAGAAACAAGGCAAGGGATAGGCAAAGAACTTAAGGAGAAAGATGGCAAGGAACTTGACCTAAAAACGACACTGTCTTGGTTGTCACTACAAGAGAGTTGTAACCTTTAAATTCAAGGATCTAAGGTGTAAATAAAAGGGAATTAGGAAATAAAGCAAAGAAACTGAGGCATGAATTCAAGGAACAAAACAAGCGATAAAACAAAGGCAAGCAAATAAGGAAATAAGAGACAACTAATTTAAACTTAGAGGCATCAAAGAGAGAACAAAACCCAAAGAAATGAGGTGTTGAAGGTCTGGAGAAGATGGCTTCCACAAAGGAAGATGCGTTGAAGACTTTAGAGGGCAAAAAGTTGGGAAACATCTACTTTTTAAGAGGGAGGCGTCTATCCCCTCTCCAAGATGTGTTTGACATGGAATCCCTTAAGGAGTTTTATATGGTGTAGCTGCCTTCTAATCTTGTTAGCTTATGATCCTATGATGGAGATGATATGGATGGAATGTAAGATTAGGAATAGATCTAGGGCAACAAAAGAGGAAACTTAAGATAGATAAGAGGACATCTAAGATGGGGACAATGTCGTAAGTGCCACCTTTTTAGAAAGGTTCATCTCCCCCTTGCAAAAATCAGGGATTTGATTTTGAGAAATAGAAAGTAATGAGAAAAAGGATGGAGAGTGAGGGAAAGAGATTAGAATGGAAGAGGATGATGTGGAAAATTGAAGGTAGGTGGTTAGCTAGAGTAGGACTCTTAAAAAGGTGGGAGTTTAGGAAGGTGGGAGGGGTCACCTTCTTAGGTAGGTGCATCTTCCCCTAAGTGAAATCATGGGATGGATGTCTCTTGAGGTGGAGGGAGAAAAAAAGATGAATGCAAAAGGGGAAAATAAATGTGGCTTTTCTTATTGGTCCACATGCATGCTTACCCATTTTTATTTTCACCCAAAGATCATCTTAAAATCCCACATTTTATTTTAGGATAATTAAGTGAAATTCTTCTCCAATGGTGTCACTTTATGTAGCATTGGCTTAAGTGGCTTGAATGGCTCACTTTGAGGGCTCATTTGGCTTGGCTTCATGGTTCACACCCTTGGCTTTAATGGCTTGACTTGACTCCTTAGCTTGTCACCTTCTCTCATGACTTATATGGCTAAGGTGGCTTAAATGGCTCCCATGCAAAAGTGGTGGGGATACATGGCTTGTGCACATGCCCATTTTAATCACCTTTACCCCTTCCAATTTCATCCTTTGCTTAGCTTAAGATCATCTTGATCCTTGATTAAACTTTGGATTGATGATATTATTCCTTAGCTTACTTAGGTTTCTTAGATAGAGTAGGAAACTTCATGAGTGACTCCAATTCTCATCTCTATAAATCTAGGCTGTTGGATTACCTTCTCATCACATGCAAAAGATAAAAAATCCAAAGTCCTAAAAAATTTATGATCATTCACACAATTACTCCTAATTAGCCTTTAAACCTGCAAAATATCAAACTTTTAAATTATTAGTTCAGAAATGGATATGTTATAAATTTAAAAAAAACCTTAGAAATAACACTATTTTTTGTAACACATGCGCTACTAATTGAGTACTTTTTATACAAATTTGAACCCTTATCACTCTACCGGCTAGCGTTTTCTAGTCCCAAGTAAAACATTAAAAAATTCCTAAAGAGGATGCTATTTTCGTAGGTACTCACGATTTCATTTAGCATATGCAAGAAGCCTTTAAATCCTTAGGTTACCCCTAGTGGACCAGTTAAGCCTTGTGAGGGTTTGCAGTGAATATACCCATAAAATTCTTAAAGCTTTATTATTATTATTATTATTTTATGAAAGTTCTTTATTCTTCTTAGAAAATTTTCTCCTATTCAGCTCATATTAAATATCTAACTTTAACCTACTAATAAAGATGAAAAAAAGGCTCAAAATCTTACCCTTATGCTAAAGATATCCCATTATTTCGTTAAACTTTGGATGCTGAGTGTGTGAATAGCAAATATATATAATTAGGAGTTTCATAGTCAAACATAATTGAAATTACTGTCCAAATGTATGCTTTGACTTCAATTCTTACTAGATATACTCAGAAAGGTGTAAATCTCTCATTAATATGCGAGTAGGATATTGTTCATCAATTTTAAAAGTCTCACATATTTCATACAAAAGAACAACAACTTAAAAAGAATGATAATGGTCTGATGAAAGGATATCAACTACTAAGAATGTTACTCTCTACCAAATTTCCTACACATTCATAACCATATCCAAGCCATACTTCTCCTAATATTAGGTCAGGACTTCTATTAGGATGAAACCTAGGCTTAGGCAAGGGTTATCAAAAGAATGTGTATAAAGGTAAACAAAGGTTGTTTGGAAAATATGTAAAGGTCTTCTATTAGTGTATTCATAACTTTTTCATTTTTTCATACAAGAGTAAACATTCTCCTTTTTTAGCGGCTATCATTTTCTTTTTCTTTTTTACTTAACTTTATATATAACCTTTTTTGAACTTTTACTTCTTTTAAACTTTTTGATGTTCATATATAGAATTGTATTGTTCATGTTCTTCAATATTCATTATATATTTCTAAACAAATAGGGAATAGATATATTATAGGGGTTCAATATAGGTAAATGTAGTTTGGTGAAGAAAAGGCTTATATTTTAAAGGCTTAAGGGTCTCGCTATGGAAAAATAACTTAGGGAAGGATAAAGGATTAGGGTTAAACAAGCCTCTTCATTTCCTAGGTTTCAACTGACAATAAACTTTAGAGATATCTGGTATAGTCTTTTATGATTTCTCAATAGTTGATTAAGATGAAGAATAATGAGTCCAACTAAGAACTAATGTTCGTGAAAGAAAATTTTGAATTTATGTATAACCCTCAGAAAAGGAAGAATTGCTCTAAACTTACTGGGGTTATAAGTCTCCATAGATCTTCTTTAGGACTTCTAAGTTATATTTTCTATTCAACTTAAACTATATATGTTACTATTTTGTGCAATTAATATTTTGAGTTTAATTTTCATGAAACTTCAGAAAAATGATACAATATTGAACTAATTATATGAACCTCTATTAATGAAATAAAGTTCAAAAGATAGTTGAATATTTAAAAATTTTAAATTCACATCTTTGTAAAGGAAATTTTTTATTTTTCAAAAATACAAAAAAAAAACTTAGAAATCTTATGCATATCTACACCCCCTATCTTGAACTTAACATTGCCCTTAATGTTTTGAAATATAGGACACCCATATAATAAATGGTTAATGCAGAACACTAAGACTTCTTGAAAACCTAGGGTTACCTCCCAATGAGTTCTAAGTTTAACGTCTTCAGCTAGACATATCCTGTACTCTACCCTAATCCTAGACCTAATTAGTTAGCCTAATTTTTTCTAACTCTAGCAATGAAATGAAAAAAAAATTCATGCCACTTTAGAATCTCATGGTAGTCTATATACATTGCCCACCTTGAAATTTTTGGTGGTGGTAGCAATGTGACTTAGTAGACCACTATAATTTTACAGTTGGTGAGACCACATTGAAATTGATGGTCCCCCATTTTAAGAATTTCATGATTGTTAATATAATTTTGCCACCTCAAAAATTGTGGCAGTGGTAACATGATGACCAATTGAACCACCATGAATTTACAATTTGTTGGACCATATAGAGATGAATGGTCCTCTTTTTCACAAATTTTGGAATAATAGTGACCATTATAGTCAATTCATATTTTTCCTGCTTCACCCTTACACTATCCTAAACTTGGGGTATAAGCTGGCTCTGTATTTTCTTAAGAGGTTGTTCTTATATTAATGAAGATCAGGACATAATTAAGCTTAAACCTTTACTAACTTTTAATGTCTACCCTATAGTTGGTTGATGTTGACCCAGAACATCAATTGACACTTCTTCTTCTTCTTCTTCTTCTTCTTCTTCTTCTTCTTCTTCTTCTTCTTCAAGAACATGCAAGATTTTAGGTGGGTCTACTTTACTATTAGGAGTTTGATCAAATATGGTCTATAGGTCCCAATTGGGTACTTCTTCTACACTGCAAGGCTCAAGTTGTATTTCAGGGTCTGTAAGAGGTTCTACTCAGTCTTGCATTGAGAAGTGTCCCTAAAGGCTTAGTGTCTAAAATTCATTCTCTTCATTAATGGATGTCTCATCATCGTAATCATTAAATGAGTGGTATATGACCTTGGAGGTTTGTAAGTATGGCTGTGAAGTTTGTGGCTTAGAATGATCACATGCAATTTCCATCCCATTATTGGTATCAATGGTCAAGGATCGTGAAAAACTATGTGGCTTAGAAGGATCATAATAAAGTCCCATCCTATGCTCTTCCATTTTCCTTATTTGTTTCATTTCCTCTATCCTGTTTATAAATTCATCAATGTTTTTATTATTATTTTCCCATATTGGTTTCATTTTCTTTTCCCATTCATACTATTCAGCCATAAATTTCTTATGGTCAAATCTAAGTAATTGTTGTGTCTCTTCACTAAATTGGATCTCTTCTAAAGATTGTTGCTTAGCAAATGACTCATATGGATGGTATTGGTAGGGTATTAAGGTGCTAAAAAAGGGCCGATCAGGTTGGACCCATGAGTGTTGTCCCAAATATTCTTGATAATCATGGTAGGATTGATCAGGGTGGGGCCATGATGGTTCTTCCTGATAAGGTTGATAATCCTGAGATCATGGTATTTTGTGATGCCTAGCCCATTCACTATAATCTTGGTTGTTTGTCTTAGAATAAATAATTGCTAGGTTCAGGGAATGCACTAGGTGCATCCACTTGCTCCTGATAATATTCATAATAGATGGAGCTTGATGGCCATGAAATAGAGGGTTATGAAAGCTTAGAACAGGCATAGTCATTATTGTACTGAGGTTGTTGATATGGCTTACTATTTTGCCTTGAAGCACTTAACCTATCTAATGTACTATTCATCCTATCCATCATAACATCAAATTTCTTGCATAGATCAAGACTAGATCTTGTCTCTATCTCATACATATTCTGATAATCTAATGGTTTAGAAGTGAAATAGTATGACAATGGTTTTAGACCATCCCTTTCTTGATAGGACATTGTACTCAACTTTATATTCAACGAAACTAATCGTTATATACAATGAATGAGTACTTTTCTTTTTGCTTTTTATGTGAAATTAAAGAAAACCCTAACTATATGATGCAACCTAAATGCTACTCCTGAATTTAGATGATGCATAACCAAACCTAATAATTTGCTAGTGAGCTCATTAGACAATCTTTGATACTGAGTAGAGTGGTAGCTTTTAGACCTAAATCTAGACGGCTCCTCCTCTTAACTATTACTTATGAATTAGGTTTTGTTCTAAAGTGATTAATACAATTCTCATGTTGGGAGGCATTTAGACCTCAACCAAGATCAATGAAAGGCATGGTAAAATTACTTGGATTTTGCATACCCACTATAACCATGATGCTCAGAAGCCACTGGGTAATGATCGATCTAACCGTTTAGAAAGCTTCCTACGAGTCACTTACTACTTAATTTTAAAATAATAGTTCAAGGGCTAGGATTTCAAATATATAAGGAATTTGATTTGGGTTAAGGATCTGGAGATGAAATCTAGTCCTAATCTTATGAGGGTTCCTATGGAGCCCTTACTAACAATGTGATTCATTCTACCATAAAGTACTTAAACATGCAATTCAGTATGAGAAAAGCAAACTAATGCCTACCTATATGCTATCTAACAAAGGGTCAAGCACCTTAATAGACAGGACAATATAACCATGAAGCCTATGCCTTGGTTATAGTCGAGCTCAAGCTAACCTTTGTTAAAACTAATGAACCAACCATAAATAAAGATGCAATAAATAAGATGAATGCCCTAATCTATATGAGTTAGACTACCATCAAGGATGCAAATTGTACTAAATGAAATGATACTAGAAAAAGTAAAGGGGAGTGAAGGATGCTTACAATGGGGCTTTAGATGAAGATCAAGTGTGGGCCACACTTACCCTGTATTAATACAACCCATTTAAAATTGAATAAATTATTACAAATTACGAAGAGGCCTCACAACAAGTTCACTAAAAAAATTATAAACATTAATCTAGGAAAGCAAATAAATCCTAATTAATTTGATGAAGTTTTGGCCCTAGGATCACCACCGCTCCTTTACCAAATTTCCCTCACACAAAGTCAAGCAAAATTGGTCTATTTTTGAGGAATTAGGAAATCATGCAATTATGAATGCAAAACTCTAATCTAATGCAACCTGAACCTAGACTATGGATAAATAATCTAATGTAAGATCCAACTACAAATTTGTTGCGATTCTCTAGGAATAATGCCAAAAACTTGGTGTAACTTTAATAATTTACTGGCAAAAGCACGAATTAAAATAGTATTAACATGTGAGAGAGGTCAATCCCATGAAGAATCTAATGGCTTGTGTGTTAGGGGATCCTTATTTAAATTATTTAACCTAGCTCGAAGCTTTGTTTCTTATTATAGGAATTTAAACTAACATGGAAACTAAAACTTCATGAAAATGAAAACTTTCTAAACCTAAACATGGAAAATTTCTAAAGTTAATCTAACATGCAACTCGCATAGACAATGATCAATCAAATTAAAACATGACCTAATCTATGAAATAAAAGCAAGTAAACCTAACATGATGCATGATTTAAACATGGAAAGTGCATGAAACAAAATAACCTAAAATTCATTAATGGGATATGAAATTATGTATAAACTAGGATGCAACCTAAGCTAATGTGGGATACATGAAAATAATGAACTGATGCATGGAAACCTAAACTAAACAAGCAATCTTCTAAGATACACACAACAAGATGATGCACATGACCTATGAGTGGTGGACATGGTTTAAGTGAAAACTAAATACACTTTAATCTAGAATGATATACATGTAATCTAAGCAAGGAATGGATGTCTTAACAGCCATGAAAAAACAAAATTTAAAGCACATAAAATGGCCATAAACATTGCACCATTGTCAATGAAGTAAGACTTTCATTGATTGAGTTAAATTTGTATACAAGGGTGGTGAACACTCTCCGTGAAGTGTGCGCACGATTAAAAGTTCCATAAGAAACTAAAAAATCCATCATAATCAATTGTCCCACTTTTTTATCTCAAGCATGCAAGTAACTCGATAGAGATCTAAGGAAAAAGAAGGGGAAACAATGAGATAGATGGCAAGGGATGGGCAAAGAACTTAAGGAGAAATATGGCAAGGAACTTGATCTAAAAACTACACTCTCTTGGTTGTCCCTACAAGAGAGTTGTAGCCTTTAGATTTAAGGCTCTAAGTAGTAAATCAAAGTGATATAATAAAAATGAACTAGGCAATAAAGCAAAGAAACTAAGGCATGAATTCAAGGAACAAAACAAGCAATAAAACAAAGGAAAGAAAATAAGGAAATAGGAGACATCTAACCTAAACTTAGAGTACATCAAAGAGAGAACAAAACTCAAGGTGATGAGGTGTTGAAGGGTTGGAGAAGATGGCTACCACAAAGGAAGATGCGTTGAAGACTTGAGAGGGGGAAAAGGTGGGGGACACCTACATTTTAGGAGGGAGGCATCTCTCCACTCTCCAAGATGTGTTTCACCTAGAATCCCTTAAGGAGTTTTATATGGTGAGGTTTCCTTCTAATCTTTCTAGCTTATGATCCTATGGTGAAGATGATATCGAGATTAGAAGGTAAGATTATGAATAGATCTATGGAAACCAAAGAGGAAACTTGAGATAGCTAAGAGGACATCTAAGATGGGGGGCAAAGGTGGGAGGTGCCACTTTTTTTAGAAAGGTGCATCTCCCCCTTGTAAAATTTGTGGATCTAGTTTTGATAAATAGAAAGAGATGGGAAAAGGAATGGAGAGTGAGGGAAAGAGATAATAATGGAAGAGGATTATGTGGAAAATAGTAGCTAGGTGGTTGGCTAGAGTAGGACTATTAGAAAGCTAGGAGTTTAGGAAGGTTGGGTGGGCCACCTTCTTAGGAAGGTGCATCTCCCCCTAGGTGAAATTGAGGGATGGTTGTGGGTTGACGTGGAGAGAGAGAGAGAGAGAGAGAGAGAGAGAGAGAGAGAGAGAGAGAGAGAGAGAGAGAGAGAGAGAGAGAGAGAGAGAGAGAGAGAGAGAGATTGATGAATGGAAAAAGGGAAAATAAAGTTGGCTCTTCCTATTGGTCCACATGCATGCTTACCCATTTTGATTTTCACCCAAATATCCTCTAATTATCCTCTTAAAAACCCACTTTTTATTTTAGGATAATTAAGTGAAATTCTCCTCCAATAGTATCAATCCATGTAGCATTGGCTTAAGTGGCTTGAATGGATCACTTCGAAGGCTCATTTGGCTTGGCTTCATGGCTCCCACCCTTGGCTTTAATGGCTTGGATTGACTCTCTCATGGCTTATATGGCTAAGGTGGCTTGAATAACTCCCATGCAAAGGTGGTGGGAAAGCATGGCTTGTGCATGAGCCATTTTAATCACCTTTTGCTCTTCCAATTTCATCCTCTGGTTGCCTTAAGATAGTCTTGATACTTGATTACACTTTTGATCGATGACATTTATGCCTTAGCTTGCTTAGGTTTCCTAATTAGATTAGGAAACCTTAAGAATAGCTCCAATTCTCACCTGAATAAATCTGAGCCATAGGATTACCTTCTCATAACCTACAAAAGATAAAAAATCCTAACCAACTCCTAAAAAATTTATGATCTTTCACATACTTACTCCAGATTAGCCTCTGAACCTGCAAAATATCAAAGTTTTGAATTATTTAGTAAAAAATGCATGTGTTACAAATTTGTAAAAAAAATCCATAGAAATAACATTATATTTTGTAACACATGGACTACTAATTGGGTACCTTTTATACAAATTTGAACACTTATCAAAGATTAGGATAAAAAAAAGGCCAAATACCTAAATGTCATCATTCCAAAGTGTGATCATGGTTCAAGACCATCTTAGGGCAAGTGAAAGAAGGCAATGGGAAGCATCAAAGTTGACTAAAATGATCAATGCGAGCAAGCCATGAATTTTTGCCACTTTGCCTGATAATTGGAGCCATACATGAGGTTTTCTAATCTAACTAAGAAACCTAAAGAAGCCAAGCCATTCAAGTTTTGAAGGCAAGAGAGTTAGCCACTCAAGCCATCAAGGAATCACTATTAAAGTGATCCACCAAGCCACATAGGAGCCATGCTAGATGGAGTTACATGATTAGAGGATCATTCAAGCAATTATCTCATACTAAAAGTGTAATTTTTGAGGCATAATTGGAAGATTTTTGAGAGATAGTTATAAAGGGTAAGATGATCATGCATAGGTGGAAGAATCAAGAGGGAACCCACTCTCTAGTTCTAGTATTTTATCCTTTCCACACATTTTTGGCTTAAGGAGGGAACCACATTCCTAAGAGGGTGATGCCTCCCCCTTGCTTAGTTGTCAATTTAGGTGGTTTCCTAATTAGGAAACCCCTAATCTACTTCAAATCAAAGCACATTAAAATCCTAGATCTTTTACCCATCTTTTTTGCAAATCTTATTTTCGTTTCTTTCTCTTTTTCAACAGCCAAACCATATAATTAGAAGGGAAGCAGCCCCAGGCCACCTTCCTAAGAAGGTGATGCCTCCCCCCCTTCTAAAGACATTGAAGCTAGCCATGATGTCATCTTATTACCTCGCTCTCTACCTCACTTTCCCTTATTGAAACCCTAGATCTAGATCCACTTTCCCTTATTAGATTAAGACTTCATTCAATTGGAAACCATCCATCTATAAATATCCATGAATTACACATTTTTTACCAAGTAGAGGCTGGTGACAAGACCTTGAAAAGTTGCACTCTAGCTTAGTGATCTTTGGAGCTTTGGGCTTTGGATTTCTTTTGGAATACTTGAATTTCTCAAGCCTTTTTTCTTTGTTTTTGCACTTAAATTCTAGGTTAGTAATTTTTTTCATTGCTTTATCTTCTTAATTTGCTACCTTGTTTTAATTTTTCTTTCACCCTCATAATTCCTTGTAGATTTTCCTTAGTTCTTTGCTTCCATTTTCTTAGTTTTTCTTACTTATTCATCAAAGATCCAAGTTAATACTTCTTTGGTAGTGATTATCAAGAGAAGGTAAAGCTTGAATAATTGATTTCCCACCTTGAAGTCCATGTTTTTAGCTTGAATTTGGAATTAGTTCTAGGAATTTTTGCCTTAACTAGTCCCACCATTCCTACTATATTTCTCTTGAATTCTCTCTTGGATTTCACTTGCATGTAATTTTAGTGTCATTTGAGAGCATTTGAGTGTGTTGGATGTTCAATTTTAATCAAGTTTTAAGTGTGGGAAAAGTGCATCTTTTTCATGTTCTAATCTATGTGTAATGAGCACTATATTTGATGTACTTTGGCATTCAATTAATAAAGTTCATTGAGGATTATTATTTATTCTTGCTTTTAGTGTTGAAGTGCTTTAGATCTTGAGTGTAATCTTGCATAAAAAGTGCTAGCTCATTTGCTTTCCATTCTTGGTTTGATTTGAAGTTCTTAAGTGCTTAAAATGTGGAAATTTTTTATTCAATTTTCATACTTAATTTCCAGCACCTTATTCATCATAATTGGTTCATTCCTTGGGAACCCATTTATATTTTTAGTTACTTTAGTGAGTGGTTTGTTTAGTTTGCATGTTAGTTAGCTTTTAATTCATAATTTCTAGCCATCTCTCACCCATGAACCATGTGCACAACTCAATGAGTAATGTACATGGTAATTGGGTGGCTTTCCTTTAAGTGGATTGTTGATCTTTTATTTCATGTTAGTATAGCATTACATGTTCAATTATTTACATTTTTGTTTATTTTTAGAAAATTTTCTTTTTGAGTTTTAGAAAGTTCCAATTTTAGAAAGTTTTTGGTTTAGGAAAGTTTTAAATTTGAAAAGTTTCCTTTTCAGTACATTTCCTTAAGTTAGTTGGTAATTTAATTCATGCTAGTTTTGCATTAGTTTCCTTTAATTTAATGCATGTTAGTTGCATAAGTTTCTAATTCCATTGCTTAGTTTTAATTTTAGAAAGTTTCTTTTAATTGTAGTTTCTACTTTTATGCATATTTCCTTTCTTTTGTCATTTACTTGCCTAGTTTAAATTCAAATCCAATTAAATATCTTTCTTATGCTGAAGTTAAGAACTTTAAATAAGATCCATCTAACATACAAATTCATGAGATTCCTCGCGGGATTGACCTCTCTCACGGACAAATTTACCACATTGATTCATGCGCTTTTGAGTATTATTAAAGCTATACCAATAAACAACCAGAGCAAGCACAAGTGTACTTGGAATGGTTGGCTAAGAGTGCTCAAACCTAGGTGAATTTGGAGAAAGTAGATTACCTAGATAAAACAAAGACTACCACATCTTCTACGAGAGGCATCTATACCATGAAAAAAGATGACATGAATGTGACATAGCTTCCCTGATTAGAAAAGTAGAGGCTATATAAATGTGGAAAGTTGCCTTTAAAAAGGTCAAATAGGTATGTGGTATTTGTGAAATTTCTACACACCTTACCCAAGAATGCCCTACTATCCCATCATTCTAAGATATACTTCATGAATAGGCGAATGCCTTAAATTCGTATAAACCAACATTTTCCCCATATTCTCAGACATACAACCTCAATTGGAGAAATGATCCTAACTCCAATTGGTGAATTGAACCAAATGCTAACATCTCATACTAGGTCCCCTTCTAACCCCACCAAGGACCACTTGCTCCTGGACCATATATGCCTCCACCTAAGAGCTCAGAGGAGGATAATCTTCAATAGTCCATTCAAAGCCAGAAAGGGAAAAATTTGCAACTTAAAGCATCTATGAGTGGCATCAAAAACATGTTCACACAGTTTATGCAAACCCAAGAAAGAGGAAAATTTCTTGTCCAACCACAAAAAACCTGTAAGGTGCATGTGGCTAGGACAAAGGGTTCTTCAATCTTGAATACTGAACAAACTAATTCACTCATCACTCTTTGAAATGGGGGGTGCTTCAAAAGAATGATTCTATTAAGATTGATAAAACCTAAGAGACTCTTTAGGCTAAGAAAAAGCCTATCATTGAGGATATTGTAGAAAAACCTCATTATCCCACTCTCCCACTGACCCATGTCCCATCCCACTTCTATTTCCATGATGGCTCTGTCAAATTCCTAAGGTAGTTTCTAGTGTGAGATCTTAGATATTTTTAAACAAGTCAAGATCAACATTTCAATCTTAGATACCATCAAACACATCTTGTCATATGCTAAGTTTTTGAAGGACCTTTGTATTGTCAAAGGAAAATTGAATTTGGATAAGAAGGCTTTCTTGACCAAACTAATTAGTTAGATCTTTCAACATCACACAAAGACTAAATATAAAGATCTAGGTTGCCCAACCCTCACTTGTATAATTGGAAACTATAAGATAAATCAAGCTTTGCTTGATTTGAGATCTAGCTTGAATCTATTATTGTATTCAGTATTGAGCAACTACGTTTGGAAGAACTTAAACCAACTACCACTACCCCCTAGCTAGCTCATGGATCTACCAAAATACTGAGAGGGATAGTAGAGGATATGCTTATCCAGGTAGAACAATTATACTTTTCAGTACATCTTTTAGTTCTGTTCATAGAGCCGGTGCTAAATGAAAGGAATGAAATACTAGTAATTCTTGGGTAACCATTTTAGCCACATTAATGCCTTAATCAATTGCCAAAATGGTATGATGAAGCTATCCTTTAAAGATATGACATTAGAGCCCAACATTTTAAGAATTGCAAGTAGTTAAGAGAATCTATTGATGACTTAAAGAGTGTTAACTAATAAATTCAATTGTGGAAGATCAGTTTGTTAAGCCTTCCTTATCAGATCCACTAAAGCCCTTATTTGGTCCATTTTAATGAATTTCAATAGGACGCATTAATAGTGGTGTTAATGCCCTCCTTAATTTTGTTCTTGTTATGGACATAGGAAATGACAACCTTGGTTTGAGGAATTTCCACATAGGGAATCCACTCCTATCCTATCTTCAGCTGAACCTCCTAAATTAGAGTTAAAAACTCTACCAACTAATCTCAAGTATGCATACTTAGGAGCAAAAGTGACTCTCCCTACCATTATCTCTTCCCAATTAGAAACATCCTAGGAGGAGTGGTTAATTTAGATTTTAAAGGACCACAAAGGTAATAAAGGTTGGACCCTAATGAATATTAAAGGCATCAACCCTATAATATGCACTCATAGAATTTACATGGAAGATGATGCTAAGCCATCTTCTCAAATGCAGCATTGGCTGAATTTAAATATGAAAGAGGTAGTTGGGGTAGAAGTTCTTAAATTGCTAAATATGGGGATCATCTACCCCATAAGCGACAATAAATGGGTGAGTCCAAACCAACTGGTACCCAAGAAATTTTTTTGTGATAGTTGTCCCCAACACCAACAATGATCTCGTTCCTACTTGAGTTATGGCCGATTGCCTTGTGTGTATCAATTTTAGAAAGTTAAACATTATCACTCGAAATGACCACTTCCCATTGCTCTTTATCAATCAAATGTTGAAAAGAGTAGTAGGACAAAGTTCTACTATTTTCTAGACAATTATTCCAAATATAACCAAATAGAAATCATGCCTAAGGATCAAGAAAAGGCATATAGTTGTCATTGAGTTTATGTAATGCAACTGCAATATTTCAAAGATGTAGGTTGATTATATTCAGTAATACGGTAGAACATTTGCTAGAAATCTTCATGGATGATTTCTTAATTTTTGGGGATTCATTTGGTACATGTTTGAAAAACTTGAAAAACGTCCTACAACATAATGAAGAGAAAAATAAGTGACATTATATGATTCCCAAGGGAATTGTACTGGGGCACATTACATCATCAAAAGGAATTGAGGTACAAAAGGCAAAAATTGATCTCATTTCCAATCCACCCACCCCCATAAATAATTATAGGCATTTGCTTTTTCTTAGGACATGTACAATTTTACAAGAGGTTTGTAAAAGATTTCAATGCAATATGTTGTTATTTTAATTAAACTCACAAGTGTACGAATCAATGTAGTATTCTCAAGCAAGCAAGGTCAATTCCACGATGAGTGAACTATTGTGTTGCTAGTGGTTCTTACTTTAAACTACCTAACCTAACAAAAATTCAAGTGATTTTTTTTTTCTACACTAAGAATAAAAATTAGAATATGAAATTAGGAACTTCTAATTTATGACTTTCCAAATTAACAACTTTCCTAAAATCAAACTCTCATAAAATGCAATTTAGAAGCTTTCCTAAACTACCTTTCCTAACATGAAATTAACAACTAAACTAATGGAAACATGCATTAACAAACTACTTCACTAATTATTCAAAACTAATAAAACTAAGCAACCAAATCAACTATTTTAACAAGTATGAAAATTTTGATTACTTTTCAACTAATTAAGATGTAAAATAATGGAATCTAATTGCAACCAATGAGTGAATTAAAGGAAAGATTACAATTGACAAACAATGAAAGGAAAACTACCCAA
Source organism: Warburgia ugandensis (assembly GCA_035236585.1). NCBI lineage: Eukaryota > Viridiplantae > Streptophyta > Magnoliopsida > Canellales > Canellaceae > Warburgia > Warburgia ugandensis. Next base: position 53,346,352 of record CP141139.1, on the reverse strand, counting down.
GTATCATGCATGTAACCAAGGAATTGTATGCATGATTCATTGGATATAAGAGGGCTAAAAGCGAAATAAGATGTAATGGCAGATAAGGAACAAAACTAAATTCAAGGTGACTTCCCTTGGCTGTCACTCCAAGGGAAAACTAGACTTGAATCTTAGTTTAAAAGCAAGGAAAATATAGCAAAAGATGGCATGAAAAGAAGAAATTCCATAAAAGGCTAACCAACCATTAAAGATGAATAAAAACCCCACAAATCCTAGGTTGAACACTTGAAGAAGAAACATAAACCTTGAAAGTTTGTAGTAGCACCCAAAAGCATTACAAAATATCTAGCAAAAGGAGTACAAAATGCTGGAATAAAGTGGATGTCTCTTTCCTAATGGAGGAGGCATCCTTTTACAATGGAGAGAAATAGTCCTTTTGATTGGGTTTTGGGCTGATTTTATAATGGTTGTCATATTTTTCCTAGGGTAACCTAGTATTAAGGTGTGGCGGGGATTAAAGAAGATCAAATTGAAGGGCCAGGATGGGGAAAGAGGATATACCTCAATTAGGAAAGTGAGTGGAGGAGGGCTGACTTAAGGAAGGGCAATTAGGTGGGAGACGCAACCTCTTTGGGAAGGGGCTTCTCCCCCCTTCCAAAAGTTGTTGAACTCCTATCTTTTAGGAAGTAGGTGGGAATGAGATGGGACATGTTAAGTGACTTACTTGGTTGGTTAAGAAGTTTCTTAAGAGGTGGAAGGAGTGATAGTTTTGAAAATTCATAGTGAATCTTAAGGGTGAGGTGGAAATTAACAAAAAAGTGGCAAAAAGTGAGAAAAACTCTAAAAATTGGTTGCTCTCATCCCATTGGTCTACATTCCCTCTTATTTTAATAGATTTTCCTTAATTATCTTCAAAATAGCTGATGGACAACTCTCTTGAATCTCCTCCAATCCTAGCCTTCCATTTAGCTCAGCATGATGGCTTCAAAGGCTAGCTTTGAAGGCTCCATTTGCTAAGCTCATGGATGGATTAGGAAGCTTCCTTGGCTTCAACCCTTGGCTTGAGTGGCTTGTATGGTTTGTCTTTAATTCCTTAGCTTGTTACCTTCTTTCATGGTTTATATGGCTAAGGTGGCTTCCATGCAAAGGTGGTGGGAATGCATGGCTTACTTCATGGACCCACTTTGGCCATATTTAGCTCCTTTAATCACATTCATTAATGGTCCATAACATGATCTTGCCCTTGATCTCATGTTGGATTGATGATTTTGAGGCTTTGACTTGATCTTTTGATCTTGATCTTTAATTTTCATCTCAATCAATCTCGGCCATTGGATCACCACATTACTTCCTATAAAAAGTAAAAAACCTTAATTAAATCCTAAAAAAATATGATTAATAACATACTTATCATGGATTAGCCTCTGTACCAACAAAATATCAAACTTTTGGGTTATTAGGTAAAAAATGCATGTGTTATGAATTTTGGTCTAAAAATCCTAATTTAACATTATAAGTTATAACATATTGGTACTAATTGGTTAGTTTTTATGTAAAATTAAAAACTTACCACATCCCCCAACTAGAATTTTACTAGTCCTGAGCAAAACATGCAAAAATTCATTTACAAAAACAAGTACAAAGTGTCACTTTCATAGGTGCTCTTGATTGCATTTAGCACATGCAATAAGCCCTTAAACCCTTAGGTTACCCTTAGTGGTCGAGCTAGGCCTCGTGAGGGTTTGTAGTGAATATACCCACAAAATTCACTAAGGTTGAGTTTGCTATTTTATCTCAGAGAATCCTCATTCATTAGCAATCTACTAGTTTTTCACAACTTAATGGAGAAGATTGACCCTTTTACAAATCATCCACATACGAAAGACATTTTATTTTAGTTATTTCTTGGAGTGCATATGTGTGTGTATAGCCACATAAGTTTTGACTTCTAACTAGATATGCTTAAATTCTATTGGAAATATATCTTGACCTCAAATCCTCATAGGTATACTTTTAGAAATGAAACTCTCAGATTAGGGTTCAAACACATTTCTCTCATTATGTGACTGAATCTAACAAGCTAATCATTCACATAATTCTTTAAATGCTAATGAGATAAAGGAAAGTTATCCTTAAGAGTGGAAGTTATTACCAAGAATATTAGGGGTAATTACCTTAATTCCTTCTTTTTATCTCCTCTTTAAGGCAATGTTCCTCCTAAAATCAACAGGTCTTTAACTAAGATGAAATGTAGGCTTGGGAAAGGTTTAGAGAAGAAGGGTATAAATATTTTCAAGGATCAAAATTGAGTAGAGGTCTTCAATGAATATCTGTTAGGATAACTTTTCTTTTGCCTATACTTAAAGTGAATATTTCTTTGTGTTTTTGTCTTTCTCTTTCAAATTTTATCCTCTTTTTTCTATTTCTGATACTTCTTTCTTTTTATTTGGCTTTGGACTTCTTTGAAAGAAAGATGACTAATTTTCTCACTTCTTTGACTTTTTGTCCTCTTTTGAACTTTTGAACTAACTCTACTCATGTTTGAAAATGGGTAATGGTTATTTATTTTACTAATTTATTTTGGGTTAAGAAGGAAAAGGCTTAATAATAGGCTCAAAGGTCTAACTAGTGGTATGCAATATACTAGGTAGGCTTTATGTCTCTGGGATGAACAAGGATGGCCTATATCATTTCCTAGGTTTCTTAAAGCCTATTAGATTCATAAATTTTCTAGAAATAAAGCTATTAATCCTATTTATTTTTTATTGTTAACCAAAACAAGGATAACATGATCTCCTTAAGTTATGTACACTAAAGAAATTGTGAAATTATTTATAACTCTCTGAAAGAAGATAGCCTCTAAACTCATTGGGTTATAGGTCTCCACTAATTTTTCTCAAGATCTCTAAGTCATACATCTCTATTAGTCTTAACTATGTGCTATGTGTAAATAGTTTTTGAGAATTAACTTTCATCACATGCTTCAACATATGAGTAGTATGCAAAACTAGTCTTATACATTTCCATTAAGAGGTGAAAACATTAGAATTACTAAATTATGAACATCCAGTTCTCAATACAGTAAGGGAACTCTTCCAAAAATGTTTTTCTTTTTCTTTTTTGTTTGAAAATGCTTAAGAAAATTCAAAATCCCTATATGTGTCTACACCCCCCATCTTGAATGAAACATTGTCCTTAATGTTTGAAAACGTAGGATCCTATATGGAAAGATGTAGAAGATGGAGATTTTAAAAACATTTGGGTTACCTCCCAGGGAGGGCTAAGTTTTATGTCTTCAACTAGACTTAATGATGAGTGCAATGATGGTAATCTACAAGGGGTCCTATAGTGGTAATCGGGTCATGATACTAAGGTGCCTCTAACAGTGTCTCATCAATCTCTGGATGAGGCATCTCTCGGAAAGGTTTTAACCTCTGACCATTGGCTTTTTGGATTTATCCATCCTTCTCAATCTCGATGGCCCCATGAGGATAGACAGTGCGTACTATATAAGGTCTAGTCCATCTAGATATAAATTTTCCTAGGAATAAATGCAATATAGAGTTATACAATCAGACCTTTTGTTCAGATGTGAAGGATTTTCTTAAGATTTGATGATCATGTGCAACCTTTCATTCAGTCTTTGTATAATCGTGCAGAGTCATATGCATCTTTCCTCAATTCTTCCAACTCACTGAGTTGGAGTTTCTGGTGGGTCCCAGTAGAATCTAAGTTAAAGTTGATTCTTTTGATAGCCTAATATGCCTTGTGTTCTAACTCTATTGGTAAGTGATAGGCCTTTCCATAGACCAGGCTGTAGGGTGACATCCCTATAGGAGTCTTATATGTTGTACGATAATCCCCCAAAGCATCAAAGTTTTAGAGACTAGTCTTTCCTACTTGGATTGACTGTCTTTTCTAAAATCCATACCTCTACTTAGCCACTGCTTTGAGGGTGGTATGGGGTAGCTATTCTATGGTTGATCCCATACTTTTGCATTAAATTCTCAAAAACTTTATTACAAAAGTATTTCCCCCATCACTGATTGTGGCTCTAGGAGTACCAAATCATGAAAAATATTTTCTTTTAAAAATTTTACCAGAACCTTATGTTCATTGGCTTTGCAAGTTATAACCTCCACCCACTTGGACACATAGTCCACTCCCACTACGGTGTAAAGATTTCCAAAAGAATTAGTAAAGGGTCCCATGAAATCTATGCCCCAAATATCAAATGGCTCTACAATAAGTATTAGGTTTAAGGGCATCATATATCTCCTTCCTAACTACCTAATCTTTAACACTTCAAACATGTTGTATAGTAAGCATGTGCATCCTAAAATATGATAGGCCAATAAAAACCACACTACAAAATTTTTGCACCAGTCTTTCTAGAGTTAAAATTGGCCCTCACATGCACGATCATGACAAAAGGAGATGACTTGATTATGTTCATTATCGGGGATGCATCTACTAATCACCTGATCAGCACAATACTTGAATAAGTACGAGTCGTCCTAAGTAAAATATCGAACCTCAGTAAAAAATCTCTTTTTATCTTATTTGGTCCAATGATTAGGAATTTGTCCTATAACAAGGTAATTAACAATATCACCATATCAAGGTAACTAGGAAATATGCAATAACAATTCATCCATAAAGGATTTAGTTATAGTCATGTGATCACTAGCATGCTTCACCACTAGTCTGGATAAGTGATATGTTACAACATTTTCAACACCTCTCTTGTCCCAAATTTCTAAATCAAACTTCTGTAGTAGTAGTATCCAATGGATCAACTTAGGTTTGGCATCCTTTTTAGAAAGAAGGTGCTTTAAAGTCACATGATCCGAGTGTCCTATAACTTTAGACCCTAATAGGTAAGATTTAAATTTATTCAAAGCAAACACTACACCTAACAACTCTTTCTTTGTGGTCGAGTAATTGAGTTGCAAATCATTTAGTGTTTTAATATTTTAATATATTACACAGGAAAGTTTATTGATGAACTGCCCCAAAAAAGTTTCAATGGCATAATTCGATGCATCACACATTATCTGGAAATGTGCGTTCCAATCTGGTGGTCAAATAATGGGTGCATAAGTCAACTCACCCTTAAGTCGCTCAAATGCTTTTTTATAGTCCTCATCAACATCAAAAGTGGCCTCCTTTTTAGGTAAATTACAGAGGGGCTTGGAAATTTTGCTAAAATCTTTTATAAAGCGTCTGTAAAAGGCAGCATGTCCTAGAAAGGAGCGAATTTCTTTTAATGTCCTTAGTAGAGGAAGGTTGGCTATTAAATTCACTTTTTCCTTATCAACTTATATCCCTTTGGGCGATATTATGTGGCCTAAAACTATCCCACTCTGTACCCTAAAATGGCACTTTTCCTAGTTTAAAACAAGAATTTTCCCTTGTCACCTTGATAGAGCTAACTTTAAGTGGTGCAGGCACTCATCAAATGATGACCCAAATACTAAGAAGTCATCCATAAATACCTCAAGAAATCTTTCTACCATATTAGAGAAAATGTTCAACATACACCTTTGAAATGTAGCTGGAGCGTTACAAAGCTCAAAAGGCATATGTCCATAGGTGAAGGTTCCCAAAGGGCAGGTGAAGGTGGTCTTCTCTTAATCCTCTGGTGCTATAGGAATCTGGTTGTAATTAAAATGTGCATCTAGAAAATAGTAATTGTTATGTCTTGTCAACCCCTCTAGCATTTGGTCAATGAAGGGTAGAGGAAAATGATCTTTTCTCGTTATAGCGTTCAATTTACGGTAGTCAATGCAAACTCTCCACCTAGTAAGAAAAAAATCGAAAAGTACAAAAGAATGTTAACTTCAAGACAATGAAAAATAATTGCCAACCCTTAATAGGAGCCCTCTACTTATTTTTGAAGACTTTGAATACCCTATGCATTCTTTTCATCATTGTCTTAAGCCTATGTTTCATCCTAGCTAAATACCTATTGATCTTAGGCTAGATATGGTCTTGAGGGGGATATAAATAAATAGAGATTGGAGTGTGATATTCCTTAACTTTCTCTTAGTAATGATATCATTTTTCTAAAGGGATCATTAGTATATTCCTTAGCATCTTTCATTCTTTAAGATAACAAGCTATTATAATTCCAAAAACTTTGCTCACATAATTAAGAGATACCTTTGACCCTTTTTCTGAGAGTTTTGTTCCTGTGTGTATATTTAACTACGAGATTTGAGGTCAAAACATATTTTTGAAGAAAATTTGAAGTCATAATCCACTTAAAAGTAAAAATCTATTGTGTATATAGACTGTATACACACTACACTCTGAGATATAAGTTTAAAAATCGAATATCTTTAGGATATGAATAGGGTTGTGAGTATTTCATGTATTTCTATTAGCTTGCTAAAGTAATTGAAGCCTAATAGATGAGAATTCTATGACATAAGCTTAGTAATCAATTGCTTTTTGAATTTTATGGATAAATTCACTTCAAACCCTGACAAGGCCTAACTCATCCACTAGGGGTAACCTAGGGGTTCAAAGGCTTGTTGCAGATGCTAAAAGCAATTGTGAGTACCTATAAAAATGATAGTCTTTCAATAAAATAGTTTTTTTAGACTTTGTAAGGGACTAGCAAAATATTGTTTAAGGTGTGTGTTAAGAGCTCAATATTGTATTCAAAAACCCCAAAATTTGTATTGTTTTAGTGCATTAGATTGATCATTTTACACTCATATGATGGATTTGCGTTAAACTTCATCAAACCATAATCCGATGTATTTTTAAAGTTAGATCGCCATTTAAAGGTAAATATGTTTAAAACCATTGATAAAATAATACTAATTAGGATTTTTCTAATGTTTTGTGGATTGTATGTTAAGATCCAAGTGGAGAGATTAAGCTAATTGACAATTTATGTTGCCAATCAAGCTTAAAATATAAGTCGACGGCTTAGATCAATCCAATTTTGATGAACCTTGAAGAAGTAGAAGCCTAAGCCTTTGAAGATCATTCCATCTATTTTACCACTAAGCTCATGCAAGCTTAGATCACTCAAAATATGGTGTGAAAGTGGAAGATCATACATGGATCCCACTCACTCCTGTATTCTTACACACAAGAAGCGCCCACAAGGTTGGGAATGTATAAAATAGAAGAATATATAACATAAGATGCTAAGGGAGTGTACGGGATAACATGAGATGATAAGGGTTCCTAGAGTGGAGATCAAGTAAAAGGCAAGTAATTGGATGGATGGATGGATGAAGAGTGGAATCTTAAGGATAAGAGCTCTATGTTGCATGTTGTTGTTTTAAATAATCTCGTAAGAACATGAATCAATTGCAGTATTTTCACGCAGGCAAAGTCGATCCCATGAGGAATGAAATGATCTGTGCAATTAGTTTGGATCCTTACTTAGACTACTTAGCCTAGCCAAAGAGAATAAGTTATAGCCTAAACTAAGGAATGAATTAACGTGAAAACATGATATAAATTAAAAATAAGGAATATGTGCTACAGGTAAACAATCATACATTTAAAAACTTTCTTAAAATACAGTTTCTAAAAATAACACTTTCCTAAAACCATAAATAGAAATTTTTTTAATAACTAAAAATAGAAGCTTCCTAAAACTATTCTAGGATGAAAATACACTTAGACAATGATCAACTGAACCTAAACATAACCTAAACTAATATGAAAAACTATAATGAAGTGTGTGCGTGAATTTTGACCTCAAACAATACAAACTAACATACCATGAAGTGTATGAAACTAATCTATAATGGTGTGTGTAGTTCCTAAGTGTAAAAATAATCTAAAATGAATGTGATATCTAGAATAAAGTGCATGGATCTATGAATATCACAAAGCATCAATGAAACATAATCTAAGATAAGAATGAAATAGCAATTAGTCTAATGAAACAACATTCAAGACCATGTGCATGAGCCATGGGATGTGCTCATGGCTCTAGAATGTGATGCACATGTAATTACCCTATAATGGAACATAAGGATTCTAACATGGAAAGACATATTGTAACAGCTATGAAAAACCAAATTAAAAACAAATGAAACAACTATGGACCATAAGATTTAAATCACATAAACATTCATAGAAAGGAGACCTCAATCTTGAATCAACTTGACTCTTTATTAAAGGTAATTCAAGTACATGTATGGTTCACACACTTCATGGATGGTGCACACCCTTCTTTGCTCCAAAAGACAATCAAAACTTCATGCCTCTAACTATTAAAACCTAAGCATGCATGTAACCCAACAGAGATTTAAGGAAGACGAAAGAGGAAAAGAAAGCACGAGATGAACAAGAATTTAAGGAGATTCAAAACAAATGAACTTGATGTAATAGATACACTCTCTTGCCTATCACTATAAGAGAGTTATAGTCCTTAGATTCAAGGATCTATGAAACTAAACTAAAGGAAAATAATCAAATAAATCAAAGCAATCAAGGCAACAACTAAAGCATGGAATCAAAGAACAAAAAAGAGCAACAATGGACAATGAACATATAACCAAGGAAGAAGACCAACTTGAGCTTGAAGACTATCAAAGAGAGATCAAAGCGAGAGAAGGAGGTGTGGATTGCTTGGGGAAAGATGGCTGCCAATGAGGGGAAGTGGTTGGTTGGATTGGAAAGGAGGAAAGGGTGGAGATGCCTCCTTCCTTGGTGGGGGCATTCTCCCCTTCTCCAAAGGTTAAAAAAAGAAAAGTGGAAACCCTCCCTTTGCTTTATATATGTGGTGGCTTCTATCTAAAGGGAGCCCTAGGGAAGAGGTGACGTGGCATGTAGAGAATGGTTAACCAAGGATAACTAATGAGGGACTTAAAAGGGGAATAAGGTGGGATAAAGTGGATGATGTGAGAGAGAGAGGAGTTCTAATTTTGTAGGAGTCATGTGTGGAGCTCCTTTCCTCTTTAAATTTGATGTTAATTCCCTGAAAAAAATGAATAAAAGTGATGGGAATTAAAAGGAGATATGGATGGGAAGATTAGGAAAGAAAGAAAAGGAAGCAAATAGGGAAGGATGAGGTGGAGTGATAGGATAAGATGGATTGGAATGGAGCTCCTACATAGTAGAAATGAGGCATGGGGCTCCCTTCGACCATTGCATTTCACCTAGAACAGTTATGAAAAGTGTAAAGAAAGATATAGATGAAGAGATATGGTAAGACAAGGAGAAAGAAAGGGAATGAGGTGATTGGGTAGATCTAGGATAGAGATGGGAAGGTGGGAATCTTAGGTGGAAGACCTTTCCCCTTAAGTGAAAATTTGTGGTTGGCTTTAGGGTGAGGTGGTGAGAGAAAAAAAAGTGAAAAAAAGATGAAAAAAGAAAAAATAAAGGTGGGTACTTCCTATTGGTCCACATGCATGCTTGCCCATTAATTTTTACCCAAATATCTTCTCATTATCCTATTAAAAACCCCATGAATATTTGCTTTAGATTCTCCTCCAATCATGACCCTCTATGTAGTTTGGCTCATGTGGCTTGATTTTAGAGTTCATCTAGCTTGGCTTCATGGCTGGATTTAGGCGCTCTTTTGGCTTGGATTGGTGGCTCAACTCCCTTGTCTTTGATGGCTGGTTAGGGTCCTTAGCTTGTTGCCTTTTTCATGGATTATATGGCTTAGGTGACTTGAGTGAATCCCTATGCAAAACATAGTGGACTTCTCATGGTTTGTCCATGGGTCCACTTTAAGTACTTTTAGCTCTTCTCCAATGCCATCCTTTGCTTGCCTTGAGGCAATCTTGATCCTTGAGCTCACTTTGGATTAATGAAATTTAGGCCTTGACTTAATCTTTTGATTTTGATCTTCTATTTTCATCATGATTGGTCTCGACTGTTGGATCACTATTTCACTTCCTACAAAAGATAAAAAATGCTAATTAACTCAGATTATCCTTTGAACCTACAAATTAGCAAATATTTGATTTATTAGGTTAGAAATGATTTATTAGGTTAGAAATGCATATGTTATAATTTTAGGCCAAAAACCCTAATCGAACACTATAAGTTATAACACATGGAAAACTAATTGGGTGATTTTTATACAAAATTTGACACATATCACACCCCCAATTAGCATTTTGTTAGTCCCAAACAAAATATATGAAAGATCATTCTACAAAAATTAATATAAAGTGTTGCTTTCATAGGCACTCACAATTACACTTAGCATATACAACAAACCCTTAAACCCCTTAGGTTACCTCCAACTTATATTAAATTCTTAACTTTAGCTTGCTAATAAAGATAAACAAAATGGTTTAAAATCCTACCATTATGCTAAAGATATCTCATTGTTTCATTAAACCTTAGAAAGTGTGTGTGTGTGTGTGTGTGTGTGTGTGTGTGTGTGTGTGTGTGTGTGTGTGTGTGTTATAACTAATATACAATTATAGTTTTGAAGTTAAATATAACCTAAATTACCATCCAAATGTATGTTTTGACTTCAATTCTCACAACATATGCATGACAATCAGAAAGAAGTGGCTCAAAAAGGTGAAAATCTCTCATTAATATGAGAAAAGAATATTGTTCATCAAGTTAAAAAATATCCCATATTTCATATAAAAGAATGATAACTTAGAAAGATGGCAATCATCTCATGAAAGGGTATCAAATACTAAGAATGTTTCACTATACCAAATTACCTACTTATTCATAACCATATCCAAGCTATAATTCTCCTACGATTAGGTTAGGACTTCTATTAAGATGAAACATAGGCTTAGATAAGGGTTATCAAAATAATAGGTGTGATATAATGTGACCTAAAACAATGCCATTTTGTACAATGAAATGACATTTCTCCAAGTTTAACACTAATTTCTTTTCCTAAAACCTAGCAAGGACAAGTTTTAAATGGTTCTAGCATTCATCAAATGAAGAACCAAACACTAAAAAATCATCCATAAACACTTCTAAAAACCTCTCCACCATATTTAAAAATATGGTTAACATACACCTTTGAAAAGTATCTAGAGCATTACAAAGTTAAAAAGGCATACGACTGTAGGCGATGGTCCCAAAAGGGTTAGTGAAGGTAGTCTTCTCCTTGTCCTCAGGTGCTACAGGCATTTGGTTATAGCTGAGGTAGCCATCAAGAAAGCAATAATAATTATAGCCTCCTAACCTTTCTGGCATTTGGTCAATAAATGGAAGAGGAAAATGGTCTTTCCTAGTGATCGAGTTCAATTTTTGGTAATCTATACAAACACTCTGTTGATGGTCATGTGACCTCGTTAGTTATAGGTGTAGGATCCAAAAGACTATTTACCTCATCCATGGACTAGTCTACATTGAAATCAAAGTTAGAGTGTGCTAGACATGCCTCGAGTGGGTCTAGGATAGACTATGGCATATTAGCATCTTAAAGTAGGCCTTTAATTAAATTGACTACATTGGAGTCATCTAAGTCTAGATGCTGATGATTGGTACTAAAAACATTGAGCTTGACTTTTATATTGCCAAAAGATAACTTTATCACACCATTTCTACAATTGATGATGGTGTTGGATGTTTCCAAAAATGGTTATCTAAGAATGACCAAGATTTAACTATCAAGATTCGACATGGGCTGGGTATCCAGGACAATAAAATCTTTATGAAAGTAAAATTGGTCCACTTGTATTAAAACATCCTCAACCACACCACATGGAATCTTGACCAATCTATTTGCTAACTACAAGTTGGTATTTGCTTAAGGTCACCAAGCCCTAGTTGCTCATAAACAAAAAATTGCAATTGGTTAACACTAACCCCTAAATCTAATAATGCCTTATCAATGACATGGTTTCCAATAACACAAGGAGATGGTAGGACAACATGGATCTCCAAACTGAGGAGGGGTCTAGTGCTAGATTAAAGAGCTCACATACTCAGTGAGGAAGGCTTTGTTTTGTACATTAAGCTTGTGCTTTGTGTGTAGAGCTCTCTGAGAAACTTGACATAAGCATAAATGTCTTTAATTGCATTGAGTAATGAGATATCAATTTGCACATGCTTGAACACATCCATTATCTCTTGAAAATTGGTTCCTTTCTTAGCCTTCTTTAGTAGCTGAGGAAATGGGGCTTTAGGGCATAAGGTGCATTTACTATAGGCTCAGATAGAGTGGAAGATTTCTATCTTTTCTCTTTCTCCTGTGTCTTTGCTGGTTCATTCTCCTCTATAGTTTCCTTAGTCTGCCCTACTTTGTTATCAACCTCACAGCCACTCCTAAGGGTAGTGATAGACTTTGCTTACTCATGGGATCTTTGGTTATGTAAACTTGACCATGATTCAAAATGGCCCTTAGGGTTTCGGATGGGTTGACTAGGAAGCTAACTCTTTCCTCTCTCATACAAAGCATCTGAAAATTGATTCATTTGCATTTCTAATTCAGCAATAGCTTGAGAATTAACATTTTACTCTGCTTACTCTCATTAATGGCTTATCTAGTTTCATCCTTATGTTTTAAAGTTTTCTCCATAAATGAGTGCCTAGCCCATGCTGGATTATAGGTCTTAAAATAAGGATTATTGCTAGGGTTGTAATATGCATTCACCTATTCTAAAAGATATTCTGTGCATACTCTATTTGATGGACAAGTTGATGTTAAATGTGTTGAGCTATAACAAATAGCACAAACCTCCCATGTTTAGTGGATGCATTAGCAGCCATTATAGCATCTAGTTTGGCAATCATTATTTGGAACATATTTTCCACCTTGTCCATTCCTCCATATAAGGAGTTGAGCTTATATGACATATCTAAGGTCACTCCTATTTCACACAAGCCCTCTTTCTTTGGAGACTAGGTATTTCTCTCTCTCCTATTGGAATAATCTCATTTCTAGGAATTATTAGCTAAGGTTTGAAAAAATTCCTAGGCCTCTATTTCATTTTTCAACACGAGGTTCCCCCCACTAACTGCATATACCATCTGTCTATTTTGAGGTGTAAGTGCCTCGTAGAAGTATTAAAAATGCTGCCATTTTTCAAATCCATGGTGAGGACAACATTCATAATGTTGTTCATCATCACATTACTGAAAATTAATAATGTCCCTATAAAGGGCACTAGTCTTATGGGTTAAGGAATAATTTGTTCAGAAACCTTTTGGACAACTGGTCCTACATGGCAATGGAATTGACCTCTAAAGAATTCAGCCATGACTTGGCCTTATCTTTCAATGAGAAGGGAAATAACCTAAGTCTAATAGAATCATTCAAGACATTTTAGAATTTGAATGTATCACACATACTAAGGAGTTCCTTGATATGTAGGTATCAATCCCCTCTCTCTCGACTATAAAATATTAAGAGTAAATGTAAAAATCTAGGTTTAAGTTCAAAAGTGGTATGCATTGGTGGGTGGTAAGGTGATGCATGATGGGTATTTAACCAAAGTGGCTCATAAAAATCTCCGATGACCTCGTGCTCAACTACTACTAGTGGGTCTACCATGGGGTTAAGAACTTAATTTCTTACCCCTTGACTATGGCTACATTCAAGCTTAGGATCTAATGGTACTCAATGTTCTAAGATTGATGACCTTGCATGCACTAAGATGAAAACCTATCTAAATGGTGCATTCTAACTCTAAATGTGACTCCTAACTCTATATGATCCACAATAAATCCTAATGTTTCACTATTGAGCTATTTTGATAATCTTTGATAATGCATAAGGTGGTAGCCTTTAGACATAGATCTGAACAGCTCCCCCTTTTATCTAGGCTTGACTATTGCTTACTAGTTAGGTCTTGCTAAAAATGGTTAATACAATTATCATGGAAAAAGGCATTTAGACACCGACAACCATCAATGAAAGGTGTGGAAAAATCACTTGGATGATGGATACCCACTATCACCATAATGCTCAAAAACCACTAGAGTGACAATAGATCTCCTCTAAAAAGGTTCTTATGAGCTCAAAACCCTAAGTCTCTTGCTACATGATTTTAAATTGAGCTTTTAAGAGTTAGGATCATGAACATACAAGGAATTGATTTGATTACCTTGGTGGGCCAAGGATCTGGTGATGAAATTTAATCGTATCTTATGAGGGTTCCTATGTGGCCCTTATGATATATGCATTCTATCCACCATAAAGCAAGAAAAATGCAATGCATGACAAGAAAAGGGAAACTAATGCCTACTTATATGCTATTTAACAAAATAACCTTTGTTAAATAGGTGCAATCAATGTAGCAAACTTAAATAAAATGCAACAAGTATAATGAATGACCCTAATCTATATGAATTATACTACCAACTAGTATCCAAACTACAATAAATGCAACTACACTAAGAAAATAAAAGAGAGTGAGAGAAGCTTATAGTGGGGTTTCCAATGAAGATTAAGTGTGGGCCACCATACCCCACGCTTGGCCTATATTATTACAACCTATTTAAAATGAAACAAATAATTGCACAGTACAATAGGGAATCAGTACAAGTTCATTCAAAAACCTAATCTAAAAAAGCAAGGATACTACCCACGAGGGTTTAAAGGTTAGCATAAAGAAGTTGCTTATTTGACTGCCGACTTCATAAATATTTTACAAGTCGGTTCAAAATAAACGACTTTAAATATATAGACTTAAGAAGTCATTTAACTGTAAATAACTTTAAAAAACTGGCACGAATAAGGAATTTTTCACGGGAAGCACCTTTAAAGCAATTTCATATTAAATGACTTGAAAAGTTGATAACTTTTAAAGTCATTTATGTCTAAATGACTTTAAAAGTCTATAAATTTTGAAGTCATTTAAGTATAAACAACTTTAAAAGTCTGTAACTTTTGAAGTCATTTAACGTGACTTCAAAAGTATCACAATGAATTTGGCGGGAATATTAAATTAAGCTATTGTTTAGAAGTAAATGACTTTAAATGTATGACATTAAATTTGGCGAGATGATAAATATTAAGTGGGAATGGACTTTTAAAGTTGTTTTGACTCAAAGTGACATCAAATGTCAATAACTTTTGAAGTCGCTTAAATGGGAGCAACTTTAAAAGTCAGTCTCATTTAAAGTCACTTTATTGAAACAACTTTAAATGTGCTTGTTCATTTATAAATAGTCATCAACATCTCATTTTTTTCCTGTATTCTCTTCTTCTCATGGGTGGCATGACAGCTTGCTCTTTAGTCCTTATGCTTCTCACTTTTCCCCTTCTTGCTTTCTATTTTTATATTTTGACTATTTTTGTCATGAAAAAACTGTAAGTTAACCATAACTTCTTTTAGATCACAAATTGCTTTCTTGTTACTAAATCTATGTTTTTTCATGTTGTAGATCATTTGGGTTATCTCACTACATATGATGGGCTTAAGAAGTCTGTGAGATCGTCCTGATTTCGCAAAAATCATATCATTTATTAAAAATGACAACTGCTTCTCTCTCCAAGCCCCACTATTGAAGAAAGAGAGAACATTATGATTTATTGTTCTCACCCAAAATTAGGGTCTGATGAAGAGTCGTGGCTATACTATCAACTTTTGGCAAAAAATTTGAAGCACTCACTCACTCTCTCTCTCTCTCTCTCTCTCTCTCTCTCTCTCTCTCTCTCTCTCTCTCTCCATAGAATAGGTGTCACCTAAATATTAGGCTAGATTTTGATGAAAAAGAGTAGATTCGCTTTTTGATCTTATATTAATAAGATCTAATAATATGTAACATTGGATGTAATAAAAAAATAATTTGATTTCCTTTTTGACGTGTTTATTTATGTATATGTATTATTTTGTAAAATCAGTTTCCTTGTGTATTTATGTAAGGTATGGTAACGTAAGAAAAAGTAAAAATATATATATATATAATGTGAAAAGTTAAAAAGAATTAAAGTCGTCCACACTTTTAAAGTTATTTTTATGCAAACGACTTCAAATTGTATGTTTGTTTTAAGAATTATTTTGTCAATTTTCACTGTCTTTTCGCTCTGAGTTTATTATCTATGCACAAAAACTAAACCATATTTCTATTTCCTTACTCTTAACCAGATCCTACCTATGAATTCTAACTTCATTCATAAATTCGAGTTCAATGTCAAATTTTTAGTGTTGGTTAGTATCTCTTTCTTTGTCTCATATGTATTATGCATATATATTTGAAGAATTTTTACAAGATTGTGGTTTAGAAATTTTTCTTTTGAAATTTAATTTCATTCGTGAATGTGTCTGTCATATTTTTCTTTTTTTAATTGTTAATTGAAAATTTTCATGAAATGTAGTTATTTTAAATACTTCTAATTCTTGTCTATTTAATGTTTGGTAAAATGCCTAACCTAATCTTTTCATGTCTAATATGTCTCTAACCAAATTTGCTTCAATTTCTTGTGATAATCGACAAATATGCTTGGAAGACTATGACAAGAACATCGAAAGAATATGAGGGAACAAAAATTTTCATAGAGTTCAAATTTAACATAGTTGTTGATCATAATTGTATGCATTGTCCATGCTCAAAATGTAGAAACTTGAAAAAATTAACTATAGGGGTTTTGAGAGCACTTTTGCTTCAATGGAATCTATGAGAGCTACCACCCATAGATTTGGCATGGAGAAGAACTTCCGCATAGGCCATCGACAAGGCCTGGAAGATATGATCAAGTCATTGTAGGAAGTGTTGGAGACAATATAGCTATATCAATGTTTTGAGATGCTTTCAGGATGACCCTGAACAATTTCACACTACAATAGAGGAAGCTGATGAGTCTTGAAAGTATACCAAGCTTTTGCAATGGTAGAACTTTACAACAAGAAATCAAGATTTGGATGTTTAAATCAAGGTTTTACTAAAGTCTTGAAAGTGGTGGGTAAGATGCTACTGAAGGATAATAAATTGGCGAGGTACACATGGGAGGCAAAGAAAACCATGGATGCCTTAGGGTTGAAGTATGGGAAGATACATGCATGCTTTGGTGATTGCATCCTGTATAGTAAGGAGCATAAGGATAAAACTTCTGATGACTTGGGTTTTCCCTTGCATTTTTAAATGCAATATCTAATTTCTAGGGCGGGATGCATCCCTATTTGAAAACCATTTTTATGAAAACGATGTAATGCAGTGGAAAATCTTTTCTTTTAAACTTATTTTGAAAACCCCGAGTCTCATTTGCTTTCACAACAACCAAAGTAGCTTTTGAAAATTTCAAAAATCATAAATGTCTTCCCAGGTCTATCCGGTCACAGCTCACACCCCAACTGTAAATAAATACAGATACCTGTCCAAAGGGTAGAGTGTTTACTTACATTTATACTTGTCTCTTCTTTATTTACTTGATCGCAGTACTAACATTTCCTGATGCCTCTTCTACTCGTGAGTGGAGCTATCCTGAAAAAAATAGATTGGGGTGAGTATTTCTCATACCCAGTAGGTGATCTAATATTACTATTTTGAAAACACGGTAGGCAACATGCAGGATTCCAAGAGCTTTTCATGTAAAACATCAGTGATTCTTTTTGTGTAACCATGCATAGTTATGCATAAAACATAAGCTTCTTAATGTAATTTCAATCATGGAGTCCTTTCTCATAATCTAGTATAATATGATCAAAATCATGAAATAGAAATCAATAGATCCAGATACGAAGATCTCATCAAATGCATCAAACCAACAAGTCAAATATAATAATCATAAAGCTCTTAAAATAGTCATTGTTCAAGCAAATGCTAGTATCATGCACAGTAGTCTCTCATCATACACGTCACGCCAACTGGTCACGAGTACTCATATACGACCCTCTTAATGCTATATGCAAATCAATCACACTAAAATCATAGGGCCACTATGCTCCTCCGCAGGCTGCCTCTTTCAGTGATCTGCCCACTTGGGACTCGAGGTTTTGTTCCCATCGCAGGCTGCCTCATTCGGTGATCTATCCACTTGAAACTTAAGGTTTTATTCCTTACGCAGGTTGCCTCCTTCGGCGATCTACTTGCTATCCCTGTGTAGGTTGCCTCATTCGGCGATCGACCTACTTAGCATAGTGCCTACCAGGCTCAATAGCCCAAAAAGCATATGCATAAAGAATCCAAATCTCAATCATCGAAATCATGTAATTCATGCCTTTCTTTGCAAACCATGTGAGCGATGCATTCATAAAATCAGTTTCATGCAAATAATTGCATTCAAGATCCTAAGTGAACATTTGTATACTCCTTATGCAAATATGATATCTCAAAAAGGCATACTAAACACGGTCATCAGGACAATGCATATGAAAACTTTATTAGTAGCAAACTACCTATAAATCAAGTACATTTGAAAATGCATTAAAACATAGCAGCATCAGACTACCCACAAATCAAATATAGTTGGAAATGCATAAAAACATAGCAGCAAAAACTACCTACATCGATGTTTTTTGGAGTCGCGACCTTCATTACTCAACCCGACCTTGGTCTCCTTTGTACAATCCTGGATATGAATGGATAACAAGGAGTCCTTATCATTTTCTATCTATTTATAAATCACTATTTAGATCTCTAGATGAATGGCTAGGTCCTAATTTTTATAGTCTCATTAGGTCCGCGTCATTACTATGGACACAACGGTTCTTTCGGATCATCAATTGGAGTCCTACAGCTCCTGAAATTGCATTTTTAGCGTTGCACGATCACGGACGAACTAGATTCGTTCGTGCAGCCCCGCGTGTCATGGTTCCTAGGACGCCCGTGCGTCCTGGTCGAACTGCAACCGCCTCATGTGCACACGCATGCCTGAGCTATGCGCTGCGGTGCGCGTTCTAGCGAGCATCGCGCAACTGCATCTTCGGTGCTGGTGTGCGCGTCATGGCTCCTGGGGCGCTCGTGCACCATGGTCGAACCAAGACCCATGAACCCACATCACACGCGCCTGAAGGCCTGGGTGAGTCCCGGTTGAACCTGGGAATGCACCTGTGTGCAGGCGCATGGTCAAGGTCTGCCCTGGGACGGTTTCCTTCGCTAGCTGGTTCTGGAACCAACGATTTCTAGCCGGGAAATGCCATATCCAACCTGGATCTAACCTGGGGAAGGGGAAGGGAAGAGGAGGGACCTAGGCAGTTTCTAGCTCGATGGGTCGGCAAACCCATCAAGTCTGGGTTTCCTCTGGGATTCCCAGCCAGAAAACACCCAGATCCGGCGTGGATCTGGGCAAGGAAGAAGGGGGAAAAACTTAAGGAACAAAGGCTACTTACCTAGGCAGGCTAGAGCGATGCCCATTGTCAGAGGTGGGGTTTCTTGACGCTAAAACCCTTGGCTAGAATCTTCCCTTGAACCGTCCGAGAAGGTGGAGAAGAAAGGTAAAAATGATGCATGGAGTGGGAGGGGGAAGAGGGGTCCTTATAGTCCTGCAAAGGCAGTGCTGCCCATGGCAGTGCCGCCATTTTTGCCGCCTCACAGAGGCAGTGATCGTGTAGGTCGGTGGTATGGAGGTAGGGGACAACCTGAGGGGGGTGCCGTTAGTAAAACGGCCCCCTACATTTTTGGATTGTTCTGTTTTAAGTGTATTTTACACAAATGCCCCTCTATCTTCAAACGCCCATAACTTTGTCATATGAACTCCGTTTTTGGCATTCTTTGAGGCGTTGGATTCCATTTCTCCAGTAGAATTTAATGGTACTAATTTGTCTTACAAATTCCTTTGTTTAATATTTTAAATAAAATTAACATTTAACATGGTTAATTTCATATAGAATGTCCAATTCATTTTTTGTAATGGATGCAAAAATAGCGTAAAATGCTCGGAGCATTACATCATTACCCCCTAAAAGAATTTTGTCCTCGAAATTACAAAAATTCTTACCTTCAAGTCATTTGTCTCTTAAACCACTTCTAAATGAGTGTAGGCTTTAGAACTTGAACTATGAAAAATTTCGTGCTTTATTCCATAATTCTTTCATCTTACATTCCCTTATGCTTTCATCCAATACTCTAATTGAGTTAAATTGGGTTAATGACTAGAGGAATTGTATCCTTCAAATTCCGTTCATGTTATCATATGACCAATCGTAGGCACATTCTCAAATTACCATCCTCATACCTTCTTCCACAAGGTCTTAAATATACTTAAAATTTATCTTTATGCCTTCCTTAAGTACATAAGAGCCACTTCCGCTGCGTATTCTAATACTTAGTCCCTTTCGTGCTATCTATCAAGTGTATAGAATTACAACCCCTTGTCCAGGCCTTGTCATCATGCATTAAGGCTTAATTGTTGGGTGATATCATCCTAAGTAACGATTTTTCAGTTCCTCAAATTTCATCTTTCAATTATCACCTCATACTTATCTTAGAATAAGAATAATCATCCAATGGTTATCATGTCAATTTGTGTTGAAGCTTTCAGAGTGACAATTTTTAAGAAACATACAGGTAAGCACAGAGCATCTTCTTAGACATAGACAGAGGTTCTTGTTTGATCACTTGTATGTCCTTTTTAGGTTTATAGGCTACTAGCTCAAAGTCTTTAAAGTGATCAGCGCTTGATTGCCCTTCTTTTCAATCCAAGTCAATAGACATTTCCAAACCCAACTTGACCTTTTAAAGCTTTATCCTAGCCTCTGAGAAGGTCTGGGAATATCAACAATCTTATGGCTTAGGATTGACCCCAAAGTGCACGTATCATCCCTTGATTGGTTTATCTTCCAATGTGCCCACATGACAAAAAGAGCCCTAAGGTTCCAATTGTGCCATCTAAGTCCTTCGATGTTCTCACTTGATTGATCTAGTACAGGTCAAAGTTATCTACTAGTAAGTTCACTACCATCCTTTGTTATCATTTTCATCGTAATTTGATTCATATACGAGTCTTCCCGTTTGCACCACTACACAACAATCCAACAAAAAGCACCTTGGAGTTAAGCCATCCAAGACCTATGTATTTGTTAAATCTATCTCCTGTGCACCTAGTTATTTGGTGTCTTTCTTTGTGATATGCTCTTATTTCTTATTTTAGTCACTCTTCCTGCGTATATTTAGACTACTTTTTCCTTAATTCTTCAAGTCGTATATGACCTTTGGACATGTAGGGCTGGCTGTGAAAGGATAAAACCCGCTCTGATACCAATTGTGACGACCCGGGCTTTTCCATGCATTTTTAAATGCAATATCTAATTTCGAGGGTAGAGTGTTTACTTACATTTATACTTGTCTCTTCTTTATTTACTTGATCGCAGTACTAACATTTCCTGATGCCTCTTCTACTCGTGAGTGGAGCTATCCTGAAAAAAATAGATTGGGGTGAGTATTTCTCATACCCAGTAGGTGATCTAATATTACTATTTTGAAAACACGGTAGGCAACATGCAAGATTCCAAGAGCTTTTCATGTAAAACATCAGTGATTCTTTTTGTGTAACCATGCATAGTTATGCATAAAACATAAGCTTCTTAATGTAATTTCAATCATGGAGTCCTTTCTCATAATCTAGTATAATATGATCAAAATCATGAAATAGAAATCAATAGATCCAGATACGAAGATCTCATCAAATGCATCAAACCAGCAAGTCAAATATAATAATCATAAAACTCTTAAAATAGTCATCGTTTAAGCAGATGCTAGTATCATGCACAGTAATCTCTCATCATACACGTCACGCCAACTAGTCACGAGTACTCGTATACGACCCTCTTAATGCCATATGCAAATCAATCACACTAAAATCATAGGGCCACTATGCTCCTCCGCAGGCTACCTCTTTCGGCGATCTGCCCACTTGGGACTCGAGGTTTTGTTCCCATCGCAGGCTGCCTCATTCGGCGATCTGCTTACTTGGAACAAGGTTTTGTTCCTACCGTAGGCTGCCTCCTTCGGCGATCTGCCCACTTGGAACTTAAGGTTTTATTCCTTACGCAGGTTGCCTCCTTCGGCGATCTACCCGCCATCCATGCGTAGGTTGCCTCATTCAACGATCAACCTACTTAGCATAGTGCCTACCAGGCTCAATAGCCCAAAAAGCATATACATAAAGAATCCAAATCTCAATCATCGAAATCATGCAATTTATGCCTTACTTTGCAAACCATGCGAGCGGTGCATTTATAAAATCAGTTTCATGCAAATAATTGCATTCAAGATCCTAAGTAACCATTTGCATACTCATTATGCAAATATGATATCTCAAAAAGGCATACTAAACACGGTTATGAGAGAAATGCATATGAAAACTTTAGTAGTAGCAAACTACCTATAAATTAAGTACATTGGAAAATGCATTAAAACATAGCAGTATCAGACTACCCACAAATCAAATATAGTTGGAAATGCATAAAACCATAGTAGCATCAGACTACCTACATCGATG
This sequence comes from Warburgia ugandensis, assembly GCA_035236585.1. Classification (NCBI taxonomy): domain Eukaryota; kingdom Viridiplantae; phylum Streptophyta; class Magnoliopsida; order Canellales; family Canellaceae; genus Warburgia; species Warburgia ugandensis. The sequence goes on along the minus strand of CP141139.1, from coordinate 53,324,073 downwards.
TTTTTTAGAGTCGTGTCCTTCATTACTCAACCCGACCCTAGTCTCCTTTATACAATCCTAGATACGAATGGATAACAAGGAGTCCTTATCATTTTCTATCTATTTATAAATCACTATTTATATCTCTAGATGAATGGATAGGTCCTAATTTTTATAGTCTCATTAGGTCCGCATCATCACTATGGACACAATGGTTCTTTCGGATAGTCAATCAGAGTCCTACAGGTCCTGAAATTGCATTTTTAACGTTGCACGATCACGGACGAACCAGATTCGTTCGTGCGGCCCCGCGCATCATGGTTCCCAGGATGCCCGTGTGTCCTAGTTGAATCGCGACCACCTCATGTGTGCGAACACGCTTGAGCTACGCTCTTAGGTGCGCATTCTAGTGAGCGTCGAGCGACTGCATCTTCGGCGCGGGTGCGCGCGTCATGGCTCCTGGGGCGCTCATGTGCCCTGGTCAAACCAGGACCAGTGCACCCACATCGCACGCACCTGAAGGCCTAGGTGAGTCCTGGTTGAACCTAGGATCACACCTGTACGCAGTCGCACGGTCAAGGTCCACCCCATAGGCGCGTTCCAAGCGTGCATCACGCACCTTGCCATGGGACGGTTTCCTTCGTTGGCTGGTTCTGAAACTGGCGATTTCTAGCTGAGAAATGCCATATCCGGCCTGGATCTAACCTGGGGAAGGGGAAGGGGAAGGGAAGACGAGGGACCTAGGCAGTGTTTGGTTCGATGGGTCAAGTCTGGGTTTCCTCCGGGATTCCCAGCCAGAAGACACCCAGATCGGGCGTGGATCTGGGCAAGGAAGAAGGGGGAAAAACTTAAGGAATAAAGGCTACTTACCTAGGCAAGCTAGAGCAATGCCCATTGCTGGAGGTGGGGTTTCTTGACGCTAAAACCCTTGGCCAGAATCCTCCCTTGAACCGTCCGAGAAGGTGGAGAAGAAAGGTAAAAACGATGCATGGAATGGGAGGGGGAAGAGGGGTTCTTATAGTCCTGCAAAGGCAGTGCTGCCCATGGCGGTGCTGCCATTTCTGCCGCCTCACAGAGGCAGTGATCGTGCAGGTCGGTGGTATGGAGGTAGGGGACGACCTGAGGGGGGTGCCGTTAGTAAAACGGCCCCCTACATTTTTGGATCGTTCTGTTTTAAGTGTATTTTACACAATTGCCCCTCTTTCTTCAAACGCCCATAACTTTGTCATATGAACTTCGTTTTCGGCGTTCTTTGAGGCATTGGATTCCATTTTTCCAGTAGAATCTAATGGTACTAATTTGTCTTACAAATTTCTTTGTTTAATATTTTAAATAAAATTAAAATTTAACATGGTTAATTTCATATAGAATGTCCAATTCATTTTTTGTAATGGATGCAAAAATAGCGTAAAATGCTCAGAGCATTACAAAACTACATGCCCAACTTATGGACAGCCAAAATGAAAGTTAAAGAAGAATTCAACTAAGACAGTTATAAGTGTTCCTACAAAGGTTCTATGGTACTTCCCTCCTATTCCAAGGTTCAAAAGAATTTTTCATATAACAGAAAGAGTGAAGAAATTACTATCGCATGACAATGAAAGAGTGGCAGATAGCTTTTCATGCCATTCAGCAAATAGCCCAGCATGGAAGTTTGTAGACTTTGTGTGACCTAATTTTGGTGAAGAAACCAAAAACCTACTACTTGCATTATCTGCAGATGACATTCATCCTCATGGTTCTATAAGTAGCATGTATAGTTGTTGGCCCATTACATTAGTTTGTTACAACCTTCCACCATCTTTATGCATGAAGAGGAAGTTCATGATGCTAACTATGTTAATATCCAGGGAATGACATTGACATGTACTTGTCTCCCTTGATCGATGATCATGAGACATTACGGGACAGAGGCACTAAAGCATATAACGCATACAGGAAAGAGTCATTCACCCTAAAGGCCATACTGTTGTGGATAATAAGCGACTTCCCTATGTACAGTAATTTCTTTGGATGCAATGTGAAGGGATACAATGCTTTTGCTATTTGTAGTGATCAAACATGTGCTGTACGACTTCAAAATGGTAGGAAAATGGCATTCTTTGGGCATAGAAGATGGTTGTGCACAGACCATCCATATCATTTTAAGAAGAGAGAATTTAACAGGAGTGTAGAGATAAGGACACCTCCAAAGATGTTGACAAGATGACAAGTATTGGAGCAGGTTGAAAATATTAATGTCTTAGGGGGAAAGAAGAAATCAAGTAAACATGCAAATGAAGGTAATTATAAAAGTTGTTGGAAGAAGAAATCAATATTCTTTCTTCTGGCATATTGAAAATCATTGCATATATGCAATGTGCTTGATGTCAAGCACATTGAGAAGAATGTGTGTGAAAGCTTGACTGGTACCTTACTTAATAACCCAAGAAAAACAAAGGATGAACTTGCAGCTTGAATGGATCTTATGAACATGGGTTTGAATAGGAGGTTGTACCTAGAGGATAGGGCTAGGTGAGGAACATACTTGCCTAAGGCAAATTATATGCTTGATAGAAAGGAGAGAAGAATAATGTGTAAAATCCTATTCGAGCATAAAGTCTTAGATGGTTACTTTTCATACTTTGAAAACATTATTTCCATGGACAAGCTAAAACTGTTCGGGATGAAGTCCCATGATTGTCATGCATTGATGCAACAACTATTGTCATTAGCAATACATTCGGTACTACTGAACAAAGTTAGGGGAGCTATTACAAAATTCTGCTACTTCTTTAATGTGTTGTGCAAGGTGGTTGATGTTCCATAATTATAAGAAATTCAAGGTCATCTAGTGAAAACTTTATGTGAGCTTGAGACAATCTTCCCGCCATCCTTCTTTGACATCATGGTATACTTAACAGTTCATCTCATTGATGAAGTTAGACTCTATGGGCAAGTTTACTTGTGATGGATGTATTTGTTTGAGAGGTACATGAAACTTTTAAAAGGGTATGTACATAATCACAACCAACCAGAGGGGTGTATAGCGAAATGTTATATTGTAGAGGAAGCAATGGTGTTTTGTACAAAGTACTTAGCAAGAGTGGATGCCATTGGAATCCCAAAGAAATAATCAATTGCATTTCATAATCCCAAGATTAGCGAACCTCTATCGAGTGGTCATGTATAGATCGTTCACTAGAACAACACCAGACGCATCTTTATGTGTTGCAAAATGTTGATGAACTCCATGCATGCACTTATGTAAAATTTAATTATTGATGGTTAATTACATTTTCTTTGAGTACTCTATTAATTTGTGTGTGTGTGTGTGTGTGTGTAGTGAACACATGGATGTACTTAAGGTAAAGAATCCAAGCTATACAAAGAAATAGAAGTGGCTAAAATTTGAGCATTGTCACACTTTCAATAATTGGATGCGTAAGAAGGTAAAATGAAAGAATTCTTACTTATTATTAATTAAAAAATTACATTTTGTATATATATATATGTGTGCGTATATATTAATCTTACTTAAGCCTGCTTAATATGAATATACATAGATTCAAGATCATTGAGAAGTAGCAGGCAACGGTATATTAGAAACCTTGGGCTGAATGGCAATGGGACTATGATCAAAAGTAATAAAATATGTTGGATATGCCATCAATGATTATCACCTATACACAAAAGACAGTGATAACTCAAGAGTACAATAGAATAAAGGAGTTAGCTTAGTTGTCAATGCTACATTCTTTTCCACTTCAAAGGATAACAGGCCAATAGTGGCGAATGATATTTATTACGGGGTTATAAGAGAGATTTGGGCCTTTGATTGTGTTTAAGTGTAATTGGGTGGAACATAATAAAAATAGCATCAAAACTAATGCTCTTGGATTGACATTGGTTGACCTCAAAAAGACCAACTATAAAAATGATCAATTTATTTTGGCATCTCAAGCAAAATAAGTATTTCACATGCAAGATGAACATGATAAGAGATGATCAACTATTTTATCATCTTATCCAAGGGATTTTTATGAGGTGCTTGGGTTTGAAAACAATATATATTTTAGGGTACGTGGAATGTATATCAGTCAGTTGCAATATATATACATATATAATTCCATATTTATAATTATTAACTCTTTTATCATGAGCTATATGGATTGACAAGTAAGCTATATGTATATACAAAGAATGCATGAATCAATGTTGACTATCATAAAAAATATATTTCATTGTGTATTAATTGTTAGATATTGTAAAGTATTAACATAAAGGTGTATATATTTTTAATAAAAAATTATTTATAAAGTCATTTACTGATAAATGACTTGAAAAGTGCACACTTTTGAAGTCTTTTAAACTAAATGACTTCTTTATGTGCAATCAAATTTTGCAAAAAAAAAAAAAAAGACCTACCAAATTTACAATAATTATTATGTGTAACATCTTTAATTTTTAAATAGCAATTTACAAAAGTTTGAATTATGTGAAAAAGATATCAAGAAAACTTTAATATAAGAACCACGCTCTCTCTCTCTCTCTCTCTCTCTCTCTCTCTCTCTCACATGCACTTTCCAGCTCATGAAATAGATAGGAAAATTTAAGCTAAAATACATACATTTCCACCTACTAATTAATTTAATCATCTTATCTTGCTTAAAATTCTTTTATTACTATAGTTTTTGTACTTCATTAGTTGTCACATATTTTTAGTTCTTTAGGAGTGTTCTCCAAAATTTTATGGCGCAAGTAAACTTTGGAAGCTTAGTGTCAATCAAATCCATATATTCATTTAAAATTAAGTATTTTCAACTGTGAAATCTTACGAATGACCATTAGCAACCTAGCTATGTGATCAGACTTAGTGTGAGATGCATCTTTGCCACTAAGAGGTTATTACTCTTAAATTTGTTTATCAATAAATGACTTGAAAAGTGTACACTTTTAGTCGTTTATCACTAAAATGACTTTTAAAAGTATACACTTTTAAAGTTGTTCACTAAATGACTTCTTTATGTACAATCAAATTTAGCAATAAAAACAACCTGACAAATTTACAGTAATTATTATGTAACATCTTTGATTTTTAAATAACAATTCACAAAAGTTTGAATTATGTGAAATTGGGGTCAAGAAAACTTTAATATAAGAACCATGCTCTCTCACACACATTTCCTAGCTCACAAAATAGACAGGAAAATTTAAGCTAACACTCACATTCCCACCTCATAATTAATTTAATCATCTTATTTCACTTAAAGTTCTTTTGTTATTATAGTTTTTGTACTTCTTTGGTTATCACATATGTTTACTTCTTTAGGAGTGTTTCTACAATATTTTGTGGTGCAAGTAAACTTTGGAAGCTTAGTGTCAATCAAATATGTATATTCATTTAAAATTAAGTATAGTTCAACCCTGAACCCTAAACCATGAATTCTGAACTTGAACCCTAACCCTGAAGCTTGAACCCTGAATCATTAAGAAATCTTATGAATGACCATTAATAGCAACCTAGCTATGTGATCAAACTCAGTGTGGGATGCATTTTTGCCTCTGATATGGCCAATCATGCCTGACCATCAGCCACTGCAAATCGTGCCGATCACCACTAACTCCCAACGACAATGCTCAAAAGCCTCTGCTTTCCCTCTGACAGGAGCAATCATGGCCAATGAAAAGCCACTGTCAATCACATCCGATCACCACTATCTCCCATCAAGAACTATGCAAAAGCCCCTAGCAAGTTGAGATACCTACTAAATATAGATTTTTGGAAAGTTTCTAAAAATAGAACACTGCTATTCTAAAATTGCATTTTTGGAAACTTTGTTACGCCTAATAAAATGGCTAGTTATGAAAAGGAATATTTTGATAACTTAAACATTATTGAAGTTGAAATCATACAATTGCTCTAGGTTTAAATCAAGAATATCATAAGCCATCTTTCAAGTGTCAAAGAAGTGGAGGACTATTTTGGAGCACAAATTGCCCCAAAGAAAATAAGAATCTGATGCCTATAGGATCATGCCCCATTTGGGTAGTGTTTGGCTATGACAAAAATGCAAACAATGGTAACATGACCTAGCTAACTAAGTAGTACAAATCCTAAGGAAAAGTGACCTAAAGTGAAAGAACCCTAAAATTTTAAATTCCATTTCAAATGATTATGAATTACTTTTGATAAGTGCAAACTGGAAAATGTTCATGTTTAGGTTATACAGAAGTTTACCTTTAGAAAGACACAAAATTAAACCCTAAAACCTTAAAATTTGAATTGTTCCAACAACATAAAGAAAACTAAAATTGAAGTTGAAATGAAGAAGTTATGACATGAATGGCATTTTTGTAAAATTAAGGAAAAAACACATCAGTTTTGGGTAGGGGCTGAATTGATATCGGTACCCTTCCCTACTTAAGTCGAACAAAACAGACTACGTGATCTATTTCCCCAAGCCCGACAAACACATGCACTGAGAGAAAACTGAGGGAGAAGAAAGAAGAGGGGAAGAAGGAAGGAGAGGAGAAGAGGGACAAAAGAGAGAGAAGAAAGAAGAAGGAGAAAATATAGTGGCAGGAGGAGGCTGGCACGTTGGCAAGGAAAAGATAAAAGTGAAGGGGGTTTGAACACTGGAGTTGGAGCTCACCGGAGACGACGATAGCTTGGATCATTGATCCAAGCCAGTTATCTTCAATGGTGCATCCAGAAGAATGAAAGCCCCTTAGAGATTTCAAGATCAGGGCATTTTCATTGTTGGTTTTTGGAGAGGTTGATGATGCCGACGATTGTGGATTGCCCTATGTCAAAAGAAAAGAACTCATCAAATCATCAACTTCGACAACAGTTTGAATGGGAAAAAAAGTTAGATCAAGTAAGAACTTTTACTTTGCATTCTCCTAAGAAATATTATCTCCACGATTCTTGAAAATGATGTCTGTGAATATGTCTTCAATGTGATTGTTGCATTGCCTTAAACAACATTGTCATTCACTTTCATTTGTCGTAAAGATTCATGTCCATCAATGTCAAGCGTTACTCTAACATCTTTCCATACATTTGCTTTGTGTGCTAGGATCACTCGATCTAATGGAGAAGTCTTTGTTTAACCTATCTAGAAGTTGGTATTTGTTGTGACTTGTAAGATTTATTTGTTTCTATGTTGTATTAGTTAGTGTTTGATTGAAACATTTCTATGTGCTTCATCTCAAATACTATATTTCTTATATTTTATAAAAATACATGTTGTCTCATCGCATGTATGGTTTATATATGCAAAACTACAGCTATTCGTATCATATGCACTATAATTTTTTTTTTCAAAGTTTAGGTTATTTTGTGGTGGCCTCTATTCAAGTTTTAAACATGTTCTCTCATTGATTGATAGTTCTTTATGGCATTGGTTGTCTTTCCAGCTCAGCTTGTCTTCTACACAATAGCAAAGACTAGGTATAACTACTTCATCTTTTTCTTTCCTCATTTATTCCATGTGTCAGGTCTTATTTAGTTCATCCTTGTAATCATTATAGAGTTATCTCCAATCCATCTTCAATCCTGTCAACTCTAGAGCTTCATAACAAATGATTGTGCTTTTGTATGGTTTCTTTCCATGTAAAATACAAGGTTTTTAACTGCTGCTAAACATGTTGGTACCTTGCATATTTGGTGATCCAAATTGGTGCATTTTCTTGCACATATTAGAAATGATAATATGTATTATTTGTGATTGATTTGGATAACCTAGATTGTGCCCACTCGTACCTTTAGCTATGCATTTAATTACTTGGAATTTCACACAAAGATATCACATAACTTGAGGCAATCTAGCCAACCATTTTTATCATAAATAACTTTCTAAAGAGGCAAATATTATAGTACATGAGAGTTCGAGATCAGCCAACAGATTTTCCTTTGTGACTAAGATATTTACACAGAGGTTAAAATACAACATTACGAGAGACCTAGTTGGCACTGAGACCCAAAAATGTATCTTCCAATGGAGACATCTTTGTTTAACCTATCTAAGATGTGACTCAACAAATGACTAGGTAGGGTCACCCAACATTTTGGTCCTACAAGCTGCCCCTCTAAAGTCTTGTGCCTTTACATGCTACAACAACCATGTAAAAGCTCATTATACAACATCTTCTTTCAGCCCATATAGTTAAGGGCCACAAGCATGGAGCATCAGAGAAGCAAGGAAAAGTGAGCCCAAATGTTAGTGATCTAAAACCATTCATCTTCTAGTCCATGTCTTAGGCAATTTGGTGCATTAACAAATTTGGGGCTTGTTTGTACTTTTCAATTGCCATATGATATGCTTTGTCGAGAGTCCTACTCATTTTTTGACTTGTATGGCAAATTATTTTGGAAGATCTAAGCCATTCACCATGTTAAGCATATAAAAAATAGGTCATTCGTGACAAACCAATGCATTTAGATGATCCTAACCACTTATTTTAGTCTCTGAAAAAATTAATGAAATTGGGTAATCTAGACTTTTAATTGAAAGAAACATAGGCTAAAGAGTCTAATGGGCATAAATTTTTGTATCTAGCCTACCCTAAAATTCCCAAAGTTTCATGGTGAGCAGGTTCCTAATAACTTCCTAAATCCAATCACTTCTATCATTTTCAAGAAGGTTTATTATGCAGTTTCCATTGCTACTGTGGAGCTGGTGGGGCTAGTGAAACTAGTGGCACTAACTCAACTGAGTACACCATGACATAAAATCAATCTCCAAAAGAGAAGTTTAAATATCTCTATCAAATTATTTAAGAGATAGGCATACTTAACTTTAGATAATGAAAGCTTAGCTTTGAAAAAATGAAATATATTCCTTGGTCAATAATATATAGAATTTGCAAGAAATTGAATAACTTGAATTTGATTTACACCTGCTATAAGATATCTTTTGGACAGTAATGCGTTAAATGCTTTTAGGGGAATTATATGCACATTTCATACCCCTATGAATGTTGATTGCATCCTAGCACTTTGACCTTGAAATGATGGTGTTTGGTATGGAACAACGTGGGTGAATGGGACTCCTTTTGCAAAAAACCAGCACAGAGGTGCCTTATGTTGATAGCCTTTTAGCCTATGGTTGATTGGTAAATGAATGGGAGTTCTTAGGAAATTTGTAATTGACTAATAACTCTATAAGTTGGTTGAGGTTTCAAGAATGAAATGATTAGATTAGGTAAACTTTTGACCTCATTTTGGGTGGAGGAATGTTCAGGCAAGAATTTCCAACAGGGAGGTATCTGTTTGTGGAACCAATTAGGCCATGCTTGGGTTGCTAGTTGAATGAAATTCCCCATGATTGAAAGATCTTAAACTTCATTAACATGTCTGGTAATAACATCTAGCATAACATAAGGGAAAATAGTAGCATAAGCTAAACTTATCACTACTTGTGAATGGTAACTTCCAAATGGACTAGCTAAGTCAAGTAACATAACATATAATAAAAAGAAAATTCTTATGATAAAAGGGTAGTAACATGGACCTTAGAACTCCTAGAAGTTTAGTACAGACTTTGGCACACAATCCATAGTGGCTTTGCTACTCTTAACAAGCAATTGAGTAATGTTGAAAGTGGTTGAATGATGGTTAAGTGGTGAACATCAAACAATATTCATGTAGAAATCATATGAATACCTACACCCACTAAGAGATATGAACTTAAAGCAGTGGAGTTAAAGACTAGTGAAAGGTTTATAGGATTTGTAGCCCTTTTACAAATATCTATACTAAGCAGGCAAATACTTTTCATGCATCATTTATCTATTTTTCTTGAGGTTAGTTTGTCACATATGTTAGATATGGTATGTTTATGTGAATGGATGGAGACGGAGTCTCCTTTATTTTATTTTATTTACTTAAACTATGTTTATCAAGGACATTGGTTTAGTTTCTTTAAATGAATTACATAGCCTTTTTTTATGTCAATATTCTAATATCATTGTGTTCTTGTTTATAGTAATGATGGAATGTAAAGAACATCAAACTAAAAATTATGACCACATTGAAGAGCATGAACAAGAGGCCAAAATTAGCACTACTCTAAAAGGAAAGGGTAGAGGGCAAACAACAATGGAAAAGGTTATCAAGAGAAAGTCGAAGGGAATTAAAGAAACTGTCTAATGAAATAGTAGAGGACAAGAGATTGGTGAGAGTGCACCTACTTATAATAGTTTCCTCTGCTCTACAATAAGAAGCATGGTTCCTATCACGTATCAGGATTGGAGACATGTACCATCCATGGCAAAAGATCCAATATGGGAAATGGTGAAGGTATGTAAACATTAAGTACATGTATTATTTACATTATAACTTTTCTTATTTTTTAAATATATTAATTTGATGTGTTCAATTTGCAGACTACCTTTGACTTGTAAGATGACAAGAAGATGTGTGCTTTACAAGGGGCTAGTGAGCAATAGAGAAAATAGAAGAACTACCTTATTCGCAATTACATAGCTCTAAATGTCAACGATCCATCAAGGCTGTTTTACTCCAATGTCATTGACCAGGAGGCTTGTAATACATTTGTACAGAACCATACCTCCGTCGAGTTAGAGGTATGTGCAAAAATGATGCTTCATTTAATTAATTACATGTGACATTTGATTATTGCACTTGATCATGCATGTACAAATATATAGGCAAAGAATGCATGGGGAAGAAAGGTGCATGAAACAAATATGGAGCACCACCTATCCAGGTTGGGCTACACTTGTTTAGAAAAGCGTGAAGTAAGCATTTGTGATAATTTATCCCATTCAATTTAATTCTACTATAGTTATATACATGTTGTTCTTTGACTATAGTGTCTTTCCTTGATAGCAAAAAAAAGTAGAGACTACAGAACTCATTGATTGCTCAATCCACTGGAAGATGGCACATTCAGTGGGCCATTCTGATAACAAATTCTTAGATGAAAGTACTACACAAATTGCTTCTCGCATAGTAAGTGGTTCCACCTATCTATAAATTTTATATAAGTAATAAGATGACATGATCATGTCCTTCTAATTAAATTTTGCAGGAACTTCTTACCCAAGAAAGCACTATTACAAGAACTCTAAGTAGCATTGCTGCTAATGAGGACATCTTATATAGGGTTATGGGCAATAAGAAAGACCACCCTAGTTGAGTTAGGGGCATGGGTCACGGTGTTCTTCCTTCTAAATTCTTTGGTAATGGACACTTACCTAAAGTTCAAAATGATGAGGAGGCCTACAATGAGCTCATTGCAAAAATAAAGATTGATAATTTTAGCAATTCCCTTGTACCTCCATTAAATGCAAGTTGCAATTCTCCAACTAAAGAAAATAATGAAGGACATCTAGGTCCCCTCAAAAAGGAAATTCCTGCTCAGGAGGTATATATATATACAAAATTGAAAATTTTCATTGTCCTTCTATAATAATTCTCTATCTCAACCTCTCTATTGTATATTTGATTTGTAGATGTAACATCCCAAAACATTTTAAATGTCAATTAGAGTGAATTTGGTAAAATAGTAAATCTAGGATGAAAAGCACCAATTAAATTTCACATTTTTGGAGTTTTATATGTGAAAGATTAGAAAGATATCTAATACAGCATTGAGACCCCCATAATTAGATAGTACTCAAAAAGAAAATTCAAACAGCACCAAGTTTGCAAAAATTGGAGTTCGGATGGAGGAGATATGAGTATTTGAATATGAGGGGCAATTATGTAAAAATAAGATTAAAAAAATGAAATGCCTACATAGAAGGGGACCAGATTTGATATTGGCACCCCACCCTCTCACTTAAGGAACCCGACATAGACGTCGAGTCTATTCTTCTCAAAACTCAACATAATAGGAAAAAAGAGAGGAGAAAAACCCAACAAGGGAGAAACGGGGAGAGAAGAGGAGAAGGGAAGAAGGAAAGAAGAGAGAGGGAAAAGAAGGATAGGAGAAAGGTAGGAAGAGAGGCAGAGTCAGGATCTGCACATCAAAAAACCCCCATGTCGAAGAAGAAGACAAAAACATAGTGAAGGGTACTAAAAATTACATAGTCGCCAGAGATGATGATGGCTCGGATCAGTCATTTTGTCTAGCGCATCAACAAGATGAAAACCCCCAAGGTCTTTGGGAGATCCAAGGGGATCTTAACCATTGATTGGAGGGGAAACAGTATGTACACCTAGGTTTGTAGGGTTCATGATGGAATGGAGTCGATCTAGCACATCCAAGAGAGGGAAAATCATAGTAGCACTCCTAGAAGGTAAGATATACAAAACCCAACTTTTGATTTGATGAATTTTATTAAATCTGTGTGATTTTATGCTGGATCTAGGTTTAGGGATGATCTAACTATCCATTTCTTAATCTAAACCTATGATTAGGTAAGTAAGTACTTGATAAAACTTGAAATCGACCGAGATCATTGATCTAGGCTAAAAACTAATCGGACAATCTTAGCCGTCCGATCAGGTACTGTTCACATAATAACTTTGCGATGTTTGATCGATGATCAGACACCACAAATGAGTTCTAGAGCATTGAAATTGTTAGGATACGGTACACATTGAAGAATCTAAATTGAAATTGATAGAAAACCTAAATCATCCAATCGAACTGTAGAGTAATAAGGACCTGGCACTTCTGATTGGTGATTAGACACCACCATTGTGTACCCTAACTTTTAATAAGTAAGATACTCTAAAAAATTTAAGATAAGGCCATTGAATAGTGAAAGTAAATTGCAATCACTTAAGAAGAATGATGGATAGCCAATTTAGGGCCAATGGTGTGGATTGGAAATCCAATAACTATTTGTCATTCAATTATCTATTAACCAATAGCCAATGAAATGTCCTTAGCACAGTAATAACCATTGTCACTTTGCCTTATGCCAAATAATGTTGGGAGCTAACTTAGAAAGAACTTCCATGCTAGGGAAGCTAAGAGAAGTCCTAAAATTGTATATTTGAATGTGTGTTTGTATTGTTACAGAGGTGTGACTGATCGGGAGCACGTACAAGAAATAAATAGATTATTACATCTGTGAACTTGAAGATCTCTATTTGAGGTAGGTAGAATTAAGATTGCTAAGATTTTAGCTATATATGTATTTGTATATGAATTTCAAGCTTTGAAATAAGTCTTTTCAGTTTATGCAAAAAATAAGATGAATGTGCATTCTAAAATTGAATCATGTTTAAATTGCTTATGTATAAGCACTTATTTTATATTATGATGCTTCAATCCATTTGTTTGTTCGAGACAAGACAAGTTCTAGACTAGTGACTGTGGGTAGCCCATTCTGCCAAAGAGGACAATATTGTGTTTAATGTGTACTTTGATCATGGAAGGATGCGTTTAGGGGAGGTCGACTATGGGTAACCCATCTCCCAAGAAGAGGATAATATTATGACTATAGCTAGTGACTGCAGGTAGCCCATCTCCTGGTAGAAACATAACCCATGACCGATGACTATGGGTAGCCCATCTCCCGAATGGATGATAGTATTCTGACATGTTCTAAGAAGGTGGACTGTGGGTAGCCTATCTCCCTTCGTATGATACAAAGCTATGACTGGTGACTACGAGTAGTCCCTCTCCTAGAAAACAGACAATAATGACATGTATTTTCATACTTTGTGATTTAAGGAAATGTTATTTTGGTATTGTAGTCGTCAAAATTATGTCTCAAATGGATTTTTGTTATGTGGAATGTATTATGAATTTATTACTATGGTAAATACTTGACATATTTCTGACTACATTGTAAATGATTATAGTTTTGCATGATGCAGTATGAACAATTGATCTAAATGGTAAATTATGACTTTGTATAATTGCATCTTATTCCACTTACACAAGCGATTGCTTGTTGAGGCATTATTTTAGTTTGCAATGCCTCAGACATAGAGAATAGTAGCAGGTTTGGCATGTTAACAATATCTCAGAACAAAGGACTCTAAAGAAATAGGAGCTGTTACTGACAGGAGTGCGCCAATGAAAACTCTTGACTAGGATAGGTAACAAGTGGTTTATGTTTGAAGTTATTTGACTAGAAATGATAAAAAAGACTACAATGTATTTAATTATAGGAGTTTTGATAACTTATGTGACTGGGTTGTGATGTGGAGGTTTTGGGTGTATTTTGTTTAAGTAATTTGGTTTATTCTATTGATGTATGAAAAGGAGACAAAGTCTCCAATTATGTTTTAAAATTGTAAATGAATGTTTATTAGGTACTTAGCAATAACATGCATTAAATGTCATATGTTCGAAAAACAGAGGATACACTGTTGAATTTTCGATAAAAATGAGCGCTCATTTCACCAAGAATCCTTTTTTCAAGAAAAGAAAATGGTGCTCGGGGTTTTTCAAAGTGAGTTTAAAAGAGAAAGATTCTCCCACTGTTGTTTAGTCTTTTAAAATGATTTTCATTAGAGATCGAGCTCACTATGTAAATATCTTTTGTACTTAAAAGTGTTATAAAAACCCAGGTAATCACAATAGGTGTGTCAATGCCTGTTGGCCTTGGATTCCCGTCAAAACATCGTGGCAGTTGGTTCATGCTATGAGCATGAATCAAACATTTTGCATGGAATTAGTATGCTACCACATACTAAGTGAGTGTCCATTACCATGGCTTTGAATGCTAATGCCCGCCTACCATTCCCATTAGAAATGAAAAATATTATAACTGTTGGGCAGGTAATTGCATATCACATCACTTGGCCAGATGTGACACCTCGGGTTTTTCGTGAAATTTTTTCGCATTTATTTTCAAAAGGTGAAATGCCTTTAATTTTAAAATTAAAAAATAGCGATAGAATTCTTTGAAATTCATTTTTTTCAAAAACCTTGATGTCACCTCAAATCCCATACTATACATAATATAGTTTTTATAGAAGATATACATACATGTTATGAAACAATAGGACCCATCAAGTGGTTCACATACACAGCCCCTATAATCATAATAATAAATGTCCAAGCAGCATAATCGAAATAACTAACTACACAATACAAAAACTTTAACAAAATATATACATGAGGCAGAAGTATGGATGTTGAACTCCTCTTACTTGTGTATGTCTTCTCCTGTCTATCTATATCTGAGATATTGTAAACATAAACATTTACAATATCTCCGCAAGTTATGCTTGATAGGAGAGAGTTAAGAAAACATGTTAAATACATATGAATTAAGAATTTTACATCAATTAAAATGTTCAATTATCTGCAAGCCATTGATAAAGTAGCTATTTATAATTCTTTTTTGTCATATGAATATAATAATCCCACTTTAGAGATTACACTTTACATGATATATATAATCCACTGGTATTTTAAATATTTATCATTATCATTTTTTGTATGATACCATACCCCAATTTTAAGAACCATACTCTGCATAATATATCTACCCATTCAATTTCCCATACAAAAACTTTTATAAAACTACGCCCTCCAAATATATACATATAGGACTATATCATATATATTGAAATTGTTAAAAGTCATACAAAGTTATGAACATAGTCCATAGGTTTTATAACTTCCATTCCCAAACTATATTGGATCTCATACATATACCCCTTACCATACGGGGTTCATAAAACTCCAATCACTGCTGGTAAGATCATAAAAGGCATCTCATCATGCCATCATTATAATAGGCATCTCATCATGCCATTATATTTGCATGTCATCATGCTATCATATACGTACTATAGTGCATCAAATACAAGGACTATTATGCCGTAGTCTAAATATGTACAGTACACCCAGATAACTACATAAAAATCCACTAATACCAACTGTGGAAATAACAAAACCATGTCCGCATGGGGAGGCAATGGTTGTCATAATGGCGGCTTTCCCATAAATGCTCCACCCAACATTTAGCCTCTCATCGGGCATGGTATCCATCATATAATAAATTTTGTAGAGCCGGTGGTCAAACCTTACAATTCTCCTAGCATAGCATTCCCAGGCTTATGCCTGTCTAAATCAAAACTCTCAGGCCACCACATCTACATGTAAAATAATAATACACAGGCGTCTTGCTTGTCCATAATATATATATATATATATATATGAATATATCATCATAATCATAACATCCTCACTTATTAGGTGATCGCCCACCAAGGATGTATTGTAAAATCCTAGACTCATAGATCACATATGATGTAATGGCACCCATGTACCATAAATGTCTTTTTATCACAATAATAGTTATGATATTTTTAAGAACAGGTCGTGTGTATCCTTTAATATAATTCAATAGGCCTCAATTATAAGCATGTTATTCATATAGTATTCCAATTAACCAATTTTCATCATTCACAAGTAAACATTTTTCATCATCATATGTCATATGAAATGCACAATTTAATTGACATAATATCTATCATAAAAATAAGATCATGTTCTAAAAAACATAATTTTACTATTAAGACATGCTTTCTTAATTCTTCACCTACCTCGTGTAGCGAGTTCATCCATTTCCACTAGCTTTAATTACCCTCTTCTTCACGATCGACCCCGTGCGCTTCAATCTATACAACACATAAAATTTATTTTCTTAATACATGCACACACACACACACACATATATGTTTAAGTATAATCTAATGGCCAAAAGTGGTCTCATTTTGATCCTCATCTATCTTTTAATGATTTTAAAGATAGTATTAAGGTTTGACTACAAGGATAATTGCCTAGGTAGTTCAGGTGAGACCAAACTGGTCTAAGTGTACCCCTATTGGTCTAGCTCAGTCTAGCTTGGTGATTTATGCAAAATATAAGTCAAAGCATGACCTGATACATTGAAAAAATTTCTATTCTATATGGTCAATGACAACATTTCATAAAAGAAGCTAATTAGAGGAAATACTATTGGGATTGCTTCCTGGTAATTTGGGTGGAATTTGACATTTGAATGTGAACCATTCAACATTTTACCTACAACACCCATCCACTTAAAAGTTAAGCCATTGGCTGGGTAGCTAGTGTTATAAGTGTGAATTTTGTACAAAGGCACACCAAATTAAAGCCCAAAGTATAAATGGTGTAGGCCATGAGGTCACATCTAAATGCGTGCAATAATAAGCCATTAAATTATTGCAGATTTTTCATTTGAATATAGATTAATGGCTAGATAATGCTAAATCAAAACAAAATGAAGGTTTTAATTATAAATTATACCTCCTACATGTGCTTCTAGTTCAATAGATTATTAAGAACATTAGATCATTGTTGGATGGCCATGGATGTGCCCAATTGTGGCCGTATAGTATTGTTGAGTCAGGATCTCTATCATATTAGCTCCAAGCATCCAATCGCTTGAGGGGTTACGTCTATGACATCAAGAGGAACGCGATGAATAGCTCAAATCACTGATTTGAGTCATTTTCACCTATGCACGTATTGTTCCCTAGGACTGTTCACTGTCACCAGGGTTCTATCATTGGTGACGAAAATGGAAGGTGGGGAACAAGTACTGGCTAGCATGTTGATCAGACAACACTGATTGGAGAAGAGCAAGGGGGAAGAGGGTCTCGGGACTAGAGCGGCCTGTCAGTCAGGCTGCAGTAGTCTAAGGAGAATGGTGGGTGTGGGCTAGCTCCGGTCGGGTAGTGCTGGCGATGGAAAAAGGAATCAGAGTAAGATCTGGCTAGCTAGCTTGGGCGCACAAGCATGTCCGGCTAGTTGCGTTGCAAGGGAACTTGACTCGGGTGAGGGGAAGGAGAGGGAAGAGGTGGATGTCAAACTGGGTTTTGTGCGCTGGTGAGAGGAAGTGGAGATTGGCCAGGATGATCATGCACCAGTGCCTTGCAGGCCTATGTGGCAAGCGTGTAGTTAGAGCTCCGATGGTGGGGATGAATGGAGGGGGTTTTGCGCGTTAGAGCCAGGTGATTGATCGTTAGTGGGGGAACAATGAGATAAGAAAGAGGGGGTTTTTCTGTCACCGAAGAAAACCCAATAAAGGTTTCTATCAGGCACATAGAGAGAAGGAAAATGGGGTTGTGCCGATGCCAGTGGGGGAGATCGGAAGGATGAGGAAAAAAAATTGGTGAAGGAAAATAGGGTTTCGCTAGTGGCTTGCTCTGGTAGTTGTGAAAACCAGAGAGGGAGGTGAGATGGGTTACTCATCGATTCAAGAAAGATGACGGTTGCAAGCTGGGGCGTTGGTCAGGTAGTGCTGGTTGCAGGTGTGGAAGGCAGAGAAAGGGAGAAAGTTTTTTTTAGCAGTGGCTGCTGGAGGGGAGTGAGACAGAGAGGGAAGGGAAAAGATTGAACAAAAGTGGGGTTTGGTGTCCTATTGCACTGGTGAGGCAATTTAGATCATCGGAGAAGGTATTTTGTCAGGGGTTGGTTGGTCAGAGAGAAAGAAGATGATCGGAAAAGAAAGGGGAATCTGATTGGAGGGGGTTTTCGGCTCGCCAGCCACCCTTGGCATGCTGAGCTGGCCACGAAGAAAGAGAGGGGAGAAAATCGAAGGTCACGGGTTGCCAGCGTTCAAGATCACACCAGGCATGGAAATCCACCTGGGGAGGGGTTGCTGACCATGGGGAAAGAGATCAAAGGAAAAGGTATGGTCGGTGACCTGGCTCCAACCGCTGTGTCAGGGGCAGCTGGTCAGAGAGACAAAGAGAGAGACCCAAGAGAGCATACTTGACATTTCGTTGGGTTTGCAATGTCAGGAGGAGGGGTGCCAATATCAATTTGGCCCCCTTCCGTTAAGTCATGGTTTTTTTTTTAAAAATTTTTTAATTACCGTATTGCCCCTAATTTCAAAGGCCCCTAACTTCTTCATACAGACACTTTTTCAGTGTTCTTTGACTCGTTGGATTTCATTTTCTGAGTATTATCTAATGACTTTAGTTTTAGTTCCAAATTATACTTCTATAAAAGATATACCCCTTGAAAACTTATAACCCAATCATGGAATAATAAATTTTCGGGGTGAAATTTATCCATAATCTGATTTCAGTGTTCTTGATGTCGTTGAACTCGATTTTTCGAGTACATTCCAAATATTCATGCTTCCACTCAAAATTCAATTTCTATACAAATTTATTTTCTTTGGGTCAAAAATTCTAATTATATTCCAAAATTTCAGTTTCACATAATAACTCCCAGAATAGTATTTACAAAATTTGGGGTTGTTACACCAAAGGCACTAGTCATTCTCATAAAGTCCACGGTATATATCTTATCATACTACCTTCCTCATCAATATTTTTTAGTTAGAGATCCCATTTAATTATTTAATAATTATATATGGTTAATCGACTATAACATGTGGCATCGAGATCGGGTGCCCTTCTAGTGTCACCTATTGCTGCTACATTAATAGAACAGATACTTGTATATATCTTTGATTTTTTTCATCATAAATTAGGTCCTCTTCATTAATTATTATTATTTAGCTAAAAAAATTTACATCTTTTATAACAATCATCCAAGGAGCATGTGGAAATCTCACTTAACATGTCTCGATCCCTAAGCTTAATCTATGGTCTCATCAATAATAATATAAAAATTAATCTTGTACGAATCAAGTAGGGAGTGCTTGTCTAGGACGTTGTTGAAGTGCCACTTATGGCAGAGGACCTATTATAAGTTTGCCAATGGGATCAACACAAGCACCCTCACATTGTCTCCTACATGGGGTATATGCACATACTTAGTTATAAATCATTTGACATTTATATGTTATATTTTAATGGTATATGTAATAATTATTTCTTTTATGAGGCTTCTTGAATGATGCAACTAACTTTTTTAAAGGTGAGGTACACTTTACCAATTCCTTGACCTTGGCATTATTTCTCGAGCAGCAAAGCAATGGCCGATAAAGAGGCGTATTCAGGATATTTTACCAGGCTTCTTGCACTGCTCTCAAGAAAAGGGCTTAATGATTCCTTACAATAGCGGGTAAGTTTTAATTTTCTTATTTTCCTGCCAACTAATTCTATACTTAGAGATTGTTAACTTTATTACAATCCATATGACTATCTGTGTAGGTCTCATTGGATGCTGCTCATTTTGGATGTGTATGGTGGGCATGCTTCCTTTTTTTATTCTTGTGGGTCGCACATCTACCTCACCCTCATAGAAATTATAAACAAGTATTTATTATTTTCATGTTTTATGTGTAGATAAGTAGTTTATTATTCATCTATAATGCATTTGAAATTTAAATTTATAAAGTTTGGATCAAATGGGGATAATATCACCAAGACTGTACAACCACCAAAACTCATTTCGAAAACTATCAAGGTATATGAAATAGTTAATTACTCTAAGTTACCACTAACTAAACCTACATTATTACAAATGATATTTATGAGTTCTTTTTTATTGTCCCTGTTGCACAGTGCCCTAAATAACAATCTGATTGAGAGTGCAGATATTATAACCTAAGATACATGAGGACTCTCATATTTGATTGTATTACTGTCTCTCATTTAAGAAAGGTATAATACTTTTTACTTTTCATAATCTTATATTTTTGTGCAGTTTTTATGGATCTAGCTAAAAACTTTGGCCTTAATTAAATATGTTGTATTTCAAGCTATTGTGCTTTCTAAGTGGGCAAACAAGAAGAGTTGCTCTAGATTAAATTTCAATGAAATACGAACTAAATAGACTGAATATGTAATGAGTTTCAATTAGATTACTTAGAGTAACTACATGAACCTAAAATACATAATAAAGTATTTTTTTTATTCAAATGTGTGCGTCCCTTTAGATTTTATTATTTTCTTTGGAAATTTGGACTGTGGGAATAAATTAGCATGGATGAAGTGAATTTGGAGATTGTTGTATTCAAAGTTTTGTTTTTCATGTTTATAAAGATTATTTGAAGTATTAGGTGTATAGAATGTTTATTATTCAATGTATACATAGGTGGTAGTATATCAAGAAAGATGTCGATGCATTGTAGTAGATGTTGATTTCGAATGTGTATGAAGATTGAAGTATTATGTGTATTAATTTTTCACATTTATAATGATTATTTGAAGTGTCAGGTTTATATAATGTTTGTTGTTCAATGTATTCATAGGTGGTAATGTATCCAGAAAGATGTGGATGCATTGTAGTGGATGTTGCTTTTCATGATTGTGGAGATTGAAGTATTAAGTGTATAAGATGTTTGGAAACCAATGTATGTAAGTGGTATTGTATCAAGACGTAGATGAATGTTGTATTGGGAACATGTTTTGAATTCTAATAAAGAATGTTTGAATATTAGGTGATATTACTTGTTATTCAATTGTATGCAGGTGATACTACTTAAGTATTAGGATGTCTGTTATTCAATTGTACACAGGTGATGCTGCTAGGATATAAAATTGGATAAGAAAAACATTTAAATTCATTTAGTGATAAATGACTTGAAAAGTCTACACTTTTGAAGTCGTTTATAACTAAATGACTTTAAAAGATTTTTCTTTTGAAGTCGTTTAGTGTAAGCGACTTCAAGAGTCCATGAAAATATTTTACTTTTGAAGTCACTTAGACAAAAATGATCTCAAAAGCCATGCACTTTAGAAGTCATTTAACATAAGCAACTTTAAAACTCCATAAAAAAAGGTTGGCCTTTTGAAGTTGCTTGGATAAAAGCAACTCTAAAAGTCGCTTAGAAAAAATAACTTCAAAAGTCACTCACTTTAGAAGACGTTTTGCTTAAGTGACTTTAAAACTCCATTGAAAAAGGTTGGGCTTTTGAAGTCTCTTGGGTAAAAACGACTTTAAAAGTCACAGACTTTTAAAGTCATTTATTTTAGGCAACTTTAAAAGTCACATACATTTGAAGTCACTTACAATAAATGACTTTAAAAGTATATGATTTTTAAAGTCATTTAGATAACCATCTTTAAAAGTTGGTGACTTTCCAAGTTAGCTCTATAGAAGTTGCTTTCTGAGTGACTTCGATTATCCTTTTTAACTGACTTTAAAAGCCCCCTTTTTAGTAGTGAATTAAATTGATGAAGCTTTGGCCCATAACATCCCTCCCACTCCTCTTGTCAAATCCCCCTTGCATAAAGCAAAAAAAGATGGGTAAATTTATGAGGAATTATCAAAATATGCTACATTGATGCAAAAACACTAATCTAATGCAACCTAAAACTACAACTAGAGATAAACAAGTTAAACAATGATCCAACTACAAATTTGTTGCAATTTCCCAGCAATGGCACCAAAAAACTTTGTGTAGCTTCAATGTACTCACAAGCACACAAATCAAAGTAGTAATTGCACACAAGAGAGGTCGATCACATGAGGAATCTCATAGAATTTTCAGTTGATTAGATCTTATTTAAGTTGCTTATCCTATCTAAAGAGAGATGGTTTTGATTAAACTAGGAGTTTAAACAACATAAAATTGGAAGCATGCATTCCTAAAATAAAGATATTCAATGAAATTAGAAACTTTCCTAACTAACATGCATCAATTAAAAGGAACTAGTGCAAAACTAAAATGAATCTAGGAAATATAAACTAAGAAAACTTGCTAAAACTGAAACTTTTCTAAACTAACACTTTCATAAACCAAAAGATTTCTAAAAATAAAACTTTTAAAACTAACCTAAGATGCAAAATAAGTAACTACTAGAATTTAAACTAATCTAAACAAAGATCAACAATTAACTAAGAGAATCCAACTTCAATCATTATGTGCATGACTCATGGAAGTGTGCGCATGGTTCATGGGTTGGGAACAAGATCAGAAAACATGAATTAAAAGATAAATAAAATGTAAAATAATCAAAGCACTCGCTAAACTAACTAAAATGCTAAATGGGTTCCTAAGATTTTAAGCAAAAACAATGTATTGACTTCTAGACATTGCCCATGAAACATGAGATGAAAAATTCTAGCAACATGGTGTATATGAAACTTAAATCAAGTAAGGAAATAAAAGAAACTTAACAAGCACTTTTCATGGAATACAATACTCTAGAATAAAAGTATTTTAATACTAGAATTAAATAGTAACCATGATCCTCAAATAAGTTTATCGATTGATTTGAAAAGTATATCAAAATTGGTGCACATGTACGTAGATAACAGGGCTAGAAATTGTGCATTTTTCTAATGCCTAGAACTTGATTCAGAGTAAGAATTAAACAAACTCTAGTACTCTCAAATTACTCTTAGATATGATGCATGGAGAACCCAAAGAAAATGAAAGCATGAAAGATGGAAGCAAAGAACAGGCAAAATAGACCTAGATCTAAGCTAGAAATAAGGAAAATATAAAGGGGAAACAAGAAGAATCAAAGCTACTTTTCCATTAGCTGTCACTTCAAGAGAAAAGATAACTTAGATTTTGAAGAACTAAGCAAGAAAAAACAAGAGATATAGAAGCAAAGATCAAGGAAAGACTAGCTAAGTTCTATGTATATGGAAGTAAAACAAAGAACCAAAGTAAATAGGAACCAAAGAATGCTTGGAACACCAAAGAGATGTAGCCAATGGAAGGAGGCGGGTAACTCCTATGGGGTATTTATAAATGCTTTGCAATTCTAAAAGAGATATAAGGGAGAATAAAAGAAAGGGTAGAAGCTAGGAAAGTTAAGATATCATAGTGGAAAGTGAGGTGGTTGAATGGAAAGATGAAAGGGGGTGGATGTCTAAGGAAACCAAAGAGAAAACCATGTGGAGGCAAGGTGGCAGGTGCCTATTTTTTAGGAAATCCCAAGAAGGGTGAGGTGGCATGTAAGAAAGAAAAAGGAAATAAGGTAAGAAAGAGAAAAGAAGAGGAACGATGGAGAAAAATATAGGAAAGAGGAAAGGATAAGAAGTGAAGTTAGTGTAGTAGGTGAATTGTTGGAATTAGAAGGGGAGGTGCCACTTTTTTAGGGAAGTAGGGTGGAACTCCTTCCCTTCTAATTATGTGATATGGTGAGTAGGAAAGAGAGAAAAGAAGGGAAAAAGAAAAAGAAAAAAAAGTAACAAGTGGTTTCTCTCTTGATTGGTCCACCTATGCATGCATGTCATACGATGTTGATTATTACCCAAATTCCTTTCTAATTATCACTTGAATTTCACTATTTAGAATAGGATAATGGCTTCCAAATCTTCCTCCAATAGTATGACTCCATGTGGCATGGATCTCATGGGGCTTAGTGGCTCACTTTGATGGCTCATTACTTGATAGCTAGAATCGCTAAGTCCTTTGGCTTTAATGCTTGAATGGCTTAGCTTACTTAGGTATCCTTGTTAGACTAAAAAACCTCATTCATGGCTCCAATTCTCTTGCAAAGGTGGTGAAATCACATGGCTTTTTGCATGGGCCCATGTTAATCACCTTTGATGCTTCCAATTGATTCCTTAAACTTTTTTTGCTTGGATTATGATAATCTTGAACCTTGATTTAGCTTTGAAATGTTGAAATTTAGCTTTTTGGCCTTCTTTTGATCATGATCTTCAATACTTATCTTACTTGATCTAGACTATTAAATTATCTTCTCAACATCTACAAAAGAGTAAAAACCCTAATTAAATCCTTAAAAACTATGATTATTCACATACGTACTTTGGATTAACTTCTAAACCTACAAAATATCAAACTTTTGAATTACTAAGTTAAAAATGCATGTGTTATAAAATTCCAAAAGAAATCTTAGAATAATGCTTATAATTTATAACACATGGACTACTAATTGGGCACTTTTTATACAAAATTGAGCACTTATCAATATTCACAAACTTGCACTCTGAGGTTGATGAAATAATGGGATATCTTTAGCATAAGTGTAGGATTTTGAACTGTTGGTCATTTTTATTAGCATGTTGAAGTTAGAAATTTAATGAGTGCTGAATAAAAAGAAAATTATCCCAAAGAACTAAAAGACTTTAATAGAAGTGTTAGCAAAATGTTTATAGGTATCATTTTTGGAAACTCTTATGATACTACAACTCATCCATTAGGGGTAAAATGTTTATAGCTAAATACAGACACGAACACCTACAAAAGTAAATAGGATTTAAATTTTTGGATTTATGTATTTCTTTTTTGTAGTTTTTCTCAAGGACTAGTAGAATCTAATTATATGGTATTTCATTTATATATATATATATATATTACATACATACCTCTATATGTAGCAAGCTTTGTCACCAAAAATACTTAAATATCACATATTAGCTTCAATTCTACATTTTAGAGGTCCAAGGTACAAATGAAAAATGAACAAAGTTAACAATTTTACCCTTGAAAGAGCTAACTTACCTTTTAAGCTATATTTTGGACCCACACATGCAAATAATAAAGTTTAGGAGTTTAGTCTAAAAATTGGATGTCAACTATAAAGTTAGAGCAATCAGAAACCTTAAGTGGAACATTGAGCCTTATCCCTTTAAAATAGAATGTTACTATCAAAAGTACAGTGATAAAACTTTGCAAAAATGCATTAAGCTAGCCATCACCGCTAAATGTTTCTAAAGAAAGCTCGAATCATATACAATGAGATCACATACAATGAGACCTTTTGAAATAAAACAAGTTAGAAAACCAAGGAAGATCGAGGCTTGCAGAAGACTTTTTCCTTACACTCTCTGTAACGCCCGAGCAATTTACATTCTATAAGAAATGGACTATGTTGAATTTTTTACTTTATTTAAAATAGTAAACGAAGGAATTTGTAAGGAAACTTGGTACTATTAGATTCTACTTGAAAAATGGAATCCAACGCCTCAAAGAACGCCGAAAACGAAGTTCGTATGAAGAAGTTACGGACGTTTAAAGATCAGGGGCAGTTTTGTAAATTAAACAAAAAAAGAAAAAGACGAAAAACGCAGGGGCCGTTTTGATAACGGCACCCCCTGTCGTTTTCCACCTCCAGATCTCTCCAGAAACCCTCTTTCACGATTTTTCCAGAAATCTGCCATCGCTAATGGCAACACCACCATTAGCAGCACTGCCATAGCAGGGCTATAAAAAAGACCAATCTCCCCCTTCTTGAAAACATGTTTTTCGGCGATTTTGGGACTGGGGTTTCCGGCAAAAACCAGAAACCCATCTCAAACCCATCTCTCTGCATGTTTTAGGCAACAAACAGGCCTTAGTCGGGCCAGCCATTCTCCCCATTCCCCTCTCTTCTCTTGTTTCGGTCTAGCATTGGGGTTTTCCCCTTCGTGGGTTCCAACAAACATGGATTTCCGGTAGAGGGAAATGCACCACCGGCAATAGGCACTCCTAAGCTACCCAGGTAAGTCGTTTCCCCCTTCTTTCTCTCTATTTGCTTCCCCCAAGCCAGATCTGGTCTTTTCCCAGCCGTTTTCCAGCTGGGTTTCCTGGCCGGAAAACTCTCCAAGCCAGCTTGGGCCGGCCCTACACGAACTAGGTGTCCCAGGGATGCCATGCTGCACGTGCACTTGGGACAGGGTCCCTGGGACGGGTTCCAGGCGTACGGCAGTGTGTACACTGTGTCAGGTGCGGCCTTCGGGTGCCCGCGCGGGCACGGGTCTTGGCTCGACCAGGATGCACGGGGTGCCCTGAGAGCTGAGACATGCCATGTTACACCAAAGGTGCGTCCATGCGATGCCATCCAGGATGCGCGTCGTAGTGCATCGCTTGAGCTTGCATGTGTGCATGCAAAACGTGGTCCCTGGCACGACCTTTGGGCGTGCACGCACGTGAGGCGATCGCGGTCCAATCAAGATGCACGGGTGTCCTAGGAACTGGGACACGTATACCTAACGAGACTATAAGGATAGGATTAGAGGACAATTTACAGAGTTTAACTATTGAATGGTAGATCTATATTATTGGATCTAGCTTGACAATGAATTAAGCAAGGACCATGGACCCTAAAAAGCAGATCTAGCGATCTAATGTCTAAATAGAATGAAATTGATAAGGACTCCTTATATCCATTCATACCCAGGAGTTTATAAATGAGACCCAGGGCTGGGTTGAGTGATAAAGGACGCGACTCCAGGAGACTTTGAGGTAGGTGCTCTATTGCTACTAGACTTTTAAAAAGAGCCATGATTGTTTTGAATGCATGTTTTAAGTATAAATTATATAACTTGTTTAACATGACTTATTTTATGGCTTGTTTAGCATATAAATGAATTCAACATGCAAATGATTAAATACATTACGCATAGACATGTTTTGCAAACAATTGCTTATATTGCATGATTTGTGAGCATTGAGTTCTGGAAAAAAATTGCATGTCCTTGAGGGTTACCAAAAGATGCTGGAGTGCCCAAAAGACGCTGGGTAGGCAGTTGTGAGGGCCATTATGTTTATAATATATATATATGTATATGATACTTTCGACTTGGATTATGCGATTCTTTAGTCATCAGTATTCCGATTCTTTTAATATCGATATTGAACATGGTTGTTCGAACATGCACATGTTTTAAAGAGCATACGATTTTAAACATAGCATGCATTGCAAAACTAGTAGTGATAGACTCCTACTGAGTATAGTATATACTCACCCTATCCTTAACATTTTTCAGGATAGTTCCATCCACGAGTAGAGGATGCCTATGTTAGTGCTATGAGCAAGTAAATCAAAAGGAGACAATCATACATGTAAGTAAACACTCTACCCATTGGACATGTATTTGTATTTATTTACAGTTAGGCTGTGAGCTGTGACTAGATAGACCTAGAATATATATATATATATATATTTATGATTTCTAAAGTTTTTCAAAAACTACTTTGGTGGTTGTGAAAGCAAATGACACTCGGGGTTTTCAAAATGAGTTTAAAACTAAAGATTTTCTGCTGCATTGCATGGTTTTCATAAAATGGTTTTCAAATAGGGATGCATCCCGCCTTAGGAATTAGATATTACATTTAAAAATGCATGAGAAAACCTGGGTCATCACACTCTCTCTCCTAATCAACCTAAGAAAGGAGAGCATGAAATTTTCATGCAAAGGTTGTAATTCTTACTCAATTCCACATGAAATACATCAAGGAATAATGATGATTGGTGGAGAAAAACAAGGAGGAGAAGAGAGAGACAATTTATAAGAATATATAATTGAAATTCATCTCACTTTTCAAGCACTTAAAGGTCAAGATCTACGATTGTAGATGCATGTCTAAGCATCCAATGAAGACACTTCCAAACAAGGATGGACTAATAAGAAACTAGATTGCAATGAAGACCAAACTAAAAGCCTATTAGTGGAGAGTTTTTCAATGGGCTACCCACCTAATTTCAAGGAGATTCCCACCTAAAAATAAGGAAAAAGATGTCCAACTATGAGGGAATGTTATTAACTAGAGAAAATTATGGCGGAGTAGGAGAAAAACATGGAAAAACTTAGAGTGGATGAGCAAATCTCAATGGAATCTAGGCCATCCATTTTAAGGTAGTCCAATCCAAGGTGGTGAGTAAAGAAGCCTTAAAGAAAAAGATATTTTTGGATAAGATCACTCCAATTGAATCTCAACCATTCAAGATAAGATGATGATGATCTAAGGGCTAGGAATGAAACATTGAAAAGATAAAAACCTTATCCACCTTGCCTTGTTGAAAATTCAAAATCAAAGTCCTAAAGATCTCCACCATTCTTTATCATCCAATGGTCCACACTATTTACAAATTTAGAAACTATATACACTCCAAGTGTTTCCACCCTCTCACTTGATCCACTTTCTAAATCCAACCAAATCCCATCAAATCTCCTAGATTTTCTCCTATTCATCATCTCTTCCTTCCCTCCTAGCCAATCTTCTTTCCTATCTTACCTAATCTACTTCCCTACCCACCCTCATCTCTTTCTTTTCCCAATTTCCTATTTTGTCTAATACCCAAACACCATTCCATGTTAGATACACTTCCCACAATGCATTCCACACTCTCCCCTTCCTATATTTGCCTTCTTCCAATCTTACTTTGATCCATCCCATCTCAACCCTTCTTCCTTTCTTCCTTAGATCCTAGCCATCCATTCTTTAGGCTTCTTCCTTTGAAAACTTATAAATAAGAGGTTATGGAGAAGGAGAAGATAATATCTTACCTTTCCTCTCCATAAACCTAAACTAAAATAAGAATTTCCTCTCCATAAGCCTAAACTAAACATTGTCCTCAATGTCCACTAAGAATATGTTAAAATAAATTGAATAAGTAAAGGAGTTTAAGGAAGGAGGGAATTGGAAAGGGATAACCAAAATGTGAAGTAAAATATTAGAAAACTTCCTTTATCCATAGCAATTCTAGCACCATTATCTATATCTTTCCCATGCACGAGTAGCTTCTTTGGATCGTGGGCTTGCATATGCTCTCTCTTTTTTTCTTTTTTTAAATTATGAGAACAAGATGAAAAATAAAAAGAGAAAATAAAATCCTAAAGTTTGGGTTGCCTTCCAAAAGTACAAAGTTCATCATATTTAGCTAGGTGTCATTTTTTATGTGGGAGAGGAATAAGTCGCTATCTTATTTGATCCAATGGAATAGAAGCTACCTCATAACATGGTAGTTCACTTAGTTGGAAAACTATAACAATATTAAATTTTCATTTCATTTCATGTGTTTTAATTAAATCTTTATATTGAAATGGACCAAGGAATTTAACTTTGTCGATATTGACTTTCATGGAAATGAATTTTGTGAAAACTCAAAATCTGACTTTAAAACCTCAAATTTTGGAATATGTACAATAAGAGATTTACAATGACACAAAGAATGTGCAACAAATTTTCACAAATCATAGAGCAGGGTCAAACTTTATGAAACCCCCTCCATTTGTCTTATTTACTAAATAACTTAAAGGAGGAGCTCAACATGGGGAGGGGGGATAGGGAGTTCGGACTCTACTTGGTGCTTGACTCCCATCCATGGGCTGCCATGGTACAACCTGATGAAAAACAATGGGAAGAAGGATAAAAGAGGAAAGGGAAACAAGGAAGAGGAGGAGGAGGAGAAGAAGAAGAGGGGAGAGAGGGAAATATAGAGGGAGAGTATAACATCCCAAAACTTTTAAATGTCAATTTTAGTGAATTTTGGAAAATATTAAATTGGGATCAAAAGAACATATTAAATTTCATATTTTTGAAGTTTTATAATGAAAGACTTGATAGACATCTAATCAAGTATTGATACCTCCATAATTGGATTGTACTTGAAAATACGATTCCAATGACACTAAGTTTATAGAAATCAGAGTTCAGATGGAGGAGATATAAGGATTTCAAGTAAGGAGGGTATTTTGAATATATATATATATATATATATATATATATATACATACATTAAAATGCTTAAATGAAGGGGGCTAGATTTGATACTGGCACCCGCCTCACTTAAATGAAATAGAACAAACATCGGGTCTGTTCTTCCCAAACTCGACAAACTAGAAAAACTCGAGATCGAGAGAGAGAGAGAGAGAGAGAGAGAGAGAGAGAGAGAGAGAGAGAGAGAGAGAGAGAGAGAGAGGAAGAAGAGGAGAAGTAAGAAGAAGAAGAAGGAGAGGAGAAGAGGTAGAAAGAAGAAGGAGAGGAGGAGCCAGGTTGCTGGAGGAGATCGGCACGCTAGCAAAACAGAAGTAAATGAGAGTTTCTCAGTTTGTCAATGAGATAGCCGTCGTTGGAGAAGATGATGACTTGGATCAACGATCCGAGCTAATCATTATGTTCAGTGTGATGCGATGACCAAAACCCCTAAAGTAGATGGGAATCCAAGATGTTCTGGACCGTCGATGGAGATGGAATAGTGCACGAACATGATCAGAGGGTTTCACTGCAACATAGTGATCAATTTGCACATCTAAGAGAGGGAAAAACATGGAAACACTCCCAAAAGGTAAGATATACAAAACCCAACTCTTGATTTGAGGTTTTTAGCCAGATTCGCATTGTTTATGCTAGATCTAGGTTTTTATGATGATCCAGTCATCCATTTCCTAATCCTATAGACTTGATGTAGTTGAAATGACACTAAATTTGCATATCTAGGCTGAAATTGATTAGGCAATCTCAGTCATCCTATCTGTCACTATTCAAACAGTGACTTCTTGACGTCTGATCGATGATCAAATGCCACAAATGAGTTCTGAAGTAGTGAATTAAATAGTATATGGAAAAAATTGAAAAATCTAGATTAAAAATGATTGAATAAACTCAACTGTCTGATCAAACAGTAGATTAATAAGGTCCTAGCCACTTCTAATTAGTGATCAGATGCCACCATTGTGTACCCTAACCTTACTAAGTTAAGATACTTTGAAAATTTTAATATAAGGCCACTGAACAATGAAAGTAACTTGCAGTCACTTAAGAAGAATGGTGGATACCCAATCCACGACTAATGGTGTTGATTGGAAATCCAGTAACCATTGATCATTCAATTAGCAATTAACCAATAGCTAATGAAATGCCGTTAACATAGTAATAAGCATTGTCACTTTGCCTTGTGCCAACTAGTAGAAGGAGCTAACTGAGAGGAAACTCTCATGCTAGGAAAGCTCAGAGAAGTCTTAGAATTGTATATCTGAATGTATATTTGTATTGGTACAAAGGTGTGACTGATCTGCAGCGTGTACATGAACTAAATAGATTATTGCATCAATGAACCTGAAGATCTCCATTTAAGATAGGTGGAATTAAGATTGCTAAGATTTTCACTATATATGTATTTGTATATGAATTTCAAGCATTGAAATAAGTCTTTT
This sequence comes from Warburgia ugandensis, assembly GCA_035236585.1. Classification (NCBI taxonomy): domain Eukaryota; kingdom Viridiplantae; phylum Streptophyta; class Magnoliopsida; order Canellales; family Canellaceae; genus Warburgia; species Warburgia ugandensis. The sequence goes on along the minus strand of CP141139.1, from coordinate 53,292,436 downwards.
CAGTTTATGCAAAAAATAAAATGAATGTACATGCTAAAAAAATGAATCATGATTAAACCGGTCATACATAAGCTATGTGTTATTGTGAACCATGTGAGAAAATATAAGATTGATACCAAGAAATTGTGAAATGACTCATAAGAGGCAAGACTGATACCAAACAACTGTGAAATGGCTCGTAAGAGAGAATACTGACACCAAGTAATTATGAAATGGCTCGTAAGAGCGAAGATTGACACTAGGTAATTATGAAATGGCTTGTAAGAGCGAAGACTAATATTAGGAAATTGTGAAATGGCTCGTAAGAGCGAAGATTGACACCAGGTGATTGTGAAATGGCTGGTATCAGGTAAATGTGAAATGGCTTGTTAAAGCAACGAATGGTGTCAGGAAATTGTGTAATGGCTCATAAGAGCGAAAATTAGTGTCAAGTGAATGTGAAATGGCTTGTAAGAGCGAAAACTAGTGTTAGATGAATGTGAAATGGCTCATAAGAGTGAAGATTGGTATCAAGTAATGTGAAATGTCTAATAAGAGCAAAGATTGGTATCAGAAAATGTAAATGACTTATGAGTTTGACATGTGATTTCATACTTTGCATTTCAAGAATGTTGAACTATTTCAAATTAAATGATAACTAAATTGTAGTTTGCATGGTTCAGCATGAACAAATTGATCTAATATAAAAATATCATGATTTTGTTTATATAAAATTGCATCTTATTCCACCTATACAAGTGCAAGCTTGCTAAGATATTGTACTTGTTTACAATATCTCAGAGCAAAGATTCCCAATAAATAGGAGGTGTTTACTGACAGAAGTGCGCCAACGAAAGCTTTTAACTAGGATAGGTAAGAATTGGTTGGTGTTTGATGTTATTGTATCAGATATGAGAAAAAGACTGCATTGTATGTAATTATAGGAGTTTGGATAACTTATATGATTGGGTTGTGATGTGGAAGTTCTGAGTGCTTATTTTGTTTGAGAATGTTGTTTTATTATGTTATATGTATGAAATGGAGACAAAGTCTCCAATTATGTTTTAACAATGTTAATGGATGTTTATCAAGTACTTTGCAATGACATGCATTAAATGTCATACCTGCAAAAATAGAGGAAACTCTGTCGAATTTTTGGCAGGCACTCATTTTACTGAGAATCCTTGTTTTGAGGAAAGAAAAATGATACTCGGGATTTTTCAAAAAGAATTTAAAAGAAAAAGATTCTTCCTATGCTGTTTGGTCTTTAAAAATGATTTTTATTAGAGATTGATCTCGATGTATAAATGTATTTTGCATTTAAAAAGTGTTAGAAAAACCCGGTTGTCACAAAGAGACAAGAAAACCCACAACCGTTGCACGTCGCTCACTGTTGTCCACCCACGGTTAACGATTAAAACCAATAGGGGAATTAGCATTGAAGTGCGAAGATCCAAACAGTTTATCATATGCCTATCTTCCAAATGATGAAACCTAAGTGGAATTCTCTTGATCGAAGACATTTTGGATTGTTAGAGCAAACATGAATAGTGTACATCACTGTTTTTTCTCCAGCAAAGATCGACAGTTAGGAAGCTAATTAGAGGTAAATTTTCTCTACGTCTCTTTGGTTTTTCCATGATTTACTGGCAATAGGAGCAGCTCTAGGCTCTTCATAACATTCTTCCCCATTTTACTGCGATTTTTACATGGAATTACTATTACCGGCCACATCAAAAATTCTGCCATTTTCTTTGGTTGCGGCCAACCATCTCCGGCAAGGCCAGTGAGTTAAAACTACATTTTTGGGTTGGCATTATCCTGATCTACACATTTGCACTAGCTAGACTCATCTCAGCGGTCATTAGACCATTCAAACACGAGATTTGATCATATCTGAGTTGGTGACACAAAATCCATATGATCTGACCATTCAAAACTATAAAAAATCATTGGTCCACATTTGGGAATGTCTATCCACACTCTAGCAATCCCAAATTGCATGCAACCAAGAATGGGTTCGGAATCTACGTGGAGCTTGACTCCCATCCATGGACGGAGGTTTTTTATTTTTTTTGGGTGGGGGGAGGGGGTGGTGGTGTTCGGACTCTATGTGGAGCTTGATTCCCGTCCATGGACTACCATGGTAAAACCCTACAGAAACAATGGGAAGAAGGATAAGAGAGGAAAGGAGAAGAAGGAAGAGGAGGAGAAGGAGAAGGAGAAGGGAGAGAGGGAGATAGAGAGGGAGTGGTAGGAAAACCCGCCACCATTGCACGTCATTCACCGTTGTCCACCCACTGTCAGTGATTAAAACCAATGATGGTGTGTAGAAGACAAGTTTGAACAAGGAAATTGGCATTGAGGAGTGAACATCCAAACAGTTGATCATGTTCCCCTCTTCCAAGTGACCAAAGCCAAGTGGAATTGTCTTGATCGAAGACATTTTGGGTTGTTAGATTAAACATGGAACAATATGCATCACTATTTTTTCCCCAGCAACTAATTAGATGTAAAATTTGCTCTATTTCTCTTTGGTATTTCCATGATTTACTGGCAACAGAGTAGATCTAGGGTCTTCTTAACATTCTTCCCCATTTTACAGTGATTTTTACACGAAATTACTATCATCAGCCACGTCCAAAATCCGGCCATTTTCTTTCGTAGAGGTCGACCATCTCCCATAAGGCCAATGAGTTAAAAACTACATCTTTGGGTTTGCATTGTCCCGATCTACACATATGCACTAGCTATAGTCATCTCAGTGGTCATCTGACCGTTCAAACACCAGATTTTTCAGATTTGAGTTGGTGACACAAAATCCGTATGATCCGACCATTCAAAACTATAACAAATCATTGATCCACATCCAGGAATGTCTATCCACGCTCTAGCAGTCCCAAATTGGATGCATCATTGATTCATGGAGTGCTCAATGATATAAACCATTGAGCAGAAATCAACAGTGTGGATCCACACTCTTGGTAAATAGATCATGGTTATTTTACTGATATATAATTAAAATTGTTGACGTGTGAAACCAATCCATGATTAAATCGAAGGATCAACACTTCTGAAACCATTCATAATCCAATTTGTGACTAAAACAACACGGTCGCTAGAAATCTAACTCTCCATGAGTGGATCTGCCATCAGGAAGGATTTGAAATGTATTGATATAAATTTTAAAGAAATAGAATCTTTTCTAATTATGGATTCATGATTTGCAATTGATGAGAAATCTGGAATATCAATATGTTCTTTAGACTAATCGAGTTGGAGGGAAATAAGTGAGCTAAGAATAATGCCAAAAAATGTAGGTAGTTTTAACATTGGTATGTTTTTTGTAAAACATGAAAATAGTGAAAAACTATTTCATCAAATTTGAAAATAGTTAAAATTTGATAATTTTTCTGCTTTTGTGTATTTGAGTGTACCTTTATTTCCTGCAAATTGCTAGTTTTGAAATACTATGTTGATTTATTTTGAAATAAGCTGTGAAAACCTATTATGTTGAACTATATTAAAAAATGCATTAGCTGCATGGTTTATGAAATGATAATGATTGATATTGTTGTGTAGAACCCGAAAGCTAGACTCCGTGGGGGTTGCTTTTACTTCCCAAAGTACTACCATGAAATTTGACTTTCATGACTTCATTGATGCATGATTTTTAACTATGTTATAAGTCATAGAGGCAAGTGACGGTGACTAATTTTACATTATGTTTTGATGGGTATGCAGCCTGATGCACGCTATGTTAGGAGAGTTTGGGGACTGATTATCCTCCCTCCAAAACTTCAAATATTTATACTTGGTAGTAATAAACTGAATTAGGTGGAGTGACATCATAGGAAGGTCATGCCCTATGCACCAAGCTCCCCATGCACATGATATTGGAGTCTACTGATAGGTGTAGAATTATTATATGGAATACCTCTATATTTAGTAGGTTTTAACCTTGTTTCATCATAAAAATCACTACTTGGGGTTATTTCAACATTTTGCAGAATTATGGTATAATTATAAAAAGATAAAAAAAGGGTGTAGTTTTGGGATTCCAAACTCTAAAAAGTGGATAATACAAAGTTAGAGCATAGTGATGGGCCCACTTATCAAATTATTTAAGTTAAGAAGTTCAAAATGCAGAATCGATGTCGTTATTATTTATAACAAAATAAAAAGTCCTAGAAGCATTGTTGAACCTTATCTGTGCTAAAAACGTTGTAAAAATCAATACATAGGGTAATAGAACTTCCATGCATGCATAAATTCCATTACTTTTGGAGAGCTTCTAAGTGAAGCTTAAGAGCTACACACGTTAAAGGAAGCATGCATGTGAAATATATTCAAGCTTAGGCCCATAAGAGACCTAAATCCACTTAGACCTAAATTTCTCACTTCTCTATCTACACTTTAAAATGGGAACCAGCTCCATGTATACCATGAATTTTCCAAGAAAATGTGGTGCATTCCACTTAATTCAACATGAAATACATGCATGGATTAGCATGATTGCTGGAGAAAAATAAGGAGGAGAGAGTGGCTAAGATCAATTCACATTGAAGACCATTGTATAACAACCAATGAGAAGCCATTTGAGTTAGGATTGACTAATGGGAAGAAGTCATGCATGAAAGAGAATATTAAACCATAATTGGTGGAGACATTTTCAAAGGTTGTCAACCAATTATCAAGGAGGAGAAAACATATACTCGCTAGGAAAAAATGTGTTCTTTACTTAAATATCATTGTTGGAAATTAAAATTGTAGACTGGGGAGAAAATAAAGAAGGGGAATCAATTTGGATAAGAAAATCTCTATAGAATTCTAGTCATCCATCTTAGGGCATACCTATCTGACAAATGAGAAGAAAAGAAGTATTTAACTACATCCTGTTGGTAGAAGACTTTAGAGAGATCTCCATCATAGGAATCAAGCATTATCAAATGGAAGAGAGAAAGAGCATAAAAATATGAAACCTTAGCCACCTTGCCCTCATTGAAAAGTCAAATCAAAACCCTAAGTAGGAAAGATCTCCACCCCTAATTTCAATCTAATGGTTTATATTCATCTCAAATTTCTGATTTTCAACACTCCAAAAAGCCATTCCACACTTTCCACCTCTTTGTTTCCCCATTTCTACTTATTGCCTATATTTTCTCCCTTCTTCTTATCCTCTTTCCTCCCCTAACCTATCTTCCTTCCCATTTTCCTATATTTTGTCTCCTTTCCACCTCATCCCCTTTCTTCTCACCTACATCCTTATCCCCATGAATTCCACACCTCTCCTCCTCTTTTTAAACTCTTTTCCTTTATTAAATCCCCATCATTTATCATTTATTTAACTCATATGATCTCCACCCTCCATTCCCTAGGGCTTCCATTGCAAAAATCTAATTCTAGGGGATTATTCACTCTGACCTGGACTTCTCCATTCAATTGCTCCATATCTTAGAAGAGAGGAAGAACCAAGATAATTTCTAAATCTTAGGGGACCACAAAAAGTGATTAAACACTAGGAAGAGCATCGAAGGAGAAGAGACAATGTATGGAAATCTTGTTTCATTCTTACATCATACCTCAATCCATTCTATCTTTTTATTTTATTTTTGTACAATTAATCTCGGCTTCAAAATCACACCTCCAGCCCTCATCCTGTCTTGAATCAATCACCAAAATATCTACCTAAAACTCATTCTTAAACATTTATTTCATTCATTCTCTACTATTTTATTTTTCATTTTATTTTTTATACTTATCATTTCATATTAAAATTCACATATTACATTTTCCACTTCATAATTGAACTCTCTACAAAATTTAATAAAAAAATCCATCTCCAATCCCATTTTTATTCCCTCTTTTTTACACTAAATTTCAATTTCATTATTACATCTTAATATTTTCCATCTTTTTTTTATATTTTTTCTAAATTTTTCTCTTCATCTTCTAGATCTTAAATTCATTCTCATATTCTTTCATCCTATCCTCTATCATTCCATACATTTATCTCTATAATATTATTCTATTTGCAAGCCTTTCCAAATATCTTTCTCTACCTTAGTATTATATGCATAAAACATGTATTTTTGGGTGTAAAATTTCTCTTGTGGGTTGTGGCTATAGGAAAACACTCTATGACACAACAAGAGTAAGGTATTGTTTGGATGATGTAAAGTTTGGCAGTAGTCTGCGAGACAGGGAAGTTGGCAGAGGAATTATTTTGAGTGACACAAAGGAGTCTTTTGTTGATTTCATTCTAACCCATATATTCCCTTACTTATGTTTATTTATTCAATTGTAATCATTCTTTGTAATTATTTCTACTAGTGAAAGAAAAAATTTCTTTTCATTATTAATGTGTTCTTTATTTTGTGCTTACGTTATTCATGCTTTTGTTAGTTGTTAGATGTAGCCTAGTTCTATTCATGTGTGTATGTTAAATTAGTCACCTTGGCCATTAAGATGAAATATATGTTAGAATAAAATAGTTTTAAGATTAGGTCATTCTAGGTTAAAAAGTACTTATATTAGTATTAATTATTGCTTAAAAGAAAGGGATATTGAGTATAGTAAGAAAGATGGTGACTATACAAGAATCTTTAATAGTCGATGCCCTAAAAGATCCACTACAGTTTGAATAAGTATAGTGCCACGCTAAGAAACTAGTATTAAGAAAATATTTACAGAGAGCTTGAAAAGAATTATTTTTCATGTTTTTAGAGTTATTATAACTTTATTAACATGTGTAGAAAAGTCTAGATAGCTTAATCCTTAAAATATTTGATTTTTAATTCCTAAGTTTTGGCTTAATTTCAAGAATTTTTATTTTTATTTTTTGTATTTTTAGTTGATTAATTTTAGTTTAATAAATCATTGGGCTTTGTTAAAGTAGTTAAAATATATTTTTAATTAAAATCCATTTATTAATAAAGTCTTTGTGGATTGACCTGTACTTGCTAGTCTATGCTATAGTGGACCCATGCACTTGTAGTATTGTTTAAAATACATCAAGTTTTTTGCATCATTGTCGGGGATTCATAATAGAGTTTTAGTTAAAATCTATGTTAAATACTTTACCACTAGTCATAGATTTTACGATAGCATTCATGTTAGTTGCATATTTTGCCCACATTTTCTTATTCATGTGATTTTTGGTACTGACTTCTTCTTTTTTGCAGAAATTTGGACCAAGATTTTGAGAAATTAGGATAGTTTATAAATTTTTATTTTAAGTAAATTGTAGTAAGGACATGAATGTATTTTATTTAATCATAATTTATTCACATTAAGGGGTTGTAATAGTACAGGTCAACGGTAGGTCATCCTAACTCAGAAGAGGAGGTGACATTTACATGGACCCAACCTTATACGAGATAACTTTATTTAGGACCCCATTATAAGCTTTTCTAATCTCCTTACATTTCATAGATTTAGACTTGCATAATAATTAGTTTTACATTATGGTTGGTAGTGAATATCATATGGCTTGCACTCATAAATTAAATGTTGCATATTAATTAGGACTTTGCATTAGCTACACTTCTTAACAGGGGATAGCTTAAGCTCGACTATAAAACACAAACAAAGGCTGTCAGTGTTATAATGTCTAGTTTGTTGAGCCCCAAATCCTTTGTTAAGTAGCATCCAGGTAGACACATTGGTTTACTGCTTTTCTTCCATTTAGGGCACTTTTAATGCTTTAAGGTGATTATATGATTGATCGAATTACAGTAGTAAAGGCACTCATCCCTACAAGATCAAAGGTGGATTTCATCACCATCCCTTGGCTACCTAAGTTAACCATCACCTAAAGCAACCTTAGCCTCACACAATTAATTTAAAATCAATCTAGAAGAGACCCTAATAGCTTACGAGCTCATAGGATGTGCTTGGAAGGAGGCAACCTTGCCACTCTAGTGGCCCCTACTTGACTAGATACATTGGTAATTAAACAACTAACTTTGCCAACACATTTAATAACTCAAATCAACTGTGATTGATTGAGGAGGGTGTGATGTGGTTGATCAAGGTAGGATCTAACGAGTAAGTAGTAGGATAATTCTAAAAGAGAGGAGGAGCTACCTCGATTAGTAATAACCTATAAGTCACTCCAAAAAAAAAGAAGAAGAAGAAAAATCAAACTGTTCAGCTTATTTGTATTAAGGTTAGGATTAAATTGTGTTTCCTTGATGGTGCATCATATAGATTAGAATCTCCTTACTTATGAAGAGGGAGAGATACTCTTTCATTATATACAACGACTTGTTCTCGTTGTATATAAAGTAGAGTCCACTATATGAAGTATTGGTGTAGGTTAGGTTGTCTAACATAGAACCTAGACTTAGTGTTTTAGATCCAAAGATCGAATGGACCACAAGTCAAGGGTTAAGGATCAAGTAGATATTAATCACCTTGCCATAGACATGGCCAATGAAGTAGAGGAAAGAAAGCCATTATGGCATTATTTATTCACAACCCCTTGGGTATGACGATATATATGAAATAGGCATTACTCCTAACATGTTTAATAAAATATATAGATTGGTAGATAGGGTGGATAATGTAGATAATTTGGCTAATACATTGGATGCCTTTATGTTGGTTAGAGAGTCCCCTATGCAACCTTAGTATGAGGTTTGTTCCTTCTGTGCTAGTCCAATGCATCCAACTACTTCATGTGCATCAAGCTCTGTGCATTCAAAATACTTTACGGAGCAAATGAATGCAATATGTGCATTCCAAAACCCTAGTGAAAGCTTTTATTCTGACAATTTACCATTTTGGATGGGCTAGGCATCCTGATTGCTTATGATCTCAGGATAATCAACCTTTCTCTTGTGATTCAGTTCTATAGCAACTTGAGCCACAACAAGAGTTTCCTTCACAATAGAGGGAATAATCTTCAAAAAATATCCTTAGTTTGTTTATGCAAAGCATTTTAGAATTTCAAAATGATGTAAAACAAAATATGGAGGCCCACTCACAATCCATTGCACAGCTGGTGTTTCATATGGGTTAGATATTTGGTGCATTTTTAGAATGGAAAAAGGAAACTAAGCAAGTTGGGGATAATAAGAAGCCCATCAACACACCAATAGGGATAGAAATAATGTTAAACTCCAAAGACCCTAATGAGAGACAAAATCTAGTTAATATACCATTGTTGCCATTGTCTAGTAAAGATCCACTCAAGACATGTCTCTCTCATTTTAATTTTGATATAGAAACCTCTCATTAAAGGACACTTCTCAATGGCAAGCCTGAGTAGGACCCCTTACAGTTCCTGAGATTCAATTTGAGCCATATAGTGAAGGAGCATCTGATTTGGACCCACAACTTTCACCAGATAGTTCACTATGTGAGAGTTTAGGTTCATTTGAACCCTTACCTATGACTATAGAATAAGAAGAGACAATTGATGTTCTGGCCCAACATCAACCTGCTATAAGGTGTATATTAGTAGTTCCTAAGGGTTGAAGCCCTACCATTTCTTTGCATCAGAGGAACATGAATATCCCTTATAGGAGATGCAAAGCCTACTTAACCCCCATACCCAAGAAAATGTAAGGGACGATGAATATTTTAAACATGTTGATGGATGCTTATCCTATCCTCAATTTGGTAAAACTTGGGATGTATATTAACTGCTGTGAAATTCTTAAATGAAGTGAGAAACTCCTCCATTTAATTGCTAGAGCTAGGATTAGGATATATTAGATTAGTTAGTTAGGTTTAAGATTAGGGTAGAGTATATTAGTTAGTTAGTTTAGTTTAGTTTTAGGATCATATTACTTTTGCATTTGCATCAACATTCACTGTCTATTAATGTTGCATTCAACAGATCACATCAAATCATGGCACTATTTTGGAAGTGTAGGTACAATCCTTCTCACCCTTTCCTCTGAGGTTTATTACTTTCATTTTTACTTGGTAGGACTAAGGGTGGTGTATTTAAAAATTTGATGTGTTCACTTAGATTTTTAGAGTCATTTTTTTAAAAATTTTGAGAAAGATTGAAGATTTTAGAAAAATTTTGAAAAAAGAAGAAGAAAAACTATGATAAATTCATTTACAAGGATGAGAATTTGAATTTTCTAAGAATTCAGTTTATCTTTTGAACTTTAGCTTATTAATAGATTTGTGTGCAATTAGTTCATCTCATTATCCTTTTTCTAAAATATTCCATGAAAAATTATACTCGAAACAATTATTGCAGAAAATAACTATATATATTTATATGGTTTTAAGTTGAGAAAAGCAAATATAACTTAGAGATCTTGAAGAAGATGTGTGGAGATTTATAACCAAAATAAGCTTTAGAGCCACTCTTCCTTTTTTTAGGGTTATATATAAATTTAAAATTTTCTTTAGCAAATATAATTTCCTAGTTGGTCTCATTATTCTTCATCTTACTCAACAATTGAGAAAACATCTAAAAGAGTATACTATGTATATCTTAAGTTTATGGTCAATTCAAGTTATACGAAATTGAGGAAATGATAGGGGTCATCCTTGTTTAACCTAGAGCATTTAGCCTTCCCTCAGTATTTTTTGCTAGTTAGACCCTTGAGCCTTTATAATAAGCTTTTTCTTTGTTAACCAATTCACCATTACCCATATGGAATGCCTATATTATATTCATTACCTAGTTGTTTTGGTAATATATGAAAAGGCTAGAGAAATGTCATGAACAAAAAGTATGTTTAACACAAGTCAAAAGATGAACATCAAAAAGGTTGGAAAGAAGAAAATTTAAAAGCTCAAAAAGTCTATATATATAAAGTCAAGTGAAAAAGAAAAGAAAAATATAACCAACGAGGAAGAATGTTTACCTTGGGAAGAAAAATGGAAAGAAGATTGTGAATACATCTTATAATACCTTTGCATATTCTTAAAAACAACCTTTGTTTACCTTTATACTCATTCTTTTGATAACCCTGTCCTAAGCTTATGTTTCATCCTTATAGAAAAACTAACTTGATCTTAGGAGTAGTATGTCTTTGATATGGTTGTGAACAAATAGGAAAATTAGTGGAGTGTATTATTCTTAGTAGTCGATAACCATTATCATTCTTTCTAAGTTATCAATCTTTTGAATGAAACATGTGAGATTTTTGAATTTGATGAACAACATTCTACTCACATATTAATGAGAGATTTACACCTTTCTAAGTGACTTCCTTTTGAGTGTCAAGAATGTCTCGTGAGATTTGAAGTCAAAGCATACACTTGGACAGTAATTTAAGTTATATTTGGCTTCGAAACTAATAATTATGTATATATTGGCTATATTCACACTCATATTTTGAGATCTAATGAATTACTGGGATATCTTTAGCATAGGGATAGGATTTTGAATTGTTGTTCATTTTTATAGGCAAGCTAAATTTGGATATTTAATATGAATGAAATAGAAGAAATTCTCTTAGAAAAACAAAGGACTTTCATAAGAGTTTTCGAAAATGTTCAGGGTTACCATTTCTAAAAACCTTTATTGGACTATATCTCATCTAATAGGGGTAATATATGGGTTTAAAGACTTTTTGCATATGCTAAATGTAGAAACAACGCCTGCAAAAGTGGATAGGAATCTTTAGATTTTTTTAGATTTCTTATTTTTTTATTTTGTAGTTTTGCTCGAGGACTAGCAAAATGTAATCTACCCACTCTGGTTTCGGTAGGATAGCATTCAGACACAACATATAGGTCTTGTCTAAAGCATAAAGGATTCATTATTTTCAAGACTTAAGACTCATATGTATATCACAACAAAGCAAGAGGGGTGTAACACAAACAATATTATGAGTGGTAGGAATAGTGGCATGAATTGCTGCAAAATGTTTGCATCGTAGATTTGAGAAGTGGCAGCAAGTTTAGTACTTCTATGAAGAACTTGCACCCAAAATAGAAGAATGGTAGATGCCACTACTGAAGGGGCCTTCATGATGAAAAATAAGACAGAGGACTAGAAATTCTTCGAAACCTTAGCTAAAAATTTCCAACAATGTGATTATTCAAATTGATGAGAACAAAATTCCCAACTTCTACACAAAGGAAGTCTTTGTGAAATAGGAGTAACCCTATATGTTTCACATTAATTAGACTCCTTGACTCAATGAATGGATAAGTTCAATACCAAGCTCTAGAGAATTGATGCCTTCATGGCTAGAAGTTCATACATGAAACTTGCATAGGAGGTTTGATCTTCTTGTTCTAGCCTGTTGCACTTATCATCAGCTTATTCATCAAATCATGTGTACCTTGAATATCATTTTTAGCAAGCGATTGTTATGAATGCATATCACAATCCTAGTAACAACCCTTATTCTGAGACCTACAATCTAGGATGGTGTAGGCATTCTAATTTCTCATGGTGTAAGAACACTCATCAGGCAGGTCCATCTATCAACACCTACTCAAAATTTCCCTATAGCTCCAGTTCTCCAACAGCTTCCTAGTTTTTTGTAGTTTCCTCAGCAACCTAAGAAACCAACATTAACCATGCAGTTTTTTGTAGAGTATACTTTTAAACACCAGGATAAGACTAGACAAGACAAAATCCATCTCTAGAATGAGAGTCAACAGAACTCTAATGTCAATTCCCAGGCTACTGCTAAATTAGAGATGTAAATGAGTTAGTTATCTGCTGGCCTTAATGATAGAGATAAGTAAAAATTGCCAAGTTATCCAATTCCAAAACCTAAGAGATAATTTAAAATTGGCACTAGCTCAAATTCATAGAGGCCACCTAAGCCAGCCAAATTCATAACTACCCTTACAAGTGGTTGTCAAATAGACAACAAGTTAGGATAGACTGGGAATAAATTAGAGGAGAATGAACATGCTACAACCAAGAAGAAGGAGAAGGGACATAAATCTTAAATTCTCTCTCAACCCATAGTGGAGGAACCTTATGTGCCTTAGGCCCCATTCCCTCAGCTTCTAAACAAGGTAAAGAAAGGGACTAACTTTCATGAGATAATGGACAAATTCAAACATGTGCAGATGAATATCCCATTGCTCAATGTAGTCAAGGATATCTGTACCCATGCTAAGTTGCTTAAAGAGATCTACATACAAAACCGCAAACTAAATGTGCAAAAGAAATCTTTCCACTTAGAGCAGGTGAGCTCTTTGCTTTAGCACGATACCCCTCCAAAGTATATAGATCGCGGTTGTCCTACTATCTGATGTGTTATTTGAGACCACATCATTGATAGGGCACTGTTAGATTTAGGGGCTGGTGTAAACCTATATCCTTATTCTATTTATGTGCAACCAAGGCTTAGTGAATTAAAACCAACCAACACCATGTTACAGCTCACAGACAGATAAGTTAAAATTCTATGTGATATGGTTGAAGATGTCCTGATACAGGTGAACTATTTTTATTTCCCTGTCGATTTCATTGTCCTGGACATTGAACTTGTATCAGACCCCAATAGTCAAATTCCAATTATTCTTGGATGTCCTTTCTTAGGAATGTCTAGTCGCATCATCAATAGTTGAAATAGTGTGATAAAACTTTCCTTCGACAACATGAAAGCATAATTTAATGTGCTTAATCCTGGTCACCAGGATCTAGACATTGATGACTCCTTCATAGTCAACATGATTGAAGGTCTAATTCTAGATTCTTTTCCACTGGCCTCAATGGTAGATACACTTCAGACTTGCCTTGGACATTTGAATCTCGATTTTGATATAGATAGATTTGTAGATAAATTGAATGCTCTCTTAGATGCTCCACCAATCATGAATACCTCTAAATGGAAACATCTAGTGGAACATCTACCCCCATCCAAATCTGTTCTTGTACCTTTAGTTTACAAACCACCTACTTTTGTTCTAAAACCATTGCCTTATAACTTGAGATATTCTTACTTTGGACTAGATGAATCCTTTCTTATGATCATTTCCTTAGATCTCAACTAAGAACATGAAGGAAAGCTACTTAATGTTCTACATGAACATAAGATAGCCTTAGGGTGAACTATAGCTGACATCAAATGGATTAGCCCTACTATATGTATGCATCAACTTCATCTTAAAGAGAATGGTAAACCATATAGGGAAACACAAAGAAGACTTAACCCCAACATGAAAGAGGTTGTTAATCATAAAGAACTTAAATTAATAGATATTGGTGTAATATACCCCCATTTTTTTATAGTACTTGGGCTAGCCCAATTCAAATTGTACCAAAAAAATATCGGTAGTCCATAATGAGGATAATAAACTAATTCGCACTTGTATGATCACCAAGTGAAGAGTTTGTATTAATTACACAAACTAAACTTGGTCACAAGAAAAGATCACTTTCCTCTTCCTTTCATTTACCGGATGTTGAAAAAGTTAGCCATCCATAAATATTATTGCTTTCTTGATGGTTATTGTGGTTATAATCAAATACCAATAACATTTAAGGACCAGGAGAAAACTAGCTTCATTTTTTTCCAATATGGTGGAGAGGTTCTTAGAAGTGTTCATTGACAATTTTTTAGTATATAGATAATCTTTTAATGTGCCTACAACATCTAAAGTTAGTTCTTGCTAGGTGTCAAGATAAAAGTTGTGCTGAATTGGAAGAAATGCCACTTTATGGCTAAAAGTGGCGTTGTTTTAAGGCATGTAATCTTATCTAACAGGATAGAGGTTGATAAATCCAAGGTAAATTTAATTGCTAACCTTCCTCCTCCTAGGATGGTAAAGGAAATTCACTCATTCCTTGGCCACGTTAGGTTTTTTTGGCTCTTCATTAAGGATTTTTGCAAAATTTCTAGGCCCTTATGCAACCCACTTGCTAAAGATGCAACATTTGACATTAGTGAAGACTATTTATGAGTTTTTGAGTGGATCAAAGCAAAATTCACCTTTGCTCCTATTATTCAACCACCAAATTGGAGTGTACCATGATAAGGGTCCAAAATTATATAATAATCACTCAATTAGTTGTCAATGTGTTATAACTTATAGTGCTAAATTAGAATTTTTGGCCAAAATTCATAACACATGCTTTTCTAACCTAATGACTAAAAAATTTGATATTTTGTAGGTTCAAAAGCTAATCCAAGGTAAGTATATGAATAATCACATTTTTCTAGGATTTAATTAGAGTTTTTTTATCTTTTATAGGAAGCGAGATGGTGAACTGACAACCAAGATCAATCAAGATAAAAATTGAAGATCAAGATCAAAAGATCAGATCAAAACCTAAATTATCAATCCACAGTGAGATCAGGATTAAGATCACCTTAAGGCATGTAAAATATGGAATTGGATAAGTTAAAGGAGACTAAGGTAGGCCCATGTGCAAGCCATGCAAAGTCCACCACCTTTGCATGGGATGCACTTAAGTCACCCAAGCCATGAAGGAGAGGACAAGCTAGGGAGTCTAGTCAACCATCAAAGCCAAGAGGTTGAGCCATCAAGCCAAACCAAAAGAGTCCCTAAAGCCATCCATGAAGCCAAGCTAAATTAGCTCTCAAAGCAAGCCATCAAGTTACATGAGCCAAGCTACATGGAAGGCCACGATTGGAGGAAAATCTAAAGAAATATTGATGGGATTTTAAGGGTTATTTTGAAGATAATTGAGAAAAAATCTACTTAGGTATAGCATGTGGTCCAATAGAAAGAACCCACTTCATTTTTATTTTATTTTTTTCACTTTCCACCTCACCATACAAAGCCACTACAAATTTTATACTATCCACCAACAAGTCTCACCTTTTTGATGCTCCCCCATGTTCCTAAATGCCCATTTCAACTACCCAACCAATCCTAGAGTGCCTCCTAAACTATCCAACCAATCCCCACCTTCTTAGGAAACCACCTCACTCCACCTAATCACTCTATCCTCACCATCCACTCTTCATCCAAGGTCTGCCATCATCTTCATCTCTCCATATCTCTCTCACCCCATTGGAATTTCACTTCAAAACCAAGTGGGAGATGTCTCTTTCTTAAAAAAGTGGCTCCTCCCACCATTGGTTGGCCCAATCACAAGTTGCCATATTCCCCCTCCATCTCATCCCTTATTTCTTTCCTCCTCACACTCCAAATATTTGACATGATTTTCACCTTACCTTACCTCATTTCCATTGAAAAATCTTTGAGGAACAGACCCCCATGCCAAGATCCTGCAAAGTAGGAGTCTCCTTCCCATTCCTTTCCTCTTAATCATCTAAGGTGACCAATCTTCTTATGGCACATATACCACTTTATCTCTTTCCACTCTTACATTCCATCTCTTTCACCACTTCTTACTTTCTTTCCTAACCACTTTGTTTCTCTGATATTTAATCCCTACCTTAGATTCAATCCCCACCTAAGTCCCACCTTAGGATCATATTCTAGCAAGAAACAGAAGGCAGCCAACTTATAAAAGGACTCTTAGGGCTACCACATTTTATACTTTTTTGGAAAGGAGGGGGCAACCTAAAAAAGTGGTGAGTTTTATTTGTTACTTGTCACTTGCTATTGGTTCCTTAGTTTATTATTCAAGATTTGTTTTATTTGCATTTCATTATGCAGTTCAATCAACCAAAATCCCATGGATCCATGCACACCACTCTAGGTGATATGGGCATGGTGTTGAGGAATTTTTGGACTGAACCTTGTCCGAAGTTGGTGAGTGTTCTATTTCATTTCATAGTTTAGCATTCAAGCAATTTTATTAGTTCATCTTAGCCAAGTTTCCAACTCAACCAAATCTACCTTCATCCCATGCGCACAACCCATGGGCTAGGCGCATGGTTTTGAAGGGTTTTAGTTGATGTTTGTGGAATGATTTTGAAGTGTTTAGAGTGTTGATTAATTCATGAATTATTAGGTTTAGTTAATTTCAACTAGTTTATTGAATATGGATTTAATTGTTTACATGTTTTTGCATCATTGCTTGTTGAGGTTTACATTCCATTAAATGTCATGCGCATGGTTCTAGATGTACTTCCCTTAGATTTGTTGCTTGGTCGTGTCCTTGAATTCATTGCATAGTTAGTGGTTGCATAGTTTTGCATATTAGTTTCCCTTAGTTTTTTTGCATTATTTAGAAAATTTTCTATTTCCATGTTTAAAAAGTTTAATTTGGGAAAGTAATGGATTCATTGCTTAATTTCTTATATTAGTTCCATTGGTTAAAATTGCATAATTTAGAGACTTGTTAAATTCCATCTTAAGGAAGTTTGAGTTTAGGAAAGTTTAATTTTAAAAGGTTTTAATTTAGGAAATTTTTATTTTTAGAAAGGGCGTTTCTATGAAAGTTTCAAAGTTTATCATGTTTTACTTTTAGCATACTTCTATATTTCATGTTTACATTTATGTTAAGTTTGCATTCTTACTTTAGGATAAAATCTCAATATCTTTGGCTAGGTTGAGTAATTTAAGGAAGGACTCACTGGTATCACAAAGTCATTTGGTTCCTCTTAGATTGGCCTCCATCGCATGAATTATTGCAATCAATTTGTTTATTTTTGAATTTAACTTTAAAATCACAACAAGTTTTTGACGTTGTTGTTAGGGAATTGCAAAAGGATTGTGTAATGAATATTAAATTAGATTATTTACCTCTAGTCTAGGTTTAGGGTGCATTAGTTTAGGAATTTTTTATTTTTATTTTTTATTTATCAATTTTATTTTTCTATTTATTGCTATTCTCCACATATTGATCATATTTGTTTGATTTTTATGCTATGGAAAGATGCAAAGGTGGCGTTGTGATATTGTGGGCCAAGGCTTCATCAACATTGGTTAGGTTTTTATTGCTTTCCTAGATTAAGATTTGAGTGAAATTGTGGTGAGTCTCATTGTAATGTTCATTTTATTTTATTTTTAAATGGGTTGTAATAATGTAGGGCAAGTGTGGGGTATGGTGGCCCACACTTGATCATCATCAAAACCCTCATTATGGGGAATCTTCACCCATATATATTTTTTATTTTCTAGTATAATGTGCATATGTGGATGGTAGTATAATCATATAGATTAGGGTCATGCATTGATATATGTTACATATTATTTAGGGCTGCTACATTAGCTTTTGCACTTATTTAACAAAGGTTAGCATGAGCTTGGCTATAACTAATGCATAGGCTGCATGGTTATAGTGTCTCGTCTATTGAGATGCCTAAACCTTTGTTAAATAACATATAGGTAGGCATTAGTTTGAATTTTTGTTCTTCATTGCACATTTACAGCTTTATGGAGTGAAAATTAATGCTACTAAGTGCCCTGTAGGAACCCTTATAAGATAATGATTAGATTCCAGCAACAGATCCTTGGCCCACCTAAGAATCAATCAACTTCCTTGTATTTCAAGATCCCAACCTTTCAACATTAATTTAAAATCAAGTAGAAAGAGACTTAGGGTTATCGAGCTTATAGGACACTTTTTAGAAGGAAGTGATCTATTATCACCCTACTGGCCTTTGAGCACTGTAGTTATAATGGGTGTCTTAAATCCTAGTGATTTTTCCATGCCTTCCATTGATGTTGGTTGAGTTATAAACCCTCTTAATACAAGGATTGTATTAACCACTTTAGAGAAAAACCCAAATAATAAGCAATAGTCAAATCTGGATAAAAGGAGCTGTCTAAATTTTGGCTTAAGAAACTATTGCCTATGATTTAATAAAATATAATCAAAATATAGTTTGATTAGTCATTACTAGGTTTGATTACACATCACACAGTCAACACTTAGTTAGGAGTGTTGATCTCAAAACTTAGAGCTAATACCTTTTGACCAAGAGATTGAACGCAACCTTAAGCAAGGGCTAAGAAACCAAGTTCCTATCCCCATGGCCATACCACAAGCAGAAGTTGATCGCAAATCTTTAGATATTTATATTCGCCACTTCTGCTTAAAATCCTATCATGTATAGCTTTACCTCTAATAAATGTAGATCACTTTGAATGAAAATTAAGAGCCATATAGTTACTCCCCACTTTTTATGGTAGAGAGAGAGAGAGAGAGATGATTTGTACATATTTAGGAGTTCCTTGATATTTGTGCCACATCCAAGTTCTAATTTATTTATTTTTGATGACTTGATTAGGCTTAGCTTATTCCCATTCTCACCCAAGGATAAAGCAAAGTCATGGCTAAATTCCTTGGAGGTAGGTTCCATAAATACATGGGACCAATTGTCTAGAATGTTTTGAACAAATTCCTCCTCGTTCAGAAGATGAATGCCCGTTGTAGGGAAATTATAAATTTCCAACAAAGGGATGATGAATAGTATTACGAATGCTGAGAACAACGAAATTAACTATTACTAAAATGCCCACATCTTGGTTTGGAGAAATGGCAATGGGTTCAATATTTCTATGAGACATTGATCCCTCAGAATACACATATGGTTGATGCAACGAGTGGAGGGGCCCTCATGCTAAAAGATGAGAAAGAGGCCTAGGAGTTTTTTCAAACATTAGCAGATAATTCCTAACAATGGGATTATTCCAATAGAAGAGAGAGAAATAACTAGCCTCCAAAGGAAGGTGGTCTATATGAGATTGGAGTGCATATAGATCTCACATACATGTTCGACTCTGAACTAGAAAGAATGAATAAGTATGATGGGAGAGTGGACAAACTTGAAACTATGTTTTAGTTCCTCATGGTTGCCACATCTATTAAGCCACCACAAGAGGTTTGTTCTTTTTGTTCAAGTCCAGCCCACATAACAACAACTTGTTCATCAAATAGAGGGAATGAATACCTTTTAGAACAAGCGAATTCTTTAAATGCATATCATAGTCCTTGCAGCAACCCATATTCTAGGCAATCAAATTTTTCTTAGTTGAAGAACAACTACCAAGGGGGATCATTTGTGAGCCCCCTAACCAAAATTTTCTTAGAGAAACACTAGTGGAGACTATTTCCTTCTAGTTAATGAAGAGAATATTCTAATCTTCGCATTCATTCCGAGTGGATCCTTCTTCTTCATAAGAATTGAACAAATCAAGTTCACCTGGCTTCTAACTACCTTAGCAACAAAAGAAACCATCTTTTGAGAAAAATATATAATTACTTATTGAAAGATCTTTGAAACAAAATGAAGACATTAACAAGGCCTTACACTAATTGTAGAATGATAGTCAACATTTTGTCCATGTCAAATCTAACACCATAGCCAAGTTAGAAATGCAAGTAGGCCAACTATTTGCTACACTACAAGATAGAGGAAAAGGCTAGTTTCCTAGTCAGCCCATCCTTAAACCTAAGGGCCAATTTAAGATAGGGTCTAGTTCACAAACCCATAATTCTTACAAGCAAGCCAAGTTCATAACGACCCTTAGGAGCGACCTTCAGGTTGACAAGAAAGTTGGGTAGCCTAAGGAAACTGTAGAGGAAAATGTGGTAGTCAAAGCACAGGAGAAAGAGAAAAGACAAAAATCTCCTGCTAAACCTATAGTGGAGGCACCATATGTGCCTAATACCCCCTTTCCTTAGTTAATGAACAAGGCTAGGAAGGGAACACATTTTAGTGAGTTATGGATGTATTTAAACATGTTCAAATTAACATTCCATTGCTCAATGCCATTAAGGATGTTCCCACTTATTCCAAGTTTTTGAAAGAGCTTTGCACAAGAAAGAGGAAGCTTAGTGTACAAAAGAAAGCTTTCTCATCAAGCAAGTGAACTCTTTGATTTAACATAAGACCCCATCCAAGTCTAGAGAACTAGGGTGCCCTACAATTTCATGCATTATTGGACACCATGTCATGGATAGGGCATTGCTTGACCTAGGGGCTAGAGTTAACCTATTGCCATACTCTGTCTATGGGCAATTGAGTCTCGGTGAACTAAAACCAACCATTACCACATTGCAATAGGTTGATAGATCAATGAAAACATCATGTGGTTTGGTTGAGAATGTTTTGATACAAGTGGACTAGTTCTACTACCCAATTGACTTCATTGTACTAGACACCCAACTTGTATCCAATCCCTGTAGTTAGATTCAAGTTATATTGGGATGTCCATTCTTGGCGATGTCCAATGCCATTATAAATTGTTGGAATAGGGTGATGAAACTATCATTTGGCAATATGAAAGTCAAACTCAATGTCTTAATGCCAACCAACAACACTTAGACCTAGATGATTCTCATGAAGTGAATTTGATTGAGGTCTAATTCAAGACAATAATCCATCATCATTCATCTTTGACCCACTTATGGCTTGTCTAATTCATTTTAATGGTGATTTTGATTTAGGCATGTCCATTGAGGAGGTAAACAATCCTTTAGATGCAGCTCCAATTATGGATACCTCCTAAGGGGGACATTATGTGGAACCACTCCCTTCATTAGAATCTATTCCCCTGCCCTCTATAGAGCAACCACCTTCTGTGGTTCTAAACCTGACAATCTCAAATACTCTTACAAAGGACTAGATGAATCCTTACCTATTATAATAATAACATATCTAGATCAGGAACATGAAGGAAAATTACTTAATGTTCTTAAGGAACATATGACTGCTCTAGGGTGAACTATAGCATACATAAAAGGGAATAGTTCAGCTATGTGTATGCATAGGATCCACCTGGAAGAAAATGCTAAATCATTAAGGGAAACTTAAATAAGACTAAATCCCCACATGAAGGACGTGGTAAGAGATGAAGTCTTTAAGCTTTTAGATGTTGGCGTTATATAACCCATCTTTCACAGCACTTGGGTCAGTCCCATTTAGGTTGTACCTAAGAAATCCAGTGTAACAATAATTAGGAATGAGGATAATGAGTTAGTGCCCACTCGCATGACCATTGGATGGAGAGTTTGCATTGGTTACCAAAAATTTTACTTGGTCACGAGGAAAGACCACTTTCCTCAACTTTTTATTGACCAAATGCTCAGGAGGTTAGCCAACCGTAATTATTATTATTTTTTAGATGATTGTTTTAGCTATAATAAGATTCCTATAGCACCCAAAGATTAGGAGAAGACCACCTTCACCTGCCCTTTTGTGACCTTTGCTTACCTACGTATGCCTTTTGGGCTATGCAATGCTCTAGCAACTTTCCAAAGGTGTATGCTTTTCTGACATGGTAAAAAGGTTCCCAAAGGTGTTTATGAATGAATTCTTAGTATTTGGGTCTTCTTTTGATGAGTGCCTCGCCATCTGAAGTTAGTACCTACAAGGTGTTAGGAGAAAAATCTAGTACTGAATTGGGAAAAGTGCCATTTTATGGTAGTAAATGGTATCGTTCTAGGCTACATGGTATCACACAATGGTATAGAGGTAGATAAGGCCAAAGTGGATTTAATAGCCAACCTTCCTCCACCAAGGATAGTGAAAGAAATATGCTCATTTTTTAGGACATGCTGGGTTCTATAGGAGATTCATAAAAAATTTCACTAAGATTACTAAGCCCTCTATAATTTACTTACAAAGGAGGCTTCTTTTGATTTTGGTGAGGACTATAGAAAAGCCTTTGAGTGTTTAAAGGATGAATTGAATTTTTCCCTTATCATTCGACTGCCTGACTAGAGTGCACCATTTGAGGTAAGGTGTGATGCTTTAGACTACACGATTAGGGCTATTTTAAGGTAGCACATTGACAAACTTCCCTATGTGATATGCTATGCTAGTAACTCACTCAATGATGCACAACTCAACTACTTGACCATAGAAAAAGATTTATGAGTAGTTGTGTTTTCATTGGATAAGTTTAGATCTTACTTGTTAGGATCTAAAGTTATAATATACTTGAATCATGTAGCTATGAAATATCTCCTTTTAGAAAGGATGCAACAACCAGGCTGATCTGTTGGATACTATTGCTATAGGATTTCAACCTAGAAATTTAGAACAAGAAAGGTTCCAAAAATGTTGTAGCAGATCACTTATCCTGGTTAGTGGTGGAGCACACTAGAGAAAATGTCCCTACAGTAGAAGTTTTTATGGATGAAAAGTTAGTGCACATTTCCTACTTACATTGGTATGGAGAATAGTTAACTATCTTGTTACAGGACAAATGCCCAATCATTGGACAAAACAAGATAGGAAAAGATTTATGATTGAGGTTTGATACTTTACTTGGGGCAACCTGTACTTATTTAAGTACTGTCCTAATTAGGTGATAAGGAGATGCATACTTGATATTGAGCATAATAAAATCATATCCTTCTATCATGACCATGCTGGTGGGGCCGACTTTAGCTCTAGAAAGGCAGTTGCAAAGATTTTGTTGTTTGGTTTTTTACTTGTCCACAATTTTTAAGGATTCGCATGTTTACTACATGGCACGTGCTAGATGCCAAACGTTAGGAAGTATAGGGAGCAAAAGTATGATGCCTTTAAACCCTATCCTTATTGTAGAACCTTTTCGTGTTTGAGGCATAGATTTCATGGGGCCATTTCCTAATTGTTTTGGGTATTTGTATATCTTGTGGGAGTGGACTATGTGTCCAGGTGGGTGGAGGCCATACCTTGCATGACCAATGACCACAAGATGGTGGTCAAATTTTTAAAGGAAAATATGTTTGCAAGGTTTGGAACTCCATGCACCATAATTAGTGATGGGGTAAAACACTTTTGCAATAAAGATTTTGAAAACTTAATGAAAAAGTATGGTGTGAACCATCGAATAGCTACCCCATATCACCCCCAGACCAATGGGCAAGTAGAGGTATTAAATAGAGAAATCATGCATATTTTAGAGAAGACCATCAATCCATGTAGGAGAGGCCTGCCACTTGTAGAATTAGAACACAAGGGTTATTGGGCTATCAAAAAGCTTAATTTTGAGTTAGATGCTACTGGGACCCATAGAAAACTCCAACTCAATGAGATGGATGAGTTAAGAAAAGATGCATAAAAATCTACATGTTTATGCAAAGACAAGATGAAGGTTAACCATGATAGACAAATCTTAAGGAAGTCCTTCACACTTGGACAAAGGGTCTTATTATACAATTCTAGGTTGCATCTATTCCCAGGGAATCTTGAGTCTCGATAGACTAGACCCTATGTAGTATGCACTGTATATGCTCATGGGGCCATCGAGACAGAGAAGAATGGTGAAATCCTAAAAGTTAATGGATACAGGCTAAAACCTTTCCTAAAATTGATTAACCATGAGGTAGAGGAAATAGCTTTAGAGGCACTGATTTACCATGATCCACCTTAGCATAGTCCAGAGCACCTTGCACATCACATTGCACTCTTCGCCATGTCTAACTGAAGATGTTAAACTTAGTGCTCATTGGAAGGCAACCTAGAAGTTTTTCACATCTCACTATTCTACATCATTCCATCATCATACAGGGTCCTATATTTCTAAGATAATGTTTAGTTCAGGTTGGGGGGTCTAGGTATACAACGATATTTTGACTTTTCTTGTAATTTCTTGTATTAAAAAAAATAATATAGTTTTGAGGTAGAGTTCCTTTACTGTGATGAGAACTAGGTTTTTAAAAACTTAGTTATTCTATGATTTTAACTTCTTAATGGAAGTGCATATGGCTGGTTTTGTACGTTGTCATGTATTGAAGCATTTTTATGAAAGTTAAATCTCAAAAATTACTTACACATAACACATAGTCTAGAGGAACAGAAAGGCATGACTTAGAGACCTAGAGAAAAAAAGTGGAGACCTATAACTAAGTGAGTTTTAGAGATTATCCTTTTCTTGAGAGCTATAAATCAATTAACATTTTTGTCAGTGTGCATTACTTTGGGTGATCCTGTTATCTTTGTTTTGGGTAATTGCCAAGAATAAGTAAGAGTAA
The DNA here is from genome assembly GCA_035236585.1 of Warburgia ugandensis. Lineage (NCBI taxonomy): Eukaryota > Viridiplantae > Streptophyta > Magnoliopsida > Canellales > Canellaceae > Warburgia > Warburgia ugandensis. The sequence continues at coordinate 53,267,715 of CP141139.1, read as the reverse complement.
TAGCTTTCTTTCCAGAAAATTTGTTGAATTTGATAGGTTTTAAGAAACCTAAGAAATGATATATGCCATCATTGTTTTTCCTAGAGACATAAAACCTACCCAATACATTATACCACTAGTTATCCCCTTGAGCCTATTGTGAAGCCTTTTCTTTCTTAATCCCATTTACCTTAACCAAGAATAAGCCCATTAAAATAAATTCCATTACCTATTCTCAAAAGTGTGAAGAGTTGCTAGAAAGAGTCCAGAAAGGATAAAAAGTTAAAGAATTGAAAAATACTGGAGGTCATTCTTTCAAAGAAATCTAAAAGTGAAAAGAAAGAAATATCAGAAATAGAGATGAGAAACTAAAAGACAAGACTACAAAAGATATTCACTTTAGTATGGTTAAATTATAATTGTCCAATAATCAAAAGAAGACCTCTACTCAATTTTGAAGCTTTGAATCCTTATACCCTTCCTTTTTGAACCTATGCTAAGCCTACATTTTATCCTATTTAAAGTCCTATGGATCTTTAGTGGAAAATAGCCTTAATGAGGAGATAAATCAGTGGTATTAAGGTAAATTGCCCCTACTATTCTTGTTAACAACATCTATTCTTAAGGATTATATCCCTTATCTCTTTAGTGCATAAATTTTATGTGAACCATTAGTCTGTTGGAACTGGTCATATAATGAGGGAAGTATGTTTAACCCCCTTTTCTGAGTACTTTATTTTTAAGAGTGTACCTATAAGAATTGAGGTCAAAATATATTTTCAGTAGAACATAAGCATGCTTAATTAGAAATCTTGGCTTATGTAGCAGAACACACACACAAACTCTGAGAAATAACTATGATAAAATGACTTTAGGTTGTGGGGAACTGGTGGAATTGTCATTCATCTCTATTAAGTTGTTAAAACTACTAGAGTAGTAATGGATGAGGATTCTTTGAGATAAAATAAAGGACTCAAACTTATGGAATTTTGAGGGTATATTCACTACAAACCCTCACGAGGCCTAACTCATCCACTAAGGGTAATCTAGGGGTTTAGGGCTAGTAGCATGTGCTAAATACAATCATGAGAACCTATAAAAATGACAACCATTTTATTTTTCATATGATTTTCTTTGGACTAGCAAAGTTCTGTTTGGGGGTTGTGATAAGTGTCCAACATTGTATGAAAATCACCCAATTAGTTGCCCACATGTATAACTTATAGCGTTAAACTAGAGTTTTTGGCTAAAATTAGTAACACATGCATTCTGATCTAATGACTCAAAAATTTGATATTTTGTAGGTTTAGGAGCTAATATGGGGTAAGTATGTGAATAATTATATTTATCTAGGATTTAATTAGACTCTTTTTTTTTAATCTTTTATAGGAAGCGAGATGGTGATTTGACGGCCAAGATCAACTGAGATGAAAATTGAAGATCAAGGTCAAAAGATTGAATCAAAACCTAAAAATTGTCAATCCAAAGTGGGATAGAGGATCAAGATCACCTTAATACATGCAAAAAATGGATTGGAGAAGTCAAAGGAGACAAAGGTGAGCCCGTGCACAAGCCATACAAAGTCCACCACTTTTGCATGGGATGCACTTATGTCACCTAAGCCATGAAGAAGAGGACAAGCTAAGGAAACTAGCAAGCAATCAAAGCCAAGGGGTTGAGCCATCAAGCCATGCCAAAAAATCCCCTAAAGCCAGCCATGAAGCCAAGCCAAATGAGCTCTCAAAGCAAGCCATCAGGCCACATCAGCCAAGCTACATGGAAGGCCATGATTGGAGAAAAATCTAAAGAAAGATCCATGGGATTTTAAGGTCATTTTGAAGATAATTGAGGAAAAATCCACTTGTGTAAGTTTACATGTGGACCAATAGGAAGAACCCACTTCATTTTTCTTGTTTTTCCAAGCTTTTCTCACTTTCTGCCTCACCATACAAAACCACTATGAATTTTGCACTTTCCCACCAAGGAGTCCCACATTTCTGAAACTCTCCCACCTTCCTAAACTCCCATTTCAACCAGCTAACCAATCCTACAGTGCCACCTAACCTATCCAATCAATCCCCACCTTCTTAGGAAACTACTTCACTCCACCTCATCACCCTATCCTCATCATCCATGGGCTGCCATCATCTTCATCTCCCCATATCTCTCTTATCCCATAGGAATTCCACCTCAAAACCAAAGTGGGAGATGCCTCTTTCCTAAAAAAATGGCACCTCCCACCATTGGTTGTCCCAATCACAAGTTGCCATATTCCCCACTCAATCTCATCCCTTAATTATTTCCTCCTCACCCTCCAAATCTTTCCCACGATTTTCACCTCACTTTACCTCATTTCCATGTGAAAATCTTTGAGGGAAGGACCTCCATGCCTGGATCCTACAAAGTAGGAGCCTCCTTCCCATTCCCTACCTCTTAGTCATCCAATGTGGCCAATCTTCTTATGCCACCTACACCACTTTATCTCACTTTCCACTTCTTTCCCCACTTCTTTCTTTCTATCCTAACCACTTTGGCTATGCTAGATTTAATCCATATGTTATATTCAATCCCCACCTCATTCCCACCTTAGGATAATATTCTAACAACAAATAGAAGGCAACCAACTTATAACAAGACTCTTAAGGCTACCACATTTTATACTTTTTTGGAAAGGAGGAGGCAACCTAAAAAAGTGGTGCCTCCATCCTCCTTAAAAGGACTTCCATGAGTTCTCCTTGGGGAGGTCTTCTACAATTTATGCTATGGTTGCTCTCATTAGTTGAATTATTCCATGTCTTTCATATTTGGAGTTCATTGGCCTCAAGTCTTCTACATTTTTGGGTTGCATTTCTTTTATGTTCCACACCATTTCCTTCAATAAAAGGTAGTCTTATTTCCTTGATCTTTGATCATGTTTGCTTAGCCTTTGGTTTCATTAAGTTCTAGCTTGCTTTCTTTAAGATTTTCCTTGCTTTCCATTGGATTTTTCCTTGTTCTTCATGATTGTTAGAGAAGGAGGGATTATAGGAGTTTTAGTTTGCTGCTGGTTCCTTAGTTTATTATTTAAGAATTGTTTTATTTTCATTTCATTACACATTTCAATTGACCCAAAATCCCTTGGATCCATGCGCACCACTCTAGGTGATATGTGCATGGTATTGATGAATTTTTTGGGCTGAACCTTGGCTGAAGTTGGTGAGTGTTCTATTAAATTTCATAGTTTAGTATTCAAGCAATCTTAGTAGTTCATCTTAGCCAAGCTTCCAAATCAACCAAATCTACCTTGACCCCATGTGGACAACCCATGGGCTGGATGCATGGCTTTGAAGGGTTTTAGCTAATGTTTGACATTGAGATCTGTAATAAGAAAGGCTTTGAGAATGTAGTAGTGAATCATTTATCTAGGTTGGTCATTAAATCTAATAATGTGTCCATCCCATATCACTGAGTCATTTCCAATTGAAAAGTTGATGGCCATCTCACAGTTACCTTAGTATGCCAATATTGTAAAATATCTTGTCACTCATCAAATGACATGTCATTGGTCCTAACAGGATGAGCATAGATTTTAAGCCAAGGTCAAGCACAATTCATGGGACAATCCATACTTATTCCATTAATGTTCCGATCAGGTAATTAGGAGATGCATACTTGATAGTGAGCATAATCAAATCATTTTGTTTCATCATGACCATGCATGTGGGGGCTGCTTCAGTGCAAAGAAGATGGTTGCAAAAAATTTGCAATACGATTTCTACTAGGTCGCCATCTTTAGGGATTCTCATGCATACTACATAGCATGTGCTTGATGTCAATAGTTAAGGAGTATTAGTAAAATAGATATGATGCCCTTGAATGTCATTCTGATTATTGAGCCTTCTAATGTTTGGGGCATTTACTTTAAGGGAACTTTTCCTGATTCCTTTGGTCACCTGAGAGTGGACTATGTGTCCAAATGGCTAGAAGCCATTGGATATAAAACCAATGACCACAAAGTGGTGGTCCAGTTTTCAAAGGAAAATTTTTTTGCACTCTTTTTTGCTCCCCAGGCTAATATTAGTGATGGAGGAAAACACTTCTATAATATAGTGTTTCAAAATTTAATGAAGAAATATGGTGCAACCCATAAAATTACTACCCATACCATCCTTAGACTAGTGGACAAGTAGAAGTGTCCAACAGGAAAATTAAGCTAATTTTAGAAAAGTTAGTAAATGTTAGTTGGAAAGATTAGTCACTTAGGCTTGGTTATTCATTATGGGCTTATCATACTACATTTAAAACCCTCATAGGCATGTCACCCTATTGTTTGATCTATGGAAGGGCCTGTTAGCTCCTAGTTGAACTCAAGCATAAAGCATATTGGGCTATTAAAAGACTCAATTTTTTACTTTGACCATGCTAGATGAACTTAGGAAAGATGCATATGAGACTACTAGGATATACAAAGATCAAATGAAAGCACATCATTATAAGCACATTTTGCGTAAGTCCTTCACACCAAGACAAAAGGTCCTCTTGTATAACTTTAGGTTGCATCTCTTTCTTAGAAAACTTCATTCTTGATGGACTAGACCCTCCGTTGGCAGTCGAGATAAAAAAGGATGGGGACATTTTTCAAAGTGAATGGTCAATGGTTAAAACCCTCTTTTGAATTAGTCAACCTTGAAGTGGAGGAGATTTTGCATGTGGATCTTGTTTATCAGGAACCACGATTGCATGATCCATGAAATCTACATTCATCTTAAGTTTGGCATGCATTTATTGTTGTACTAACATTGTATGTCTGGTTGAAGACGTTAAACTTAGCACTCAGTAAGAGTCAACCCGGCCTTTTTAAAGTCTCATCTTTCTACATTACTCAGTCACCATATAAGAGTCCTATGTTCCAAAATATTGGGGACAATGTTTAGTTCAGGTTGGTGGGTGTAGATATGCATGAGAATTATGAGTTTTCCCTATCTTTTTCAAAATGTTTTTTCAAGTTTTTAAGTTATGAAGATCAAGTTTGTTTACTCTGTTGAAATCAGACTTTCTAAATCTTTGTAGTTATCCTCTTTCAGTTATTAATTAACATGCATATGGTTAATTTTGCATTTTATTCATGTTCTAAATTATTTATGAAGTTAAATTTCAAAACACACACACACACAGTACATAGTCTAGGCAAATAGATAGTTATGACATAGAGACCCTGAGGAAAATTAGTTGAGACCTATACTTGGTGAGTATTAGAGGCTATCATCTTTCTAATGGATATATATATATATATATATATATATAATTCCATATTTTCTTCAATGAACATTAACTTTGAAAGATTTTGGTATCTTTGTATTAGTCAATTGCCAGGAATCACCAATGGGAGTATTAACTTTCCCAAATATTTATTGAATTTAATAGGCTTTAAGAAACTTAAGAAATGATATAGACTTATGTAGCCTACACATACATTGCACTTTGAGATATAAGCCGCCATAAAATGGATTTGGCATGTGGGTAACTAAGAATTTTCATTCATATTTATTAAGTTGTTAAAGCTAGTAGAGTACTAATGGACAATAATTTTTAGAGATAAACTAAGGAACATAGCCTTATTGAATTTTGTCGGCATATTCACTACAAACCCTTACGAGCCCTAACTCGTCCACTAGGAGTAACTTACGAATTGAAGGGCTTGTTGCATATGCTAAATGCAAATGACAACCATTTGTGTTTTCATGATCTTTTGCACATTTTGTTGAGACTAGCAAAATTCTGGTTGGAGGGTGTGATAAGTAGTTAATAAAAGTATCAAATTAGCAGTACATTTGTCATAGATTATAGGGCATTATTTTAGGATTTTCTCAAAATTCATGACAGTTGCATTTCTGAACCGATAGTCCAAAAATTTGATATTTTTACATGTGTAGAAGCTAATCTAGACAAAGTATGTGCTCTATCATAATTTTCTAAATGCTAATAAGTGTTTTAATCTTTTATAGGTATTAAAAGAATGATCCAATGGTTCAAATTACTTTTGATATTAAACAATAATCCAGATCAACCAGAGCAGTCGAGACCCATTTTTTCATCATTTCAAAGTTCAAGTAAGGGGCAAGATCATTCCAAAGCAAACATATGAGTTTTAGCAAAAATTGGTAGAATTTAAGGTGACTTGAAATGGGCCCTTGCAAAATCCATGCAAAAGGTAGTAGAATTCTACCACCTTTACATGGGAAGTTAAGCCATGCAAGCCACCTAAGCCACATACGCCATGAGATAATGGCTAGAAGATTTCAAGCCATGCAAGCCAAGGATGCAAGCCATTGAAGCCACAAAGTTAAAGCCATAAAAGAGTAGCCACTTGAGCCATCCAAGCTAAGTGGCATCGGTCCACACGTTTTGAGGAAGTTGCACATAATTTTCCTCTTTAAAAAGACATGAAATAGGAAGAAACATTAGTAGGTGGCATGCTAAGTGGATCAATAATAGAAGGGACCTCACCCACAAACTTTTCCTTTTCTCTTTTCCTCCTCCTCTCTCTCTCTCTCTCTCTCTCTCTCTCTCTCTCTCTCTCTCTCTCTCTCTCTCTCTCTCTCTCTCTCTCTCTCTCTCTCTCTCTCTCTCTCTCTCTCTCTCTCTCTCTCTCTCTCTCTCTCTCCATCATGGAACAAATAGAAGGAGATCACACACAAAATTTCTTGAGATCTCCCTTCCTAATCTCCCTATCTTTCCCTTCCTCATCTCTCTTCCTAGTTTCCCACTTCTCATCCCCACATTCCTAGAGTCCTATTGATCAGTAGTCAATTTTACATAAGAAGTACACAATTAGCAATCCTTGTGTAATAAATTATAGGGCATTATTATAGAAAATTTTCAAATACATGACACACGCATTTATGAGCTAATGATCCAAAAGTTTAATATTTTATAGGTTCAGAAGCTAATCCAGAGTCAATATATGAATTTCATAATTTTTTACAAATTAATTAAGGTTTTTTGATCTTTTGTAGGTATTGAAAGGATGATCCAACAGTCGAGATCGCTGTAGATGATAATCAGTGATCTAAATAAACTTAAAGAGCAAGGAAACATTTTACATTAATTCCAAAAATCAAGCAAGGGTTAAGATCATTCCAAGACAAGATGATGAATTTAGGAAAGCAATTGGAAGAATCAATGGTGACTTAATTGGACCCATGCAAAATCCATGCAATTCCACCACCTTTGCCTAAGAATTGGAGCCACGCAAGCCACCTAAGCTATATGAACCATCGAGGAAAAGCTGGAAGAAGCCAAGTCATGAAGCTAAGGATGCAAGCCATCAAAGTGAGTCATGAAGCCACCAAGTTAGAAGCTTTCAAAGGAAGCCAATTGAGCCACTTAGTCTACACATTTTGGGAACTTTTCATGCAAATTTCATTAGAAAAAAAAGAGAATTAAAGAAAAGAAATAATAGGAAAGTTGACATGTCAAACAAGGGGAGGTTGCATTTATAGGTGGACTAATAAGAGAGAGGTTCATGACCTTATCTCCATCTCTTCTTCTCTTTTCCACCTTCTATTTCCCTTTCCAAGTATCCTCTACCTCCCACCTTCTTATCCATACGTCTCCCACGCAATCTCAATTCCATATCTCCCTTTTTAGTTTCCACTTTCTTCCCTCCTAGATTCCTACTTCTAAGTCCCTTCTCATCTTATCTCTAATCTTCTATCCTTATTTCCTTATTCCCTATCCCATGTTCCTTCTCCCTTAGTCTCTTTAGAAAGTGCAAAACTCATCTATAAAAGCATCCAAGGCATTCCATGCATCACACAAGGAGTTCCACACCCCAACCTAGGGCTGGTTCCTTCATCCCAGCCGTCTTCAAGGTCTTCAATCATTCAAGAGTTCCATGCATCTTTTCATCTTCAAAGATAGGTTTTCCTTGCTTTGTTTCTTTTCTTTTTGCAAGCCTAGTTTACTTTTATTCATGCACAACTTTCATTAGCTCTTTCCTTTTTAATTTCCTTTTAAGTTTTGTTCTAGTTTTCTTTGATCAAAGGGCTATTAGTCTCTTTTAGTGACAGCCAAGAGATAATAGCCTTTGGATCATCTTTACCTTACTTGATTGCTTGTTTTACTTTGTTGCTTGCTATTCTTTCCTTCCCTTTTGTTTTTGTTCCAATCTTGTTCATCCTCTAACTTGATTCTTTCCATTGGTTCACATGCATGGGCCTTGCTAGATAGTATTCAACTTAATATTAAAGATTAAAGATCAAGATTTAGTGTTTAGTGTTTAGTTGTTTATATTTTATGCCCACCACTTTGTTATGATTGACATTCAATGGATAAGATTTAATTTCATGAGCACTCCATCACTTTTTGTGTAATATTTTGCATTCAAATTGTACAAGTTTGAGCCATGTGTTCCCTTTAAAGAACATGCACATTTTTCTTTCCATGATCCTAATGCACTTTCCATTTGATGCATGTTTGATTTGGTATATTTAATTGCATATTTAGTTAGATGTTCATTAATCCTATTTAAGACATGTTTAGATTTCATTATTCATGTTTAATTTTGGTGCATCCTCATATTAGATCTTAGCTTTTAGGACTATTTATGTTTCTAGTTTGCATAGGTTCCTTTCTTAAATACATGTTAGTTCCCTTTAGTTGAAGTTTTAATTTATGCATGTTTAAATTTTAGAGTGTTTTTAATTCCTAGATTAATTCAACATCACTTTTGGCTAGAACAAATAATCTAGATAGGACTCCAATTACATACAAATTTGTGAGATTGCTTGTGGGATCAACCTTAGTTGTGTACATCTATTGCTTTAATTCATGCACTTGCAAGTAATATTGAAGTTGCACCACCTTTTTCTATTCTCCACCTTGTTAATCTTCTATCTATTCTCTATCCTTTCTATCTCATTCTTCCCATTCCTATACCTTCTTTCTTATCTTCCTTATGATAGAAAGTATCAAGTTTTATCTCTTTTAGAAAGGTGGAAATCATATAAAGATAGAGAGCTTCTCCATGCCTCCTCCCATGTAGCTTTCAATGCATATTTTGTTAGTTTCCTTAGAGAGTTCTTTATGCAAATTCCTTAAGTTTTGTATGCACCTTTCTTAGGAAGCTTTGAACGTCATCCCCATCTTAGATCTCCATGCAACCTTGCTAGAGTTCCTTGTTGTGACAGCCAAGAGAGAGTAGCTTTTGGATTAAGTTAGTGGTTGTTAGATTTCCTTTAGTTGCTTGCCTATTATTCTTCCTAGTTACCATAGTGTTTCACCTCCTTTATTCTCTTTAGAATTTGTTCCCAACTTGCTTTCATTCTCTCTCTATGATTCTATCCATTGATTCACACACATGCCATCTTGGATACCTATTGATGAGAGATAGTTGGATTGCATGAGGGGTTGAATATTGAAGTCAAGTTCTATGAAATGTTGCACGCCTTAATTTGCATGTTTTTAAGTTTAAATCTCTATTTTATCATTCACACCACTCTTGTAAGAGTTTTACATTCAATAAAATGATTTTTATTTCATGCACACTCTCTTTTAATTCATGTGAAATCTTCATGCATGATTATTTTAGTCTAATTAATCATGTCTAATTGAATGTTAAATTTCATTTGTTTAAGTTTAGTTGGATGCTTAGTTTAGATCTTAGTTTTTAGGAAGTTTCTTACTTCTAGTTTTAGGATATTCATTCTAGATGTAGGTTTCCAAGTTATTCATGTTTCTAGTTTTGCATTATTTTCCTTTCTTGAATGCATGTTAGATAAACAAATTTCTAATTCCATTCTTAGTTTCTAATCTTAGTTTAAGAAAGTCTTTCCTTTTAGAAATTTTCCATAGTTTAAGTTCCTAATTTTATGCATGTTTCTGATTCCATGTTCTTTTAATTTCTAGAAATAATCAAAATATAATCTCTTTTGGCTAGGATAATTAATCTAAATAAGATTCCAATTGAATACAATCTGTGAGATTCCTCGTGGGATCGACCTCACTTACATGAAATCATACTTTTTTGATTCATGTGTTTGTGAGCAAAATTTAGAACACAGTTTTCGGCACCATTGCTTGAGAATCATAATAGATTTTTAATTTGATTCTAATTTAGAATGATTCATCTTTAGTCATAGTTTAGGTTGCATATGTTTAGGATTTTTGCTTCAATTTTTCTCATGTTTTTCTAAATCCTCAAATTGCACATATTCCTTGTTTTGTGCTACGAGAATTTGGCAAAAGGATCGATGACCATCCTGTGGGCCAAAGCTTCATTGGAGTTTTTCTATTTTTCTAGATTAGGTTTTTTATTTTTGAGAGGACTTGTAGTGAGGCTATGTGTAATTTTTATTTTTAAAAATGAGTTATAATGATACAAGTCAAGTGTGGGCCACTTGGACTCCAAGATTGGATAGCCTCACACTTGTATGAGTTAACTCACATCCAAGACCCCACTATAAGTGGCTAACCCTCTCTTTATTTTTCTAGTGTAATTTCATTTAGTATAAATTTCATTTCGATCGGTAGTGTAATTCATATAGTATAACTCATGCATATTAAATTGTTGCATAATTTTTAGGATTGTTGTATTAGAATTGCACCTATCGAACAAGGATTAGCTTAAGCTCGGCTAAAACTAGGGCATAGGCTGTCTGGTTATAGTGCCCCATTTGTTAAGGTGTGGACTCTTTGTTAGATAGCATATCAGTAGGCATTAGTTTATTTTTCTTACATTGTATTGCACGTTTACTCCTTTATGGTGGATGATCAAAATGATATTAAGGGCCCAATAGGACCCTTATAAGATAAGGACTAGATTTCATCATTGGATACTGAGCCCACCTACATAATAAAATCAATCCTGGTATGCTCGCGATCCCAACCCTTAAATTTAAATTTAAAATCAAGTAGGAATGGACTTAGGGTTTCAAGATTGTAGGACCCTTTTTGAAGGTGTAGATCCATTGTCACTCTAGTGGCTTCCAAGTATTGTGGTTATAGTAGGTATGCAAAATCAGAGTAATTTTCCATGCCTTTTGTTGTCCTTTGTTAAGGTCTAAATGTGTCCATACATGAGAATTGTATTAACCATTCTGATTGAGACCTAACTAGTAAGCAATAGTCAAGCCTAGATAAAAGGAGGAACTATCTAGATTTAGGTTTGAAAGTTACTCCTTACAGATTAACAAAGAATAACAAAGCAGCTCGTTAGTGGACCATTAGGGATTGATTGCACATCATTTAGAAGTTACGAGTCGCACTTTGTTAGGATAGAATCATAGTGCATGCATAGTTGTTGATCTTAAAACATAGAATTAACATCGTTTGATTCTAAAATTGAAGATACCCTTAGATAAGGGCTAAGAGAATGAATACATAACCCTATGGAAATTCAATTTGTAGTTGATGCTAAGGCCATAAAAGACTTTTCAGTGCCACTATAATTAAACACTCCCTCCTAGGTCACATTACCACCCACTACTGCAAACCATTTTGAGCTAAAACTTGGAGTCATTTAGTTACTTCCATCTTATTGTGGTCTAGAGAGAGAGAGAGAGAGAGGATCCATACCTTCACATCAAGGAATTCCTTGATATATGTGCCACATTCATCTTCCAAAACTTTTAGGATGATTCCATTAGACTTGGGTTGTTTCCATTCTCCTTGAAGGACAAGGCCAAATCTTGGTTGAATTCATCAAAAGTCGGTTCCATTACCACATGGGACCAATTAGCCAAAATATTTTTGAATAAGTTCTTCCCCATACACAAAACCAATGCCCTCTATGGGTAAATCATTAATTTCCAATAAAGAGAAGATGAACAATATCATGAGTGCTAGAAATGGTGGAATGAATGGCTACAAAAAATTTTGCACCAAGGATTTGAGAAGTGGCAACAAGTCCAGTACATTTATGAAGAACTTACACCTTTAAATGGAATAATGGTAGATGGCACTAGTGGAGGGGTCCTCATGACAAAAACAAGATAGAGGCTTTGGAATTATTTGAAACCTTAGCTGAAAATTCCCAGCAATGTGATTATTTAAATCCATGAGATCAAAATTCCCAACCTCTAAGGAAAGGGGGTCTTCAACGAATGGATAAATTTGATACTATGTTCTAGAGAATTGATATCTACATGGCTGGAAGTTCATCCATGAAAGCTGTACAGGAGGTTTCCTCTACTTGTTCAAGGCTAGCACACTTATCTTTAACTTGTCCTTCAAATCATGTTTACCTTGAATATCATTTTGAGGAAGTGAATGCTATGAATGCATATCACAATCCTAGCAATAACCCTTACTACCAGACCTATAATCCAGGATGGGCTAGACATCCTAATTTCTCATGGTCTAAGAACACTCATTACAGAGGTCAATTTGTGAACCTCTGCTCATAATTTCGTTAGAGCTTTAGTCCCTCAATAGTCTTTTAGTTTTTAGTATTTTCCTCAGCAACCTAAGAAACCAACATTTGATACCATGCAGTTGTTTATAGAGAAAACTTTTAAGCACAAGGATGAGACTAGAGAAGCCATAACCCATCTCCAGAATGTGAGTCGACAAAATTCCAATGTTAATTCCCAAGCTATTGCTAAATTAGAGATGCAATGAGTTAGTTGTGTACTACCCTTAATGATAGAGATAGGGGAAAATTCCTCAGTCAGTCAATCCCAAACCCTAAGGGACAATTTGAAATAGGCATTAGTGTAAATTCACAGCGACCACTTGAGCAAGCCAAATCTACATCTACCCTTAGGAGTGGTAGTCAAATAGATAACAAGGTAAGGTAGACTGGGAATAATTTAGAGGAGAAAGACCATGCTACAACTAAGGAGAAGGAGAACGGACAAAAATATCAAAATCACTCTAAACCTATATTGGAGGCACCTTAAGTGCCCAAAGCCCCATTCACTCAACTTCTGAACAAGGCAAAGAAAGGGACTAACTTTCTTGAGATAATGGATGCATTCAAACATGTCCAGATCAATATCCCATTGCTTAATGCAATCAAGGATATCCCTTCCTATGCCAAGTTCCTTAAAGAGCTTTGCACACAAAAGCACAAGCTAAATATGCAAAAGAAGCCTTCCTCATCAAGCACGTGAGCTCTTTACTTCAGCATACTACATCTTCCATGTTTAAAGATCCATGTTGTCATACTATCTCATATATTATTGGAGACCATGCCATTGATAGGAACTATTAGATTGAGGGGCTGGTGTGAGCCTGTTGCCATATTCTATTTATGTACAACTAGGGCTAGGTGAATTAAATCCAACAATCATCATGTTATAACTTACAAACAAATTAATTAAAATTGCATGTGGTATGGTTGAAGATGTCCTGATATAGGTGGACTAGCTTTATTTCCTTGTTGATTTTAGTGTCCTCCTTTCTTGGCAACATCCAACTTCATCATCAATTGTCAAAACAATGTGATGAAACTTTTCTTCAGTGACATGAAAGTAAAACTTAATGTGTTTGATGTTGATCACCAGCATCTAGACCTTCATGACTCTTTCGCAGTCAACATGATTGAAAGTCTAATTCTAGATGCTTTCCCACCATCCTCTATCATAGATCCACTTGAGGCTAGTCTTGTACATTTTAATCTTTATTTTGATGTACACAGATCCCTAGATGAAGTGAATGATCTCCTAGATGTTGCACCAATGATGGATACCTCTAAATGGGGACCTTTAGTAGAATTTATTCCCCCATCCAAATATGTTCCTGTACCTTTAGTTGGCAAACCACCCACTCTGGTTCTAAAACATTGCATGATAACTTGAAATATTCTTACTTAGGACCTGATGAATCCTTGCTTGTGATCATTGCCTCAGATCTCTACCAAGAATAGGAAGGAAGGCTACTTAATGTTCTACATGAACATAAGATAACTTTGGGGTGGACAATAGTGGACACCAAAGGGATTAGCCCTACTGTGTGTATGCATCGAATTAATCTTAAAGAGAGTGCTAAACCATATAGGGAAACATAGACAAGGCTTAACCTCAACATGAAATAGGTTGTCAAAGATGAAGTGCTTAAACTACTAGATGTTGGTGTAATATATCCCAATTTTTATCGCACTTGGGTTGGCCCAATTCATGTTGTACCCAAGAAATCTGGAGTCATGGTAGTCCGCAATGAGGATGACGAATTGATCCCTACTCGCATGACCACCAGATGGACAGTTTGTATTGATTATCGTAAAATGAACTCAATTACGAGGAAAGACCACTTTCCTCTTCCTTTCATTGACCATATACTAGAAAGGTTAGCCAACCATAAATATTATTGCTTTCTTGATGGTTATTCTAGTTATAACCAAATCCCTTTAGAACCTAGGGACCATGAGAAAACTACCTTCACCTACTGTCGTATGCCTTTTGGTTAATGTAAATCTTTGGCCACTCTCCAAAGGTGTATGCTTAGAATTTTTTTTGATATGGTGGAGAGGTTCTTAGAAGTGTTCATAGATTATTTTTTAGTATTCAGATCATCTTTAAATGAATACTTGCACCATTTGAAGTTAGTTCTTGCTAGGTGTCAAGAGAAAAATTTAGTGTTGAATTGGACGAAATGCCACTTTATGGTGACAAGTAGCATTCTTTTAGGGCATGTGATCTCAGCTAATGGGATAGAGGTCAATAAAGCCAAGATGAATTTAATTCCTAACCTTTGTCCTCCTAGGATAGTAAAGATAATTTATTCATTCCTTTGCCATGCCAAGTTTTACCCTTGCTTCATTAAGGATTTTAGCAAAATTTCCAGGCCCATATGGAGCTGACTTGCTAAAGAGGCTACATTTGACTTTAATGAAGATTGCCTGAGAGCTTTTGAATGGCTCAAAACAGAACTCACCTCTACTCCCATTGTTTGACCACCAAATTGGAGTGTACTAAATCAAAATTATGTGTGTTGCCTCTGATTATGAAATAGATGTTGTCCTTAGGTACTGTGTAGTCAAACTTCTCCAAGTAATCTACTATGCCTATAGAACATTGAATGACACAAAACTCAATTATTCCTCTACAGAGAAAGAGTTGTTAGCCATTGTGTTTGCCTCAGACAAGTTTAGATCCTACCTCTCAGGGTCTGGAGTTATTATCTATTCTTACCATTTAGCCTTGAAGTACCTTCTTTCCAAGAAGGATGCTAAACCTAGACTCATTCGATGGATTCTATTACTATAGGAGTTCGACATTGAGATCCGTGATAAGAAAGGCTCCAAGAATGTAGTAGTAGATCATTTGTTTAGGTTAGTTATTCAATCTAATAATGAATCCTGCCCTTTCACTAATTCATTTTGAGATGAAGAGTTGATGGCTATCTCTCAGTTACCTTGGTACACTAATGTTGTAAACTATCTCGTCACTCATCAAATGGCAGATCATTGGTCCAAACAAGATAGGCATAGATTTCTTGCCAAGGTCAAATACGTTTCATGGAATGATCCATACTCATTCAAGTGCTATCCTGATCAGGTAATTAGGAGACTCATACCTGATAGTGAGAAACATCAAATCATTTTATTTTTCCATGATCATGCATGTGGGGGCCACTTAAGTGCAAAGAAGATGGTTGTAAAATTTTTATAGTGTTGTTTCTACTAGCCCACCATCTTTAGAGATTCTTATGATCAATAGTTAGGGACTGTTGGTAAAAGAGAATCCTTAGAAAATCATTTAGATTTTAATGTTTTTTATTAGATACATTATTATTTTTGCATGATATTTCACTTTAGATTCATCAATTCTGGTCATTTTTGCCACTTAGAACCATGCGTACAATCCATGGATCATCCGCATTGTACTAGGCCACTTTCTATTTTCATTTTTGCTTAGTTTAGTTGTATAATCTTGTTTTTGTAGTAGTTAATTAATTTTTTTCATCTTAGTTTATCAAAACCTAACATTTCATGATTCATGACATGAGGGAGTGTTTAATTGCAGTGGCACGAAATAGTCTTTTATGGCCTTGGCTTCAACTATAGTTGGGTATGCCATGAGGTTATGTATTTGTTCTTTGAGCCCTTGTCTAAGGGTACATTCAATTTCGGAATCAAACATAAATAATTCCATGTTCTAAGATCAACGATCGTGCATAGACTATGATTCTATCATAACTAAATGCAGCTCCTAACTCTAAATGATGTGCAATCAATCCCTAATGGTCTGCTAATGAGCTGCTTTGTTACTTTTTTGTTAATCTGTAGGGTGTAACTTATGGGACCTTTTGCCAATTCCTTTGGTCACTTGGGAGTGGACTATGTGTCGAAATGGGTGGAAGCCATAACATGTAAGACTAATGACCACAAAGTGGTGGTCTAGTTTTTGAAAGAAAATATTTTTGCACTCTTTGGTACTCCATGAACCATTATTAGTGATAAGAAAAAACACTCCATAATAGGGTGTTTGAAAATTTGATGAAGAAATACAATCTAACTCATAAAATTGCTACCCAATTCCATCCTTAGACTATGGACAAATAGAAGTGTCCAATAGGGAAATTAAGAGAATTTTGGAAAAGATAGTTAATCATAATCAGAAAGACTAGTCACTTAGGTTTAGTGATGCATTATGGGCTTATCATACTACATTTAAAACCCCTATAGGCATATCACCCTACTCTCTCTTGGCTGTCACTACAAGAGATTGATAACCTTTGATCAAGGAGAATAGAGCACTAAATAGAAGCAAAACAAGTAGAAGACCACCCAAGGAAAAGTGAGCATGAACTAAAGAACAAATCTTTGTAAAAAGAGAAGGAAAGATGCGTGGAACTTATATTGAATGATGGTGCAGAGACCCCACTTGAAGATGCTTGGAGAGGCCTTGAAAATGGTGTGGAACTCCAGCAAGGTTGCATGGAGATCCAAGATGGGGATGGCGTTGAGAGCTTCCTTAGAAAGGTGCATATAAAACTTAAGGAATTTACATAAAGAACTCTCTAAGGAAACTAAGAAAATATGCTTTGAAAGGTTGACGGGAGGAGGGGTGGAAAAGCTCTCTATTTGTATTTTGTTTCCACCTTTCTAAAAGAGATAAAGCATTCTACTTTCTATCTTAAGGAAGATAAGAAAGAAGGGATAGGAATGGGGAAGAATGAGATAGATAAGTATAGAGATGGGATGGAAGATTAGGAAGGTGGAGATTAGAAGTGGGACTTTAGGATCGTGGGAATGAGAAGTGGGAAACTAGGAAGAGAGATCAAGAAGGAAAAGACCGTGATGATTAGGATGGAAGATCACATAAAATTTTGTGTGTGATCCCCATCTATTTGTTCCAAGATGGAGAGAGAATAAGAGAAGGAGGAAAAGAGGAAAGGAAAATTTTAAGGGTGAGGTCTCTTCTATGATTGGTCCACTTAGCATGCCACCTACCCATGTTGGTAGAGTCCATGCTTCTTCCTATTTCTTCTCTTTAAGACTCATTTTTTTTGCAAGTGAAAAATTGCATGCAACTTCCTCAAAATGTGTGGACTCACGTTGCTTGGCTTAGATGGCTTAAGTGGCTCCTCTGTTATGGCTTTGACTTGGTGGCTTTAATGGCTTGCATCCTTGGCTTCATGGCTCGCATGGCTTGAAATCTCTAAGCCATTATTTCATGGTTCATGTGGCTTGCATGGCTTAACTTCTCTTGCGAAGTGGTAGAATTCTACCACCTTTTGTATGGAATTTGCATGGGCCCATTTCTAGTCACCTTGAATTCTAGTATTTTAGTTTTCTTTTTTTGAAAATCATTTGTTTGCTTTGGAATGATCTTTGTTGTGATTTTTAAGTAAAACTTGCAAGCAAACAAATTTTTATAGTAATTCACGAAATGGATGTCAATCCCATGAGGAATTGAACGGTTGTCAGATTAGTGGTCCCTACTCAAATTATTTAAACTAGCCAAATAATGAGATTTTTGTCCTAAAATATTATTAGAATCTTTCTAAAAATTGAATATAGAAATAAGTAAAAGAAAAAATTAAAAATTTAGAAACTTTCCTAAAAATTTAACTTCTAAAAATAGAACTTTCCTAAATTAAAACCTTCTAAATGAGGAACATTCCTAAATGCAACCAATTTCTAAGGAATGCAAATGTACTAATGGGAATGTATATAACAAAAAGACTTAAGCAATAAAACACTACTTCACTAAACTTTCTGAATATGAGAAGTTCACTAAATAACAAGCTAATCAAACCATATGCTAACAACAAAAAAAACTAACGTTCATACACTAATCAAAACTAATGTTCATACACTAGTATGCTTGAACTCAACTAACTCCACCTTCCAATCCTTTTTAAATCAATGTTCAATCAACTCTAAATCATGCAAAGCCATGTGCACAGCCCATGGGTGAGGTGCAGAGTTTTAAGGTGATTTGGTTGTTAATTTAAGTGCTTAGTTGAGATGAAAATAGGATGAACTAACTAGATAATTTGAATGATACTAAGAAAGGGCAAGGAAGCTTATCAATGATGTCCAAACTTCAACCTAAAAAGCTTTCAAAACCACGTGTTCAACACTTAGAGTGGTGCACATGGTTTCTTTAAGTTTTGAAGTTGATTTTGGTTGGAACCTTAAAGCAGCAATCCTTTATTGAACTTCAAACTTGAAAGTATCATGTAAACAAGAAAACTTCACCAACATTGATCAATCAAGGGACTTCATTAACACTCCACTTGTATTAAATGAAAAACAAGTTACAAGGATGATGCACACCACACATAAAACCAAAAGAAACCCAAAATAAACTTAAGCCAATGCTTCTTACTCCAATGACCTTGAAGATCAAAGGGAAAATCCCATGAAAGTGCAAGGCTTCAAGAGAAATAGGCTAGACTTAAAGGAACCTAGAATAAGTGAACAAGAAGTCAATCAAAGGAAAGGCACATACCTCTTCTTGAAGAACTTGTGTAGTGTAGTGTTTTTATGTGAAAACTCACAAGTGCATGAATAAGTATAGTAATTCATACGATGGAGGTCGATCCCACGAGGACTCAAACAATTGTGTAATTTGTGGTCCTTACTTAAGTTATTTAACCTATAAAAATAATGAGATTTTTATTGTAATCTATTATTGGAAATTTAACATAAAAGTAAGATATGGAAATTTGTGAATATGCTTAAAATTTAGAAACTTTCATAAAACATTGCTTTCTAAAAATAAAACTTTCCTAAATTAAAAAACTTCTAAATTTAAAACTTACTGAAATTAAGTTTCTAAGCATGAAATTTGAAAACTTTGCAAATCTAACTAGGAGAACTTCTGTAAAGAAATTAGGCAACAAATTTACCACTTTCCTAAACTAAACCTTCTAAATTTAGAAATTAGAAACTTCCTAAATTATGCAAACAAACTATTGGAGTCTAACATGCAAACTAAGCAAATTTCCAATCACTCACTATGCTATGAATCTAAGAGACATAATTAAGCAACAAATCTAAGGGAAGAGCACCTAAAACCATGTAGATGACTATAGGGTGGGATGCATGATTCCAGTGTGACTTCTACCTATGGAAGCTTGTAAATATGATACAAACATGTGTCTATAATGATAAGCGTGCATGGAAAGAATTAAATAACATGTGACAAATGAAATCTAATTCAAATAACAATGCTTAACTCTTGCAAACAATCAAATATATCATTAACCAACAATTGAAATAAACTAACTCTAAACTAGCCTAAATTAAACAACATTCAAAACATTCCAAAGATCATCCACCAAACTTCCATAACCATCAACTAAAACTCCTCAAAACCATGTGCATGTCACCTAGAGTGGTGTGCATGAATCCAAGGTGGTTTTTGTTTATTGAAAGGCTTGATGGGAATGCAATTAAAGCTATTCTTGAAGAATAAACTAAGGAACCAGCAACATGTAACAAATAAAAAATAAAATTTACTACAACTAGCATTCACCAATCAAGAAATGGAAATAGGAATCATCATATCTTCATTGATTTTAAGTTTGGTTTTACAAGGATGGTGCACACCATTCTTGATGTGTGCGCACCAAGCTTTATAATATGAAATCAACCCAAATACTTTTCTAGTCCTCCTACTCCAACAAGCATAAAGATCAAAGAGGAAAATCCAATAGGAAATAAAGGTAAATCTTAGGGACCCTAAGGAAATCAAACTGGAATCAATGGAACCAAAGGCTAAGCAACAAAGTAAAAGAAGTCTACCTTTCTTAAAGGAATTTTGTGTGGAACATAAAAGAAAGGAAACCCAAAAACATGGAAGGATAGAACACCAAAGTGAAGTGCATTGAGATGTAGGCTATATCCAAGTTGGATCCTCCAAAGAAAGAAACCGTAGTACTCTTTAAGGAGGAAGGAGGCGCCACTTTTTAGGAGCCTCCTTTCTCCACTCTAAGATGATTCTGTTGAAGCCCTAATTGGGTTGTTTTATAAGTTTCTGACCTTATAATTTGGTTGGCCTATGATCCAAAGGTGGAAGAGGTGGAGATTAAAAGATATCTAAAGTGGTTAGGAGGATTATGTGTGAATCTAGTTGGTTAGGAAAGAAAGAGATGGGTGTGAGTGGAAAGAAAATCAATGGGTGTAGCATAGCATGCAAGTTATGGATAACTTAGAAAGTTGAATGGGAAGGGAGCACCTATCTTGTAGGAGCTAGGTGTGGAGCTCCTTTCCTTGATTGATTTTATGTGGAGGAAAGGTAATCAAAAAGGGAAAAAAATGTGGAAGTGAATTGGGTGTAAGAAGGAAAGAGAATAAGGATGAGGTGGAAGAGGGTCTGTGGCATCTTAGGATTGGTCCAACCCATGGTGGTTGGTACCAAATTTCTAAAAAATAAAGGTATCCCCTTGGGTTTTACATGGAAAAATCCTTGGGTTGAATGCTACTGAAAGGTTGCAACTCTTGGATCAAAAGTAGATGGTGTGGGTGATGGACGAATAGGAAAGAAGGCTTAAGGTGAAAAAGGTGATTGGCTGGTCTAGGATGGAGTTGGAAAGGTAGGAGAGTTTTATAAAGTTAGGACTCTAGGTGGAAAGTAAAATTTTTAGTGCCCGTTGGTGGTGAGAAAAATGAGAAAACCATGAGAAAATATAAAAAAGGGAGCAATATCTTCCTATTGGTCAATGTACTACCTTTACCAATTGGATTTTTCCTTAATTATCTTCAAAATATGCATTAGAATCCTAAAGATATTCCTTTGAATTTCCCTCAAATCCTAGCCCTCCATGTAGCTTGGCTCATGTGGCTCGACGGCTAACTTTGAGAGCTCCATAGGCTTCGCTTAAGGTTGGCTCAAGTCCTTAGCTTTCGTGGCTAGAGAGGCTTCTTAGCTTGTCACCTAGGTGGCTTAAGCGAATCCCATGCAAAGGTGGTGGACTTTGCATGGCTTGTGAATATGCCTACCTTGGCAACCTTTGACCCCTTCAATTCTATCCTTTCTATCTTAAAGATGATCCTGACATTTGATCTCATTTTAGATTAATGACTTTTGGGTCTTAACTCAATCTTTCTATTTTGATCTTCCATTTTTCATCTTAATTAATCTCGGCTGTCAAATTATCATCTTGTGTTCCTGCAAAAAGTGAAAAAATTAAATAAATCCTACAAAAATATGATTATTTACATGCTCACCCCAACTTAGCCTCTGAACCTACAAATTATGACATTTTTTATTTTTTAGGTTAGAAATGCATGTGTTATAATTTTTTGGTCAAAAACCCTAATTTACCCTTACAAGTTATAACACATGGGTGATTAATTGGGATATTTTAATATAAAATTATACACTTATCACACCCCTAACTAGCATTTTGCCAGTCTTGAGAAAAAACATGTAAAAAATATGAAAAACAAATGGTTGCCTTTTTAATAAGCACTCACAATTGTATTTAGTACATGCAATAAGCCTTTAAACTCCAAAGTTACCCCTAGTGGATGAGTTAAGCCTCATGAGGATTTGCAATAAATATGCCCACAAAATTCTCAAAATTTTTATAGAAGTCCTTTATTCATTTGAAATTTTTTTCTTCTTATTCAGCTTGTATTAAATTACTAACTCTAGCCTACTTATAAAGATGAACAAAAAGGGTCAAATTTTACCCTTGTGCTAAAGACATTCCATTATTTCATTAAACCTTAGAAAGTGAGTGTGTGTTATACCTAATTTATAATTATAGTTTCCAAGTCAGATATAACCTAAATTGCCATCAAAATGTTTGCTTTGACTTTAGTTCTCACAGGATATACTTGACATTCTTAAAGAAGTAACTTAGAAAGGTGTAAATCTCTCATTAATATGTGAGTAGAATATTGTTCATCAAGTTGAAAAGTCTCACATATTGCACACATGAGAATGATAACTTAGAAAAAATGGTCTCATGAAAGGATATCAACTACTAAGAATGTTATCCTCTACCAAATTCCCTATTCATTCATAACCATATCCAAACAATACTACTACTAAGATCAAGTTAGGACTTCTATTAGGATGAGATGTAGGCTTGGGTAAGGGTTATAAAAAAAATGGGTATGAATGTAAACAAAGATTGTTTGGAAAATATGTAAATGTCTTCTCTCAATGTAATCACAACTTTCCTATTTTTTCTCGCTCGAGTGAACATTCTTCATTTTCATTGGATATCCTTTTATTTTCTTTTTCACTTGACTTTACATATAGCCTTTTTGAACTTTTCTTTTCTTCTATTTTTTCACCTTTTTGATGTTCATTTCTTGAATTGTATTGTTCGTACTTTTTCCAAGATGTTCTTTAGTCTTCTCTACATATTCCCAAAACCATTAAGTAATGGATATATTATAGGGATTCAATATAGGTAAAGGTTGTTTTGGATAACAAAGAAAAGGATTATTTTTTAATAGGCTCAAGGCTCTAACTATTGGAAAATAACTTAAGGAAGTCTAAAGGCTTTGGGTTTACCAAGGATGGCCTCTACCATTTCTTAGGTTTCATATGACTTAAAAAATGATCATAAACTTAAGAGATATATGGTATAGTCTTTTATATTTTCTCAATAGTTGACCAAGATGAAAAATAATGAGACCAAGTAATAATTAATATCTGTTGAAGAAATTTTTTAATTAATTTATAACCCTCAGGAAAGAAGAATGGATCAAAACTCAATTGGGTTATAAGTCTCCACAGATCTCCCCAGGACCTTTAAGATATATTTTCTCTTCAACTTAAACTACATATAGCTATTTTGTGCAATTAATATTTTGAGTTTAATTTTTAATGAAATACTATGGGAAAAGGATTAAATGGTGAACTAAGCAACTCTATTAATAAGCTAAAGTCCATCTAATAACTGAGTATTCAAAAATTTTGAATTCTAATCTTTATAAAGGAACTTATCATAATTTTTTGAAAAAAATTCAAAAATGCAGGAAAAACTTAAAAAATCTCATTTTTAGACCCCCAACCTGAACTAAACATCATCCTTGATGTTTGGAAATATAGGACATCTATATGATGAATGGGTAATGAAGAACATTGAGCCCTTCTAAAAAGTCATGCGTTGCCTCCCAGTGAGAGCTAAGTTTAATGTCTTCAGCCACACTTATCCTATAACTAAACTAGCTTTTTGAACTTAATTCTAAACTAGTTTAACCTAAATTTTCCTAAACCTAACCCTAACAATGAAATGGGCAAGATCTTTCATACCACTTCAAAATCTCGTGGTAGTCAATATATTTCCTTCACCTTGAAATTTTTGGTGATGGTAGCATTATGACATAGTAGACCACCATGATATTAAAATTAGTGGGACCACATTGATGATCTCCCATATTCAATGTTTCATGTTAGTCAATATAATTACTCCACCATAATTGTAATAAGGAGCAAGATATTCCCAAGAAGATATGAGTTGGAGGTCTCTATGGATGGTTGACTTTGTGGCTCAGAATATTCGTAAGATTTTTCCACCCAATCATCAGTATCAATAGTTAAGGTTGGTGAAAAGCTTTTAGATTTAGTAGGTATTGGTAATTTTTTCCTTGAAATTCTTTCAAGTGTTTTTTCACTCTCCTCCCTAATTTGCTTCATTTCCTCAGCACCATTTTAAAATGTAGCAAAATTTTGATCCATAGTTTTCTAAGTCATTACATATTCTCTTCCAATGATGGTTCTTCCTGTTGTAGAGGAAACGACTCATAGGGTAGGTATTGCTGTGGCATTGGGGTACTAAAAAAGGGCTGGGCAGGTTGAACCCATGGTGGTCAATCCAGATTTTCTTGATGATCATGATAGGGTAGATCAGGGTGGGACCATAATGGTTCTTCCTGAAGTGATTGATAATCTTGAGACCATGGATGTCCATGATTCCTAGCCTATCCATTATAGTATATCTCAAGATAACATTCTTTGGTAGGGTATGTAAATGTAGTGGTTGCATCCTCTTGCTCCTAATAATATCCATTGTATGTGGAGCTTGATAAACATGAAGAAGTGGAATATTGAGGTTTAGAATAGGCATAGTTATTATGGTACTCAGGTTGTGGAGTAGCTTGCTGAGAAGGTATCATCCTAAGCAATTGCCTTTCCGTACTATCTATCTTATCCATTGAAATATCTAATTTATCAAATCTGTCCCCTTCTTGATAGGCCTTTGTTTTGAACTTTACATATGTTGTATCAATGAATGAATTTTTTATGTCATACATTGATGAAGAACCCTAAATATATGATGCAATATAAATGCTGATCCTAAGATAAATGATGCATACCAATCCTAGTAGCTTATTAACGAGTTTAGAAGCCATTGGAGTAACCACGATGTTCAGAAGCCATTGGAGTAACAATAGACCTAACCTTTCAAAAAGGTTCCTACGATCTTAACCCCTATGTCTCTTTCTGCTTGATTTTAAATTACATTCAAGGGCTTGGATCATAAACATACAAGGATATGATTTAGTTACCTAGGTGGGCGAAGGATCCGATGATGAAATCCAGTCCTTATCTTATAAAGGTTCTTGTGGGGACAATACTATTGTTGTGATACATCCACCATAAAGCAATTAAATATGAAATGCAACACAAAATGTAAATTAATGCCTATCTACATGTTACTTAACAAAGGGTTAGGTACCTTAACAGATTAACCACTATAACCATGCAGCTTATGCTTTGGTTATAGATGAGCTCAAGTTAACCTTATTAAATAGTTGCACAACTAATGCAACAATTCTAATTAGTATGCAACAATCATAATGCATGATCCTAATCTATATGATTTATACTACTATCACAAATGCAATTTTGTACTAAATGCACTTTATATTAAGAAATTATAAATTATGGGTAAAGATTGCTCACGGTGAGGGTTTCGATGATGAAAAAGTGTAGGCCACCATTGCCCATTGTATTATTACAACCCATTTAAAAATAAAATAAAATAAAAATTACACTAGGCTTCATTACAATTTCACTCAAATACTTATATAGGAAATTATATAATAATGAAGCCTTGGCCCATAGGATTGCCATCGCTCCTTTACCAACTACCCTCACACAAAAATCAAACAAATATGGTCAATAAGGAAAAAATGGTAATAAAATGAAAAAATTAATGAAAATCCTATGCTGATGCACCCTAAACTTAGACTAGAGGTAAATAATATGTAAGGTTTCACTACACAAACTATTGTGATTCCTCACCAACAATGCTAAAAACTTGTTGTGATTTTTAAGTTAGAACTTGCAAACACACGAATCAGTACAATAATTCATGAGATGGAGGTCGATCCCACAAGGAATCGAATGGTTGTCTGATTAGTGGTCCCTACTCAAATATCTAACCTACTAAATAATGACATGCTTGTCCTAAACTATTATTATAATGTTAACGTAAATTAGCATATGAAAATTAGTAAAAAAACTAAAAATTTAGAAACTTTCCTATAAATCTTAACTTCTAAAAATAGAACTTTCCTAAACTAAAACCTTAGCAATTAAGAACTTTCCTAAATTAAATTTCTAAGCAAGAAATTTCTAAAGAATGTAATTGTACTATTGGGAATGAATATAACAAAAAGACTTAAGCAACAAAACATTACTTCACTAAACTTTCTAAATATGAGTTGTTCACTAAATAATAAGCTAATCAACCCACATGCTAAATAAACTAATCAAAACTAATGTTCATACACTAATTAAACTAACCTTTCCTAGTAAGCTTGAACTCAACTAGCTCCACATTCCAAGCCGTTTTAAATCAATTTTAAATCAACTCTAAATCACTTAAAACCATGCACACAACCCATGTGTCAAGTGCATTTGGTTGTTAATTTAAGTGCTTAGTTGAGATGAAAATAGGATGAACCAACTAGTTGATTTGAATGATAATAATAAAGGGCAAGAAAGCTTATCAATGATTTCCAACCTTCAACTTGAAAAGCTTTCAAAACCATGCATTCAACACGTAGATTGGTGCGCATGGTTTCAATAAGTTCTGAGTTTGATCTTGGTTTGGACCTAAAACCATGCACACAACCCATGTGTCAAGTGCATTTGGTTGTTAATTTAAGTGCTTAGTTGAGATGAAAATAGGATGAACCAACTAGTTGATTTGAATGATAATAATAAAGGGCAAGAAAGCTTATCAATGATTTCCAACCTTCAACTTGAAAAGCTTTCAAAACCATGCATTCAACACGTAGATTGGTGCGCATGGTTTCAATAAGTTCTGAGTTTGATCTTGGTTTGGACCTAAAACCATGCACACAACCCATGTGTCAAGTGCATTTGGTTGTTAATTTACGTGCTTAGTTGAGATGAAAATAGGATGAACCAACTAGTTGATTTGAATGATAATAATAAAGGGCAAGAAAGCTTATCAATGATGTCCAACCTTCAACTTGAAAAGCTTTCAAAACCATGCATTCAACACGTAGATTGGTGCGCATGGTTTCAATAAGTTCTGAGTTTGATCTTGGTCTGGACCTAAAAGCAATAACCTTTCATTACACTTCAAACCATGAAGGTATAATGCAAACAAGCAAACTTCATTAACATTTATCAATCAAGAGACTTCATTAACAATCAACTTGTACTAAATGAAAAACATGTTACAAAGATGGTGTGCACCACTTTAGGTGAGTGTACACCATGCATGACACCAAAATAAACCCAAAATAAAGTTAATCCATAGCTTCCTATTCCAACAACCTTGAAGATCAAAGGAAAAATCCAATGGAAAAGCAAGGCTTCAAGAGAAATAGGCTAGACTTAAAGGAACCTAGGGTAAGCAAATAAGAAATCAATCAAAGGAAAGTCACCTACCTCTTGTTGAAGAACTTGTGTAGAACAGGCAAACAAAGTGGCACCAAAATGTGCAATCAATAAAGCATCAAAGCAAGAAACTTGAGATGGAAAATCACCAAGCAAAGAAAGCCTTAAAGACTGCAACGAAGAGGAGAACAAGTCAAGGTAAAAATTGTGGTTTTCAAGGGGGTGGAGGCACCACTTTTTTAGGCATCTCCACTCTCCACCCAAGATTGTTTTCATTGAAACCCTAAGGCCTCTTTTATAAGATATTTTACCTTCTAATTTTGGTGGCCTATGATCCTAAGGCAAAAAATAGGTGGGAATTAGGTATAAGGTGGGGATTAAAAGGTATTTAAAGTGGTTAGGAAGATTATGTGTAAATCTAAATGGTTAGGAAAGAATTAGATAGGTGGGGTAAGAGATGGAAGGTGAGATTAGAAAGAGAGATCAATGGGGTATATGTGGCATGCAATGAGTGCTTACTTAGAGATTGGAATGGGAAGGGAGCTCCTATCTTGTAGGAGTTAGGGATGGAGCTCCCTCGTCTTACTTAAATTCACTTGGAAAAGAGTATTTTAGGAAAGAAAAAACGTGGAAATAAGTTGGTGTAAGAGGGAAAAGAAATAAGTATGAGGTGGAAAATGGTAGGTAGCATCCAAAATTGGTCCACCCAATGGTGGTTGGTACCAAGTTTCTAAGAAAATAAGGATCCCCCCTTGGGTTTTCACGTGGAAAAATGCATGGGTTGAATGTTATGGAAAGGTGACAACCCTTGGATCAAAACTAGATGGTGGGGATGATGGGATGGATGGGAGAGAAGGGTTAAGGTGAAAAAAGATGATTGGCTAGTCTAGGATGGAGTTGGGATAGTAGGAGAGTTTTAGAAAGTTAGGACTTTTGGTGGAAAGTAAAATTCGTAATGTTCCTTAGTGGTGAGGTGGAAAGTGAGAAAAACATGGAAAATAAAGTGCGTTCTTCCTATTGGTTCACATGCTACTTTAACCAAGTGAATTGTACCTAAATTATCTTCAAAACAATGCTTTTAAGATTTTCCTCAAATCATGGCTTCTATGTAGCTTGGCTCATGTGGTTTGATGACTTGCTTTGAGAGCTCATTCAACTTAGTTTCATGGATGGCTTTAGAGGCTCTTTTGGCTTTGCTTGGTGGGTCAAACCTTTGCTTTGATGGCTAGCTAGGCTCCTTAGCTTGTCCTCTCCTTTATGGCTTACATGGCTTGGGTGACTTAAGTGCATCCCATGCAAAGGTGGTAGACTTAGCATAGCTTGTGCATGGGTCCACTTCAGTCATCTTTGACTTCTCTAATTCTATCATTTGCTTATCTTAAGGTGATCTTGATCTCATTTTAGATTAATGATATTTAAGTATTGACTCTATCTTTTGGTCTTGATCTTCCATTTTCAACTTGATTGATTTCGGCTATTGGATCACCTTCTCACTTCCTACAAAAGATGAAAAGCTCTAATTAAATACCAAAAAAATATGATTATTCATATTCTTACCCAGAATTAGGTTTTGAACCTACAAATTATCAAATATTTGGTTTATTATGTTAGAAATGCATGCGTTATAATTTGTGGCTAAAAACCCTAATTTACTCCTATAAATTATAACACATGGGCAACTGATTGGGTGACTTTTATATAATTTTGAACACTTATCAATCTTGAGCCTTACTTGAACTTTGAAATGATGGAAAAAGAGTGTCGGTCTCTTTGGGTTGATCTGGATTATCTATTGTCATCTAAAGCGATCTGGACCATTGTATCATTCTTTTAACACCTACAAAAGATTAAAAACACTAATTAGAATGTATAAAATTATGATAGATCACATACTTAATCCAGATTAGCTTTTGCACCTGCAAAATATCCAAATTTTATACTATCATTTCAAAAATGTGTGTCATGAATTTTGGAAAAACCATAAAATAATGCCCTATAATTTATGATACATGTACTACTAATTGGTACTTTTGATGCAAAATTAACTCCTTATCACACCCCAACAACACATTTTGCTAGTCTCGAGAAAAACATGTGAAAAATCATGAAAACACAAATGACTATCATTTTTGAAGGTACTCACGATTGCATTTAGCATATGCAACAAGCTAACCAAGGTGTCTTGCTCAAGTGGGACTCTAGGACATTTTTTACGCGTGGGCCATGAGCTGCCCTAAAGGGGTTGATTTCTTATGAGAAACACATACAAGAAAGCCTATGAATTTGAGCCTAATTGGGTTTCCTAACTTAGGCCTCCATCCTAGTATTCTAATCCATATATGTTCCATTAGGTTGCATCTCAACCCTATATTCACTCAACTATTAATCTATGCTGCACACTCTTCTAATGAACTTAGAAATCTTATTTTCCTAAATTCCACCTAAAATCATCCATACAAGTCTTCTAAATTCACATTTTTCACTCCCCTAGGCTCCTTAAAGTAGGTGTCTCCCCTAGGGCTAAAAATATGATGCCTCTTCATAAGCAACCACATTATCTACTTCGACTTCCGTTCATCAAGTATGTGTATATGTGTGTGTCATGCTTCCTTAAACAATCATAAAAATTCTTCCTTGGCTGCCGTTGTTCCTCTTTGATTCAATTCTACTCCTTCATTCAAATTAATATTCTATATATCTCTCTTCCTTATAGGTTCTCATATCCTTAGAATAAATTACCCTAACCCTCCTTTCCTATACTTAACTTTACCACATAAACAATTTATATTCATTGTCATGACCATGCAATTCAACATATTTATTAATTTAAAAATCAAGATGTTATAAAGATTTCGCCCTCAAAATTTCATGATCAATTGGTGAATAATTTGGGAAATCTTTGCCTCATGTCCTCTTCCATCTCCTATGCAGCTTCCTCCATCCAGTGATATTGCCATATGACCTTAACCAAAGGCTTGATCTTATTCCTCATAATCTTTTCCTTTTAGTCTATGATCTAGATTGCCTTCTCCTCAAATATAAAGTTTAGTTATAATTTCACTACCAATTGCTCCAATACACGAGTAGGGTCTAGAATATACATTCTAAGCACTGGTACATGAAACACATTGTGCATGTCAACTTATTGTGGAGGTAAGGCTAACCAATATGCTACACATCTAACTCTCTCAAGGATCTCAAATGGGCCTATGAACCTGGGGCTTAACTTGCCTTTTACTCCAAACCTCATTATGCCTCTCTTTGGTGAGACCTTCAATAACCATGATCTCCTACCTCAAACTCTAGCTCTTTACACTTTTTTAATGTAACTCTTTTATCTACTGTGTGCTGCTAATAGCCTCTTCTAGATTACTATCACCTTCTTTGGACATAGAGCTATCAAATTTGACTTCACAAATGATGTTTTCCTACGTCACTCCAGCAAGGAGGTGTATGGCATTGTCTTCCACAAAATGCCTCATAAGGTGCCTTGCTAAGACTTGAGTGATAGCTATTGGTGTGGGCAAACTCTACTAGTGGAAGGTGTTCATCATAGTTTTTTTTTTCATTCCAAGCAACATGCTCATATCATATCCTTAAGTGTTTGTATGGTCTTCTTCCTTTTTCCACTATTATGTGGGTGAAAAACCATAGAAAATATCAAAGAAGTTCCTAATCCCTTTTGTACACTTTGCTAGAAATGCAAGGTAAACCTACTCTATTTGATGTAGTGGTAAGAGGCACACCATGTAGACTTACAATTTCCTCAATATAGAGTTTGGCTAAACTCTTCATTGATTGCTTTTGTCTAATGGCTATGAAATGAGTAGACTTAATCAATCTGTCCATGATTACCCATATCATGTTATGTCCACTAGAAGTCTTGGGTAATCCTACTATGAAATCCATCTTAATATGATCCCACTCCCACTCAAAAAGTTACAAAGCTACTACAATCTTGCTTGTTTTTTATGCTCTACTTTAATCCTCTGACAAGTTAGGCATTTAGCACAAAATCTCCAATATCTCATTTTATGCCTAGCCATCAAAAGTTCCTATTTAAATCTTAATACATTATGATGCCTCTTGGGTGTATGTTATATCTCAAAAAATGCCTCCTATAATATATCTCGTCTCAACTCTGCTACTAGTACAATAATTCTGCCCTACAATAGTATGCCTCCAGTAGGGACTATAGTGAAACCACTCTTGTTACTCAATGTCTAGGTCTCCTCACATTCCCCTTGAGTCTGTAAAATGCACCCTAAGAAAGATAATTTTACTGTCATGGTTGCTAATGTACCTTTCATCTTTCTACTCAATACATCAGCCAACCTATTCACCTTGCCGGGGTGATATTAGATGGAAAAATCATAGTATTTCAAGTACTCGATCCATTGTCACTGCCTTAGGTTGAGGCCACTTTGTGAGAAAATACATTTGAGGCTATAATGATTGGAACAAACCTCAAACTTCTCTCCATATAGATAGTGTCTCCAAATCTTTAAAGCAAAGGTCCAAATCATGGGTGGGATAGTTCACCTCATGAATCTTCAGATGTCTAGATGTGTATGTAATAATCTTACCATTTTGAATTAGGAAACAACCTAAAGACTTACGAGAAGCATCACTATACACAACAAATCCTTTATTTCCAACTAGTAGGGTTTGAACTATGTTGTGGTAAGTCTCTTCAATTCTTGAAAACTTTGTTTGCACTCATTCATCCAATTCTAGGTTAACTACATTGAAGGTTGAGCAATGGGAGAAAACCCTTAGATAAATCTCCTATAGTAACCTGCTAAATGATGGAAATTATGAATCTCCATATCTATTAGTCTCTCTGAATTAGTAATAGCCTCTACCTTCTTAGGGTCCATTGTAACTTTGTCCTTTGAAATAATATGGCCAAGGAACTTGACCTAATCATGCAAGGACTCACACTTATTGAATTTTGCATAAAGTTGGTAACTCTAAAGTGTCCTCAACACTATCTGTAAGTT
Organism: Warburgia ugandensis; assembly: GCA_035236585.1. Classification (NCBI taxonomy): domain Eukaryota; kingdom Viridiplantae; phylum Streptophyta; class Magnoliopsida; order Canellales; family Canellaceae; genus Warburgia; species Warburgia ugandensis. Next base: position 53,235,512 of record CP141139.1, on the reverse strand, counting down.
TTGACTATAGACCTTCATGCTCTAGGATAAATAAGAATATCGTTGAAAAGTACAATCACAAACTTATTGAGATGTTCCTTATATACCATGTTCATCAAGTCCATAAATTCTACTGGAGCATTCGTCGGGTCAAATGGTATCTCCAAAAATTCATAATGGCCATAACATGTTCAAAAGTCCATCTTGGGAAAATTCTCTTCTTGAATCCTCAATTGATATTATCCTGACCTCAAATAGATCTTTGAAAAGATTTTAACAGATTGTAACTAATCAAAAAGTTCATTTGTATAGGTAATGGATATTTATTCTTAATTGAGTAGTCGATAATCTATACATGGTTTAAGTGACTCATCCTTTTCTTAACAAATAAGACTAGGGCTCTCCAAGGAAAAATACTTGGGTTAATAAGCCTTTGGTCTAATTACTCATGTGGTTGCACCTTTAACTCCTTCAGTTCAGCTGGTGCCATTTTATAGGTGCCTTGGAGATGGGTGCTGTTCCTGGCATCAATTTAAAGGTGAAATCCATCTCCACTAAGGGTGAAAATTTAGGTAATTCCTCTAGAAATACATCTTGAAGTTCCTGAACTAAGTAAATTTTATTATTATTATTTTTTTCTATCTTCATTTTTTCTATATTTTATTCAAGATCATCTTGGACAACTAAATGGCCAAATAAGCATGACACCCTTTCACGATCATTTGTAATACCATTGTGGTTGAAATAACTACCATTTCGGCCGTATCTAACCTCCCTTTAAAGATATATGATTCTCCATCTAGTTCATGGAAAGTGATTCTCTTCTTATAACAATCAATCATTGCTCCATGTTGGGCTAAGTAGTCCATGCCCAAAATAGCATCAAAGTCTACCATTTTTAGGAGGATTAAGTTAACAAAATGTTCCTTATCAGCAATGGTGATAAGCATATTTTGTAAGAAGTCATGTAACATAATCGTATTTCCTCTAGGTAAACTAACCTCTATACAAAACCCTAACTTTTGGGTTGTACAATCTGTACACGCAACAAAATCACAATATATAAAGGAATGCATAGACCCTATGTACATAAGTACCCTAGCATGCCTACCAAAGATTAGAATGGTTCCTTCAACAATAGCATTACAAGTGTGTGCTTAGTTTGTAAAGGAAAAAACTCGTCCTTGAATATTTGGAATTGGCTCACATCAAGTTGGCTGGCCTCTATTCCACGTAGGGCAGTTGCAAATATAATGTCCTTCTCTCCACACTAAAAGCATCATTGCTCCTGATGATTACATGTACACCCTTAGTGAAGCCAATGACAAAGCTAGTATCTCTAGCTATCATCCTCCCCCTTTCTCAAGTTAGACGGTGCTAGTTTCTTAGGTCTAGTGAATCTAGATGACAGAATTCATGTCTTTCCCTTTCAAACTAGCTTTTGTCCTTCATTCTTCTCTTTTTCTCTGTAAAATTCTTATTGCTTTGTCTCTCAGGTATAGATGCTATATCTTCCACCTTAGATAAAGCGCTAGGGTGGAAGGTCAATATCCTATTGGGCAAACTATAGTTTAGTCCTTACACAAACTTCTAAGCTACTCTCTTCTCTGTGGAACAAACTTCTACATGCTATATGTCAATTGATTGGATCAATGAGATCTAATAATTTGTTAACTGATCATTTGATCTACATGCTATATGTTAGATCAAGGTCCAGACATTCACGGATAGGAAAGGTCAAGGGCTTAAAGAAAAAACTACATAATGTATATTTACTCTTTTAAAAGTTATTCAACACAGATTCTTTCATGGTTGGAAAATGGATGGTATTGGAAAAAGTTCTGCCACCCTATGTTTTGATATTTACAACCTCTTTTGAGTGGACAAGGTTTAGCATAGTAGTTGCTACAAGAAACTTCTCTATGGCAAACAAACTTGGAGAAGGTGGCTACACACATATATAGAAATACAAACAAAAGAACATAAAAATTAATTTTTTTTTTTAAATAACTCCTCATTTATCATCCTTCTATTACATATATCAAATGTTTCATATTATTGCATCTAATTAATACAAGATAGTTAGAGTTATATTTCCTTCAGATGCATCTAAAATTCCAAAGTATATATTTTTACATTTTGTAGGTTGCATCTTAGCCCTACATTCACTCAACTCTTAATCTTATGCTACACACTCTCTTAATACAATTAGGACTCTTATTTTTCTAACCTAATTCTAGTTGAACTCATTCATCATAAGTCATCTAAATTCACATTTGGCACTCTCCTAAGTCCCTTAAGAATAGTTTGTCTTCATTAGGGCTAAATATGATGCCTCTTCTTAAGGAAACCACACTATCTACCTAGACTTCCATCTATCAAGTGTGTGTATGTGTGTGTGGGTCATGCTTCCTTAATCAATCATATATACTCTTCCTTTGCTGCTATGTGTTCCTCTTTGATTCAATCCTAGTCCTTCATTCAAATTATTATTATTATTCTCTCTCTCTCTCTCTCTCTCTCTCTCTCTCTCTCTCTCTCTCTCTCTCTCTCTCTCTCTATATATATATATATATATATATAATATCACTCTTGTAGGTTCTCATATCCTTAGAATAAATTACCCTAACCATCCTTTCCTATACATAATATTACCACATAAGCAACTTATATTTATTATCATAACCATGTAATTTGACAAATTTATTAATGTAAAATTCAAGATGTTATAATTAGCCTAATCTAGTAGACATGATAATGGTCTACGAATTTCTAAATGTGTTTCTCAAGGAATTGCTAGGACTACCATTGAAGCGGGAGATATATATTTTACCTTTGACCTAATTGTGGGGATGACACCTATCTCCAAGGCACTGTACAAGATGGTCCAACTAAACTAAAAGAGTTAAAGGAGCAACTACAAGAACTAGTGGATAAAGTTTTCATTAGATCTTTGTCAAGAAGAAGGATGGGTTGCTGCAACTCTATACTGACTACAGTGTGCTCCATGGTGTCACTTTGAAGAAAAAATATCCTTTACCCCATGTCGATGAATTATTCGATCAAATGTACTATGCTAGAGTATTTTTCTAAGATTGATTTAAGACCTGGATATCACTAGCTCAGGGTTAGCAAAAAAGACATCCAAAAGATAACATTTAGAACTAGATACGGGCATTATGATTTTTGAGTTATGCCATTTGGGTTGACAAATGCCCCATCCACTTTTACATATTTGATGAACATGTGTTCAAGACCTTCTTGGGAAAATTTATTGTAGTTTTCATGGATGATATTATGGTTTATGCAGATAGCCATGAGGAACATTAGGAGCACTTGCACAAGTGTTGAGCACACTCAGAGAGCACTAATTGTATGAAAAAGTTTAGCAAGTGTGAATTCTAGTAAGAAGAGTTTAATTTTCTATATCACATTATTGCTAAGAATGGAGTAGCAGTGGACCTAGTGAAAGTAAAGGCAATGGAGACAATGACATAAATATAGAGTTTGCCAGGGCTTATAGGATAATGCCATAGATTCATTGAAGGGTTCTCACAAATTGTGTTGCCACTAACTAAATTAACATAGAAATATCTAAAATTTGTACCAAATGATGCATGTGGAGAAGGCTTTCAAGAACTGAAGAGTAAGCTGGCCATTGCACCTGTGCTCACTTTACCATTGGGTAGTGGGTAGTGGAGGTTTCATAGTCTACAATGATGCCTCAAGAAAAGGACTAGGAAACATATTGATGTAGAATGGGAAGATAATTGCCTATGCTTCTTGATAGCTAAATAAAGCATGAGGCAAATTATCTTAACCATGACCTAGAGCTAGTTTCAATAGTCTTTGCCTTGAAGATATGGAGACATTATCTATATGATAACAAATTTGAGGTGTTCATCAATTACAAAAGCATTAAGTATATCTTCTCTAAGTAGGATTTGAATATGAGGTAGAGGAGATGGATGGAATATCTAAAGTATTATGATTTCACTATTCAGTACCATCTAGAAAGGCAAATTTGGTGGCTAATACATTGAGTAGAAAAGTTCAAGGTATTTTTGGTAGCATGTTATCGAGGAGATGAAAGTTACTTGAGGAGATGGTCAGATGTAGGTAGATTTAATAGGGTAGATCTTTTGTGGCTAACTTGGTAGTGAGATCTATCATAGTTGAAAGAGTCCTTTAGATGTAGAAGAATGATGCCATGAAACAAGCACTAGTTAGGAAACCAAGTTTCATGGAGAAGTAGATGATAGTGTGAGAATGCAAGGAAGATTATTGGTGCCATTAGATCCTAAATTGAGAAAAGGGATTCTCTAAGAGCACACCAATCACAATGTATGATTCATCCAGGTGGAACTAAGATGTACCTAGACTTAAAGAGGTAATTTTGGGGAAATGGAATGAAAATAGATGTGAAAGAATATGTAGAGTGATGTTTGACATGTCAATAGGCTAAGACTGAACCTTAGAGCCTGATGGGACTATTACACCCCTTGAGCTTCCTAAGTGGAAGAGGGGTCACATCACTATGGACATCATAATGGTCTTACCCAAGACATTGAGTGGACATGATATGATTAGGGTAATAGTAGATTGGATAACAAAATCCACAGATTTCCTTCCCACCTGATAGAATCATCCTACAAGTAGCTTGGATCATTTATATTTTAAGGAGATTATGAGTTTTCATGGGATATCAATGACCATTACTTTCAACTAAAATAGTTGGTTTACTTCTCAATTCTACAGGTGCTTATAAGTCTTTAGGATCATCACCCAGTTTTAGTATTGCTTCTCATCCTCAGATAGATGGTTAGTCTGAGAGAACAACTCAAACTTTGGAAGAAATACTCAAAACATTGATATTAAATGGAAGGGAAACTAGGATGAAATTTTACTTTTGATTAAGTTAGCTTATAATAATAGTTACCACTTGATTATTGATATGGCTCATACTAGGTAGTATATGGGAGACCCTCCTATTCATTGACATGTTGGAATGAGGTTAGTGAAAACTTGATTATTTAGTTTGAGTTAGTAGAACAATGCACCAACAAAGTGAGACTCATCTAGAAATGACTCTTTGTAGCTCAAAGTAGAAAAGTCATGATAACAAGGGACACACAAAACTAGAGTTTGAGGTTGGTGACCATGTATTTTTTAATGTTTCATTGACCAAAGAAGTCATGAGATTCAAACTAAAATGAAAAACTCAATCCTCCATATTAGCCTTTTTGAGATCATAGATAGGATGGAGCGATAACATACAAATGGTCCTTACCGCCGTAGTTATTTGAAGTCGATAGTGTCTTTCATGTTTCTATACTGTGGAAGTATATTCATCATCCTTCACATGTATTGGAGCAGTTGCCAGTAAAGCTACAACTAGGCCTTACTTCTGAGATAGAGCCAATCTAATTTCTACTTAGAAAGAATCAAAGGTTAATGAACAAAGAGATTACCCTAATTAAAGTCCCCTGGCAAAATCATTTAGTCAAAGAAGCCACATGGGTAAAACATGAGGGCTAAATGCCTTGAACTATTTGATAATTGAGGTTGAGAGGAATTTTGAGGATGAAATTCTTTAAAGGGTGATAATGTAATATCATAGATTTTTTTATGATCAATAAAAACTCAAACATTATTCAAAATTTAGAAATTAGAAATTTAAAAAGCTAAACAATTTAATAGTGAGACCACTATTAATGGATAGAGTTTGGAGAGAGCTATCCAACGATAGTAAGATAGTTAAAATCCATTGTTGGATATCTAAGTTATGAGCAAAACAAAATTTTACATTAATAATGGCAACCCTTTCTAAATTTAGATTAAAAATGTTTGAGTGGTAGATCCACTAAATTGCCAAATTTGGGTAACCAAGTCAAATAAAATGTTCAGACTCATTGAACCTTATAAGGAGACACTTTTAGTTGGTTTGGAATGTTTAGGAGATCTTAATATAAATAAAATTAGAAAGTGAATTCATTAAACAAAATAAAGCAGAATCTGGGAAATCTGAATTAAGAAAATAAGAAAGTTAAGATATCTAAGATAATACTAATTGAAAGGGAATTTAAATTTAAGGAGTAACAAATTTGAAATGATTTGATTCAAGAGATAAACACATCAAGATGCCTAAATACATGTGGGAAATCTTGGGCTAAAGAAAGAAAGAAAGTGAGAAAAATACGAGGAGGAGATGCCCTCTTTCTTCCATCCCTCCCCTTTCCCCCCAACTGGCCCTTGCCAGCTTGGAAAAAGAAATATGATATGAGAAGGTGACAATGTGCATGAAAGAGGAGAAGGAAAAGCTCAAGAGAAAACCTGGTTGATCCATCAACAAAGTAGGTAGATCTATGTTGCCAAGTTTTCATACATTTTTGGAAAACATAGACATGTGCTCTTACTCTACATTTTAGAATTTTGGATTCTAAAAGATTCCTTCATCCAATAATCATCAAGGAGATCATGTTCCAATCCCCTATATGCCTATATCTAAGCATGTGTGAAATTGTTGATGAAATTGTTTCCAATGCTTTATGCGCCTACATTTAGACAAGTTTGGGTTTCATGACTAGGTGTATGTGAATAGACCATGGGCATGCTCCATGATGAGGTCTATCTTATTTGATGAGTTCATTTCAAACTCTTTTCTTTTATTATTATTATATATGTACATGTGGTGCATCTACCAAAGTTATAGATGAGATAAAATCCTAATTTGATCAGTCTCTTATAACGTAGACGTTGATGATTGATTTTTCATATCACTATAAACATGTTCACATATTATATGAATCATGCACACAAATCAAGATAGGTTTAGGATTTGATAATGCCAAATATTGTAATCATATGTATATTATATTTCCCTTTAGAAGCATGTACAAAAAACATGAGAAATGTGTAGATGATCATGAATGCACAGGATTTGACCCATGCACACCACATCTGAAAGTTATTATCTTATTAAATGGTTTGTTTTAAAATTGATTCCTTTTGGATGAGTGTTGTGCATTAGCTTTTGATAGGAAGTGCAATCTTAATAATGTGCGAATGCAATAGTTTTCATCCAAAGCATTGGCACAAGAGTGTGCACATCACTTAGTATAGGTGAAGGACATATTGTTGTGTGCCTATTTTTCACCCCAAGCGATGGTGCAAGAGTGTGTGTATGTGGTTGAAAGGCTAATTGGTCGAAGGCTATGATTGTAATAGATTTTAGGGTGGAAAGGGGTTGTTACCGACTAGCCTCTTCTGTCAGTCCCTGACCGTGGAATGGTATCCAACGCCAGAAAGTGGCAATTTTCTTTACTAAAGATAGAGACCACTAGGTGACTCAAGGTACCCTTTTGACACATTCAGTAGGCTTATGAGGATGCAATCGAACTTCCACTAGGATACCGGTGAGCTCTATGATCCAGTGAGCTAGTCATGACCATAGTGAGTCCCATCATATTTTTGTTTTAGATACTGAGGAGTCAAATGATGGTTCTAACATAAGGCAAAATGTGGTTCTACGTAAGATGAACCTGAGGTGGTCGATGAGTACTCATGACCTATTGGTAGATATACTCACTAAGGTACCAAAGTGCATGAATTTTTGTTAGCTAGAGTGCTAATGTCTTGGTTTTACTTAGTGATTATTTCAAGAGTTTGATTATCATAATTTACTTGACTTATGAAGTGGATTATATGTCCATATGAATTGGCGATATAGAAATATATGTGAATGCCTGTAAACTCACAATATGGAATGACTAAGGTAAGATAATGGTATGGTTTTATGACAATGAAAAATATGTTTTCAAAGCATATCTATGCTGGATGTTATGGTTTTCGAGTTTGTAGTCTAGATTCATCAATTATGGTGTATACTCAACCTACAATTAAAATTTAGATTCATCTTGAAAAGCTTAGGAGTGAGGAGAGGATCTTGCCTACACTATAGAAGTGCATTATTGAGAATTACTTTCCATTTTCATATGGCTATAGATGTAATACGGTATAGAGTGCTCAATATTTATAATGATGAATATATTAGTAATGTGGTTTGTGACAGATCCATATTGGGAAATTATATTATTTGAACGTTCCATAGAACTTAAAAAGTCTCAAATGTAGGCCTACGTCTAAAAATGGCAAGACATTTTGAAGGAAAAGCACTTCAAGGAAAATAATTTGTTCATGTTTTGTATTTCTAAATAAAAGTGATTTCAAAATAGGGATCGATCCCACCTTTGGAAAGTAAATTTTTAAGAAAATTGTGATTTAAAAACCGAGGTTGCCACAGAAAGGATTGGCTAAGTTGGAGACAAAGAAGGAAAGAGAGAAGGGGGATGAATATAAACATCTTAAAAGAGATCTAAGAGAAATTCTGAGATCTAGGAGAGATATCCAAGAAATCTTCTAATAGATATAGAAATATTACAAAATATCTTTATATTTAGTAGGTTTAAGCACTAAAATAACTTAAACACTAACTACAGTTAATTCTACATTTTAAAGGTCTAGGGTACAAATGAGAAATAAGGGTATTTTGGTAATTTTACCCTTAAAAGAACAAATTTAAGGACCAAGGTACATCATGGGCCCGCACATGTCAAATTCAAAGTTTAGAGTTTAGATTGAAATGGGTGTCATTATCAAAGTTAGAGTAGTTAGAAATCCCTCATGCAAAATTCCCATGCAAAAGAGGCTATTTGTATCAAAAGTAAGGTGAGAGTACTTCCCATGCATGCATGCAAGTTATCCACCACCTTCAAAAGCTTCTAAGAAAAGCTTAAATCATATACATTGGAATCACATACAGTGAAAGCTTCTCAGGAATAAAACAGGTTAGAAGACTTAAGGCATGCATGGAGATTTTGTCCTTATACTCTCTCTCTACTCAACCAAATTAGTGACACCTAAGGAACCACATGAATTCTCCCATGTAAGATGGTGAGTCACTCTCAATCTCATGTGTTTACATGAGAAAAATAAGCAAAACAAGTGGAGAAAATAAAGGAGTGAAGATAGAGACAAATTATGAGAAATCTATGGTTGGAAAGCATCCTTCACTTTCATGCATTAAAGGCCAAGATCTATCATTGTTAATGCACATTCTAAGAAAGCAACAGTAACTTAATCAAACAAGGATGGATCAATGAAAAGATACACTACAATAAAGATCAGATTGAAAGCCCATTGGTGAAGAATTTTTTAGTGGGCTGCCCACCTATTTCTTTTTTAAAAAAATGTGATTTACGATGAGGGAGACATCCCACCCTCCTTACATCTAATTGGCTAGAGAAATTTATGGTGGGTTGAGAGAAAAAGAAAGGGAGATTGAGATTGGATAAGGAAATCTCAATGAAGTCCATACCATTCATCCTAAGGCATTTGGATCTAACTGTGGAGAGAAAATAAGCCCTTAAAGAAAATCTTTTTGGATAAGAACATTCCAACCAATTCTCCTCCATTCACGTAGGAAAAAGATGATCCAAGGGCCAAGAATGAAGCAGAGAAGGGTATATATCCTGGCCACCTTCATCTTATTGAAGAGTCAAGATAAAATCTTAAGGAGGAAACATCTCATGAGAATGTGTGGCACTTAAGAAAGGTGGACTAATGGGAGTTTGACACAAAGGGAAATCATCTAAGTAAGCAAGAGAGACATAGACCCAACTCAAAAGACTTGGATAGTTTGCACGTATAACATATTTTCTGTAGAAAGATTTAAGGATGTGCATTCAGAAGGAGGAGAATGAGGTTTTCAAAAAGGAGTGAAAGAGTTTAAGACATCTTGAAGAGGGAGACTTGATAGGAGGCTTCGATGTTTCTTAAGGGAGCTAGTTTTAAAAAGAAAGGCAATAACGTATTTGTATTTGAAAGAGGAGTATATATTTGTCTCTCTTGAAAGATATTTTTTATGGGAGTGAAATGAAGAGTTTTCAGAGTTATTAATGTGTTTAGGAGTAGTAGAAAAAGAGAATACGTCTAATCTCTCTTTAGGGAGAGGAAGGTTGGATGTATTTTCTTAGAGATAAAGTATTAGAAGTATTTCTCTTTAGCATTTTTTATAGTTTTTAGGCCTCTTTTCAATAGTGAGTGACATCAAGAGAGGTTGTTGATGAGTGAAACATCAAAGCTTTTGGGCATTCATCTAATTTGGGGAAGTCATATATTCATTTATTTTTATTTTCCATCATATTCTTGTAATGATTCAAAGTCTAATTTCAATAAATTTCATCTTTTTGCTTAGTTTAGATGCCATATTTCATGCCTTTTTTCTCTATTTTAATTTAGGATTTAATCTCAAGTTTTAGCCATAGTTTAGTCATTTTGTTTAAATTAGTTTAAGAGTTGAGTTTTTGCTCAGATTAGCCTAGGATTGCCTTTCACCAATCCTAAGTATGGATAGAATCCTTGCTAACCTAAGCTGGATCAGGAACCTTCTTTCAATATCTTTCATGCTAGTTTTAAGCTAGATTTTCATTAGTTTTAGACATGTTTCCCATTAGTTTTAGGGCATGCTTTCCTATATTTTATCCTACTTATTTTATTCTTCCTTTATATCCTAGATTAGAGATCATGATAGGTAAGATTTAGATTAATTTTTAGATATTTTTATCTTATTATTTAAGAATTTTTTAAGCTAGATTTAGGCATGTTTTTTATACGAATCTTAAGTAGCTAAATTCATCCATCTTTGGTGAAGATGATGCTACTTTAAATTAGTAATTTTGTTCATGTATAAGTTATTACTAGATTTAAGAATTTGAACTATTAATTCTCCTTATATGTCATACAACTTAATATATATAAGTAGTACTCTTTTCATTGGAATTATGAGGTGTTTTCTATAGTTTGGGGGACTGGATATAGTATGTTAATTAGTTGAAAATATTTGAATTCTTAGATAGTTTGTGACCTTAAAAATATAAGCTATGCTTTGGATACATCTAGAGTAAGCTAGGCAAATCATTTGATTTGAGAAAATACAAGAATTTGGATTGTTAACACACACAAAATCACCTACCAGAGGCATTACGAGATTTGGTAAACAAGTAAAACTGAGTCCAAGATTCGTTGGACCACTTGAAATCTTAGAAAGAATTAGAAATGTCATGTTTAGAATAGCCTTACCAACATAGCTATCACTGGTTCATAATGTTTTCCATGTGTCAATGCTTAAAAAGTATGAGCTAGATCTGTCACACATTATAGACTTCAAACCAATTCAAATCAAAGAAGACATGGCCTACCTCAAATGACCTATATAGATTTTGGATAAGAAGGAACATATGCTAAGAACAAGGGTAATCTCATTGGTAAAAGTGTTATGGCAGCATCATTCTATCAAGAGAGCTACCTAGAAGCATGAGAACAAGATTAAGGAAAATTATCCTCATTTGTTTCGGTAATAAGGTACACAAATTTAGAGGACTAAGTTTCCTCTTAAGGAGGGAGAGAAGTAATGACCTGAAATTTTACATAGAAATTTATATGAAAATCTAACCATAAATTAAGTTAATTTATAGTAATATGTATTAGATGAAAAAATGCCCATGAAAAATAATAGAATAAATGACATATTTTTAATAAAAATATAATTTAACTAACTTGTTATTTAAATTAGTTAAGTGGTTAAGTTAATTTAAAAGAGTATAAGAGTTAAATTCATTAAGAAGTAAGTGTTTATTAAATAAGTTCAATTATACTTAGTTCAATATTGAAAAGATGTTAAGTATAGTGAACTAAATAATAGAAAAACATATTATGTTTTATAACAATTATTTAAATCTAACAATGGTTTTTTTCATATCACTATTCCATATCTAACTAATGATTCCACAATGTAATTAAATCGTAGCTATTGAAATTAGATTAGAAATTCAATTCAAATGTGAAACCAAATTTAAGATCAAATTTACACATTTAAAAAAAAATTGAAAAATCATTTAATTTCATAATTGAAATGTAAGAACAAATTCAATTTATCTTTTTAGTTCTACATGTTTTTAAATGAAACAATAAAGGTTAGATCTAGACATTCCAATATAATTGACTATAGATTTTCAAGATGTTATTAAAAATAGATGTGCAAAGTTCCAAGAATTTTAAGACAGATATGAGCTTCAATGACTAGATATGAAAATGTTCACCAATTTAAATCAGATTTAGAAATGAATAGCCATTCAAGGTTAGATATGATCTTAATTAAATACTAGATCCAAAAATGTGTACCCATGTTTTCCTATAAATACTACCCTAGGCTTGAACAATTTCCCATCCCATTCTCTCATCCTTTCTCTCTCTCTCTCTCTCTCTCTAGTAAATCCCAACTGAGATCATCCAAAATATAAAGCTATCAAAGTAGAAAATAGTTAGGAGCAAGTCTAACAAATATAAAAAAAGAAGAATTTCAATTATAGCAAGAAGTGATCACCATCTCCAAAGTAAATAAATTACCATTATTTCACATGTTAAGTTTAAGTTGAGAATACATGTTTTGTTTTATCTAGTCTAGCCATTCATGATTCAATCTAATACTTTGTCATTCATATGTGAGTAGAGTTTCACGTTTTTGGGTGTCATCTATTTAAGTATAACCACAACAATTCAGAGCTCTAGGTTCAACATTGCAATTTTGTTATTTTTAATTCATGTAATAGTGTTAAACCTAATCCATGTTGCATTTGGGATAAGTAATTAGCATATTTTTTTAGATCATATTTTGATGTTTGTGGGTAATCATGTTTTAGGTCTAAATTATCCTATAAACATGCAAAAGTTTACATTTTATATTGTAAGTTTTGAATCTAAATCTAAATTATTCTCCAAACATGTAAAAGTTTACGTTTGATCATGCTTTTGGATATAAAATTTACATTTTATAAAATAACCATATTTTAGATCTAAATTATTCCATAAATATGTATTAGTTTATGCTTTATAAAATGACCATAATTTGAATCTAAGTTATTCTATAAATATATAAAAGTTTACATTTTCTAAATCTTATATATATACTAATACATGTTAGAACATATGTTTTAAAATAAGTGTTATTAGGGTGGCATGTTCACATATAGTTTTATTTGTATAAGTACAATAAAATTCATGTTTTGAAACTAGCCTAAAAATAATTGATGTTTTTGCTTTAATGGAATATTTTCAATTATAGTGAGAAGTGATCGTCATCTCTGAGCAAGTATCTTACCATTACTTCACGTGTTAAGTTTAAGTTGGGAATACAGGTTTTGTTTTATCTAGTTTAGTCATTCATGATTCGATCCAATACTTTGACGTTCATATGCGATTAGAGTTTCACATTTTTTAGTGTCATCTATTTAAGTATAACCATTATAATTCAAAGCTCTATATTTAACCTTTCAATTTTGTCATTTATAATTCACAAAATATTGTTATTCCTAATCCATGTTGGATCTAGGATAAGTAATTAGTATATATTTTTTAATCATATTTTGATGTGTGTGAGTAATCATGCTATTGGTCTAAATTATCCTATAAACATGTAAAAGTTTGCATTTTATAAAGTGATTAAGTTTCGAATCTAAATGTAAATTATTCTCCAAACATATAAAAGTTTATGTTTGATCATGCTTTTGGATATAAACTTTACATTTTATAAAATTATCATATTTTGAATCTAAATTATTCTATAAACTTGTATTAGTTTACGTTTTACAAAATGATCATAATTCGGATCTAAGTTATTCTATAAATATATAAAATTTTATATTTTATAAATATTATATATACTAATATATATTAGAGCATATGTATTAAACTAACTATTGTAAGGGAGGCATGTTCACGTACAGTTTTATTTGTATGAGTACAGCAAAATTCATGTTTTGAAACTAGCCTAAAAATAATTGATGCTTTTGCTTGACTGGAATGTTTTGCAAAAGCTAAGATACCATTGAAAAAGTATAATTAATGAAATTTACAATTATGATAAAAATAATTATTAGAAATATTATGGAAAATAAGTTTTGTAAATCCATAAGTTAGATTTTTTATTGATTTTTTTCAAAAAGCTATGACTTGATCAAAAAGAACATTGCTAGCAAATTTTTACAATTTATGAATTGAAATTTCTTTTATAAAAATAAATTGATAAAACATAATTGAATATGCACTTTTGAAATCACAAAAACTAATATTTCATTTAGAAAAAGAAAGTGTTAATTCCACTTGTAATCAAGTATTGAATCTGACATGGTCAGTTGAAAATTTTTCCATTGAAAAGTAACTAATTGAAAGCAAATGATTTTCAAAGAATTGTACATGATAGAAATAAAGTAATTTTTAAAAAATTGATGACATGTAGCAATTTTTGTTCAAATCAGGCTTGATAATAAGACCTATAGTTTACAATCTTCTCACTAAAGTACCTAGTAAGATTATTAGAGAAGTACCTGCTCCACTTGAGACATCAACAGAGATGATTCATATAGACTTTGTTTGATCCATAGTTGTCATAGTGGCTAACTTGTCTAAAACCTACTTTTGTAAGGCCTTTATTAAAACTCACTTCAATGACGTAATGGATGACCTCTAGCTCAAATATATGATCAAGCATTGATCAATGCTAGGACAGTAACTCTCCTAACTAGCTATTAGAGTGTATATGTTTAGGCTTCTAAGGATGATTACATGAACTTCATCTGATCAATGAGGTGGTGACTCATCAAATTGCAATTCAGTGGATACCATTATAGGTGGATTGTATTTGAAATAATGAACCAAATTTAGTTTTGAAACAAAACATACTAATACATACCAATTTGAATTTTTCTATGAATATTGAAATATGGAATTATAGTTCTCATTCAAATAATTGTTACATTTTTAAATGGTTCATTATTGTATAAATTTTCATTAGTTGAAAATATTGAGTTTTGACAGACTTCTATATATACATGTTTATTTGAATAAAAAGGGCAACCCAGTGCACGAAGCTCCCTCATCTATATAGTTATTGAATAATAAGTTTGTTAAAATATTGTTAAATGTCAAATTAGTGGAAACTACAGAATAGTGCAAGCAAGTGAACATCTAAAGATTCAAAGTATTTTTGTTATATATAGTTCTTATAAGAATATTGACGTTTGAGAAAAAATTTATATTAGATGGTTGCGTACTAAAAATTTTATTGTCAACCTTAAATGCTCTATTTATGGAATTGTTAAAGTTATATGAGACGAGTATTTTATCTCACGATTAAATACCCTGAGAATGTATCATGCTTCTACCTTATAATAAATATGCTGCATATTTGGGGCATGACAAATTAATGGATTATGCGTTTCATGTTTTTTTTGTTTTTAAACTCCTCATTTCAATTGGTGGATCCTAGGGTCATTCATCAAGTAAGACCAGCTGGAAAATAATATAAATGGTACTGCTAATTCTAAATTTGTCTTATACATGGTTTCATAATTTATTCCAAAGGAAAAATATGTCTCACATATGTGTCTAATAATCAATTGTAATTGGCAACATGCTTTTTACTATGTAGCAAAGATTACAAATATAGGATATTGCAATGTCACCTATTTCTTGCCCTTTGCTGTTGTACTAGACATCATCTTTTAATCGCTTTGACTTTCCCTTAATAATGTTTGTGTAGAAATAACAATTGATCAAATTTCAAGAGAAATAAATCATTCAAGGTGCAATAGTTGTCAGTGAAGGTCAAGTTGATATGTAGAGTGTCACAAACACAATGTGCAACATGACATGTAAATATACAAATCTTATTGTAATTTTCTCCTTTTAATTCTTTTACCTTTCTGTTTTTGTCTTGAATGTTAAGCTCTGTTATGTTTTATCCTATTGGTCTTTCATTTGCTTTTTTCATTAGCACATGGATTGTTACTAGTAAAGTGCAAGTAGCTCATCTAATGAATATCTTCAAATCTTTTCAAGATTAAAAAACTTAGACCATTGTCTTCTTTTAGGATTCCATTGTGTGTGTGTGTGTGTGTGTGTGTGTGTGTGAGAGAGAGAGAGAGAGAGAGAGAGAGAGAGAGAGACAGAGGGGGGGGGGGGGGGGGAACCTACTTGGTCACTGGCAAAGGTCCTTGGGCTTTTTCAAGAATGTGTGAGCCATAGAGAGAGAGCCAAGAGGGAGCAGTGAGAGAGACACAGCACTGTAAAGGGAGGGAGACTGTTAGGGTACTAGGGATCATTGGAAAATAAAAGGGGAGGAGGTGGGGAAGGAGAATAGGCAGGTTTAAAACTAATTTTTTTTAAGGTGAGAACATATAATACTCGTTTTTTTCAAGACAAAACCTAACCATCTTTAAAAGCATCATTTTTAAAGATGGGAGCTTGAATCATCTTTCAAAATGTCATTTCTAAAGATGAAAACTGAATCGTCTTAACACACATCATTTTTTAATTGACAATTCACATCTTTCTTAAATCAAATGAGAATCAATATTAATTCTATATCTATTTTTCTTTCATCTATCATTAAGCATAATCAAGCAATATCTTCAATTCATATTTCTAATCTAATTTTTCAGCCATAATAAAAAATCAAATAATTTACTAATTCCTGGAAAACTTAGATCCTCATTATTGATTATTGATCAACATTTTAAACAATGCTTGTACATCTGGTATCACCTACCCACATAGTTATAAACTATTGATTCTATAACAAGTAACTTTAACCATTGACTAACGACTGGGCCAATGCTTTTGAAAGTGGAATCTATGGTATACGTGTATCCTACAGTACTTAGTGGTCGAATTCAATTTTTTTATATTATTTGTCATCCAATAGTGAAATTTCAATCTAACATATAAAAATAAGGACTTAGGAGTGGAGAATAAGGAGGTTTAAGAGCAAAATTTTTAAGGTGGGCACTTACGATATGGTAAGATGTTGTTAAAGATGGAACCTTGAACCATCTTTAAACACATCACTTTTTAATTGATAGTTCATATGTTTCATATATCAAATGCAAACCAATATAAACCATAGATCTATTTTTCTATTATCAATCATTAAACATAATCATACGATCTCAGTCATTTAGATTGTTGATCCAATTCTCTCGCCATGGATAGAAAATCATACAATTCACTAGCTGTAAGACAACTCAGATCCACACCATTAATTATTGATCAATGGTTTAGATCAATGCACATACATCTAGTGTCACTAATCCGTGCAGTTATAAACTGTTGATTTGGTAGACCAACAAATTTAACCAATGATCAATGACCTGATCCAAGCTTTGGATGATTGAAGTGTAGTTGATAGTAGTTGGTGGTCGAATTCACGTTGTTTTAGCTATCCAATGATCAAAATTTAGACCAATATATAAAAATACTAACCCAGGGCACCGATGAAATCATTTTTAAAGATGGAACCCTAAATCATCCTTAAAAACACTACTTTTTTTTGGATCAAATGAGAACTACTATCAAGCATAGATCTTTTTTTCTATCATCAATCATTAAGCATAATTGCATGATTTATATCATTTAGATTGCCAATCTAATTTTTGAACCATGGAAAGAAAATCTGACAATTCCCCAATTGTTAGAAAACTTAGACCTACACCATTGATTATTGATCAATAGTTTAGATCAATATGCATACATCTGGTATTACTGATTTATGTATTTATAGATTGTTGATTTCATAGACCAGTAACTTTAACCATTGATCAATGACCGGATCCATGTTTTGGATAGTTGCATCTATGGTATACATGTAACTAATAGTTGTTGGTGGTCAAACTCACATTTTTTTTGCCATCCAATGGTCATAGTTTCATCTAATTATATAAAAATGGTAACACAAGGGCTAAGAATAGGGGGTTTTATATGACATCATAGTTTTTAAAGGTGGCACATACAGTATTCATTGTTTTCAAGATGGAGACCCTAACATCTTTAAAAATGTCATTTTTGAATATAAAAGTTTGAATCATCTTTAAAAACATCATTTTTAAAGACAAAATGTTGGACCACCTTTAAAATCATCACTTTTTAATTGGCAATTTCAAATATTTCTAGCATTCTAGTCTTCTCGTTTCTCTACATAGTCTACTATACATTTTCTTCTTTACCAATATTAATTTTTAGATTTCTTGCATTTAGAATAGTTCATATAGAATAGGAGTTTCTTTCTCGGGTAGATTTCTTACGTTATAGAGTTATTTTCAATAAAGTAGAGTAGAAACTTCCTTATATAGTGAATTCCTACTAAGCAATTGTACATATACATAAATAAAAATAACACAATAACACATGAAAAAGGATTGAATAACTTCTAACTAACCATCCTTTAGTTACAAATATCAAATGTTACATTTTAATTTGGCCCCTCACATAAATTGTTTTCAACCCAAGCACCCTCCTCACAAGTACTGTTACACCATAATCTATCTCATTCTCATTGATTACATCAATTGATGGTACTTTTTTAGTAGTATAAGTTTAGGAATATTGTCAAGCACTTGTTTACAAGATCAAAGAGAAAATCTGAAAGCATCTCATGAAAATCTAGCCTTTTAGTATTTAGCTTATGGGAAACTCTCGTAGGTCTTATTAAAATAGGAACTGTAAGCTAAGACCTCTCAATGAATGAAAAGTGCAATTACAATGGCTCCCTGAAATTAACATTACCATTATGAACTTCCTTTCCTATCTCTTTCTCAATTTAATCTTTGGGCAATGTAGTTACTCTCACAAGAAAATCAACTATCTTTCTTAGTCTCATTGTCATTGGAACTTCCTAGTTCATCGGAACTGATAAGAATAGGTTCATCAATAATTTCATCAAACAATATTTCTAGTCAATGAACCTCGTTTTGAATGTGAAAGCAAACCCTAACTTTGAATCCAATTTTTTTTCCATCTCTAACTACTTTTCTCCTATGATTCCTTAAACTTTGTTGATTAAGAAGACAAAGTGGTATTATACAAATTCATTCCAAGCATGCTATTCATTAATCTTTTCTATTTTTGTTTGCCTTCTACCCTCTCTTATGAGGGCTACTCAGGTTGAACTATTCTCAATGTTTTTTTATTTTCTTCATCTTCCATTTTTCCTACACGAGCAAAAAATTTCAATTAGTAGTAAATCAAGTAATAAAATAGCCGATTTCTCAATCTGTTAAGTAGTGATAAAGTCATAGCAAATAAAAAAAAATGGGAAAAAGGGGTTTATTGTTCTTACCATGTTTTTCATACCACAACAGTCAAAATCTAGTGACTGGATGATAGGTAAGAAAGAGAAAAGAGAGAAGAATTGGAGAAGGATGCCTTCCTTTCATTGGTTTCCTAGATGAAGACAATCAATGGGTAAGATAAGAAAAAATAAAGAGTTGTAACATCATGTTTTAAAAGCAAGGTAAGGTTTTGAAAGTCAGTTACCGTCTTTAAAACCATGTTTTAAAAAAATGATGTTTAGTAATTGTCTTCTTTATTATGAATTTTTAAGATAGTTTTGTCTTTTTAAGCATTCCTGTGAAATTTTTTCACTCCTACCAATGAATTTTTGAGACGGTTCTCTCTAATCATCTTTGTAAGTGTATTTTCTAAGATAGTTTTATTGTAACTGTCTTCTCTTTTTTTATAGAAGACATTTGTGTAAAAACTGTCTTCTTTTTGCCATCTTTGAAAGTCCCAAATTGTGTAGTGGCAATTCAAATCCAAACTCAAAACTCACATTCAAAATAGATTGCTATATCAATTATGTTTCAAATCTCAAAATATCAATTTGTGCATCAAACACAATCAACTAAAGTAGTACTCACTAACATAAGGTCCATACAAGTCTGCTATCCCACAGATCACATGAGGTTCAGAGTACCTACTATGGAGGACAACAAATAACTCCTTAAGATCTCGTTGAGTGAATCCATATAAATATCCAATGTTTATCAGATGCTAGGTCAAACATATCAAAGCCAAAAGTCTTGAAACCTCTTAAACATACTCATTGAAGTACATCTTAGATGAGTCATCCGCTGTGACAATGTTAATTAAGCGGAGTCCAAACAAATACTCTCCATTAACGTCTAGAGTGAAGCCAAATAAATGCCTAATAATGTCCAAAAAGACTTATGTAACCAGATTAAGTATCACATATAATTTGAAAAACTCATTTCCAAATTCTTTCAAATCTTTCTGAATTTTCATATCTTTAGAAATCTTTTCAAAAAAAATTTCAAATATTAATTTGGGTGTTTTAAATCTTTAGAGTTCATTATTTCAAAATGATACTTTTAAAAAAAATATTTGGAACCCTTTAATAACATAAACATAATTTTTTCAAATCTTTTTTTTAACACATTGAAAATATGTCATTTTTATAATCCATTTTATTTTTATACATTATCTTAATTGTAGTTCACATTTAATGGTTTATATCAAATTCAACTCATGTATTTTCACCCCATCCAAGGATTGATCCATTAGATCACATTCTTTTATTTTTATTTTTACTATTTCTCTTTTAGATTGGATTGATATAACATTTTCTTAACTAAAATTTTCTAATATTTATATCATTCATCTATTATAAGGATTTGATTTCACTTAAATTAGATCTTATACTTATGCTAGATCTTATATGTTGATTCAACAACTAATGTTTAATCAAGATTTAATCATTTATTGATATGATCTACATATTATGTAAAATCAGATTATATAATCTTTTAGATGAAATCTAAATCTTAATGATTTAGTATTGTGATCTAGTTGATGTAATCTTTACACTTTTAGATCTACAATTTAGATCACATGTGTATTTTGTAATTTTGGATATTTATAAATTGAATTTTGACTTCAATTTTCTTCATCTAATATCTTTTATATATCATTTAACACCATAGATTTTTAGTAGATCTTATGCATCATTAAATTTAATGTAAATAGTAAATGTTTAATCCTAACCTTTAGATCTTATGCATCAAAAAAATTCTCTCCTATATTGCACATTTAGGTTAGATCATGCCTAACATACTTCAAAAATTGGTTTCTATTTCATGTATATGATGAGATCATTTAAATCTCTCCTATATAGTTTGATCTAATTGATATTGATCATTAATCAACTTATGTTTAAAACATGTTATTATGTGATTAGATTTGAACTAAAATTTTACATATAAATTCATATAATAATTTAGATAAATCTATAGAAATACAATTGTAAGCAATTAAGAATTTTTTTTAATCATATGGATCAAATATTGGGTAACTGGAAACATAGATCTAATTATTCAATTGATGATCGTCTTCTATCAATTGATCTCTATAATTCAATAGCAAAATGTATCAAAACTAAAAATTAGTTCTTTCTAACATGTGCATAAATATTAACATGTTTTGTATTTTCAATAAAATTCTTGAAATAAAAATTAAATCTTATCTAAACATAGGTCTAACTATTATAACTATGCGATATTGAGCGATTCATTCTTGGCCTTAGATCTACATGAAAATCTAGTTGTAAATAATATCAAATTACATATTATTAAATCTAACTGCAGTATATTTACTTATCTTTAGATCGTGTTTTTCCCAAGCTTTATGTTGATCCTATGGTTGATCTTTGTCACACATTAAGGACATCTTAAACTAACAACTAAATCTTTTACTAGGATTTGGGTACAATATTCAAGGATTGTAGTTTCCAGATAGAGTTTTCACACATGACAAGAATAAGATGATTGAAGAATGCCTCTTATAATTTCATTCCAAATGTTTTCATTTTCCCTAAATTAATGTTTCAAATCCATTGTTCTTCATTAAATCTCCATAGTTTTGATCATCCTGAACTTAAGCATTGTACATTTTCATATCTAGATTTAATCTTATTTGAACGTTCAAATCTTCATGATTAACTTTACTGTTACTAATTTAAAATATTTGAAATTGTACTAATTACTTAATTTGAATTTAAATATTAATTACATATTTGAATTAATTTTAATTAAAAATTAATCATTTAAAATTTTGAATTCAATTCTAGATCATAAAAAATTTTACTTTAAATATATTAAATTCAAAAAATAACACCTAGTTTTAATAGTTTTAAGTGTTAATTAACTAGTTAACTTAATTGATCTTTGATTGATATTCATATGCAAGTTATAACTAATTTACAAGTTTATTAAACTATTAATTAACTAATTTAATTTAACAAATCAATTAACTATTAATTGTTCCATATTAGCTAAAATACCTTTAAATCAGCATTAGGATAGATAATCTTATCCATCAATTTTGAATATTTAGATTAAATGTTCATTTTAGCCCAGTTGATCATCCAACTGCTGATTTGTAAAATTTAATGACTAGATGATCATCGGAGTTGAACATATGATTAAGATGATTCTAATTGAATTTCATGTGTTGCAGAGAATGACTAGAAAAGTAGAAATAAGACTAGATATAATTTGATCGCTATGAACAAATCCAAAATCTTTGTAGACCAAACCAAATATTAATTCCCAACCATGGGACAAGTGGAACCAAATTTTCCTGATGTAGAGGCAATCAAGAAAGTTACGTAAGTGAATATATAACCTATAGAAAAGAGGGTTAATCCAACCAATCTTGCTTGTACAATGGAAAGAGCCACAGGTCAATCAGAATGAAATTGGATGACTTTGATCAAGTTGATTAGTACTATATCATCATCACCCTACAATGACCAATGGGAATGAAGTATACATAGATAGAAGGATAGAAAAGGAATCTAAAGATATAAGTAGGACTTCAACATGATAAGGAATGTCTCTTATCTTTTAGGAAAGAGATTAAAAGTAAGAAGACAATTAGGATACTCAAAGAGGAAAGTCCATATAAGAAGAGGGGGGTTGCATGATACATACTAAGATCTAGGAGGAGAAGCCATACTTAGAAGATATGTAGAGGAGGAAGAGTCCTTAAGAAGAGAAAGACCTATCTGAGCCTCTCTCTCTCTCTCTCTCTCTCTCTCTCTCTCTCTCTCTCTCTCTCTCTCTCTCTCTCTCTCTCTCTCTCTCTCTCTCCCAGACATTATTCTCAACCATCTTTTCCTCAACCATTCCTTTACTACTGCCTTCCTTCCAACCTCTCCATCTCACCATTGGTTTTTTTTTTTAGTATTCATCTATTATTATTTACCCTTTGTTGCTTAGTCATTTTCACTATCTATTTTTAGCAACAAATTTCCCAACTATTATCTCATTGTTCTCTCTTTCAGCCTCACGTTCTTTTCCCTTCCATCAATTCCATTTTCATCCCTTCTTTCAACCCTCGATTTTTCGTATTTCATAATCAATCTTCTTCCATCTTCCATCACCATATTCTATCTCTGTTTCAATCCTCTCTTCCAGCCATTCCTCTTGTCTTCAGTCACCACAATTTCAAGTCCTTGATCCATTTCATTTTCTTACACGGTTTTCCACTCTAATAGAAGCTCATTTTTCACCTTTTGCTTTTCATGCTTCTCTATGTTGTATCAGCATATTTCAATCCCTAAATTCTCAATATCTTTCTTCTAATTACAAGATTTCATCTTTTCAGGTAAAAGCTAAATGGGGTTTCATCCAATTTCCTTTTTCCTTGCATGTCATCTTCTTCTTAGTTACACTTAAAAGAAACAATTTTTTAGGAAAATTTTTATTTTGGCCCTTTGTAGCCCTGTTTTAGTTCCAGATGTGTCTTATTTTGTCATTTCCTCTACTTTGTCTTTTTCACACTAAATCCCTAAACTATGCAATTTTAATCCCTGTTATGTTTTAGTTTAACCAAATCAATAGTTTAACTTTAACCAGAAGGATCCTTAATTCTTGCTTAATTTCTTTTTTGATTTCAAATCAACTTTAAGATCTTCATCAAAATTTGATTCCTAGTATATTCATTATTTTTTATGATGAATATGTAGTCCAAACAGTCAACCTAAGTCATCCAAATCTCAAGTTAATCTAGTGATCAAGAACATTATTTTTTTGGAAAATTTGCATCATCCGACCATTGAATTTGCAGTTAATGATATCAATGATGGATTGGTGAGGTTGATTGACTTGAATGTGAGCAAATATGAAGAAATTCAAGACGTGACATAGTGATCGAGCTAAGGAAGTCAAATTAGTTTGTTATTTTGTTTAATTACTTTCATTTAAATTTATAGTTGTGTATTTTTTAATTAATAAATCTATTTTTTTAGTGCATTGTTATTTTCTTTCTTTAATTTGTTATTAATTGTGATAATTTAAATTTTATTTAAACTCCCACATTTCAAGTCAAGTCCTCATGAAATTGACTTAGTGCTTATTCAAACTATACTATAATAGCTCGTGCACTTGAAGAAAATACCAAGTTTTTTGCACCATTTCCCTAAACTCGCAATAGAGTTTTCATCAAATTTAAAAAATAAAATAAAATATATTAGGAATTGCATTCATTTAACATTCCAAACATTTTTAGTGCATAATCACTCTATTTCTTGAAATTTGGTACTTATTGCTTTTTATTTTACAAAATATTAGAGAAGAAATTAAAGGAGGATCTCAATTAGAATAGCTAAATTTTTATTTCGAGTGAATTGAAATGAGGACCAATTGCATTTTTTAATCACAATTCATTGAAAAGGGTTGTAATAATACAGGTCAAAGGTGGACCATTGTTACTTAGAAAGTGGAGGTGGATATAAATTGTACAAGAATATCTTATTTAGGACCCCACTGTGCGAAGTCCTAACTCCTTATAACTCCTAAATTAGGGTTGCATATTTAGGATAATTTTGCATTGTTTGGTAGTACAATTACATATAGATAGCATAATTTATATTTGTTACATTTTAGGACTTACATTAATTTATTACTTTTTAATTGCATTTTAGGAAACATTTAGCACTTAAGGTGATTTATATGTTAATCTAATTGCCATGGAGGGTGAAAATTAACTAGTAAGGGCATTTGACCCCACAAGATTAAGAATTTCTTTACCACCTCTTGAACCACCTAGGATAATCACCACAAGTGCGTTCCTAGCAATCAAAATTAATTTAAAATCAATTAGAAGAGACCTATAAAGGCATTCACATGCTTGTAGGACCCTCTTAGAAGGATACGACCCATTGCCACTCTAATGAACCCTATCTAAGTGATTGTGTTGGTATTTAAACGACTAGCTCTGCTAACATATTCGATGACTCAGACGATCTACAACTAGTTGAGGAGGATGTGAACTAGTTGATTAGGTTAGGATCTAATTGATAAGCAATGGAACAAGTCTAAAAGAGAGGAGTAGCATTAGATTAGGATAATCTAAAAGCTTCACTCTCACATACATTCAAGACAATCAAAATGTCTACTTACTAGCCTTAGTGTTGTTTAAATTATGTGTTATTTTATTATGCATCATTCTAAACATTAGGTTGCATCATTTAGTATAGTTTTCTTCACAAAAATAAAAAATAAACAAAAAAAAGAAAAATATTTTATTGTATGCACTTTTGGATTCAAGAAAAAACATAGATATTAGTCAAGGACGACCAAAATGACATACAGCCATATCAGCCATAATCAATGATGATCATCAATCTAAGGGTAGTTTACCACATGGAAGGCAATCAAGGCCCTCCACTCATCTTGAATGAGGCACCTACAATAGATGATGAGTGTCAACCTCCACCAAGGAGGAATAATCATCTACCAAACAAAGATTGGAGAAGGAATAACAATAGGGAATGGGACCAACAAAGTAAACAAAGGGATAATGGGTTTTATCAAAATCTTCATGGTAAAACTCTAAGAGATTTTCTATAGCCTACATGCACCAATACACCATCTCGTGTCATTCTTCCATAGAATACTCCTTCATTACAATTGAAAATTGGAAGTAATCAAATTGCTTTTCAAATTTCCTAGGTTGGATAGTGAAAGTCCTTACCTACATCTCAAAGAGTTTGATGAGGTATGTAGTAGCCAGAATATACAAAAAATTGGTTTAGATACTATAGGGCTTAAGTTATTTCCTTTCTCTTTAAAGGAAAAAGCTAAAATGTAGTTCAATGCACTTCTAGTAAGTTCCATAAGGACATGGAATGAAATGATTAGGGAATTCTTAAAAAAGTTTTTACCTACACATAAAATAGATAAACTCCACTAAAAGATAATGAACTTTACCTAGAAGGACAAAGAATCATTCTACTAATGTCACGAGAGGTTCAAAGACTTATTACACACATGTCCACATCATGACTATGAACCATGGCTCATTATTAGCTTCTTCTATAAGGGACTTAATTCTAACATGCGCCATTTCATAAAGATGATGTCTAATGACAACTTTTTGAATAAATATCTAAAGAAGGTTGAAGAGTATTTCGAATGGCTGGCTGAAAGTGCACAAAAATGGGCTGATTCAGAAAGAGTAGAACACCTAGATAAGCCCAAGCCAATCATCACATATGCTAAGAGAGGCATATATGCCATGTATGAAAGAGATGAGATTAATGCTCCTGTTACATTTCAATGTTGCATGTTGAGTATCTTCACTAATATGATAGAGAGAATTTTAAAGTTTTTATGAATGACTTTTTTGTGTTTGGGGATTCATTTGAAACATGTCTTAATACCCTAAGAAAAGTCTTAAGTCGATGTGAAAAAAAGAACCTAGTGCTTAATTGGGAGAAGTTTCATTTCATGGTTCCTAAGAAAATTGTCCTTAGCCACATAGTATCCTCTAAAGGAATAGAGGTAGATAGAGCTAAAGTTGACCTAACTACCAATCTACCCATCACCAAATCTGTTAGGGACATCTGCTCTATCCTAGGTCATGCAAGATTGTATAGGATATCCAAACTATTGTGTCACCTCCTCACAAAGGGTAGCCCTTTCAAGTGGATTGATGATTATCAAGAAACTTTTACAAAGTAAAAAGACAAGTTAATCATTGCATCTATTATGCAACTACCTGATTGGAGCTTACCCTGTGAAATCATGTATGATGCTAGTGATTATGATGTTGAAGCAATACTAGGATAAAGAAAAGATAAAAGGGCATATGTCATCTACTATGCAGTAGTAGGAGCCTAAACAACACTCAGATGAATTATTCCACTAAGGAGAAAGAACTCCTAGCAGTTGTCTTTGCCTTGGATAAGTTCAGGTCTTACTTAGTTGGTTCTAAGATAGTCATATTCACTAATCACTCGGCCCTTGAGTACCTTCTGTTCAAGAAGGATGCATAGCCTAGAATACTTAAATGGATTCTTCTACTCTAAGAGTTTAAAATTGAGATAAAAGATAAGAAGGGAGTAGAGAATGTTGTAACTGACCATTTATCTCGTCTAGTCCTTACAAAATCAATAGAGTAATTGCTAATTATAGACACCTTCCCTAATGAGCAACTTTTTCATGTATCCCATCCTCACTAGTTTGCTGATATTGCAAATTATTTAGTCACATGAAAGATTTCTAAACATTGGAGTAAATTGCAAAAGCAAATATTCTTTTCCAATGTTAATTACTACTTCTAGAATGATCCATACCTATTAAATATTACTGAGATCAAATAATTAAGAGATGTGTACCATACATAGAGTAAAATAGTATTATCTCCTTTTGTCATTCAAAAGCATGTGGTATGCATTTTTTTGTACAGAAAACTAGTACAAATATTTTGTAGTGTGGTTTCTACTGGCCTTCATTGTTTAAAGGCATATATGTGTTATGTAAATCTTATGAGCAATGTCAAAAGTTAGGAGGAATAACTTATAGGAATATGATGCCTCTTAACCCTATCCTTGTCATCAAGGTTTTTAACTTTTGACTACCTTTATATCTTATTGGCCATAGACTATGTGTCTGAATGAATTGAGACTATTCCTTATAGAAATAATGACCATAAAATAGTTGTTAAATTTTTAAAAAATAACATTTTTTCTAGATTTGGGGTGCCTCGAGTCATTATTAGTGATAACAGTACCCACTTTTACAATAAAGCAATTGAAGCTCTCATGAAAAAGTATAACATCACGCATAAAGTTGTAATATCATATCACCCACAAAACAAGTGGCCAAGTTGAAGTACCTAATTGGGCTATAAAACAAATTCTTCAAAAGAATGTTAATCATGATCATAAGGATTGGTCTTTTAGACTATCTAATGACCTTTGGGCTTATAGGACTGCCATCGAACGTTGATTACTATGTCTTAATATCATATTGTATACAATATGGCTTGCCATTTGCCAGTGGAATTGGAACATAGAGCTTACTGAGCAATTAAGACCTTTAACTTTAACATGAATAAAGCGGGCTCATATAGGAAACTCCAGCTCAATGAGTTGGAGGAGATCAAGTAGGAAGCTTATGAAAGTAATAGGACTTATAAGGAAAAAAATGAAAGTTTTTCATGATAGAAACATAATGAGAAAATCCTTTACTCCATCCCAGAAAGCATTACTGTATAATTCTAGGCTTCACCTCTTTCCAAGGAAGCTTAAATCTTAATGGACCAGTCCATATATAGTTAAAGAAGTTTCATATGAGATCATAGAGATTAAGGATGCTAGGATTGGTCATACTTTTAAGGTGAATGATCAATATTTAAAGCCTTTCTTAGAATATGATAATCCAAAAGTTGAGTCAACAACTCTAGATGATTATGTTTATTAGAATTGGATAGAGCCGATCCCTCTATACCATTTTTCGTATTTAAGAATTTATTATTTTCTACATCTACCATATTCATTTTTTGTCGTATATTTCAAACATTGAGGACAGTGCTTCTTTTAGGTTGAGGGATGTAGAATTCTAGCAAATTCTTATTTCCCTAAAATTTAGAAAAATAAAAATTAATTTTTTTAAAAAGATTTCAAAAATTTTAGTTTTTATGTCAATTCCTATAGTATGATGAGAATTGGAATTTTTTTGAAGTATAGTTTAGCTATTAATAGAATTTCATGTGATTAATGTATCATTACTCATTTTGTAAAGTATTCCATTAAAGCTAAGTCTCATATCACATATGTACACGTAGTTGCATGTACATAGTCTAAATTGATGAGTATTTATAACTTCGATATCCTAAAAAAATTCAATGAAGACCTATAACCTAAGTGGGTTTTAGAGCCATTCATTTCTTTTAAGAGGTTATAAATGTATTCCAAAATTTTCTTTAGCATACTTTAATTTGATCTAACCAACTCTTAACTTGGTCTAATTACCTGAATTGTTAGAGTATTACCTTTAAAATTATGAAAGTTCATTGAATCTGATAGGTTATATGAAACCTATGAAATGATCTAGGCCATTCTTGTTATAAGCCTAGAGATATAAAGCCTACCTAAAAACACTTTTACCATTAGTTAGCCATTTTGAGCCTTTTTTATATACGCCCTTTCTTTTGTTTACCCAAATTACCTTTACCCAAATAATAAATAATATATCCACTACCCATTCTTCTAAAATCAATTAGAGAGGATTGAAGAAATACATTTAAAGTTACAATAATAGAAAGAAAAAAAGTGAATATGAAGAAAAAGATCTTCAAAAGTGCTAATAAATGAAGAATATAAAAAAAGTGAAGGAATATTCACTTTGGTATAAAGTAAAGGAAAAAATTGTTGACTATTAGAAGAACTCTACTTAATTTTGAAAACATTGAACCCTTTATACCCTTTCTTTGATACCTTGTACTAAGCCTACATTTTGTCTTAGTTGAAAACCTATTGATTTTAGAATGAATATAATCTTAATGAGGATATGAATGGATAGGATTTAAAGACTAACATGTCTAAATGTTCAAAGGTATTGACATCCTTTCTAAAGGGATCAAAACTAAATTCATTAGTAACTCCGTTCCTTCATGAGTAAATGTGAGATAAGTTTTCTTTTATTGATTATACTCACATATTTAAAGGAGAGATATGATTTAAACCCTTTATCTAAGAGTTCTGAGTATATGTCATTAGTAAGAATTGAGGTCGAAACATATTTCGAATGGATTTCAAAAGATATAGTCTACTTAGAGATAAAGATTATTGTATTTGTACACTACACCACACACACACACACACACACACACACATTGAGATCTGATCTCAATTGAAATGTAATTAGCATATGGGTAGAGTTTTGAATTTTTTATTCAATTTTATTAGTATTTTAAAGTTGATAGATTTATTGAAAATAATTCTCCTAGACAAAAGGGGGAGTTGATTTGAAAAAGATTTTTTTTAGAACTTTGAGATTGATTTTTCACTTGTTTTGCTTAGGATTAGCAAAATGCTAGTTGGATGTGTTTTGAATATTCAGTTTTAGCTAAAACACTCTTAAACTAGCACCAATATAGATCAGTTAGCCATTAAGATGAATCTAATTGAAGTTTATGTGTTGCAGATCAATCATAATAGAATCGAACAACTTAGATGGAGCTGATTGGTACCAAATCATCATCACCTTACAATGGTCAATGGGAATGAAGTATAATGGATAAAAGGATAGAAAAGGAATCTAAAGAGATAAGTAGGACTTCAACATTATAAGGATTATCTCTTATCTTTTGGGAAAGAGATTAAGAGTAAGAGGACAATTAGGAACTCAAAGAGATAAGTCCATATAAGAATGGGGGTTGCATAATACATACTAAGACTCAAGAGAAGAAGCCATACTTAGAAGATATGTTAGAGGAAGAAGAGGACCAAAGAAGAGAAAGACCTATCTGTGCCTCTCTCTCTACCTTCCCTTCTTGCTACTTCTCTCCCCCAAGTCTCTCTACCTATCACTAGTCATCTCTCTTAAACATCATTTTCAATCATCTTTTCCTCAACCATTCCTTCCCAACTACCTTCCTTCCAACCTCTCCATCTCATTGTTTTTTTTTTCCCCCATTATTCTTCTACCCAGATTCCCCCTCTGTTGCTTAGTCATTTTTGCTCTCTATTTTCAGCCAATGAATTTCACAACTATTTTCTCGTTGTTCACTCTCTTAGTCTCACAATCTTTTCCTTTCCATCAGTGATCGTTTTCATCCTCTCTTTCAATGTTCAATTTTTCATGTTTCATGCTCAATCTTCTTCCTTATTACATCACCATATTCTATCTCTATTTTAGTACTCTCTTCTAGCCATTCCTCTTTGTCTTAAGTCACCACAGTTTCAATTCCCTATTCCATTTCGTTTTTCTTGCTTGGTTTCCACTCTAATAGAAGCTCGGTTTTTTCCTGTTTCTCTTCATGCTTCTGTAACGACCCAGGTTTTTGTCATACATTTTTGTAATTCTTTTTGAAATATTAGGCCCTTATTTGCAAACTAAGGGCCTGACATTTAATTTATTATTTTTTAAATGTATTATAAAAACCTAGGTCATTACAGTTGGTATTAGAGCCTAGTCAATCCTCTCACAACCAGTTCAACATGTCCAAAAGTCATATGAAGTTAATCATTGATTTTCAATTGATAAGGTATGAGTTAGAGAGATAACTCATATAAGTAATGTGATAGACGAAAAGATTATGATGGTAATGAAAGAGAGATCAAAGGTAATCGAAGAGGTCTAGAGAAAGTTAAGAAAAGTATAGTGTTGGCTCGTACATGTAGTGAATATATTCAAATTTTTTATATTATGAATTCAATGAAAATATGATAGAATAAAACTTTGATTTAGATGGATTTGTTGATCTATGAGGTGAGAACAAATTAGTCCTTATATACACAAAGATAGTGGTAGGCAAGCATCATTGAGAAGCAATTACCAATCTAATGATTCTTGAGAATTCTAGCTATGACTTGGAGGTGCATAATACTTAAAGGATATAACAAGTATTTTATAAGAATGATTATTAAATGACAAGAAAGACCAGTATATGGGTGAAGAATTGAAGTACGAATGCAGAAAACTTAGCAGATAAATTCAGATGATTTCTAAGGTTGATCATAAGAATTGAGAAAGGTTGAGATGGATGTCACACTACATGGGAGTATCTGACATTTGTTGGTTAATTGCCTTTAAATCAAAAGGTATCTATTATATGCATGTCCCGAGTGAAGATACTAACTGAAGCAAATGAGGAGAAAAGGTTATATTGTGAGAATAAAGTAAGATGAAAATAATTATAATTAATGGACATTGAACAATGAAAGTGGTTATGATGCGATTTTCAATGACTAAGAAGAGGTTAATCTTGAAGGATCTGAACATGAACATAGTGAATGCATTATTATGACGATACGAGAATTATGATATGATTATGAACATGCTGGTGTATTCTAGTGAAAATTTTATAAAGTATTGATATGAGAAGGTTCTGATGTTGATTTAGATGAGAATGTTCGATCTATGATGATAATTGGATCATAAGCTTTAGGCATGATTATGAATGAATTTTTAAAGGAAGAGAATTATTTAATGGATTCAAAATCCATGGGACTTGATGTATTGTTAATAGACCTTATGTGTATTAAAATACCCTAGTGTGTGCTAGACATAATTGATGGAAGATGCCACTTGATCCTTTTGGAAATTCTAGGACATAACAATTAATTTATAAGATAGTTCAGAGATAACAATGAGGATGAACAAATAGATAGAGAACCAAAGTATGAAATACAATCGATGAATTCAAAAGATATTGAATAGACTTGTGAAAATGTTGTATTAGAGAATCCAAACTTTTCTTTATCTAGAAGTATTTGATTTATGGACCAAAAGTGTGGATGCAACGACTATTATGTTCAGCGAATTATGTTGAGAGATTAATCAAAGATTGTGAAGAAGAATGATTTTATGAGAAGGATTTTAT
Organism: Warburgia ugandensis; assembly: GCA_035236585.1. Classification (NCBI taxonomy): domain Eukaryota; kingdom Viridiplantae; phylum Streptophyta; class Magnoliopsida; order Canellales; family Canellaceae; genus Warburgia; species Warburgia ugandensis. The sequence continues at coordinate 53,202,731 of CP141139.1, read as the reverse complement.
GCTAGTTTACAATGATCAATAAGAGGATAATTTTGAAATATTAATCTTATATGAAGTGAATTGTTTAGAAGTTTACACATATGTTACTAATGTTGAAATGACTTCTAATGAATGTGATCATGAGATTAATCATGAGTGAAATGAAAACTTAATGAAGAGAATGATGATGTGTAAATATATAGGTTCAATTACTACTGATGTAAAATTGTTGGAAGTATTACATATACAAATTGATTTCTAAGTTGAGTAAATAAAGTATTTTTGACGCAATCAACCATAATGGCTTGAGTAGTAGAAATAACATCTATTCTTTAACAAAACCTTCTCTTGTGTTGGGTAGATTGAAAGGATAGTGAGCGTAGCAAGATCGTTGAACTGTCAAATGAGGGTAAGAGACTTTTCTCTTCGAGAAGGTAATAGAAAATCCATAGTCGGCTATAATCTATTAGAAGTGGTAGAGATTTCAAGCAAAGGTAGTGCCTAGGGTACATGATTGCATAGGATTTCTGTTTTGAGACCCACGTACATGGGCATGATGATAGTCTTTAGATGAGTACTCATGACCAACTGGATGATGTGTTCGCCAGAGTGCTTGTGTGCATGTGATGTTGTTGTCAGTTTGAGATTGTCGGCGTTCACGGTTTAACCGATCACTACTTTAATACTTTGAAGACTTTAAGATGTTTGATTTATCAAGTTAAATGGTGGATCTTTCACATAGTTCTCAAGTTACTCTTATACGTGATTTTGGGATAAGCTCTTTATTGCAATTTACTTGAAATTATTATGATGATTCAACCATTTGAAAAATGCATGTTTAAAGTTGTACATGTTTTATATTTACACTATTTGAAATGTTTTAGCATGAAACTGTAGAACTGAGATTGAAATACAGCTTTAATCATGTTTCTCATCTCCGATTTGGTTATCATATTGTTTAGAAACTACATGAAAAATGATTTGAGATGTTATATAGAATGAAATTACAAATTTGGTAAAATAGGTGTGAAACTACCTACACAAGCGCAAGCTTGCTGAGACATTTTAAATTGTTTACAATGTCTCAGGTTGAAGAAATAGAACAAGGAAAATGAAGCAAAGGACTATGTTAGAGAGTTCAAAATGACTAATCAGGAATATCAAATAGGTTTGCATTATGATTAATTTAAATAGTAGACTGAAGTAACATTTTGATCTAATATGACTTTACTTTATGGATATGTAGACATGTAACTTGAGGTTGTGGTTGTGTGACTATGACTGGATTGATCCTAGCAGGTATATTTTAAGTTGTAGATGTTTCTTTGGTTTTCATTTATTTAGATTTTCAAAACACTCAATCATGTTTGTAAATGTGATGGGATGGAGACGGAGTCTCCCTTATTCTTTTATTTATAAAAGTTATGTTTATCAGATACTTTGCAATGACATGCGTTAAATGTCTAATGTCCAAAAAACAAAGGAAACTCTGCCGAATTTTTGGTAGAAATGCAATGCTCATTTCACCTATAATCCTTTTTGATAAAAGAAAAATGACACTTGGGGTTTTTTAAAATGGTCTTTTCATGAAAAATATTTTTCACTGTTTGTTTTCTAAATATTTTTGCAAACTAAGGGCCCGACATTTAAAAAAGAATTACAACAATTTATTATAAAAAACGGAGTCGTTACAACTTCTCCCTACTGTTCTATTGTATATTAATCCCTAAATTATTTCTTTCTTCCAATTATAAGGTTTCATTTTTTTAGGTAAAACCCAATTCAAGTTTCACCCAATTTCCATTTTCCCCTTCATTTCAAGAGTTTCAACAAACACATGGAGTTGTGTGTCTTCTTCTTCTTAGTTATAGTTAAAAGGAAGGAATATTTAGAAAAGAAATTTGTTTTTGCCCTTTGTAGTCCTATTTAATTTCAACTATTTCCTATTTTGTCTTTTCTCTATTTTGTCTTCTTCTTTTTTAGTTTAATCAAATCAACACATTAGTTTTAACCAGAAGGTTCCTCTTAATTCTTGCTTAATCACTTTTCTGATTTCAAATTAACTTTTAAGTCTTCATCAAAATTTAATTTTTAGTTGATCTATTATTTTTTGTATTCAATCTATAGTCTAGACAGTCAATCTAGGCAATCTAAATTTTAAGTTAATCTAGTGATCAAGATCATTAATTTTTTGAAAAATTTGCATCATTCAACTATTGAATCACCAATCAAGGATATCAGTGATGCATTTTTTAGGGTTGATCGAATTGAATATGAGCATATGTGAAAAAATTCACCATGTGACACAGGATTGTGCTAGGGAAGTTGAATTAGTTTGTTATTTTGTTTAATTACTTTTTAGTTAAATTTAGAATTGTGTATTTTTTAGTTAGTTAATAAATCTAAAGTTTTTACTGCATTGCTATTTGCTTTCTTTAATTTTTGTTAATTTTGGTAATTTAAAATTTTATTTAAACTCTCCCTTTTCTAGTGGAGTCTCTGTAGGATCAATCACACTTGCACAAATTATACTACAATAGCTCGTGCACTTGCGGAAAACAACATTAACTAACTTACCAACTAATCTAGCTGACTAATTTTAACTAACTTAACTAATCGTCATAATAAATATCATGTTTTTGTCTAAAAATGTGTCATTTAATTTCTCTTATTTTAAAAAAATAATAATTAAGTAAAAAGACTATTTTGCCCCCAATAATTTTGAAAGTTCTATTATGAAAATCTAGGATATTACAATTTAAGATCTCAACCTTATCATTTAGGATAACATCTTATCTCTAGCTAGCCGTTATCTCCTAATCTTATCTTACTTAACCTACAACTTTCTAGGATTGTCTCGTTAGGGTTTGACCATTGTGCAAAGTACACATAAATATACATGCTATCTCTGGTTATTAGCGAGAGATTCAGTTGCTCTAACCTGGTACCAGCAGGTTGTGATTTACACCCTTCTTTTGTTCCTCAGCCTGACCAACCTCTTCTTTCCGCTACCATGACTACAGTCTCGTCCACCACCTCCACCAGTATCTCCTCCTCTTCTTCTCAATCCGCTTCATCCTCTCAATCGTCCGTCTTAATGTAGATCATTGGCATCAATGCGTAGGTCAATCTCCATTTTCGTTCTGTCAAGAGTATCATTGCAAAGAATAAATTAAGGTGAGACTCACTTAGATAAAGGTGTGACTCGTGTCTAAACTGAAATAAAGGGAAGGCTTCTAGTCCTACACTTCTACAACTTATTTGCAGTGATCTCTGGGAGCCCACCCCTATCCCATCAATAAATGGCCACAGATTCTGTTTTTTATGGATGAATTTTTCAAATTCACATGGATCTGTCTTATGAAAGAAAAATCTAAAGTTTCAGGATCTATTCTTTAGGTTTCATGTGATGATTGAAAAACAACTCAATACAGCTAGTATAGAATTTCAACTTGACTGGTGAAGCTCAGCAGAAAACTATACACCTTGTCGACACAGCCTTATGCTTGTTTCCCTTTTTGAACTGGTTAGTCACCACACAGGTCTATATACATACACCTTCCCAAATTAACCTCAAGACAGTCCCCTCAACTAGCAAACACTATTTCCTACATCCTCAAAAAGGATGCAGTGCACCAACCTAACCACTTGGCTATATTGGTTTACGTGTGACACTGCCTTATGCTTACTCCCTCAATCATGGATGCCCTGTAAATTTTGGAACTTTTGGAACTATGCTGCTGCTACTACTACATACTTAACTAATAGAGGTCCAAACTCGGTCCTTAATTTTGTGTCACCATTTGAAAAATTATTTCCGTAGGTCCCTAACTACGACTTGCCAGTTTTAGCTGTTCAGTATACCCACTTCTTCGTCCTTATAACAGGAATAAATTTCAATTTCGCGCCACGGAGTGTATTTTCAAGGGATACAGCTCCGACCATTTAGGGTATTTATGCCTTGAACACTTTTTTGGTCACATCTACCCTGCATACCGGGGGGGGGGGGGCTTCGTGCACCAGGGCTGCCCTTTCATCTATATTGCACTGCATGCCACCTTTGACGAATCCAGTTTTTCCTTAAATCCTTATCAATGTCTACGTCTTCTTCCGCCCACACACAACGGTAACATATAATGCACCTTGGACGGCTATAACTCCGGTATTTACTCGTCAAGAGGTTGTGTCCACACAGGTATATCTTTGCGCTCATTATCCTTTCCAAATTCACCCTAGTCATCCAAGTTCTTCAAATCATCCACAATCTCCTCCCTGTCCTCATCCTTGTCAACTTCAAATTTCTACTTCTTCTCCTTCAATTTCTCATCATCCATCACCTAGCACACCTGTCTCTGCACTAACTTCGCCGTCATCTCCTCAACTGTTCAATTAAGATTCTCGATGTAGCCAAACCAGGCAACCATCATATAATGACTCACCTAACTTTTCCTCCTCTTAAGATCGTCCTTTACACCCTCTTACTACCATTTGGAGTCATACCCAGCCCATTTTAAATCCCCACAATTCTAATTCCAGGTATCCACCATCCATTCCTACTGCGTTGAGCCCACCTTCACCTCACTTAGACGGCCTTGTTCAACTACAACCTAACTTTGTTGGGGATCCACCCCCAGGACCGGTACATACACATGACATGATCCTACGGCACATGGGTCTCACTTCATCTAAACCAGCTAAATAGGCCCATATATCACATAAGACAGAAGAGGACTATATCTTACTTACGAAGCCCATGTCTTACTCACAAGCAAAGAGACAACATCGATAGTGTAGGGTTATCGTCGATGAGATAAATGCCTTGCTTCGAAACAAAACCTAGATTTTAGTCTTGTATCGTCCATGGGTGAATATCATTAGGAATAAATAGGTATACAAGGTCAAAAGACGGTCAGATGGTTTGATCAAGCTACTTCAAAGCTTACCTAGTAGCCAAAGGCTACAATAGGTCAGAATTGATTAGGGCGAGATGTTTGGTCCATTCATAAAGTCTACCATGATGCGCAAAATCCTATCCCTTGCTGTCGCTATGAATTGGAAAATTCGTCAATTAGATGTCTCTAAAACACATTTTTGCATGGTGACTAACAGGAGCCTGTTTATATGCAGCAACCTCAGGGATTTGTTGATCTTCACCATCCGAAGCACATTTGTCTTCTCAAGAAATCACTCTATGGGCTCAAACAAGCCCCTAGAGCATGGTTCTGTAAGTTGAGCTCACTTCTTCGCATGAGATTTCACGGATCAAAGACGGATGCACCTTTATTTATCTACAAGGGTGACATGAACATCTATTTCTTATCTATGTTGACGACATTTTCAGCACTGGCAATCACATTGAAGCCGTTGTCACGTCATCTCCTTTGTTGGGTGTCAATTGGCTATGCGCTTCATTGAGATGCAAGTTATTGTCTAGGAATTGAATGTATTCGATCTCCCAAGTGTCTTCTACTCTCACAGAAAAAGAACAATAAAGACCTCAAGCGGACCCTCATGGAAAACTCTAAGGCTTGATCATCTCCTACAGCTATATCGGCTAAACTATAAAAAATTGGAGGCACAAAGATGGCAGAACGCTGTGTGTTGGCAGGTTGTAGGGTCCTCCAGTACATCACCTTATCTCGCCCCGACCTTGCTTATTCTGTCAACAAGTGGCAGTCCTGTCAGGATAGTCTTACGATACCTCAAGGCTGCTTCTTCTGATGGATCACTCATCTCCAAATCGAATTCATTACAAATTCACTTCTCGGATGCAGATTGGGCCGGCTGTATTAATGATCGCCGATCTAGGGTTGGATTCGCCATCTTCTTGGGCAATTTCCTCTATTGGTCTTTTCATAATCAACACACTGTCCCGCTCACCAACTGAATCAGAAGTAACATGCAATTGCCAATGCCACAGCTGCGCGAATAAATTTGGCGAAAATCATTGCTACATGAAGTCGGCATTAGGCGAGTGGTCCCACACATTCTTTGGTGTCATAACCTGAGGACCACTTACCTAACAACTAATCCCCTCTCTCGTGGTAGCACGAAGCATATCGAGATGAATTTTCATTTTGTAAGAAACCAAGTCTCCCGGGACCTACTTGACGTTTGCTTTATCTCCGCCAAAGATCAGTTGGCCGATATTATGACCAAGCCATTATCAACGGCTCGATTCACTTTCATCAGAGACAAGTTGCAGCTGATCTCACAAGATCCTTGCACTTGAGGGGACTTATCAGTTTTTACTGGGCTCATCTTTAACACATAGGATAACATCTTATCTCTAGCTGGCTGTAATTTCCTAATTCCGTCTTACCTACCGGTAGCTTACTATGATTATCACATTAGGGTTAGACCCCTGTACAAAGCTACAAATAAAAATATACATGCGATCTCTCATTATAAGCGGTAGATGTTGGAAGATGATGGTATTTTATAAAGGTATGAGGAAGGCTTTAGAATCTAAAAACAAAAATTATAAATAAAGAAGAGACTTAGAGGCTTGAAAGGAAGAGAAAGAGCTTGTATTGATTCTCAAAATTTACTTGATACAACTTGTGACTAGTCATTCCTATTTATACTAGTAGCACCTACTTAAAAAATGGTTAGAATTGTACCAACACACCTTTTAATCTTGTAGCTATAATTTATTATCTATATGACTCTTAAAAAATATCTACTTCTATTTTCAAAGTATGTAAATATTTTTAATTGACTTTTGTAGCTACATTTTCTAGAAAGTGGGCTTTCTAGAAAATGGCTTTTATGTATTCAATGTGAGCCTTCTAAAATATGGGTCATTTCCCAATTAGCTTTGGCCTAAATCAAGTTTACATTTCCAACACCCTCCCTTAAACTTGATTTATTATCCCACGCAAGCTTCTCATCTTGATGAAGTCTTCAAACTTCAATGGCTTAGTGAAAATATCAACTACTTGATCTTGAGACTTCACATATTCTAGTTGAACTTCCTTTCTTGTGACGCACTCTCTTATGTAGTGATATCTAGTATCAATGTGTTTGTTTCGACCATGAAAGACTGGATTCTTCGCTAAAGCCATTGCCGATTTATTATCAACATAGACCTTAATTGGCTCTTCTTAAGACATGCCAAGTTTTTTTAGCAACTCTCTTAACCATATTACCTAACAGATGCAGGATGTAGTAGCCACATGCTTTGCTTCACAAGTAGAGAGGGTGGCTATTGGCTGTTTCTTTGACATCCAAGTAAAAGCGGCATCTCCTAGAAAGAACATGAAGCCGATTGTGCTTTTTCGATCATCTAAGTATATAGTCCAATCGCCATCGCTGTATCCAACAAGTCTGCAATCATTAGTATAAGAGTAAAACAAACCAAAGTCGATTGTACCTTTAATATATATATATATATATATATATAAATTGTTGTCTTGAGATGAGTGGTTGTTGGTGCTTCCATATAATGACTGACTAATCCAACAACATATAGAATATCTAGCCTCATGCAAGTCAAGGTGCGTAAGCTTCCAACCAAGCTCTTGAAATTTGATGCATCTACTCATTCTCCTTTGTCGTTCTTAAACAGTTTGATTTCACACTCCACCAGCGTACTAATGGGCTTGCAATCATCCATTTTAAATTTCTTGAGTAGCTCCTTTGCATAACCTTCTTGAGTGATGAAGATGCCATCTTCCTTTTGCTTTACTTCAATGCTAAGATAGTATGATATGAGCCTAATATCAGTTATCTCAAACTCTTTGATCATTGCCTTTTTGAATTCTTTAAACATCCTTGGGTTGCTTCTAGTGAAGATTAAGTTGTCCACGTACAAGCACACAATCAAAATGTCTCCTTCTTTGATCTTAACATACATTGCACGTTCATGAGGGCATCTTATGAAACCATTTTCTTGAAAATATTTATTTATCTGATTATTCCATGCCCTTGGTGCTTGCTTTAACTCATAGAGGCCTTATTTAACTTGAGGATGTTGTGTTCACGTCCTTTTACTTCGTAACCTAGTGGTTATTTGATGTAACCTTCTTCTTCAAGGAGTCCATTTAGGAAGGTAGATTTTACATCGATTTGATAAACCTTCCACCCATTTTGAGCAGCTAAATAAGTAATTAATCCAATAGTTTTTAAACGGACAATAGGAGCAAATACCTCATTATAGTTGATCCCAACTCTTTGACTGTAGCCCTTCGCAACTAATTTTGCCTTATATCTTTCAACTTCTCCTTTAGCATTCTTCTTTGTCTTGTATACCCACTTTACACCTATCGCCTTGTGCCCTTTCAGTAGTGAAGCTAGCTGCCATGTATCGTTCTTCATGATTGGTTTGATCTTCTCATCAATGGCATCTCTCCACCTTTTACATTGCACAGCTTCTTGAAAATTCAATGGTTTGTAATTAGCAAAGAGGCAAAGTAGAGTGAGATCTTCTTGCCTTCCGGTAACGTTATAGAGCTCTTGTAGGCTTCTTGTGTGTGGTTTGAACTTGATGGTGATGAGTCTCCATGATTGCTTGCAATGGGCAAGGTTGGTGGTGTGATGTCCTTTTGTTGATTTCTTAGTTGCTCTTCTTTATTTTTAGGGAAGAAGTTGTGACTTTTTTCATGAACGTTCCAATCCCATTAGATTCCTTCATCAAATCCCATATCTTCAATGATAATAGTCTTCCCATTTGCTGGATTGTATAATTTGTAGTCCTTTGAATTTGAATCATAGCCAATGAAGATAAACTTTTTAATTTTATCATTGAGCTTGGTTCTTCTTTCATTTGACACATGTGTATAGGTTACACTTTCAAATACCTTCAGATGGGATATCCCAGGCTTTCTTCCACTCCATGCTTCTTGTAGTGTCTTTCTTCATACACTTCTTGTTGGTGAGTGATTAGACAAGTAGACTACACATGTTATTGCTCTTGTCGAAAACTCCTTTGGCATTTTTTTACTTTTTAGCATGCTTCAAGCCACGTCTTCCTTTTGGTGACTCCACTTTGCTGGGGAGATCTTGGAACTATTAATGGTTGACGAATTCCATTTTCCTTGTAGAATTCTTAAATACTTTTGAAGTGAATTCTCCTCCTCGATCAGATCTTAAAGCCATGATCTTGCATTCACTTTCTTTCTCCACTGTAGCTTTGAACTTCTTGAACGTTTCAAATACTTTTGAATTTTCCTTTAAGAAGTAGGGCCATATGTTTCTAGACAAATCATCAATAAAGAGAATATAGTTACTTTTACCTAAAAATTGGTTTGATTAGATCACACACGTTCATATGTAGGAGCTCGAGCAGCTTCTAGGCTCTTGAATGTGACTCTGTGGGGAAGCTCTTTCTAAACTGCTTCCGAATTAGGCACCCTTCACAAAATTGATCGGGATGATTGATGGAAGGTAATCCTCTCAACATCTTCTTCTTAGACAGCACTTCAAGTCCACCATAGTTGAGGTGCCCAAATCTTAAATGCCAAAGCCAAGATGGATCTTGAAAATATACCTTAAGATACTTGGCAACATCAGTTTTAAATGTTCAATAAGAACATCTTATTTCTTGACATAGGTATTTTGGCAATCAAATTATTTTTGTCATCTTTTATTGAAAGACTATAATCTTTCATGAGAATATCATAGCCTTTCTCTAAAAGTTGTCCTAAGCTCAAAATATTAATTTTCATGTTGGGCACAGAATAAACATTTGAAATAAATTGATGTCCTTCATTTTTTAACCGAATGAGGATGTTACCTTTGCCTTTTACTGCTATCTTAGATTCATCACAGAAGGAGACATTATAGCTCACCGTCTTATCAAGGTCCACGAACATGCTCTTTTTCCTGCACATGTGGTTACTTGTACTAGTATCAATGTACCATGTATTTTTTTGGCTTCCTTCATTATTCTTTTATGCCAATAGGAGGGTGCCTTCTTCTTGGATCTTCTCTTCCATGAAATTGACATTTTCTCCAACTTTGTTTTTAGGAGCTTGGCATTCTGAGGCATAGTGTCCAAATTTTTGACAATTATAATACTTAACTTGAGATTTGTGATACCTTGTTCTTGAATTACCTATTTCACGAACTCTTCTTGAGCTTTCTCTTCTCTCTTCATTACTGTTGTTGTTGTTGCTAAAGCCTCCTCTTCCATGTCCATGACTTCTTCTTTGGCCATGACCTCTTCCATTTTTAAAACTCTCTTGCTTTGAGTTGAGTTGTATCTTGAGAAGTTGTTCATTGATTTCTTCTTTCTTTTTATGTTTTTCTTCATAAGCTTGTAATGAGCCCATGAGTTGCTCTATAGTCATTTCTTTTAAATTCTTTGTTTCTTCATATATTACAACAATATAAATGAACTTTGAATCTAAGAAGCATAATATCTTCTCTATTATTCTCACATCATCGAACTTCTCACCAATTCTTTTTAATTGATTAGAAATGGCTAAAACTCTAGAAAAGTAATCATAAATAGTCTCGCTTTGCTTCATTTGCAAAAATTCAAATTCTCATCTTAATATTTAAAGACATACATTTTTTACTTGCTCAGCTCCCCTATAAGATATCTCAAGTTTGTCCCATGCTTCCTTTGTCGATGTTGCGCTTAAAATCTTCTAGAAGTCTTCCTCATCAAGAGCTTGATAGATGAGGCAGAGAACCTTCTTGTCCTCTTTCATGAGTCCTTCAAACTATCCCTTTGAGTTTGTGATAGAGTAGCATCATCTTCAGGTTTATTGTAGCCTTTTATCACAATGTCCCACATGTCTTGTGCTCCAAGGAGAGCCTTCATCTTGATGCTCCAAGTATCATAGTTGCTCTTGTTGAGCATAGGAACTTGGAAGGGAATCATGCCACCACTAGCCATAACTCGTGAAGGATCTCATAGCTTTGATATCACTTTGTTGGAAGCGAATAGCATTTTACAAAGGTATGAGGAAGACTTTAGAGGCTAGAAAAGGATTTACAAATGAAGAAGGGACTTGGAGGCTAGAAAGGAAGAGAGAGCTTATATTGATTCTCAAAATTTGCTTGATACAACTTGTGACTAGCCACCCCTATTTACACTACTAGCACCTCCGTTATTGTTAGGATTATTCCAACATACCTTTTAATCTTGTTGTTACAATTTGTTATCTAGATGATTCTTCAAAAATATCTACTTTTGTTTTCAAAGTATGTAGATATTTCTAATTGACTTTTGTAGTCACATTTTCTAAAAAGTAGGCTCTCTAGAAGATGGGCTTTTATCTATTCAACGTGAGCCTTCTAAAATATGGGCCATTTCCTTATTAACTTTGGCCCAAATCAAGTTTACATTTCCAACAATAGATTCAGATGCTTTAACCCCTCTCCCCAAATAACTCTCTTCCATTGATTGATTATCAACCAAACACTGGTGCTACTAACAGTACGTCTGCTCCTTCACACGTGTTGCTAGGTTCTTACCTTTGGCTCCAGTTCCACAAACTACACATACTCATCCGATGATCCCTTGAAGCATGCAAAATCAACAACCTCATGCACATACAACCACCTAATCCTTCTCTCCATCTCAGGACAAAGTCGTTCAAAAAGACTAGAAATATGCACATCACCAACGAGCTATGCTAGAAGAAATCATTGTGCTGATTAAAAACGGCACATGGTCCTCAGTACCTTGTCATCCAAATATGAACATTGTTGGTTGTCAGGTATATACAGTTGGACCCTCATCAAGACCCTTCTCCAGCTATTCAAGAGAACGAATTAACCGATCCAACGAGAGGACCAATTGAACGAGCTAGTGCCTTTCCTTCACAGCACAACTTTTTTTGTCATTTGAAAAGGTTCTGTTAGATTATTGGATCTTCAAAATAAAGAAGAGCCTTGGTGGATCCATCGAGTGCCACTAGGCATTTCTTTTCTTTTATTATTTTGCAAAGCTACAAGGCACGTCTTGTGGCCAAGGGTTACAAACAAAATTCCGGGATTGATCATGGTGCCTCATTCAGCCCCATCATCAGACTGGTCGCCATCCGAATTATATTGTCTCTCTTGATGTCAACTAATTAGCCATTAGCCAACTCGACGTGTTGAATGTTACGTAGTGATTTACGAGAAACAGTTACATGTCACAACCAGATGGTTTTATTGATACCAAGCAACTGTTACATGTATGCTGTCTGTGAAAATCTCTCTATGTTTGAAGCCTGCTACTTGTGGATGGTCTCAAAAACTCAGCTTACATCTTTGTCGTCTAGGTTTTCATAGCTCTAAGACCGATTCCTCACTCTACATCTATGGTCAAAACGGGTCTTCATCTACTTCTTAATATATGTAGATGACATCATTGTCATGGGAAATGATCAGCCCAAGAGTGATGACATTATCCCGCAGATAAGATCTACTCTAGCATTTCGTGGCATGGGTCCATTGCGCACTTCCTTGGCATTGAAGTAAGGCCTAAATCAAATGGACTATTATTAATTAAAAAAATATAAAAATCCGTGACTTGCTGTTCCGGACAAGAATGGATGTCGCCAAACCTTGTGCCACGCCCATGGATGCATCTGTAGAGTTGTCTTGCCATAAAGGTTCACCTTCGCAAGACGCTCATCCATATTGTCAAACGGATGGACTCTCCAATATTTGGGTCTTAGACAACCATATTTGGCATTGTCTATTAATAAGGGGTACCAATTCATGCAACACCCCGCTAAAGAGCACTAAAAAGCTGCCAAACAAATTCTTCAATACCTCAAGGTACACATGATTATGGTCTTTAATTAAATGAATTATTACTTATAAAAATGGATAAAATGTATGTGCGTGTTTGGGAAACTGGTTTTGTTCATTTCTACGTGCATGCGTTCCAAACAATTTATAAGGTGAGTAGCGGTTAGATTTTTCATGGCTCAAGGTCCCTGATCAAGTGACGAATTTAATTATAAACTATCATTCGTGAAGGTCTGTAAGCATATGAATAATATTAGTGGGCTCATATCATATAAGCTTTGCGTCATATAATTATGACATATAATCAAATACAATCACAACCCTATATTTAGAATTGTCTGCCTTCATAAGTCTGACCAAACTGCCAATTGCTAGGCGCCACATTATTGAACTCCAACATCCTGTAATCCATCGTCGTAACCTGAAATGACAAACTCTGCCCTTGCAGACGCACGCCCGTTCCCCAATTCTGGCCCCAGTTTCGCCTCATCTGAATCCACCACGTACTTGATCCCTTAATCTTCATATCTATAACATCTCCGGCCCCAGCAACATTATAAACCAACACAAGTGTAAAGTAAGGATTACCCTTGATCTCAAACTTGACCCCGCCAGATTTAACGCACGGGATTCGGCGAAAGAGGACCGGAATGATTCCGGCTTCATATCTCCCGATCTTAAAAAACATGGGCATTGTGAGATCAAAGTGCTTCCGAGGCGGATTACACCATCCACCGTTATCGCTAGGCAAGGCCCAGTTGGGAGGGCAGAAATTAGTGGCTGTTATTTTGATTGTGCCTGGAAGGCAATGTTGTTTCGAATTATAACACATAATCTCAAAGCAGGCCCCACATTTGAGGCCGTCGTTGAAGAGGGCAGTGCTAAGAGCCGCTGTTTCGAGGCCATATCCTTGACGTACTGTATCGCTGTAGCCGCAAGCTCCCTCTGTAGAATTGGACGACAAAGTTAGAGATGAAATGTTGCAAGCTTAATTTACTTAACACAAATGGAAATTAAGATTTAGGTTCTAAAAAAATTAAAGCAGAATTGGATTTTATATACTTTCAGCTGTGTACAAGTCCAAGAATATCTAGGCAGACCAAAAGTGCATAGGCCACACCAGCCTGTTATCTATTGGATGATACTAACCACTACCATTCTGAGTAACCTAAAAGTACTTTTTTTTCTCAGGTCTAACCTTCGCCTATAGGCAGCACCGCTCTTGCAATTGGGTTGGATCTAGAAAATGGATCTGAAGGTTCTCACAATAATACTATAATTATAACCAATCAGAGGGCTCAGATCATTCAAACAAAAAAGTTTCAGGATCCATCCCAAATGTGGCCCTAAAGATGAATTCTTGGATCACCTACCAATGAGGCCCAAATATGCAGTGGGCAGGAATAGATATCATTTGACGTACTTCTCATTTTCTTGCAACAAAAGGACACCCTAGAAAACCCTATACTGTGGTGCATGGGGACAGCAAAGCATGGATCAATTATACATAAATACTGAACTTGTCTAGTGCTATAGGCAGTCTTAAAACAGAGAAAAAATAACATACTCCTACAAACTGTGTCATTTTGTACTTAAATGATTAGTCCATGATTAAGGACTGCCCAAAGCACGAGAACGAATCGCTTTCCATGCATAAATCAATCCACTGATTGCTATCCTTGTGGCAATCAGCCTCAAAGACATTCTATTTGATTGTTTGAACTTTAACAAATAAAGATCAATAGCCTATCATTACAGGGATTAGCAAGCTTACGCGTCGTTCCACTGCCGTCTCTTCCTCCATAAAACGTTGCTGTAGCTCTGATCCATTTGTAGTCAGCCCTCACACCAACCACAAGGAAGAAGAAAACCATGGCCACGGTGATGGCACTATACTTACTTAGACCCATCTTATGATTTCTCACCATTTACTACGTGAAAAGAAGGTTACTGAAACAGACTTATAGGCAAGAGAGAAGAAAGAAGTTGTGAAACGCGTTAGTTGCTACTATACATAGTAGATGAAATGAAAGCATAACCTCATTTGATACGTTCTAATGAAACGCTCAATCAATATATGGAAAGAGAAGATGGACGGTTGAGATTCGTGAGAAAGAAGTTTGGCTTCTATAAACACTGCTGGAATCTCATGAGGGATAAAGTTCTAGTACTCCCAATACGGAAATGGCGAAATAAGTGTCTGAGATTTTAGTAACGTGAAACATATCTAGGATTTCTAACTTGGATATGGAAAAATTATTAAAGAATCCCACAACGGATTTTACAGAAATATCAAGGAATCACATAACAGATCTTAATTTCTGTGTTCAGATTCGAGTGGGACTCTGGGTTTGTAGCCGTTGGACTATTCAGGACGATCATCATGTTGAATTGGCTGATCCTAGCTGTTGATATAGTAGGCCATGGTTCTAGATGTATGATGGACAGGTTTTATGGGAATGGATGGGGTAGGATTCTGGTAAAGAGCAATATTCAATAGGAGAAGTCTATTTCTTGAATTAAGAAGATTTTCCAAAACATGTGATTTTGAATTATGAGTATGGACTGTCCATTATAGGACCAACTTTAAGGCCATTCAACCATTTAACTACAAATTTATATGTTTTATATGATAGAGATTATAAAGATTGTGTGCATTAGATGCATGGATTTAAGACGGTTGATATGCTTCGACCTTGGTGAAGTTGTGTAGGTTTTATGCTCTCTTGTTGTTTTCTCTCCCGGAACCTCAATGTTTCTGTTGATATATCCACATCTGATCGATCAACTTGATCAGCACCCCTCTCGCAGTCCTTTTCCAATGAATTCATCTAATCATTCAAAAAAGTTTCTTTTTTTTTAAAAAAAAAGGAGAAAGAAAGAAACTGTTCATCTAGATTTCCCGAAAGGGCCCACATAGTGGATGCCTATCAGTTGTAAGATCCTTGGTAAAATTTTCAATTCGTGGCCCACAAACAGGCAAAGGAAGACATGAAAAAAGTCAACGAATGCAAATCAGCTGTGCCATTTTGCAAATTTCCATGCTCTAAAAGAAATGATATCCTTGGCCATCTAGCATAAGCCGTCTAGCACAGTTGGTCCAGACAACAAGGTGGCCTCCACTCATTATGCTTGGTTGGAGGTTACAATTGGCACTTTTCCTTTTGTTGGACAGATATCAAATAAATTTAAGAAGGAGAATAAATAGGTCATATGATAGTTTGCTTCATAATTCTTCATTGTACCAAAAAAAGAATAGGGAAATGACATCCTTAGAACCTTAAGCCCAATTTATAATGGAACTACTAGCCTAGTGAACCAATTTCAGCTTAATCAACATTAGATGCTTAAATTGATTACCATTTTGAGAAAAGAGCCGGAGGGAATCCATGCTTAAGGGTGTCCAAAAGTCCATTAGCGTGAAATTTTTTTCTTGCATGGTGAAACTTTCTCTTTATTGATGGTTCATCCATGTTCAAAATGTGGAAGAAGTCTACACCATTTTTCATGTACAGTGAAATCCTTTTTCACAGATCTAAGTAGTTGTAGGTATATGGGATATGGATTTTGGAGTCCACAATGTACACATCTGTTAGTAGTTTGATTGTTCCACTGAGGTTACAAGAAGGTTTTACGTATGCCACTGGTGTCATTCACCTATGCAAAACTACTAGACTATGCTCATGAGGTTCCTGATTTTGAGCCTTGTTGATTAATTTGGTTTGTGATGGTACAACTGTACCACCTGTCTATAGTTTGATACACCTTGAGGCTATCTTTATTCAATTAATATTTTAGGAGAACAGCTCCTTAACCAAGTGCTTTGGACTGATTGGACTCAAGAAAATAAACGACAATAGACCTAGGGCTTCATTCCATCACAACCCTTAAGTCCTTAACTAGGTCTTCCTAAAAAAAGATAAAATAATAGAGTTTATACATGGTGCACATAATTAAGGTGAGTGAAGGTGGCTAGTAGATGTGTGAGGTTATATTGCCACCAAAATTTTATTAATCACCTCCACAAGTATGGAGCAAATGATGCTAACACAAAAATTTAATTAAGGAAGACAAACTTTGAGCAAGCTTAATTAGTGGTCCAATGGGGCTGCAGCCCTTGAGAGTTCTCAACCAAACTTCCTTTAAAGAAAGAAACATAATAGAAATTTAGATAGAGCACTTAGTAATCTAGAATGCTTTCAAAGATTAAGGTTTGCCTTGGCTACTAAGTAGGAAGGAACCACAAGGGTTGCACCTACTTAGCCCATGGAGTTGTCTTTACTTATCTTATGGCATGTCGATGGCTTAGTATATGAAATTTTAAGAAGAATTACTTAACTAAGCTTCTAAAGGCAAGTGTTGTAAGGTAAGTTAATCTGAGTGAGAAGTAGGATGTACCCTTGCACTTCTCTTAGAAACATAGAGAAAGAAACATAAAGAAAATCAAAGAGGAAATGTACAAACACCATGGTGGTTATCTACACTACTACTCATCACTGGAAGCTACTACAAGTAGAGGCTTGCTAAGCCATGAGTCCATAGGGTTAGCAACTTGGGCCTTTCCTTTCAAATGATATCCGGCCCATATGTTCTAAAGGGTTTTGATAATAGAGGCTAGGAATAAAGAAATATGTTAAGGTGCCACTACTACACATGAGACTTTTAAAGTCATTATAAAGAAGTCATTATTTCAATTGCCAACTTCATAAATATTTTACAAGTCATTTATAAAAAGATGACTTTAAAAGTATATACTTAAGAAGTCATTTTATATGAAAACAACTACTTCAGTCTCCCGCAAAGAGGAACTTTTGATGAGAATGGACTTTTAAAGTCATTTAGGAAAAAATGACTTTAAAAGTCATTGACTTTTGAAGTCGTTTGAGTCAAACGACTTTAAAAATACAGGCTTTCAAAGTTGTTTAATTCAAATGACTTTACAAGTCCATTCTCGAGTAAAAAATTTCTTTTCGTGCTAGACTAAAGAAATCATTTTTGTATTAAATGACTTCTTAAGTGTATACTTTTAAAGTTGTTTGAATCAAACAACTTCAAAAGTCCTTGTTTGTCTATAAAAGATCGAAGTCATCTCATTTTTTTCTATGTCCCCTATTCATGTTCTTCTTATATCTCTCTCTATCCTATTTCTCTTCTTGCTTTCCATTTTGGATATTTTGATTGTTTTGTGGCATGGAAAGCACTAAAAGTAAACCATAACATCTTTTTACCATGCAATGCTTTCTTGTTATTGACATTTTCAGTTTGTATTTGTAGATCAAGTGGATTTTGTCACTATAGATGATGAGGTTAAGAAGTATGTTAGATCGTCGTGATTTTCATAAAAATCATATGATTATATTGCAAAAAACAACTTCTTCTCTCTGTAACCCTCATTATTGGAGAAAGGGAGGGCATTATGATTGTGATTCTCATCCAAAATTAAGGTTTGATGAAGAGAAATGATACCATCAAGTTGGCCGAGGAAGTTGCAGCTTAAAGCTTTACCCTCTCCCCATAGAGTGGTGTTAGCTAAATACTAGGGAGCCAATTTTTGATGAAATCATTTTAGATTAGCTTTTTGATCATGATATTATATTAATAAGATCTAATAATATGTAACATTTTGATATATATATATATATAACATTGGATCTAATAATTTTTTTTATTATTTCCTTATTCATGTGTTTGTTTATATATGTGTATGTGTAAAGAATGCATGAATCAATGTTGAGTATCATAAAAAATTGGTTTAATTGTGTATTTATGTAAGATATTGTAAAGTACTAATATCAAATATATATGTTTGAAGTGAAAAAATATTAGTTTTTAAATTCGTTTAAGAAAAACAACTATAAAAATCACAAACATTTAAAGTCGTTTGCTATAAACGACTTTAAAAGTATTGATTTTTAAAGTGACACTCACTTTTAAAGTCGTTTACATCAAACGACTTTAAATTTACAAGTCTGTTTTAAGAGTTATTTCATCTAATTTCACTTTTCTTTTTTCGACATATTCATATCTATACACAAAATATAAATCGTATTTTGTTGTGCCTATCCTCAACCAAATCTCAATCATGAATTGGAACTACATTCACATATTCATGATCAATAGCGATTTTTGAGTGTTGGTTAGTATTTTTTTGTTTGTTTCATATATATATGTATGTATATTAGTAGAAATTTTACATGGTTGTGGTTAGAAACTTACCTTTTAAAGTTAAATTTCTTTTTTAATATATCTCCCATATTTTGCTTCTTCTTTCATTGTTAATTGAAAATCTCCACATGTGTGCATTCTTGTAATATTTTAGTTATTTTAAATACTTATAATTCTTGTATACCTTGTGTTTGGTAAAAAATGCCTAACCTAATCCCTTCATTTTTAACAAGTCTCCACACATAGATTTGCTTCAATTTCTTGAGATAATGGACATATATTCTTTTATAACTACAACAAGAACATCAGAAGAATATGAGGAGAGAACAAAAAATTTCATAGAGTTCGCCTTACAGGCAGGTATCGATTGTAATCGAATGTGTTGTCCATGCTCAGAATGTGGAAACTTTAAAAAAGTAACTGTAGAAATGTTGAGAGAACACTTGTGCTTCAATGAAATCGATGAAAGCTATTACCCATGGATTTAGCATGGAGAAGAGCTTTCACATAGGCCCTCGACAAGGCCTAGAAGATATGATCCAGACACTATAGGAAGTATTGTAGACAGTATAGCTGTACTGATGTTTCTAGATGCATACGATGACTTCTAAGATTACCTTGAACAATTTCACACTACAATATTAGAGGAAGCCGATGAGCCATTATAGCCCGAGTGTAAAGATTATACCAAGTTATCTGCAGTGGTAGAACTTTATAATGTGAAATTAAGATTTTGGTTTTATAGAAGTCTTGAAAGTAGTGGGTAAGATGTTACCAAAAGATAATATATTGGCAGGATCCACATGTGAGGCAAAGAAAATCCTAACTGCATTAGGGTTAAAGTTTGAGAAGATACTTGCATGTACTAATGATTGCATCTTGTACAAGAAGGAGCACAAGGATAAAACTACATGCTCAACATGTGGACAATCAAGATGGAAGTTAAAGAAGAATTAACTGAGATGGTTATAGACATTCCTGTAAAGGTTTTATGGAAGCTCTTAGACATATGTGGCCTAATTTTGGTAAAGAACCTAGAAACCTTTGACTTGCATTATCTACTAATGGGATTAATTTTCATGGTTCTATAAGTACCAAGTATAGTTGTTGGCCTGTTATATTAGTTTGTTACAACCTCCCACCATTTCTATGCATGAAGAGGAAGTTTATAATGATAATTATATTGATATCAAGTCCAAAGTTGATAGAGAATGACATTGACATGTACTTGGCTCCTTTGATTGATGATCTGAAGACATTATGAGACGTAGGTGTTGAAGCTTACAACACATACATGAAAGAATTGTTCACCCTTGTGTACGATAATTTGTCTAGATGCATCGTGAAGGAATACAATGATCATCCTTTCTGTAGTGATCAAACATGTGGTGTATGACTTAAACATGGTAGGAAAATGACATTTCTTGGGTGCAAAAGATGGTTGCACAGAGAATATCCATACCATTTTAAGAAGAGAGAATTTAATGATAATGTAGAGACAAGGACACCTTCAAAGATGTTGACAAGACAAAAAGTATTGGAATAGGTTGAAAACATTAATGTGTTGTAGGGAAAGAAGAAATCAAGTAAACGTGTATATTAAAGCAATTGTAGAAGTTGTTGGAAGAAGAAATCAATATTCTTTTGGCTACATACTAGAAATCACTAAATTTACACCATGTGTTTGATGTCATGCACATTGAGAAGAATGTTTGTGAAATCTTGACAGGTACCTTGCTTGATATCCTAGGAAAAACAAAGGACGGACTTGTAGCTTGAATGGATCTTATGAAGATGGGTTTGAAGAGGAGGTTGCATCCATAGGATAAGGGTAGTTAAGGAACATACCTACCTAAGGAAAATTATACTCTCAATAGAGAGGATAGAAGAATAGTGTGTAAGACCTTGTCCAAGCTCAAAGTCCCACATAGTTACTCTTCAAACTTTAAAAACATTGGCTCCATTGAAGAGCTGACATTATTAGGGATGAAATCCCATGATTGCATTGCATTGATGTAACAACTCTTGCCTGTAGCAATACTTTTGGTGTTATTGGACAAAGTTAGGGGAGCTATTACAAAATTTTGCTACTTTAATACTTCGTGTAAGAAGGTGGTGGATGTTTCAAAATTACAAGAAATTTAAGGACATCTAGTGATAACTTTATGTGAGCTTGAGACAATCTTCTTACCATCCTTCTTTGACATCATCGTACACTTAATAGTACACCTCATTGATAAGGTTAGACTCTGTGGGCCAATTTACTTGCGATGGATGTACCTATTTGAGAGTACATGAAAAATTTAAAAGGTTATATACAAAATCATAACTAGACAAAGGGTGTATAGCTAAATGTTATATTGCAAAGGAAGTAGTGGAGTTTTGTACAGAGTACTTATTAGGAGTGGATGTGATTGGAACGCCAAGAAAGAAACAATCAGTTGCATTTCATGATCCCAAGGTTGGCAAACCTCATCGAGTGGTCATGTATTGATCATTAACTATAAAAAACCAGGACTAGGTGCATCTTTATGTGTTACGAAATATTAATGAACTCCAACCGTACATTGAGTAAGTTGATCATGCACTTAGGTAAATATTAATTACTAATCACTATATTTTCTTTGATCTCTCCATTAATTTGTCTGCGTGTGTGTGGTGATCACATGGACGTCCTCAAGGCAAAGAATCCAAGTTACGTAAAGAAATAGAAGTAACTACAATTTGAGCATTTTTGCACTTTCAATACTTGGCTATTCAAAAGGTAAAATGAAGGAATTCACACTTAATAAATTATATTATATATGTATATATACTCTTACTTGCAACGATCATATCTTACTTAATATGTATATGCATAGATTCAAGAATAGCAAGAAGTAGTAGGCAATGGTATATCCAAATCTTTGGGTTAGATGGCGATGGGACCACGACCAAAAGTAATAAAATATACTGGATATGCCATCAATGATTATCACTTTTACACAAAAGACCTTGATAACTCAAGAGTGCAATAGAATAGTGAGGTTAACTTAGCTACCAATGCTAACTTCCTTTTAGTTCAAAGTATAAAAGGTTAATAATGGAGAATGATATTTATTATGGGGTTATAAGAGAGATATGAACCTTGCATTATACTTGTAGAAATGTGGTTGTGTTTAGGTGTGACTAGGTGGAATACAACAAAGACAACATCAAAAGTGATTCCCTTGGATTGACATTGGATGACCTTAGCAAGATTGGCTATAAAAATGATCAATTTAATTTGGCATCACAAGCAAAAAAAGTTTATACATGCAAGACGGATGTGATAAGAGATGGTCAACTATTTTATTATCCTATCCAAGGGGTTTTTATGATGAAGACGGCCTAGGAGATATTAAAATAGATTACCTTTGTATTACCAAAACAATCGCTTCAATCGAAGTACTTGGTGAGAATGAGAATTATGTGCATGATAATGGTGAGGAGGGTGATTGGGTTGAGAACAATATATGAGGGGGTATATGGATTTTATTAGTGAGTTGTAATATAATTCTAAATTTATAATTAGCACTTTTATCATGAGATATATGGATTGAAGTAAGATGAGCTATATGGATTGCAGTGAGATGAGTATATACTATATGTGTGACATTATATATATACATATGTAATTGAAGACTTATTTGAAAAGTAAATTCTTTTGAATATTCTTGTATTTATTATGTACAGAATTCATGAATCAACATTGACTATCATAAAAAATTAGTTTCATTGCATTTAAGTAAGAGATTGTAAGTGAAATATATATTAGATTTTAATAAGAGATTTTTAAAGTCGTTTGTTCAAACGACTTGAAAAGTCTTAACTTTTAAGGTCATTTAGAACAATTTTTTTTAAAAAAAAAAGTTGTTTAGTTCAAACGACTTGAAAAGTCTTCATTTTTGAAGTTGTTTAGAATAAATCAACTTTAAAAGTTTTACACATTTAAAGTCACTTGAACCAAACGACTTTAAAAATCCTTTTTTGTGTAAATTTTTTTGACTTCTGCCAGACTAAAGAAGTCATTTTTCTATTAATAGACTTCTTAAGTGAGTCTTTTAAAGTCACTTGATTCAAATGAATTTTAAAGTAATACTTTATTTTAATAATTTTTATTTGACTTTTGATTTTTTATTTTTGACTATCTTCATCTATACACAAATTGAATCAATCACACACACACACACACACACACACACACACACACACACACACACACACACATTAATTTTTGTTGTGAGTGGACCAAATCCTAACTATGAATTGGAATTACATTTATATATTCTTAGCCAATATTAATTTTTGATAAATCATTGAAAGATCTCAGATCAATCATTTGAAGACATTGGTGAATTGGAATGGTCAATATTAGGTAGGTGGATTAGGAATTTTATCTTAGAAAACTAAATAATTGCTATGTTTTGATAAGAATGAATTAATGCAGATGATAATTTACATGCACTATCATAAATTTTAAATAGAATCAAAGCATGTGAAACTTAGTTATTGTAATAACCCTAATTTTTAAATTCTATTTCAAATGATTATGAATTAATTTTGATGGACACAAATTGGAAAATTTTAATGTTTACATTCCACAGAATTGACCTTTTCATAAAGTTTGCATTTAAGGTAGGCGCTGATTGTAATCCCATGAATTGTCCATACTTAAAATATGGAAACTTGAAAATTATAACTATAGGGGTGTTGGGAGGGGTGCATAGCCGAATGTTATATTGTAGAGGAAGTAGTGAAGTTTTGCACAGAGTACTTATCAAGAGTGGATGCAATTAGAGTCCTAAGAAAAAATAAATTGATTGTATTTCATGATCCCAAGTTTGGTGATTCGACCATCCATCTCACTTTGAACAAGGAGAGGAGCAAAACCCCTTTGGTTTCACCACGATTGAAAGAGGGACTATGTTAGATCAGAGAAGACAATATGCGTAGAGAATTATTGTTGGAAAAATCAATAAATCACACCTTCTTTAATAATGATTGTGGGTGAAAACTCACGTTACAAGTAAGATCCATGAAAACCCAACTTTGGATTTGCACTTTTAGCTATATTTGTATAGTTTCATGCTAAATTTAGGTTTTTGTGATGATTTGACCATTGATCTGTTAATTCAACCATCAATTTCTTAAACTATGATTATAAATAGGGTTAAATACTTACTTGATATAGCTCGAATTTGACTGAGATTGTCGATCTAGGCTTGAAATTGATCAGACAATTTCAACCATCTAATCAATTATTGTGGAAATAGTACTAGTGATGCCTAATCGATGATCAAATCCTACTAGTAAGTTCCTTGACCCAAAATTGATATAGAATGGATAACAAAATATCAACTCCAGTAATGAAATAGATTAGATTAGCTTTTTGATCATTATCTTATATTATTAAGATCTAATAAAATGTAGCATTTGATATATGTAATAAAAGGATGATACATGAGGAATTATTCCAAAAAATACTTTGATTTCCTTGTTCATGTGTTTGTTTGTGTGTGTGTATGTGTGCGTGTGCGTGTGCAAAGAATGCATGAATCAACGCCAACTATCACAAAAAATTGGATTCATTGTGTATTTATGTAAGATGTTGTAAAGTACTAATAATATATATATATATATATATACACATTTGAAGTGAAAAATATAATAGTTTATAAAGTCATTTTAAAAAAATGACTTTAAAAACTATGACTTTTGAAGTTGTGTAGTGTAAACAACTTTAAAAGTAACAAGATTTTAAAGTCATTTGTTGTAAACAACTTTAAAACTCACTGGCTTTTATAGTCATTTATAGTAAATGACTTTAAAATTTCTACTCTAAATTGTTGCTACCATCAACCAAATCCCAATTGTGAATTGAAACTGTATTCACATATTTGTGATCGATATCTATTTTTGAGTATTGTTTAATATCTCTTTCTTTGACTGACACATACACACATATATGCATGTTTGAGAAATTTTTGCATGGTTATGGTGATGCAAAAAATTGTGGAAATAGTACTGGTGATGCCTGATTAATGATAGGATGCTACCAATAAGTCCCTTGACCAAAAAGGATATAGAATGGATAAAAAATTTCTGATCCAGTGATGAAATAGGTCAGATGATCTTCATGGTTTGATCTATCATAGTTAAAATAGTAACCTTGTGATGCTTAATCTATGATCAGAATAATGGATGGTAAGAAAAGTATAGATTTTACCACCAAGAATGATCAACCAACATTACACTAATCATAATGTAACATTATTTATTTTTAAATAGAAATTTACAAAGATTTTGAATTATGTAAAATAAAAAAGAAAAGAGAATATTGAAAATTTTAATTTTTGGAGTTCTAGAAAGTGAAACTTTTATAGAAATTAAATCAAGTGTTGAAACCTTAATATTGGATTGTACTTGAAAAAATGATTTCAATGATACTAAGTCTACTAAAATTGGAATTCGAAGAATAAGTTTTGATTTTCCTTAAATTTTTTTTTTTGGTAATTTCACTGAGTGTGCCTCACTTGCAGAAATTCGAGATTTGAGTAGTAGTCATCTCTTTTCTTATTGTAATTATGATGTACAAAGTAGTAAATAATATTTTAATTGTAATTTTAAAATTTTAATAAAAAGAAACTATTAAATAACTAAAGGAGGGGGTCATTTTGATAATGGCACCCCCCTTCCACCTAAGTGAATAGAAGAATAGACCTAGGTCTATTCTTAAACTCGACAGAAGAGAAAAATTGACAGGGCAGGAGAGAAGAAGAAGAGGAAGAAGAAGAAGAAGAAGGGTGGGAAGGAGAGCAAGAGAAAGGAGGAGAAAGGGGGAGGAAGAGTGGCTGCTAGTGACGAGTCATGCTGAGGAAGCTCAAACCTGATATTAGGAGAAAAAGCCTTTGACGACCCAGTTTTCCCATGCATTTTTAATTACAAGATCTAATTCCTAAGGCGGGATGCATCCCTATTTGAAAACCATTTTTATGAAAACCATGCAATGCAGCGAAAAATCTTTAGTTTTAAAACTCATTTTGAAAACCCCCAGTGTCATTTGCTTTCACAACAATCAAAGTAGTTTTTGAAAAACTTCAGAAATCATAAATGTTTTCCCACGTCTATCCAGTTACAGCACACAGCCCAATGTAAATAAATACAAATACACGTCCAAAGGGTAGAGTGTTTGCTTACATGTATGATTGTCTCCTTTTGATTTACTTGCTCGTAGCACTAACATAGGCGTCCTCTACTCGTGAATGGAGCTATCTTGAAAAATGTTAAGGATAGGGTGAGTATATACTATACTCAATAGGAGTCTATCACTACTAGTTTTGCAATGCATGCTATGTTTAAAATCATATGCTCTTTCAAACATGTGCATGTTCGAACAATCATGTTCAATATCGATATTAAAAACCACTGTTGAATTGAAGAATAGCATAATCCAAGTCGAAAGTATCATATATATCATAAACATAATGATATGCTTAGATGCTCAACTGAATCCAACTCATGGATATATGGTATGGTCGACCAACCTCATGTCATGCCATATGCAATGCACGTAAATCCTCAAACCATAGGGTCCAACTATGCCCACGACCTCGCCGCCGTGTGGTCCCTGGGTATCTAGGGACACAGGGTCATATGCCTCCACGGGACATATGACACTTCGACCCAGTGCCACGACACCAGTGGTAGCCCCCTGTACCACATGCAGTCGAAGCAGGGACATGCCCTTTTTGGGCGTGGTACCCATCCACCTAATAATGGTAGAGGCTGGAGGCCAACCCAAATCTCTCGGCATAGTGCCCACGAGCTTACCAACCCAAATCATATACAATCAAACAAGCAAAAACCACTTTTTCAAAACCTGTCCTCTTTGGGTCCCTCACAACTACCTACCCAGCGTCTTTTGGGCACTCCAGCATCTTTTGGTAACCCTCAAGGATATGCAATTTTTCAAGAACTCAATACTCACAAATCGTGCAATATATGCAATTGTTTGCAAAACATGTCTATGCATAATATATTTAATCACATGCATGCTGAATTCATTTATATGCTAAACAAGCCATAAAATAAGTCATGCTAAACAAGTCATATAATTTATCCTTAAAACATGCATTCAAAACAATCATGGCTCTTTTTAAAAGTCTAGTAGCGATAGAGCACCTACCTCAAAGTCTCCTGGAGTCGCGTCCTTTATCACTTCAACCCGTCCCTGGGTCTTATTTATAAACTCCTGGGTATAAATGGATACAAGGAGTCCTTATTAATTTCATTCTATTTAGACATTAGATCACTAGATCTACCTTTTAGGGTCCATGGTCCTTGCCTAATTTATTGTCAGACTAGATCCTATGATGTGGATCTACTATTCCATGGCTAACTCTGTAAATTGTCCTCTAATCCTATATTTAAAGTCTCATTGGGTTTGCATGTCCCAGTTCCCAGGACACCCATGCATTCTGGTTGAACCGCGACCGCCTCCCATGTGTGCGCGCCTAAAGGCCATGCCAGGGACTGCGTTTTGCGCGCGCACATGCACGCTCAAGCGACGCACTATGACGCGCATCCTGAATGGCATCGCATGGATGCACCTTTGGTGTAGCATGGATCGTCTCAACTCCCAGGGCACCCTGTGCATTCTGGTCGAGCTAGGACCCCTGCCGCATGTCGCGTGCGCACCCGAAGGCTACACCTAGGACAGTGTATGCATTGTCGTACATGCATGCCCAAGTAGTGCGCTATAGCATGCGTCCCAGTCAACGTCCTGTGAATGTGTCTTCGATGCAGGCGGGCCGCGTCTTGGTGCCCAAGATGCCCTGCACATCCTGGACGAGTCAAAAGCCTACCGCACGCTTGCGTGTGCGTGATGCTGGCCCCAGGGGATGTGTCACTCGTGTGCGTCATGGGGTGCATCCCGTGACCACTGGTTTTGGATGGGTTTCAGAGAAACCCGTCTTCTCCGGTTTCTACAGTATCTCTTAGCCGAAAAACACCTAGATTTGGCATGGATCTGGGCAGGGAAGAAGGCAAACTAAATAGGAAGGGGTGGGAGCTCACTTGGGTGGTCTGGGAGAGCCTATTGCCGGTGGTGCATTTTCCTCCATGCCTACCAGAAATTTGGATTGCTGGAAAACTCGAAGAAGGGGGAAACCCCATTGCCAAGACTAGAAAGAAGAGAAGAGAGGGGAATGGGGAGACGGGAATGGCTGGCCTGACCAAGGCCTGGCCATTGTCGGAAAATGCAGAGGAGCTGGGCTGAGACGAGTTTCCGATTTTGAGACTGGGGTGCTGTTAGGAGGGTTTTTGGAAGAGATTTGGAGGTGGAAGACGATAGGGGGTGCTGTTATCAAAACGGCCCCCTGCGTTTTTCGTCTTTTTCGTTTTTCTGTTTAAATTTCAGAACTGCCCCTGATCTTTAAATGGCCGTAACTTCTTCATACGGACTCCGTTTTTGGCATTGTTTGAGGCGTTGGATTCCATTTTTCAAGTAGAATCTAATGGTGCCATGTTTCCTCACAAATTCCTTATTTTACTATTTTAAATAAAGTAAAACATTCAACACATTCTATTTTTTATAGAATGTACAAAATAACGTAAATTGCTCGGGCGTTACATTATTACCCCCTTAAAAGAATTTCGTCCTCGAAATTCCATAAATTATCATCTTCAAGGTATTTTGTCTTTTGGATAACTTCTTGGTGAATGCATTCCCCCTTTAGGAATCAAATTTAGGCTCAACCTCAATTTATCATTTTTATTGTTCCTTCTCTAAGGCCTTACCTATAAGGGTCGCTTTCGCTGCGTACTCTGATGCATACTCCCATACATGCCAGTTTAACAATACTGGTTTCTAGCTGTAATTCATCTATCTCAAAATCCTTAGATGCTTATACTTTTCTCATCATGTATATGATAGTCTCCTCATAAGATCATGCTTCTTTATTCATGTATAAATTACTCCATACTTCTTTGAGATCATATGATCTTATTTCTCCTATTTTGAATATAGGATAATCCCTTTCATCTAGTGATCTCTTTCATCATCCACAAGTCCAAAAAAGTTACCTTCTTTCTATTGTGTCTAACTTTGCCTCTTACCTTTTATATTTGTCCCTAAGATACTTCAATAACTGACATGGTATCATGTGCTCTACAGCTAAATCCCTTGATTAACTTCGAATTTCAACTATCTGTCGTTTTCCAGATGTGACTTTATTCCTCGACCAAAGTTACATTCAAAATAAAATCATGAAAACCAATTAGTAGCATCTTCCATCGAGGACCTTATCATATACTGAAAGTAAAATGTCCTAACTCTATATCCAGTTTCATAACTATTGAACTCATTAAATGCTTTTCTCCATGAAGATTTTATCCAAACTCAAGTCGATTCATCATCATGGGTCAAATGTTCTCGTCTAGAGGCCTATCTCACTATTCACATCAATTTGTCATTAGGATTTTCAATAATGTTCCCATTTATGCAAAGCAAAAAGTCTCTTATTCATAACCGAGTACCCTTACTAGGTCATGGTTGAATCCTTTGTCATCATCCTCTTTGTCCTTTCTTTGCTTGATGGTTTTCTTCGTAACCTTTTAGTCCAAAAGTTCTATACTTAATCCAGTAGGGTTAGTCCTTAGGAAATTCCTTCAATTGATTTTTCGTACTTGGTATATGCTCATAACAACTAACTATTTGTCTAAAGGCAACGCAACATTAAATCCTCACCTTATAGTGTGCTAGCCATCTCACCTTTTCTCCTTCCATCCCCTATGTCAATATATTGTTCCATCTTTTATCAAGGCTTTATCGTCAACCATGCAGTCTGTATTGTCAAGAGGTATCCTCATAAGTAGTGATTTTCTTAATTCCTCAAATTTTACCTTTCAAGTGCTTCCTCATACTTAGCTTATAATGGCAGTTCTCGTTCAATAGCTACTATATCAAGTTATGCTAAAGCTGTTAAATCATCAAATTTGAAAAACAATTAGGTAAGCATGGAACATTTTCTTAGACATAGGAAGACTTTATTTGATTACCTATTGATCTCTTTCTAGATATATCTATGTCATAAGCTCAAGGGTCTCTAAAGTGTTCAATATCATTTGCCTTTCTTTTCAATCCAAGTCAACAGCATCTTTCAGACCCATAGTGATTTCGATGGTTTGTTATGGTATCTATTCGGGTTTGGAAAAATCTGTCTTATTGGTGGAGATCGCTCCTTATTTTTGCTTCTATCTCAGTTCTTACTGGATTTATTGTACTTGTAGCTCCTCCATGATGTGGCCTAATCAACTCCATGATTGTGGCCTAATCAACTGACCTCATACCCTCAAATGACTTAGTCTAATAAGTAACTTCTTTTAGGTAAAACTCATGTCCAAATACTTATAATATCCCTTTGAGTATATAACTTCGACTACTAACTCATAGATACTAACATACTTGATTAATTAGGATGGGATACCTTTATTTAGTCATTTTATTTAGTCAATAGTACTCTAAAGGTAATGACTAAATAATGGTCTTAAGATATTTGCTTTTCCAAATCTATGATAGCAAGACCTCAATTCGATCCTTGATGGTACCCTATTTGCTAAATGGACAAGTCACTGTCCCGGTTGAATTCCTTTTTCAATATATTTTATTGGCAAGGTAGGATATTATTAAAATTTTCCTTTTTATTGGATCATATTGGTGTTCCCCATAAGCTAATGGATCAGATAAGAATCTAATTGTAATAATTGATATCAAACCATTTGTAGCATTTAATTTCTAGTTGGTCACCATTCCTCTTCAAAAATTTCTTGTCGCATAAGCTCCTGAAATTCGATACTTTACTCAAGGTCTTAAACCCCATATGCTTTCTCTTTATTATATGCATTTACAATAACATCATCACCAACTCAATTATTATTATTCCTTCGAATTTGATTGGTTTATCTTCCCACTCGATTCCAGATGAAATATTTGTATGTATCTTCATTAGTCATGATCTTCTTCTTTTGAATATTCAATATTCATTGAATACTGGTAGTTTCATCTCTATCTCTTTCTCTCTTTTCTTCAAAATCCTCATTTTTGCCTGCCTAGATCAATGTCTTTTGTTGCATATAATTGATATTACATCTACTCCTTTACTTAACAAATATGATAAACTACATGCTTTCTCAGAAATTCTAAACTGTCTTAAGACCATTGAAATCCTCAATTGCCTATAGCCTCGATAAAATTCATACAATGTCTTAATAACGGCATTTACGTTTTGGTCATGCCATACTTCTCAAGTTCATGTTAGGATCAATCTATTATCATTCTTAGTCTTATCATCAAAATCTTTTGATAACTTGGTCGAATTCATTTCCTTATCATATTCATGTTATGTTTCTCTTATTCACATGATATGTCACTTGTATACATCTTCTGATTTGCTCCATAATACTCAGGTAGTTATTATTCGATAGCACTTTACTCTTCATAAGACTCTAATTAAGGTATCCAAAATTGAGCTAAGTCTTTTAGGATCCATACCTTTGTGATTTAGTACGAGTCATAGTTATCCCCTAGTATCATCTTGTTTGCTCATCCTTCTTAGATTATCATCAAAATCTTCTCAAAGTTTGTTCTTTTACATCCCCTATCATACTCATATCATATCTTGGTGATAGTGTACTCATATTCTGATATTCTTTATGATGGTAAGATAGCCATCTAGGTTCTTCGATGTCCTTATCTTTGGTGAGATTGATCTATTATAGGTTAGAACTATCCATTAACAAGTTCACTAACATCTTCATTCATCATTCATCATTCTCATCATAATCTAATTTATATATGAGTTTCCCTGTTTGCACCATTGCACAACAATCCTTGTTGATAAGATTTAAGCCATCAAATATCTAAGTATTTGCTAGGCCCATCTCCTTTTTCACCTATTTGTTTATGGTGAACTACCTTGTGCATTAATATTATAATCCTTAAATAGAAGTAGTCGTCTCTACTGCTCCTATTTATCCTACTTCTTCTTGATTTTCTCTATTGTCCATGACCCTTGGACATGCTGGACTGGTTGTGAAAGGTTAAAAACTGGGCTCTGATACCAACTGTGACGACCCGGGTTTTCTCATGCATTTTTAAATGCAAGATCTAATTCCTAAGGCAGGATGCATCCCTATTTGAAAACCATTTTTATGAAAACCATGCAATGCAGTGGAAAATCTTTAGTTTTAAAACTCATTTTAAAAACTCCGAGTGTCATTTGCTTTCACAATAATCAAAGTAGTTTTTGAAAAACTTCAGAAATCATAAATGTTTTCCCCAGGTCTATCTAGTCATAGCACACAACCCAACTGTAAATAAATACAAATACATGTCCAAAGGGTAGAGTATTTGCTTACATGTATGATTGTCTCCTTTTGATTTACTTGCTCGTAGCACTAACATAGGCGTCCTCTACTCGTGAATGGATCTATCCTAAAATGTTAAGGATAGGGTGAGTATATACTATACTCAATAGGAGTCTATCACTACTAGTTTTGCAATGCATGCTATGTTTAAAATCATATGCTCTTTCAAACATGTGCATGTTTGAACAATCATGTTCAATATCGATATTAAAAACCACTGTCGAATTGAAATACTGATGACTTAAAGAATAGCATAATCCAAGAGAGAGAGAGAGAGAGAGAGAGAGAGAGAGAGAGAGAGAGAGAGAGAGAGAGAGAGAGAGAGAGAGAGAGAGAGAGAAGTCAGATGCCACTGTTATGTATCCTGACCTTTATTAAGTAAAGATACTCAGAATATTTTAAGATAATAGCATGAGAAATGCAAACAATGGCTACCATGACCTAGCTAACTATGCAATACAAATCCTAAGGAAAAATGTCCTAAAGGTAACTTCATGAGGAAAACTAATAAATGGCTTTATCCCCTTAGGCTAAAGCCATTACATGCTCAAGAAAATAAGTGAAACAATACTACTACACCTAAGGGAATATAAACCCAAATAGAAGGAATGTTACACTTAGTCTAGAGTAGAATGGAAGCATCAACCAATCTACCTAAAACTCCCAAAACTAAGCAATAGGTGGTCCTAGTACACTCTTGATCACTTTGCATATGATAAGAATGACTTATAACACTTTTCTAGAAATAGGCATGAACAAGACGCAACACGACATACATGTAAGTTTACTAGTGAATGCTTTAAAATGTATCTATTGATTGTTGAATGCTAGTAGTTGCTTACATAAAGTTAAATTGTTTCAGTCATGTTTATATAAGCACAAATGACTATGTATATACATGTGCTATGTGATGGCTAGAATCATGCAAGTTAACATTGCTTAAAGTTATTGCATCTTTAGAATAATTTACTTAGTTTCTAGGTTTAGTTTTAGGAAAGCTTAATTTTAGAAATATTTATACTTAGAAAGTTTCCATTTTCATGCATGTTTCATTGATTTGATTTCAATTTGTTTGCCACTTATGTCATGTTGGTTTGTTTTCTTTAAATGAATTACATGGCCTTTTTTTTATCTCATTGTTCTAATAGCATTATGTTCCTATTTATAGTAGAGATGGAATAAGAACAATATCAAAATGAAGAATATGCTCAAAATGAAGTGCATGAACAAGAGGCCAGCATGAGCACTACTCAAAAGAGAAAGGGTAGAAGGCAAACAACAATGTAAAAGGTTATCAAGAGAAAGTCCAAGGGAATTAAAGAAACTATCCCATACAATAGTAGGGGCAAGAGATAGGTGAGAATGCAAGCTCTTATAGTAGTTTTCTTTACTCCATAGTAAGAAGCATAGTTCTTATCACATTTGAGGATTGGAGGCTTGTGTCATCCTCAACAAAAGATTCAATATGGGAAATAGTGAAAGTAGGTAAACATTAATAACATGTATTATATAATTTATAACATACCTTATTTTGAAACATAGTACTTTGTTGTGTACATTCAGATTGCCTTTGACATACCTAAGAAAAAGAAGATACGTGCTTTGTAAGGAGTTGGTGAGCAATGGAAAAAATGGGAGAACTACCTTGTTCGTAATTGCATAGCTCCATATGTCAACAATCCATCAATGTTGTACACATTGCCTGCCATTTAATCTAATGTCATTGACTAGGGTGTGTGGAATGCATTCGTACAGAATTGCACGTCTGGTGAATTGGAGTTTATGCACACAAATGATGTTTAATTTAATTAATTACATATAACATCTGATTATTGCACTTGATTACTTATGTACAAATATGTAGGCAAATAGTGCAAGAGGAAGAAAGGTAGCACCACCTGTCCAGGTTGGGTTACACTTGTTTAGAAGAGCACAAAGTAAGCATC
Source organism: Warburgia ugandensis (assembly GCA_035236585.1). Classification (NCBI taxonomy): domain Eukaryota; kingdom Viridiplantae; phylum Streptophyta; class Magnoliopsida; order Canellales; family Canellaceae; genus Warburgia; species Warburgia ugandensis. The sequence continues at coordinate 53,168,499 of CP141139.1, read as the reverse complement.
TGTGATAATTAATTTCTTTCAAATTAATGGTGCTATCATTATATATATTTTGTTCTTTAAGTACAGTGCCTTGCTTGACAGTAAAAGAAAACTGGGACTATGGAACCCATTGTTCACTTCATCCTTTAGAATATGGGACACTCTATGGGCCTTACTAGCTAAACATTCTCAAATGAAAGTACTACACAAATTGCTTCTTGCATTGTAAGTGGTTCCACCTGTCTTTCAATTTTATACAATTAATTAGATGAGATGATTATGTCTTTCTAAGTAAATTTTGTAGGACATTCTTACTCAAGAAAGACCAACTACAACAACTCTAAGCAACACTGCTGCCCACTAGGACATCCTGTATAGGGCTAAGGGCAATAAGAAGGACCACCCTAGTCAAGTTAGGGTCATGGGGCATCGTAGTGTTCCATCTAAACTCTTTGGTAAAGAACATTTATCTATAGTTCAAGATGAGGAGGCCTACAATGAGTTCGAGAAGAAAATAAAAATGCATATAGCCAGCCATGTGAAGGAGATTTGATGATAGTTTCTCCATCCCCTGCACCTAATTCTGGCAACACCCATGTACCTCATTCAAATGCTACCTTCAATTCTCCAACTGAAGAAGATCATGAAGGACAATCAGCACCCCTTGAAAAATAAATTCTAGCCAAGGAGGTATATATATATATATATATATAGACAAAATTGGAAAATTTCATTGTCCTTCTATAATAATTCTCTATCTCAACCTATTTATTGGACCTAAATTCTTGTCAAAATGTCATGGAAGTTAGTTCATGTTATGAGCATTAATTACCCATTTTTCATGAAATTAGTATGCCACCACATATTAAGCGAGTGTCCATTACCATGGCTTTGGATGCTAATACCAGCCTGCCTTTCCCTTTAAAATGAAAAATATTACGACCATTGGGTAAGTATTAGTCATTCCCATACAGTCCAAGGTATGTATCTTATCATACTACCTTCATCATCAATAATTTTAGCTAGAGACTTCAATTTAATTGTTTATTAACTTTACACAGTTAATCACAAACAACATGCTCCTTCTAAGTCGCCTGCTATTGCACCATCACCTGTTGTCATACCAATGGATCAAGTACTTGTATATATGTTTGTTTGTTTTTTTATTTTTTTATTATCATAAATTAGGTCATCTTCATTAATTAAAATTATTTAGCTAAATTTTTTCACATCTTTTACAACAATTATCTAAGGATTGTATGGCAGTCCCACCCAATACGTCATGATTCCTAGGGTTAATCTATGATCTCATCAATGAAGATAGGATAATTAACCCTGTATGAATCAAGGAGGGAGTGCTTGCTTAGGACCTTGTTGAATGCCACTTATGGAAAAGGACCTATTATGAGTTTGCCTATGAGATTAACTCAAGCACCCTCAGATTGCCTCCTACATGGGGCATATGCACATATTTGCTAATAAAATATTTGACATTACATGTTATATTTTCATGGTATAGGTAATAATTATATCTTTTATGCAGTTTCTTGAATGATGCAACTAGCCTTTTTGAGGGTAAGGGTACACTTTACTAATTCCTTGACCTCAGAATTGTTTGTGGAGCAGTGGAGCAATGGTCGATAGAGAGACATGTTCAAAATATTTTACTAAGCTTCTTCTAGTGCTTTGAGGGACATGGCTTAATGATTCCATACAACATCCGGTAAGTTTTAATTTTTTTATTTTCTTGACAACTTATTTTATACTTGGGGATTGTTAACTTTAATTATAATTAATATGACTATCTATATAGGGCTCATTGGATGTTGCTTGTTTTGGATGTACATGGTGGACGGACTTTCTTTTTTTATTCTTGTGGATCGCACATCCATCTCACCCTCGTAGAAATTATAAATAAGTAAGATTTTATTCTTTTCATGTAGTACGTGTAGATAAATAAATTGTTATTCATCTATAATGCATTTAAAATTTAAATTTGTAAAGTATGGTTAGAATAGGCTAATCTAACTGAGACTGTACAACCACCAAAACTCACTTGGAGGAATGTTAAGGTATAGACAATAGTTAATTACTCCATTTTATCACTAATTAAATATACAATATTACTAATGATATTTATGGATTCTTTTTGTTATCCTTGTTGCATAGTACTCTAGACAACAGTCTAATTGAGAGTGCAAGTATTATCTACTCAGATACATGAGGACCCTAATATTCAATGGTGTTGGTGTCTCCTAATTAAGAAAGGTAAGATACTCTTTACTTTTTATAATCTTATATATTTTCCATAGTTTTTTATGGATCCAATTAAAAGAATGTGATGTGAATTAAATATGTTGTATTACAGGTTGCTATGCTTTCTGAGTGGGCAAACAAGAAGAGTTACTCCAAAGTAAACCTCAATGAAATATAAAGAAAATAGGCTAAGTATGTACTAAGTTTCAATTAGAACACTTAGAGTAAATACATGTGTAAAGTTCATAATAAAGTATATTTTTTATTCACATCTATATGTTCTTTTAGTTTTCATTATTTCCTTGTGAATATATATATATATTAAGCGTTGAATGAGTGGAGAGTGTCAGAGTAAATGATTATGGATGAAATGAATTTAGAGCTTGTAAATGAAGTGAATATGGTGGTTGGTTTTCAATATATTCATTGAATTAAATAACTTTTATAGAATGATGAATGAGGGTAACTTAGAGTGTGAAAGTAAATTTGAATGTGTATAGAATTACAAATGAAGTGAATGTGGATGTTGTAGTCAATGCATGTGTTGTGGTTTCTTTTATGAAGTATTTTCAAGATATATGTGAATGGACAATGATGAATTTGGATGTATTGTACCAATGTGAAAGTGAATGTATGTTTGTTTTTCATGTGTATAAAGATTGTAAGAAAATTTTATCAAGTATTATATTGAATGTATACAAGGGGTAGTCATTGCAATGTGAAAATGATAGGGAAAAAAGGAGTTTTGAAGTCATTTAGACCTAAATGATTTCAAAAGTTCTGGGATTTTAAAGTCGTTTAGGTATAAACAACATCAAAAGTGCCACGCTTTTGAAGTCATTTAGGCTAAATGACTTCAAAAAGTTCTAGAATTTTGAAATCTTTTAGATCTAAATGACTTCAAAAGTGCAAACTTTTGAAGTCATTTAGATCAAGATGACTTCAAAAGTTCTGAGCTTTTCAAGTCATTTAGGTCTAAATGACTTCGAAATTCATGGACTTTTGATGTCAGCTAGATAGAAGTCATTTTTTAACCAACTTCTATTATCATTTTTTACTTACTTTAAATGCCTCTTGTGTAGTAGTGAGCCTTGGAAACAAGATATCTTCCTAGGATTGACTCATGATTTTACTTCTATGAATTAAGAAATTAATGAAAGATTATATGGACTTGCACATTGGGTATCATGAGTGTATCACTGACACAAGGATGCATACAATAAAAGTGAAAGAAGAATCATAGCTGGGTGTCTTTTGAGATTTTATACCTTTTATTCTAGGTGGCTTACATTTACTAAGAGTGTTACAAAGCTATTGGGAAAGGGCCCATGATGAGTATTATATATATATATATATATATATTACCACCATGCTTCATTTTCTAGTTTGGATTAGTTGAGGCAGTATATTTTATTAGAAATTAGAATTAATTCATTTAGGAATGAGATATTGGAGTTTTGGCTTTAAAATGACTAATTTATGTGTTTTTATTGTAGGATTAATCTTAGCCATTAGGTTAGTTATACCGAGATCTAATTGTGGAGATCTAAACATGATAGTTAAGATTGAGCAAAGAGAATCTCAAATCAAAACACTTGCACTTTCCATTTTAGAAATTTTGTAATTTGGGACATTTCTAATTTGAAAAGTTTCCTTATCTCACTATTACTTTCCTAATTGGAGACTTTTCTAATTGGACACCTTCCTAAAAAGCAAGTTTCCTATTGTTTCTCTTAGCTAATCACTTCTTTTACTGAAATAAAACACTTTCCAAATCATAATTGGAAAGTTTGACTACTGCTTGACCAAATGAAATAAAAATCCTATTTTGAACTATTTTTACATGGTTTTGGAAGGGTTTCTATTTAGGATGTTTTTAGAAGAAAAATAAAGGTTTTGGAAGGTAAAAGGAAATGGAAGTAAAGAGAAGAAGAGTTAAGAATGCCTCCTTGGACAATTATTCTTAAAAGGGGAGACTTTCTTGGTTATTCATGAAGTCTTTTCACAAAAAAGAAAAGCTGACCTCTCTATAAAAGCTCAAAAACACCCCACTTAAATTAGTTGTTCTTGTTGCTCCTTGAACCATAGAAGACTAAAAAAATGTCCTAGAGGAGAAGAAGATGAGCAATGGAGAGTTCGTCAACCATTGCTCATGGATTGTCCATAATGCATGACTAATCTAAAAGTTTTAGGATTGAAAGCAACAAAAATATGAGTGCCTATGTTTCTCTTTCAATTTTGTAGTTTTTTTTTTATAATTAATGTATGAATGATTTCATGATGAGAGGTTATTTTAAAAATGGCTTTAAGGTTCTTATTTCACTTCCATTCATATACTTATAATTTAGATGAGATGTTCTTCAAATTGTTTTTATGTGTGAAAGAATGCTTTCTCGGATGGGTTGTTCTAGGATTAGATGAGTGATGTTTGTTCTTCAAACCTTATCCTTGTAGGAATACAAGATCTATTATTATATTGGCTAAGTACAAAGGGTTGTTGAACCATAGGGGTGGAATAAATTTTCCACCAAACTAGAGAAGTTTTATTTTTTGGACTTAAAAATGAAACTAGACAAGATTTAATTTTTGTCCAATTACCTATGAACAACCTACTAGTATTTCACAATTGGAGACTTTCCTAATTAGAGAGTATCCTACATGATAAGTTTCCTATTCGTTCTTGAAAAGAAGAGAGTTTCTTTAGTGATGGTTTGGGTAGGACAGAGACAAATGACAAATGTATAAAGAGTAGTAGGTTGAGATTGGTGAGTAGTGGTCACTAGTAGGTCCAATTTTCTGCTCAATTTTGTAGGTTGCTAGATAGATTCATTGCATCCAAAAATTTGTAAAAAGCACCATTTCATACTAATGCGTTCTAAGTAGTACTTGCAAGCGCACAAATCAAAGTAGTATAATTTCATGCAAGTGAGGTAGATCCCATGAGGAATCTCACATATTTATATACAAATGGAATCTTATTTAGATTAATTATCCTAGCCAAAATAGATTAGATTGTGATTTAATCTACGAACTAAAAGGACATGGAATTAAAATCAATCATAAAATTAGAACTTAAACTAAAAGGAAACTTTCTAAATATATATATATATATATATATTTAAATTTAAGATTAGAAACTTCTAAGAATGGAATTAGAAATGTTCTATAGCTAACATGCATTCAAGAAAGGAAACTAGTTTAAAACTTCTAAAGTGAATGTAGAAACTTCCTAAAAAATAAAACCTAATCTAAACTTCAAATAGACTTAAGCAATGAATATAACAAAATCTAAACATCATCAATGAGCAGTAATGAATTCTAAACATCTAATTAATGTGCTTAATGAAATAAATCTAGTCTAAATATTTAAATAACATGAGCAATAAATCAAAGAATGCATAAAACTAAGGAGAGGCCACATAGATCAAAGGAGAGTATGCATGAAACATAAACTTTTTATTGCATGTAAAAGCTTACAAGAAAGGTACTATAGTATTCAATGGAACTTAAACTTGGAAACATGCTACAAAAGCGTACAATATTCAAGATGATGAAAATTAGCTCTCTTACTTCAAACTTCACTATCTAATGCAATCCAATGCTCACTCTTCAATGGCACACATTTGAATCAATGGAAGGAGCCAAAGAAAGAGAATGAAAGTAAGTTGAATGAATTCTAATGAACAAGCAAAGAAGATGAAGCATGATGATAACAAGCAACAAAGTAAAGCAAGCAAATAGAGAAAATAAAAAAATAGCTAACTTAGAATAAGATGATCCGAAGGCTACTCTCTCTTAGCTATCACTATAAGAGATTGATGGCCTTTAGATGAAGGAGAACTAGGGCAAAAGTAGAATTAAAATAAAGAAAATCAACCAGGTATCTTGTGCATGAACCAAAGGAACAAGATTGTTGCAAAGAGATAAATAAGGATGGGTAAAAACCAACTTGGAAATTTCATTGAAAGTTTTACGGATGTGTTAAAAAGCCATAAAGAAAGCTAAGCAAAATTGCATGGAAACCAAGATAACTCAGCAAGAATACATCTAAAGCCAACCCTGAAGGAGGTGTGGATTTCCTTAGATGGGAATAGCATTTAGAAGCTCTCCTTTTTGTATAGATTTTCACCCTTCTAAAGAGATAATTTTTGCTAATCTGTATCCTAAGGAAGATATGGAATGATCTTGATCCTTACTTGAACTTTGAAATGATGGAAAATAGGTCCCAATCTCTCTAAGTTGATCTGGATTATCATTTACCATCTAAAGCGATTTGGACTATTGGATCATTCTTATAACACCTACAAAAGATTAAAAATACTATTTAGTATTTAGAAAATTATGATAAATCATGTACTTACCCTAGATTAGCTTCTGCACTTGCAAAAGATCAAAATGTTAGATTATCAGTTTAGAAATGCATATGTCATGCATTTTGGCAAAACCTAGAATAATGTCCTATGATCTATGATGCCTGTACTGTTGATTGGGTACTTTTCATATACAATTTACTACTTATCATGTACTATTAATTGTAGGTACTCATGACTCCATTTAGAATATGCAACAAGCTCTTAAACCCCTAGGTGACCCTCAGTGAATGAGTTAGGCCTGGAAGGGTTTGTAGAGAATATACCTACAAAATTCAATAAGGCTAAGTTCCTTAATTTCTCTCATAGAATTCTCATCCATTAATACTCTATTGGCTTTAATAACTTAATAAAGATGAATAAAAAATTCTTCAAGTTACCCACATGCCAAAGCCATTTTATTATAGTTATATCTTGGAATATAATGTGTGTGCATGCTAAATAAGTCTGGACTTATAAATAGAAATGCTTATACTCCATTAAAAGAAGACGATGAGCTCAATTTCTCACTAGTATAAACTCAGAAATGAAGTTCTCATAAAAGATAAAGAACTGTGATCTCTAAGAATGAATGCCATTAACATGATCAGAAGGAATAGTTCACCTTAATTCCTTAATAATTATATCATCATTAAGACTATATTCCACCTTGAGATTAATAGGACTTTAGATGGGAAAAAACTTAGATTTAGGGTCAATTTTAAAAGAAAGGGTAAAAGGATTCAAATGTTTCAAATATGAGTAGAGGTCTTCAATAAATGTTGGACAACTTTTCTTTTGAATGCACTGAAGTGAATATCTCTTCTATTTTTCCATATGTCTTCATTCACAACTTTTCTTTTTCTTTTCTTACAATTGAATGAAGGATTTTTCTATATAAATATTTTAGTGTTTTCATTTCTTGGACTTTTTCCATTTTTGAACTTTTTCTACCATCTTTACTCATTTTTGAATGATAGATAATGGACATTTAATTGGGTTTCTAGGTTAACGTAGATAGGTTTAAAAAATAAAGGGCTTACCAAGAGTCTTAAAGGTCTAACTAATGGTATAATATATTGGGCAAGCTTTATGTCTTTGGGCAAAAACAATGGTGGCCTATATCATTCCTAGGTTTCTTAAAGCATATTAGATTTGATAAATGTTTAAGAAAGTTAGTACTCCCACTGGTGATTCTTAACAATTAATCAAAATAAATATATTGAGATATTTTAAAATTGATGTTTGCTAAAGAAGATATGGAATTACATATAACCATAAAAAAGATGATAGTCTCTAATACTCACTGGGTATAGGTCTCCATTGATTTTCCTCAAGGTCTCTGAGTCATACCGTCTATCTTTCTAGACTATGCACTGTGTGTAAGTGTTTTGAAACATATGACTCCTATATTCTGACTGAGTAATGCAGAAAGATGAGACTAAAAATTCTGGGTTGCCTCTCAGCAAGCACTAAGTTTAACATCTTCGGCTAAACATACAAAGTTAGTAAAGTGATGAATGCATTCCAAACTCATGATGAATGCAGATGTCATGGAACACACAATGGTGGGTCCTGATAAATAGAATCCTCTAGTAAGGTCTCCTCCTTAACCTTTAACCATTCACTTTGAAAATCTCCCCATCCTTTTCGATCTTGACTGCTCCATAAGGATAAATAAAGCAGGCAATGTAGGGTCCAGTCCATCAAGAAAGAAGCTTGCCAAGAAAGAGATGCATCCTAGAGTTATATAAGAGGTCCTTTTGTCATGGTGTGAAGGACTTATGCAAGGTGTGCTTATCATGATGAGCTTTCATTTGGTCCCTTGTATATTCTCACGGTTTCATATGTATCTTTCCTAAGTTCATCTATCTCATTGAGTTTGGAACTTTCTATGGGTCCCATCACTATCTAAGTCAAAACTGAATTTTTTAATGGCCCGATATGCTTTATGCTAAAGTTCAATTGGGAGATGACAGTCCTTTCCATAAACCAGATGGTTAGGTGACATGCTTATAGGGGTTTTGAATGTAGGAAGGTAAACCCATAATGCATCAATAACCTTAGTGAATAGCCTTTCCAACTAGGATTAACTATCTTTTTTAAGATCCACTTAATTTTCCTATTAGACACTTTCACTTGTCCACTAGTCTGAGAATAGTATGGGCTAGCAATTTTTTGTTTCACACCATATTTCTTCTTTAAATTTTCAAACATTATTATAGAAGTGTTTTTCCACATCATTAATAATGGATCATGGAGTACCAAAGCATGTAAAAATATTTTCCTTCAAAAAATAGACCACCACTTTGTGGTCATTGGTCTTACATGCTATGGTTTCCACCCATTTGGACACATAGTCCAAAGGAATTAAAAAAAGGTATAATAAAGTTGATGCCCTAAACATCAAAAGGCTCAATGATAAGTATTCAATTTTATAAAAAAAGGTACCCAATTAGTATCTCATGTGTTATAAATTATAGGCATTATTCTAGGGTTTTTCTAAAAATTCATAATACTTGCATTTCTAAGCTAGTGATTCAAAAATTTGATATTTGGTAAGTTCAAGAGCTAATGTAGAGTAAGTATATAAATAATCACAATTTTCTTAGATTTAATTAAGGTTTATAATCTTTTGTAGGTATCCAAAAGATGATCCAATGGTTGAGATCAATTAAGATGAGAATTAAGGATCAAGATAAAAAAAGAACCAAGACTTAAAATTTTATCAACTCAAAGCTTAACCAAAGTTCAAGACCATCCTAGGGAAAGCAAAAAAGCAATTGAAAGACGTAAAGGTGATTAGAAAGAATCCATGCAATTCCACCACCTTTGCATGAGAATTGGAGCCATGCACGTAAGCCATCTTATCTAGACAAGCCATGCAAGCCAAGGGACTAAGCCATCAAGCAAGGAGCCATTAATGTAAGCCATGAAGCCATCTTATCCAAACCACATGCAGTCACACAATTGGATGAAGAATTCAAGTCCATGTTAAAAAGCATGATTTTCCAAGGGATAATTAGAAGGATTTGATGGAGATTATCCTACAGTAAGATGTGCATGCATGGTAGACCAACATGAAAGAGTTCTTGAATTCTATTTTTTCTTTTTCTTCCTTTCTTTTGTCTCTATCTCTCCATCTTTCCTTATCTTTCTGTAACAACCCCCTCTCTTTCTTCCCATTTTCCTTCTATCCTTCCTTAGGTGCTCCTCTTCAAGCTTCAAAGCATTCTACCTTGGCTGCTTCACTTGTGCTCCATAGCTCTTTCAAGTTTAGCACTGTTTATTTTATTTACACTTCAATTCAAGGTTGGTTTTCATTTATTGTTTCTTTATTTACCACTTTGTTTTGGGTGCATCTTTCTTTCCTTGTCTTTCCTTTGAGTTTTGCTTTCAAGTTACTTAGTTTCTTGCTTAGATTTCCTTGATCCAAGGCCATTCCCTCTTACAGTGACAACTACGAGAAAAGTAGAGTTTAATCATTCTTGTTTCCTTTCCATTGTTTCCTTATTCCTTGCTTTGTTGAGATCTATCTTTGCCCTTGTTCATTCCCATCTTTGTGCTCTTGTTCTCTATTTGGTTTCACGCATGATATTTTGCAATAAGTTATGATCATTAGATTGTATTGAAAAGTGTTTAAGCTTAGATTTTGGGTTGAATTTATAGTTGAAGGGTGCATATAATTTTTGTTCTTAATCTTATGTACATGCACCACTTTTTTATGTACTTTTTACTTCAATGAATCCAAGTATTTGAGGAGCAATCTTCTTGGTTGTCTTTAATATTGATTGTTATTCTTCATGAATAGTCAGCAGCATGTCTCTTTCCATGTTTCAAGTTCATTTAGCATCACGCGCACCATGCCAATATAATTTTTACTTCAAATTTCATGGGCATCTTTCATAGGTTTATATATCTTATTTTCACGATTTCTTTTGAACCCATTTAGCTTCTTACTTTATTTACTTAATGCATTACTTAGTTTTCATGTGCATTAATTCAAAATTCATGCATACTATCCCATTTCCCACTCCTTAAACCATGTGCACAACTCCATGGGTCAGGCACATGGTGATTGAGTGTGTTTCCTTAATTGATTGATTGTCTTTTGATTAAATATATTTTAGATTTCTTTATTTAGTTGCTTATATTGTAGAGTAGTTTATTTAGTTTTTAATTTTTGTTTTAGAAATTTTTATTTTTTAAAAACTTTTAGGTGTATGAAATTTTTAATTTAATTTTAGAAAGTGTTATCTTTTAGAAAGTTTTCCTTAGATTAAATTTCCTAGATTAGGTTATTCTAGTTTTGTATTAGTTTCTTTTATTGAATACATGTTAGTCAAGAGAGTTTTTAATTCCATTGAAGATCTTTATTTTTGTAAAGTTTCCACGTAGTTCATGTTTCTAATTTAATCCATGTTTCCTTTTCCCAGTCATTTACATTCCTAGTTTAAATCAAATCCAATCTTTCTTTGGGTAAGATAAGTGGTTTAAGATCTGATCAACATACAAATTCATGAGATTCTTTATGGGATCAACCTCTGTAACATGAAAATAACTACATTGATTCACATGCTTGTGAGTAGTTTTATTGCGACACCATGTTTTTTGCATCATATCTGCATATTTTGATAATTATTCACAAATTCTTTATTTTTTGCAAGGGGAATTTGGCAAAAGGAGCAGCGGCGATCCTAAGGGCTAAGCCTTTATTGGCATGCTTAGTATTTCCTTGCTTTTCTAGATTAGGGTTTTCTATTTTTTAGAGGACTAGTAGTGAGGCCTCATTATAATATTAATTTAATAATTTATTTTAAATGGGTTGTAATAATACAGGCCAAGTGTGGTGTATGGTGGCCCACACTTGATCTTCATTAGAAACCCCACTGTAAGTTCCCCTCACTCTCTTTTATTTTCTTAGTGTAGTTGCATTTAGTGTAATTTAGATTTTGGATAGTAGTGTATTTCAAATAGATTAGGGTCATTCATTATAACATGTCACATCTTATTCAGGGATGTTGTATGAGATTGCACCTAATGAATAAGGGTTATTCTGAGCTTAGCTATAACTAAGGTATGGGATATCTAGTTATAGTGTTTTGTCTGTTAAGGTGTGGACCCTTTGTTAATTGCATATTGGTAGGCATTAGTTTCCTTTCCTTGTAATTATATTGCAAGCTTACTTGCTTTATACTGGATGCTTACATTGATAGTAAGGGCCCCATAGGTAAGGACTCGATTTCATCACCAGATCCTTGGCCACCTAGGTTATCAAATTAATTCCTTGTATGTTCATGATCCTAGCCTTGAATCTTAATTTAAAATCAAGTAGCAAGAGACTTAGGGTTTTGAACTCATATGACCCTTTTAGAAGGAAGAGATCTATTGTCACTCTAGTGGCTTATGAGTATCACGGTTATAAATCTCAGTGATTTTGCCATTCCTTTCATTTATACTTTTGAGATGTAACACCTCCTTAAATATGAATTATATTAACTACTTTAGAGTAGAACCTAACTAGTAAGCAGTAGTGGAGCTTGGATAAAAGGAGGAGATATTTAGATCTAGGTCTAAAAGTGACCATTCTACACATAATCAACAATGATCAAATCAACTCGCTAGAGAACTATTTAGGGATTGTTTTTCCATCATTTAGAGTGAGGAGTAACATATAGTTATGTTCCATCATTTAGTTAGGATTTTAACTTAGTGCATGCAAGGTCATCAATCTCAGAACATAGAATTAGTACCACTTGCCCTCAAATTGAACATGAGATAAAATAAGTGGTTTAAATAAGATCTAATTAACATATAAATTTGTGAGATTCCTCATGGGATCAATCTCTTTTATGTACAAACCACTTGGTTGATTCATGTGCTTGCAAGTAATTATAAAGCTACACCACTCAATAATTAAAATGGGGTTCAAAGGCATCACATCTGTTTTACCTAGGCTCCCTTACTACTGACATCTTGCACATGCTATGCAATAAGCATGCAAATCTCCAATGATGGTAGGCTAGTAGAAATTGCACCATAGAATTTTTGTAACCATTTTCTTTACACTGAACTAGCCTCCACATGCATGGTTATGGCAAAAGGAAATGATTTGATGATGCTCGCTATTTGGTATGCAACTCTTAATTACCTAAATGGGATAATGTGTAAATAAATACATATCATCCCATGAGAAGTGTTTGACCTCGGCAAGAAATCTATGCTTATCTTGTTTGGACGAATGATCTGACATCTGATGAGTGATGAGATTGTTTACAAAGACAACTGGGAGATAGCCATCAACTATTCATTTGGAAATGACACAATGATAGGGGACTTGTTAGTGGATTGAATGACTAACCTACACAAATGATATGCTACTACATTCTCGGTGAGCCTCTATTATCATAGATCTGCATGTTAAACTCTTGTAGCAATAAAATCCATCTAATGAGCCTGGGTTTAGCATCCTTTGTGGAAAGAAGGTACTGCTAGAAATTCTTTCTTTGTAGTGGAATAATTGAGTTGTGAGTCATTCAATGTTCTACAGGCATAGTAGATCACATGGGAAAGTCTATCTACACACTATCCCAAGATAGCATCAATTACATAATCAGAGGCATCACACATAATTTTGAATGATGTACTCTAATTAGGTGGTTGAGTATTGAGAGTAGAGGTGAGTTCTACCTTGATCTGCTCAAAAGCTCAAAAGCAGTCTTCATTAAAGTTAAATGTATCCTCTTTAGCAAGAAAGTTGCATAAGGGCATGGATATTTTGCTAAAATCTTTAATGAAGATCCTATAAAACCTAATGTGGCCAAGAAATGAATGAATTTCCTTTACCATCTGAGGAGGCTAAAGGTCAGTTAAAACTACCTTGACTTTATTAACCTCTATCTCATTAGCTGAGATCACATGACTTAAACAATGCCACCTGTCAACATAAAGTATCTTTTCTACTAATTAAACACTTAAATTTTCTCCTAGCACCTAGCAAGCACTCACTTTAGATGGTGCAAGCATTCATTGAAAGATGATACAAATACTGAAAAGTCATTCATGAATAATTTTAAGAATCTCTCCACCATATTAGATAAAATTATTAGCATACACCTTCGGAAAGTAGCCGAAGTATTACACAATCCAAAGGGCATAAAGCTATAGGTGAAGGTCCCAAAAGGGAAAATGAAGGTAGTCTTCTCCTAGTCCTCAGATGCTATAGGGATTTGGTTATAACTAGAATAACCACCAAGAAAGTAATAATACTTTTGGCTGGCTGAACTTTCTAGCATCTGGTAAATCAAAGGACGAGGAAAGTGATCTTTCCTCATGACCAAGTTCAGTTTATAGTAATCAATATAAACTCTCCACTTAGTGGTCATGCAAGCGAGATTAATTTATTATCCTCATTACGGACTACCATGAATCTAGATTCTTGGGTACAACTTGAACTGGCTAACCCAAGTGCTATAAAAAATAAGGTACATTATGCCAACATCTAGCATTTTAAGCACTTCATGTCTAACAACCTCTTTCATGTTGGTGTTTAGTCTTCTCTATATTTCGCTAAATGGTTTAGTGTTCTCTTCAAGATAAATTTGATGCATACACATAGAAGAGCATCGCTTTAATGTCCACTATAGTCCACCCTAAAGCTGTCATATGTTCACATAGATTATTAAGTAGCTTTCATTCCTCTTCTTGATTTAGATCTGCGGCAATGATCATATGCAATGATTCATAGAGTCCTAAGTAAGAATATTTCAAGTTATCAGGCAATGGTTTTAGAACTAGAGTGGGTGATTTATCAATTGAAGATACTGGAATAGATTGGATTAGGGAAGAGGTTCCACTTGTGGTCCCCATTTAGATGTATCCATGATTGGTGCATCATCTAGGACACCATTCACTTCATCTATGGATATGTCTATGTTAATATTAAGATTAAATGTGTAAGACAAGCCTCAAGTGGATCTAAGGTAGAGGATGGTGAAAAAACATCTTGAATTAGACCTTCAATCATGTTGACTATGAAGGAGTCATCAAGGTTTAGATGTTGGTGATCGACATTATAAACATTAAGTTTTACTTTCATGTTGCCAAAAGAAAGTTTCATCATAGAATTTTGACAGTTGATGATGGCATTGGATATTGTCAAGAAAGGAAGTTCAAGAATAATTGAGATTTAACTCTGTAATGTGGTGTTGGTTGGCTTTACTTCACCAAGCCTTAGTTGCATGTGGATAGATCATGACATCATGTTCACACTAGCTCTAAAAGTGCCCTATCAATGACATAGTCTCCAATAACACATGAAATAGTAGGACAACCTAGATCCCTAAACTTTGGAATGGTATTATACTAAAGTAAAGAACTCACCTACTCTGTGAGGAAGACATTCTTTACATTTAGCTTGTGCTTTTATGTGCATGACTCTTTGAGAAACTTAGAATAGGAAGGGATATCCTTGATTGCATCGAGCAATGGAATATTAATTTGGACATGGTTGAATATGTCCATTATCTCATGAAAGTTGGTCCCTTTCTTTGCCTCATTCAAAACCCAAGGAAATGAGGCCTTAGGCACATATAATGCCTCCACTATGCGTGGATCAGAGGGAGTTGGAGATTTATGTCCCTTCTCCTTCACCTTGATCATGGCTTGGTCATCCTCCTCTAATTTATTCTCAGTTTGCCCTACATTGTTGTCTATTTGACATCCACTCCTAAGGGTAGTTTTGGGTTTGGCTTATTT
This sequence comes from Warburgia ugandensis, assembly GCA_035236585.1. Classification (NCBI taxonomy): domain Eukaryota; kingdom Viridiplantae; phylum Streptophyta; class Magnoliopsida; order Canellales; family Canellaceae; genus Warburgia; species Warburgia ugandensis. The sequence continues at coordinate 53,153,158 of CP141139.1, read as the reverse complement.
AGGTGGTCTTTATGAATTAGAAGTGGAGCCTTTTTCAAACTGCACCCTAAGGTTTGAGATTGGCTGTCAAGGGAATGCTCTCTTCAGTCCATGATTAAGGGTACTAGACAACTTACTCATTTACATCTCTAGTCTAGTAATAGCTTGGGAATTGACATTGGAGTTCTGTCAACTCTGATTCGGGAGAGGGGTTATGGCTTGTCTAGTTTCATCCTGGTGTTTAAAAGTTTTCTCTATAAACCACTATATGGTTTCTCAAATGTTGGTTTCTTAAGTTCATAAGAAAACTATTGAAAATTGGAAGGCTATTCGGGAATTAAAACTCTAGGGAAATTTGGAGCAGGGGGTTCATAGATGGACCTCCTTGGTGAGTGTTCTTAGACCATGAGAAATTGAGATGCCCAGCCCATCCTAGATTGTAGGTCTCAAAGTAAGAGTTGTTGCTAGGATTGCAATATGCATTCATAGAATTTTCTTATTCAAAATGATATTTAGGGTACACATGATTAGGTGGACAAGCTGACGATAAGTGTGCCAGGCTAGAACAAGTAGAACAAACCACCCGTGGAGGTTTGATAATCACACTTTTAGCCATGAAGGCATCCATTCTCTAGAACATGGTATCAAACTTTCCATTCATTGAGCCAAGGAGTCTAGTTTATGGGACACATATGGGGTTATTCCTATTTCATAGAGACATCCTTCCCTTAGAGGCTGGGAATTTTGATCTCGTTGATTTGAATAATCCCATTGCTAGGAAATTTTTGCTAAGGTTTCAAAGAATTCCTAGGCCTCTATCTCATTTTTAGTCATGAGGGCCCCTCTACTAGTAGTATTAGTGATAAGTATACAATTTATATAGAAAAATCACCCAATTAGTTGCTCATGGGTTATAACTTATAGCATTAAATTATGGTTTTTGGTTGAAAATTATAGCACATGCATTTCTAACCTAATATACCAAATGTTTGATAACTTATAGGTTCAAGGTAGGTATGTGAATAATCAATTTTTTTTTGTTTTGAATTTAAGTAGTTTTTTTTATCTTTTGTAGGAGTCAAGATGATAATTTGTTGGTCGAGATAGATCGAGATGAAAAATAAAAATCAAGATCAAAAGATAGAGTCAAAGCTTAAATATCATCAATCCAAAGTGAAATCAAGGATCAAGGAAAGCAAAGGATAGAATTGGAGAAGTCATAGGTGGCTAAAGTGGGCCCATGTATAAGCCATGCAGAGTCTACCACATTTGCATGGGATCCACTCAAGCCATGTAAGTCATGAAGAAAGGTAATAAGCTAAGAGAGCCATGAAGCCTAGCCAAGCCATCAAAGCCAAAGGGGTGAGCAATCAAGCCAAGCCAAATGAGCACTCAAAGTAAGCCATCAAGCCATTCAAGCCAAGCTTTATGGAAAGCCATGATTTAAGGAGAATCCAATGCATAAGTCAAATAAGTCATGCTCTTTAATTGCCATAATTAATGGAATAATTATGGCTCATTATTTTTCTCTCGTTCTATCATTAATTGTTCCCCTCTTTTCTCACCCATCCCACCTACCACATCATTTATTCCATAGGATTCTCCATGAATGGGAGAAAAATGGAAACATCACCCACCTCTTTTCCCACAATGTTCCCTCCTTATGATTACCCTAAACAACCACCACACCTCATCCTACCCATTCATCCTTTTTCCAACCTCATCCCACCATTATTTTTCCCTTGGACCACCTTATAATGAGTTCAAAACACTTATGTATAGCCCCCATGAGGGCTTCCACGAATTTTGAAGATAGTAGGGGGCATCTTCCTCCATCCCTTCTCTTCTCCCTCTCCAAAGTCCAATGCAATCATCCTTGGAGCTTGCCATCTTCTTCTAGCATTCCATGCCTCCTCTCTTGGGATTATGATCTTCGTTTAATGGTTGAATTCTCTTTGAAGTTAAGGTTAATTCCTTGTCTTTGTTCCTTGTTTTGTTGCTTTTGATTTGTTGTTGTTTAAATCTTAAGTTCATGTCTTATTTTCCTTTTGTTACTCAGTTTTCCCAGCTCAATTGATCTTTGTTTAAGCCTTAAATCCTTGATCAAAAGGTCATTAATCTCTTGTAGTGACAACCAAGAGACATTGAATCTTTGGATCACGGTATTTGGCTTCTTAAGTTCCTTAAATTCATTGTTGTCCATTGTCTTCTTTCTCATTGTTTCTCCATCTCTTTCTTTAGATCTCTATTGAGCACTTAAATTTTTTCTTGGATTGTATAACATAGAAGCTAGAGGAGATATTTTAGAGTGTGTAAGCTCATTGGAGTGTGCATACACTCCATGGAGAGTGTGTACCACATTTGTAACAATCTTTCACCAATAAAATTCCATTTCTTCTCATGTTAGTGATCTTGAATGTGGCCCAATATACATGTATGTCTTAATTTCTTTAAATCTTGCTTTTCATGGTTATGATTCAAGCTCTTACTATTCAATAATCCATGCACACCACTTGTCTAGTTGTATCCATAGGAAAGTTTCTAAATTTATGTTTGTTTAACTTTAGCATGCTTTCACATTTCATGTTTACATTTATGTTAAGTTTACCTTCTTAGTTTAAGATAAAAATCACTATCTTTGGCTAGGTTAAATAGTTTAAGTAAGGACCCATTCATCACACAAACCATTTGATTCCTCATGGGATTGACTTCACTTGCACACCTATACTACAACTAATTCATGCACTTGCAAGTTTAACTTAAAAATACACAACAAGTTTTTAGTGTCATTGTTGGGGAATCGTAATGGATTCAATAGTGGATCTTAACTTGGATTATTTACCTCTAGTCTTGGTTTAAGGTGTATTAGATTAAGGGTTTTTCTTTATTTTTGCATATGTTTGCTATTTTCCTCATATTGACTAATTTCATTAATTTTTGTGCAAGGGAAATCAGTAAAGGAACAGCGGCGATTATGTGGGCCAAAGCTTTATCAATTTAGATTAGTTTCTTTTGTTTGTTGCTTTTCCAGATTAGGATTTGAGTGGAACTTGTAGTGAGGTCCACTATAATTTGCAATTTCTTTATTATTCAATTTTAAATGGGTTGTAATAATGCAGGGCAAGTGTGGGGTATGGTGGCCCACACTTGATAATTATTGGACCCTTCACTATGAACATTCCTCACTCAAGTTTTAATTTCTAGGATAAATTGCATTTAGTATAATTTTGTACTTGGATGGTAGTATAATGCATATAGACTAGGATCATTTATAAATAATTGTTGCATCTTTATTTATGGTTGTTGCATTAAAGCACCTATCTATCTTTGGTTAGATAACGTATAGGTTGCATTAGGTTGCTTTTGTTTTGCATTGCATATTTAATCGCTTTATGGTGAAATGAAATTAGTGCTAGTAAGGGTCTCATAGGAACCCTTATAAGATAAGGACTGTATTTCATCATTAGGTCCTTGGCCCACATAGGGAATCTAATCAATTCCTTGTATGCTTACAATCCCAACCATTAATCTTAATTTAAAATCAAGTAGCAAGAGACTTAAGGTTGTTGAGTTAATAAGAACCTTTTTGAAAGAGGCAATCTATTGTCACACTAGTGGCTCTTGAACATCATTGTTATAGTGGGTATACAAAATCCAAGTGATTTTTCCACACCTTTTGTTGACAATTGTCGAGATCTAAATGCCTCATTCTGTGAGAATTGTTTTAAACACTTTGAGTAGGACCTAACTGCTAGGCAATAGTCAAGTCTAAATTTTAGGAGCTGTTTAACTTAGGGTTAAAAGCTACAACCTTACACTTTAACAAAGATTATCAAATTGACTCATTAGCAAGCTATTAGGATTGATTGTGCATCATTTAGAACTAGGAGTCATATTAATTTAGGTTGCATCATTTAGTTTAGTTTTTCCCATTCTAAAAAAAAAGAGAGCTTTCTTTATATGCACTTTTGGATATGCGACAAAATTGGAAGTTTAGTCAAGTATGACCAAAATGACATACAACTAGATCAGTCCACATAAATGACTGATCAACAATTAAGGGGCAACTCACTCCATGGAAGTATTAATGGCGATCAAGTCCCTCCACTTAACAATGAGGACCCACCACCTCTAATGGATGATGAATACCGACCTCCACCAAGGAGGAATAATCATCTACCAAATAAAGATTGGAGAAGAAATAATAATAGGTAGTTGGACCAACAGAGTGATCATAGGGACAATGATTTTTATTAGAACTATGATGGGAGAACATTATGAGATTACCTTCAGCCTACTTATACTAACATATCATCATGTGTCATTCTACTTCAGAATGTTGATATAGTGGAGTTAAAAACATGAGTAATTAAATTACTTTCCAAATTTCATGGGTTGGGCAGTGAGAGTCCTTACCTACACTTGAAAGAATTCGATGAAGTATGTACTACATGGTGCACATAGAATATCGAATTAGATACAGTAAGGCTCAAGCTATTTCCTTTTTCTTTAAAGGAAAAAGCTAAGATGTGGTTCAATGCATTGCTAGTAGGATCAATACAAACCTAGCAAGACATGACAAGGGAGTTCTTAAAAATGTTCTTCCTAACTCATAAAATTAATATTCTTCACTGAAAGATTATGAACGTTACCCAGAAGGACAAGGAGACCTTCTATTAGTGTTGGGAAAGATTCAAAGATTTGTTGTTGACGTTTCCACATCACATATATGAACCTTGGCACATTATCAGCTTCTTTTATGAAGGAATCAATTCTAATATTGTGACGACCTAGGTTTTTGTAATACATTTTGTAATACATTTTTCAAAGCCAGGGCGCCCTTAGTAGTAAATTTTTTTCACAAAACAAAGCAGTGAAAATTCTTTTCTTTAAAACTTGTTTTGAAAAACCCAAGTCATTACTACAAACATAATATAAGTAGAATTTTGTACAAGATAAAATTCCATTGAAGGAATATACTTTTATTAAATTTTAAAATCCATTCAGTGATTCATAGTACAGCCCGGGTATCAGTACAATACTTGTCCAAATTACATAATCCAAATTTCAAACCTCAGCATACATTAAAAACTCTCAATACAGTGCAATGCTCACAAATAAAAATAAAAATACATGTCTTCAAGGGATATACCCTGATTGAATATTCTTTCAAATCTTCTTAAGTCTTGAGCTCCTCATTCTCCTTCTCTATTTCTGAGATATTGTAAACATGGAAACATTTACAATATCTCAGCAAGCAATGCTTGGTATGGGATTCAAGAAGCATAATAATTTGACAATATAATCGTAATACTTCATAATCCCATAGTTCATAACATACTCATGAATCAATCTCTTTACTTTGTCATATATGTACATCCTTACACATTCATACAGTATACTATGTATAGATATATACATATGGTCAAAACCATGAAAAGTAGTTAATGTTTCAATACATAATCATATCCAGCTTATACTAAGTTGATAAATCATGTAGACTTTGCTGGAAATACTCCCTCATTTAGGTAGTATCGGTAATCCATGATTACTTGGCATCTCATCGTGCCATATCATAAGGCATTTCACTATGCCATGCATCATAATGGAAAAAAAACTTAAAGGACTACTATGCTGCAGTTTGATCCATACCAGCATGCTTGGATAGTTGATTTCATACTGTACAGATACCAAGTGTGGAAAATCATCTACGTCATGTCTATATGGGTAGATAGATCGCACAATGGTGGCCTTCCCATATTGCCCCACTCGATATTTTGCTTCTCTTTGAGCATGGTATCATCATATATATCACATTTTGGAGAGCAGGTGGCTAAACCCTACTACTCTCCTAGCATAGCATCCTTAAGCTTATGCCTGTTTAAAACAAAACCATAAGCCTCCATTCTTGTATGTAAAGTAATCTTTTTACTTATTAGACGTCTTGTCTATTTATATAATCATCCTCATATTTTGGTATTTTTATACTGAGGATAGGATTTCACTTCAAACTTAGGGATCATCATTTACAATGAATGATACCCATGTTCATACAAGTTTAGGGATCACTATTCTATATGAATGATTCCCATGTATTGATTTTATACTTATTAGACGATCTATCATTTACTTAGGGCTGGAATACCTTCTAGTTCCCTATTCACTTAGGGTTTTCCTCATTTCTAACTTAACCATTTCATATGTATTTTGGTTGGATCATAAGGGTTTTCAATGGGTTTAATACAAGTATTTACATTATACTTGTCAACATTTCCAAACAGAAGATCATGTATACAACATGTACTTCTCATGTAGATGCATTCATAAAATCCTCTTACCTTCAAGTAGTGATTCATCTATTCAAATCTTCCATGATTCTGATTGACGTATGAAATCTGTAAATCTATACATACTGTCAATATTTATACAATTGTGAATAATCTCCTATCTATATTCTTTATCTAATCTTGTCCTTTGATATAAAGGATCTAGATCTATCCTGTGTTCCAATCATCCATATAATATATCTTCCTTAGATAGTATTTTATCCTATTGATCAATAGATCTGACTATTAGAATGATGTTCTAACCTTTTAGATCTAATTATTTTCTATCTCTAAGTCTTTGTGTATCCATATCTTTGATCTTGATCTTTCATAGATCCTTTGATCAATAATCTATTCTTGTTAATAAAGATCAAGGGCCTAGATCTTCTATCATATAGTTCTTCTTTGATCTAAGTTTAGTTATTTGATCATCCCTAAGGAGGAGGATCCTAGTTCTTTTCCTTGAATCATATTTGATCAAGGGTTTGGATTATCTAATCTAATGATCTAGATTTGATTTTTAGTAGCATACATACTAATAAACATGCATACTAAGTACAATACAATGTTATTATTCTTATGGTTCTTGCTCATTCAAGATCCTATGGATCTTGATTATCTTACTTACCATTTTTATTAAGATTAGACATTTTACTAACCATTTATGCTCTTATTATTATTATTCAGCCAATTAATGTTTCATTAGTTGAAGATAACTTATATTAGCCCAAGTCTAGACTGCTCCTTTTATTTCCAATTGGTTAAGGCTTACTAGCTGAATGAGTGAACACAAAGTGGTTACTTGAATCCTCATGTAAGGAGGCATTTAGACCTCACAAATGTCAACAGACGATAGGGGAAGAGCGAGGCTCTATTATATAACCCCCTTAACTACCATGTTCAACATTCACTAGAGTGACCTTAGCTCAACCTTTTATAAGGTTCCTATGAGCATGTTAACCCTAAGTATTCTTTCTAATTGATTTTAATTAAGTCCATGAACATTTAAAATGTCATTCATGGGGTTTATTATTCTCCTAGTTTGGGCTAAGGATTTGATAATCATTATATTGTCCTACTAACTATAGCCCTTACTAATATTAAGTTTGAGTCATTCAATTCACTCTTATTTATGTCATGAAACTCTACTTTCTCATTAGATTTCATTCTTGGTGTTTTATGCTCTTTATCTCATAACTACTTTAACATTTAAATCTATTAATAAAATTTAACCATAAATGAATTATAACTTTAAAGCATAAAACTACATAATTGAACAACCTAATGATAATAGTACAAGGTACTTAAGATTATACTAGCATGATTTCTAACTAATGTACTTTATCTAATAAACTCAAATTAAACTATCATGGACCTAAGGTACCATCTCATACCTCAGTCTAATCTAACATGAAATTCTAGCATGGTCCTAAGTTACAATTGCATGAAATCATACCAACATGGTCCTAAGTTACAATTCATCATTCATGAATAATTTTATGGACATTTGAAATGAATTTATACTAAAATAATCAATCATGGATCCTATATTCATGAAATAAATCAAATGAAATCAATTCATAACTCAAGCTAACCCATTTCTCATTATTAAAGCTTTTACTTATGATCTAACCATTAGATCTTAGATATTTTCCTTTTAATTTTAGGGCTTTTACTCCATTAAGGTCCAAGATCATATCCCTTAGTTTTTGGTCATACTCAATCCATGATATCAATGGATTCCATCATAATATCATTCATCCAATCCATCTCAAGGATGTGACCATATTTGATCTTATTGATCAAATGGGTCCCTTTGATTTAGGGTTTTTCTACCATAAAGAGTAGATCCCTCAATTTATCTTAGATCTATCTAAATAAATCATGGATATCACTTGATTTCAACATTATATCATTAGTAAATTAGATCCCCAAGATCTGATCATCTCAGATCTTGAAGATCATGAAAATTAGAAACTTAATTCTTGAAAACAGAAAGTTTCTAGAATGTTTTTATCAATATTATGGCATTAGAAGAAAATAGACATTATAATCTTTTCATAGCTTCTTTCCAATCTCAATTTGGAGTTCAGATGACTTCACAATTGAACTGTGAAGTTCACAGTTGTTCCTAGGGTCCAGATTTGATCTAGGCCTAAAGAAACGAATAGTTCAGATCAAACAGGTAGAACAGTAGGGCGGAATGGAATTGTTGGGCAGACCATCGCTGTGTGCCCGTCACCGAGATGCATGTGTGACGCACTCACCTCGAGACCGGAGTTGTAGTGTGGTGGTCCCGTCAGGACGATGTCACATGTGGCACATGCGTGCAGAAATGCTCCCGTAGGGCATGTTTTTGTGCAATGTTTTGCACTGCGTACTAGTATCCGATCCAATTTGGGAGATTGAACAATCCATTTTGGACCATCCAATCAATCCCTTTACAATTAAGGGCTCAAAAATTAATAAAAATTCTTGAAATTTCTACCCTAGAGGTTTTGGACCCTTCTGGATTGATTGGATGGCTCAGATTTTCCATCTGAGCCCTCCATCATCCAGAATTGGAGGGTTTTGGTCCTTACATTATTTTTATAAATATTAACCTAAAACTAATTATAAAAAAATAAAAATTACATAAAACAACAAGAAATAAGTATAAGAAATGGTTCCACCTACCTGCTAGGAGAAAAAACATAGATTTGAAGCCTAATTTGAAGTAAATATCCTTTGATGATAAAATAGCCCGATAATCACTTGTTTTGTGATTTCCTGTTGATTGTACCATTGGATCTTGAAGTTGATTTGGGGGTTTTATAGATTAGGTAGTCTAGGATTGTATGGAAGGAGAGATTTGTGAGATTCAATTTGGAAAGGAGTGCCTAATTGAATTTAGGTCTCTTGTTCCAATGAGAGAAAGGAGAGAGAAAGTGAAAGAAGGGAGAATTTTGGGAGTTTTGGAATTTTGGGAAGGAATCTAGATCTGGTTTTTTACAGTAAGCAAGAAGATTTTGTGAGAATTTTAAGGAAAATTTTTGGAGGATTTTTGGACGTGTATTTATAGTTGTTTTTGAAATTTTCATAATTACTTGTAATTATCATGTTTCAATTCTTTTAAATATTAAATTAACATTGGATCCTCTACTACCACCTCCTTATCCACTAGTGGATAGTAGTAGTTTGACCACTCATTACATGTTTTCTGGTTGTTGGATTCGTTTGTGGGCCCCACCGGGGGTGGTAAAGGACCATTTTGCCCTTTTATGGAGAAAAATCTATTTTATTCTCCCAAACTTAGAATTGAGTGTACTTAGTGGCTTTAGATTCATATTTCTGAGTGATTTCTAAATATTGATGTCTTAGATCTCGGTTATGGGTAAAATTTTCATTTTACCCTTTTATTCATAAAAATGAAGAAAATTAGGGAATTTTCATTTTAACTCGGAATTGGATGTACTTAGTGTCATTTCGATCAATTTTTTTAGTACATTCATAATTTATAAATTTTAAATTATGTTTTAATCTATATTAAAATAAAATTTCCAATAACTTAATATTCCAGCTTGAAATTTCTAAAAATTCAAACTAAATTGATTTTCTCAATCAATTAACAAAATTTGGGGTTATTACAAATATGCTCTAGTTTGTGAAAATGATGTACAATGGTAAATTTTTGAATAAACAACCAGAAGAGGAATAAGAGTACTTGGACTGGTTTGCCATGAGTGCTCAAACCTGAGTAGATTCAGAGAAAGTTGATTACTTAAATAGGACAAAGCCCACCACATCTTCTAAGGGAGGCATTTATGACATCAATGAAAAGGATGACATGAATGCAAAGATAACTACTCTAGCCAAAAAAGTAGAGACCACAGAAATGGGGGAAGTTGCCTCAAAGAAGGTTGAACAGGTGTGTGGTATTTGCGAAAGTTCAGTACACCTTACTCAGAAATGTCCTACAAGCCCTACATTCCAAGATGTGCTTCATTAATAGGAAAATGCATTAAATTCTTATAAATGACCATTTTCTCCATATCTTGAGACATACAACCCCAATTGGAGAAATTATCCCAACTTTTAGTTGGAAAAATGGACCAAATGCTAATGTCTCACACCAGACCCCATTCCAGCCTCACTAAGGACCAGCTGCTCCAGGACCATATATGCTTTCACCAAAGAGGTAAGTGGAGGATAATTGTGATGACTCGGGTTTTCTCGTGCATTTTTTGAATGCAATACCTAATTTCCTAAGGTGGGATGCGTCCCTATTTCAAAACCATTTTATAAAAACCATGCAATGCAGCGGGAAACCGTTTAATTTTAAACTAATTTTGAAAACCCCGAGTGTCATTTGCTTTCACAACAACCAAGGTAGTTTTTGAAAAGCTTTAGAAATCATAAGTGTTTTCCCTCAAATCTATCTAATCACAGCACACAGCCCAACTGTAATTAACTACAAATACATGTCCAAAGGGTAGAGAGTTTACTCGCATGTATAGTTGTCTCCTTTATTTATTCACTTGCTTAGAGCACTAATATAGATGTCCTCTACTCGTGGATGGAATTATCCTGAAAAATGTTAAGGATAGGGTGAGTATATACTATACTTAGTACGAGTCTATCACTACTAGTTTTATAATGCATGCGATGTTTTAAAATCATATGCTCTTTCCAAAACATGTGCATGTCTGAATACTTGAGTTCAGTATCGATATAAAAATTCATTGTCAAACTGAAATGCTAACGATTTAAAGGATCACATAATCCAAAATCAAAAGTATCATATACATATATATCATAACATTATGATATGCATAAGATGCTTCATTGAATCCAACTCATGGATCTCTAGTATGGTATGGTCGACCAACCTTATATCATGCCATATGAAATGCGAATAAATCATCAAACCATATGGTCCAAACTATGCCCACGACCTCGCCGCCGTGTGGTCCCCGGGTACCTGAGGACACAGCGTCATAGCCTCCATGGGTCATATGACACATCGACCTAGTGCCATGACACCAGTGGTAGCCCCCTGTAACACATGCAGTCAATGTAGGGACATGCCCTTTTTGGGCGTGGTACCCATTCCACCTAGTAGTGGTAGAGGCTGGGTGGCCAACCCAGACCCCTCGGCATAGCACTCATGAGCTTACTAACCCAAATCACATAAGATCAAACAAGCTAAAAACCTCTTTTTCAAAACCTGTCCTCTTTGGGTCCCTCACAACTGCCTGGCCCTCGGCACTCCAGCGTCTTTTGGTAACCCTCAAGGACATGCAACTTTTTTCAGAACTTAATGCTCACAAATCATGCGATGTATGCAATAGTTTGCAAAACATATCTATGCATAATGTATATGCAATTATTTACAAAACATGTCTATGCATAAAGCATTTATCACATGCATGCTGAGTTAAATCATGCTAAACAAGTCATATACTTAAAACATGTATTCGCAAAACAATCATAGTTCTTTTAAAAGACTCTAGTAGCGATAGAGCACCTACCTGATTAGGTTGCGCTAACCCCTTTGTCCTCGTATGCTCCTGAACATGGTTGGGGGAATCAAGATTAGTTTGACCCATCTCTTATGGGTTTTAGAGTAGTTGGTCTTATCACTTAGGCATTAAGGGTCCATCTCTATGCCTATGGGTGTCCTAAGGTCCTAATTGGGCCTTGGTATTATCAGTTTTCCAAAGGTCTAGCGGCCATGCACCACCATCCTATTCTAAGGGTCATGCCCACCTTTGATTGGGCCTTGATAAGGGATTTTATAGTTTGGGTGTGTCCACGTCATCAACATAGACACAATGCCTTTTGCGGTGCCTAAATCAGAGCTCTAGATCTCAAGTTATAAGCATTTTAGTATCACACGTACATAAGGGCTTTAAGAGTGAAAAGACGAAATGCTAGCACGCTGCGCGTTAGCGTCGTGCGCTCACTTTTTCTTAAGGAACGAAGAAATCTTGTCTTGCTAGCAAGCTGCACATCTGTAGCGTGCGCTTCAGCGGGAGTGTCTACAGATGCACCGGGTTTTCCCGCCCGTCTCTCTCTTTTGTGGGCGCGTCCCCGGATGCGCTCGTTGGTTTTTCTCAAATGCAATCGACGCGTCACGTTCCAGCTGGAACGTTTCATTGTCTGGGGGACCGGGGCATCCTCAGGACACCCTGGTTCAACCCTGTCGAACTAGTGCAGCCCAGGGGACGTCCTTGGGTCCTTGGTGGTTCTCCAAGGCTCCATTTTGCATGATTTTTCATGCAAAAACCTAGGGAAATTGATCTTAGAACTACTGTGAAGATGGGTTTTGAGGGATCTTGGGCATACCAGTAGGGTTAGTCCTTAGGAAATTCCTTCAATAGACTTTTCATACTTGGTATATGCTCATAACAACTACTATTTGTCTAAGGGTAATGTAACGTTAAATCTTCACCTTATAGTGTGCTAGCCATCTCACCTTTTCTCCTTCCATTCCCTATGTCAATATATTGTTTAATCTTTTATCAGGGCTTTATTGTCAATCATGCATAAGTAGTGATTTTCTCAATTCCTCAAATTTCATCCTTGAAGTGCCTCTTCACACTTAGCTTGTAATAGCAGTTCTCGTTCAATAACTACTTCATCAAGTTATGCTGAAGCCATTAAATCATCAGATTTGAAAAACACTCAGGTAAGCATGGAACATTTTTGTAGACATATAGAAAGATTTTATTTGATTACCTATTGATCTCTTTTCAAATATATCTTTGTCATAAGCTTAAGGGTCTCTAAAGTGATCAATACTTTTTTGCCTTCCTTTTCAATTCAAGTCAGTAGTATTTTTCAGACTCAAAGTAATTTCTTCACCTTGTCATGGTAGCCACTAAGGTTTGAAAAATCTTTCACATTGGTTTAGATCACTTCTTATTTTTGCTCCTATCTCAGTTGTTACTATATTTATTGTACTTGTAGCTCTTCCATGATGTGGCCTAATCAACTTCATGATGTAGCCTAACAAGTACTCAAGTCTAAAGACTTAGAACATCCTTCTAAGTATATAACTTCAACTACTACCTCATAAACACTAACATACCTGATTAATTAGGGTGGGATACCTTTGGTCAATAGTGCTCTAAAGGTAATGACTAAATAATGGTCTTAAAATATTTGGTCTTCCAATTTATGATAGTAGGACCTTCATTTGATCCTTGATGGTACTCTATTGCTAAATGGACAAGTTACTGTCCCGGCTTAATTCCTTTATTTACTCAAGTAGTGGCAAGGTAGGATATCACCAATTTTTTTTTTTTTTTTTTAATTTTATTTTATGGACTATATCCATTGGTGTTCCTCATAAGCTAATGGATCTGATAAGAATCTAATTGATATTAAACCATTTGTAGAAGTTTGACTTCTAGTTGGTCACCATTCCTCTTTGAAAATTTTTGTGCAGCATAATGTCCTTTTATTCAATGCTCTATTCAAAGTCTTAAACCCCATATGCTTTCTCTCTTTTATACTCTTTTACAATAAGATTACTAACTCATCTATCATCATTCCTTCAAAGTTGATTGGTTTATCTTCCCAGATGATTCAAGATGAAAGATTTCTATGGATCTATTCTTTCCTCAATAAATTCATGACCTTTTTCTTTTGAATATTCAATATTCATTGAATACTTATAGTTACATCTCTATATCTTTCTCTCTTTTCTTCAAAATCCTCATTTGGTCTACCTGGATCAATGTCTCCATATGCTTTGTTGCATATAATTGATACTTCATCATAAACTGAATACTTCTCAGAAATTCTAAACCGTCTTAAGATCATTGAAATCCTCAATTACCTATAGCCTCAATAAAATTCATACAATGTATTAATAATGGTATTGACGTTTTGGTCATGCTATACTTTTCTTACAAGTTCATGTTAGGAACAATCTATTATCATAGATCTATCATCCCCAATATTATCGTCAAAATCTTTTGATAACTCGGTTGAATTCATTTCCTTATCATATTCGTGTTATGTTCCTCTTATTCACATAATCTGTCACTTGTATACCTCTTCTGATTTGCTCCATAATTCTTAGGTAATTATTTTTCAATAGCATTTTACTCGCCTGAATAGTATCCAAAATTGAGCTAAGTCCTTTAGGATTCATACCTTTGTGATCTAGTATGAGTCACAGTTATCCCCTAGTATCATCTTGTATGCTTATCCCTATTATCATCAAAATTTTCTCAAAGTCTTTCTTTTACATCTCTTATCATACTCATATCATATCCCTTGTGATAGTGTACTCATATTTTGGTATTCCTTATGATGGTAAGATAGCTATCTAGGTTCTTTGATTTTCTCACCTTTGATAAGATTATTTTATTGCAGGTCAACACTATCTACTAACTAGTCCATTAATCATCTTCATTTATTCATTTTTATCAAAATCTGATATATGAGATTTCATCTTTGTACCACTGCACAACAATCCTTATTTCCTATGATTTTGATAGGATTCAAGCAATCCCATATCTAAGTATTTGCTAGGACTATCTCCTTTTTCACCTATGTGTTTATGGTGAAATGCCTTGACTTATTAATATTGTAATCCTCAAATAGAAGTAGTCATCTCTACTACTCCTATTTATGCTACTTCTTCTGAATTCCCTCGATTGTCTATGACCCTTGGACATGCTGGACTGGCTATGAAAGGATAAAACCTGGGCTCTGATACCAACTGTGACGACCCGGGTTTTCTCATGCATTTTTTGAATGCAATACCTAATTTCCTAAGGCGGGATGCATCCCTATTTGAAAACCATTTTATAAAAACCATGCAATGCAACAGGAAACCTTTTAGTCTTAAACTCATTTTGAAAACCCCGAGTGTCATTTGCTTTCACAACAACCAAGGTAGTTTTTGAAAAGCTTTAGAAATCATAAGTGTTTTTCCTCAGATCTATCCAATCACAGCACACAGCCCAACTGTAATTAACTACAAATACATGTCCAAAGGGTAGAGAGTTTACTCGCATGTATAGTTGTCTCCTTTGTTTATTCACTTGCTTAGAGCACTAATATAGATGTCCTCTACTTGTGGATGGAATTATCCTGAAAAATGTTAAGGATAGGGTGAGTATATACTATGCTCAGTCCGAGTCTATCACTACTAGTTTTATAATGCGTGCAATGTTTTAAAATCATATGCTCTTTCCAAAACATGTGCATGTCTGAATACTCAAGTTCAGTATCAATATAAAAATTCGTTGTCAAACTGAAATACTAACGATTTAAAGGATCACATAATCCAAAATCGAAAGTATCAAATACATATATATCATAACATTATGATATGCATAAAATGCTTCATTGAATCCAACTTATGGATCTCTAGTATGGTATGGTCGACCAACCTCATATCATATCATATGCAATGCGAATAAATCATCAGTCTAAACTATGCCCACGACCTCGCCGCCGTGTGGTCCCTCACAACTACTTGGCCCTCAGCACTCCAGTGTCTTTTAGTAACCCTCAAGGACATGCAACTTTTTTCAGAACTTAATGCTCACAAATCATGCGATGTATGCAATAGTTTGCAAAACATATCTATGCATAATGTATATGCAATTATTTACAAAACATGTCTATGCATAAAGCATTTATCATATGCATGCTGAGTTAAATCATGCAAAACAAGTCATATACTTAAAACATGTATTCGCAAAACAATCATAGTTCTTTTAAAAGACTCTAGTAGTGATAGAGCACCTACCTGACTAGGTCGTGCTAACCCCTTTGTCCTCGTACGCTCCTGAACATGGTTTGGGGAATCAAGGTTAGTTTGGCCCATCTCTTATGGGTTTTAGAGTAGTTGGTCTTATCACTTAGGCATTAAGGGTCCATCCCTATGCCTATGGGTGTCCTAAGGTCCTAATTGGGCCTTGGTATTATTAGTTTTCCAAAGGTCTAGCGGCCATGCGCCACCATCCTATTCTAAGGGTCATACCCACCTGTGATTGGGCCTTGATCAAGGATTTTATAGTTTGGGTGTGTCCATGTCGTCGACACACAACGCCTTTTGCGCTGCCTCAATCGGAGCTCTAGATCTCAAGTTATAAGCGTTTTAGTGTCACACGTACATAAGGGCTTTAAGAGTGAAAAGTTGGAATGCTAGCACGCTGCGCGTCAACGCCGTGCACTCACTTTTTCTTAAGGAACGAAGAAATCCTGTCTTGCTAGGGCGTGTCCCTAGACGTGCCCGTTGGTTTTTCTCAGACGCGATCGACGTGTCACGTTCCGACTAGAACGTTTCATTGTCTGGGGGACCGGGGCGTCCTCAGGACACCCTGCTTTGACCCTATCGAACCAGTGCAGCCCAGGGGATGTCCCTGGGTCCTTGGTGGCTTCCAGGGGTCCATTTTGTATGATTTTTCATGCAAAAACCTAGGGAAATTGATCTTAGAACTACTGTGAATATGGGTTTTGAGGGATCTTGGGCATACCTGGCTCGTTGCTGGGTTTTTGTCCTTGTTTCCCCTCTAGGTCACTCCTCCACCACGGGTTTTCTTCAACCTTTTAGGCTGCCATTAGAGGCGCCCAAGAGCTCTATTTATAGAGCTATGAGAGGGTTTTGGAGGGGGCTCTCACTGCCTTTGGGAGGTAGAGAAACCTCTAGAATGGCGGTGATTTCTCATCCAATCGCCGCCGTTCTAGAACCCTCTAGGAGGTTGAAGATGAAGGGTGTCCGTATCAAAACAGGCCCCTGTGTTTTGCAGGCTAAATTCATTTTTTGCAAAAATTATATTTTTGTCCCTAAACTTCAAAGGGCAATAACTTGCTCATTTTAACTTTGTTTTGGGTGATTTTGGTCTTGTTGGATTCCTTTTTCCGAGACGCACCTAATGGTACCATTTTCAGGACCAAATTTTTGGGTTCAGTTAAGGTGACTAGTGAAATGACCAAAATACCCTTATTTCCAAAAACTGAACTTTTCATTGCTAACTTAGGATTTTAATATTACAAAATTGGAGTCATTACAATAATATTCAGTAATTTATTTAAAGCCAAGAAAGGAAAAATTCTCAACTTGAGGCATGTATGACTGATATGAAAAATGTCATCATCATCATCATCATCATCATCATCATCATCATCATCATCATCATCATCATCATCATCATCATCATCATCATCATCATCATCATCATCATCATCATCAAGACCTTATCCCAATTAGGGGTAGGCCACATGAATCTTATTCCTCCATTCCACTCTATTAAATACCATGGCTTCATTTAGTCCCAAAGTTTTTAAATCTTTCCTCACCACTTTTATCCATGTTCTTTTAGGCCTTCCCGTTGCCCTTTTAGGACATTCTAATCGGTGTCGTTGTTGGTCTCCTTTGAACATGTCCAAACCATCTAAGTCTAATCTCCCTCATCTTGTTACCTATTGGTGTTACCCATAAATTTCTTCTAATATTTTCATTTCTAATTCTATCCTTTCTTGTCTTACCACTCATCCATCTCAACATCCTCATTTCTGCGATGCTCATTCTATGAGTATGATGTTCCTTAACTGCCCAACACTCTGATCCATAGAGCATGGTCGGCCTGATGGCTATCCTATAGAATTTTTCTTTTAGTTTGAGAGGCACCCACCGATCACACAAAACTCCTTATGCACATCTCCATTTGTTCCAACCCACTTGGATTCTCTAGATAACCTCCCTCTCAATCTCTCCACTTTCATGAATCATTGAACCTAAGAATTGAAAGTGGTCTTTTACGAGGACTTCTTAGTTATCAATCTTGACTGGTGTTCCACTCTTACTCTCCTTGCTAAATCCATATATTCTGTCTTAGTGCGGCTAATTTTAAATCCTTCAGATTCTAATGCTTCTCTCCATAACTCTAGCTTTATTTTACACCCTCCCTTGTCTCATCAAGTAAGACTATATCATTTGCAAATAGCATGCACCAAGGAATCTCCTAATGCAGATGTTTTGTTAGCTCATCCATAACTAATGTGAAAAGGGATGGGATCAATACCGATCCTTGGTGGAATCCTACAGTGACAGGAAAATCACCAGTCACACCACTAGTGGTCTTAACATTTGTTACCGCTCCCTCATACATATCTTTAATTATGTCTATATACCTCCGAGAAACCCCTTTATCACCCAACACCCTCCATATTAACTCTCTAGGGACTCTATCATATGCTTTCTCTAAGTTGATAAAGACCATGTGGAGGTTTTTCCTCCTCTCCCTATATTTCTTTACTAATTGTCTTAGTAAGAAAATAGATTCCATGGTAGACCTCCCAGGCATGAAAGCAAATTGATTCTCTGATACACTTGTTTCTCATAAGTTTGATCCCTCGATAATTAGTGCAGCTCTGAATGTCTGCTTTATTCTCATAAATCGGTACAATAGAGCTTTTCCTTGACTCATCAGACATTTTCTTTGATTTTATAATCTTGTTAAATAACTTGGTCAACCAAACTACCCCAATATCTCCCATATGATTCCAAACCTCTATTGATATACCATCGGGCCCCATGGCCTTTCCTGATTTCATCTTTTTCAAGGCCTCTTTTTCTTCAGGTACTCTAATCCTACATTTATATGTATAAGATCCAGTGTTATTTAGATTTATAGTATTTTCAATTCCCATATTCTCATATCAACATTCCTATCTTGGACGCCATCAAATAGATCTCGTCATATGCTAAGTTTTTGAAAGATCTTTACACTATCAAATGAAAGTTGAATGTGCAAAAGAAGGCTTTCTTGATTGAACAAGTTAGTTCATTCCTTTAGCATTACACACCACTAAAATATAAAGATCTAAGTTTCCCAACTCTCACTTGTACAATTGGAAACTACAAGATAAATCAAGCTTTGCTTGATTTGGGATCTAATGTGAATCTACTTGCATATTCGGTATATGAGCAGCTAGGTTTGGAAGAACTTAAACCAACTACCACTACCCTCTAGTTAGCTAATAGATCTATCAAAATACTAAGAGGGATGGTAGAAGAAATACTTTCTCAGGTAGAATAGTTCTACTTCCCAATAGACTTTTTAGTTTTAGACATAGAGTCAGTCCTAAATGAAAGAAAAGAAATACTAGTAACTCTTGGGCAACCATTTTTAGCCACATCCATTGCCTTAATCAATTGCTAGAATAGTGTGATGAAGCCATCCTTTGGAAGCATGGCATAGAACTAAGTATTTTTAACATTTGCAAGTAACCTGGTGAAATCAATGATGATTTGGACAGTGTAAACATGATCAATTTAGTTGTGCAACATCAATTTCTTTCATCATCCTTATCAGATCCACTTGACGCCTGTTGGTCCATTTTGATGGATTTCATGAGTATACATTAATAGAAGAAATTAATTCCATCCTTGATTCTATTGCTATCATGGATATAACAAAATGGCAACATCAATTCCACAAAGTGCCTCCTCAAGAATCTACTCCCATTCCATCTTCAGTCAAACCTGCTAAACTAGAGTTGAAAACTCTACCAGGTGACCTTAAGTATGCATATTTAGGAGAGAAAGAGTCTTTTCCTATGAGCATTTCCTCCCAACTAGAAACATATCAGGAGGAATAGTTAATCAACACTTTAAAGGAACACAAATGTGCTATAAGTTGGATTTTAGTAGATATAAAGGGAATAAACCCTTTACTATGCATGCATACATTATACCTGGAGGATCATGCTAAACCATTTCATCAAATGAAGAATTGGCTGAATCCAAATATGAAAGAGGTAGTTAGAGAAGAAGTTCTTAAATTGCTAGATGTGAGAATCATTTACCCCATCTGTGATAGCAAATGGGTGAGTCCAACCCAAGTGGTGCCTAAGAAATTCAGAGTGATAGTTGTTCCCAACACCAACAATGAACTCGTTCCTACTCGAGTTAAGACTCGTTGACTATGTGTATTTATTATAGAAAATTAAATGCAGTCACTCGAAAGGACCACTTCCCATTTCCCTTTGTTGATCAATTGTTGGAAAGGGTTGTAAGACAAAAGTTTTATTATTTTCTAGATGGTTATTTAGGGTATAATCAAATAGAAATTGCATTCGAGGATTAGGAAAAGACTATCTTTACATGTCCTCTTGGCACTCTTTCTTACAAAAGAATGCCATTTGGATTATATAATATTCTTGCAACATTTCAAAGACGTATGTTGAGTATTTTTATTGACATGGTAGAGCGCTTTCTGGAGGTCTTCATGGATGATTTCTTAGTTTTCGAGGAATCATTTGATACACATTTGAAAATTTTGAGAAAAGTCCTACATTGTGAAGAGAAAAACCTAGTGCTGCATATAGGTTGTGCCATTTCATGGTTCCCAAGGGAATTTTTCTTGGCCACATTGTCTCATCAAAACATATAAAGGTAGACAAAGAAAAAATTGCACTCATTTCTAATTTATCCACCCCTTAAATAGTTAGAGACTTTTGCTCCTTCTTAGGACATGCAATATTTTATAAGAGGTTTATAAAAGATTTCAGTGCAATATTTAGACCATTGTGTAACCTCCTAGCTAAGGACACCCCATTTGAATGTACTAATGATTGTCAACAAGCTTTTACTAACCTGAGGGATAAATTAACCACTACACCTATCATGCAGGCACTCAACTGGAAAGTACCCTTTGAAATGTGAGTGACTATGCTATAGGGCAGTCTTAGGACAAAGAAAGGATAAGAAGTCGTATGTCATTTACTATGCAACTAAGACACTTAACATTGCACACATGAATTATTCCACTGTAGAGAAGGAACCTTGTGCCATAGTCTTTGCACTAGATAAGTTCAGATCTTACTTGATAGGCTCTATGATAGTCATTTTCACTGATCATTCAGTACTAAAGTACCTTCTTTCAAAGAAGGATGTTAATCCATGACTTCTTAGATGGATCCTTTTGCTCGAAGAATTTGATCTAGAGATTAAAGATAAGAAAAGAGTAGAAAACATAGTGGTAGACCACATTTTTAGACTAGTCCTAACTAAGCGTTTAGATTAATTGCCAATTAAGTACCTTCCCCGATCAATTTTTTTTTAATGTCTCCCATCTTCCCTAGTTTTTTGACATTGCAAATTAGTTAGCCATAGGTAAGATACCAAAACATTGGACAAAAAATGATAAGACTAGATTCTTCTCCAATGTTAAACACTATCCTTGGGATGATCTATATTTGTTTAAACATTGCTAGGATCAAATTATTAAAAGATGTGTGCTTAATATTGAACAAACCGATATCACCTTGAGCCATCATTAGTAACA
This sequence comes from Warburgia ugandensis, assembly GCA_035236585.1. Taxonomy (NCBI): domain Eukaryota; kingdom Viridiplantae; phylum Streptophyta; class Magnoliopsida; order Canellales; family Canellaceae; genus Warburgia; species Warburgia ugandensis. The sequence goes on along the minus strand of CP141139.1, from coordinate 53,131,554 downwards.
ACGGGACTCATTTTGCAATAGAGTTTTTGAAGCATTAATAAATAAATATAACATCACACATAAAGTTATAACCCCGAATCACCTACAAACAAGTGGATAAGTCAAAGTATCAAATTGGGCTATTAAACAGATTTTATAGAAGTCCATTAACCCAAGCCACAAGGATTGGTCTATTCAACTAAAAGATGCACTTTGGGCATATTGGACTACATTTAAAACCTCGATTGGTTTGTCCCCTTACCATATTATTTATGGTAAAGCTTGTCACTTGCCTGTGGAATTAGAGCATATGGCCTACTGGGCAATTAAAAGATTAAATTTTTATGTGGGTAAAGTAGGTTCGCATCGCAAACTCCAACTAAATGAGTTGGAGGAGATTCAATAGCAAGCATATGAGAGTAATAGGATCTACAAGGAAAAGATAAAAGTTTTTCATGATCAAAATACTTAAGAAAATCCTTTACTTCATCCCAAAAGGTACTCCTTTACAACTCTAAGCTTCACCTCTTCCTAAGGAAACTTAGAACTCGATGGACCAAGCCTTATATTATTAAAGAAGTATTTTTGTATGGGATCGCCGAGAATGGAGACACTAGGACCGGTCACACTTTCAAAGTTAATGGGTAATGTCTCCAAGCATACCTAGAGATGGTTAATCCAGAAGTTGAGACGACTACTCTAGAGGATCCTATCTACTAGGATTGAGTGGGTTCCAACCTTAGATACATTGGCTGAAGATATTAAACTTTGTGTTCATGGGAGGCAACCCAAAAGTTTTTCAAACCTCAGCCTTCTACATCTTTCCATCATCATATCTGGTCCTGTGTTTTCAAACATTGAGGACAATATTTAGTTTAGCTTGGGGGTGTAGATATACATAGAGATTTTATTTTATTTTTGTATGTTTTCAAAAACAAAATTTGAAAATAAAAAAATTAGGTAGAGTTCCTTTACTATGATGAGATTGGATTTTCAAAAACTTAGTGATCCTACTACTTTAACCACTTAATGGAAGTGCATATGGTTAATTTTGCATGTTACTTATGTCTTGAACATTTTATGAGATTTAAATCTCAAAAAATACTTACCCACAACCCATAGTCTAGACCAATAGTGAGGTATGACTTAAAGACCTTGAGAAAAATTAGTGGTGACCTATTACTAGGTGAGTTTTAGAGACTATCCTCTTTTTGAGAGTTATAAGTAATTCCATATTTTATTTAATGTTTATAACATTGTATGATCCTGTTATCTTTGTTTTGGTTAATTGCTAAGAGTAATTAGGAGTATTAGCTTTCTTTCTAGAACATTTATTGAATCTGACAGGCCGTAAGAAACCTAAGAAATGATATAAGTCATCCTTGTTTAGTTAGAGACATAGAACCTACCTAGTATATTATACCATTAGTTAGCCCTTTGAGCCTTTTATTAAGCCTTTTCTTTCTTAACCCCATGTACCTTAACCTAGAAAAACATAGTAAGATAAATATCCATTTCTTATTTTTTCAAAATGAGTAGAGTTAGTAGAAAAAGGTTAAAAAAGGACAAAAGTTGAAGAAGTGAAGAACACCAGAAGTCTTTTTTCTTAAAGAAGTAAAAAATTTTGAAAAGAGAGAAATATTAGAGAAATAAGAGTACAAAAGATATTCACTTCAGTATAGTCAAGGAGGAATTGTCCAACAATCAAAAGAAGTCCTCCACTCAATTTTGAACCGTTGAAATCCCTATATCCTTCTTCTTTAAACGCATCCCAAGCCTACATTTCATCCCATTTAGAGACCTGTGGATCTTAGGTGTAAGATAACATTAATGAGGATATAAAATGATGGAATTAAGGTCAACTATCACTACTATTCTTGGTATTAACATCTTTTCTTAGGTATCATATTCTTGTGTCTCTTCAGTGCTTAAATTTTATGTAAACCATTAGTTTGTTAGGTCCGGTCATATAATGAGAGAAATATGTTTAACTCCTCTATTACCTTCATTTTAGAGAGTATACTTGTGAGAATTTGAGGTCAAAATATATTTTCAATGGAATAGAAGCATATGTAATTACAAGTCATGACTTATGCAGTTATACACAGACATGCATTCCGAGAGATAACTATAATAAAATGACTTCAGTATGTGGATAACCTGTAAAATTGTCATTCATCAATATTAAGTTGTTAAAACTAGTAGAGTATTAATGGACGAGGATTCCTTGAGATAAAATAAAGGACACAAACTTTTGGAATGTTGTGGGTATATTCATTGCAAACCCTCACAAGGATTAACTCATCCACTAGGTGTAACATAGTGATTTTAGGGCTTGTTGCATGTGGTAAATGCAATCATGAGTACTTAAAAAAATGGCAACCATTTTTTTTTTTTTAATGATTTTTTACATGTTTTGCTAGGGACTATCAAAATGTAGGTTGGGGTGTGTGATAAGTGTTCAATTTTGTATAAAAATCACCTAATTAGTTGCCTATGTGTTATAACTTATAGCATTAAATTGAGGTTTTTGGCTGAAAATTATACACATGCATTTTTAACCTAATAAACCAAATATTTGATAATTTGTAGGTTCATAAGATAATCCAAGGTAATTATGTGAATAATCATATTTTTTGGATTTAATTATCTTTTGTAGGAGTCGAGATGATGATTTGATGGCTGAGATCGATCAAGATGAAAAATGAAAATCAAGATCAAAAGATAGAGTCAAAGCTTAAATATCATCAATCCAAAGTTAAATCAAAGATTAAGGCAAGCAAAGGATAGAATTGGAGAAGTCATAGGTGGCTAAAGTGTGCCCATGTACAAGCCATGCAAAGCCCACTACCATTGCATGGGATCCACTCGAGCCATGTATGCTATAAAGAAAGGTGATTAGGTAAGAGAGCCATGAAGCCTAGCCAACCCATCAAAGAGAAATGGGTAAGCTATCAATCCAAGCCAAATGAGCCCTGAAAACAAGCCATCAAGCCATTTGAGCCAAGCTTTATGGAAATACATGATTTAAGGAGAATCCAATGCATAAGTCAAATAAGTTATGCTCAAGGAGTGCCATACTTAAAGGAGTAATTATGGCTCACTATTTTTCTCTCATTCCATCATTAAAGGATGTTGAGATGGATGAGTGGTAAGACAAGAAAGGACAGAATTAGAAATGAAAATATTAGAGAAAATTTAGGGGTAGCACCAATAGGTAATAAGATGAGGGAGAATAGAACTAGATGGTTTGGACATGTCCAAAGGAGACCAACAACGGCACCAGTTAGAAGGAGTGAGGCAATACAAGTAGAAGATTCTAAAAGGGAAAGGGGAAGGCCCAAAAGAATGTGGATAGAAGTGGTGAGGAAAGATTTAAGAACTTTGGGACTAAATGAAACCATGGTATTTAATAGAGTGGAATGGAGGAATAAGATTCATGTGGCCGACCCCTAATTGGGATAAGGTCTTGATGATGATGATGATGATTTTTCTCTCATTCCATCATTAATTGTTCCCCTTTTTTCTCTCCCATCCTACCTACCACATCATTTCATCCATAGTATTCTCCATGCATGGGAGAAAAATGGAAACATCTCCCACCTCTTTTCCCACCATGTTCCCTCCTTATGGTTACCCTAAACAACCACCACACCTCATCCTACCCATCCATCCATTTTCCAACCTCATCCCACCATTATTTTTCCCTTGGATCACCTTATAATGAGTTCAAAACACCTATATATAGACCCCATGCGGGCGTCCACGAATTTTGAAGATAGTAGGGGGCATCTTCCTCCTTCCCTTCTCTTCCCCCTCTCCAACTCTTCAATGCAATCATCCTTAGAGCTTGCCATCTTTGTCAAGAATTCCATGTGTCCTCTCTTGGGATTATGATATTCATTTCATGCTTGAGTTCTCTTTGAAGTTAAGGTTAGTTCCTTATTTTGTTTCTTTTGATTTATTATTGTTTAAATTTTATGTTCATGCCTTGTTTTCCTTTTGTTACTCCCTAGTTTTTCTAGCTCATTTGATCTTTGTTTAAGCCTTAAATCCTTGATCAAAAGATCATTAATCTCTTGTAGTGACAATAAAGAGGAACTGATTCTTTTGATCAAGTTGTTTGGCTTCCTATGATCCTTAAATTCATTGCTGTCCATTGCCTTCTTTCTCATTGTTTCTCTATCACTTTCCTTAGATCTCTATTGAGCACTTAAATGTTTGCTTGGATTGAATTACATAGAAGCTAGAGGAGACATTTTGGAGTGTAATATGCCTCATTGAATGGCTCATACCCTCCAGTGAATACCACATTTGTAACAATCTTTCATCAATAAAATTCCATTTCTTGTAATGTGGTACAATATACATTTATGGTTTAATTTCTCTAAATCTTGTTTTTCATGATTATGATTTTTTCTCTTATTGATCAATAATCCATGAACACCACTTGTTCAGTTGTATCCATAGGAAAGTTTCTTCATTTATGTTTGTTTACCTTTAGCATACTTCCATATTTCATGTTGTTTGCCTTATTAGTTCAGGATAAAAATAATTATGTTGGGCTAGGTTAAATAGTTTAAGTGAGGGCCCACTCATCACATAAACCATTTGATTCCTTGTGGGAATGACGTAACTTGTGCACCTATACTAGAACTGATTTGTGCACTTGCGAGTTTAACTTAAAAATGCAAAAAAAATATACTCTTCTCCTGTTTTGAGGAGTAAGTGCTTTGTAAAAGTACTAAACTTGTAGCCATTTCTTATATATATGGTGGAAATTTTTGCAACAATTCATTCCACCATTCCTTGCACTCATAATAATGTTCATCTTCTCACTGTAAAAAATTTATGGTTTCCCTACGAAGGGAATTGGTTTTGTGTATAGGGAAGAACTTATTTAGAAACCTTTTCGATATTTGGCCCCTTATGGTAATGGAACCCCCTTTAATGGATTTAGCCAAGATTGGCCATGTCTTTTAAGAAGAATGGAAACAACCTAAGTCTAATGGAATCATCCAAAATTTTTCAAAACTCAAATATGGCACATATATCAAGAAATTCCTTGATTTGAAGGTACGAATCCTTCCTCTCTCTAGAGCTTAATAAGATGAGAGTAATTGAATGACTAAAGGTTTTAGCTCAAAATGGTAATATGATGCATGAGGGAGTGTTTAATTACAGCAACACATAAATGTCCTTTATGGCCTTGGCTTCAACTACATCTGGGTTTGCTATGGGGTTCTGTATTTGTTCTCTTACCCCTATCTAAGTGTATATTCAATCTCAAATTCCAACCTTGCTAATTCTATGTTCAGAGATCGAGGACCGTGCTTGCAGTAATATGAAAATCCTAACTAAGTGTGACCCCAAACTCTAAATGATGCACAATCAATCCCTAACGTTCTTCTAGCGAGCTACTTTGTTATTTTATGTTAATATGTAATGAGTAGCTTTTAGACCTAATCTAGACAGCTCATCCTTTTATTCAGGAGTGATTAGATGGACTACAACTTGAACCTATTTTATGGATTGTATATCTTCATTAGATGGATTTGATTATGACATTATATATATTATGGACGTGTCTTTAAGTATGGTGGAATATTATGATGGATCCACCATAGGCCACATTATTATGCTTTTTGGATATTTATTGGTAACTAAACTAATCAATTTACCTTGAGTTTCAAAATATACAAACAACTTAAGACTAACTAGAACATTCTATAAAATTTAGAATTAATCTAGACATACTAGTTTTTCAAAGACACTGAAATTTAGAGTGTATACCTCCTCTCTCTAGAATTTATATATAAATGTATTCAATGCAAAAAACTAGTAATTATTAAACCAACTTTCAATTATTGAAATTTAAAATTTAATTAAGGCACATAAGTTTCTTGTTTAGTACTCTTATCTCAATTTCAACAATTCATAGGTTATCATAGTGTTCTAAGTTTAGCACTTGTTCTACCAATTAAATTAGAAACACTAAACAACTAAAACCATGCATCTTGAAATAAGAAGATGAAGAATGACCATGCATGACTATTTAGAAATAACTAGTTAACTATAATCTCAATTTCAAATAATTTGCATCAAACAGATTATAAAACAAATTTAAACATTCAAATCATTGATGCTAATTATTTAAGCATATTTCAAATATAATACATGAAATAATAACATAAATTAGTATCTAAATTAGTCCTAAGGATAAAAAAGGATGAGGGTTTTGTGTCAGTTGTGAGTTGACAAGCAAAACCTTTTTGAAGAAGTTGAAGATGATTTTATTATTTTCTCTTCTTACTTGCAAATGAATATGCATATGTATATTAATTTGTAAGTAAGAGGAGAAGATAGTGAAAATCATCTTTAGCTTCTTCAAAGTATGGCAACCCTAATATGTTATGAATCGACCATTGACATTCCCTCTGGCTAAGACATCCCCTAAAAGCAAAGTGACTACATCGGATCTTAGGTGCAGTGAAAAATGGGCAAGGGTTGCTAGCACGTTCGTAAAAAATGACATCCTATAGGAGTGGTGAAAAACGTACAAGGGCTGCTAAAGCGTCCTCTTAGAAATGATGTGCTACATCAGAACCCAGTTGTAGTGGAAAGTAAGCATGGGTTTATTTCATGGGGGTTGAGAAGTGCATGGATAAATAGGCTATCTCAAGAGCATAAGATTTGTATCACCACATGGAATATAGATACATTGATAGGTAAGAGTCTGGAGTTAGTAGATATGATGAAACGTAGGACATTGCTTGTATCCAAGAAATTAAGGGAAAAGTGGCTAAAACTAGACAAATTGATGGGTATATGCTTTGGCATGTGGGAAAGGATAGTAACAAAAATGGCATAGGAATAGTGGTCGATAAAGAATTAAAGGATAAAGTTATTGGCACTAAAAGAACCAATGATAAAATCATAATAATAAAACTTGTTCTAGGAGAGCAAATCATAAATATTATAAGTGCATATGCACCATAAGTAAGTTTAGAAGATATAATCAAGAGACAGTTTTGGGAAGATATGGAGGGAGTCATGTAAGAATTTCTCAACATAGAGGGGATATTTATAGGAGCAAACTTAAATGGCCATGTAGGAAAAGAAAAGGAAGGATATGATGGGGTACATGGAGTGTATGATATCGGAGAGAAAAATGAGATGGGGGAAGCTATCCTCGATTTTACTTTGGCATATAACTTGGACCTTGTAAACACATTCTAAAAAGAAGGATGAACACTTAATAACCTTTAAAAGTGGACTTCATAAAAATCAAATAGACTTTCTTTACTTAGGAATACTGAAAGATCAATTTGTATTCTGAAAGAGAGGAAGGGTTAATTAGGATAGTATTAATTCCAAAGCCTCTCCCTATGCAGAAATGCAAGAAAAAATAAAATTTTAGCTTGTTTACTTTTGGTTTAGATTTCTTATGTGTCCTTGGCTGTGCATCATGTTTTCATATAGGTTACAACATTCAATTTATGACCTCTTAAATTAGTTTTAAAAGAAAAAAAAAAGTACTTTTTCATTGTATATAACAAATCTCTTTTGTTCTATATAAAATTTAGTCCACTGCACCACAACTTGGGGTACGCACAGTCATTGATCATTGAACCCTGATTTAGCATTCTTATATCCTGAGATCAAATGGACCATTAGGCAAGGGTTACAAAATTAGGTTGACCTAGATAACCCTGTACTAGATTGAATACACAAAGCAGTGGAAGTAAAGCCACTAAGGGACTATTATACTTCAATCCAATTTAACTTCCCATCATGTATAACATTAACTACAACTACTGTAGAACATTTTGAGTTAAAACCAGGTATGATCCAACTCCTATTGAAATTCTATGGTCCAAATAAGGAGGCTTTATATCATCATGTCAAGGAATTCCTTAACATTTGTGTGACTTTGAAATACCTCAAATTCTTTGATCATTCAATCCATCTACAAATGTTTCACTTCTCTTAAAAGATAAAGTAAAGGGATGGTTAAATTCTTTAGAAGTAGGGTCCATCACATCTTGGGGCAATTCTGTAGAAAAATTCTAAATAAAATTTTCTTATTCCAAAAAACCAATGCCCTTAGGAGAGAAATAATTAATTTTCAATAGAAAGAGGGTGAGAATTTTTCAAATGCAAAGAAAGGTGGAAGAATTTATTACTCAAATGCACTCACCATAGCTTTGAGAAGTGGTAATAGGTGTGATATTTCTACTAAGGTTTGACACCCTAAAATTAACATACAATAGATGCCATTAATGGTAGAGCATTCATGACCAAGAGTGACATGCAGGCTTGGAATTTCTTCAAGACTCTATCTAAGAACTCTTAGAATTGGGATTTTTATACTATAATAGAAAGAAATTCATAGCCTCAGAAAAGGGCTATATATATGAGATTGGGCTACCCCTAACCTCTATAGTAAATTAGATATATTGGCAGATAGGGAAGCCAAAGTGGATAGTTCCTTTAATAAATTAGATGCTTTGATGTTCGTTAGTAATTTGTATAGGCAACCTCAACATGAATTGATTCAAGTAAAAGCATTTTGGATATAATCCATCCACCAAAATTAGCCTAGATGGTAGTCATGTTACTTCTCAAACTCGAGGGTAGAAACATATAAAGTAACAATTTTGAACCTTATTTAAAAATAATTGATTTCAAAATATCCTTTTCAACCATTATTTTCCTAATGTTATTTTATTTGAAAATATTCATGTTTTACCATAAATCTCACCTAAAAACTAACAAACATGCTTTGAATAGTAGGCATTAAATCCAAGGTAAAATTGTCTAAAATCTTAGCAGAAAATGCCTAGAAGCATCTTAAGTAAAACCTACATTTAAAAACCTAGTTTCCACCCTAAATTTATGTTGGAATTATTCAAGTAAAATTTTACTAAAACATTCTATTCCAATCACATCTAGATCACATCACATCATAGGGTTAAAATGAACATGATTCAAATTTTCCAAATGTGAAACCTCTACAAAACTCAATCAAAATCAACCAAAAAATGAATATTTTTCTAACCATTTTTTAACCATGATCTCAGGTATCCAAAGGAAAATAATAATAATATGAATTTCTTATGAAATTTTTTTTATTTACCCACATAAAATCATCCATAATAGAAACATACCATGTTGGGAAATAGAAAACACATGAATAAAATCATCCTATTTCATAACTCACAAAACATATCAACATGGAATAAAAACTACATATTTGTAAACCTTAAATATCTCTTGATTCATCATAAAAGACTCAAGAATAACACACATCAAGAGATATACAAAATGCCAATGGAAAAACCATTTGATACATTGCACATAGACATGGTAGGAAACTCATGCAATCTCTTGCTAAAGATCATGAAAAAAACATGTTTTTCCTTCAAATTATTTTTGCTTATTTGTAGAACCCTAGTTTAGAAAGTTCCAAAGTCCCCTAACTAGTATTCACCAACTCCTAAGGTCTTCTACAGTCTTTTTATCTACACTTGCAATGCTTTTAATCAGTCCTCCTTCAATGCTCCAAAATTTGTCCACCTTTCTCACCCTCTTTCTTACTCCAACTCAATGTATTTTCATATTATCCTAGCTCTCTTTCATCTAGAGAACACCATCCAAAGATAATTCCTAAGCCTAGGAATCCCACATATATATTAGTTGGGTCTTTGCTTAATGCCCAAGGTATTCAAGAGTTGCTAAGTTGGGCTTACATGCTTTTATCTATTTAGCAAATCCAAACCAAGCTAAGAGGTCCTACATTAAACTCTTAGAAAGCATCCATTCTAGTCTTAGATTCCTTCCTAACTTCCCCTTATTCCATTTCCACTTTGTATCTAGTTTCCTAAGTGGGTGGACTCCCACACCTTAGGCACCTCCTCTTCTATTACTTGGTTGCTAAGCATCCTTGCTTGGTAGCCCTAATGGAAACAACCAATGCCTCTTTCTAATTACATGTAGGGTGTTTAATACTTGTTATGTAAACTCATTCAAACTCTTAAATATTACATAACCTAATTTTGATGAAATCCTAGCCATTCATCACTATATTATCCAACGTCCCAATGCCTCTTTGTAATTACATGTAGGGTGTTTAATGCTTGTTATTTAAACATATTTGATATCTTAAATGTTAGATAATGAATTATGATGAAACCCTCGTCATTCATCACTATATTATCCAATGTCCCACTAATTTCTATTTTAGGAACCTTTCTAGTTTCTCATCCTATTATAATTTCATGAAGTATAAGTTAGCTAACCGTGATTAAATCTATATTCAAATCTTACTAAATGCATTCCATGGGGGTAGAGGCCCTACAAATAAGGCACCTCCTCCTTATATCTTGACTACCAAGTCTCACTTCATAGCGCTAAGGAAATGGAGTTTTCTCTTTTGCTCACATGACATGTATGATGAATTTGGCCTATCATTCACACAATTTTCATTTATAACATCCTAGCCATTGACTTAAGATATTTAGAAGATCAATGTTTAGAACTGTAGGCTAAAATCTCACACATACCTCATCTCATCATTCAATGAACTTAATCTCAAAGTACCACATTTATATTGAAAATATTATGAAGTTAAAAATTCAGAATATTAGATGTTGAAAGACATAATCAAATTTTATTAGATGTGATTCAATGGAAGCTAAGCTATTTTTAGTTAAATTTTTTGGGGGGAGAATCATCATGCACTTTAATGTATATTGTCAATTGGATACCCTTAAAGGTATTCAAAGTGACACCCTATGAATTATGGATTGGTAGTAAACTAGACATAATTGATTTAAGAGTGTGGAGTGCTAGTACTCATGTAAGAGTATCATATTAGAATAGGTCTAAACTAGACCCTAAGCTTATAAAGTATAACTTTATGGTGTACTCTGATAACTCTAAAGGGGACATGTTTCTAGTGCATCACTCCAATGGATTAATGGAGTCATTGAAAAGAGGGATGCATACCATCTCATATGTAAACAAGACTCTAAAGTCCCTACAGAGAAAGTTGAACTATTTGAGGTAATAAAGCATAAGGAGAAATATGTTAATCTAATTAATATAATGTATTCCTCCTCTAAGCTTAATATAATTTCTAGAATTTTGGAGATAGAATACGACCTTCTACTCTCAAGGATTATGATGTCATGTTAGGAGAGATGGAAGATGATGTCATGGTTGATGATGAATCTCAAATAGAGGATGATCCCATAAATTAATCTAAAGTTTTTAATGCCAAAGAAGGTGATAAATGGATGAATTCTATTTATGGAGAAAACTATTCCTTAATGAAGAACCAAGTTTAGGGAGAAAAAGATTCCATCATGAAGAACCATATTTGGGTTTGTGATTTTCTACCTAAAGGTAGGATATACATTGGTAGTAAATGGATACTTAAGAAGAAATTAAAATCTAATCGTTGAATTAAGAAGTATAAGTCTAGGTTGGTTGCTAAAGACTTTCCTCATGTTAAGAGTATTGATAATCAGGAGACTTTCTCTTTGGTGTATAGACAAATATCAATTAGGATTGCAATAGTTGAACATTTTGGATATGGAATTACACTAGATGGATGTTAAGATGCCATCCCTCAATGTTGACTTGTAGAAAGAGATATTTTTTTATGTTCGTGATATTTTTCTAGATGAAGCCCCAATAGGTAAAGTGAGTAGGTTCCTTGATTCTTTATACAAACTGAAACAATTGCTAAGGTAGTGGTATCATACTTTCCATAAGGTTATATTGGAGTATGGTTTTGAGCCTAATGACATGAACACTTTGTATACTCCTTTGTTAGTGGGAGTATGCTTATTTTGTTGTCATTGTATGTTGATGACATACTATTGATGGTCAATGATCTTAATATGCTTTTTAAAATAAAGAGTCACTTAAGACTTAGTTTTAAATGAAAATTTTGGGTGAGACCTCTTATATCTTAGGTATTAAGATTGAGAGCGACATGAAAGCTAAGAAACTTAGCTTATCATGACAATCATACACATATCAAGTTATTAAGTGCTTTGGTGTAGTTGGTGGAAACCCAGGGACACACCAATCTATAAGGACACTCAGTCATGGATTTCTTAAGTGATGAAGATAGACTAGTTATGGACTCTAATTCATATGCTCAGACTGTAGGCAGCTTAATGTATGCATGACATACACCAGACAAGATATGGGCTTCATTATTGGCCTTTTTAGAATGTCTTAGAGTGACCATGGTAGTTCACTACTTCTTCATAGGTAGCCCTCTATGCTGATGAGTACACTTTCAGGGTACGTAGTTCTATTGGGCTCTGTCTTGTATCTTAGTTAGTGCATGGTTGTTGAAGGTCTTGTTATATCTTGGTTTTCCTAATGTGTGGTTGTACGGGCTAGACTTAGTATTTTTAGTTAGGGATCCCTTTGTCTGGGCATGAACAATGGCTAATATGTATTGGTGATTGAAACATGACTTTGGATTAAGTGTTCCCATCACATCCATACACCATGCCTCGAATAGCCAAGACTCCATGGTTAGATGCAGGGCTCAGGAGATTAGTGGATGAAATTAGCATGGTATTGACATGTGGGGCATCTCCATGCAAATTCCACAACATCCTTTATCATGGATGGCTAGTAATAGCCCATCATTTTTACATGAGAGTGGAGTTTAGGTCCAAACTAATGAGCTCTGCAAATCCCAGCATGTACTTCCTCCCACAGCTTCCTCTTTTGACAAGCATATTTTAGAGTGACCATGGTGTCCCTCATTGGAATGTTGTTAGGTAGGTAGTTCACTACTTTTTGGGTACTAAGGATTTAAAGCCCACATTTTAAGCTTATGAGCTTGTATATCTTAGGTTCACAGATTCTCATTATATGAGCGACTTGGATGAGAGGAAATTCACAGGTAGGTATGTGTTTATGTTTGACGATGTTGTAGTTTCATGAGAAATAATAGGCAAAATTTTGTCGCCAAGTCCATAATGAAGTTGAGTTTATACATTGTAGTTTAGCTACCTAAAAGTATATTTGAATTTGAGGGTTTCTAGTGGATTTGAAGCTAGATGTGTGCCCAAACATTCTTATCAAGCTGGGGTATGATAACTTAGTTATTGTGTACAAGCGTAGGAATGGTAAGATTAGTTTAAAGGGCAAGCATGCAGAGGTATATTATCCAATGTATTTGACATTTTACGGAAGAGGATAGTGACTCTAAGTCATTCTCCTACTTCTAAGGTGTTTCCTAAGGCCTTAATGATGGATCTAGTTTTGAGGCATATGTTCTAGTTGCAATTAATGAGAGGCTGACAATTTTCTTGTATTCCTATGTTTAATTGACCAACTGGGAGATGATGGTCCTAATGGTCAATTAAACCACAAGATTGAATTCTACCTTAAGATATTAAGCTAGATCATGTGTCTAATCATCTAATTGCTTGATCAACCATTCAATGGTTTAGATTCCAGGGACACATTGAGGTTGATGTGAATGGGTCCTCTGTTAGTTGGTTAAATTATAGGTAAACCAATTCTTCTATTTGTTTAGAACACCTAGATCAAACTATGGATCATTGGATGGCTATGATTATAAGCCACTTATTAGTAATCTAAATTAGAATTATGTTCTAATTAGGAAAGGAACTAAAAACTATTTTATATGTGTAGAAAAGAGGAGAAAATGTAATTACACTATATCCTCTTTCTTATGTGGTATTTGGAAAAAGTAGAAAGAGTTAGACAGTTTTATGATCCAACCTTGTGAGGATTAAGAAGTTTTTGAAGATCCTTGTCCAACTCTTGAAGGTGATTGGAAAGGGAGTTCTATGAATATTTTCTTTGTCTGCTTGTGATTTATCACTATTATATGTTGTGTTTCATCTCTATATTTATGTTCATATATTGATGTTCTAAGACAAGAGATCCAGGGAAACTCCATTAGTTGATGTAGGTAAGATCTATACAATTTGATGACTCTAATTTAGTATTCATTGGTTGTTATTTAGTACTATAAGAGAGTAATTTTTTATATTTATTTATTATTTTTTTGTTTTGCATGTACTGTGAGCTAGTGTCTGGGACCTACAATAAGAAATTATTATTATTTTCTTATATTGTCTTATGTTTTCCATGAATCTTCCATCTCTTTAGATCATGCACATTAAACAGTCCCACCTCTCCCTACCTTGTGTCCATTATATGCTAGTATCATCAATGTCATGCTCCAAAAGTTTCAACATAAAGTCATGCACCTACATCCCCTACTCAAACTAGAATACTCTATTACCACAAGCTAACATGACCAGGGTTGTTGTAGAGACAATCCAGCACTTTTAGACCCAACTTTGTCTAGTGTAAGTAAAAAGCTGAGGTGGTTTAGAGTGGCTTGAGGGTAAGTTGGGTGGCTTGCAAAACAAGTTTTAAGCTCATTCAAGGCTCTCTTATGTAAGGAGATGGTCATTCCTTGCTTCAAATAGATCTCTCTCCCAAGAACTCTTGAGTTTCTAATGCTTCTCTTTTAGAGTCTATCTAATGAGACATCTCTGCTCTTTTTTTCTCTTCTAAAGTCTACCCTAGTTTCTTAGTTCTAGTTAAATAAGACCTAAGTATATTTTTCTCATTGAAATTTTATATTGTTAACCTCATTGATCAAGTTTATTGAAGTGATATGAGTTTTGATGTAACTATTTTCATTTGGAGATTTTCTTGTGACTTGAGGATGAACTTTTGGAACACTTTAATTTTAGGCTTTCATCTTAGTTGAGGGACATATTGAGTTTGGATTGATTGAATTCTGAAGATAGAGCTATTAGATTCCTTGCACAATTTTGGAGGCTTCAAATATCTTCAAGAAGCACATTTTATGCATATCTCTAAGATGAGCTTCATCAAATTCAATTTGTGCAAGATTTTCAACAATATTTGCCAAATCCTTACCCATTTTTTATCAAAGAAAAAACACCATTAGTTAATAGAACCCATATTAGTCAATCTTCATGAGGACCAAAAATCATTAGAGATAGCACCTTATTAGCAACATCATGAGGTAAGAAGTTAAACATTTTTCAAATGGACTTTATTCCAACACCTTAGGAGTTAAAACCATTAAGTCTTAACTTGTAGTGTCCCCAACACAACTGCATAGGAGGCTTTTAAAATTAATACAAAGAAGTCGATTTTTAGAATGCCCATTTTCAAAATTGACTTTAAAATCCCCTCTTTTGAAATCATTTCCAAAAACAATTTCAGAAAATGACTTCAATAGTCCCTAATTTGTTTATGTGGGAATGACATTTTTTCACCCGTGAAGATTTTAAAAGTCGGTTTTGAGACATGACTTTAATAGTGGAACTTTTGATGTCATTTTTATGAAACAACTTCAAAAGTGACCAATTTTAAAGTCATTCACTTTTAAAGTCATTTTTTGAAACCAACTTTAAATGTACTACTCTGTTATAAGAACTTTTACATCAACTTTTGGTTTGCTTTTTCTAACTATTTTCATCTATACACAAGTTAAATCTCATATAGGTTGATTGTTGTTGTAGATATCTTCAACCAAATCCCAACTATGTATTGGAATTACATTTATATATTCTTAGTTGATATCTATTTGAGTGTTGGTTAGTATCTCCTTGTTTGTCTCATATATACATATATACATATATATATATATATGCATATTTGATATATTTTTACATGCATGATTATGGTTAGAAACTTTCCTCTTTAAAGATAAATTTCTTTTTGAATGTATTGATCATGTTTTGATTCTTTCTTCATTTTTAATTGAAAATTTTCACGTATGTGCATGTGTGTAATTTAGTTTTTCAAATACTCATAATTCTTATATACCTAGTTTTTGGTAAAATGCCTAACCAAGTTCACTATAACCTTTTCATGTTTAATGAGTCCTTACACATTGATTAGCTTCAATTTGTTGAAAAAATGGACAAATATTCTTGGATGAATGTAATAAGAACATCAAAAGTATATGAGGAGGAAATATAAAAGTCCATAAAGTTTGCACTTGGGGCAAGTAAAGATCATAATAGCATGCTTTGTCCATGCAAGAAATGTGGAAACTTGAAAAAAGTAACTATAGGGTATTGAGAGAATACTCATGCTTCAATGGATTTGATGAAAGTTATCACCTATGGATTTGGCATGGAGAACTTTTGCATGGACTTTCGATAAGTCTAGGAAGATATGAAGACACTGTAGGAAGTGTTGTAGACAATACAGCTACACCGATGTTTTGAGATGCATATGATGACTTCCTGGACAACCTTAGACAATTTCATACTACATTAGAGGAAGCCAATGAGTTGTTATACCCTAAGTGTAAAGATTATACCAAGTTGTCTGCAATGGTAAAACTTTACAATGTGAAATCAAGATTTGGTTTTTTATATCAAGGTTTTATAAGAGTCTTGAAAGCAGTGGATAAAATGCTGCCGAAGGATAATAAATTGGCGAGGTCCACATAGGAGGCAAAGAAAACCCTTGCTATACTAAGGTTGAAGTATGAGATGATACATGCATGTCCTAGTGATGCACCTTATATAGGAAGGAGCACAAGGATAAAACTACATGCCCAACTTGTGGACAGTTAAGATGGAAGTTAAAGAAGAATTCAACTGTGATGGTAACAGACATTCCTACAAATGATCTATGGTATTTCACCCCTATTTTGAGGTTCAAAAGAATTTTTCATATTTCAAAAACAGTGAAGAAAGTATTATGGCATGCTAAGGACAAAGTAGTTGACAGATTTTTATGCCATCCAGTAGATAACCCAACATGAAAACTCATAGATTTCATGTGGCTTAATTTTGGTAAAGAAATTAGAAACCTACAACTTGCATTATCCACAGATAGGATTAATCCTCATAGTTCTATGAGTAGCAAATATAGTTGTTGGCCAATTATATTGGTTTGTTACAACCTCCCACCACTTTTATGCATGAAGAGGAAGTTCATGATGTTAACTATATTGATATCAAGTTCAAAACAACTTGAGAATGATATGACATGTACTTGCCTACCTTGATTGATGATCTTGAGACATTATGAGACATAGGTGTCGAAGCGTATGATGCATACAGGAAAGAGTTGTTCACCCTAAAGGATATACCATTGTGGGCAATAAGTGACATTGTTTTAAATAAAACTTACAAGCACATGAATCATTTGCAATATAACAAAAACAAGGTTGATTCCATGAGGAGTTGAACTAATGTGATGCTATTGGTCCCTACTTTAAACTATCTAACCTAGATAAGATAATGAGATTTTAATATAAATTAATGATGAAAATTTAAAAAAAAAAGTATGAAATTACAAACTTTCTAAAGTTAGAATTTTCTAAGCCTAAACATGGAAACTTTTTTAACTAACTTAACATGCAAATTAAACCTAAACAAAGATTTAACTAAGAAATCAAAACATGTAATACTTGTAGAAACAACTAAACAAGTGGTATGCATGGAATTAGACTGAAAATAATGCATGAAACAAAGTAATGAAGACACATGGATGAACATGACAATAAGCATGAACTATGATGCAAACTAATCTAATGTGGAATGCATAAATAGAACTAGAATTTGAGCATGAGAGTCTAATCTAAATTAAGCAATTTGTCTAAGGGAAAACACCTTGAAGCCATGTGCATGGACCATGGGCTTATGCAAATGATTCATGGGTAAACATGGAATGAAATCAATAGACCTATAACTAACTATCATGCAATATGATCTAAGAACTAAACACACAACTTAAAAACTCAATTAGATTCCTAAAGAATAAATTAGACCAATAGCAAATAAAGTGAAGAATTAAGCATACACTAGATGATATTTCTATGTTAGTAGAAATTCCAACACCATGCTATTTCCAATTTCAAAGGAAGATATCTCGGGCTGGAACAAACAAGGAAAAAGACATAACTTTAAGAGGGAGGAATGGAAGGGTAGAGAAATAGGCTTCCCAAAGGAGGAAACATTGAGGTGCTTTGGAGAGGAGAAGGGGTGGAGATACCGCCTTCCATGGAGGGTGCATTCTCCCCCTTCCCAATTGTCCCTCACATTGAAAAACCTTGAGTTTTTATATCATTAGGGTACTTTCCTAAGGTGTCTTTAAGAGAAGGTGTGGTGGAGAACAAATGGATGTGATCTAAGGGTTAAGATAAAAGAGGAACCTAGGGCAACATAATGTGGAATAAGGTGGTAGGCACCACCTTTTTAGGAGGGGACATCTCGCCCTTGTAAAAATTGTTGAGACAATCTTGAAAATAGAAAGATGAGTGGAAAGGTGAGGTGAGAGAGAGAGAGAGAGAGTGAGAGAGAGAGAGAGAGAGAGAGAGAGAGAGAGAGAGAGAGTGAGAGAGAGAGAGAGAGAGAGAGAGAGAGAGAGAGAGAGAGAGAGAGAGAGAGAGAGAGAGAGAGAGAGAGAGAGAGGTGGAGAGTAGAATGCGTGATAATTGGTTAGCATAAAGAGAAATAAGGACATTGGTAGGGTGGAAGAGGCAAGGAGGGAAAAGAAGCTCATAATTTATAGGAGTTTCACGTGAAACTCCTCTCCTTGAAGTGTTTCACACTGAGTTGCTATGGAGTGAGAGAGATATGGATAGATGAAGATGATGGAAAACTCTAAATTAAAATAGAATGGTGAAGATGATGAGATGAATAAGAAAGAAGGGTAAGGTGGAAAAAGGTAATTGGCTAGTTTAGGATGGAGTTGGCATTGGTTGGAAGGTGGGAAAGTCTTAGAAAGGTAGGACTCTTGAATGGAAACTGAAAATCGTAGTGCATCTTAGGGGTGTAGTGGAAAGTGATAAAAAAGTGGAAAATTAATGGAAGAAAATGAAAATGAGAAGGGTCTCATCCTATTGGTCCTCATGGTTAATTCTCTTGAATTTCCTCCAATCCTAGCCCTTTATTAAGCTTACCTTGATGGCATAGATGGCTAACCTTGAAGGCACCATTGGCTAGGCTTCATGGCTGGCTTTGGAAGCTTTCTTGGCTTCACTTTATCTCTCAATCCATTGGCTTGAGTGGCTTGAATTCCTTAGCTTGCCAACTTCTCTCATGACTTATATGGATAAGGTGGCTTAAGTGACTTCCATGCAAATATGGTGGGAATTCATGGCTTATTTTATGGATCCACTTTGGCCATCTTTAGCTCCTTTAATCACATCCATTGTTGGTCCATAAGATGATCTTGCCCTTTGGTTTCATGTTGGCATGATGATTCTTAGGTTTTGATCTTAATCTTCAATGTTCATCTTGATCAATTTTAGTCGTCAGATCATCAGCTCTTGTCCTACAAAAGAAAAACAAATTCTAATCAAATCCTAGAAAAATATGATTAATCATATAATTACCTCAGATTAGCCTCTAGATCTACGAAATAATAAACCTTTGCTTCATTAGGTAAAAATTGCACGTGTTAGGAATTTTGGTCTAAAAACCCTAATTTACCCTTTTAAGTTGTAACATATGGGTACCTAATTGAGTAGTTTTTATGCAAAATTAGACACTTCTCAACAACTTCCTTACATACAGTAATTTGTCTAGATAATTTGTGAAGAGATACAATGCTTGTCCTATTTGTAGTGACCAAACATGTGCTATTCAACTTAAAAATTGTAGGAAAATGGCATTCCTTGGCCACCAAAGATGGTTGCACTAAGACGTTCCATACCATTTTAAGATGGAAGAATTTAACAGTAGCATAGAGACAAGGTACACCTCCAAACATTTTGATAGGACAACAAGTATTTGAATAGGTTGAAAATGTTAATGTCTTATGGGGAAAGAAGAAATCAAGTAAATGTGTAGGTGAAAGTGACTCTAGAAGTTGTTAGAAGGAAAAGACAATATTCTTTCAGCTAGCATACTGGAAATTACTACACCTACACCATGTGCCTCATGTCATGTACACTAAGAAGAATGTGTGCAAAAGCTTGATCAGTACATTGTTTGACATCCAGGGAAAAATAAAAGATGGACTTGCAACTATAATAGATCTTGTGAAGATGGGTTTGATTAAAAGATGGACCTGCCTAAAGCAAATTATGTGCTTGATAGAGAGGAGAGAAGAATAGTTTGTATATCCCTATTCAAGGTCAAAGTCCCAGATGGCTATTCAACTTTAAAAACATTATCTCCATGGAAGAGCTAAAAGTGTTAGGGATGAAGTCCAATGATTTCCATGCATTGATAGAACAACTCTTGCATATAGCAATAAATTCAATTTTGTTGGACAAAGTTAGATGATCTATTACAAAATTCTTCTACTTCTTTAATTCTTTGTGCAAGAAGGTGGTGGATGTTTTATAATCATAATAAATCTAAGAACATCCAGTGACAACCTTATGTGAGCTTAACACAATCTTTCCACCATCCTTGTTTAATGTCATAGTACACTTAATAGCTCACCTCATTGATGAGGTCAGACTTTGTGGGCCAATTTACTTGTGATGGATGTACTTGTTTAAGAGGTACATGAAAATTTTAAAAAGTTATGGACAAAATCACAACCAACAAGAGGGGTGTATAGCCAAGGGTTATATTGCAGAGGAAGTAGTGGAGTTTTGTATAGAGTATTTATTAGGAGCAAATGCAATTAAAATTCTAAGAAATAAATAATTGATTGCATTTCATGGTCCCAAGTTTGGCAAATCTTTATCGAGTGGTCGTGGATCCATCGTTGACTATAAAAAATAGGACCAAGCACACCTTTATGTGTTGCAAAATGTTGATGAACTATAGCCATACATTGTGTAAGTTAATCATGTGCTTTATAAAAATTAATTATTAATGGTTATATTTTCTTTGATCTCTCCATTAATTTACACATGTGTGTTGTGAGCACATGGATGTCCTCAAAGTAAAGAATCCAAGTTATTTAAAGAAACAGAAGTGGCTACAATTTAAGTACTATCACACTTTCAATACTTGGCTCTATCAAAAGGTAAAATGGATGAAATCATACTTAATAAATTTCATTATATATGTATGTATGTATGTATAAATATATAATCTTATTTGCAACAATCATATACTAAATATGCGTATACATAGGTTCAAGATCAGTGAAACGCATTAGGTAATGGTATATTCAAATCCTTGGGCTAGATGGTGATGAGATCATGACTAGAAGTAATAAAATATGCTAGATATGCCATCAATGATTATTGCTTATACACAAAAGACTATGATAACTCAAGAGTGCAACAGAATAGTGGGGTCAACTTAGTTGCCAATGCTACATTCTTTTCTAGTTCAAAGGATAATAGGCCAATATGGGCTAATGATACTTATCACTAAGTTATAAGAGAGATGGGGGCCTTGGATTACATTTGCAGAACTGTGGTTGTGTTTAAGTGTAATTGGGTGGAAAACAATAAAGAGAGCATCTTGATGCCCTTGGATTGACATTGGTTGACCTCAACAAGATTGGTTATAAAACCGATCATTTTATTTTATTATGTTAAGCAAAACCAGCATTTTATGTGCAAGATGGATGTGATAATAGTGATCAACTATTTAATCATTTTATCCATGGGATTTTTATCTTGAAGATGACCTAGGTGATACTGCAATAGATTACCCTTTATTACTAAATCAAATTACTTGGTGAGAATGAGGAATATGTGTGTGGTAAAGGGGTTGTAAACGATATATGAGGGGGCTATATGAATTGTATTAGTGAGATGAAATAATTCTATATTAGTGTGCTATATCGGTTGTATTAGTAAAACATATGTGACATTTGATATATATACATATATATATATATATATATATTAAAAGGACGATAATTGAGGAGTTATTCAAAAAATAACTTCTTTTGTATATTCTTCTTTTTATTAGGTATGTGTATGATTCAACATTGATTTGTATTAAACATTATTTGGTACTGCATTATTAGTGAACTTAAAGTCAGGAAAAAATAAGTTTAAAAAATACTTTTAAAGTTTTTTCTAAAAACTTCAAAAGTACAAACTTAAAAAAGTCATTTTTCTGAAAATGACTTCAAAAGTCTAGACTCTAAAGTCATTTTTTGCAAACAACTTCAAAAGTAGTAGTTTAAAAGTTGTTTTTTAGAAAATGACTTCAAAAGTGCATTATCCTATATAAATGGGCCGAAGTTATCTCATTTTCTTCTATATCCTCTGTTCATGTTCTTCATCTTATAGGTGGCATGCCAACCTCCTTCTCTAGTCCTTGTGTCTCTCTATCATGTTTCCCTTCTTGCTTTCTATTTTGGATATTTCCATTGTTTGTGGCATGAAAAACATGGCAAGGACATATTCTAAAACCTCTCACTATCATGCATGACTTTCTTGTTACTAACTCTTTGTTTGCATTTTATACATGAAGTGGATTTTGTAATTGCAGATGATGGGAGTAAGAAGTATGTTAGATCATCAGGACTTTGGAAAAAATGGTACAATTTCATTGCCCACAACAATTGCTTCTCTCTCTAACCCTCACTATTGGAGAAAAGGAGGACCTTATGTTTTGTAGTTCTCATCCGAAATTAGGGTTTGATGAAGACAAATGATTCCATCAAGTTGGCTGAGGAAGTTGTGGCTTGAAGCTTTACCATCTCTCTCCCCATTAGAGAGTGGTGTGAGCTTAATACTAAGAGGCCAAATCTTAATGAAGTAGTTCCATATTAGCTCTTTGATCATGATCTTATATTAATAAGATCTAATAATATATAACATTTGATATAAGTAATAAAAGGATGATAAATGAGGAGTTATTCAAAAAAACATTTCAATTTCCTTATTCTTGTATTTGTTTATGTGTGTGTGTGTGTGTGCAGAATGCATTTTTTTTTATATGTGTGTGTATGTCCACAGAATGCACGAATCAATATGCAGAATTTTATGAGAAATCAATGTCATTGTAAGCAAGGGGTTTAAAGTAACAAAAAATATATAAATAACTTAGAAAAAACTACTTTAGAAATAGTTTTTAAAAATAGCAATGAGAGGATAAAATTTGATGCCTTTGGACTTACATTGTTGATTGACCTCTACAAGATAGGTTACAAAAATGATCAATTATTTTGACATCTCAAGCAATGTAGTTGGTGATAATGAGAATAATGTTTGTGATAATGGTGGAGAGAGTGCTTGGTTTTCCAACAATACATGAGATGTCCTATATTTTCTATAGCTTGTATGAGTGAGATGGATTACAATGTGAAATTTTTAATTCATGTGTGTGTATCATTGTAAAGATGATATTTGAGGAGTTTTTCAAAAGATACTTGATTTGCATGTTCTTTAAATATGTCAGTTATGTAAAGGGTTACATATGTATAGAATGAGTAATTGATATGAGTTTGGTCATAGTAGATGATGAGATTAAGATCCTGGTTAGATCATCATGATTTTGGTTAAAATCTTATGATTTACTTGTAAATAATAATAGCTTCTCAATCTAACCCTCAATATTGGAAAAGGAGAGAGCCTTATGCAGCTTTCATCTGACATTAACATTTGATGATGAGAAGTATATGTGTTCTCATTAGGCTGGCTAAGGATGTCGATCTATGAAGCTTTATCATCTATCTTTGTTAGGGCAAGAGGTGATGTGAGCTGAATACCATGAGGTTAGATCTTGATGAACTAGTTTCAATTTAGCTCTTTGGTCATGTGGTATCTTGTATTAATGAGATGTAATAATATGTAACATTTGACATATGTAATAAAAGGATGATAAATGACGAGTTATTCAAAAATACTTGGATATCCTTATTCTTTTGTTTGTTTATGCATGAATCAATGTTGACTATCATAAAAATTGGTTCCATTGTATTTAAGTAAGAGATTGAAAAGTAAAATAAAATATATTTAAAGTAAAAAATATTATTTTTAAAGTCATTTGGAAAAAAGTGACTTTAAAATTAGTGATTTTAAAAGTCACTTGAAAAAAAGACTTCATAAACTTTACAATTTGAAGTTGTTAAAAAAAAATAAAAAAAACAACAATAACAACTTTAAAAGTCCAAAGTATATATAAGATGAAAATTTTCTCATCTCGCCATTTACTTCTCAATCTTTGTCATCTACAGTTGTGCCCGTTGCAATCTCTCCATCGATTGACCATGTCATGCCCCGTCAGAAAACTTCAAGCCTTTCTCCTTCTATTTCCTTCCTATGTTGATAAACCCCCCCACCCGCTACTCTCCTCCCTGTGCTAAGAACCGAACCCCCCTCTTCCCCCTCCCCCTCCCTACGACTGCCCCCACCCTCCTCCACATGCAACCATCGAAGCCCACCACCTCCTCTCTATGCCAACAAATGACACCACCCCCCATCCCCTTCCCCATACCTCCTCCCTACGATGATGATTGAGACCCCAACTTCCCTATGCTAATGACTGCTGCCCCTACCCGCTCCCTATGGCAACGAACAAAACCTACTCCCTACACTGATACCTCCACCCTACAACAATGACTACCCCCCCATAACTCCCTGCGCTGACGACCATTCCTCTCATCCCCTCCATCCTCTCTATGGCTACAACTGAAATCCCCCAACTTGTCCCTGCACCCCTACCTCCTCCCTTCAATGAGGACCAAAACCCTACCCCTACTCCCTAACCCCCCGGTCACTACACCAACAACTGAAACTCCCCCCCTCCTCCTCTCACTACACCAACGACCAAAACCCCGTACTCCTCCCCCAGCTATGCGATCGAATTACATGTGAATGCTTGAGTTTATGTCATAGCATCATTCTCATGTTACTATTTCTCTACTATATGGGCAAGTTTTTGTTTTGATTTGAGAGTAATATTTGTCTAAATCATTTTTATGTATTTTTGTTATGTTGTAATAAGTGGGAGTTTGTTACAAATATATGGCTAAAAATAATTAATTAACATTTATCATATGATGGTTTAAGAAATAATGGTCAACATTATATCAACTAGTAGTGTACAAACTTTGCAAAGGTTTATTAAAACCTCACAGTGAGGATAACAATAAGTGACTCAAAGCTAGTTTCACTTTGAAAGAGTGGAAGTAGATGCCATTTTTTTGTGCCTAACCCTCTATAAACCCTTTATGTTCATTGTTGTACATGTTTTGTTAGTTGTTTCCCAAAAACAAAGTATCATTATCTTTTAATGCAAAAAATTTTAAAAACTTATTTACACCCAATTGACCCATCTTAGGATGACATTAACATTTAACTTGTAACGTAGTCATCATCATCATCAAGACCTTATCCCAATTAGGGGTCGGCCACATGAATCTTATTCCTCCATTCCACTCTATTAAATACCATGGCTTCATTTAGTCCCAAAGTTTTTAAATCTTTCCTCGCCACTTCTATCCACGTTCTTTTGGGCCTTCCCCTTGCCCTTTCAGAACCTTCAACTTGTATTGCCTCACTCCTTCTAACTGGTGCCGTTGTTGGCCTCCTTTGAACATGTCCAAACCATCTAAGTCTAATCTCCCTCATCTTGTTACCTATTGGTGCTATCCCTAAATTTCTTCTAATATTTTCATTTCTAATTCTATCCTTTCTTGTCTTACCACTCATCCATCTCAACATCCTCATTTCTGCAACACTCAGCCTATGAGTATGATGTTCCTTAACTACCCAACACTCTGATCCATAGAGCATGGCCGGCCTTATAGCCATCCTATAGAATTTTTCCTTTAGTTTGAGTGGCACCCGCCGATCACATAAAACCCCCGATGCACATCTCCATTTGTTCCAACCCGCTTGGATTCTTTGGGTAACCTCCCTCTCAATCTCTCCACTCTCATGGATCAATGATCCTAAGTATCGGAAGTGGTCTCTCATGGGGACCTCTTGGTTATCAATCTTGACTGGTGGTCCACTCCTACTCTCCTTGCTAAAATTACATTCCATATATTCTGTCTTAGTTCGGCTAATTTTAAATCCTTTCGATTCTAATGCTTCTCTCCATAGCTCTAGCTTTATGTTGACACCCTCCCTTGTCTCATCAAGTAGGACTATATCGTCTGCAAATAGCATGCACCAGGGAATCTCCTCATGCAGATGTTTTGTTAACTCATCCATAACTAATGTGAAAAGGTATGGACTCAATGTCGATCCTTGGTGCAATCCGACAAAGGACAGGAAAATCACCGATCACGCCACTAGTGGTCTTAACATTTGTTACCGCTCCCTCATACATATCTTTAATTATGTCTATATACCCCTGAGAAACCCCTTTAACACCTAACACCCTCCATATTAACTCTCTAGGGACTCTATCATAATCCTTCTCTAAGTCAATAAAGACCACGTGTAGGTCTTTTCTCCTCTCCCTATATTTCTCTACTAATTGTCTTAGTAAGAAAATAGCTTCCATGGTAGACCTCCTAGGCATGAAACCAAACTGATTCTCCGATACACTTGTTTCATGTCGTAGCCTCTTCTCAATCACTCTTTCAAAAAGTTTCATGGTGTGGCTCATAAGTTTGATCCCTCGATAATTAGTGCAACTCTGAATGTCTCCTTTATTCTTATAGATTGGTACAATAGAGCTTTTCCTCCACTCATCAGGCATTTTCTTTGATTTTATAATCTTGTTAAACAACTTGGTCAACCAAACTACCCCAATATCTCCCATATGCTTCCAAACCTCTATTGGTATACCATCAGGTCCCATGGCCTTTCCTGATTTCATCTTTCTCAAGGCCTCTTTTACTTCAAGCATTCTAATCCTACGTTCATATCTATAATATCCAGTGTTATTTAGATTTATAGTATTTTCAATCCCTATATTCTCAGGGCCATTGTCATTTAACAATTTTTGGAAGTATATTTCCCACCTTTGTTTGATCTCAACGTCTTTGACTAATACCCTTTGATCATCGCTTCTAATGCACCTAACATGCTCTAAGTCCTTACTCTTCTGTTCTCTTACCTTTGCAAGTTTAAACACATCTTTCTCACCTTCTCTTGTTCCTAGTCTATTATAGAGCTCATCATATGCTTTAAGTTTAGCCTCACTTACTATTCTCCTAGCAACGTTTTTAGCATTCTTATATTGTTCATAGTTTTCATTAGTTCTAATCTTCTGCCATGCTTTAAAATGCATTCGTTTTTCTTTAATAGCTTTTTGCACTGTTTCATTCCACCACCATGTTTCCTTTGCTAATAGCCTTTTACCTTTAGATACTCCTAAGACATCTTTTGCCACTTTCTTAATGGACTCAGCCATATTAGTCCACATGGTATTTACTTCTGTTTCATAATTCCAATTTCCTTCTACCATCAACTTATTTTTGAATGAGGTTATTTTCTCTCCTTTTAAGTTCCACCACTTAGTTTTTGGATGTGTATTAAGTTCAGTTCTTTTACTCCATCTTTTGATATGAATATCCATAACCATTAACCTATGTTGTGAGGTTAAACTCTCACCGGGTATCACCTTACAATCCTTACATATAGATCGTTCATTATTCCTAAGTAGAAAAAAGTCTATTTGGCTTTTATGAAGTCCACTTTTAAAGGTTATTAAGTGTTCATCCCTCTTCTTAAAGAGTGTATTTGCAATGGATAGGTTATATGACAAAGCAAAATCGAGGATATTCTCCCCCATCTCGTTTCTTTCACCTATACCATACCCTCCATGTATTCTATCATATCCTTCCTTATCTTTTCCTACATGGCCATTTAAGTCTGCTCCTATAAATATTCCCTTGGGAATTTCTTGTATGACTCCCTCCATATCTTCCCAAAACTGTCTCTTAATTATATCTTGTAGCCCTACTTGTGGTGCATATGCACTTATAATATTTATAATCTGCTCTCCTAGAATCATTTTTATTATTATAATTCTATCACTGATTCTTTTAACGTCCACAACTTTATCCTTTAATTCCTTATCCACTATTATTCCTACGCCATTTCTATTATTTTCCTTTCCTACGTACCATAATTTATACCCATCTATTTCTCTAGCTTTAGCCCCTTTCCACTTGGTTTCTTGGATACAAGCGATGTTGACTCTCCTACGTTTTATCGTGTCTACTAACTCCAAACTCTTACCTGTCAATGTCCCTATATTCCATGTAGCGATGCGAATCTTATGATTTGGAGATTCCCTATTTACTATAGCCTTTCTCGACCTCCATGGTATGAACCCATGTCCACTTTTCACTGCACCTGGGTTCTGATGCAGCGCGTCGCTTCCGAGGGGACGCTCTAGCAGCCCTTGCCCATTTTTCACTACACCTGGGATCCGATGTAGCGCGTCGCTTCTGGGAGAACACCCTAGCAACCCTTGCCTATTTTTCACTGCATCCGGGATCTGATGTAGCGCATCGCTTATGGGGAACGCCCTAGCTTGAGCGAATTTTAGATTTCGATTCATGTCATGTTGGGGTTGCCATAGTTTTAAAAGCTGAAGATGATTTTCATTAAAATCATTAAAATCATCTTCAGCTTCACCCTTGCCGGCTGGCTACCTGACGCAAGGGTGGCCATATTTTAAGAAGCTGAAGATGATTTTCATTTCTCCCTCACAAACTAATATACTAATGCATATTTATTTGTAAGAAAGAAATAATAGAATCATCTTCAACTTCCCCCTTGTTGGCTGGCTACCTGATACAAGGGTTGCCATCTTTTAAGAAGTTGGAGATGATTCTCATTTCTTCCTCACAAACTAATATACAAATGCATATTCATTTGTAAGAAAGAAATAATAGAATCATCTTCAACTTCCCCCTTGCCGGCTGCCTAAATTGTAACGTAGTATACACAGATATTTGGCAATGTCAATTTAAAAACTGTGAAAAATCATAAAATGATTAACTAACATTCAAACCTAATCTCAGGCTTGATAATAATGAATATGTTATGATGGAACTTTAAAACACTTTGATTCCAACAAGTGTTAAGTAAGCAAAGAAATTGGCTATTTAGCTTAGAGATGGAGGTACTAGTGCCCGATGTTTCCATGTTATGACAATTTAGGCTATTTGGCTTAAAAATGTGGAACTCACAAAAGCATGATTTCATATACATCAAAGCAAATTGAATGAGAAATTTATATAGTTAAAATTTCTAGTAAGAATACATCTTGCTATTATACATGAAATGCAAGGAATTTAGGATTGCTTGCCCAAAATTCCAACAAGATAGTTTTTGTGCCAATCATACATATGCATAGAATTTTGGATTGATTTTTCCAAAACTTCAAAAGTGATATCTTCCAAGTTTGATTATGATCAAACCTAATACCATGGAGTTCATGAATAAAATGTCCAAAATTAAAACAAGTTTCCAATTCTAAAGACAAAACATGAGATTATAGAATTTTATGTTCAAACACAAGATTATGAACATAAATTCACTTCTAAAAGCTCAATTTCAAAAGCATGAATCATGCTTTTGAAATCTAAATAACAAAGCATTCTAAACATTCAAGATAAACTAAAGGAAAAATAAACTTTTATTAAAATTAATCTTTGAATCAATACAATAACATGAGAATAACAAATGAAAAAAAAAAAAAAAAAGTCCTCTTCCCATAGCAGCCTTTCAATTTTAGATTAGAAAATCAAAGTGAATAGTTAATGTCTATATCATGTAATTCCGCCTTTGGACTCAAAAAAGAAAGTTTCTTATGTTTTGGTCTACTTTGTTTTCTTTAAATGTATTACACGGCCTTTATGATTTCATTGTTCTAATATCATTGTTCTGATATCATTATATTCATGTTTGCAGTAAAGATGGAACATGAACACCATCAAAAATGAAGAATATGAAAAAATTCAAGAGCATAAACAAGAGGCCAACATGAGCAGAACTCAAAAGAGAAAGGGTAGATAGGGAACAATAATGGAAAAGGTTATTAAGAGAAAGTTGACATAAGTTAAAGAAATTATCCAATACAATAGTAGGGGCAAGACATAGGTGAGGGTGCAGCCTCTTATAGCAATTTTCTTTGCTCCACAGTAAGAAGTATGGTTTATATCAAAATTGATGATTGGAGATGTGTGACACAATCACTAAAATATTAAATATGAGAGATGGTGAAGGTAGGTTAAAATAATATGTATTATATAACTTATAACATACGTTCTTATGTTCAAATATAATAACATGCTTTGTACTTTATAAACTACCTTTGAGGTACCTAAGAACAAGAAGACACGTGCTTTACAAGTAGTTGGTGAGTTCACAATTGCATAGCTCCATATGTCAATAATATGTCGAGGCTGTACACAGTGCCTACTATTTATTCTAACATCATTGACCAGGATGTGTGAAATGCTTTTGTACAGGATCACATGGTCTCTAAATTTGAGGTATGTGCTAAAATGATGATTTATTTAATTAATTACATGTAACATCGTATTATTGCACTTGATCACATACGTATAAATGTGCAGCCAAAGAGTGTTAGAGGAAAAAGGTTGCAGGAAACTAATATGCAGCACCACCTCTTTAGGTTGGGCTACATCCATTTAGAAGAGTGTGAAGTAAGTATCTATGACAATCTATTCCTTTCAAATGATATTGTAGTTATATACATTCTATTATCTAACTATAGTGTCTTTCTTGATAGCAAAATAAAGTTGGAACTATGGAACCCATTGACCGCAACATCCTTTGGAAGATGGTGCATTCGATGGTTGTATTGGCCAAACGTTCTTAGATGAAGCTACTGCAGAAGTTGTTTCTTACATTGTAATTGGTTCCATACCTCCCTACCCTTGAGTAACTTCAATTTTATACAATTAATTAAATGACCTTATAATATCCTTCTAATTAAAATTTGCAAGAAATTGTTACCTAAGAAAGCAATAAGAACTCTAAGCAGCATTGCCATCAACGGTGACATCCCACCTTCAATTCGTAAAGGGCATGGGGGGTGGTATTGTTCCTTTTAAATTCTTTGGTAAAAGAATACATACAATTGAAGATCTGGAGGCCTATAATGAGTTGTGTGAGAAGATAAAAATGAATATACTTAGCCAGTTGCATGAAAGAGGTTCGATTGTAGTTTATCAATTCCCTGTACTTAATTCTTGCACTGCCACTGTACCTCCATCAAATGCTAGCTGCAATTCTCCTACTAAAAAATTTCATGAAGGATAACCTGTGCCCTTCTAAAAAGAAAATTTAGCCAATGAGGTATATACATAGATACACCAGAAAAGTTTCTTTGTCCTTCTATAATTCTATATCTCAACCTCTCCAATGTATAACTAAATTTGTGGTGGGTCAATGCTTATTGGCCCTAAATACCCATCAAAATATTGATGAGGATGAATAAATCATTTTGCATGAAATTAGTATGCCAACACATACTAAGCATGTGTCCATTACCATGGTTTTGGATGCAAATGCCAACTTACTATTCCCTTTAGAAATGGAAAATGTTGCAACCGTTAGACAAACGGTTGCATATTACATCACCTTGCTAGTGGCACTTGTCATTTCCACAAAGTCCATAGTATATATCTTATTATAATATCTTCCTTAGCAATAATTTTTAGCTAAAGAACTCAATTTAATTATTTATTAACTTTATAAGGTTAATTACCAATAACAAGTGCCATCAAGGTCGCCTGCCATTAGACCATCAATTATTGTCACACTAATGGAAAAGGTATTTGTATTTATGTTTATTTTCTTTTCATCATAAATTTAATTATCTTCATTGATCAATATTAATTGGCTAAAAATCTCTACATCTTTTACAACAACGGTCTAAGGATCAAGTGGAAGTCCCACTTAACACACCTTGATCCCTATGGTTTATCTATGGCTCATCAATGGAGATAGGGCAATCAACCCAATATGGATTAAAGAATGAGTACATGCCAATGACACTGTTGAAGTACCACTTATGATAGAGGACCTATTACAAGTTTGCCTATGGGAGCAACTTGAGCACCTTTCACATTGTCTCCTGCATGGGATATATGCAAATATCTGCTTATAAAATACTTGACATTACATATTATATTTTTATGGTCGGTTATAATTATTTTTTTATGTAGCTTCCTAAATGATGTAATGAGCCTTTTTGACATCCATGGTATACTTTATCAATTCCCTGACCCCAACATTATTTGTGGACGGATAGAGCAATGGTTGATAGCAAGGCGTGTGAATGATATTTTACCAGGGTCCTTCTGGTGCTCTAAGGGATAGGGCTTGATGATTCCCTACAATAACATTTATGTTTTAATTTTCTTATTTTCTTGCCAACTTATTCTATTCATAGGGATTGCCAACTTTAATTACAATCATATGACTATATATATAGGGCTCACTAGATGCTACTCATTTTGGATGTGCCTAATGGACATGCTTTCTTTTTTTATTCTTGTGCATCGCATGCCTGTCCTAACCTCGTAGACATTGTAAATAAGTAAGCTTTTATACTTTCCATGTATTATATGTAAATAAGTAATTTTTTATATATGTATATTGCATTTAAATTTTAAATTTGTGGAGTGTGGTTAACATGAGATAATGTGATTGAGATTACGAAACCATAGAAACTCACTTTGAAGATTGCCAAGGTATAGAAAATAGCTAAGTATTCTATTTTATAACTAATAAACTTTCAATATTACAAATAATATTTATTAATCCTTTTTTATTTTTCTTTTCGCATAATACCCTGGACAACAGTCTAATTAGAAGTGCAAGTACTATGAGCTAAGATATATGAGAAGTTAATATTCAATGGTGGTGATGTCACCTAATTGAGAATGGTAAGACGCTTTTTACTTTTCATAATCTTATCTATTTTCAACATTTTTTATGAATTCATCTAAAAGAATGTGAACTGAATTAAATATATTGTACTATAGACTGTTGTGCTTTCTAAGTGAGTAAACAAGAAGAGTTACTTAAGAGCAAACCTAAACCAAATGTGAAGGATATGGGCTGAGTATGTAATGCGTTTTAATTAGAACAATTAGAGTAACTAAATGAATGCAAAATTACATAATGAAGTATTTTTTCATTG
This sequence comes from Warburgia ugandensis, assembly GCA_035236585.1. NCBI lineage: Eukaryota > Viridiplantae > Streptophyta > Magnoliopsida > Canellales > Canellaceae > Warburgia > Warburgia ugandensis. The sequence goes on along the minus strand of CP141139.1, from coordinate 53,098,537 downwards.
ATATGTATGTGTTCTTTTATTTTTTATTATTTTTATTGAAATATATATTTTATGGGATGATTGAGTGGAACTTGAAGTGTGGAAGTAAATGAGTAAATATGGATGAAGTGAATATGGATCTTGTAAATGAAGTGAATAGGTTGGTTTTTATTATTTTCATTGAAGTACATAAATTTTATGGGATGATGAATGAGTGGAGCTTGGAGTGTGAAAGTAAGTGCTTATACATATGGACTTGCAAATGAAGTGAATGTGGATATTGCAGTGAATATGTTGTAGTTTCTTTTATTAAGTCTTTTCAAGATAGATGTGGTTGGATGATAAACTTAGATGTTTTATACCTAATGTAGAAATGAATATATGTTTCTTTCTGATATGTATAGACTGTAAGAAAATTATAGTAGGTGGCAGATTGATAGTAGAAATAAAGGTAGTAATTGCAATGTATAAAAGAGAAAAAAAATGAAATTTTTTAAAGTCCTTTAATAAACGACTTGAAAAGTTGCATTTAAAGTCATTTACTAAACGACTTTAAAAATCTTGAGCAAATGATTTTAAAAGTGATCATTTTTAAAGTCATTTTTTTTTACTTCTTTTGTTATTGATTTTCCAAGTTGGTTTTTAACTGACTTTAAAAGCCTCCTATGTAGTAGTCTAATTAAATGTCGTTATTAAAATGTAGTCATGACTCATATAAAATGTTAGAAACCAAAGTATAGTGAATGACCAATTTATTTTAATGGGACCTATAATAATTAAACTAATTTGTTCAATAGGTTTCAATCATTATCAAACCACTAGATCAGCATATACATGGCATGGGGGGTGATTAACATCAATATTATGTAGGTCACCACAAGCTTATGTAGACTACTATTGGATCTCATCATGTACGATTGGTAGTTCCATTAGCGACTATAAACTAGAGGTGTCAAATAGGCAAGCTAGGTGGGTCATCGTGAGTTAGATGTCAAACCAATATGGGTTCTCAAATCGATGATAAAATGCCTACCTGCTGGAGAGAGAGAGAGAGAGAGAGAGAGAGAGAGAGAGAGAGAGAGAGAGAGAGAGAGAGAGAGAGAGAGAGAGAGAGAGAGAGAGAGAGAGAGAGAGAGAGAGAGAGAGAAGTGAGACAGTTAAGGTGCAAAACGTAAAAAAAAATAGATTTATACAATGGTTGTTCTACAATCATTGCAAGTGGTTTCTCTCTCTCAGTTAAGGTGCAAAACGTAAAAAAAAATAGATTTATACAATGGTTGTTCTACAATCATTGCAAGTGGTTTCTCTCTCTCTCTCTCTCTCTCTCTCTCTCTCTCTCTCTCTCTCTCTCTCTCTCTCTCTCATATGAAGATTGAATGCAGAATAAATTACATGAAAATTTGCACATTAGATGCATTTTGGTTTATCAGGTGTTCTTGATTTTTCTTAGATGCGTATTAGTTTTATCAGTATTCTTGATTTTTGTTATAGTTGTCCCAGCTATTTCCATTTGACTAATAAATGAGAATAGATCTTCGTAGATGAGGGCGTATTATTTGCATAATAATTTATGTGTTTTTTCTTCTCTATCATGGAGCAAATTTGTCAGTACAATTACATCTCAAAAATAGGAAACAATCCTACTTTAAGGAAACTATATATTCCTACATTAATATACAAGATTGATCAACTAATAACTAGACTCCTAAAATTATGAAATCAATTCCTATAATTACAAACAAATCATATCAATCATGATTCCATAATCAATTCCTTGACAACTCATGCCAACACTCCCTCTCAAGTTGGAGCATAGATATCTATCATGCCCAACTTGTTAATCGTATCATGGAATGCCTTGCTTGAAATTGCTTTTGTGAGGATATCAGCTAACTAATATTCTGACTTGACAAATGGGAACTATATAATCTTTTGATCTACCTTCTCCTTAATGAAATGATGATCAGCTTCAACATGTTTGGTGTGGTCATGTTGCAAAAGATTTTCTGCAATCTCAATAGCTGCCTTATTATCACAATGAAGATTCATAGGTGTTCCATATTCAATCCCCAAATCTTTTAGAATACTTTTAATCCATAATAATTCACATACACCATGAGCCATACCTCTAAACTCAACTTCTGCACTTTCTAGTGCAACAACCTTCTGCTTCTGGCTCCTCCAAGTAACGAGATTACCTTCCACAAAAGTGAAGTAACCAGAGGTAGATTTTCTGGTTGTTTGATCTCCTACCCAGTTAGCATCCATGTATCCCTCGATGCTAGAGACACCATTTTTTGAGAACAATAAACCTTTTCTCGGGGCACCTTTTAAATATCTCATGATTCGATATATTATGTTCTTCACTAGGCATATGCATGAACTGACTTACAAGACTCACATCATAGGCTACATCTTGTCTCATATGTGATAAATAAATTAATCTTCCAACCAACCGTTGGTAGAAGCCTATGTTTGTTGGAACTTGATTTGGAAAAATTCCAAGCTTGTGATTCACTTCCATCAGAGTTTTTGTTGGTTTAGAATCAAGCATTCCAGTTTCAGCCAAAAAATCCAGCACAAACTTTCGTTGAGACAGAAAAATTCCTTGATTTGATCTTGCAATTTCCATTCCTCGAAAATATTTAAGTTGTCCTAGATTCTTCGTTTCAAATTTAGTAGCCAAATACTACTGTAACAACTTCATTTCATTTGGATCATCTCCTGTCAAGACCATATCATCAACATACACAATGAAGGCTGCCACCTTTCCTTCTTTGTGTTTTACAAACAAAGTATGGTTTGAACTACTTTGCTTATAACCAAATTCCTTCATTGCAGAGGAGAACCTCCCAAACCAGGCTCTAGGTGATTGTTTAAGCCCATACAACAATTTCTTTAGTTTACAAACTTTGTTTCTACTCGAAGGACTACATTTCACACCTGGGGGCAGTTCCATGTACACTTCCTCCTCTAACTCCCCATTAAGAAATGTGTTCTTAACATCAAACTACTACAAAGGCCAACCCCGATTTGTAGCTATAGATATGAGAATGCGAATGGTGTCAAGCTTAACCACCAATGCAAAAGTCTCTTGGTAATCCACCCCGTACCTTTGTGTATACCCCTTCACAACCAACCTCGCTTTATACCTTTCAATGCTTCCATCTGCTCTAAGTTTTACAGTGAACACCCATCTAGATCCAATGGTTTTTTTTCCTTCAAGTAATGAAACAAGCTCCCACGTAGAATTTTTTTGTAAGGCGTCCATATCTTCATTCATTGCATTAGTCCATTTTGAATCTACTAAAGCCTCCTGCACACTAGTAGGAATAGATACATTGGACAATTGATTAATAGTAAGTGCACACAATTTAGACAATCTATGAGTAGAGACAAAATTATATATTAGGTATTTAACATTGGCTCTAAGGTCAGGTTCATATTGTTTTTTTTGGATACCCTTATTAGATATATGTGGATATCTTGGAGCTAAATTTTCAGGGGGAACGAAGGACTCATCAAGTGGGACATTTGTATCATGGGAATCATTAGATATGGGATTCGAGGTTACTTGGGGATCGAAATTCTAACTTGATTCTTTAGTTGATGGTGTGAACATAGGCAACTCTATATTCTCAATTAACACCTCATGACTTCCATAAAAAATTTGTTGACCACTTTTTCCACGTCTTTCATTCACTTCTTCTAGTTCTAAAAACTCATTTCCTTCACATTTTCTTGCAACAGATTTCCTTCACTGGAATTCTCCCCCTGAAGGGAATGAGTTAAAGCTCCCTCAGAATAATAAGGTTCTGACTCACTGAAAGAAACATCCAAGGTCACATGTAATTTTTTATTTTGAGGATCATATCATTGATATCTTTTCTAAAAATTTGAATAACCAACAAAAACACATCGTTTTGCAGATAAATCAAGTTTACTTCGCAAAGCTTTGGGAATGTGAACATATGTTGTGTAGCCAATTCAAGATTTGGGAGATGAGGAATTGAAAGGAGGGACTACAACTTTTGTTGAGGGGTTTGAAAATAGATCACTCAGAAGGGTGTCCGATTGATAAGATATACATCAAATTTTACACCTTCTCCCCAATAAAACCTAGGTATGTTCATGGCAAAGAGGGAGGCATGGACCACTTCCAGTATTTGTCTATTCTTCCTTTTTGCTAATCCATTCTATTCAGGAGTATAAGTGCAAGAAGTTTGATGTTGAATTCCATATTGATTGAGAAATCTTCCAAAGAATGTGTCTACAAATTCCATGGCATTATTAGTTTGCCAAACACGAATCTATTTTTGATACTGAGTGCCAACCGTACTATGAAACTCCTGAAATGCTATAGAAACATCACTTTTTTTGTGAAGTAGAGACACCCAAGTCATTCATGCACATTCATCAATAAATATGACAAAATAATGAGCCTTAGAAATAGATGGAATTTTGGCAAGTCCCCATACATCAGAATGAATAACAACAAAAGGTTCTGAACATTTATTTGAACTTGGCAAATAAGGAACATGATGACTTTTGGCTAGTTCACACACATACAATGAAAATTTGAATCATTTAAACTGGAAAAAAGATGCAATTTTAATTTTCTAAGATATCCAAAAGAAAGAAGCCTAATCATCAATGCCATAACCAAATAATTGCTTGAGCTTTCTCTTCACTGTTAGTTTGATATGCATGACTGAATTTTTGTCGTCCATTTTCTGTTAATTCTAAAAAATAGAGTTTTCCTTGTTTAACACCATAACCAAGAATCTTCGGAGTCATAATGTCCTGAAAACACAAAAAGAAGGCCAGAAGGTTATAATGCAAGCAAGAGTTGAGGTAATTTGGCCTACTGATAACAAGTTATATTCAAGGGATGGGACAATGAGGACAGAATTTAATGTGAGGATTTCAGACAAGATGACAGATCCTTCTCCAAAAATAGGAGGTACTGCCATTGGCTGTAGATATAACAGACTGGGAAGAAGAGTTAAGGGATTGTATATGATTAGAGTCACTAATCATATGATCAGATGCACCTATATGAATAATCCATGTATCTTTCTTAGAAGTTGTAGAAACTACATTTGCCTTACCAACAATACTTGGGTGAGCAACATTTGCTGTAGGTTGCGATTTGTCCTTAACATTGGACTGGACTTCATTTGTAGATGTCACCATAGCTTTTCCTGCCATCTTCTTTCTTAGTTTTTTCGAAAAATCCCACCATTCAGGATAGCCAATGATTGCATAACATCACTGTTTTGAATGACCTGATTCACCACAATGACTACATACCAGATTGTTAGTCTTTCTAGTTGATTGATTATTGCGGTTCTTCACCCAGCCAAATGATGGTCCTTGTCGAGTTTGGTTTGCTAGCATAGTCGAGTGTTCTAAAATTGGACGAGATCCTCACATAGACTGTCTCTGTTGATACTCCTTTCTCACGTAGGCATACGTGCTCTCCAAATCAAGTCATGGATCTTTCCGTAAGATTTCTCCACGAACCTGATCAAATTCAAAATCAAGTCCACTGAGAAATATATGAACTCGAAGCCTAGCCATTGCTGAATGTCACTGGATCACTCCAACTGTTACTTCTTGAGATATAGTCCTCTGATCAATATCCTGAAAAATATCAACAAGTTCATTATAGTATGTTGACAATGGTCTACCATCTTGTTTGGTAGAAAACGACTTCTGATTCAACTCAAAGAGATGAGTTTCATCCGATCCATCATAGAAGGTTCCTGACACGACCTTCCATATTTCTTTGGCTGTGGTGAAGTGAATAAATCGTTGCATCAATAATGGACTCATTGAGTCAATAAGCCAACTTTTTACTCTCTGATTTTCAGTAACCCATGTTGCAAAAGTAGGATCTTCAAGTGCAAGTTTCTTTGTTTCTCCAGTGAGGTATCCAGATTTGTTATGAACCCCAATGCACACCTCCATAAGTTGTGACCATAATGGATAATTGGTCTCATCCAATATGATACTGGTAGGGAAAATAGAGTTGTCTTGGTGGATAATAATAGGTGGTGTTAGGTTGTTCGGTGTAACTTGAACAACAGAATTCAGATTTGCCATTTAGTTTTTGAGTACGAGATTCAAAAGAAAAAAAAAATGGATTCGCGTTTCAACAGTTCTATTGAAAGTGAACCTACTTTGATACCTTGTTTGCACAATAATTTCTGTGTTTTTTCTTCTCCATCATGGAGCAAATTTGTAGGTACAATTACATCTCAAAAATAGGAAACAATCTTACTTTAGGGAAACTATATATTCCTACATTAATATACAAGATTGGTCAACTAATAACTAGACTCCTAAAATTATGAAATCAATTCCTATAATTACAAACAAATCATATCAATCATGATTCCATAATCAATTCCTTGACAACTCATGCCAACACGTATATTCTGAAGAGTAACTACCTTCCTTTGTTACATTTTTCTACTGTCAGAAGAACTTCCTTCCTTGTTCCTGTGCTTTCATTTCTTTGCTAATCCTTTAAATTTTTTCCTCCATTTTTGGTCTACTCCTGGAAATAAGTGTAATCAGCCATCTCATTTCCAGAAAGTAGAAAAAAAAAAGGAAAAATTTGCTTCAAGAAAAAAATTACTTACAAAAATAAGCCAAAACGCAAGCTCGCTTCTCCGATTTATTTCCGCTTCTGAAGAACTGTAGGAAAGTAAGGAAAGTGAGCTTTCCCAGATCCTAGGAGGTTCCAGTAACTATGGTCTATCATCATCAGCAGCAGCATTTCATGATCAACGTAATCATTGTTTATTTCTATATTAATTATACTGGTGGCAATTATTTTCTTGGTAAGTGTTATTATAGATAAAAGATGAGGCCATAATGTGCATATACAAACATCTATACATGTGGCTAATTTGTGCTTAAAATTTTTTAAATCTGTTTGCCTATGAATATTCTTCCATTGTTTTGGACTGCGAAGGCATTCCTGCTGAAGCGAGCAGCAGAAGAACCCCTTGGCCGTGCAGCTGCCAATATCACCGCTGTACTGGAAAATGCTGTAACGAACAGCATCATCACTGCCTCTCAAAAGCAGGCTGTCCTTCAAGAAATGGCCCCCAGGTTACCCTAGAGGTCTCCAATCCCCTCTGGCTTGCCTGGTTTGTTTGGCATTTCTTAGATAACTACACAGTCATGTTTATAAGTGCAAAAGATCTTTTCTGTAAGAGAGAGCTATTTGCCAAAATCAATTATAAAATAATGCCTTCCCCCCTTTTTGCTTTTGATCTATAATTTCTACTGTTAAAGTTGCATCTATAGCAAAAGTTGTTAAAGTTGTGATTCTCTTCCGGACGAAATTCTTGTTTCTCTCATATTCATGGTCTATACACAAACATGTATGCATATGCTTGCACACATGCATGTACTGCACATATTCATGATCTATACACCTACGTGCATGCATATGCTTGTACACTTCATGTATTGCACATACTTTGGCAATTTATAACATGCCCACTTTTCACTTCAATGAAACCTGAAAAACTCAAAGCAACGGACAGTCAATCCGTGAATTATTTTGATCTTGTATATGCATTTCTAGTCTCCTTTCTTGCTCCGTAGGATAGCCTGCTTTAGCTTCTTCCATATCCTTGGTATGAATCTTCTGTCGGTCTTATTGCTCGCCTTTCAGTCGGAGATGCAAGGGCAAGTGACTTGCTTTGGTTTCTTCCGGTTTTTCTTGTACAGATTATCCAAGCATCGGCTATAAGGACAGAAAGGGAATTTAAAGTAGCCTGGATGGGGAGACGCTGCTGCTTGTGTAGAATGTAGAGCCCGATTTAGCTGTTGGGTCACGGCCTTTAGCTCGTAGGAATCATAGAGTGTGCTACCTCCATGCCAGGGACTGAATTTCCACATAGGGGTTAGAGGCTGGAGTTGGAGAGAGTTTGTGCTCTGAGTCTTCATTTGGTGCTTATCTATTGAGATTACGCATGATGCTGGGGGTTGTTTCTGGTCAAAAGTTTCCTCCATTTTGAAGAATTTGGATATGGGTGTTCGTCAGATTAAATTCAGGTTTCCGAATGTGGGAGGCTGCTTAGGGCTGAACGATTTGATTTTTGTGACGCACAAGAAAGTAGCATAGCATTCTACGTCAGGTTTGCCCTTTTTGTCTTTCTCTTTTGTTATTTGGACGGATATGTGACTGTTTGCCTGGGTCGTCTCATTTTCTCTCCTTTTACTTTGGTTGATAGGCTCTGATGGTTAGAGCTCACAAATGGTGTTTGTTCGTGTAGATCAGTTGATGGATTGACATCATCAACGCGCTAAAAGTGCATGTGGGATGTTGATGCATTAGTTATTCGTGTCTTTCGGGGCACATCGTAACCATCTTCTTGCCTGGGTGAACTTAATTCTATGTTCTTTTGTTAATATCTTTCATCTCATATTCTTGAGCTGTCAGTTTTTTACTACAGTTTTGTAGTGGTTAGGATCACTCGGTGAGTATGCTTACTAGCATAGTTAACCTAAGATGTGGTCAGAAGATGAGCAATTTGCACGACCAATCTCTTGTTCCTCAATGTAATTTTTGTTCACGTGAAATTCGTCCATTGACAACTCGAGCAGTTTCTTTTGGAGGAAAAGGTAGTTCATTGATGGGAGAGAAAAGCCCTCTTTCTGGCTCTACTATTCCGATGGAGCTGATCAAAGAAAATAAAATTACATTTGCAGTCCAGCTGCTAATCCATCTGACTCTAATTGAAAGGAGACAAGCTCCAGTGTGCATGAAAAAATCATGCCCATCTGATAATTGGACCCGCTTGTTTTGTTTTGTTTTGTTTTTTCTTTATATAAAACTAGTTCTGAGTTAAACACAAAGAAATGTTTGCTAGAAAGATCCGAACAATTTGCATGGCTTAGATCTTCCAGAAACATTGCCTAAAATTACAAAAGCTGATATCGACTACAAGGTGCTATTTAGGCGTCTAAGTTTATGGGTATTTTTCTATTGATATTTGCAAAGCCTGAGAAGGATCACTTGCTAGCTTAAGAGAGAAAACTCTTTACGTGGGACCCACACCACGTCCTAAATGAATAATTTTTCTGAGCTATCTGCTGCGCTGATGGGGTGAAATGTGGAAAAGTGTGGTGCTCAGAATGTTTACTTTCGTCATTCATTTTGTTGCTTTAGTCAAAACAAAAAGAAACACATTGCAAGGGTCAAAATATCGCGCCTCTAATGCAAGATGTTATCATCTTGTGGTCATCGGTCAAGCTGGAGTGGAACTATCTGATGGCTTTTGAGGGTTGTCAATCTTTCATGGATTGCAGTCTTAAAGTCATCTGTAACTGAAATTCGCTAGTCGTGGACTTCACCTGTAATGGGTTCGGTCCGGAATTTGATATCTTTGTTCGTTGTGTTTCTATGTTTAGATTTTCAGTGGAGTCTGTCAAGAGGGAATCTAATTATAAGGTAAATTTAAGTGAAAAGTACACATTAGTCCCTAGTATTATCCACTTATGACACTTTAGTTCTTGAAGTTTTTAAAAGACAAGTTAGTCACTGGAACTATTGGCATGGGTTGCAATTTATTTTTTCTCAGTTCTCCATCAACAAACTAATAGTTGGGCTAGTCAGTGTTTTCTTAAAACAGAGAGAAGTACTCTTTAGTCCTTAGAGTTATTCACTTATGGCACTTCAATGCTTAAAGTTCCACAAAAAAAGAAAAGTCAGTTCTAAGGCTACATTGTTGCTTGAGGGGCCCACGTCGTTAGTTCTGATGGTGAAAATTTTAACAAAAGGACTGAAATGCAACCCAAACCAATAGTTCCAATGACTAAATCATTTTTCTCGAATTGTAAGGACTAAAGTGTGCTAAGAGAATAATTCCAAGGACTAAAGTATACTTTTCTCTAAATTTAATCTTCATTCGTGCCCCCTTTTAGACTTATCTCTAACTAAGAGCTCACTTCGTGAATGTATAATCACTAAAGGAGTAATCTAGCATGGAAATGGTAATCGACGATGCCACTTTTTCTTTTTATTATATTTTATTATTTATGTTTTAGATCTAAGTTTCCCTTCCTTTGTTGTACTTGTGAAAAATCACCCCAATCGAATAATTCTAAGCACTTCTTTTTCTACTCTTTATCACGGGCTTGAGGATAGTTTTCTCCTCTAGATGGGATTAGATTTTGGAGAGTGTTTGAATTGTTACCATTGTAATTCTTTGTTTGTACCAAGAAAAAAAAATCAAGGTGATTTTTACTATAGGTAATCAAAGGGGGCTAAATAAGATGAATGGATTAGATCTTGAAAAGTTATACTAGTATGAAAGGGGGATCTATGTACAAATACAATATCAGCATAATCACAAAAAACTGAATTAACTTCTAATCTTGTCCGAAATCATAAAATGAAACAAAGAGAAAGAAGACTTTGATTTTCTCTTTCTATGTAATTTTAAGACATGGACGCAGTTTTAAATAATGACTCATAATTGAGTTTAGTAGCTTCTTTAATGGGTCATTATCTCAACCATTATCTTAAGAAGATTGGGTACATGATCAGGATTAGGGATAGCAACGGGTCAAGTCTTTTAGGGCATCCAACCTGAATTGACCATTGGGCAATGGTTACAAGGTGTAGAGACTCTTGTTTTTGTCACCATGAAGTCCTATTATTGTTCGAGCAAGTGCTGGAGAATATTTCAATCCATCCAACAAATCATACACCGAAGATGGAGAAATTAGAGGTCCAATTGGACCGCAGATCAGCAACACAGGGCAATAGCTCCATCCACAGATGCTTGTTTCATCCAAGAAATTTCACATCTTTATCACAAGGATTAGAGACAGCCACATTTTTGCTTGTAGAAGAAGGCCACATGGTAGCTCTTACATTTGCTTTCTCGAAACTCACAAAAGGTACCTCCTAACTAGCTCCTAGAGAACATACATGATGCACAAGATGAATGCATGGTGATGTCATACCAAAAAGAAAGAAGCATCTCTTGGATGACTAAAGGAGTAGATATAAGAGAGAGGCTATTCTATGTGGGCCCATGCCACGCCTCTTATAGGCCCATTGGCATCAAACAAAGCTTAAGGGAATAGTAGGAAGACCGATCCTTCTCTATTAGAGAGAAGATACCTCACATGCCACCACCTTCATCTATATTAAGAGGTGGTTCTCTTCTTCAGCTCTAACTTTTCCTCTTTCTATCTCTCAATGATCTTAGTCTTGTTCTAGTGCTTGAGCTTTTTGATCCTCTAGTTTTTAGCTTGAACTTTCTCAGACAACACCATACTAAGCTCTTTTTCACTACTAGCAAACAAGGAGCAGATTTTTGCCTCTCAGGAAGAAGTTGAACTTTTTGAACTCTTAGAAAAGCCTATAAAGCACTTCCTTAGACAGTACTCTAATCCGTTAGAATCGTAGTGAGTTTGTAAATACCTTCTACTACATGGCTTAACTACCACATGGATGAAGCTGTAAATATGAAGGTTGTAATTTCTTCATTTAATAACCCTAATTTTTGCAAATTGATTGAGAAAATCAATTTAGTTTGGACTGTCAAAATTTCTAAGCTAGAATATTTGGTTATTAGAAATTATATTTTTATAGAGATTAAAACATGATTTAAAACTTAAAAATTATGAATGTACTTAAAAAATTGGTCGAAATGACACTAAGTATATTCAATTCCAAGTTAAAATGAAAAATTCCTAATTTTCTTCATTTTTATGAATAAAAGGATGAAATGGTAATTTTACCTATAACCGAGATCTAAGACATCAATATTTAGATTGTACTCAGAAATACAATTTCAATGCCACTAAGTATGCTCAATTCCGAGTTTAGAAGAATAAGACTGACTTTTCTCCATAAAATGGCAAAATGGTCCTTTCACACCTTGATGGGCCCCACAAGGGGCCCACGAATGAATCTAATGGCCAAAAAACATATAAGGAGTGGTTAAACCATTACTAGCTGATGGTGGAGAAGGAGGTGGTAGTAGAGGATCCAATGTTAATTTAATATTCAAAAGGATTGAAACATAATTATTACAAGTAATTATGAAAAATTCAAAAACATCTATAAATACACCCCAAAAAATCCTCCAAAAATGTTCATAAAATTTACCACAAAATAATCTTGCTTCCCCTACAAAATTAGATCTAGATTAATTTCCAAATTTCCAAAATTTCCAAAAAATCTCTCATCTTTCACTTTCCCTCTCCTCTCCTTAAATTGGAACAAGAGACCTAAATTCAATTAGGCATCCTATTCCAAATCAATTCTCACAAATCCCACCATTCATATTATCCTAGACTATATCAATAAAACCACAAAATAAAATTCAAGATATAACGGTTCAAACAATGCAAAATCACAAGACAAGCGATTCTTGGGTGATCTTATCATCAATTGGATATTCTTTTAAATTGGGCTACAAAACCAATATTTTTCTCCAAATAGGTAGGTGAAAATTCTTTTCACACTTATTTCATGTTAGTTTATATAATTTATATTTTTCTAAAATTAGTTTTAGGTTAAAAATAATAAAAATCAAGTAAGGATAACAATTCTTAAATTCTAGATGATGGAGGGCTTGGATGGAAAATATGACCCATCCAATCCAAAAGTGTTCAAAGCCCCTAGGGTAGAATTTTTATGAAATTTAATCAAGTTTTAAGCCTTTTATTGAAAAGGAACTGATTGGACCATCCAAAAGGATTATTTGATCTTCCTAAAAAGATCAGATCTTAGAACGTCATCACGGGACACTACACGAAAACGCCCCTTGCAAGAGCACTTTGCATGCGACTGCATCCTAGCAAAACTATCATGCAATAGGGCCAGTCTTAGGAAAGCATTACCGCGTGCATCCCGGTGATGGAAGTGCGCCAACCGTTCCACCCAACCTACCCGCTCCGCCCGACTGATCACAATCGTCTATTCTTGGGCCTAGAGCAAATTTGGACCCTCAAAATGACTGTGAACTTCAGTGTTCAATTTTGGAGTCATCTGAACTCCAAATTAAGATATATATATATATATATATAAAGCTATGGAAATCTTGTAAGTTCTATTTTCATTTGAAATCATAAAATTGAAAAAATATGCAAGAAACTTACTATATTTAAGAATTTAGCTTCTAATTTTCATGATCTTCAAGATCTGAGATGATTAGATCTTGAGGATCTACTGCAATGATAATATAATGTTAAAATCAAGTAATATCCATGATTTATTTTAATAAGATCTAACATAAAATGAGGAATCTACCCTATATGGTGGAAAAATCCAAAAAAATATAAAGGGACCCACTTAATTAATGAGATCAAGTATGATCAAACCCTTGGGATGGATTGAAAGAATGATATTATGATGGAATCTAGTTAGATCATGGATTAAATATGAAAAAAATAAGTGGATATGATCTTTAGATCTTAATGGAGCAAAAATCCTAAATGTGATTAAAACCCTTGATCTAAAGGAAAAGATCTAAGATCAAATGGTTGGATCATAAGTAAAAGTTTCTAATAATCTTAATTTAATTAGTTTAATTATATTTTATTTGATAATAGAATTGTAAATGTGATTCATGTTATAAATTATGAAGCATGATAGTGTAATTCTTAAATTTTAGCATGTTATGCTCTAAATGTTATTAGTTTGTTATTAGGTTGGTAGATTTAATTATCTTAGGGCCATGATTCTATTAGATAAGTAGTAAAATTTCATGTATTTCATAACTTAGGATCATGGTAGTTTAAGTATAGTTTTATTCTATTAAGTTAAGTTACATTTATAGGAAAAATGTTAGTATAAATGGTTGTTAAACTTATTTTGAATTTATGCTTTAAAGTTTATGATTTAATTTTTGTCAAATTTTATTAGTAGATTCAAATGTTAAGTAGTTGCTAAGATATAATGAGCATAAATCACCAAAAATGTAAACTAATGGAATATATAGATTCATGGATAATTAAGATGAGTAAATGACTTTGACTTCATATTAGTAAGGGCTATAGTTAGTAAGACAATATAAGGATTATCAAATCCTTGGCCCAAACTAGGAAGAATAATAAACCCCATGAATGACATTTTAAATGTTCATGTATTTAATTAAAATCAATTAGAAAGAGTACTTAGGGTTAAAATGCTTATAGAAACCTTATGAAAGGTTGAGCTAGGGTCACTCTAGTGAATGCTGAACATGGTGGTTAAGGGGGTGCTCTAATAGAGCCTCTCTCTTCCCCTACCTTCTATTGATATTTGTGAGGTCTAAACGCCTCTTTACATGAGGATTGAAGTAACCACTTTGTATTCAATCACTGAACTAGTAAGCCTTAGTCAATTGAAAATAAGAGGAGCTTTCTAGATTTAGGATGAAATAAGCTACCTTCATCCAGTAAAACATTAACTGGTTGAATAATAATAATAATAATAAGAGCATAAAAGGTTAGTAAATTATCTAACCCTAATAAAAATTGTAAGTAAGATAAGGATGATCAAACAAGATCCATGGGATCTTGAATGATCAAGAACAATAATAAGAAATAAATAATTCTTGATGATGATATATATATATTGCTTACAATTTAGATCAAATAAAATAGAAGATCTAAACCTTTGATCAAATACGATTCAAGGAAGAGAACCAAGATCATCCTCCTTAGGGATGATCAAACAACTAAACTTAGATTAAAGAAGAACTAGATGATAGAAGATCTACTGCCTTGATCTTTATCAACAAGTTAGACTTGAGGAAAACCCTATGTGAATAGGGAACTAGAAGGTATTCCAACCCTAGATAAACAAATAAATTGTCTTATAAGTATAAAATCAATACATGGGAATTGTTCATATAGAATGGCGATCCCTAAACTTTTATGAACATGGGTATCATTCATTGTAAATGATGATCCTTAAGTTTGAAGTGAAATCCTATCATCGGTATAAGAATACCAAAATACAAGGATGATGATATAAATAGACAAGATGTCTGATAAGTAAAATAATACTTTATATATAAGCAAGGAGGCTTGTGGTTTTTGTTTTAAATAAGCATATGCTTGGGGATTCTAGCTAGGAGGGTTATGAGGGTTTGGCTACCCGCTCTTTGAAATATGATATATATGATGATACTGTGCCCAAAGAGAGGTAAAATGTCGGGTGGGGCAATTATGGGAAAGCCACCACTGTGACTGTCTGGTTCCCCATATAGACATGACATAGATGATTTTTCACATTTGGTATCCGTGGAGTATGAAAGTAGTTATCCAAGTGTGCTGATACATATCAGAATGTAGCATAATATTCCTTTGAGTATTTTCCATTATGATGCATGGCATAGTGAGATGCCTTATGATATGGCATCATGAGATGCCGATATTGCCCAAATAAGGGAGTATTTTTTCAGCAGAGTCTAGATGTTTTATCAACTCAGTATGTCTCAATGTGACTATTGATGTTTGAGAAATTAATGATTTTTCATGGTTTTGACTATATATATATATGCAAAGTATACAGTATGTATGTGTAAGGATGTACATATATGATAAAGTAAAGAGATTGATCCATGAGTATGAATAATGGGATTATGAAGTATTAAGATTATACTGTCAAATTGTTATGCTTCTTGAATCCCCTACCAAGCATAGCTTGCTAAGATACTGTAAATGTATGAATGTTTACAATATCTCAGATACAAAGAAGGAGAATTAGGAGCTCATAACTTATGAAGACTTGGAAGAATAATCAATCAAGGTATATCCCTTGAAGAAATGTATTTTTATTTGAGATCATTGTATTTTATTGAGAGGTTTTAATGTATGGTAAGGTTTAAAATTTGGATTATGTAATTTGGACAAGTAGTGTACTGATACCCGGGCTGTACTGTGAACCACTGGATGGATTCTGGAATTTAATAAAAGTATATTCCATCAATGAAATTTTATCTTGTACAAAAATCTACGTATATAATGTATGAAGTGATGACTTGGGTCTAACAAAACAAGTTCTAAAGAAAAGAATTTTTGCTGCTTTGTTTTGCGAATTTTTTTACTACTAGGGACGCCTTGCCTTTGAAAAATGTATTAGAAAATGTGTTATAAAAACCCGAGTCGTCACACTTTGAATTTAAATCTAAAATCATTTCAACCTCTATGTACTTACTCATCTTAGAATATATGAACATATCTGCTATACATCTCAACTTGTTCACTTGTGTATTTGCTCGTTTTATATTGCTATTGGGAAGATATAATTAGCCATTTAGGAAGAATTAGAACAAACCACTAGTCCCAATGGCCTTAGGCTCTCCTTATGCCTTGTAGGAACCTCTGGAGGTATACGAAGTGATTGTCCATAGCATAACTGTGGTTTCTAGTTGATTTCATTTATATTTACATCCTCACTTTTCTATGAAAGTCAAGAAGTATATCCTACTTTTCTGTAGATAGATTGTTGCATAACTAACTTTGCCTCTAGAGTAACTAGTTTACAGTCTCTTTTCCTTTCTTAAAACTTTGCTTACCTAGCAATCAACTTAGCAAACAAATTAGTAGGTATCGCTTTTCATGTGCCAAGTGGGTGCAACTTTCATAAGTTCCTTCCCAGCTAGTAATTGGGGAACGAATCCAAATCTTTAAAAGGCATGGACCACTAAGTTCTTGGTTCTATCATTTCTCTCTTTCTTGAGCAAGCCTAGTTAAGACTCATGGCTATGCAGTAGTTGGTCTACTAAGCCCCATATCTTTTTGGTTTTCTTTTTTTAAATTTAGATTTTAGTATTACATCATTTGCGTCATGCCCTATTAAGAAAATTATTGGATCCTCAAAGGTAACATAAATCCATACATTTACTAGATGTTCTGACCCTCATGCACTATGCTCATCACATTTATTTTATGTGCATTAACTTCTTTACGAGGCTTGGTTAAGGACTGGAAGGCCTTACTACCTAAAGGACCACCAAGCCCCCAATTCTATTTGAGTTTAAATTCCTAGATAAGGATCACACCCTAGTGAAGATCAATTGGATAAGAACCACTTAAGAACAGCATGTCCTTAAGTGCACGAGGTAGCTGGATCATATTGATTTGAAACTATAAAAAAAGGTTAAGGAATTGATTGCGAGTCTCATTTGTCTTGCGTATTATGGGCAAAAAACGTGGGTGGCAACTCTAAAATCCATTTTTATATCTTCAATGGAATATTAGAACCATCGGAGCTAGATGTGTGAGTTGTGGACTTGAAATCCGTGTCCTAAATACCTACATAATGGGTAGGAAATTTGAGACCTAAGTTAGATTAGGGTCAGAAAACATGACTAGAATACATACACAAGTCAAGCTAAGGGGTGAAAAACATGTCCCAGATTGACTCGAACTACTACTATCCCTTCTTATGACTAAGTAGTTAAGATACTATAGAAACACCTTGGGGCCTAATGGTATACCAATATAGGTTTGGAAGTATATGGTAGTTATTAGAGTAGTTTGGTTGACAAAGTTCTTTAATAAGTTTGTATAGTCAAAGAAAATGCCAGATGAATAGAGGAGGAGCTCAATTGTACCAACTTATAAGAATAAAGGAGTCATACATACTTACACTAATTATTGTGGGATCAAACTTATGATCCATACCATGAAACTTTTTGAAAGAGTGATTGAGAAAAGGCTAAAATATGAGGCGAGTGTATTAGAGAACCAGTTTGGTTTCATGTCTAGGAGGTCTAATATGAAAGCTATTTTTATACTTAGATAATTGATAGAAAAATATAGAGAGAGGAGGAAGGACCTCAACATGGTCTTTATTGACTTAGAAAAAGCTTGTGATAAGATCCCCAGAGAGTTAATTTGGTAGGTGTTAGCCAAGAAATTGGTTTCATCGAGGTATATAGACATAATTAAGTATATATATGAGGAAGCAATAACAAATGTTAGGACCACAAGCGAAGAAACTAGTGATTTTCCTATCAATATAAGATTGCACCAAGGATCAACATTAGGCCTATACCTTTTCATCTTAGTTTTAGATGAGTTAACTGAACATCTACATGAGGAGATTCCATTGTGCATGTTATTTACCAATGATAAAGTTTGGATTGATAATACAAGGGAGGGCATATACACAAAGCTTGATGATATATACAAACATATTACATAGAATATTTTGATATTTAGTAATATTAAACCTTGACTTAACTTAATATCAGTAATTAGGGTTTATTTTACAATTTTGTAGGTCCATGGTACAAATGAGAAAGGGTATTTTGGTAATTTTATGTTTAAAAGAGAAAATTTAGAAATCAAGCATTATCATGGGCCTGTATACTATAAAAGATGAAGTTTGGAAGTTTAGACTGTCAAATGGGTGTTGTTATCGACTTTAGAACAATTAGAAATCCTATAGTGGAGACTAAACCTTATCCATATTAAAGATAGTATCATTATCAAAAGTTAAGGTGGCAGACTTTTCATTAATAAATGTTACATCTCATCACTCTTGGAGAACTTATAAATAAATATTGAAGGCCACACATGTCAGAAATATCCACCATGTGAAGCACATAAGTTCAGGGCCTACAAGAGCATATTTCACTCACATTTTCTCTCTCATCACTTTAGAGGGAATCGCCTAAAGGAGGCGCATGAATTTTTCTCAACTATCCAATCACTCCCATGAGCTCCACACATCCAAGACTCCTTATCCACACAGTCTTTGTTGTGTGTTTTGCATTAACTCACAAGCACGTGAATCAATTATAGTATAACCATGCAAGTGAGGTTGATCCCACGAGGAATCAAATAGTTTGTGTGTTCAATAGATCCATATTTAAATCATACAACCTATCCAAAAGATATGTTAGCTTAAGTTATAGGTATGTACACATGGAATTCAATACCATGCACATGGTTCAAGTGTGTTTCATATGGAACTAGATGCACTCTTAATCTAGAATGAAATGCATGGAATCAAAACATGAAAAGACATTGTAACAGCCATGAAAAACTACATTAAAAGCAACCATAACAGTGAGTAATATCATTGAAGCATAAAATTTTCATTGATTGAAGGACTAAAGGTACAAGGATGATGCGCACCCTCCAAGGGTTGTGCACCCTACTTAGAACTAATTACAATCCACAAAATCAATTTCTAATCTATCTTCAATCATACAACCATTAAGCAACAATGAACATGTATGTAAACCATGAAGGATCTAATGAAAAACAAAGGGGAAAAGATGGGAAAGGAAACAAGAGATGGACAAGGAACTTAAGAATAAGAGATGAGGAAGGAACTCGATCTAACAGCTATACTTGCTTGGCTGTCAATACAAGAGAGTTGTAGCCTTTAGATTCAAGGATCTAAGGAACAAAATGAGAGGCCAAAATAAAAGGAAATTGGGAATAGAACATAGGAAAAAAGCAAGGAATCAAAGAACAAGAAAATCTACAAAACCAAAGAAAACAAGTAAGGAACCAAGAGATAACTACCCTCACTTTTGAAGGAGAAAACAAGGAGAGAAACAACTCAAGAATGAGGCATGGAATGTTGAAGAAGATGAGCTGCTAAAGGGGAATCATGTTGAGGTCCTATGAAGAGGAGGGATGGCATGCGTTGGAGAATAAGAAGAGGAGCAAGGGTGGAGATGCTTCCCTTCTTAGGAGGGGGCATTCTCGCCTTCTCCCCAAAAGTCCTTTTGCTTTGTATCAGTGGCTACCTTTTAAAAGGAACCTTAAGGGTATGAGATTAGAAAGTATTAGATGTAATGGAATGATTGGTTAACCTAGGACAACTAATGATGGACTTAAGAGAGAGGAAAGGTGGGAGACGCCTACTTTTTAGGTGAGGGCATCCCCCCTTGTAAAAGTTGTGGAGGACACTGTACAATTGGAAGAGAGAGAGAGAGAGAGAGAGAGAGAGAGAGAGAGAGAGAGAGAGAGAGAGAGAGAGGGACTTTAGGAAGGTGGGACCTGCCTACCTTTTAGGGTGGTGCATTTCCCCCTATGTGAAAACCATGGAATGCCTTAGGATGAGGTGGACAGAGGGATGGAAAGAGGGAAAGGGTGAGGTATAAGTAGGTGGTTGGTTAGTTGGGTTAAGTAGGTTTTAGGAAGGTGGACTTAGGTGTGATTTAGGAAGGTGGGATGTAAAATTTGTGAGATGACTTGGTGGGGTGAGATGGAGAGAGTAAAAGGTAGGAAATAATAGGAAAAAGGAAAAATAAGGTGGGTTATTCCTATTGGTCCACATGCATGCTTATTTGTCATGATTTTCACCAAAATATCCCTCAATTATCCTCTTGAAAACCTACTTTTTAGCTTAGGATAATTAAGTTAAATCCTCCTCTAATAGTGGCTCTTCATGTAGCGTGGCTTAAATGCCTTTAATGGCTTGCTTTGAGGGCTCATTTAGCTTGGCTTCATGGCTAACACCCTTGGCTTAGTTTGACTCCTTAGCTTGTCACCTTTCTCTCATGGCTTATATAGCTAAGGTAGCTTGAATGACTCTCATGCAAAGGTGGTTAAAATCCAATGCTTATGCATGGGCCTATTTTAAGCACCTTTAACTCTTCCAATTGCTTCCTTGCATCCATAATTTTCCTTAAGATGATCTTGGACTTTGTTCACTGGATCATTGACATTTTGGTCTTGGCTTCCTTAGGTTTCCTGGTTAGACTAGGATACCTCATGAATGGCTTCGATTTCCATCTTAATCAATCTTGGGCCTTGGATTACCTTCCCATGATCTATAAAAGATAAGAAATCTTAATTAAATCTTAAAAGAATATGATTATTCACATACTTACTCCGCATTAGCCTCTAAATTATCCAAGCTTTGAATTATTAGGTAGAAATGCATGTGTTACAAATTTTCGACCAAAGCCCTAATTTATCACTATAAGTTATAACATATGGGCAATAATTGGGTACTTTTTATACAAATTTAAGCACTCAACACACACCCCAACCAGCATTTTGCTAGTACCTAGCAAAACATGCAAAAAATAAGAAAAACCAAATGTAGTTGCAATTTTACTAGGTACTCATGATGGCATTAGCACATGCAACAAGCCCTTAAACCCCTATGTTACCCCTAGTGAATGAGTTAGGCTTCATGAGGGTTTGTAGTGAATATACCCACAATTTTTTTTTTTACAAAAGTCCTTTAGTACCTAGCAAAAAATTTCTCCTATTAAACTTATATTAAATACCAAACTTTAGCTTGCTAATAAAGATGAGCAAAAGATTCAAAATCCTACCCTTATCCTAAAGAGATCACATTATTTCATTAACCTTCAGAAAGTGAGTGTGTGATATAGCTAATATATACTTGTAAGTCTCCACTCCAAGTCAAATATAAGCTAAATTATCATCCAAATGTATGCTTTCATTTCAATTCTCACAAGATATACTTGTCACTTAGAAAGAAGTCACTCAGAAGTGGGTACATCCCTCATTAATATGTGAGCAGAATGTTGTTCATCAAATCCAAAAATCTCACATATTTAATACAAAAGAATGATAACTTAGAAAGAATGATAATAATGGTCTCATGAAAGGATATCAATTACTAAGAATGTTACACTACCAAATTCCATATTCATTCCTAACTATATCCAATCCATACTACTACGAAGATCAAGTTAGGACTTTTATTAGGATGAAATGTAAGCTTTGGATAAGAATTATCAAAAAATGAGTATAAAGGTATACAAAGATTTTGTGAAAAATATGTAAAGGTCTTCTATCAATGTATTCATAACTTTTTCATTTTTCCTCACAAGAGTAAACATTCTTCTTTTTATTGGTTTTCTTTTTTTCTTTTTCTTTTTCACTAGACTTTATATATGGCCATTTTTATCTTTTTCTTCATTTTAACCTTTTTTATATTCATCTCTTGAATTGTATTGTTCATACTTTTTCTCAACATATTTTCAATCTTCTCTACATATTTTCAAAATAATTAGGTATTGAATATATTATAGGGATTCAATATAGGTAAAGATTGTTTGGCTATGAAAGAAAAAGGCTCTGGATGGGTTTAACTAATGAAAAATAACTTATGGAAGGCTAAAGGCTTTGGGTTTTCCAAGGATGGCCTCTATCATTTTCTAAGTTTCATTTGACTTAAAAATGACCATAAACCTAAGAGATATATGACATAGTCTTTTGTGATTTCTCAATAGTTGATCAAGATGATGAATAATGAAACCAACTAAGTATTGAAGTTTGTTGAAGAAAATGTTCAATTTACATATAACCCTCAGAAAAGGAAGAATGGCTCAAAACTTACTTGGGTTATAAGTCTCCACAAATCTTTTTCAAGATCGCTAAGTTATATTCTCTGTTCAACTTAAACTATATATAGCTATTTTGTGCAATTAATATTTTAAGTTTAATTTTCATAAAATACTTTAGAAAAAGGATAAAATAATGAACTAATTATATGCAACTCTATTAATAAGCTAAAGTTCAACTGATAACTAAATATTCAAAAATTTTGGACTGTGATCTTTATAATGGAACTTATCATAAAAATAAAATTTTCTTTTTTCTCAATTTTTTTTAAATGCAAGAAAATCTTAGAAATCTCATGCATATCTATACCCCCAACCTGAACTAAATATTGTCCTCAATGTTTTGAGATATAGGACACCTAAATAATGAATGGGTGATATAGGACAATGAGACTTTCTAAAAGCCCCTAGTTTGCCTCCCATTGAGTGCTGAGTTAACGCCTTTAGCTAGAATGGCCTAATGTACCTTAATCTGGACCTTACTAGTTTAACCTAATTTTTCCTAGCCTAAATCTGGCAATGAAATGGGTAAGATTTCTCACCTTACTTTAGAATCTCGTAGTAGTCTATATATTTCCTCCACCTTGAAATTTTTGGTGGTGGTCACAATATGACACAATAGACCACCATGATTTTAAATTTAGTGGGATGACATTAATGATCCCTCATTTTCATTATTTCACTATAATTAATATAATTCATCCACCTTGAAAATTGAGATGGTGGTAATATGATTACATCGTGGACTACTATGTATTTAAATTTTGTTAGACCATATGGAGATGGATGGTCCTCTTCTTAACTAAATTGAGGGGTAACTTTGACCAATGTATTCAATTCATATTTTTCCTCCATTTCCCTTATATTGATTTGAAATTGAGGTATAATCAGTCTCTACACTTTCCTAAAAGGTAGTTCTGGTATTACTAGAGGTAGGGATATGGTGAGGCTTAAACCCTGTTTATATTCTAATGCGTACTCTAGAGTTGGTTGATGTAAGGCCAGTACATTAATTGACTCTTATTTTTCCTATTACGCCAACACATATAAGGTTTTAGATGGACCTAGATTACTATCTAGTGGCTATTCAAATAAGGTCTATAGGTCCCAATCAGGTACACCTTCTAGATTGCAAGGCTCAGCTAGAATTTCACGTTCTGTAGGGGGTTCTAATCTGGCCTGCCATTGAGAAGTGTTCAATGATGGCCCAATCTTCAATAATTCCTACACCTCCTCAATAGATGTGTCTTCATCAAATTTATAAAAATAAACATGACACAATTTTAGAGGATCTGGGTTGGATGTTGCTAAGGATTCATTCTCCTCTATAACGGATGTCTCTTTATCATAGTCATAAGAAGGAACAATATATGGATCGAGTAGATTGAGTTGGAGGTTTCTATGGATGGTTGCGAACTTTGTGGCTCAAAATGATCATATGAAATTTCCATCCTATTATCAGTAACAATGAGTGAGGATGGTGAAAATTTCTAGGGCTCAGAAGGTTCATAAGATATGTCCATCTTATTATCATTATCTATAAGCAAAGATGGTTGAAGACTACAGTTCAAAATGATCATAAGATAGTGTCATTCTATTATTAGTAATAAATGGCTCTTCATTATTCCCAATTGGTCTGAATTCCTTAGTCATTTTTGTAAAATCAGCAATGTCTCTTTCAGTATATTCCCTTATTAGTTTCATTTTCTCTACCCATTCCTTCCTCTCTCATTTCATTTCCTCATTCCCTTTTTAATATTTGTTTGATTTGCTCTTTCACAAATTTGCTACATATTCTCTTCTAATGATGGTTCTTTATCTTGTATTGGTATTCCTATGGCATTGCAATACTAGAAAAGGGTTGAGTAGGTTGAACCATGATGGTTGACCTTGATATTCTTGATAATGTTCAAGGTGGTACCACATTGGTTCTTCCTGGTAGGATTGACAATCTTAAGACCATGGTTGTTCATGATGTCTAGCCCATCCATTTTGATAGTCTGTCTTAGGATAGTAGTAATTGGTAGGGTATGTGAATGCAATGGGTGTATCCACTCACTTATGATAATATCCATTATATGTGGAGTTTGATGGCCAAGAAGAAGTGAAATATTGAGGTTTAGAATAAGCATAGTCTTTATGGTACTGAGGCTGTGGAACAACTTGCTTAGAAGCTATCATCCTAAGTAATTGACTTTCCATACTAACTACCCTATCCATCAATGTATCTAATCTATCAACTATATTCCCTTCTTGATAGGCCTTTGTTCTCAACTTTATATACAATGAAAAAAATTGTTGTATACAATGAATGAGTGATCTTTTCTTTTTAGATGAAAAACCTTCATTATATGATGTAACCTAGATGCTAGTCCTAAGCTAAATGATGCAAAACCAATCCTAATAGCTTGCTAATGAGTTGAATTTATGATCTTTAACTAATGTGTAGGGGGGTATCATTCAGATCTACATCTAGACAGCTCCCCCTTTTATCCAAGCTACACTATTACTTACTAGTTAGGTTCTTCTCTAAAGTGGTTAATACAATCCTCATGTCATGAAGTGTTTAAATCTCCACCAATGCCAACAGAAAGTATGGAAAAATTACTTGGATTTTGTATTCCCACTATAACCATGATGCTTAGAAGCCACTATAGTGACTATAGATCTAACCCTTCAAAAGGGTTCCTACGAGCTCAAAAACCTTAAGTCTCTTACTACTTGATTTTAAATTATGTTCATGGGTTGGGATCACAAACATACAAGGAATTTGATTGATTTACTTAGGTAGGCTGAGGATCTAGTGATTAAATCTAGTCCTTATTTTATGAGGGTTCCTTTTGGGCCCTTACTATCAATGTAATACATTCCACCATAAAGCAATTAAAAGTGCAATCTAGTAAAAAAGTAAACTACTTCCTACATATATGCTATTTAACAAAGGGTCAAATACATTAACATATAGGACACTATAACCATATAGCTTATGCCTTGGTTATAGCCTAGCTCAAGCTAACCTTTGTTAAATAGTTGCTCACTAATGCAATAGCCTAAATAAAATGCAACATGTATAATGAATGATCCTAATCTATATGAGTTACACTACCATTCATAAA
Source organism: Warburgia ugandensis (assembly GCA_035236585.1). Taxonomy (NCBI): domain Eukaryota; kingdom Viridiplantae; phylum Streptophyta; class Magnoliopsida; order Canellales; family Canellaceae; genus Warburgia; species Warburgia ugandensis. The sequence continues at coordinate 53,073,114 of CP141139.1, read as the reverse complement.
AACAAATAGAGGGATACTTATGGTGGGGTTTTTTATGAAGATCAAGTGTGGGCCGACATGCCCACACTTGCCCTATATTAATGCAACCCATTTAAAATTGAATAATAAAGACAAAAATACAATGGGCCTCACTACAAGTTTCACTCAAAACCCTAGTTTAATATGATGAAGCTTTGGCCCATAGGATCGACCACTCCTTTTCCAATTTCCCCTCACACAAAATCAAACAAAATTGGTCAATTTTTTGAGGAATTAGAAATTAAATAAAAAAATTGATGGAAAACCCTAATCTTATGCAACCTAGACTAGAGATAAATAATCCAAATTAAGATCCACTACAAATTCGTTGCAATTCCTCAGCAATAACACCAAAAACTTGTAGTGTGTTTTACTTTAACTTGCAAATGAGCAAATCTATTATAATATAAGCATGCAAGTGAAGACAATCCCACTAGGAATCAAATGGTTTGTGTTAAGGGGATCCTTATTTAAATCATCTAACCTAGCCAAAAGATATGGTTTGACCTAGACTAAGGAATTAAATTAACATGGATACCAAAAATACATGAAATTGGAAACTTTCTAAATCTAAGTATGGAAACTTTCTAAAACTGACCTATCATGCAAACTAAACCTAAACAATGATTATTTGAATCTAAACATGACATAATCTAAGAAAACAAAGCATGTAATGTAACACAACATGATGCTTGCTTTAAACATAAAGAGTGCATAAAATAAAGTAATATAAAGTGCAGGGATTGAACATGAATTCATGTCTAAAGTAGTAAAGAATTTAATCTAACATGGAATGCATGAATGGACTAGACATAAAGCATGGGAATCTAATCTAGATTAATTAATATCTAAGGAAAACCACTTCAAAAGTGTGCGCATGAACTATGGTTCAAGTGTGTTTCCTATGGAACTAGGTGCACTCTTAATCTAGAATGAAATATATGGAATCTAAAATTGAAAAGAAATTGTAACATCCATGAGAAACTAATTAAAAGAAACCACAACAATAAGCAATTCATCATTGAAGCATGAACTTTTTATTGATTGAAGGAATAAAGGTACAAGGGTGATGTGCATCCTCCAAGGGGTGTGTGCACCCTACTTAGAACTAATTACAATCCCCAAATCAACTTCTCATCTATATTCAATCATCCAAATATCAAGTAATAGTGAGGGTGCATGTAAACCACAAAGGATCTAATGAAAAACAAAGGGGGAAAATGGGAAAGGAAACAAGAGATTGGCAAGGAACTTAAGAACAAATAATGAGCAAGGAACTTGATGAAATGGCTATAATCTCTTGGATGCCACTATGAGAGAGTTGTAACCTTTAGATTCAAAGATCTAAGGAATAAAATAAGAGGCCAAAATCAATGGAAACTAGAAACAAAGAATGGAATCAAAGAACAAAAGAAATCAACATTACCAAAGCAAACAATTAAGGAATCAAGAGATAACTAACTTGACTTTTGAAGGAGAAAACAAGGAAAGAAACAACTCAAGAATGAGGCATGGAATGCTGGAGAAGATGGGCCACCAAAGGAGAATCACATTGAGGTCCTACGAAGAGAATGGAGGGAGTGCGTTGGAGAATAAGAAGAGGAGGAAGAGTGGAGATGCCTCCTTCTTAGGAGGGGACTTTCTCCCTTTCTCGCCAAAAGTCCTTTAACATGGAAACCCTCCTTTCGCTCTATATGCGTGGCTTCTTCCTAAAGGGAACCTTGCGGGTATGAGATTAGAAAGTATTAGATGTCATGGAATGATTGGTTAAGCTAGAACAACTAATGAGGGACTTGAGAGAGGGGCAAGGTGGGAGACATGCTACTTTTTAAGAGAGGGCATCCCCCCCTTGTAAAAGTCATGGAGAACATTATAGAATTGGAAAGAGTTGGAGATAAGGATGGAGAGAAATAGAAAGAGAGAGAAAGGGTTAAATACAAGGAAATAGAAGGTGGGTCATTGGCTGGCTAAGAGTGCAAAATCCCAGGTCTTTCAAGCCTTTATCAATTTTAAGTAAGAAAACAACAGAAATTTCCTTATATTAGAAAAAATTATTAGAGTGATAATACATATGTAATTTTGAGAAATTTATCAACTTCTTTTCGAGAGTTATAAGAAAACCTCCACATATATGTAAAATAATATTCTTCTTACCTAAGAATGGTTACAAATATATGCCACAAGATCACCCACATTGTCATAAGTAAAGTTGTGTAGTTCATTCAAACAATTTGAAGAGTCCATATTACATTTATCCAATGTGTCAATAGAAATATAAGTTGAATATACTCCCAAAATGAAATCCTATACAAAGATTCTATCAAGAGAACTACATTAAAATCATAATCTCCTCACATCTAAGCAAATCTAGGAAATTTTTCCTTCCCTGTATCTCTTCCTGTCAAGCTACCTAAATATCACGTGAAATGTTGGTTGAAGGGGTGAGTAAAAACAACACTCATAGGAGGGTTAAAAATTAATACAAGTTGGAATGACTAAAATAGAGCATACAATATCACAAGTATAAGTGTATGTCTATCCGTACATATATACATCGATATAATCTCTAAAAAGTATGATCAACACATGTGCAATAAAGATCCACAAAGATAGATGATTTCAAATCACAAATAATGTTCAAGTGAAAAATCTATCAAATTGGTGTGCTAAAACAAATGATGCCGAACCAAGGTGCATAGCCTCAATTTGTAATGCACAAATCCATGCCCACATCATCATAAAAAACTAAATGCTCCATATCACAATGGCAAACAGTCCTACCACCGTGACCTTTAGTGGTATATCGTCCTATCACCAAGGACCATCAGTGGCATAATGTCCTACCACCATGGAACATCAGTGGCATATTATCATACCACTAGGGGCCAATGGCCTAAACTCTCAAGAATGACTAACATGCCCACCATGCTAAAATATATATAGACACCCATGCTCATAAGGTCTACAGTCACCCACTGGCGACTACTATAGCTTGTACATCTACTTATGGATACCTACACAAACCATAACTCACTAAACCTCATGAGAGCTACCCAGCTACCACTTAAAGCACTTCCCCATGAGAAGGTACGCATACTGCCTGTTGTCTCTAGTGCAAGGCTGCTATTAATCTCATCTCAAAGGTCAGTGGCCAGCTGCACCTCCTAGCATAGGGTCTTTGGGACTTACAGCAGTGCGTAACACACCTACTTCCAAGTCTTACTATAATCCCAGGCTCCCAAGCCTCTGGGTCTTACAATAATTGTAGAGCACTTGCCAAGTGATCCAGGACTTAGGACACTCCTAGAGTGCCTACCCAAAACATTGATAAAATCCATATCCATAAGGATTTACATGTACTTGTAGAGTGCCTGCCTAAGCATCGATAAATCCACATCCATTAGCACTTCGGACCACTTGTAAAGTGCCTACCTAAACCATTGATGAAATCCATAATCTTCAAGGCTGACAACTACTTGTACAGCACCTGCCTAAGTATCAACAAAACTGCATCCATCAAGACTTATAGCCACTCATAGAGTGCCTACCAAAAGCATCAATGAAATCTATAATCATCAAGGCTTAAAGCTCCTGGTAGAGCACCTACCTTAGTAATGACAAAACCAAAACTCGTGGCTCAAAAAGAATCTAAATCTCATGGCTCACCACCACATGGGTGGTGCTTGCCAGTTGTAGATGAAAGCAATGTTTCTGGCCCTTAGCCCAATTTGTGAACCCATTGGTTCAAATCATGAAAATCTCTAAATAATAAACATGATGGAGTGTCATGCATTGCCATCCTATGTCTGGTAGTGTGAAGTATTTAGTTCGTCCCGTTTTCAACTTGTAGTGAAGTCATTTAGTTGGCACTTCCCTATTCATGTATTAAGGGCTAAATGTCTTATTACAAGAACTGATGTTTTTAACTTTATCTCTGGCCTGATGGTCCTTATGTATTATGTAATGTCATTATCATTTTCATACCTTAGTTAACACTCCCTTAATGATTATCATGAGGTTATCATGTTTAATAATTATCTCTTAACTAGTTTGTCCTTAAAGTTATTAACTATAACCAAATTAGGTTTGAACTCGAGGCATATGTAAGTGTTTTAGCCTCTTTTCAATTTAACCATCACAAGGAAGTTGAATGTTACGTTCCAGATGAGCTATTGTTTGGTGCTTAGGTATAAGTGCCTTGAGCTATTGAAGCTAAGGTGTAATAGACCAAGTCTTTTCATGAATCATGCCCCTAATAACTAAGTTATGGGTTTTCAAGTAATTTTTTCATCTAAGTCTCATATAGTTGAGCCTAAATGAGTTTGTAGGTGAAGGTCACTTAATGGTTCCGCTTGGTTTTCTACATGTTTTAGGATTTCAACTTGGGGCAATTCTATAATTTCCTTTACTTAGGATAATTACCTATTTTTCCTTCTCAATTTTATAGCTTAATCATGGGTTCTCATTTCTTACATTATCAAAAAGATGGTCAATTATTGGTGAGCACTTTTCCTTTTAGAATTTTGGCCTAGGGCAATTTAGTAATTTCCCCCACTTAGGATAATTACCTTTTTTCCTTCACTAATTCCTATTTAAAAGTGGTTTTACATTATTCATATCATTATTAATGAGAATCATTAGTGCTAGTCATGTTCCTAACTTGAAAAGGTTGAAATTTTAAAGATTTTTCTTTGGAGGGGGTTCTGGAATTCCCATAATTACCTGCTATTGCAAAATTTACACATGAAGTTTTGGGACTAGAGCTCCATGCCACTCAAGAAGTTTAGTTATCTTCTTCACCCGACCCAAAACCAGTAGCTAGGTGCAACTAGTTATTCAATTTCAAACATCTTCAAATCTTGGGAAAATTAAAATTTTCTTACCTTGCCCATAGTTTGCCCTTTCCAAAACCTATAGCATTACTTAAATTGAGGTCAAATTCAAAGGATTTTCAAACTAAAAGGTAAGCAACTCCTTACTATATGATTGAACTAGTAAGTGCATTTTAATGGTTCGTGATCTTCTTAAGTTCTTATTACCACTCCAAAGTGAATGATTTTGATAATGTTCTTAATGAGTCATCTTCCCATTTCATTTAATCATCAAATTTTTGCTAAGGAGGGTACCAACAAATGGAGGAAAAGCACCAATTTCCTACTACTATGCATAAGAAACTAAGTGATTTCCTCCCTTTGGAGTCCCCAAATCAGTAATTCAAACCTACAGATTATGGGTGGAAATTTCTTACAAATCGTAGGTGGGTAAGTGTGGTTAAAGACCCATCATTTACTTTAATGCAATTTGCATTAAACTGATTACTACATGGATAGGATTGGGAAACTTTTTCCTACCTATGTGCAAGAAGAATAGGGTTCACCCAGTTCCTATTCCAACTTTGATCATCGAAAATCCTAAGAAAACATCACCAAAAGTACAACTTGAATGCATCATTCACAAGTCCATGGAGAAAGGAAGAAACCCTAGATATAGTTTTTGAAAACATGGAGATTAAAGGAGGTTACTAGCATGATAGACATCTCTTGTTCATCACGAACTAGCAAGGCAATCAAAGCAAAGCATACATGATCTTCAAAAAGATAAAATCAATACAAATTCAATAGAAATCAAGCATCATTTGAGGAATGCATACTCCAAAATCATATATCAATGTCATGCATTAAGATACGTGAGAATTTAAGCATGAATTCTCCAATCAATGTGAACATTTCATATTCAACATCCTACTAGGTCAATCTTACAAGAAATCACTAACACCAGGAATTTTAGAACAAATCATGTAAATTTGGCTTGACTAATCCAAACTCATACTAGAGTTCCATCCTACTTCAAATACCCTTCCTAAGATTGAGGATTAAATGGTTGGATTGCTAATCATTCTCCTTTGAGTTGTAGGCTTCTAGCTTCTTGTGTGGAGCTTCATCCAGTGGAGAAGAAGCTCCACGTTTCAGCTCCTTCCCTCTTCACCAAGCTCCAATGTTGTTTCAATTCAAACCCCTCTTCATTGTCTAACTTTTCCCTTAGTCTAACACCTTCCTCTCCCTCAAATTCTCCCTTCTTCTCATTAGTTCATCCTCCTCTTCTTCTTCTTCCTTCATTAATGGCTTGGAAATTTTTCCAGCCTTGGTCTTTAATTTCATTTTATAGTTAGGTTGAGTTTTTATGCATGTGGAAAATGAAGGACACATGAAGTCCAGCTACCTAGGCTGGTGTCCCCACTTGGTCACCCAAATCCAATGGATCAAGGTCGGGTCCACTTAAATTTTAAATTCAACTAACTCCTATATTTAAGTAACATGTTTTCAATTATATCCTATTCAAGGTACATTTTACAATTGTACCCTAGACAACAATTGATAAGTTTTACAATTCCAAGCTAATTAATTAGAATTTCACCTAGGATTTAGATGATGTTTAGCTTAGTCTCTTCACCTATTAGTGGTCTAACTAATTCCTTAATTTAGCATCATTTTATATTTTGATTTCTATTTTTCTTTTGCAAAGTCGTTTAAGGTTAATTTAATTTAATTATCAAATTTCCCTTTTTCCTTGGAATCCTTATTTTTAGATATGAAAATTAACTTAACAATCAATTTTAAGATTTTGAACTAACTTAATTTCTTAATGCTCTAGTTCTATTCTTTATTTTTACCTTGAGAACACACTCTTAATCAATAAAATTAAATATAAACAATTACCATATATATATATATATACATTTTTGTAAATTTATGAATTTACTTATTAGAATTATCTATTTACAGGTATTAAAAAGAGGGACTTTATGAAGATGGGACACACCTACTTTTTAGGGTGGGGCATCTTCCCCTAAGTGAAAGTCATGGAATGCCTTAGGATGAGGTGCAGAGATAGATGAAAAGTGATAAAGGGGAAAGGGCGAGGTGAAAATAGGTGGCTGGTTAGTTGGGTTAAGTAAGATTTAAGAAGGTGGACATAGATGCGATTTAGGAAAGTGGGATGTAAAATTAGTAGGATGACTTGGTGGGGTGAGATGGAGAGAGAAAAAAGGTAAGAAATAATGGGACAAAGGAAAAATAAGGTGGGTTATTCCTATTGGTCCACATGCATGCTTATTTATCTTGATTTTCACCCAAATATCCCTTAATTATCCTCTTGAAAACCCACCTTTTAGCATAGGATAATTAAGTTAAATCCTACTCCAATAGTGGCTCTCCAAGTAGGTTGTATTAAATGGCTTTAATGGCTTTCTTTAAGGGATCATTTAGCTTGGCTTTGATGGCTTGGCTTGACTCCTTAGCTTATCACCCGCTCTCATGGATGATATGGTTAAGGTAGCTTGAATGGCTCCCATGCAAAAGTGGTGGAAATGCATGGCTTATGCACGGGCCCCTTTCAAGCACCTTTAGCTCTTCCAATTGCTTCCTTGGATCCATGATCTTGGACTTTGTTCACTTTGGATCGATGACATTTAGGCCTTAACTTCCTTAGGTTTCCTAGTTAGACTAGGAAACCTCATGAATGGCTTCAATTTTCATCTCAATTAATCTCAGCTATTGTCTTACCTTCCCATTACTAACAAAAGATAAGAAATCCTAATTAAATCCTAGAAAAATATGATTATTCACATACTTACTCTTGATTAGCCTTTGAAACTGTAAATTATCAAACTTTGAAATTATTATGCCAGAAATGCACGTGTTACAAATTTTTGGCCAAAAACCCTAATTTAACCCTATAAGTAATGATAAATGGCACTAATTAGGTACTTTTTATACAAATTTGGACACTAATCGGTCTTCAAGAATTTTGAATTTGAATGAAAGAGGAAAGAGAGAGTGGATAAGGAGAAGAGAGATAAGGAGGAAGGTAGCTTCCTTAACTTAGACATTTTGTAATGCATCCAAAATCCTATGTATTTTGAATTACAAGAGAGAGAGAGAGAGAGAGAGAGAGAGAGAGAGAGAGAGAGAGAGAGAGAGAGAGAACAAAAGGTGGGGGGAAGATAAGATAACATTGGATAAAGGGGAAAGGAGGGAGTTTCCTTAAGAAATCTTCCACCTCCTCTCAACTTCTATTAATACACATAAAAAGGACATGTTTTCTTATAGTGTAAGAGGTTTTCAAATTGCTTTGGCTATACTTCAATGTATCTTCAAGGAATAAAGGCTGCATTTAACCAATCCCTCTCTTTCTTTCATACGTTCAATTTTTTTTTTCTTTTAAGCATTCATACCATCTTTCATCCTCTTCCAATCAACAACACATCACACCTCATCCCTTATCCCCTCCATATTCAACATAGCCCCCATCATGCCATCTTCTTCCTTCTTTCATAACTTCAACACATAAGCATAGCAGCCCACTTCTCATCCATACATTCCCACTTCCTTCCACATCCTAACGTCCACCTTATACTTAGATATTTTCCATGCTTCCCTCTCTCATATTGCATACAACCATACTTCTTAGAAGCCCACTTCTATCTCTCTTTTTTCGTAGAATTCATAACACTCATCTTTCCATATTCATATCCCTCCATGGTTGGTTGAGCCTTCTCCTTAAGCAAAAGTGGCCACTAAGGTAATGATATAGAACTTGGTTGAGTGATGCAACAAATGCTAAGCCAATGTGTGATGGAGGAAAGCAAGGTGGTATCATGGGTTGGAATAGTCATAATAATAAGATTAGAATAGAATGGAATAGTTTTTAATATGCTAGGTTAAATTTTCATTCTAGCATTAGGATGAAGCCATATTAGGTTTAAGCACATTCACTTAGAGTATCTTAGACAAAAGTATGCTTGATTATCAATTTAGAAATAGTTAATTGACTTATATATTAGTATTCTTTTAGTAGGTTATATCATATATATCCTACAATTTAGAAACTAAATATGACAGGTTAATTAATTGGTTTAGATAATTTTAGAAAATTTCCTAAATTAAGAAAAATCCTAAAATTGAGAAAATATAGACTTTGGTTCTCTTTAATAGAAAGACCTAATTTCTTATTTATTTTTAATTCATTGGCTAGGTTAAGGTAATTTGATTAGATTTTAATTAAAATTTCTAAATTTCTAAACTTGAATATTCGTGGTATAGACCCATACTTGCATGATTCTATACTTTAATAGATTTCTGCACTTGTAGTTATGATTATAATACATCATGCAAGTACAGGTAATGTTCTTATAATTTGGAATGTACAACCAAATTGGAGTGTACCATTTGAAATAATGTGTGACACTTTGAATTATATGATCAGTTATGTTCTTAGATAGCATATTGCCAAATTAACCCATGTCATCTACTATGCTAATTAGACCCTTAGTGATTCCAAACTCAATTATTCCACCACGGAAAAAGAGTTGTTGGAAGTTGTGTTTACATTGGATAATTTTATATCTTATCTTTTAAGATCTAAGGTGATTATCTATTTAGATCATGCTCCTTTGAAGTATCTTCTATCCAAGAAAGAGGCTAAATCTACATTAATCCAATTGTTGCATTTTCTCAATCTCCTTAGTTTGCAGATATTGTCGACTATCTTATTACTAATCAAATGTAATTACATTGATCAAAATGAGATAGGTCAAAATTTTTAGGGGAGGTTAAGTACTTTTTCTAGGTTGATTAGTACTTGTTTAAATCTGACCTGACCTGATCATTAAGAGATGTGTTCCTAATGCGGACTAGCAAAGTGTCATCTCCTTTATCATGATCATGCATTTGGAGGCTACCTTAATGCAAGAAAGATCACTGCAAAGATTATGTAGTGTGGATTTTATTGGCCTACCATTTTTAAGGATTCTCATGCTTATTATATTGCAAGTGATTATTGTTAGAAGATAGGAAACATGGGACATAGCAATATGATACCATTAAATCCAATCTTAATTGTTGAGCGTTTTATGTCTGAGGTATCAATTTCATGGGACCCTTTCGTAACTCCTATGGAGATCTATACATTCTTGTGAGAGTAGACTATGTGTCCAAGTGGGTAGGAGCTATGTCATGCAAAACAAATGACCACAAGGTGGTGGTCCAGTTTTTAAAAGATAATATATTTGCATGATTTGGTATTCCATATTATTAGTAACTATGGAAAACATTTTTGCAACTAGGTTTTCGAATCATTATTAAAAAGATATGGAGTAACCCATAGAGTTGCAACACCCTGCCATCTACAAACTAGTGGACAAGTAGAGATATCCAATAGGGAGATTAAGCACATATTGGAGAAAATGATAAATCTTGTTCAAAAGGATTGGTCCTTATAGCTTAATAATGCACTATGGGCTTATTGCATTGCATTTAGGAATCCCATTAAAATGTACCCCCTACCATAGAATTTATGGAAAATCATGTCATTTGTCTAGTTGAGTTAGTGCAGAAAGCTTATTGGGAATTAAACAACTCAACTATGACTTGGGTAAGGAAGGTACCCACAGGAAGCTCCAACTCCAAGTGCTAGAGGAAATTAGGAGAGATGCATATGATTCTGCAAAGCAATATAAGGGTAATATGAAGGTAGTTCCTGATAGACATATTTCATGAAAATCCTTCATACTTGGTCAACAGGTCATTTTGTGTAATTCTATATTGCATCTTTTTCCTAACAGATTGAGATCTTAATGGACAGACCCTTTCATTGTTTGTATTATTTATCCTCATGGAACTATCAAGATTGAGAAAAATGGGGTCATTTTCAAACTCAACAATTAAAACCTTTCTTAGAGCTTAGGAACCTTGGGGAGGAGGAGGAAATTCCCCTCATTGATCTTGTTTATTAGGATTGATTCCACTGTATGATTGTTGTATATTAATAGTATAGGTTTAGGTTAGCGTCATATAGTTTGAATTTGCATTAGTAACATTATACATTATTTAGCTTAAGCTTGTTCAAATCATGAGATCACAACACATGTACAATTTTCATTAACATCTCTTAGCTTTATTTATTTCATTTGTTCATAATTAGAGTTCTAAGCATTGAGGACAATGTTTAATTTAAGTCTAGGGTGGGGTATTTTCAAAATCGATGTGTTCAAAAGTATATTTTAATAAATTTTGAGTCTTTTTTTAAGGATTTTAAGTAAAAAATAAAAAATAAAAAAAATTGAAAAAATTAAAATTTTTAAGGTTTTTGTGGTAAGTTTCTTTACAAGCATGAGAATTCAAATTTTTTAAGAATTTAGTGTTACCTTTTGAACTTTATCTTATTAATAGATTTGCATACAATTACTTTATTATTTTGCTCTTTTTCTAAAGTTTTCTATGAAAGTTAAACTCGGTACACTTATTTGCACATTAGCCACATATTCATAGTTTAGGTTGAAGAGTAAGTACAACTTAGAGATCTTGAAGAAATTTAGTGGAGACTTATTGCTCATTTGAGATTAGAGTCATTCTTTCCTTTTGAGGGTTATACATAAATTCAAAGTTTTCTTCAGTGGACATTAAGTCCTAGTTGGTCTCATTATTCTTTGTCTTGGTCAACTATTGAGAAATAATATGAAAGACTATACTATATATCTCTTAAGTTTATGTACATATTTGAGTAATATGAAACTAGGAAAATGATGGAGGCCATCTTTGTTTAACCAAGAGACTTTAGCCTACTCTATGTTAATTTTCTCTATTTAACTCCTTAAGCCTTGTTTATTAAGCCTTTATTTGTTAACCAATCAATCTTTATCCATATTTAACCTTAATAATATACCTACTATGTTTTTCGCAAGTTTATAGGCTATTGTTGTAGAGTGTGTGTAAGTATAGGTCAATCCCACTAGGACTCGACTTGGAAAGTTGGAGTTTTAATAAAATTTATATTATTAAATTTAACAAAAATTAAAAAAATTAAACAACAATGTACAAAAAAACTCAAATTTATTACTTAAATTAAAATAACACAATTCTAAATCTAAATGACAATGAATTAAACAAAATAAACACTAAATATCACTTTCCTAGCTCAATCATGATGTCATCCAAGGAAATTCTCTATGTCCAACAACATCCTAGTAGATCAACCCATGCTAATGAATCACTGATATCCTTGATGATTGATTCAATGGTCAGATGATGTGAATTTTTAAAAAAATGATGATCTAGATTGATGGAAGAAACTGTGAATTGGATACATGTGATTGACTATATGAATTCAAGACACAAGATTATAGCTAATGGATCATCTAAGATTTCAATTTAAATGAAAATCTAGCCATAGCCTTAAGATTAGGGAAGGGATGAAGATATAACTAAAGTGGTCCTTCGGTTAAGACTAAATCGTTGATTCAATTAAGATATAATGAACAGGGATTAGATCTGCAAAGTTCAGGGCCTAGTGAGAAAAGGACAATACTAGGACATAGGAGGAATTTAATAAGGAGGACTATGCACAGAAATGTAATTTTGGAATATTTTAAAATCTTAATTCCAAAGGAAGAAAACATAGGGAGCTATTTCAAAAACACAGGGAGGTGTTTGAAAAAAAAACTTGGAAATGAAGAGGAAGAGGAGTTGCATTGGGCATAGTTGAAACGAGATGGAGTGAAACAAGGAAAGGTTACAACAAGGTAAAAAATAAGTGTAAATATGTTAGAAATAGGAAAGAGAAACAAGGTGGAAAGCAAGGGAAAATGATGGTGAAAGAGAAGTAGAATGGTGATGGAACTGGAGAAGAAAATGATAAAGAAAATAGGGAAAATTGGTGAAGTAGACAAGAGTGAACTAACTAGTAAAACAAGAACTGAAACTAGTGAGAAATGGTGAAGGAAATAGAAGCAACCCATCTGGAAAAATAGGAGAAACCGAGTGGTAACAAATGGAAGATAGAATTGAAATTGGTGAGAAAATGGTGAAGCAAATAGAAGCAACCCATCTGGAAAAATAGGAGATAGTGACTAGTAACAAGTGGAAGATAGACTGGTAATAGAGAAGAAAAATTAGTCACAATCAAGATGAAAACAACAACTAAAACAGAGGAAGAAATAGCAAGAAAAAATGATTGAAATAAAGGGGAAAACTAATGAGAAAATAGGATATGAAAACAACTATGAAATAGGGAGAGAAAAAATGGTGAAGGAAATGGAAGAAAGATGATGAAATAAGGGGTGAAACAATGAGGAAATCAAAGGAACAAGGCAACGATCGAAGAGGGAGTGAATCATGGTGAAGCAAAGGAATGAAATGATTGTAAAACATAGGAAAACAACAATTGGTAGTGAAGGGAGATTGACTAGTAATGAAGGGAAATGGCTGGGAGTGGAGTGTTAGGTTCAGTCCTCTTTCTTCTCACGAGTAGGTCTTCTTCTTTCCTTCATCGATTTTTCTTTTCTTTTCTTTTTTCCTTCTTCAGTTCTCTCCTCTTACTTCCCCTTTTAAATAGATTATTTCTTCTCTTTTTAAAGTTTCTATAATTAGATCTGGTCCCAAAAGAAAAAAATCATAAAAACACCTCTTACTTAACCTCCTTCCAACATAACATGTCTCAAGTTAAAGTTTTATTTGCAATTAGGAAACCCTTCCCCAAGTTATTAGGAAACTTCCTTCAAAATGTCTTTAGCAGCTTTCTTCTCTCTTTGTCTCCTTCTATCCATGTGCACCTTGTTCTCATTGGCCATCTCCTAGGTCCATCATGCATTGTAGGACCCATGTATCCTTTTGATCCATGATGATGATCTAGTCTCAATTACTAGATCCACATTGTCTAAGTCCACTCTAATTTATATGTAACATATAAAATTCAATTAAAATGACCTTAACCATTTTTTATTCATCTAATTAGCTCCGATCATCATCTAGCCATTAAATTTTGCTAAACAATGGTTAGATATTCAATTGGGTTTATAATTAACATTTAATTTAATAATGCAAAATTAATTGGTTAAATGGTCTATCTTGATGCTAATTTGAGAATTTTATAGCTAAAATCGAACACTTGAAATGCAGCCCAACCAGCATTTTGCTAGCCCCAAGCAAAACATCCAAAAAATCAATTGCCACATTTTGTAGATACTCACAAAATTTCAAAAATCATTTTGAAATAAATTCCTTTTTTGTCTTAAAGAATTATCTTCAATAAATCTATCAACTTTAGCATACTAACAAAATTGAATAAAAAATTTGAAACCCTAGTCATATGTTAAATACATTCCATTTGAGGTCAAATCTTAGAGGGTGTTTATTCACAATCTATGTATACAATAATTTTTATCTCTAGGTAGATTACATCTTTTGAACTCTATTCAAAATATGTATTGACCTCAATTCTAACTAATGGCATACACTCAAAAATAAAAACTTTTATACAAAGGTTTAAAATCATATCTCTCTTTTAAATTTGTGAGCAGAGTTAATAAAAGCAAATTTATCTCACCTATATTCATGAATGAATGAGAGGTACTTAAGAATTTAGTTTGATCCCTTTAGAAATGATTTCATTACCTTTGAATATTTAGAGATATTACTCTTTAAATACCATCCATTCATATCCTTACTAAAATGATATTCATCCTAGAATCAATAGATCTTATATTATGACCAAACATTGGCTTGGGACAAGGTACAAAATAAAAGGATATAAAGGGTTTAATGTCTTCAAAATAAGTAGAGGTATTCAAACTAGTTTTAAAAAATTCTTTGCTTTATACAAAAGTGAATATTCCTTTTTTTTTCATTCTTCATTTGTTTTCTTTTCTTTTCGACACTTTTGAAGAGCTTTTTCTTCGTATTACTTGTTTTTTCTGGTATTGTAAATTAAAAATATTCTTCAATCCTCTCTAACTTAATTTAGAAGAATGGGTAGTGGATATATTATTAGGGGCAATTTGAGTAACAAAATAAATGGCTTATATATGGCTCAAAATGAAAAATTAGTGTTAAAAGTGTTTCTAGGTAGGCTTTATCTCTCTAGGTCTATAACAAGGATGGGCTAAATTAATTCATAGCTTTCATTTGACCTATCAAATTCAATGAACTTTTAGAAATTTGAAGGTAACACTCTAATAATTCAAGTTATTGGCCAAATTTAAGAGTTTGTAGGATCAAATTTAAATTAAGCACACTGAAGAAAATTTTGTATCACATATATAACCTCTCAAAATAATTAGATGGCTCTAATACTCACTTAAGTTTCATAGTATACAACTGTGTGATATGATACTTAGCTTTCATGCTATACTTTAGAAAATGAGTAATAGAATGAAATAATCATATGTAAGTCTATTAATGAGCTAAAGTTACCTAAACTTTACTTCAGAAAATTCAGTTCTCATCATAGTGTAGGAATTGACATAAATATTTTTTTTCAAAATTTAAAATTTTTATCCATTTTTTGAAAAATTTAAGGAAATCAACTATAAATATAAAAAATTGAATTTGCAAGAATTCTACACCCCTCAACCTGAAAGAAACATTGTCCCCATTGTTGGAAATATAGGACCAAAAATGAATATGGGTGATGTAGAAAACAATGAATTCTAAATATAAAAAAAGTCATTACAAAGGGATTAGATCCACTTAGTCCTGATATATAGGATCATCTAGAGTTGTGGACTTAAATTCTAAATTCTCATATTCTAGAAAAGGCTTTAGATGTTGACCATTCACTTTAAAAGTTTAGCTAATCCTAGCATCTCAGTCTCTATGGTCCCATATAGAAAAACTTTTTTGACCATATATGGACAAGTCCATCAAGATCTAAGCTTCCCTGGAATGGGGTGAAGCCTAGAATTGTAAATAAGAACCTTCTAAGTTAGAGTAAAGGATTTCCTAAGGATGTTCTTGTCTTGAAAATTTTTTATCTTTTTTTTGTATATCTTAAGACTCATATATTTCCTACTTTATCTCCTCCAACTCCTTCGGCTAGAGTTTTCTATGCGAGCCTACTATAACTATGTTGAAATTAAAAGTCTTCATTGCCAGTACATTCTATGTTCCAATTCCACTAACAAATGATAAGCTTACCAATCCTTATGATTGGGATTAATAGTCTTTTACAATATTTATTTAATGTCCCGATTAGATGCTTTGACTTGTCCATTTGTTTGTGGATGATACCGTGTTGCAACTTTGTGTGTAATGTTATACTTTTTCATAAGGGTTACAAAGGCCTTTTTGCAAGAGTGTGTACCATTATCACTTATAATGGCTCGAGGATCCCAAATGTTTTCCTGTAAAAAAGTAAGAACTAGTTTATAATCATTATTTCTACATGAGATAGCCTTAATCCGTTTGGACACTAGTCTACGGCCAATATGATATAAAGGTAGCCAAAAGAATAAAGGAATGGCTCCATAAATCAATGCTCCAATAGTAAAAGAGCTTGATGATAAGGATAGGGTTGAGAAGCATCATATTCCTCCTTGTTATTCTTCTTAACTTTTGACATCCCTCACATGATTTAAAGAACACATGTGTCTTTAAATAATAAGGGCCTGTAAAAACCACATTACAAAACCTTTGTATAGTTTTCTGTGCAAAAAAAATGTCCACCACATGATTCTAAATGACTGAAGAAGATGATACTACTTTTCTCTAAGTCTAGTACACATCTCCTAATTACTTGATCTAGACAATATTTAAATAGGTATAGGTCATCCAAAAATAGTGCTTAACATTGGAAAGGAATTTTTACTTTTCTAAGTTGTTCTAATATTCAGGAATCTTCTCATGACTAAATAATTTGCAATATCAACAAACCCTGGAGTATGGGGTACATGAAAAAGTTGCCCATTAGGGAAAGTGTCTGCAATTGGCAATTCCTCCATTGGTTCTATGAGGGCTAGTCAAGACAAGTGGTCAGCTATGACATTCTCCACTACCTTCTTGTCCTTTATCTCAATGTCAAACTCTAGGAGTAGGAGAATCCATCTGAGTAGTTTGAGCTTAAAAATCTTCTTGAATAGAAGGTACTTAAGGGTCAAGTGATTAATGAATATGACTATCTTAGAGCAAACCAAATAAGACCTAAACTTATCCAAGGCGAAGACAACTACTAAAAGTTCTTTCTTCCAAGTGGCATAGTTCATCTAAGTGCTATTGAGGTCCTACTTGCATAATAGATGATATACAGCTTTTTGTCCTTTCTCTATCCTAGTACTACTCCAATAATGTAATCATTAGCATCACACATGATTTCAAGGAGTAAACTCCAATTAGGTGGTTGCATGATAGGTGAAGTGGTTAACTTGTCTTTCAACTTAGTAAAAGCTTCTTAACACCTATTTCTCCATTTGTCCACTCGAAAGGAGTGCCCATTGCCAGGCGATGGCACAACAATTTGGATATTGCACTAAAATCTTTAATGAACCTCCTATAAATCCTTGTATGACCTTAGAATAAGCAAATGTCCCTAACAAATTTGGGGATGGGTAAATTGGCACTTAGGTCAACCTTGTCTCTATCTACTTTTATTTCTTTGGAGGACACTATGTGACCATGGACAATTCCCTTGAAGACCATGAAATGGCACTTGTATCAATTAAGAACTAGGTTCTCTTCTTCACATTGACTCAAGACTTTTCCTAAGTTACTAAGACAAGCTTCAAATGAATCCCCAAATACAGAAAATTTATCCATAAAAAACCTCTAAGATTTTCTCTACCATATCAATGAAGATGCTTAAGATGCAACATTGGAATATGGGATGAGCATTATATATTCCAAATTGCATTCTTTTGTAAGCAAAAGTACCAAAAGGATAAGCGAAGGTTGTATTTTCTTGATTCTCTTGTGCTATCCATATGTAATTATACCTTGAGTAGCCACCTAGAAAACAACAGAACTAATGAACATCTTTCCATTCTAACATTTAGTCCACAAATGGTAACAGGAAATGATCCTTCTTAGTGACACATTTAGTTTCTTGCAATCTATGCACATACTCCAATGTAACCCTTGTAAGTATGAGTTCATTTTGAGCATTGGTTAACATTGTTAGTCGAGATTACTTAAGTACTACTTATGTAGGACTCACCCATTTGGTATCACTTATGGGATAAATGATCACTACATCAAGCAACTTAAGGACTTTTGCTTGAACCATGTCCTTCATATTAGGATTTAACCTTCTGTGCAACTAACGACATGGCTTAGCATCATCCTTTAAGTAGATTCAGTGGGTGAATATCAAAAGGGCTAATACCTTCAATGTCCACTAGGGTCCATCCTATTGCACCTTTATGTGACGACCAAGGTTTTCACATAAATTTTTAATGGCAATAACTAATTCCTAGGGTGGGATCGATCCCTATTTGAAAATGCTTTTAGAAAAACAATGCAATGCAATGGAAAATATTTTATTTTAAATTCATTTCGAAAACCCCGAGTGTCATTTTCCTTCAGGATGAATAAGGAAATAAAGAAAAATCATAAATGTCATCCCATGTCTATCTGTCACAGCGCACAGTCCAACTAGGATAACTATGGATGCATGTCCAAAGGGTGAATCATACACTTACATTGATACTTATCTTCTCTTTATTCTCTTGATCCCCATACTGACATCTTCTAACGCTTCTTCAAATCCCTTTGAACCTTATCTGTAAAAATGATATATTTGGGTGAGTATTCCTCATACCCAGTAGGTGATTTGATACCGCTAGTTTCAAACATAGCATGTAGCATGCATAATTCAAAGAGCTTTTCATGTAAAATATCAATGACTTTCCTTTTGGTGTAAACATGCAAATTTATGAATAAAACGTAAGCTCATTTATGCAATTTCAACCATGAAAATTATTTACTAAAATCTAGTATTCACTATCGAAAGTCATAAGGTAGAAATCAATAGATCCATGTAATAAGATCTCGGTAAATACATTAAATCAATGAGTCAAATATAATAATCATGAAACTCTTAAGATATCATCTTCCAAGCATATGTAGTATCATGCTCATGAGTCTTTCAGTGCATACCTCACACCAACTAGTCACGATTACTTGTATACGACTACTCTCAATGCTATATGCATATCAATAACACCAAAATCATAGGGTCACTATACTCACGATCAGCACATAGCTGGAATCGTGCGTCTCCTGTATCTAGAGACTAACCCATCATAGCCTCCACGGTGACTATGGAGCCCCTGAAAGGGTGCCCTGAACACCTCCAGTGGTCGTCCCTGTTTACCACAGCAGTCAGGGATGGGACAAGCCTTTTTTGCAGCGATACCATCCACCCATTGGCAGTAGAGGCTAGGAGGCCAACCTCGTACATAAACAACTTCTCAGCATAGTGCCCACCAGGCTCATCAGACCAAAAAATATAAAAATAATGTCCTCTTTGGGTCCCTCACACTGCCTAACCAGCATCTTTTGGGCACTCCAATGTCTTTTGGTAAACCTCAAGGTTATGCATCATGTGTTGGTATTATGAGATGATTTATATGACATGGCAATCCTCAATCTCACTCATCGAAATCATGCAATTTATGAATCTCTTTTCAACCATGCGATCAATGCATAAAATCATTTAATGCTAATATTGCATTCAAAGCCATAAAACATGAAGACAATTCTGCATGCTGGTATAAGAACATTATATCTTGAAAACATACTAAGTACGGTGGTAGATTCAAGTGCTTCAAGGCCATTAAATCATGAAGATAATGCTGCATACTTGTATAAGAACATCATATCTCAAAAACATGCTAAACACGGTAATAAAGGAAAATCCGAGTTTAAGATGCTTTCAAAAACTTAGTAGTATCAGACTACCTACAAATCAAGTACATTTGGAAATGCATTAAAAATGTAGCAATATCAGACTACCTACCTCAATGTTCCTTAAATCGCGTCCTTTATTACTCGAACCTAAGTTACCTTTGAGAAACCATGAATAACAATTAATAAAAAGAATTCAAGTATTATTTTTCAACCTTTATGGATCATTACTTAAACTTATAGATTAACGGTTAGATCTGCCTTTTAGGATCTATAGGTCCTTGCTTAGAGTGCTTCTAGGCTAGATCTCATGCATAGTATTAACATCTAATGATTAGATTGCCTTTAATCTCTTTCATGTCATCAAGATCATGTAATTGAAGGGTCAGACCTCCTAGTCAGATCTCCCAAGTCGCCTATCCTGATTCCTAGAACAGGTTTGTACTTAATTTGGACAGTCAGATCTATGAGTTCAAGGTGGATGTGTAACTTAGACTGGATCTAGGCACATCGATCTCCTAATAGACCCAACAAATCAATTTATGAAGTTTGATCATCTTTGATCTTGTAGATCTATGCGATCTCCATAGTGTTTAGGCTAGTTTCCTCCGAAACTTGTAAAAAACAAAATGTCATAGGGACGCACCGCGTGACACACACGCGGGACTCGCTTTTTGGGGCTGTCCCCACACGTTCGTCTATTGCGGGCAGAGTCCTGGCTCGACCGGGATGCATGGGTGTCCAGGGAACCGTGATGTGTGAGGCCTACTTGGACGAATATAGTTCTTCTGTGATGTTGTGACACTAAAAATACAATTACGAGGGCTGTAGGACTCCGATTGGAGATCCAAAAGAACCACTGCATCCGTATTGATAACACAGACCTAATAAAACTATAAAGGTTAGGGTTAGAGGCCTATTTAGTATCTGGCATAGATCTGGACCGGGAAAACAAGAAAACTGGAGGAAAGGATGGGGGCTTACCTGGGAGTCTAGAGCAATGCCCATTGTCGGAGATTGTGCACTCTCCAGATCTGTCGGAACCCTAGAAGGAAATAGCTAGAGAAGAGAGGGGAAAACAAGATGATTGGGGAGAGGGGGAAGAGGGCCTTTTATAGCACATGATGGCGGTGCTGCCCCATGGCAGTGCCACTATGTTTTGCGGCTCCATGCAGGCATGGCGGTGTTGTGCACCGCCTACCTGAGGAAGATGACACCTGAGGAAGACGACGCAAGGGGGGATGTCATTATCAAAATGACCCCCTGCATTTTTGGGTCTTTTTCGTTTGTATGTTCAAATTACAAAATTGCCCTTGATCTTTCAACACCCATAACTTTGTCATACGCGCTCCGTTTTCAATGTTCTTTGAGGCGTTGGATTCCATTTTGATTGTAGAATCTAATGACACTAATTTTTCTCACAAATTCCTTTGCTTTATATTTTAATTAAAATAAAATGTCTAACCACCTATTAAGGTGGTTTAAGTGTATATTAATTTCCAAAATAAACAACCCAAAAACCATGATTGATATTGATTGTAAAAGTGATATAATAATATTGACAAATTTGAGCCATTACACTTTAGGGTTTTGAGCAATTATTCCCCTTAAGATGTTTCCAATTGAGAGGAAATTATGATAAGAAATTTTTTGGTCTCCTAAATAGGTATATTTACATTCAAAAGGTAGAGGTTTCAAATCAAGCTTAGTAGATTTTATAGAGGATGGAATGAGAGTGGATTCCCTCAATGGAAGTTCCTTGTAATGAGATTTCCATCTTTCTATGTCCATAGTGGGCACATAATCTAGGAGGACATTAACTTCCTATTTTAATGTGTCCTTATTAAACTCATTGAAGTGAGCCAAATAAGCCTCAAGTAGGTTAAAAAATGAAGAGAATATGAAATGATCTTGCACAACTAAATTTATTATATTTACACAATGCAAGTTATCAAATATTTCTCTTTGTTGATTATATATATCAAATATGTTTAGTTCTAGTGCCGTGTTTCCAAATGAAAGCTTCATGACACCATTTTGTAGTTTATTAAAGCATTGGATGTAGCCAAAAATGGACATCTGAGGATGATAGAATTCCTTTTACTCATTTAGCACTAGTTGTGTGTCCAAGACTAAAAAATCAATGGCAAAAAAGAATTGTTCTATTTGGACTAACACATCTTCTATTATGCCCCCCAGTATTACCACTAATCTAATTGTTAACTAGAGTGTAGTGGATGTTGGCTTAAGTTCTCCTAGTCTTAGCTAAACATATACTGTGTACGGTAATAGATTGATAGTATATCCTAATTTTAAGAGGGCTTGGTTAATTGATAAGTATTCAATTTTGTATAAAAAGTACCTAATTAGGAGTCCATGTTTTATAAATTAGAGTATAAAACTCTAGTTCTTTTTTCTTTTTTTTCCAAAATTCATAACACATGCATTTTTGACCTAATAATTCCAAAGTTTGATATTTTACAAGTTAAGAGGCTAATCTAGAGTAAGTATGTGAATTATCATAATTTTTTAGGATTAATTAGGAATTTTAATATTTTATAGGAAGTGAGAATACGATCCAATGACCTACATTGTATTTTTGTAGAGTTTTTGTGGGGTTTGCTTGCCAAGGTCTCAGGGGCGGAGCCCCGAAAGGTCCATCAAATCATGTCCTATTAAATTGCAACAGTCCTAAGACATTATCCTAGGGCATGCAAAATTGGAAGAAGTTAAAGATGACTAAAATGAACCTATGCACAAGCCATGCATTTCTACTACCTTTGTAGTGAAGCCATGTAAGCCACCTTAGACACTTAAGCCATGCAATAGAGTAACAAACCAAGCAAGCTATTCAAGCCATAAATCCAAGATTCCAAGCCACTCAAGCCACCAAGGAATGATCCATCAAAGTAAGCCATTATGCCACATAGAGCCATTAAAAAATGCATTCTCCTGATGATAATTAGAAGATTTTGAGGAAAATTTGTAATTGGCAAGATGATCATGCATAGGTAGACAAATTAAGAGAGAAAACCCACATTCTAAATTCATTTCCCATTCTTTTTCATCAACCAACCTAAGTATTCCATGATTTTTACTTAAGGTAGGAGGCACCTCCTAGAAAGTGGCACCTCCCACCTTGCTTAGTTATCTTGATTAGTTGAAAATCCTAGTTTGCAACTTTTAATTCTACTCACACTCAACCACCGCAAAATCCTAACTAATTCCTCATCTTTCTTAACTTTTTATTTCCCTTTTCTCTCTCATTTCTAAGCATCATACACCACACAATTAGAAGGGGAAGAGCTCCACACCACCATCTTAAAAAAGTAGTGCCTTCTCCCACTTCTAATTACATCATGCCACCTCATCCACCTCAATTGTTAAACTTCTATCTCCACCTAACTTTCTTACCTTGAAGTCATTGATTTAGGTATATCTTTCATTTCTAGGATATCTTCCCATCAAATTGAAACCAAAAAGTCTATATATCTCATTTCTAAGCATCATACACCACACAATTAGAAGGGGAAGAGCTCCACACCACCATCTTAAAAAAGTAGTGCCTTCTCCCGCTTCTAATTACATCATGCCACCTCATCTCCCTCAATTGTTAAACTTCTATCTCCACCTAACTTTCTTACCTTGAAGTCATTGATTTAGGTATATCTTTCATTTCTAGGATATCTTCCCATCAAATTGAAACCAAAAAGTCTATATAACTACCAAGAATATCTTGTTTCCCCTTCATATTTTACTCGTTCATTTTAGATCTAGTATTAGTTTGGGACATCTTTTTCATTGATTTGTTCCCCTCATTCAAGCCCTCTCTTATCTTAACTTCTAGTCAGGTTTCACGTTCACGTTATCTAAGTTTAGTTTAAGGTTGTCATTTGATTTGAATCAAGTTATAAGGGTTCAAAAAGTGCATAATTACTAGATTTTGTATACATGTTCATGCACACTATTATTTGATGTATTTTTCCATTCAATCAATAACGTTGTTTGAATATCATTGTCACTTCTTGATTCCAATTGTAAATTACTTTAATTCTTAAGTATTATCTTGCATAAAAGGTTCTTGTTAAGTTGCTTTCAATGCCTTGCTAAACTTGAGTTGCTTTACCACCTAAATTCTAAAAAATTTCCATTCAATGCTCATGTTTAATTTGCAGCAATCTATACATTTTACTTGCTTGATTCCTTAAGAACCCATAGCATTTTAAGTTGTTTAGTTACTCCCTTGATTAGATTGTATGTTGGTAAGCTTTTGATTCAAGAATCTTATCCATTTTCAAACTCATGAACCATGCGCACAACTGTTAGGTTCATGCGCATGGTAATATGGTGAAATCTCTTTTAAGATTTTCTTGTTTGATCATTTAATCTTAGTTAGTTTTTTGTGTCTTAGTTTAGTTTTAGAAAGTTTCGTAATTTGGTTTTATAAAGTTTTAGGATTAGGAAAGTGCTATTGTAGAAAATTTTCCTTTTAATAAGTTTCCTTAAATAAAATTTCCTAGTTTCAATAATTCTAGTTTTGCATTTGTTTCATTTATTGAGTGCATGTTAGTTAGGAAAGTTTCTAATTTCATTGAATATCTTTACTTTTAGAAAGTTTTCTTTAGTTGTAGTTTCTAATTTAGTTCATGTTTTCCCATGCTATGTTGTTTAAATTTCTAGTTTAGTCAAAACCCTCTTTCTTTGGCCAAGATAAGCAACTTAAATAAGATTCAATCAATTAAAAATTTTGTGAGATTCCTCATGGGATTGACCTCTCTCACATGCAATTACTACACCATTAATCTTGTGGTTATTGATGATGCAGGCGAGAGTGGGGTAACTTGGATCCTTGTATTTTTATAGTGTATGGTGCTAAAGAATTGAACTTGTTTAGTCACAAATGACTTTTTTTTGCACATTCACTTTCCTCTTGATTGTGCATAGATCCTTTAAAAAATTGGCATACAATGGGATTTTTTTATTATTATTGCATCTAAGATTGGTACATTGATCTTGACTTGCTTAAATATGTCCATAATCTCATCATTAGTGGTACTCTTTGTGACTTGAAGCAACCTTTAAGGGAAAGAGGTAGGGATTGAACATGGTTCAATAGGTGGAGTGGGGTCCCTCTATTTATATTTTTCTTTATATTTATTGAGTGTTTCTACCTGATTAGTCTTTTGCGGCCCATCTTTCTCAATTCTTTTACTACTCTTAAGAATGGTGATAGACTCGGTCTATTCCATGGTAGAGCTTGAAGATGTGTTAGATGAATTATTGCCTACCACTTGGACACCCTTAGGGTTTGCTTGTGGTTGAGTTAGGAACTTTCCTTTTTCCATAGTTTGCATCACTTGACTCAACATATTTTTCATTTCATTCATGAATTTTGTGGCCTATTTTAATTGAATTTATAATTGAGAAGTTTTCCTCTCTTAGTTTTGGATAAGTTGATGTAGATTATCCCATACAGGCTTTTAGGTGGGAGTATGTAAGGTCTAGGAGTAGGAGGTCCTTGAGTTTGTTGGTGTTGGTATGGGGCTATGCATGGTGTCCTTAATTTTGTTGGTGAGGCTGGTAGGAGTCAGGTTGTGACACATTGGCAGTTGGTCTATTTTTCCAACAGAAATTTGGATCTTATTCTAATTAGGATTATATCTCTTAGAGTATGAGAAGAAAGGTCTTTTATATGCATACAAGGTATTGGTTTGATCATGAAGTACCTCTTGGAATGCTAGAATAGTGGAGCATTTCAAAGTAGGATTTGTCAGTACTTTAACAGATGCTACACACTTATTCAACCTTTTTGGATGTGATGGCTCCCATTTCCATAGCCTCTAATTTTCAGTCTAAGGATACTACTTTGGCATTGGATATCATCTCTATGAGTTGACGCATGTCGGAATTAAGCCCTTTATAGAAGAAGCCAATGATGGCCATGGCTCATAACCATGATATGAGTTTGCAAGTAATAAGTCTTTAAACCTTTTTTAACATTGGTAAAGTGACACTTTATCCTTCTAGGTAAAGTTCATCATCTTTCAGTGAAGTGTATTTATTTTATGTGTAGAAAAAATTTTCAAGAATTTCCTAATCAATTCTTTTTAGGTCCTAATGGAACCAGTTGGCTGTGCATTAAACCATATTTTAGCTTTTTCCTTCAAAGAGAAGGGAAAAAGTTTAAGCCTCACTGGGTCTAAGGTGATGTTTTGTGTATACTATGTGGTACATACTTCATCGAGTTCCTTGAGGTGCAAGTAAGGACTCTAACTATCTAGCTCATGGAACTTTGGTAGTAATTGGATTACTCCTATTTTTAACTCTAATGCACCAACATTCTAAGGTAGAATAACACAAGATGATGTGCTAGTGCATGTTGGCTATAGGTAGTCTTTTATAGTTCTACCATGATGGTTCAAATAAAAATCATTGTCCTCATGATCACTCTATTGCTCCCACTCTCTATTTTCATACATTCTCCAATTTCTTTGGATTATAGGATTATTCCTCTTGGTGGAGGTTGATACTTATCATCCATTAGAGGTGGTGCTCCCTCATTCAAGATGAGTGAAGGCCCTAGATCACCTATATTACTTCCATGACATGAGTTACCTAGATTATTGATCTGTCATTGATAATGATTGATCTAGTTGTATGTTGTTTTGGTCGTACTTGACTAACTGGCCAATTTTGTCACTTATCCAAAAGTGCATACAAGGAAAGAGTTATATATATATATATATATATATATTTAATGATAAAAACTACCCTAAATGATGCAACCTAAATTATAATGATGGATAAGAATAGAGCACACAATTTAAACAACCCCAAGGCTATCAAGGAGATAGTTTGATTGTCTTAAATTTATGTGTGGGAGAAGCTTTTAGATTAGCTTAATCTAACTCTTCTTCTCTCTTTTAAACTTGCCCCACCACTTCTAATTATATCCTCACTTAACCAACTACTTCATACCCTCCTCAACTAGCCGTAAATAGTCTAAGTTATCGAGTGTCCTTTTAGAACTAATCGTTTAAATACCAGTGCAATAATTCAGGCATGGGCCACTAGAGTGGTAATGATTCACCTCCTTCTAAGAGGGTCCTACAAACATGTGGGGGTCTCTATAGGTTGCTTCTAATTAATTTGGAAGAATAGGTTATGCACTTGTAGTGATTATCCTAAGTAGATCAAGAGGTTGAAATATGTCCTTAATCTTGTGGGGCCAGGTAGCCTTACTAATTAATTTCCACACTCCATGGTAGTTCAATAGCATATAAATCACGTTAAAGCAACAAATATGCCCTAAAATGCAATTAAAAGAAATAAACTAATGCAACTCTTAAAATGCAATAAGTATAAAGTATGCTATTTATATGCAATTACACTACCAAATAATAATGCACGATTATTTTAATTATGCAAACCGTAGTCTAGGAATTTTGAGGAGTTAAGATAGCTCACAATGGGTCCTAGATAAAATCTTCTCATATAAGGGTGGGACCATTTACATTTTGCCTCCATTTCCAAGTTACAATGGTCTGCTATTGACCTGTAGTATCACAAACTTTTTAAATAAATTGCGATAAAACAATACAATTCATCCTCACTACAATTCATTTAAAATAAAATTTGAGCTATCCTCATTGAAATTCTCCTTTAATTCCTTCTCTGATTGCAAAATAAAAAATAGCAATAAGTACCAAATTTTAGAAAATAGAGTGATTATGCATTACAAAAAATAAAAAAATGCACTTAAATGCCAAATGAATGTTTTATATATATATGTCTTTTAAATTAGTGAAAACTCTATTGTGTTTCCCCTGCAATGGCTAAAAAACTTGTTGTGTTTTTTCGCAAGTGCACAGGCTATTGTAGTATAATATGTGCAAGTATGGGTTGATCTGATAGTGATTCGACTAGAAAAGTGGGAGTTTAAATAAATTTTAAATTAATAAAGTTAATAAAAACTAAATAATAAATAACAATGCACTAAAAAACTTAGATTTATTGCTTAAATGAAAAGTACACAACTCTAAATGACAATGAATAAAACAAAATAAAAACTAAATTTCACTCTTCTAGCTTGATCACCATGTCATGAAGCAAAATTCACTATATTTGAGTGGATCAACACACACCAATCAATCAATGATCTCCTTGATCACTAATTTAATGATTGGATGATGTAAACTTTTCAAAAAATTATGATCTGGATCAATGGATGAAACTGTAAATTGCACAACTATGATTGACCATATGAATTAAAATGCAAGATTAGAGCTAATAGATCATCTATGATGTGAATTTAAATGAAAATCAAATGTTAGGTTGGAGACCAGGAAAGAGATGAAGATACAATTAAAGTGATCCTTCAGTTAAGGCTAAACTGTTGATTCAGTTAAGCTAAGAACTAGATCTGCAAAGTTTAAGGGCTTATGAGAAAAGGACAAAATAGCAAAACAAAAGGAATTTAACAGGGATGTCTGTGGGTAGAAATGAAAATTTAAAATTTTTTTAAAACCTTAATCCAAAAGGAAGAAAAGTGTAGGGATTTATTTGAAAACCATAGTGAGGTGTTTTGTAAAAATAAACTTAGAGACAAAGAGGAAGAGGAAGAGGAGTTGGATTGGGTTAGCTGAAGTGGGTTGGAGTGAAACAATGAAAGGTTGTAATAGGGAAAAACATGTGAAAATCAATTAGAGACAAGAAAGAAAAACACAATGGAAAGTAAGGAAAAATAATGGTGAAAGAAAGCTGGAATGGTGATGGAATCGGAGAAGAAAATAAGGAAAATGGTGAAGTAGACAAGAGTGAGCTCACTAGTAAAATAGTGCTGAAAACTTATAAGCAGTTGGTAATAAAATGGAAGGTGGACTAGTAACAATGAAGAAAAACTAGTGACATTTAGAGATGAAAACAACAATAAAACAAGGGAAGAAACAATGAAAACAACAACAAAATAGAGGGAAAAAACTTTTGAGAAAGTAGGAAATGAAAACTACTAGGAGAAAAAAATGGCAAACGAAATAGGAGAAAGATGTTGATATAGAAATCAAGTGAAACAATGAAGAAATCAAAGGAATGAGACAATGATGGAAGACGGTGTGAATCATGATGAAATAGAGGAATGAAACAATTGTAAAATAGGGGAGATTGACTGGTAATGTAGGGAAATGGCTAGGAGTGGAATGCTGGGTCCGGTCCTCTTTCTCCTTCAGTCAGGTCTTCTTCTTCACTTTGTCAGGTTTTTTTATTCTTTTATTTTTTCCTTCTTCAGCTCTTTCCTCTTGTTCCCCCTTTTTAAAAGTTCTTTCTTCTCTTTTTAAAGCTTCTACAACTAGCACAATACTAAAAGAAAAAGTTGTTTAAAAACATATCTTTAACTTAACCTCCAAAAATAACGCATCTCAAGCTAAGATTTTATTTCTAGTTAGGAAACCTTCCCCAAGTTATTAGGAAACCTCTATAAAAATGTCTTCAGCAACTTTCCTCTCTCTTTCCCTCCATCTATCTATGTGTACTTTATTCTCATTGGACATTTCTTGTGTTTGAATTCCATTGTAGGACCCATGTATCCTTTTGATCCATGATGATCATCTAGTCCCATTTACATAATCTGTGTCATCCAACTTCACTCTGATTGATCTATAATACATACAATCCAATTAGAATCATCTTAACCATGATTTATGCATCTAATTAGCTCAGACGATCATCTAGTCTTTAAATTTTTCCAAACAATAGATAGATGATCAATTAGGCTTATAATGAACATTTAATCTTATAATAGAAAATTAATTGGTTTGATGATCTATCATAATGCTAATTTGAAGTACTTTTTAGCCAAAATAGAACACTCAACAATACCCATTACCTATTGTTTGGAAATATGTAGAGATGGTTGAAGGATTATCTTGAGAAAAAATATGAACAATACAATTCAAGAGAGGAACATCAAAGGGATTCAAAAAACAAAAGTAGAAAAAAAGAGAGAGGTTATATTTAAAAGTCAAGGGAAAATTGGAAAAAAAAGAGAGTAAAAAATAGCCAATGGGAATGTTCATTTTCATATGTGGAAAGAAAATTGTCAATATTTTGTAGAAGACCTTTACATATTTTCAGAACAATCTTTGTTTACCTTTATACCACCTTCCTTGATAACCCCATTCTAAGCCTTTGTTTTATCCTAGTAAATGTCCTACTTGATTTTAGAAAAAGTATGAGTTGAATGTGATTATAAATGAGTAAGGATTTTGATAGAGTGTAACATTCTTAATAGTTGATACCTTTCCATGAGACCTTATTAGATTTTTTCTAAGTTATCATTCTTTGGTATAAATATGTGAGATAATTTTGGATTTGATATAAATTATTCTACTTACATATTTATGAGAGTGTTACCAACTTATGAGTGACTTCATTATGAGTGTTAAGTATAACCTGTGAGATTTGAAGTCAAATGTACTTTTAGATCATAATTTTGGTTATCTATATTAGCTATATTTAAAGTCAATGATAACTATTATCTATATTGGCTATATTCACACACTTATGCTCCTGTGTTTGATTGATAATGGAATATCTTTAAGCATAAGGGAGGAAATTGGACTTTTGTTCATTTTTATTAAGGTGTTAAAGCTTAATATTTATTGAACATTGAGTGGAAGAAAATTCCTTGAGATAAATGATGAAATTTTCATGAAAATTGGCTTTTTCAAAAATGTTCATGGGTATCATTTCTGGAAACCCTTATGAGACTGTAACTCATCCACTAAGGGTAACGAGGAGTTTAAAGGCTTTATGCATATGCTAGATATAACACGTAAGAAAGTGGTTAGGATTTTTAGAATTTTTCTTTGTTTTCTATTTTTGTAGTTTTGGTCGAGGACTAGTAAAATGTAAGTCTAGGGCTATTTGATATATACAAGAATATTAAATAGAACATACCTATATTTAACACTTTTAAAACTTGATTTAAATTAACTATTATTAATTAGGATTTATTTTACAATTTTGCAGGTTTCGGGTACAAATGAAAAAAGGGTATTTTGGTAAGTTTACCCTTAAAAGAGAAAAATTAAAAATGAGTATTATCATGGGTTTTTGTACTACAAAAGATAAAGTTTGGAAGTTCAAATTGTCAAATGGGTATCATTATATACTTTAGAATAGTCAAAAACCCTAAAGTGGAGATTGAACCTTACCCATACTAAAGAGAGTGTCATCATCAAAAGATAAGGTGAATGAAGATTGAAGGTCACACATGCCAAAAATACTAAGCATGTGAAGCACTTAAAAGTTCAAGGTGCCCACATAAGCATATTTCATTGCCATTTTCTCTCTTATCACTTCTAAAGAGGACCACCTAAATGGGGTGCACGAATTTTCATTAACCACCCAATCACTCCAATAAGCTTCACACCCCTTAGCCATGCAAAGTTTACAACAATTTTGAATTTGAATAAAAGAGGAAAGAGAGAGTGGATAAGGAGGAGATAGGAGAAGAGAGATAAGGAGGAAGGAAGCTTCCTTAACTTAGAAATCTCCTAATGCATCCAAATTCCTATGTATTTTGAATATATATATATATATATATATATATAGAGAGAGAGAGAGAGAGAGAGAGAGAGTGAGAGAGAGAGAGAGAGAGAGAGAGAGAGAGAGAGAGAGGAGGATGAAGGTTCCTTAAGGAAACTCCCTCCTTTCCTCCTTATCCTACCTTGGGGAATCTTCCACCTCCTCTCAACTTCTATGTATACACATAAAAAGGATGCATTTTTCATATGGTGGTGGAGCTTTCCAAATTGCTTTGGCTATACTTCAAGCAATCCTAAAGTACAAAAGGTAGCATTCAACCAATCCGTCTCTTTATTTCATCTTCTTCCTTCATCCATTAAAAATAAAAATAAAATCTCTTTTAAGCATGCATCCTATTGTAATTTTAAGTTCGAACTCTTAAGAGCATGAATCGGTTGTAGTAATTTATAAGAGGATTTCAATCCCATGAGGAATTGAACAGATGTGAACTATTGGTCCCTACTTAAATTATCTAACCTAGCCAATGATCATAAGATTTTTAACCTAAACTAATGATGGAAATTAAAACCAAATGCCAGACATGAAAGATGGAATTATGCCAAAAGTAAACGTGCTAAAATTAACAACTTTCTTAAAAACAAACTTTCCTAAATTAAGAACTTTCCAAAAATGAATTTTAACATTACTAAATCATGCTAGTCTAAGGAAAGTAAACAACAAATTCATAATTGAACTTTCTAAACATGCAATTTATCAACTATGACAAAATCAATGCTTTCCTAACTAAGAATTAGAACTAATTCAGACAACAAACTAGTTAAATAATGACATCTAAACTAAACTACCAAACTAATTAAAACAATTACTAATCAAGCAAAGAGAGAGAGCTACCCAAGTGTCATGCATATGACAATCAAATTGTATACATGATTCTTTAGATAGGAATGCATCTAATTAGCTACTTTGAAAACCTAAAACATGCAATCTAACTCAAGCATCAAAGAAGCAATCTAATAACCTACTTGGGTTCTTGAAAAATCAAGTGAACATAAATTGTACAGTGCTAGAAATTAAACACAACAAATCATAAAGAAAAATTCCATCAGAATACCATTTTGATCATTCACTTAATGGAACATGAAAACCATGGAATTAAGCAATTCTAATGCAAGTAAACATTCAATAGCATCGACTATTAATTGCTCGACACAAGTATGAATTGAAAACTCCAATAGACTTCATTGAATTACATTAAAATCCATTAATATAAAACCCAAAATATAGGTAATCCAAAACTTGAAGCTAAATCTTCTTCAATGATCCAACACCAATAATGAATAAGCAAGCTTAGAATTAAGAGAAAATCCACTAGAAAGTAAAGGCAGACTTAAGGAACACTAAGGAAAGCAAGAAGGTTTCAATGAAATTAAAGGAAATCTAAAGAAAATTTCTAGTAGCACACTATTTTGATGGGAACATGAAAACCATAGAATTAGGAAATTCTAATGCAAGTAAACATTCAACAGCATAGACTATTAACTATTGGACACAAGCAAGGAAAGAAAGAGGTCAAAAGGAATTGACTAATCATTGAAGGAAGACTTAAAGGACAAGGCTTAGGCATGGAACACACTTGGGAAGGAGCATCCCACCTTAGAGAAGTTAGCAAGCTCCCAAAAGGAGAAAAACTTCAAGGTGAAAAGGTAATGGAAGAGGTGAAGGAAGAGGATGCCTCCTCACTTTGGAGGAGGATTTTTTTCCTTTTTCCTTCCAAAAGTCTTCCTTGTTTGGACTCTTTTTGGGATTTTTCTATTTTTTTCCAAATTTTTCTAGAGTGTTCTAAGGTTAATGTAGGGTTGGAATGAAATATGAATAGGATTGGATGGTTAGAGATATAGAGGGCTGCCTAGGGTTTTGAGCAAAGAGGAAAACAAGGGCTGCCTTTTTTGTTGTCTTAAGGTAGGGAGATACCATTTTTTTAGGAGGAGAAATCTCCCACCTTCCAAAATTTTTGAGGCCCTCTGAATAAAGAAAGTGGGTTGGATGGGATGAGGTAAGAGAGAGAAAAGAAGGTAGGAAGAAAGAGATAGGTAGGAAAAGATAGGAAAGAGAAGTGAGATGGAGAAAAGTGATTGGCTAAGTGGTTTCATAGGATGTGGTGATTGGTTGGATGGGAGTTTAGGAAGGTGACAGAGCCTTAGAAAGGTAGGATTCTTGAATGGAAAGGGAAATTCGTGGTGCATCTTAGTGGTCAGGTGAAAAGTAAGAAAAAAGTTAGAAAAATAGGAAGAACTTAAAAAATAAAGGGATCTCTTCCTATTGGTCCATATGCTACCTTATCCTAGTGGAATTTTATTTAATTATCTTCAAAATGTCCCCATAAGTCCCAAGGATAATTCTTTGGATTCTCCTCCAATCATGGCCTTCCATTTAGATTAGCTCATGTGGCTTAGATGGCTAACTTTGAGAGCTCCATTAGCTTGGCTTCATGACTAGCTTAGATGACTTTCTTGTATTAGCTTGATGGCTCAAGTCCTTAACTTTAGTGGCTGACTTAGATCCTTATCTTATCATCTTCATGGCTTGAATATGGTTAAGTGTCTTAAGTGAAACCCATGCCAAGGTAGTGGACTTTACGTGGCTTTTGCAAGGGCCCACTTCAAGCACCTTTGGTCCCTTTAATTGCATCCATTACTTGTACTATAGATGATCTTGACCTTGATCTCACAATGGATTGATGCCTTTTAGGCTTTGACTTGATTTTTTTATATTGATCTTCCATTTTCATCCAAATAGATCTCAGTCATCGAGTCACCATCTCGCTTCCAGTAAAAAGTGAAAAACTCTAATTAAGTCTTAAAAATTTTGATTAATTATATACTTGCCTCATATTAGCCTTTGGACATACAAAATATCAAATTTTTGAGTCATTAGATCAAAAATCATATTTTACCCCTATAAGTTATAACACATGGGTAACTAATTGGATAGTGTTATACAAAATTGGATAGTGTTATAACACATGGGTAACTAATAGAATACAAAGTGCAACTTTCCTAGGTACTCATGATTGCATTTATCACATGCAACAAGCCCTTGAACCCCTAGTGGACGAGTTAGACCTCGTGAGCGTTTATAGTGAATACACCCACAAAATTCTCAAAATATATATGAAAATCCTTTATTCATTTGATATATATTTTTTCTTTTATTCAGATTTTATTAAGTGCTTAGCTTTAGCTTGCTAATAAATATGAACGAAAAGGTTCAAAGATATCTCATTATTTAATTAAACTTTAGAAGGTGAGTGCGTGCTATAGCTAATATACAAATATAGTCTCCAAGTTAAATATAACCTAAATTACTGTCCAAATGTATGCTTTGACTTCAATTCTCACATGATATACCTATCACTCAAAAAATTTTTAATCTCTCATTTATATATGAGTAGAATATTATTCATCAAATCTAAAAATCTTACACATTCCACACAAAAGAATGATAAGTTAGAAAGAATGATAATAATGGTCTCGTGAAAAGATATCAACTACTAAGAATGTTATGCTTTACCAAAATCTCTATTCATTTATAACTATATCTAAGCCATACTTTTCCTAAGATCAAGTTAGACTTCTATTAAAATGAAATGTGGGATTGGGTAAGGGTTATCAAAAGAATGGATATAAAGGTAAACAAAGGATGTTTGGAAAATATTTAAAGTTCTTCTATCAATGTATTCATAATTTTTCTCTTTCTTCTCACAAGAATGAACATTTTTCTTTTTCATTGGCTATCTTTATTTCTTTTCACTTGACTTTATATATATTCTTTTTGAACTTTTTCACCTTTTTAATGTTCATCTTTTGAATTGTATTGTCCATACTTTTTCTCAAGATGTTCTTCAATCTTATCTACATATTTTCAAAACAAATGGGTAATGGTTATATATATATATATATATATATATATATATATATATTGGGGTTCAATATAGGTAAAGGTTGTTTGGCTAACAAAGAAAAGGATCTATTTTAGAGGCTCAAGGGTCTGACTAGTGAAAAATAATATAGGGAAGGCTAAAGGCTCTAGGTTTGCCAAGGATGGCCTCTCTCATTTTTCTAGGTTTCATATGAATTAAACATGATCATAAATTTAAGAGATATATGGTATAATCTTTTGTGATTTCTCAATAGTTGACCAAGAAGAAGAATAATGAGACCAACAAAGAAGTAATGTTCGTTGAAGAAAATTTTGAATTTATGTATAACCCTTAAGAAAGAAAGAATGGTTCAAAACCCACTTGGGTTATAAGTTTGCGCAAATCTTTAGGATCTCTAAGTTATATTTTTCTCTTCAACTTAAACTATGTAAAGTTATTTTGTGCAATTAATATTTTGATTTTAATTTTTCATGAGATATTTTCGAAAAAGAATAAAATGGTGAACTAATTGTAGACAACTCTATTAATAAGCTAAAGTTAAATACATAGCTAAATATGTAGAAAACTTGAATTCTCATCTTTATAAGGGAATTTATCAAAAAAAAAAAATTTAATGCAAGAAAAGTTTAGAAATCTCACACATATCTACACCCCCAACCTGAACCAAACATTGTCCTCAATGCTTTGAAATATAGGATCCTAAATCATTAAGGAATGAAGTAGATTACTAAGATTTTCTAAAAAAATCCTAAGTTGCCTCCCAGTAAGTACTAAGTTTAACGTTTTCAACCAAACAAGGCCTGTTCAACTAATGCTTCTGATCCTAACCCTCAGAAAGAGCTGGCAAGATTTCTCACCCCACTTTAGAATCTCATTATAGTCTATATACATTATCCACCTTGAAATTTTTGTGGTGATATCATTATAACATAGTAGACCACCATGATTTTAAACTTAGTGGGATCACATTGATGATCCCCCATCCTCAAAATTTCATGGTAGGCAATACAATTCCTCCACCTTGAAAATTGAGTTGGTGATAACATGATGATATCATGAACCACCATGAATTTGAAGTTTGTTGGACCATATAGAACTGAATGGCCCACATTTGTACTAAATTTAGGGACAACATTGACCATTATACTATGTTCATCCTTTTCCTCCATCTCCCTTACATTGTCCTAAAAATTGGTATATAAGATGGATTTGCATTTCCCTAAAAGATGGCTCTTTTATTACTGAAGGCAAGGACATAGTTAGGCTTAAACCCTTAGTATCTTCTAATGTGTGCCATAGAGTTGGTTGATATAGGGCTAATACATCAATTAACTCTTTTTCTTCCTGGTCAGCTAGCATAGGTAAAGTTTCAAATGGACCTATATTGCTATTTAGTGTTTGTTTGAATAAGGTTTGTAGGTCCCAATCAGGTACGTTTTCTACATTGCAAGGCTCAATTTGAATTTCAGGATATGTAAGGGGTCCTACTCTAGCTTCCATTGAGAAGTGTCCATTAATGGTGTAGTATATAATAAATCATTTACTTCATCAATGGATGTGTCTTCGTCAAATTCATAAAAATGAGTGGGACATGACTTGAGTGGATCTAGAGTGGTGGATGATTGTAAGGATGCCTGTTGACTGTGTGGCTTATAATGATCATAAGAAGGAGGATATTTTGGGTTAGAATAGCTATAGTGACTCAATATTACAATTCTTGTATTGAGGTTGTTGATATAACTCGGTATATGAATTGTCATATTAGGATTGTTGATATGCCTCAGTATTTTGTTTAAGGAGCCTACCCATTTGATTATCCATTCTATCCATCCCAACTATTATCTTATCCCACTCACCAATTATCTTATCCAATTGATTATTAATTTTATTGGATAGGTTAGGAGTAAATCTTGCCTCAATCTCATACCTATCCTCATGAGATAATGGCATAGGAGTAAAATAGTAGCACAATGGTTTTTTTATCCCCCTCCTTGATAGGCCATTGTACTCAACGTTATATACAACAAAACAAATAATTATATACAATGAAAGAGTACTCTCTTTGTTTTTTTTTTTATTATTATAGAAAACTGTAACTACATCATGCAACCTAATTGCCAATGGGGTGATAATAGATCGTGTCCTTCTAAAAGAATCGTACGAGCTTGATACCCTAAGTCTTTTTCTACTTGATTTTAAATTAATGTATAAGGATTGGGATCACGACATATAAGGATGTTGATTGATTCCTAGGTAGCCTAAGGAGTTGGTGACGAAATCTAGTCCTTATCTTCTAAGGGTTCTTCTGGGGCCCTAACTATCATTAAGTTCCATTCCACCATAAAGTTGTAAACATGCAATGCAAAAAAAAGAAAATATCAAAATATGCCTAGTAATAACTGTCTAACTTTTCATAAAAATCTTCCGATTAGTTACCCATGTATTACAACTTATATGGATAAATTAGGGTTTTTGGAACCAAATTCATAACACGTGCATTTTTTACCTCATGAAGCAAAATTTTGATATTTTGTAGGTCCATAAGCTAATCCAAGGTAAGTATTGATTAATTATATTTTTTGTAGGATTTGATTAGAGATTTTATTTTATTTTTTGTTGGAAGTGAGATGGTGATTTGACAGCCCAGGTCAATCCATATGAAATTGAAGATCAAAATTAAAAGATTGAGTCAAAGCTTAAATGTCATCAATCCAAAGGTTAAGATCATTTTTAGACCATTCATGGATGTAATTAAAGAAGCCCAAAGTGGCTAAAGTGGGCCCATGAAATAAGCTATGTTTTTCCATCACCTTTGTATGGAAGCCACTTAAGCCACCTTAGCCAAATTCAAGCCATGGACAAGGTGATAAGCTAAGGAGCCAAGCCAAGGAAGCTTCCAAAGCTAGCCATGAAGCTTAGCTAAAGGGTCCTTCAAATTTAGCCATCTAAGCCATCAAGCTAAGCTAAATGGAAAGCTAGTATTGGAGGAAATTCAAGAGGATTATCAATGAGATATTTTGAAAATAATCAAACAAAATCTTATTAGGATAAGATGACATGTGAACCAATTGAATGAGAGCCTTCTACTTTTGGGGTTTTTCTTACTTTTTCCTCACTATCTGCCTCAGCCCTAAGATGAACTACAAATTTCAAATTCTAATCTAGAATTTTATCTTTGTAAAACTCTATCATAATGCTAAAACTCCCTCATAACCTCTTAACAATTCTCCACCTATTAGGAAGCTACCCAGCCAACTAAAATTCTCCACATTCCCTCCATCTCTTTCCTATCTAATTACCCCACCCACCTTCCTATTTTGGATGAGGTTCAGTGACTTTTAAAGGGGGAGACAACGCTTCCTAAAAAGGTAGCATCTCCCACCCACTCCACCTCCAAAAAGGCAGCAACCTTCCACCCATTTTCCTCTTTTGAAACCTTAAGCTACCTACCATCTTAACACTCCAAAATAACCTGATTTCATCCTCACCACACCTTCTTATTAGGATACCCTAGGAAAATTAGGAGAAAAAAAATATAAAACTAGCAAAAAACTAAAGTGGGGAGTAGACTTTTACACATAGGAAAAAGACACCTCCTCCATAGGAAGGAGATCTCCTCTTCCTAAGCCCATTGTCTTCACTCTTTTGCTTGTTTCCTTGGATCTCCTTGGGGTGATATTCTCTTCCTAAGGTGTGAAGCAGCTCTCCATGCTACTACACACTTGGTCCTAGGTGTATTTGATTTTCCTTTCAAGGTTGGTTCATCTCACCTTTTCTCTTGTTTGATATTAGACTTTTCATGCTAGCATTTGCTTTACTTTTCTTTGTTTTTCCTTGCCTTAAATACTAAGATTCAAGGATGGTTTTCACTTTAAGTGACAGCCAAGGGAAGTCATCTTGAATCTAGTTTTTCCTTTTACCTTTCATTGCTTTTGGTTCTCTTTAGTTTCCATTGAATTTCAGCCTTTTTTCCTAAAGTTCCTTTAAGTCCTGCCTTCTTATTCCATAAGATTTGCCTTTGATTATTAAGCTTTGAGGAGGAGGAATCATATTTTTTTGTTTAGTTTTGGACTTAAAGTGAGAGAAAGAGTGGTGCATTTTTATTAAAAGTGGAACGCACCCTTCATGTAATGACTTGTATGCAAAGCCTTGATGATTAATGAAATCTTACTTGGTTGATGAATGAGCATGAGGCTTTCTTACTTGTTACATATTGAGGTTATCTTGAATTAGTATTACCTTGTGTTGGAATCATCAAACAATTCAATTAATTTCAATATTCATTCAAGCAAGTATGTTTTCAAATAAGTTGTTGCATTTGTTCATGATAGGAAAGTAGTTTAGTAGTGTTGATCTTGATTAGTTGTTTGCATATTGTACTTAAGATTGTGGTTGTTAAAGTTTCCTTTTCCCTAAGTTTAATTGCTTTATTTAGAAGATTGAATGTTTAGGAAAGTAGTTCTTTAAGGCATGTTTCCTTAGGTTAGTTGTGAATTTCATGCTTAGAAAAGTTAAGTTAGGAAAGTTGTTAAAATTGCATTTTAGGAAATTTCACTTTAGCAAAGTTACTTATTTGCATTTTTGGAAAGTGTCATTAATTTAGGATAGTCATAGATTTATAAAGTTTTCAATTAGGAAAGTTTATTTTTAGAAAATGCATGTTTTAGGAAAGCTTTAAATTCTAGCATGTTTCCAATTTATTCATAATTTTCATTTTCATTTTCATGTTTGATTTCCATCCTTAGTTAGAAGAAATATCTCTTGAATTTTGGCTAGGTTAGATAGTTTAAAGTAAGCACCACGAGCATCACATTAGTTTAACTCCTTGTGGATTGACCTCACTATGGTGCTATCTTGCAAATGATTCGTGTGCTTATGATTTTTATTTAAAACAACAACACCTACTTATATGCTACTTAACAAAGGTTAAAATACCTTAACAGATGAGACACTATAACCATGCAGCCTATGCAATGGTTATAACTGAACTCAAGCTAACCTTTGTTGAATTGGTGCTTGAACTAATGTAACACTCCTAAGTATTATGCAACAATTATCAATGCATGACCTTAATCTCTATGAATTATACTACCATCACAAAGGCAATTCTACACTAAATGTACTTTATCCTAAAGATTAAAATTTGGGTGAGGATTGCTTAAAGTGATGTGCTCGATGATGATCAAGTGTAAGCCACCATACACTACACTTGCCTTGTATTATTACGACCCATTTAAAATTTGAATAAATATGAAATTAAAATTACAATGGGCCTCACTACAATTTCACTCAAATCATAATCTAGTAAAGAAATGAAAGCCTAATATATGTTGATGAACTATGGCCCACAGTATTGACGTGACTCATTTGCCAATTTCCCTCACACAAAAATCAAACAATAATGGCCAATATGAGAAAATTAGAAAATAATGCAAAAAATAATGCAAAAACATAAACTAATGCACTAATTTAAGGTATGATCCACCACACAAAATGTTGTGACTCCTCAACAATGGTGCCAACAACTTGTTGTGATTTTATGTTTAAACTCACATATACATGAATCAGTTGTGTGAGGAGGTCGATCACAGGAGGAATCAAATGGATGTGACCTAGTGGTCCCTATTTAAATGATCTAACCTAGCCTATGATCATGAGATTAATAACTTAAACTAGTGATGAAAACTAAAAACAAATAGAAGACATGAAAGATGGAATTATGCTAAAAGTAAACATACTAAAATTACAACTTTCTTAAAAACAAACTTTCCTAAATTAAGAACTTTCCTAAATTGAAAATTTTCTAAAAATGAATTTTAATGACATTCCTAAATCATACAAATCTAAGAAAACTAAACAATAAATTCATAACTTTAACTTTTTAAACATGAAATTTATCAACTATGGAAAAATCAATACTTTCCTAACTACTAATTAGAACTAACTCAGATGCAAACTAGTTAAATAATGACATCTAAACTAAACTATCAAACTATTTAAAGCAATTACTAATCAATCAAAGAAAGAGAACTACCCAAGTATCATGCATATGACCATGGAATTGTATACATGATTCTTTATGTAAGAATGCATCTAATTAACTACTTTGAAAACCAAGAACATGCAATCTAACTCAAGCATCAAAGAAGCATCTATTAACCTACTTGGGCTCTTGAAAATTCAAGTGAAAATAAAGTGTATGGTGCTAGAAATTAAACACAACAAAGCATAAAGAAAAATTCCAGCAGCACACTATTTTGATACTTAATGGAACATGAAAACCTTGGAATTAAGCAATTATAATGCAATTAAACATTCAAGAATGTAGACTATTAACTACTAGACACAAGTAGTAATTGAAAACTCTAATAAAATTCATTGAATTATATTAAAATCCATCAACATAAAAGCTAATATACATGTAATCCAAATCTAAAACTTAAGTCCTATTACAATGAATGCTACTTGATCTTAGTCAACCCAAAACTGCAAGCCATATCGTATCAATGCTCCAACATTAGTCATGAATAAGCAAGCTTAGAATCAATAGAAAATCCACTAGAAAGTAAAGGCAAACTTAATGAATACTAAAGAAATCTAATGAAATTAAAAAATAAGGAAAAGGATAGATTCAAGGTGGCTTTCCCTTGGCTATCACTTCAAGGGAAAATCAACCTTGGATCTTGAATAAACAAGCAAGAGGATCTAAGTGAATGGAAAAACATTAACTAAGCAACAATGAAAGTTAAAAACAAGCAAGGAAAGAAACAAAGAGGTCAAAAGGAACCAACTAACCATTGAAGGAAGACTTCAAGGACAAGGCTTACACATGACACACACTTGGCAAGGAGCCACCCCCCTTGGAGAAGATAGCAGCCACCCAAAGGAGAAAAACTTCAAGTCAAAAACGTAATAGAAGAGGTGGAGGATGAGGATGCCTCCTCACTTTGGAGGCATTTTTTTCTTCCTTCCAAGAGTCTCCCTTATTTGAATTTTTTTAGAATTTTTATATTTTTTTTCCTAAGTATTTTAGGGTGTCCTAAGGTTAAGGTAGGGAAGGGATGAAATATGAATAGGATTGGTGGCTAGGATTAGACATAGAGGACTGGCTAGGGTTTTTAGAGAAGGGGAAAATAAGGGCTGCCTTTTTGGTTGCCTTAAGGTGGGGAGATGACATTTTTTTTTTAGGAAGAGGCATCTCCCCCTTCAAAAATCATTGAGGCCCTTTGAAGAAGGAAAGTGGATTAGATGGGATGAGGTAAGAGGTAAGAGGTAAGAGACAAAAGAAGGTGGGAAGAAAGAGATGGGTAGGAAAAGATAGGAATGAGAAGTGAGATGGAGAAAAGTGATTGTCTAGGTGTTTTCATAGGAAGTGGGGATTGGTTGGATGGCTTCGAAGGGAGCTTATAAAGGTGAGAGAGTCTTAGAAAGGTAGGAATCTTGAATGGAAAGTGATATTCATGGTGCATCTTAGTGGTGAGGTGGAAAGTGAGAAAAAAAGTGGAAAAAATATGAAAAAATATTAAAAATGAAGGGGTCTCTTCCTATTGGTCCGCATGCTACCTTATCCTAGTGAAATTTTTCTTAATTTTCTTTAAAATATGCCCATAAATCCTAAGGATAATTCTTTGAATTTACCTCCAATCATGGCCTTCCATTTAGCTTAGCTCATGTGGCTTAGATGTCTAACTTTGAGAGCTCCATTGGCTTGGCTTTATGGCTGACTTAGATGAGTTTTCTTGGCTTAGATTGATTGTTCAATTCCTTA
Organism: Warburgia ugandensis; assembly: GCA_035236585.1. Classification (NCBI taxonomy): domain Eukaryota; kingdom Viridiplantae; phylum Streptophyta; class Magnoliopsida; order Canellales; family Canellaceae; genus Warburgia; species Warburgia ugandensis. The sequence goes on along the minus strand of CP141139.1, from coordinate 53,030,174 downwards.
AATTTAGTGGTTATCTTGTCTCCCTAGCTTGTCATCTTATTATTGGCTTGAATATGGCTAGGTGGAACCAGTGCAAAGGTGGTGGACTTTGCGTGGCATGTGCATGGGCCCACTTCAAGCAACTTTGCCTCCTTTAATTGCATCCATTGCTTGTCCTAAAAATGATCTTGACCTTGATCTCATGTTAGATTGATGACTTTTAAGCTTTGGCTAGATCTTTTAATCTTGATATTCTATTTTCATCCCGATCGATCTCAACCATTGGATTAGTATCTCACTTCCTACGAAAAGTCAAAAACTATAATTAAATCCTAAAAGTTTGTTTAATTTTATAATTACCTTGGATTAGCCTCTAGGCCTACATAATATCAAATTTTTGAGTCACTACGTCAAAAATGCATGTGTAGCAAATTTGTTTGAAAACCCTATTTTGCCGCTAAAGTTATAACACATAGGTAATTAATTGGGTAGTTTCTATGCAAAATTGGACACTTATCACATCCCATCTTTCATGATTTTCTAATCAACAACATGCCTCATTCCTTATTGCCCTATATTCAATGGCGCAGCCCCCATCATACCATCTTCTTCCTTCTTTCATAACTTCAACAAATAAAAATAGCAACCCACTTCTCATCCATTCATTCCCACTTCCTTCCACATCCCAACACATCCTAACCTCCATATCATACTCATATATTTTCCATGCCTCTCTCTCTCTCTCTCTCTCTCTCTCTCTCTCTCTCTCTCTCTCTCTCTCTCTCTCTCTCTCTCTCTCTCTCTCTCTCTCTCTCTCTCTCTCTCTCTCTCTCTCTCTCTCTCTCTCTCTCATAATCCATACCACACTTCTTAGTAGCCTAGTTCTATCCTCTTTGAGTGTTTCTCCTTAAGGAAAACTGGATAGTAAGGTAATGATCTATAAGCAAGGTGGTAACATGAGTTGGAAGAGTTTCTAAAGCAGTATTGTTCAGTGACACTACAAGAAAAGCAATGAAATCTATTTCATTTGATAGGAATTTATATGCTTTGTTTCTATGTTCTATCCATGTAAACTTTTTCCATTCATAGTGAAATAAAGTTTTCTTTCCTTCTTTAATTAGTAAGTTGTTTACTTTATTTTACTTTAGCCTTAATAAAGTTGAGATTCATTTTAAAGTAACTTAATAGTTATCATAGTCATAGTAATAAGATTAGAATAATGTTTAATATCCTAGGATAAATTTTCATTCTAGGGTTAGGATAAAGTCATATTATTTTCAAGTATATTCACTTAGAAATAAAAGTGTGCTTCATTATCAATTTGGGAAATCACAAATTGACTTATATATTTAGTATTGCTTTGATAGGTTATTTAATGTATATGCAAACTAAATGTAATAGGTTAATTAATTAGTTTAGAGAATTTTAGATAATTTGTGCCCTAAGAAGACAGGTTGTATTATAAATAATAAACTAAATCAAGAAAAATCCTAAAATTGAGAAAATATAGACTTTAGGTCTCATTAATAGAAAAAACTAATTTATTTGAATTTGATATGTTTAAAATTGAATATGGTAGATTCTAAACCATAGACTTTAATTAATTGGTTAACTTTATATCTCTTTAGTAGTTAAGTTTAATTATTAATTTATTTCTTAATTCATTGGCCAGGTTAAGTTAATTTGATTAGATTTTAATTAAAATTTCTAAATTTGAGTTATTGTGGGATCAACTTGTACTTGCATGATTATATACTTCAATAGATCCATGTGCATGTAGTTATAATTAGAACACATCACTAGAGTTATAAAGAGATGCAACAAAATCTAAAGGATTTAAAATGAGCCAGACTAAGATAAAGTACATGGAAGGTAATTTTAGCAAGGAAAGGAGTGGAAATGGAGCACTAATAAAGATTGATAACCAAGATTTCCCCCTAAAAGACCACTTTCAATACTTGGGATCAAATATTTCATGAGAGTGAAGAGATTGAGAGGAAGATTATCTAGAAATCCAAGTGGGTTGGAACAAATGGAGATGTGCCTCTAGAGTTTTGTGTGATCAGCGGGTGCCACTCAAACGAAAAGAAAAATTGTTTAGGATGGCTGTAAATCCTAGCATGCTCTATGAATGGTAGTGTTGGGCAATGAAGGAACAACATGCACATAGGATGAGCGTGAGCGAAATGAGGATGTTGAGATGGATGAGTGGAAAGACAAGATAGTCTACAATTAGAAATGAAAAAATTAAAGGAAACTTAAGAGTAACACCAAAAAGTGATGAGGGAGATTCAACTTAGATGGTTTGGACATGTCCAATAGAGACAAAAAATGACACCAATTAGAAGCAGTGAGGCAATCCAAGTCAAAGGATCTAAAAAGGCTAGGAGAAGACCCAAAAGAAAGTGTGTAGAAGTTCTGAGAAAATATTTAAAAATTTTGGGACTAAATGAAGACATGATACTTAATAAAATGAGGGAACAAGATTCATGTGGCCGACCCCTAATTAGGATAAGGTCTTGATGATGATTATGATGATGAGGATTCACATATTTTGTTAGTAATGATGATTCAGTCATATCAAGGACTAAGTAATTAGGATAATGTTTGTCAATCATTAGATTTGGGTGGTGTGAATTAATAATTGGCTTGGGTTCAACTGATTTGGGCTATTTGATTGTAGAATAGGCTACTGATAATGTCGTGATGTAGATGTTTAATTTCTAGTATAGGCTACTCTAAGAACAATCAATTAAAGAAGGTAAGTTACTACTATTTCCCCTTTTATAATTCATGATAAGGTTAATGTGAGAAGACTAAGTCAATTTGAATACAATGTAATCAACAAATGATTTTTATTTTTATTCTTACAAATAGTGAATAATAGCACACTACAGCTTGGGTTTATTGAGGGACTAAACTCAAAATAATGCATACATGTGGGGTTAGTGGTAGGAAATTTGGCTTGAACAATAATAGGATAAGAATCTATTTCTTGAAATTAGTTAAGGTTTAGGTTAGAGGAAAGATAAAAGAATAAGGATCAAAGACAAGGCTGCTTTGACCCTCTCTATTGTAGTCTCTAGTTAGAATGATTGGGTTTGGTCAAATAATAAACCTTCTAGGTTACAGAGACAAAAATTATGTTTGACTGAGAATCTCTAACATTCGGACCATTAATTAGTAACTTACTATTTTCTGAATATGGCTAACAAAATCAATGGTTACCGATTGACTAAGCAAGTCTTTGTTCAATCAAAAGTTCGCTTTCAGAAGGACTAAGGTTCTCAATTTTTTCACGTGCATGTGATTTCACCAAGCTAATGATTGACTAAGCAAGTGATTAAAGCTTGCTTGCAAAATGGTTACGGCTTATTTTCAACACTTGGCTAACTTGGAGCTCAAATAAAGCAACTCAACTATTCTAAATATCCAGTAAAAAGAAAAGGCATATGAAAAGTGCAAATCAAAGTAAAGGGCCTTAAGCCTTTATCTCATTAAAGGTGTGTAATACCATAGATGAAAACTAAATGTGAAAATGAAGGGAAAAGACATTATGAGTGAACCCAATTGGTTTTGCTTTACTAGGGTATGGTTCCTAGACTTACTCATGTATTTTTGGATCATAAAAAGATTAATTGAACTATTGTAGGTGTAGGTGCCAATGAGTTCTTACTTGTATGGGTTGGGGAAGAATGACTACCAATAACAATTTTTATCCTTTTTAAGGTAGGCTTAATATTTTACAAGAAAGAAAAAACCATCAAAATCACAAATCTTTCTTTATTTGGTGGAAATTCAATGATAGTAGAAGTCATTTAAAATGCAAGAACAAGTTATATATTGGCCTTTCCCTTTAAATATATGCTAATTATGCTCTTCTAGATGATCCATACCAAAAAGCCACTACACTTGATAGCAATAGGTATTCATAAAAATTCTCTAAATAATTGAAAATTGTTTGAAAAGGTTCTAACTTTCTTGTCCCAAACTATTTCTCAAACAGTTAAAAGATCCTTACATGTTTTAAATTCAAATCAAATTTAAAACTTTAACATGAATTTACCTAATAAATCTCAAATTATTTTACAAATAATTGTTCATACTTTTTAATAGTATTGGTAAATCTAATTAATAATTCAAATTAAAATGTTACTCTAACATGTGAAAATTATTGCTTTGCCCATCTCTTTTTTAGTTGTTCATGAATCTTACCAAAATTTTCAAATATTTTGTTTGCCAATTTATTTTTAGATTTCAACTTCATGACTATCCATGGTAGAAATTTTTCCTAGGACCTTTTAACATCCAATGGAGAAATGATAGTCCAGAGATAAAGGCCCACTATTGGCATGAACACAATTATTCAAGAGGGGCCCCCATTTTGAGGGATCCAAACTATTCACTTTTTTTAATAGACCACTCATGTACAACCTCAAATACATAACCTCTACAAAGAGGCTTCTTCTTACACCACTATATTAGAAGGCCTTTGTTCCAAACTATACACAATGTTGCTCATGACTTATAGCCTTTAATGATGATTAAGATGATGATAAGTGTCAATATTCCAAAGTGTGGGCCCCCTTGAGATATATTGACATTCATATAATATATATCCCTTCATGATTCTAGCTTGGACTATCATATACTTTCCCCCTCCAATGAAGAGAGAAATCAAATAATTAACTAAATGATCGAACTAAGAAGTATTAGACTTTGTTTTTAAAGTTAAAGAGACATTAGTCTCTCATTGCCTATCTCAAAGGAGAGAGTATAGTCATACCTATATAAAGCCTTCCCCCTTTACCATTGTGAGTAAAAAATAAAACTTTGTATGAGTGTGCACTACTTGGAGTGATGTTTGAGTCTAGAAGGCCTGGTGCGAGTGATTCATTTAATGGGCCTTTTGCTATTAGAGATAATCCAATGCTACAAGGCCCAATGTAAAAAGAAAGTGCTAAGATGATTTTGAGAATTTTGAGGGCCAAGTTAAGTATCTTGCTTACCAAATAAGGCTCTTCTACATAAGAGGGTACCCTCCTAGACCATTCCTTACACCATCTCCTCTCTCTCCCTTGAGTTTTCTAGTTTTTTGCCTTCTAAAGTCTTTATAGTTGAGACATTATCTATTCTCTCTCTTCTCTTTAAAGTTTGCTAATTAATTATCAATCTATTCTCTTCTCTACTTGGTTTATTATAGTGTTTTCCAATTTTGGTATGCTCTTCATGGGTTCTTCTACTTATGAAAATCTAAGGTTCTAGAGTTTAAGTAGAAAGATAAGATATGATAGTTTCTCTTTGTAAAAATCCTACTCTATAGTTTGTCAACTTGTGAAATTCCTTTTGTCTTTCAAATTCTGCTTCTTGATCCATTTTGATCTTATATCTAAAGTGATTTGAGTTCATATATTTTTAAGATACTCATTATAATTTGAAGAGAAATTTTCAAGACTTTATTTTAAGGCATTCATCTTAAAGGCAAATTATACACCACTTCTAACCATGCAAATCAGTTGAAATATAGAGCAAGTCTATCTTGGTTAAATTCTAGAGATAGAGTTGTCATATTCCTTGTACAATCAATTGAGATATGTGTGCCTTAAGGTTCAATAAATTCAATTTTGTGCAAGATTTCTAACAATAAGATATTCTTGTGATTCTAGACCAAGGCAGTATTTAACATGAACCTTTATATTGTATTAACAAACTAACAATGAACACTCAAAGTGAGAGAGTTTAATTGATTATTGGTTGTTATAGAAAGAATGTTTCACTTCTTCTTAAGTTAGGAAAATGCAACCATGCTTAGCCTCGAATCAAGAGTACCTAGGTGAAAGACTCTAGAAGGCTTTGGGAAAACTTCACAGTAAAAATTATCATAACACCTCATTAGACAATGGGCACACATGTGATTTGTTTGGCCCTTCATCTTATTATTTTAACATTTGATATCTAGTATCCCGAAAACATGGGGATAGGCGTACACTACCATCTATGAAAATAAGCTTTTAATCGTGAGATTGCTAACTGTTATATACTTACATAAGCAATGTTCTATATTTATGAATCAGAAACAAATTTTTTTGGTCATTTGGGCTACTAGGAATCCAACATTTATGAGGCTAGATCAACTTGGGTGCTTCATGTTCTTCGAAAAAAAATTCTTCCTTGAACCATTCTTCCAAATTATATAGTGTTAGTACAATTATTTAGAAACAACTATGATCAAAGCAATTGGAGCTATCATCATCATCATCATTAAGACCTTATCCCAATTAGGGGTTGGCTACATGAATTTTGTTCTTCCATTCCCCTCTATTAAGTACAATGGCTTCATTTAGTACCAAAGTTTTTAAATCTTTTCTCACCACTTCTATCCATGTTCTTTTGGGCCTTCCCCTTGCCCTTTTAGAACCTTCTACTTGCATTGCCTCATTCCTTCTAACTAGTGTCGTTTTTAGTCTTTGTTGGACATGTGCAGACCATCTAAGTCTAATCTCCCCCATCTTGTTACCTATTGGTGCTACCCCTAAGTTTCCTCTAATGTTTTAATTCCTAATTCTATTCTTTCTTGTCTTGCCACTCATCCATCTCAACATCCTCATTCCTGCTATGCTTAGCCTATGAACATGATGTTCTTTAACTTCCCAACATCTGATCCATAGAGCATGGCCAGACTTATAGCCATCCTATAGAATTGTCCTTTTAGTTTGAGTGGCACCCACCAATCACACAAAAGTCCAGATGCACATCTCCACTTGTTCTAACTCGCTTGGATTCTTTGGGTAACCTCCCTCTCAATCTCTATACTCTCATGAATTAGCAATCCTAAGTACCAAAAGTGGTCTTTTATGGGGACTTCTTGGTTATCAATTGTTACTGGTGCTCCACTCCTACTTCTCTCCTTACTAAAATTGCATTCTATATACTCTGTCTTAATTCAGCTGATTTTAAATCCTTTAGGTTCTAATGCTTCTATCCACAACTCTAGCTTTGGGTTTACACCCTCCCTTGTCTCATCAATTAAAATTATATCAAAGCATGCACCATGGAATCTCCTCGTGCAGATGTTTTGTTAACTTATCCATAACTAACATGAAAAGGTATGGGCTCAATGCCGATCCCTGGTGCAATCCTATAGTGATAGGAAAATCACTAGTTTCTCCATTAGTAGTCTTAACATTTGTTAACGCTCTCATAGTATCTTTAATTATGTTTGTATACCCTTGCGAAACCCCTTTCTCACCTAACACCCTCTGCATTAACTCTCTAGGGACCCTATCATAAGCTTTCTTTGAGTCAATAAAGACCATGTGGAGGTCCTTCCTCCTCTCCCTATATTTCTCTACCAATTGTCTTAATAAGAGGAATAGCTTTCATGGTAAACCTCCCAGGCATGAAGCCAAAATGGTTCTCTGATACACTTGTCTCATGCCATAGCCTCTTCTTAATCATTCTTCCAAAAAGTTTTAGTGTGGCTCATAAGTTTGATCCCCTAATAATTATTGTAGCTCTGTATATTTCCTTTATTCTTATAAATTGGTACAATAGAGCCTTCCTCCATTCATCTGACATTTTATGTGATTTTATAATCTTGTTAAACAACTTGGTCAACCAAACTACTCAAGTACCTCCCATATGCTTCCAAACCTTTATTCGTATACCATTGGGCCCTAGAGCCTTTCCTAATTTCATCTTTTTGAATGCCTCTCTCACATCAGGCATTATAATCTTATGGTCATATTTATAATGTCCAATGTTATTTAGGTTTACAAAACCTATATTCTTGGGGCAATTGTCATTTAGCATTTTTTGAAAGTAACTTACCCACCTTTGTTTGATCTTGTCATCTTTGACTAATACCCTTTGATCATCACTTCTAATGCACTTAATATGGTCTAAGTTTAAACACATCTTTGTCACCTTGTCCTGATCTTAATCTATTATAGAGATAATCATATGCCTTAAGTTTAGCCTCACTATTCTCTTAGTAACCTTTTTGGCATTTTTATACTATTCATAGTTTTCATTATTTCTAGTATTCTGCCATACTTTAAAACACATCCATTTTTCTTTAATAAATTTTTGCACTATTTCACTCCACCACCAAGTTTCCTTTACTAATTGCCTTTTACCTTTACATACCCCTAGGACATCTTTTGCCACTTTCTTAATGGACTAAGGGATATTAATCCACATGTGTTTACTTATGTTTCATTATTCTAGTTTTCTTCTACCATCAACTTATTTGTGAGTGAGTTTATTTTCTCCCCTTTTAAGTTTTACCACTTAGTTTTTGGATACCTATTAAGTTCATTTCCTTCTTCCATCTTTTAATGTAGATATCCATAACCATTAACCTATGTTGTGAGGTTAAACTCTTACCAGGTATCACCTTACAATCCTTTCAAATTGATCTTTCGGTATTCCTAAGTAACAAAAAGTCCATTTGGCTTTTATGGAGTCCACTTGTAAAGGTTATTAAGTGTTCATCCCTCTTCTTAAAGAATGTATTTACAAGGGTCGAACTATATGACAAAGCAAAATCGATGATAGCTTTCCCCATCTCATTTCATTCTTTGATACCGTACCCTCCATGTACCTTATCATATCCTTCCTTTTCTTTTCCTACATGGTCATTTAAGTCTACTCCTATAAATATCCCCTCTGTGTTGAGAATTTCTTGCATGACTCCCTCCATATCGTACCAAAACTATCTCTTCATTATATCTTCTAACCCTACTTGTGGTGCATATGCACTTATAACGTATATGATCTGCTCACCTAGAACAAGTTTTATTATTATAATTCTATCACTGGTTCTTTTAATGTTTATAACTTTATCCTTTAATTCTTTATCCACCACTGCCCCCATGCCATTTTTATTAGAATCCTTTCCTATGCTCTTAAGATAGCCTATTTACCCATGCACTTCTAGACCCCCATAATATGAACTCATGTCTATTGTCCAATGCACCTGGTTTATGATGCAACACGTTGCTTGTGAGGGGACGCTTTAGCAGCCCTTGCCCATGTTCCACCACAGCTAGGATCCGATGTAGTGTGCCAATTCTAAGGGAACACTCTAGCAATCCTTGTCCATTTTTCACTATACTTGAGATCTAATGCAGTGCATAGCTTACAAGGGATGCCCTAGCTTTAGGGAATGTTAATGATAGATTCATATCATGTTAAGGTTTCCATACTTTGAAGAAGCTGAAGATGGTTTTCATTATCATTTTTCTTACTTATAAACTAATATGCATATGCATATTCATTTGTAAATAAGAAGGAAAAATAACAAAATCATCTTCAACTTCTTCAAAATGGTTTTACTTGTCGGCTGGCACCTGACACAAAACCCTCCTCCCTTTTTATCTGGGCTTAAGACTAGCATCGGTGGAGTTATATCGTTTACAATTGGACCTATATCATTGTAAAATGTTTGGGCTTAATTAGGACAAAAACTTAGGTTACATGAAAAAAATGTTGTCTTAAAATAGTACAAGAGATTTTTCTTCAGACTATTGGAACCATAGAAAAAAAGGCGTAAGCATCCACAATAATGTGAATTGGGTAAGTTAATGCAAGGAGATCCAATTAACATAATGGGCTCATCATTGATTGATCTAAATCATTCATTTGATTTCCATGACTTGTAGTATCTATTAGGTTGAGCATAGGATTAAATGTGCATTTGATCATTTGATATAGATGGCTACAAGCTTTGAGGGGCTAATCTGGTTAGTAGGATAATACTTTCTACTGGAAATGCATTTATGAGAAAAAACATTTTCATTTGCTTCACCTTTTAACACTAATCTATTTCTAATGCAATGACACACACACTTGTGTACTGCACTCCCACTTTATCACGATGGGCCTCACCTGTGGTTGGTCTAAGTTATTCATTTGATTTCTCTATATCTAGATATCGTAAATGATAAACATCACCAAATTTGGATGAATCTAAAAGGGCACCCATGCTCAAAGTTCCCATGTATGTGGGCTCTGGGGAAGAAGCAGACCACAAGATTGGATGAATCTAGTATAAAAAAAGATGCATCCAATAGGTTCATTTTCAATTGTTCTTTGAACATTATTTATAACCATCCATGTTTGTATGAATAAAAGTACAATTTTCAATTTTTAGATTCATTCAATTAGTAGAGTTTCAAGATTATTAGTCATTCACAATAAGGGAATTAGATGAATGGATCTGATCAACCAAAGTGGGGGTCCCCATGATAAAGTGGAGGCACAACACATAAGTACATGTGATGCATGCATGACTCAAGTATTCCTTATAACTATATAATAGTTTCGAATTTCAATGATAATATTTATTCATTTTCTTTCTCACTTTATGGTTGGAACTAATGTTTTCAAAAGACTAAAAGTCATCCCCTTTTTCAAAAAGAAGGTAATTATGACAAAGCTATTAGTGTTTTCATTAAATAGAAAGCCCTAATCTCTCTCTATTAGCATCTAAGCACATGCATATGTATGTATCAATTACTTGATTTAGAAGAATGTAAATGTATTTTTAAGTAACTCCTACATACAATAATACATTGCTCACAAAATACTCCTTTTTATATTTTTGTTTAAAAATACTTCTATTTTAGTGAGCTATATTAGATTTTTTTAAAATGAATGTCTTTAAAAAACATGTGATTTTTCTCTTTTTAGATTTACATTTTTTAACTTACTATTTTTAAGCTACTTTTCTTTTTACAAATTAATGTTTTTATGTTGTTTCTTTTATGCATTTTTAATTTGATTCTTCTATTTCAAAAATCCAACTTTTTTTTACTCTTTAAAAAATTTTAGACTTTTTCCTTGCAATCAATTTCGCACTTTGTAATTATGTTTGAGATATGGGACATTATGCTCAATTTTTTATTAGTAATATATATTTCTACTTAAGAAGTAGTTAAGTAGAAATTATACTTATCTTTTTACTTTTTAAAAATTTTAATAAATCTTTGATTTTTTTGTTTGTTTCCTAATGTTTTTTTTTTTTATTGTTTTAAAATTTGAACTTTTTTTAATGTTTTATCTTGTATCTTTTAGTATACTTCTAGGGCTTTTTAAGATTCCAAAAAATGTATTTGACCTTTTTTATTAACCAAAATGCCCTTGTATGGTTTTCAAATCCTACCGAATTTACCAACTAAAACTAAATTTCAACAATAGTTATCAAATTCTCAACTATTATCTATAGAATTAGTTACAAATGCAACTTTTCTTTTCATATTGGTGCATACAAATCCACTTAAAATGTTAAATTCATATTTCGATAATTTCTTTGCAAATATATTTTTGAATATTTGCTTAGCACATTTATTCTAGAGATAGCAATAGACAAGGCAGGGTGGGTTTTAACTTGCCTATCCCCACCTTGTGATTTGACTTTTATAGTCCCACCATGCCTACCCCGTCTTGGGGCATTAAGGTTTGCAACCCATTGAGGAGCAAGGCAGATGTGAAAATCCTATAATGACCCGACGCATCAACTATTATGGCACTGGGTTGAGGGGGGTGAAGGATAACTAAGAGAAAGTCTCACACTAGGGGTTTTCTAACACTTTTATATTTTTTTAAATTACTTTTATAAAAAAATTCTTAATCTTTAACTAAAAAAACTAACAATATATGAGCTTTTTTTTTGTGTGTGTGTATATATATAGTGAAGGTCAATGTGGGTTGAGTCACTAGGTTTTCCTCGCTACCACACAGCCACCTCGGGTTACATCCTGACCTTTTATCCCACCATGGAGTTTGGGTTTCTGATTTCCTACCATGCCTCACCCAACCTTGTCCCAATTAGATACAAGGAGGGTAGGGCTGGCAATTCGAGTTGGAGGGTCGTGTTTGTATCGACATGAACACAACACGATTAGAGTTATGGGTCGACACGAACACAACAGGATTAATTGTCATGTCAAAAACCCATGACTTGTACACGACCCAGTTCTAAAAAATTTGACACGACACGACCTGTCTAACACGATAAAGTGACTGAGTCATGTTGGATGACACGACATGAAACAACTTGATTCCTTGACACGAGTTAGTTAAAAACTGTCGTTAATATAGGACGGTTATTTAATAATTGTCCTTTAAAAACAAAATATAGAACGGTTATGAAATGACCTTCCTAGAAAAAATGAGATGATAAAAATATAGGATGATTATTTAGTAACCGATCTATATAACATAAAATATAAGACGCCTACTTAACCATCTTAGAGAAGGCATAAAATTATAGGATGGTTATGTATTAATCATCCTATAGCCTAAGAGTTAAAATCTTTAATAAGATGGTTACTTATTAACCGTCCTATATATGTCTAACTTATACTAGATCCCAACACGGCTATCTCATATCTGTAATCTTCTGATTCTGAAAAGTTGGCCCCAAATGGATACTTCATTACTACTGATCTTTTGAAGGAGATGATGATGCCTTGATGCAATGAGCTTCTATAACAGAAATCAGAAATTGCATATACTTGTTTCAAGCTTTCAATGCTTGGGTTTAGCACAATAGCACATGGCATGGCACTTAAAGTTAAATCTAAATGCTTAACTTGAGTAAGTTGTAAGATGTCCTCATTCAAGAACCAGAACTTCATATTCAAGCTTTCTTATGTAGGGTGAAGAGCCTCACTACCTCAGCCAGCAAAAGAGGCTAGCACACAAGATAGGACCAATAAATGGAATTGTTGTAGCAAATGCAATCGAGGAGTCAGGACAAAAGGGCCCCAATAGTACACTTTTCAATGAATGGAAACTAGAAATTGGAAAGAACATAAGAAGACCAGATGGCATGGTTCTTTCAATTATGAACTAGAACTTTCAACCCCCACATGAATTGACAAGATGGAATTCATTTCCCCAACTCCTTTCCTTTCATGCTCATTGTCATTGGTCATTGCTCCATCCATTGATCTGCACGACAATTACACAAACAAACATAGAAAAGCATTACCAACTACTGTATTGGTGAATCATGAAAGGCCCATACCAAATTACCAATAAAGTTCCTATAATATTTTATTTAGAAGCAACACAGTACTTTACACCACTCACATGAGGTCTAAAAGAGATTTAAATGAATCAAATAACCGCAATAGTAGTAAATAACTAGGGATTAAGTAGCACTTGAGGGAAATCTACTTCCATCAATGTATCAAACACAAAAAATTAATATAAGTTATGAAAATTATACAAATTAATCAAAATGAATTGTTCTAGAGTCTTCAGTTGGTTGAGGAGATCCTGCACTGCTACTTATGCTTACAATGTCCACAGTAAGCTCATCCATGGTAACTATAATGGCAGAGTCTACAATCATATAGAATAAACATCAATTAGTCATTATTAAGCTCATATAAAATATAATATAAATATAGAATCATAAATTATTACCTTTCAATCCATATAGTCAATCTCTTACACATATCAATGCTTGCACCGTATCTGACTTTAAAGCAAATCTATCTTGGTCAAGAACCCGACCACCAACACTAAAAGCAGACTCTAATGCAACTGTAGATATGGGAATGCTCAAGACATCATGAGCCATGGTCGCAAGTTCAGGATACCTAAAATCAACATTTGAATCAAATATACATGTAAATAAGATTATAAAAAATAGTGTTTTCATAAGACAAGAGATTATTAGTCAACCAACATGTATTGATTGCTTTTCCAGAATACAAGAATGTCCAGCTTTGACTCTTGCAATCTTTATTCATCCAAATAAAGCTTCAATTGTGATTTTTGCATAGCCAAAGAACCTCCTTCACTTTCAAATGAATCAAGTTCCTAATGCAAATGCAATTATATTATTCAACTTACTGTAAGACAATTCATATAAATTTTAATATGCTAAGCGACATATAATGAAAGATACAATTATAAATATAATTACCTTCATGACATCTAAAATATCTTGACTATATGTCAAGTTCTATTTATCATCACTACCTCTAGCCACTAGGAAAGATGAGGAAGAAATAGGAGAACTCTTAACCATATATTCATTAAAGAGAGAGAATAACTTATCCCAAACTTGAGCAAACTCCAAGCAACCATTACCAAACAATTTCTTGTATGAGAATTCCACAAAGGAGAGCTTATATCGAGGATCCAACACATATGCAATTGCCAAAATGGTGCTGAATCTAGACTAGTACTTTGAAAACTTGGCAAACATTTGGGTGGACATACACTTCATATAGTCATCATCACTTCTCATGTATTGTGTTAAGGTCAAATAAATCCCAAATGCTGCACGAAAGTAGAGATTTTTCGTGGGATACTTAGATCTAAAAAACATGTAGGTGGCATCATAAAAAACTGCCAAAAACTTTGAAATTTTTGTAGCCTTTTCCCATTCATCGAAAGAAGGACAATGCTTATAATTTAAGTCACTTAGTTCTAAGTGAAAAAATGCACGTTGGTAACAAAGAGCACTTTCAAGCATCACATAGGTTGAATTCCATCTTGTAGGACAATCTTGTCTTAAGCCCTTTCTTGTCTCAATTGACATGTGATTCACACACTCTAAAATAAATTATTTTCTATTTTGCGATTCTTTGACATACTTAATACTCTCTTGAATTTTATGAATAGCATCATCAGTTTCTTTCAAATCATCTTGCAGAATCAAATTTAAAACATGACAACAACAAGGAAGATGAAGGAACTCTCCACCACAAACAAGAGTGTTCCTGATATTTAATTGATGCCTTAACACCTCAACAGAAGAATCATTAGCATAAGCATTGTCTAAAGTGATTAAAAAAATCTTTTTCTTAATCCCCCATTCTACCAATTATGAGTATATCTTTTCTGCCAATGATATTCCATTATGTGAAGGTGGTAGAAAATAGAAATTTAATATCCTCTTATGTAAGACCCATTGACTATCTAGAAAATGTACTGTGAGACTTATATAACCATTAGTAATACAAGAAGTCCACAAATCAAATGTCAAACTTATCCTACCAAGTGCCAACTCTAACATCTCTTTTATTTTTCCCTTTTCTCTTTTATACATTCTCAGAACATCTACTTTTCCTATATTTCTACTAATCAAATGCAAATATGCACGCAAATATTTTAGTAGAGGTCTAATTCCATCATACTCAACAAATTGGAAAGGCAAATCATGCATAACTATTGCAGCTGCTACGAACTTAAGATAAACTTCAGGATCAAACTTATTATCTAAAGCTGAACTTAGTGACATACTCCCCTGACTTTGAGATAAAAGCAATAGGCCTATATCATGAGAAGAACTCCATTGACAAGTCTTTATATGACGTTTTAAATTACCAGTACCAAATTTGCTATCACAAGTATATATATCGCAAAGCACTTCTTGCATTTACACCTTTGCCTTCCATCTTTTGATACTGGAAGGTGTTTAAAAAAATTCCAAACCGAAGACATTAGCTTCCTATGCTTTTTACCTCTGGTGAATTTTGAAACTGACTCCACGTTCTCCAAATCATCAAGCTCATCATCGTCATTGTCATGCAACATATTCAAATTATTAGAAGCATCAGTGCTCCCAACTTGTGCCTGTATTGCAAAATGAAAATGATAAACAAAATTTAGTTCGCATTGTCACAGTAACACTACACCAATTACTAATAAGGGAGTGATCAATGAAAAGAGTCAGAATCATAAAGAAATAACAAAAAACAAAAGCATACCTGTGGTGCTGTAGGTGTGCTGCTCATTGTGTTAGAAATTTAGAATGGTTGAAGTCTTGAAGATATTTGGGAAGAAAAATCTGAAAGAGATGTAAAAGCTTGGGTTGGGTTGGGAATGGGCTTTAACAGATTCACTCTAAACATCTAAGTGTAAATCAGTATCTGTTATTATATTAGTACTCTCTCAATCAGACTCTCACTCACTCTCTTTCTCTCCCATTGATCATTAGTCAGATCCATCGTGATCATGCTAAATAAAAGGTAAATTTAAAAAACCTAATACAAGATGGCTCGGTAACAACCGTCTTATAATTTAAGAAAAACTAAAAGATTGTTACAATGTAAGCTAACCTTAACCATCGACATTACAAGACAGTTAATCGATAATTGTCCTATTTTAATGTAAATATCGGTCCTATTTTGGAAAAAAAATAGGACGGTTATCATCTAACTGTCCTATTTTATATTTCATTATAGGATGGTTATTTGATAACCGTCCTATTTTATATAAATATAGGACGCTTAACAAATAACTGTTCTATAATTTTACATTCATAAAGGACGGTTAGAATTGAATCATCCTATAAATGTTGAAAAATAGGACCGTTCTTATGCAACCATCCTTTATTTACTTAGCACTATGGCTGTGTGGCACACTTCATGGGAGTGTGACTGTGATGTGTCATGTGTGATGTGTGATGTGCCAGTGATTGCCGGACAAGGACAGACAGCCTCTCCTCCTCCAATAGTCCAATTCCAAACTGGCAAGTGGCAAGTGGAGTCAATGAAACTTACACTTCAATCATTTATCAAATATTTTGAGTCTTTGATGTCCTATCCGACATGTGGGCCCCCTTTTCAGTGGCAGGAAAACAAAATAAAAAGTTGAAAGCATATGCTTAGGTCCTTAACCTGTTCTGTTAAGTAATTATTAAGTGTTAACTGTTAAGTAATTATCTAAGGCAATAGTCATTTAGTAGTTAGTACTAGTAGACTGTAGTTTTTGAAATTGAAAGTAAAATTCCCACCTTTTCTTGATTTGATCTGGTCTGGTGGTGCCACCATCTTTGAGTCTTGACTCTTGAGTCTTGCGTCTTGACAAACTTGACTAGTATGACAGTTGACACTATGACTCATGACTCATGATAATCATGAGTAGTAATGTAGTATCCTTTGAATCTTTGATCATCTCATCATCTAAGTTCTAATCTAATGCACTTAACGTGGTCTAAGAGTAAGTGACTAAGTCCTTCTGTTGTGGTTGTCTTATTTTTGTATGTTTAAATTAAACACATCTTTCTCACACCTTATCTTGATCCTAGTCTATGATAGTGATCATCATATCATATGGCCTTAAGTTTAGCCTCACTTACTATTCTCTTATCATTCATTTTAAGATTAGCTACACATTGTCAATAACAAGTTACACTTACAAGATAATTAATTAATAAGTTTTGTAACTTGTATAAGTGAGTAACTGTCATATATTATATAAAATTATAAATGCTCATGATAATAGATTGGGAATAACTCATTAATTAACAAGTTACCAATGTTTCTAATTTCAAAATTCTAACTCCCAATTGATGATAATAGAATGGGAATAACTCATTCATCCATTATCCATGGAAAGTAAAAGATAGTAACTCACCTAATGAGTTAATAATTTACATAACTATTCCCTTTCTATACTTATTATCTACTATACACTTAATTACACAACTCTTTCTATACTCATTCAGTTATTCTCAACTACTGAGTTAATTACATAACTGCTTCTATTCTCATTCAGTAATTCTCATTTCTCACTTAATGAGTTAATAACATGACTCTTTATTTACTTCTCCTCAACCTCAACAACTAATGAGTATGATTTTTACTTACATAACTCTGTATTTTTAAGCTCATCCTCAACTAAGTAACTAAGTTGAGTTAATTACACAACACTTTATTTACTCATACTCATACAGTCATCCCTACATAACTCTGTCTCTTTAAGCTCATGCAGTCATGCTTCTCATTCTCAATTCTACTCAATTAAGATGAGTTAATTACATAACTCTTTCTTTACTCATACAGTGATGCTTACATAACTTTTTCTTTTTAAGCTCATCCTCAACTAAGATGAGTTCGTTAGATTACATAAGTATTTCTTTACTCATACTTACATAACTCATTTTAAGCACATGCTCTCCTCAACTAAGAGTCTAAGATTAGTTAATTACATAACTATTTCTCTAATTACTCATCCTCAACCAAACTTAGGTCCTCAACAAGTAATGAGTATGAGTTGTTTTAATTTATGTTAATATGTTATGTGGAGCATGGAATCAGTTGTTTTTAAATATGAGTATGTTTCTCTTATGATCCATTGATAATTTGATGAATGATATTGTAACTTTGAAACATGGAATCAGTTGTTATAAGAGGCTAATCTGTGTTCAATTAAGAAATCTAGCTTTAAAAGAGGTGAAATCCATGAAATTGAAGGATAATCTCCTTGATGAAGTTGATCAAGGATGATATTTACATAATTGCTTTTTAATTTTCTAAGTAATTACAAGACGGTTAAAGAAAAACTATCCTTTTATGATATAATAGTATAAGACGGTTATTTAATAACCGTCCTATGTTTTTTAAATGGTTATCTAGGAACCGTCCTATATATATTATTTATAAGTGGTTATTTGTTAACCATCTTATATAAGTGTACTATTATTTTTCTTATATAGGACGGTTAATTGATAATCGTCCTATATTTTGTACTTATAAGGCGGTTATTTCTAAACCGTCCTATATTTATATTACATTAAATCTTTCTTCTCCCGCCTTTCACTGTTCACCTTCGCATAATCGCATTTCATTTCTTCTCCTCTCCTCTCCCTACCCTAGTCCTACTTCTACGGTTCTACCCTTACCTAAGTGGCTAAGTCCTTCAAGTTCAACAGTTCAACTAGAACCAGGGCAAACACATAAACCAGAAGAAGAGTGTCGGTGAGAAGAAGAAGGAGAGGGGGAGAGGGAAAATTTGAAACCTTAGCAAGGGAAAAAACTCAAAAGGCAGAAACCGACAGACGACCGTAATGGAAGGAGGTTCATCATCATCAGGTACTGGTTCATATTCTATTATGCTCTTGGAAGTTGAGAACTCTATGTAAATGTAATGTCTCCATTTTTTTTTATGTAGCAATAGCTATAGCAAGCACAAGCAATAGCACCACCCTTGTCTCTTGTAGTCTTATATATTACATTACAATTACTTCTTAGAATATAGGGTTAAAAACCATTAAGTGTTAACCCTAACAATCACACACCAGTCTCACCACTAGTGGTTTTAACATTTGTTATCTCCTTCATACTATAGTAATTGTACTGTCATACATATCTTTAATTATGCCTATAACTCTATATAGCCCTGCATTTGCAAGCAATATGAAACCAAACTGATTGATTCTTTCATACACTTGTTTCATGTCATAGCCTCTTCTCAATCACTCTTTCAAAAAGTTTCATGGTATTGCTAATAAGTTTGATCCCTTGATAATTATTAAGTAGTGCAGCTCTATATGTCTTCCTTATTCTTATTATAAATTGATTGGTAGTACAATAGAGCTTTTTCTCCACTCATCACTCATCAGGCATTTTCTTTGATTTTATAATGTTGTTAAGCAACTCAGTTAACCAAACTACCCCAATATGGCAAATTGGCAATATCTCCCTTATGCTTCCAAACCTCTATTGGTAATTTGGTTATTTGGTATACCATTAATCAGGCCCCAAGGCCTTTCCTAATTTCATCTTTTTCAAAGCCTCTTTCACTTAAGGTATTATAATCCTACGTTCATATCTATAATATCCAATGTTATTTAGATTTATAGTATTTTCCATCCCTATAAGCTATATTCTCAGAGCCATTGTCATTTAACAATTTTTGAAAGTATGTTTTCCTCCTTTGTTTGATCTCATCATCTTTGACTAATACCTTTTGATTATCGCTTCTAATGCACTAAGTTATTTCACTTACACTTTCCAATTTTCACTTTTCTAACTGTGGTCATTTTCATTTTTATTTATGAAGCGAACATGGAAGAAGAAGAAGTACAACTAGAACAAGAATAGGAAGAAGTAGTACAAGAAGAATTAGAAAAGGTAGAAGTACAACAAGAACAACAACTACAACAGACAGAAGCAGAACAATCAAGGCTATCAAGCACATGTCCACCACTAACACCACTTGTCACTGTCAATGTCAAAAGAAAGGCCAGGGGGCCAACACAAATGGATCATATAAATAAGAGAACATCCAAGGGAATCAAAGAAACTGTGCAATTCAATAGTAGAAGCCAACCGATAGGTGGTACTGCACATGCTTATGCTAGCTTCATATGCTACATTGTTAGAAGACTTATGCCTGTATCAGTGACTGATTGGAGACTTGTATCACTAGAAGTCAAAGATGCAATATGAAAAATGGTCAAGGTATGTAAATTCTTCCTACATATAATATAATATGTCCCTTATATTTATATATTTTGTTTTTGTTTGCATATGAATCATGATACACAAAGTTGCTACAATACTCAATTACTCACTAGTTAGTTAGTCACTTAACCTGCTTGTTTTGTAGTCTTCCTTTGACATATCTGATGAGTGCAAGAAGCAAGCATTGTTAGGAGCTAGTGAATAATAGAGGAAATGGAAGAGTGAACTTGCAAGAAAGTACATACTTCAAAATTCCCATGATCCTTCTAGCCTTAACATGGTCCCTCAGTTGTATTCCTGCTTCATTGACCAGGAAGCATGGAATCAATTTGTACAGTATAGGCTATCTCCTGATTTTGAGGTAATCACAACTTGAACTAGCGAAGCTAAATTTTGATTCTTATAATTATTATATTTGATTATATTTTGATTACATTACTTTGATGTCCAAGCAAAGCATATAAAAGGCATGTGCACAGAACCATATGCAGCACCAACTTTCAAGGGTTGGCTACGCACGATTAGAGGCAGATGAAGTAAGTATATCATGTGACATTTCATTTGTCTAATCATAGTAGATTTTTATTTTATTAACTCTGACTTTGTGTCTCTCTTAACAGCAAAAGAAGGCTGGGACAACAGAGCCCATCGACCGTGCTCTTCTATGGAAAATGGCACATTCCAAAGGGCATAACTCCCACACCTTTGCCAACTAGACAACTATAGCAATTGCTTCAAGAATTGTAAGTGGTTTAAGACTTTAAGTTTTATACTTTTACTTTATGTGTATACTACCTAGTTAAATAGTTTTATACTTTTTTACCCTTGCATATTGCATTATATAAATATTACAATATAATAGTGATTTGATCATATTATGATCTTTACGTGTGCAAAAAGAGTTGACCTAAGAGAGTGCAAGTGCAACTATAGGGACTCTTAGCAACACTGCTGTAAAGGGGGACATCCTGTATAAGGCAATGGGCAACAAGGATGAGCACCCTGGCTGGGTTAGGAGCCAAGGTCGGGGTGTTGTTCCTTCCAAGTTCTTCCCTAAACAAAAGGCTCCTACGTTACAAGAATTGGAAGAATGGAAGAAGCAAATAGTTGTGGAGATATATAGCAAGATCAAAGATCAACTATTGAAGGAACTCCATGGTGGTGGAAGAACCTCATGTGAGGATGTTGGCCCTCAAGCTCAACCTCAACCTCAAGTTCAACCACCCCAATCTGACAATAGCTACACTCCTAGTCCTCCATCAGATGAAGAGGTGGCAGAACAAGTACTTGAATGTGATGTCCCGATCAGTGAGGTATGTATATTGACATGTGTAGTTTTACAATGTTACTTATTTACTAACCTTTTATGTTTATATTACATCACTAATTATTATATATAAGTGGGTCAATGCATGTTGCAGCTACATACATCTAAGAACTATGCAGCTGTGGCAACACTATATGAGGTTCGGCCCATGACTTCCACCACCTTGCATGGCATGTTGATGCCTCCACACTAAGTACGTGTGCATCACTGCTGCCATTCAACTAGATGCTCCCCTTCCATTTCCAATCAAAGGGGATGATCTTGAAATGGCTGGGGATGCAATTGGATATCATGTGTGTTGGCCAAAGAAACATATCAAACTAATGATATCCAATTCCAATGTACATATATTGTAACTGTAGTCATGGCATCATTTTCTCCTATCTTTTATAAGTCATCCTAAATTGTTAATTGATTAATATTGTCTGTAACATGTTGGATCACCAAAAGTAGCATAAGGGGCAATTGAAGTGAACCTCATCGTCGCCACCAACAAATTATGGCGTAGTGGCAAGTTTAGCCCCATCCCAGCCTTCCTAGGTAGTATTAGACTATTAATTTTATATATTTGCATAATTGTATCATGTTACATGTGGACTTGAACAATGCAACAACTAACAAGTTCTAAGCACTTGTTAGGTGCTCACAAGTCACAATGTTATATTATAAAATATTATAATTTTATCTCACTGTCTCTCTTCCTTTATATATGCTGTTATACCAGTATATGTTGTATATATTCATTACTAATTTCTAAAATGTTACATCTACAGTGTAGGGATCAAGTGGAGGTTCCACCTAACACACCTCCATTCCTAAGGGTACTATACATACTAGCCAATGAAGATAACACAATGAACTCCGTAAGGATAGAGGCAAGTGTGCTTTCAAACAATGTGGTTGAGGTTCCACTCTTCAAGGAAAACCTCTTAGCCATATGTAATATGGCTCAATTGGAATACATGCGCATTGTAGTCTATATAGGGTATGTTGTCGTGTAACTGCTCTATTAGAGTTAGACTATTATGAATCAAAGTAACATTACTTGCTTTTTTAATAACACTTGATAATCATTTGGCATTAACCCAAATTCCTAATGCAGGTATTTGCATGTTATCTTGCAAAGATTAGATGTCAAAGACATTTACAAGTTCCTTAACCCTTCTCTTGTCTTTCGATTGGACTATGTGTCTGCGGACAAACAAAGTGAAGATATCATTCCTGAGCTCATGGGTTGCACGAATGGGCAAGCCTTACTGATTCCTTACAATAGCGGGTACGTTTTGTAACATATGTTGCTTAATTATGCTATTTCAATTTCATAATTCATACACGTGAATACTATATTAGTTAAGATTAGAGAACATTCAATTGAATTATTGTTTTTATAGGTCCCATTGGATGCTGCTAGCTTTGGATGTGCATGGTGGCCATACAATTTTTTTTTATTCCTATGGAGCACACATTCGGGAACACCTGATGGAAATTATAAACAAGTAAGTCTTTATTATTCCTTTCATTATAATATAACTACTCACCTAGCAACTATCATAATATTTATAATCTAATAATTTTCAATTATATGTGTGTAGAGCATGGTATAACTGGGCTGAGAAGGAAGGCATTCACCACCCACCAAAACTCAACTGGAAGAAGGCCAAGGTACGGCTTACTAATTACTGCTCTTTAGACTCTTTGATATAATTTTAAACCTGAACTTATTGGACATTATATTTTGAACCTTTTCTATTGTCTTTGGTGACATTGTTCTGCAGCACCCTAAACAAAAATCAGATTGGGAGTGTGGGTATTATGTTCTCAAATACATGAGAACCCTCATTCGCAATGGAGTTACAATCTCACAAAGGTAAGACTTACTGACCAATGTTACACTTTTGATTTGTATATTTCTTGACTAAATCCAAGATTATATGTCTGAACTAAGTTATTATATGTTTCTTGCAGGCAAATCTGGGAAGCAAGAATTACTCCCAATTAGATCTAGACGATATTAACATGGAATGGACAGATCATATTATGAATTTTAATTTGTAGTTCAATAATGTAAATGTATGTATCAGTATCATCATTCATGTATATACATTTTACTCAAATATAATACAAAGATAAGTTCATTTCAATGGATGTGTTCTATTTTTCCTTTGATTGAAGTACACTATTTCAATGTATATGCTTTCTTTGTTTCAAACTTCCAAATTTCAATCATGTGATTGGGAAGTTGGTGTTTTGATCAACAGATGGGTTGATCATCAATTTTCAATGATGGTTTAGAGAGGCAGATGGGTTGTATCATGTACAGTATGGGTGATTGAGGGTGCTTTTATTTGTTCAATTCAATGTGAACTGTATGGAGCACAGGAGCAGAAGTGAATGTGTACAATGATTGTAAATATAGTAGGTTGAATGTGAATGTGTGATTTTGACACACAGTCCATTACTATGGTTGTATTCCATTTTTTGTTTTGATTCAAGTATATATGTGTCAATGTGATTGTGTGTTCAGTACAGTGTACTTGGTCTATTTCAAAATTTTAATGATGGTAGGTTGGTGTGTACAAGCCTTCAAACCTTCAAGAGTCAAGACAGGGTTTTGAACTTTTGATATGTGAGGACTTATGAGTGAAGTTGTGTTTAATGGATGGATCATGGACTAATGCCTAATGGGTGGGTAATGGAAAGAGAGAATTGTCTATGGAGTCACACAATGGACACTTGGGCAGTAATGTAGGTAATTACTAAAAAAGTCTATTCCAACAGTAATGGATCACAATTAGGATGATCTTAAAATAAAAATCTGATTCAATGGATGGATCCAAGACATATCAAAACCTCAAGATCAATGATCATAGTAGAATTTTAAAGCCTGTAGATTAGTTAGATTGATCAAAATATAGTTTTTTTTTTTTTACAAATATAGGATGGGTATTTGGTAACCGTCTTATATCATCATATTATAGGGCGGTTAAAAAATAACCATCCTATAATATGTTCTAATATATAGGACGGTTACTTAATAACTGTCCTATATAACATATAAATGTAAGACGCTTACTTATCAACCATCTTATAGAACGTATAAAATATAGGACGGTTTTGTCTTAACTGTCCTATAGCCTTTGATATTAAATACGACGGTTACATAGTAACCGTCCTATATAACGTATTGTCCTGTCTTTTATTAGTTAAAATATAGGACTGTTACTCAGAACCGTCATATTTAGTGTTTGCATCATTTAGTTCAACTTGAAGTTTTACCAAGTTGCATATCATACAGATCCACAAGACAAGTCAACATTAATTGACCTGAACACGACATGATTTATGACATGTCATTTTCTGGTCAACCCGAAAATGATACGAACACGATAAGGCTCAACCCTAACCTGCTAAATCCGTGTCGGGTTCAAGTCGTGTTATTGTGTCATATCATATCATATTTTGCCATCCCTAAAGGAGGGTCATGAGTTTGACCCACCCCACTACCAACCCTAATTTATTTTCCTGTTTCAACTTCCAATTGTGTTAGAAGTACATACAGAAAGGAAATGTTAGAAGGACGGTCGTCCATTAAGCAGGTTCTAATGTGAGAACCCCTTTTAGGTTTAGGATTGTTTCTAGGGGTTTTGACTATGAAAGCAATCCCATTTTGAGCTAGTATGACTCCGTGGGACCACAGGAAGAAATTTGTGTGTGATTGAGATTGTTGGACAGACCATCGACAGGCCAAGTCACATGGTCCATTCGCATCTGCGAGATAAAGTCACACAACAGTCAACAATTTACCCTTTGGCGGTTTCATAGGTGTAATCATAGCTAATTGAATCATTTCTTCTTCTTTTTTACTTGAAAATTTCCGACTTTTTCATGAAAAGTTTTCTCTTTAAAATCGAATAGAAGTTCCCACAATTTTCAAATGCAATTAATTTTTATCAAGTTAAATGGAATTTATAATAGTCATCTACAATTTACCAAATTCAGCATATATTTTATGAATAATTAGTAAAATCTTCAAATTATTATTTGTAAATCTATTTAAAAATGAAATTCACATCCTAATCACGTTTTTTTTTCTTCTTCTTTTTTTCCCCAAACATTTCAGCAGTTCCCCAAAATTTCTTGGAAGAATTATTGCCAAATCAGCAGCAGTGGGATGGACTTGTGGTCATCCATTCAATCGTGGCATGTCGGCCCTGTAAAAGCGACTGTTAAGCAAGCTGCATGACTGCGGAATCCTTCTAGCCCTGTGAACATAAGTTGCTGTTGTAGGTCTTGGTACCCGGCCATGGTTTGTGGAGAACCCACTCACAGAACAGTGAATGCTTATGTCTAAATAATTGACATAATTCAAAAGCTATAATGCGATCAAAGGATTTGACTGCAGTTCTCATGAAGGCAAAGCTGTACTGAAGTGAAGGATTTTATTGTTTTGGTACATGGATTCCTATATCAAAGGATAAATGTCCAACTTTTGAGAGCAGTATGTACATGACAAAATGACTCCATTTAACTGTTACTAACAGAGATCCGATGACTTGAATGTACGTCTTAAGGAGTGAATGTTTAATTTCCAGCCGCGCTATGCCGCTCTGGAAGGATTGTACCTTTGTTGCAGTTTGAACTATTAATTTATGTAATTTGAAGGAAACAATTAGAGTAAGGTCTTCTGTTGAAGGACATTATTGTTTCTGGTGAATTGTTTCTATATTAATGGTAAACGCTGTACTTTGTGTGCAGATTAAACTATTGATTTAGGTAGTTGGAAGCAACAAACTAAATTTGCATGACCCCCAAAAGTCTTTTAGTGCAGTTAGTCCCAAACAATAAGGTGCTTCTCCTTATTACACTTGATTAAAGGGTTGAAGGGACACTTCCCCGTATGAGGAAGATTTTAAATTGATTTAGGAATTAGGATATAACTTCTGCACAGTTTGCTTTGTAATTCTTGGCCGACAAAAGGGAAAAAAAAAAAAAAAAACTAAGATTTATGGGGATTGTACTTTCTGGGTTTCTTAAGATGCCAAACATGTATTGACCTTTCTTAATTGACCCAAATGCTCTTTCAAGTACCACACATTTCCATTTAGTATTTTATTTATTTTTATACATTATGGGGTGAGACTGGTTTAAGAGTCTGATTGATGAATCTCTTTAATCATTTTTTTTCCCTTCAAATAAGATGGTAAATATAACGTGCATCTAACTGCACGTTGAATGGAGACAGAGCAGGCCTTCCAATTGGGATCCAGGCGCGATTTCGCCATATGGCGCTCCCTAAATGTGGTATAACAGAGTCAAATTAATTAGATCATACGACTAGATTTCTTACTGAAAAGACCTACGGTGTCATTTTCATGCGATGCTAAGAGACCGTATTATTTACGGATGGCTCCGTGCTAGGACTCTGTTTTGTATAAATTTTTAAAAATAAATTAAATATTAGGTAAAAATGGATCTGGATACGTTTTTTTTGTTTTTTTTCAGACACCCAATTAAACAAAAAAAAAACAATGTATTTTGGGAAGATATCACTCATTTGAAAATTAGATGCCAGAATATATATATATATATATATATATATATATATAAGAAATAATAAGAAAAAGGAAGAAGTAGGTCTATAATCTCCAATCAAAGAAACGTATAATCATTATACAACAATCAGATGATCCAATAGGATGCCATGCTTAGTATTTCAATCCTTAACATCATAACCGTATATCAATTAAACCCTTCGATTGGTAGCGATGGATTGGGATCAGAAAAATCACACAAATAATCCATATTGGATAATATTAATGTATCTTCAAGCAGTTAATTAAAGAGTTTTAATTAATTTTCTTTAAAATTTTAAGAAATACTTATTGGCCATTAAATAACTAGTCAGGGGAATTTCAATTTTCAACAGAAAAACAGCTACCTCTTAACTCTATATTAAAATAGTGATTGTCTAGGGAACCAAAATCCCAAATAAAATAATCCAGCTGCTAAGATATTCCCATTTTCTCATTCCTTAAAACTATTATAAAAAGGCCATACAAAAAGTTAATTCCTAACGCTTGTAGCGGCCCATCTAAGACAAACCCAGCTATTGCTTTCTTCATTTTCTATCATGTAGTGTTGTTGACGTTTGGTTTTTGGCCCTTTTTGCTGGTAGTCTGGCATTTCCTTGGGCCATACCACGTTTGGTTATTTTGGAATATGAGTTTCCAACTGTAGATCAATCATGGCATGGCTTCGATTTCACTCAACTGTTTTTGACCATCCCATTAACGCCTTTACCGGGTTTCCAAGCTTTCCCGTATTTTTGCCAAAAATGTCAAAAGTATTATGACAACTAAAACCCCTTTCTCCCCTCCTTTACTTTGGAGTTTGATCTTACAAGTTTATTAAAAATTGGGCCTCTTTATAGGGACTTTCCTTTTCTGTGGAAATATGTACTCTAATTGCATGCACTTCCTATTCTACCCTTGCCTTTGCTTGTCAGTGTTAGTCAGTGCTCCGCTAGAAAACGTTTGGTTGTTGATTTGGTCTTTTCTCTAAAGATTTTGGCTTTATTGGAAATTTGATTTGGTTTAGTCCTTTTTATGTCTACTATTTGGTTTTGTGTTGTTTGTGGAAGGTGGTACGGCTGAAAACGCGTTGAATAATCCAGCTGGGCTGTTAAAATCTGACTTTGCTGTGTTAGTTTGGGGCAAAGCAAAGGCTAGATCTCAAGTGAGTTCGGGTATTTATAGAAGCTGAGGTCATCTTATTTTCCTGCACAAAAGTAGATCTGGGTTCTCTTCCATTGTGAATATCTAGGAGACCAATTTTCTCTCTCTCTTCTTCCCCCTTTCAATTACTTTGGAGAAGAGGGAAGTAACAGTTCTCTCTGAAGGTAATGCTGATCCCAACTTCTGTTACATCTCTGTATTCATTCTGCCAATGGGTTCCCTGATCTGTTTTCATTTGTCGGTTTTGTTTGTTTGTATGGTTTTTTATTTAGCTTTCGCTGATCTGCAATGTGAATTGTTCATGTAACAGAGGTGCAGCTGTTTTTGTCCTTTTTTTGTTTCTTTTATGAAAGATTACAGTGTGTTTCTGTTTATCGTCTCTTATATTTTGTTTTCTTCTCTTCTGATGGAAATTGATCTTGAAGAATTTGTGGTTTCACCTTTTGTGGGTTTGGCGCCCAATTATGTCTTTTTTCCCTTTATAATCATTATTGAATAATTTTGCATGTATTGAACAATCTGTATTGAAATGTTCAGATCTGTTACTCTTCTTGGTTTTTCTGCAACGGATCTGATGTCGGTGGCTGTTCCAGTGATGAACCCTTTCAGTTCTGTGTATTTCTTTTACTTTTTGCTCTGTATTATAATTTGTGCAGCCAATTTCCTTTCTTTAATCAACTCATCAGAAAAGAACTGAGCTGGTTTCGAATGATTTGGTGAAAACTCAGATGGGAAATTTTTTCTAGCAGAACTCAAAAGTTTTTTCTCCTTATTATTTTTTATTTCCCAAACAAGGAAGATGCTTGCTTTTATATGTTTCTGATCTGATTCTGTATTCTAAATCTCAGTGCGTCTGTAGTGTTTGAATTTTGTAACATTTGCAACTTCTGCTAATTTTCTGTTTTTGCAATCTACATAAAACGCTTTTTGCAATCCCAGTGTACGAAGCTCCCACCTATGCGGGGTTCGGGAAAGGGGCTGACCACATGGGCCTAAAGTACACAGCCTTACCTTGCATTTTGTAAGAGACTATTTTCACGCCTTGAACCCCTGACCTTAAGGTCACACAGCGACAACTTTTAATGTTGTGCCAAGGCTCCCCTTCATATATATATCTTGCAAGAGGCTGACCACATGGGCCTAAAGTACACAGCCTTACCTTGCATTTTGCAAGAGGCTATTTTCACGCCTTGAACTCATGACCTTAAGGTCACACAATGACAACTTTTACCGTTGCGCCAAGGCTCCCCGTCATATATATATATATATATATATATATATATATATATATATATATATATATCTTGCTAGAAACAACCCGTGCTTGACCTATTCATGCAAAGCATATTCCGAGATCAATTTCTTCTTTGATTTTCCCCCTTTTGTTTGAAGAATTCTGCCTGTGATACAAATTCATGATCTATCTCCTCCCCTTACTGGATCCACACTTTCCTTCCTCATTGTTGAATTTTAGCTTGTACTACAGATTTGAAAAATATGGTTCTCTTATTTATGCTGGTAACTTGACAATCATTGTTAAGCATGACCTGATCAGTGTCTCCAAGAACCTTGATGGTGTACCAGAAAGTGGCCTACACTGGGTAGAATAACTATATCCAGAAGTTGATAGAGTATTTGTTAGACTCAACTGAACTCCCAAAAATCTGAAATGGTCAGTTGAACCTACTTGGAAACTTGCTTGTGTACTCTGAAAACTTAGAATGCGATAGCTTTTAAACTAGAAATTACAGTGCTCTTGAATGAGACTCAGGACTAGGATATTCTCATCAAGTCCAAGTTTGCTTTTTACTCTTTTTTCTTTTTTTTTCTTTTCTTTTTTTTCCTTTTTTAAATGTTGGTTTTGCATTGATTAGACCGTGAGAGGCAATCACATAAAAATGCAAGGAACTTTAGCTTTTAATTCCTGACATTAATAGACTCTTCTTTGAACATTTCTGTAAACTAGAATACTTCAAATAGAACTAGTTCGAAAGAAAGTTATCCAGCCCTAGGTTTTGATTCTGGAATAACTGAAAGGATGGCATTGCGAGAAAAAAAATTCACCCAGAATGCAAACTATACTGCTGTACCCTTTTCTCAGTTTGTGATATGTTTTCTTTTCTGTGTGCAGGTTTTAGGTAGAAAAGAAACAAAGAAAGATGGTGAAGATCTGCTGCCTTGGTGCTGGATATGTCGGAGGCCCGACAATGGCCGTCATTGCACTCAAATGCCCATCAATTGAGGTGGTTGTTGTTGATATTTCTGTAGCCCGAATTGCAGCCTGGAACAGTGAGCAACTCCCAATCTATGAGCCTGGCCTTGACGATGTCGTCAAGCAATGCAGAGGGAGGAATTTGTTCTTCAGTACTGACATAGAAAAGCACATATCTGAAGCAGACATTATCTTCGTTTCAGTCAACACTCCAACTAAAACTCGTGGTCTTGGGGCTGGTAAGGCTGCTGATCTGACTTACTGGGAGAGTGCTGCTCGTATGATTGCTGATGTTTCCAAATCTGACAAGATTGTGGTTGAGAAATCCACCGTGCCGGTGAAAACAGCTGAGGCAATTGAGAAGATCCTTACCCACAACAGCAAAGGCATAAATTTCCAGATCCTCTCAAACCCTGAATTCCTTGCCGAGGGGACTGCAATTCAAGATCTCTTCAAACCTGATAGGGTTCTCATTGGAGGCAGAGAGACTCCAGAAGGTCAGAAAGCCATTAAAGCCTTGAAAGATGTCTATGCTCACTGGGTACCTGAGGAGCGCATCTTAGCCACCAACCTCTGGTCTGCTGAGCTCTCAAAACTTGCTGCCAATGCAATCTTAGCTCAGAGGATCTCATCCGTCAATGCCATGTCTGCACTCTGCGAGGCCACTGGTGCTGATGTGACAGAGGTTGCCTATGCTGTAGGCAAGGACTCAAGAATTGGGCCGCAGTTCCTCAATGCCAGTGTTGGATTTGGTGGTTCTTGCTTCCAAAAAGATATACTCAACCTCGTCTATATCTGTGAGTGTAATGGGCTCCCAGAGGTTTCTCACTACTGGAAGCAAGTGATTAAGATCAATGACTACCAGAAGAACCGATTTGTGAACCGGGTTGTGTCTTCCATGTTCAACACAGTCTCGGGCAAGAAGATAGCAGTTCTCGGGTTTGCATTCAAGAAAGACACGGGTGACACCAGAGAGACACCTGCCATTGATGTCTGCAAGGGGCTATTAGGAGACAAGGCCAACATCAACATCTATGATCCGCAAGTGACCGAGGATCAGATCCAGCGAGATCTCTCCATGAACAAGTTTGATTGGGATCACCCAATTCACCTCCAGCCGATGAGTCCTACTGCAGTGAAGCAAGTGAAAGTTGTCTGGGATGCGTATGAAGCTACTAAGGATGCTCATGGAATCTGCATTTTGACTGAATGGGACGAGTTCAAGTCTCTCGATTATGAGAAAATCTATGAGAACATGCAGAAGCCGGCATTTGTTTTTGACGGGCGCAACATCATTGATGCTGAGAAGTTGAGGAAGATTGGGTTCATTGTCTACTCCATTGGGAAGCCTCTGGATTCATGGCTCAAGGACATGCCAGTCGTAGCATAAAGAAAAGAACATCAGAAGATAGATGTTACCATTATTGGGCGATTAAACTAGGAGGTGGTCAATTCTTTATAATATTTCTTTTTTAAACATTGCTCTTTCTGATGGTCTTGCCTATCCCTACTAGTTCGTTAGGATCAGCATCTTGATAAAAGCTGGTGTCTCTTTGTTCTTTCTACATGTCTTTTGCTTTTTATGTCTTTGTTTCAGTGTAGTTCAGGTCGGTAGATATATTATATCGTTTGGAAGTTCTCTTGCCCTTTTCATGCACTTTTGTGAGAATTTGAGTGATCTTCAGATAACATGAACGTGTTCCAGCTTAAAAAATTAGTAATGTTCTACATTTTTTCGTTTTCATTTTCTTTTGAGGGAAAGACATATTTGTATTAAGAACTTGAGCTGACATGGACCGAACCAAACATAGAGGAGCTACAGAAGCAGAAAACATACCAGCAAACAGGAAAAAAACTGCTGCTGAAAATCAACTGAAGCCAGGGTTGTCAGTGGAAAAACATGGAGAAGCCCCCATCTGGCTCACAAAGCTATCATCCTCGCTATTTGCTGAACGTGGGATTGAGGATGGAAATGATCTGCCGAGGCTTCCTCTGGTAGCATCAATGGCCTCGTCTATAGCTGTAACAACTTGCATTTTTTTAACTCTTTAACATGTAATTATATTTCACTTATGATTAGAATAGAGTAAGGAGTTAAATTTTAATAAAATTGCATTTCATGAAATTACTAGTTCACAAACTCATAATTAGACTTTAAAATTTTAAATTTTAAATATATTCGGAAAAGCGAATCCAAGAATGCTGAAACTAGAGTTCGAACGAAGGAGTTTATGTTTAGCATTTAGAATAGAGGTGTTTTAGTAAAAATAAGATAAAAATAATAATAAAACTAGTCATTATAGAAAAAGAGAAGTGTCGTTTTGACAATGTCATTCCTCTAAACAGAAACCCGATGTGGTTTTCTCTCACCCTTCTCTCTCACCTTCTCCCTCTCTGACCACTCACCATCGACCACCGGCGCGCCTGACATTGCGGCTTGAGCCTAGCTCGTCCCTCTAACTCAATCAGGTTAGAACGCATCGCGCCCAACTATGTCATTTTTCCCTCTCCTTGATCGGATGACAGGATGTCGGCAACTGACGCTACGCAACCCACGTACTCGCCCCTTTCTACTTTTCTTCTTCCCAAAACTTCACGCACGTCGCCCGCCCGGGACAGTCAGCCGATGTCACCTGAGGTGCTGCACTGCGTGGTCAAGCCCCACCGTCGATAACACGCGATCGTGATACTCCTTTCTTTCCCTCGTTCACCTCTCCCTCAAGCGAAGCTAATCAGAAAAACCCAGAAAAGCCTTCTTCGCCGATAATTTCCCCATTGATGCAGCGGACCAGCGCGCTCCCCTGATTCAGCCCACTATGCTAGGTTTTCTCTCCCTCTGACAGTGCTTTTCCCCTTCCTTTCCATCATTAGTGACAGAACTTTGTCGACAGTGAACAGTTGGAGGGTACTATGCGCACGAGGGTGAAAGCAACTCGGATTGGTGATTTGAGCCGTTCACTGTATTTCTCTCAACGTCACGAACAAAACCTTTCAAGAAAATGGACGATTGGGGTTGATCCAATGGAGATCTAGATGCGACAGTGACGTACAACAATGATCGTGCCAATCTTTGACCATCCAACAACGATCCGATGATCTTTAACAATCTGTTGAATGATGATCAATGCAATTGTAGGCAAGGTCAATACCGTGCATTGTAAATTGTAAAATCACTAGAAATTTAATGAAAAATTAAACATAATTAAAATCTTGTAGGTGAGATTTAGTGTCTAAAACTGTCTAATCAACAAATTTAGACATATAACCCTCGATCCAACTACTAGTCCACAAATTAGTGATCTCGGCAGCTGCCAATCATCAAATTTCTATTAGATATATAGCCATTGAATCTGTTAATCACCATTCTTATCCTATAATACTTGATCAAATGATTGGATCGATTGGAAATTGAAAATTGAAAATTTAAATGTGTATGACCATTGAAGTTGTGTGAAAAGTCTGAATCTAGTTGTAGATAAAGAGATTTAGGTTTACCAAACCATGAAAGAGTAATTTGTAAGCTTGCATATCAGAAATTTCATATGTTAAAAGTGGGATTCAAACCATGGATTGATAATTAACAGTACAGATCTATGCTCTTAGAAATTGTTAAAGATCTAATCGATGATCCACAATTGGGAAAGACCGGTCAATAGATTGAATGGTCATGATTGTGCTAATCTATGCTAAGTATTGATGGAAAAGTGATCTACAATTGATCTTAGCCGTAGATAATCACATAAAACCTATATTATAAATGATGAAGAATTTTAAAAGAAATTTGTGTATCTTTTGAAGATTTGAAAGTAATCAAGAATAAAAGCTTGAACAGTCAAATCTTAACCACTGATCAGTAAGTAGATTTGATGGTTTTGAACTAGTGGAATAGGTAAACGTCACACTAGGTAAGTGGAATTAAGATTGTTATGTTTTCAGTATATTTGCATTTTGATTTTATAATGAGTTTCTTTATAATATGTGATGAACAAAGTTAAATATGTATGCTATGTTTTGAACAAAAATTTAAATATTCATGCAATGATACATGTTATTTATTGTTTATCTTGTAAGGAAGATTTACAAGATTGTTTGGTGGTACTTGGGAATATGAATACCCATAATTGTGTGTGTGTGTGTGTGTGTGTGCGCGCGCTTTGCACTTTATTTCTAATGATATTAATAAAGTTTTATGATTTGTTTTGAGCACTTTGCGATGAGATTTTATTGTGAAAGACTGTAATCTATGTGATCGCAGATATGGTTAAAATCAGACGACTCATGAGAGTTGGTCTAGCCTATTTATAGACTGTGATTCACAGATGTGATTAAAATCTAGCGACTCGTCAGAGTTGGTCCTGGCTCGTGTACAAACTATGTTATGTTGATATAATTTAAAATCAGGTGACTTGTAAGAGTTTGTCCTAGCCCATCTAAAGACTGTGATCTAGGTGATCACATATATGATTAAAATTAGACTGACATGTGCAAGTCTGTTTGGCCAATGTATAGTCTCTATTATATTGATATGGCTAAAATTAGGTGACTTGCAAGAGTTAGTCCCGACCATCTAAAGACTGTGGTCTATGTGATCATAGATATGGTTAAAATCAGATGACTTAAGTAAGTTGGTCTGGCATGTTTATAGTCTGTATTATATTGATATGGTTAAAATCAGTGACTCATGAAAGTTGGTCTCACATGTCTCTAGACTATGATTCACAGATAAGGTTAAAGTTAAGCTACTCATGAGAGTTGGTTTTGGCTCATCATAGGTACTTATTTACTAATAAGGTTAAAATTAGGCAACTTGTCAAGGTTGGCCTAGCATGGTGTTGAATTATAAGACCCTTGTTGTTCTACTAATAAGAGCAGCCAATGAGTGTGGGTGTGGCATTGGCAGGCTTCTAGGTGTTTGGGATTTTGATGTATTTTGATTATTTGTTTTATATGATTCCTCGATAGTGTTTTTAAGGATTTTGTTGAGCATTTGTAATCGAGATTTGGTAGGATTGTCTATATGGCAGTTTGAGCTTTTGTGCATATTTCTGTATGTTTTGAGTTTTCTTGTGGCGTTGAGAATTTGATATAGATTACAGTATTGTAATTTGAATGAAATGTATTGACATAACGCAAGAAGGTTTCACACCTTCATTTTACATACTGAAATCCAATTTTGATTGGATATTACCATATGAATGTATTCTTGAGCTTATGATATTTGACATTGATTTGTGAGTAATGAAAATTTGGAAGATGTGTATGTTTTGGACATGTATTTGTGATTTCTCAAAACTATAATTCAGATTTGCTTTATAATCTAATGAGATCGAGTTTGGTCTTTACCAAACGTTTGAATTAATAATTGAACAATTTTGACATAAAATGTATGTTTTGTAGAACTAATAGAATTGACACGAGCATCATGTTTTGACATATATATATATATTGATTTTGATCAAATATAAAGCATTGTTAAATGTGTTAATTTTTGTATAACATAAATTGATTTTATTATTTGTGCTCAGACCGTCCGTTCTATGTTGCTCCGATCGTGGTCCTAGATGACCCAATTTTCGATTTGTTTTTGCCGTTCCTATGGTTTTTGGGTCCAAAGATTATATTGAACAGCTTAGATCTATCATTCAAGCTTTCCTTAATGTGGGTCTGACCATGATCCATGGTTTTGATTTCACCGGCCTTCCACTGGCTGTTGAGACCATATTCGACCTGGATTTGAGAGGGCAAAAGCCAAAAAAGGCAAAAAGAGAAGGATAGAGGGTGTGGCCTACTTGATTAGAGCCAGAGAGGGGAGATTGGATTTCTCTGGTGAGAACAGATGTCGATTGTGTTTGCCAGAGAACAAGGCAAAGAAGGCAAGGATTCCTGAGCTGTTTTGTGTTGGAGAAAGGGGGAAAGTGTGCTTTTGTAGTTGGAGATCCGCTTTCCTCACAAGAAAATGGGATCACAACCTTTTCCACTAGCAACCGGATCGGAATGGAAAGGAGGTGTCATTATCAAAACAGCCCCCTCTAATTTGGGTCCCTTGCCTAATTACCAAAATGCCCTCAAAACTTAAAATGTCCATATCTCCTTCATTCAAACTTCGTTTTCGATGTTCTTTTTATCGTTCGAATCCTATCAATGCGTACTTTCTAAATTTAGTAGTTTCAAGTCAAAATTCTATTTATAAATTTTTTTTATTTTTATTAATTCATTTTACTACTAATTTGTAGGAGTAAAAATTGAGGATATTATATCCTCCCTACCTTACTAAAATTTCGTCCTTGAAATTTTGGTACATACCTCTATTTAAATAGCTCTAGGTGGGTTTTCTTCATCTCATCTTCTGTCTCCCATGTGGGTTCCTGCAATGAGTGATGTTGCCAAAGGACCTTAATTAATGGAATAGTCTTAGTCCTTAACTCCAAAACTTTACTATCCAAGATGTGTATAAGTTTCTCCTCAAATGTCATATTAGGCTGTAACTATCTGGGATCTGCTCTAGCACGTGAGATGGGTCTGGCATGTACTTCCTCAGCATAGTTATATGGAAGACATCATGTACATCTGACAACTGTGGTGGTAGGGCTAACTAGTATGCTACTGGCCCAACTCTTGTTAGGATCTCAAAAGGGCCAATGTACCTAGAGCTAAGTTTCCCTTAATTTCCAAATCTCATTACTCCTTTCATAGGGAAAACCTTTAAGAATACATGCTCACCCTCGAAAAACTTTAGCCCTTCTGCCTCTTGTCAGCATAACTCTTCTAGCAGCTGTGTGCTGTCAATAATCTTTTTCAAATAAGCCAAACTTTCATTGCATACTATTCCACCAACTCGTATTTTACTATGTGTCTCTCTCCTACATCGCTCCAACATAAAGGTGATCAATAAGGCCTGTCATAAAGTGCCTCGTATGGAGCCATGCCAATACTCACGTGGTAGCTGTTATTATAGGCAAACTCTACAAGTGGTAAATGATCCTCCCAGCTACCCTTTTAGTCCATGACACACATCCTTAGCATATCCTCAATCGTATAAATGATCCTCTTAATCTAGCCATCTGTCTGGGGGTGGAATGCTATGCTAAATTTCAACTTCGATCCTAAAGCCGCTTGCACACTCTTCTAGTACTTCGAGGTAAACAAAGTGTCTCGATCTGAAATAACCATCAAGGGAACTCTATGTAGACTCACGATTTCCTTAACATATAGTTTTGCGAGACTATCCATCGTCTAATTCTCTCTGATAGGAAGAAAATGAGTGGATTTGGTCAACCTGTTAACAATGACCCATATCATGTTATGTCCACTAACATTCCTCGGAAGACCCACAATAAAATCCATAGTAATGTGGTCCCACTTCCACTCAGGGAGATCCAATGTCTGAAGCAACCATGATGGTCACTAGTGCTCTGCCTTGACTTACTCACAGGTCAAACATCGTGCCACGTACTCCCCAACATCCTTCTTCATCCCGTTCCACCAAAAATGTCACATGAGGTCTTGATACATCTTCATACCTCTAGGATGAATTATATACTAAGACTGGTGTGCCTCTTGAAGTAACTCACGCCTCAAATCATCATCCACGGGTACCACCAACCTAGCCTTGAATCTGACACCTTCATCCAATCCTTTCATAAAATCGATCTTGTTTGCAAGATCTTGAGTGTCCTTATCCTTGCTATGCTTCTAAAATTCTATCGAGGAATTTAGACCTATTCAACAAATTGGCAATCATCACTTCGAACTTCCTACTCAAGGCATATAAGACGACGTTAGCCTTCCTTGGGTGGTATTGTATGGTGAAGTCGAAGTCCTTGAGATATTCCATCCATCTATGCTGCCTCATGTTCAAATCACTCTAAGTAAAGTACTTAAGGCTCTTATGATTAATGAATACCTCAAACTTCTTGCCATATAAATAATGTCTCTAGGAATTCAATTCAAATACACTACTGCTAACTCTAGATCATGTGTTGGGTAATTCAACCCATGTGTTTTAAGCTGTCTCGAAGCATAAGCAATTAACATCCCATGCTGCATCAACACTACTCCTAGTCCTTTACCCAAAGCATCACAATAAACCACATAACCACCTACACCTGATGCTAATGTCAATACTGGAGCCGTAGTAAGCCTCCTCTTGAGCTCTTGGAAGTTCTCCTCACAGGAATCGGTCCAAATAAACTGGGTGTCTTTCCTAGTCAGGGTAGTCAAAGGTAATGCAATCTTCGAGAATCCCTCGATGAATTGGCGATAATACCCTGCCAAACTAAGAAAACTGCATATCTCTATGACCATCTTGGGTCTCTCCCAGTGTAGCACTCCCTCAACCTTGGCAGAGTCTATAGCCACTCCATCTTTAGATATCACATGGCCCAAAAACTGCACCTGCTCTA
Organism: Warburgia ugandensis; assembly: GCA_035236585.1. Lineage (NCBI taxonomy): Eukaryota > Viridiplantae > Streptophyta > Magnoliopsida > Canellales > Canellaceae > Warburgia > Warburgia ugandensis. Next base: position 52,991,301 of record CP141139.1, on the reverse strand, counting down.
GCCAAAAATCACATTTACTGAACTTTGCATACAAATGATGTCAATAAAGTATGTCTAGTACCACATAGAGATGCTCCCTGTGCGTCTCGTGGTTAAGCGAGTAGACCAGTATGTCATCTACAAAGACAATCATGAACTTATCCAAATAAGATCAAAATACCCGATTCATTAGGTCCATGAATATTGTCGGTGCATTGGTCAATCCAAACGACATCACTAAGAACTCATATTGGCCATAACGACTCCTAAATTTGATTTTTGAGATGTCCTCTTCTCTAACCCTCAACTGGTGGTATCCTAATCTCAGGTCTATCTTGGAGAACACTTACGCCTATTAGAGCTTATCAAATAAATCATCTATGCATGGTAAGGGGTATCAGTTCTTTACAGTGACACCATTCAGCAACCGATAGTCTATGCATAGCTTCAGCGATCCATCCTTTTTCTTCACAAAGAGGACTGGCACTCCCCATGGAGACTCGCTTGGCCTGATGAAGCCCTTATCAAGTAACTCTTGCAACTGTACCTTAAGCTCTCTCAACTCTGCTGGTTCCATTCTGTATGGTGCCTTAGAGATAGGCAATGTACCTGACACTAAATCAATTGTAAAATCAATCTCTTTACTTAGTGGTAATCCTCGCAACTCCTCAGGAAAGACATCTGCAAACTCTCACACAACATTAATATCTTCAATCTAAGGCTACCTTCTATCCTCAACAGTCACATAAGCAAGGAATGTCTGCACCCTCGTGCATAAAACCGTGCCGCTCTCACAGTAGAGATGATGCATATACTAACCAAGCTCTCTCTACCCTAAAACAAAATGCTGGTTGTTCAGGTATATAAAAAATAATCCGCTTCTTATGGCAGTCCACGGTAGCCCAATAGGTAGCTAACCAATTCATTCCTAATATGACATCGCAATCGACCATGTCTAATAGAATAAAGTCTGAGTCCATCCTTACACCTGATATCTCCGCTAGTATCTCCCGAAAATACTCAATAACCTCTACAGTCTCTCCATGGGTGTCAAAATATCCAACCTAAATGCCAATTTATGCACACATACATTAAGGTAAGATGCAAAAACACATGAAATAAAAGAATAAGTGGATCATGTGTCAAAGAGGTCCCTGGCATGTCGGTCTGAGACTAGAAGAGTGCCTTTGACAACTTGATTCAAGGTCTATGCCTATCCTGATGTGATGGCAAAAACTCACCCCTGATTACGTGGCCCAATACTTGTCCTACACCCATCTCAGCCTGTTTCTCCTTCTGTCCCTTAGGACAATCTTTAAGAAAATGTCCCATCTCTCCACAGCCAAAACACTTATATGGCTATCTCTGCAAAGGTGGCTATCATTGGTACTGTAGTCTGTTAAATCTATTATACTCTCGCCCACGATGCCAACCCTTACATTTGTCACATCTCTTCTTTTCTGTGTCACTCCGAGGCTTGGTCGACTGCTGATAAACTGGTGCTCTATGTGACTGCATAGCACTAAAGGTCTCTTGATCTCAGCCAGAGGGTACAAGCTCCCTCTAATTTGAAGAGAATTCCTCTCCAACATGGAGGCCATGTCAGCGACTCAGGAGCAAATCTCCTCAGTCTAGTAAATTGGTTCAAGTACTGTTGAACCATCATATCTCTCTGCTCTAAGGTGGTGAATTCTTTCTTCAATGATTGCAATGCATGCGGTGGAAAGTACTGATCATCAAAATCCTACTTAAAGGCCTCCCAGGTCATTATCTCTGTAGAGGATAGTCGTGTACATGTAAAAGTCTACCACCAAAAACTTGCCTCACCCTTTAATAGGTAGGCAACTACTCAGACCTGATCCTTGGGTGAAACCTTCATCGTGTTAAATGTCCTCTCAGCCTCAAACAACCATCTCTTAAACTCCTCAGTATCTCCATCACCATAGAAGGGTGGCACCATCTTCTGGAATTGCTCTAACAGTTTATCTGTCTTCTTAGAGTTACTCATAGAATCACCCTCAGTAGTCTTAGGTTCTGGTGGTGCCTGCACTTGGTGGGTAGACTGAACAGATGAATCCACTAGTGCTACTGGAAGCAGCGCCATGGGGTTTGGGTTCACAACCTGAACTACAATCATAATTTGTTGTTGTATGAGGGGTATTAATCCTTGCATTACTTTATTCACCAACTTAGTATTGCAATCCTCTTGATCAGAGGACTCAGTAGGTAGGGCAACTGGCATAGCAGGGGTAGACATTGTCCTTCTTCAAGGAGCCATCTATCAAGGATTCAAATATCACACTGTCCAAGTTCTTCCCTCCTAGTTCTCTTTTAACAATGATTCATGGACTATCATATACATATAAGTGGACCTTTGTAATGATTGTGATGGAATAAACCTGGCTCTAATACCAAATGTAACACCTCGGGTTTTTATACCATTTTTTTTTATATAAATAACAATAATAAATATGGTCAGGATCCCAGATTCAAAAGATTTTATTTACTATATTATATAAAATGCTCACTTAAAAACCCCCAGGTGTTATTTCTTTTTTCAAAAACGTCGTAAACACGATTATGAGATAAATATAAGTACGCATCAATAAATTTAAAACAATACTAATATCAAATCCAATGTCAAAACCAATGGCACCTTTATTTTAAACTATAAATATCCAAAAACATAATAATGTGGCTCAGGGTCTATCCATCATAACATTCCACCATACTCAATAACATGTCCATAATGCATAAATGTCATAATCAACTCAAGTATAAGCGTATACAATCCATAATATAAATTTGAAATGTAGTCTATCGCATCACTCAAGTCGAGCTATCTATCAGTAAGGTAAAGATGATCCCCACTGCTATCACGGTCCCACCACGACCTTACCTTTCCTGCTGTCATGCTCAATATCTGAGGTATTGCAGAACAAAGCAATGCCTCAGCAAGCTATTGCTTGTGTATGTACATAGACATTTAATATAATAACAATTGAAATATAAAAAGGAAGTCGAATAGCAATGCTAATATAAGTGTAGGTCATAACATCCATGGAGTATAAGTATCATAAGCAAAACATCATGCTCAATAAAACATGAATGTCATGAGTGTAAAACATGATAAATGTGATACGATCCAATCTCAATGAGCAAGTAATAACAAGTACGGCGTCCAAGGTACATGGGTCCCACGAGTGTCTCATACACTCATACAACAGATCATAAGTACTCATATCAATCCTCTAAGTGTCGTCACACCCAGACATACAATAATATCTTCATGCTCATCATGCAAGCATACAAAACAAGAGTACGGATAGTCATGCTGTAATGGCAACCACTTCAGGGTCTTAACCACCACTGCCGCTCCCTATCGACACCATAACGGGAGACTTAACATCTATCCCCATGGGAAGGCTGAACTAGTAGTGTGGACTACTCATGTTACCAAACCCCCACCGAAAGCCATCTATAGGCAAGTGTCTATCATATCATAATCACATCATAAATTCATAGGGTGGGTGGCTAGCCCTACTCCCTCCTAGCATAACATCCATTAGGTGAGAGCACCTGTCATAAATCACAAAATACAAAAATTACATAACTCATAAAATCAGGAGCACTCGTGGCTCACAATCCCCAAGGCACACCCCTCATCGTAGGGTTAGCCTCTTAAAGGACTAGCCACTAAGCCTCCACCATCGATTGTATGAAAAACCACCAATCTCAGTGATGCAATAAATAAAGAAAGATATTTACTAATCATACATAAGATACACAGTATTAATACCATAAAACAATAGATCCTGAAACCCATTCAATGTACTATTGAAATCTCATATCAATCATGGCATAAAACTTTGAAATTTACAGATATTCGAAATGAATAAACATGTGACAATTAATTGCAATCAATCATGATGCTATGATAATGCAAGATTTTAGAAAATTAAAATGTAACATTAAATATCATCACCTGCCTAAATGAGAGATAACCCAAATCAAGCATGTAATCCTCTTAGCTCGCATGCTCTAATGTAGCTATCAGTATCACAGTACTATTTCGTGTTATCTATTTCATCTAAGTGAAATCTATGGCGATCCAACCATTGGATCATTCTTTAAGATTTCTATTTATGATTAGCTCATTAATCCTAGCTTTAATTATTATTAATTAGTCTTATTTCATTTCCATCTACTCATTTTAGTGTGTATCTAAAGTTTACACCTTGATTCAACAGTCAGATCACTCTCAGATCAACAAATTTGCAAGATCTGAGTTAGATCAATGGTCCATATAAATTCTTCGGGTAAATACACTTAATCTGATATTTAGAACCCTCAGTTCTTACCTTAGATTACTTAATTATTTAAGTTCTAGGGCCCGATCTAAGTGATTTGGTGCTATTTCATGAATTTAATTTGACTAAATGTGATCAGATCAAGATTCTAATGCTAAATTAAGGTCCGCATCATCGAGATGAATTCAACAGACCTTATGGATCGAAAATCAAACTTGTGTAGCCTCCAGAATCTCAGAAAAACCATTTCAGATCACAAACAAGGGTTCAGAAAAAAAAAAAAGAAAAAAAAGAAAAAAAAAAAAAAGGGCTAGAATCCTATTTTACATAGGGTTGAACTGGCAAAACTATTTACATTAGTTTAAACTAGCATCCCTAGGATGCACCACCTTTGAGATGCGCAGCGTGTCCTGGTCATCGAAACACTCCCGCGTGCATCTCGGTTTCTAGGACGCTAGCGATCCGCCTGAAAGGGACCGTGCACGAGAGTTGTTCTTTGTGCGCGTGTGCATTGCAGGTTCACATCCAATGCATTGCATCACGCGACGCCCTATGCGTGCATGAAACGGCGTCTTGGGTGTGCCGTCCATTGATGACAATTTGCTAAAACTGTTCATTCTATTTTGCTCTGATTGGGGTCTTAGATGATCGATTTTTTATCTATTTTCACCGTTCTTAAGGTTTTTGGCTCCAAAGATTACATTAAACGGCTTAGATCTATCATTCGAGTTGTCCTTAATGTGGGTCTAACCATAATCCATAGTTTTGATTTCATTGCTGTTCCACCGGCCGTTCAAACCAGATCTAGCTTGGATCTTAGAGGGGAAAAGTCAAAAAAAGCAAAAAGAGAAGGATAGAGGGTGTGGCCTGCTTGATTTGAGCCTGAGAAGTGAGACCAGAGTCCTATGGTGAGTGCAGATGTTAGTTGTGTTTATTAGAGAATGAGGCGAAGAAGGCAAGGATTCCTAGGCATTTTTTGCATTGGAGAAAGGGGGAAAGCGTGCTTTTGTAATTGGAGATCCGCTTTCCTCGTAGGAAAACAGGATCACAGCCTTTCTTCACTAGCGATGGGATCAGAATGGAAAAGGGGTTTCATTATCAAAACGACCCCCTCTAATTTGGGTCCCTTGCCTAATTACTAAAATGCCTTCATAACTTAAAATGTCTATATCTCCCTCATTCGAACTCTATTTTCAGTGTTCTTTATATTGTTTAAATCCTATCAATGCGTACTTTCTAAATTTAGTAGTTTCAAGTCAAAATTCTATTTATAAATTTTTTATTTTTATTAATTCATTTTATTACTAATTTTTTGTTGTAAAAATTGAGGATATTACATTAATAAACCTCTTGTAGAATCTTGCATGACTTAGGAATGAGCGAATACCCTTAAAAAATTCGGGGATATGTAGATTGACAATTAGGTCAACTTTATCTCTATTTACTTGTATACCTTTGGATGACACTATGTGGCCAAGGACAATTCCCTTAGGAACTCTGCAATGACACCTCCTAATTAAGCACTAGCTTCTTTTCTTTACAACAACTTGAGACTTTTTTTAGATTTTCAAGACATGTGCCAAATGAGTCACCAAAAACAGAAAATTTGTCCATGAAAACCTCTAAGATTTTCTCTACCATATTATTAAAGATAATTAACATGCAGCATTGAAATGTGGTAAGAGCATTAGATAATCCAAATGATATTCTTTTGTAAGAAATAGTTCCAAAAGGACATGTAAAGGTGGTCATCTCCTGATCCTTAGGTACAATTTCTATCTAGTTATACCTTGAGTAACCATCTAGAAAATAGTAATATTAATGTCCTGCAACCCTTTCTAACATACGATTAACAAAGGACAAAGGAAAATGGTCCTTCTTAGTGATAGCATTTAGTTTTCTGTAGTTAATGCATATATGCCAACCAATGGTAACTCTCATAGGGATCAATTCATTGTTGCCATTAATAATCACTACCACTCTAGACTTCTTTGGAACTACTTGAGTTGGACTCAAATTTTCTATCACTTATGGGATAGATGACTTACACATCAAACAACTTAAGGACTTCTACTCTAACTAGATACTTCATATTAGGATTTAACCGTCTTTGCAACTGATAGCATGATTTAGCATCATCCTCTAGATATATCCTATGGGAACAAATTAAAGGGTTAATGCCCTTTATATCAACAATGATCCATCCTATAACACTATTGTGTTCCTTTAAAGTGTCTATTATGTGTTCCTCAAGAGATTTTTCTAATTTGGAGGAAATTGTCGTAGTAAAATTTTGTTCATCTCCTACATAGGTATATTTGAGATTGGAAGGTAAAGGTTTTAAATTTAGCTTAAAAGGTTCGACTAAGGATGGAATGGAAGTGGACTCCCTTAGTGGAAGTTCCTCAAAATGAGGTTTCCATATGTTTGTGTCCATGATAGGAACATAATCAAGGAGAGCATTAACTTCCTCTATTAATTTCTAATTAAACTCATTACAGTGGGCCAAATATCCCATAAGTAGGTCCAATAAGGTAGATGAAAGAAATTAATTTTGCACAATTGAATTTATCATGTTTAAACTGTGTAAGTTATCAATGATTTTACTAGGTTGTTTGCAAATGTTGATGATGTTTAGCTCTAATTTCATATTACTAAAGGACAGCTTCATGACACCAATTTTGAAGTTAATTAAGGCATTAAACATAGCAAGGAATGGTCATCCTAGAATGATTGGTATTTCATTCTTCTCATTCATCATTAGTTGTGTATCAAGAACTAGAAAATCTACTAGAAAGCATAATTATTCTACTTGGATAAACACATCTTCTATTACCCCTCTCAATATCTTCATAGAACGGTTAGCTAGTTGGAGTGTAGTGGAAGTAGGTTTAAGCTCACCCACACCTAATTGTTCATATTCCAAGTAAGGTAGTAGGTTAACACTAGATCCTAACTCCAAGAAAGCTTGATTAATCTTATAGTTGCCAATAATGCAAGTAAGAGTGGGGCAACCTAGATCCTTGTATTTTGGTGGTGTATGATGTTGAAGAATGGAACTAACTTGCTCAGTAAAAAATTCCTTCTTTTGAACATTTAGTCTTCCTTTTATAGTGCAAAGGTCTTTTAGTAATTTGACATATAATGGAATTTGTTTTATTGCATCTAAGATTAGTAGGATAATCTTAACTTGCTTGAAAATCTTTAGAATCTCATCATTAGAGGTAGACTTTGGAGCTTAATGCAACCTTTGAGGGAATGGAGCAGTAATAGGACATGGTTCAATAGTTGGAGTGGGTCATTCCCTTTAGAATTTTCTTTAACTTTAGTGGCTTTTTCTACTTGCTCAGACTTTTGTTGCTCATCTTTCTAAATTCTTTTACCACTCTTAAGAATGGTGACAACCTTAATCTATTCCATGGTAGAGCTCGCTGATGCGTTGGATGTATTTTTGCTAACTAAATGCACTTGCTTAGGTTAACTTATGGTTGAGTTGGGAACTTTTCTTTTTCTATATTTCATGTCATCTGACTCATAATATCTTTCATTTCTTTCATAGACTATGTGGCTTGTTTCAATTGAACTTCTAATTAAGAAGTTTTTCTTTCTTGATTTTGGATAAGTTGTTGTAAATTATCTTCTATAGGTCTTTTGGGTGGGGGCATGTAAGGTTCAGGAATAGGAAGCAGTGTCCCCGATGTTGTTGGTGATGCTGGTATGGGCAAGGTTGTGAGACATTGGTGGTTATTCCATTTTTCCAACTAAAATTTGGATGATATCTCCAGTTAGGATTATGTGTCATTGAGTATGGGAAAACAGGTCTTTTATAAGTATTCAAAGCATTAGCCTAATCATGAAGTATCTCTTGGAATGCTTGAATGGTGGGACATTCCTAAGTAACATGTTCAGTACTTTCATAGATGCTCCACACTTTTTCATTCTCTTTAGAGTTATTCTTTACCATTTCTATGGCCTCTACTTTTCTAGTTAGGGATACTACTTTGGCATTAAGTTCATCTTTATCGGACATGACATACATGCCTCTCATAGCATGGGTAGTGGGCTTCGGCCTATGTGGATGTTCTACTCTTTTTAAGTCAACCTAGGTTTGTGCACTTTCAACTAGCCATTCCAAATGCTCTTTTACCTGATCAAATTTTTTATTTAAAAAGGTACCACTGTACATCATCTCTACGAATTGGCGTATATCAGAATTGAGTCCCTTATAAAAGAAGCTAATGATGTAGCATGGTTCATAGCCATGATGTGGACATGTGAGTAAAAAATCCTTGAACCTTTCCCAGCATTGGGAGAATGACTCTTTATCCTTCTAATTTCATTATCTTACAAAGTAGTGTATTTGTTTTATGTGTAGAGATATACTTTTTAAGAATTCCATAGTCATTACATTCCAGGTCCTAATGGAACCTACTAGCAGTGCATTAAACTACATTTTAGCTTTTTCCTTTAAAGAGAAATGAAAAAGTTTAAGTCTCACTATATATAATGCTATGTTTTATGCATTTTGAGTAGCACATACCTCATCAAATTCCTTAAGATGTAGTTAAAGACTTTCACTGTCTAACCCATGGAACTTTGGGAGTAACTGGATTACTCCTATATTTTAATTCTAATCACTAACATTCTGAGGTAGAATGACACAAGATGGGGTACTAGTGTGTGTAGGCTATAGGTCATCTTTTAAAGTTCTACCACGAAAGTTTTGACATAAATCATTATCCCCATGCTCACTCTGTTACTCTCACTCCCTATTTCCATTCCTTCTCAAATCTCTATTCATTGGATGATTGTTCCTCCTTAGTGGAGATTGATATTCACCATCCATTACAGGTGGTGGTCCATCATTCATGATGAGTGGAAGCCCTAGATCACCTCCATTACTTCCACAGGGTGAGTTGCCCCTTGATTGTTGATCAATCTTTGATGTGGACTGATGCATGTTGTTTTGGTTGTACTTGACTAACCTCCCAGTTTTGTCATGTATCCAAAAGTGCATACAACTGGAGCTCTTTTTTTTTCCCCTTTTTTTTTTCTATTTTATTTATTATATTTTTTATTAATGGTAAAAACTACCCCAGCTAATGCAATCTAACTACTAATGATGGACAATGTTAGAATATAAAATTCAAACAACATTAAGGTTAGCACGTAGACAATTTGATTGTCTTAATTTTTTTTTGCAGGGAAAAGCTTTTAAATTAACCTAATTTAATGCTCCTCCCTTTCAAACTTTCCCACTACTTACTAGTTAGATCCTAACCTAACAAACCACTTCACATCATCCTCAACTAGCCGTAGGTAGTCTGAGTCACAAAATGTGTTGACATAGCTAGTCGTTTAAATACTAGTGCAGTCATTTAAATAGGGACAACTGGAGTGGCAATGGATCGCCTCCTTCCAAGAGGGTCTTACGAGTATGTGATGGCCTCTATAGGTATCTTCTAATTAATTTTAAATTATTTTGAAAGGCAGGGTTGCATGCTTGTGGTGATTATCCTAAGTGGGCCAAGGGTGGTGATTAAATCCATCCTTGATCTTGTGTGGTTGGGTGACCTTACTAATTAATTTTCACAATCCATGATAGTTTGATCAACATTTAAATTACCATAAAGTGATAAATGTGCCCTAAAATGTAATCCATCATTCTACTATTGAACAATGCAAAAGTCATTCTAATAATCCAAACCTTAATCTAGGAATTATAAGGAGTTAGGGCTGTTCATAGTGGGGTCTTGGATAAGATCTTCTCGTACAAAGGTTGGACCATTTACATTCCACCTCTACTTTCAGGTTATGATGGTCCACCTTTGACATGTATTATTACAACCCTTTTCAAATAAATTGCAATTAGTGAAAAATATAAGCATCCTCACTACAATTCACTCAAAAATAAAAAAATAAAAAATTGCTATCCTAATTGAGAACCTCCTTGAAATCCTCTTTTTTCAATTTCATATAAAACAAAAATAGCAATAAGTAACAAATTTCAGGAAATGGAGAGATTATGCACTAAAAAATTAAAAAATGCACTTAAAAATTCCTAGAATGCTAAAATTTCAATCCATCCCTCAGGTCTAAAAATTCAATGGCTAGATTATGCAAATCTTCCAAAAATATGATTATCTAGGTCAGTAGTGGAAAGTATGGATTAGATGGCTTAAATCAATTGTATGAACTTCAGATGTAAGATCAAAGCCTTTAAATCTAATAAGATCTGTATTTAAATGAATATCAAAAAGTGGATTTAGAATTTGAAAAGAAATGAAACATAAATGAAACTGATCTTATGGTTAAAACTGAACCGTTGATTTGGTTCAATTAGAAACCAAACAGAACTTGGATTACATGGTTAAGAGGTTAAGTGGAAAAAGGCCAAATTAGACTAAAGGTGAATTAGGGATGAGGCTAGAATTAAAATAAGAGTTCAATAGTTAAAACAAGAAATTTTCCAATTTTTTTCTTTAAAAACTTAACTACGCCAGGGAAGAAGAAGAATGTAGGGAGCTATTTCAAATAGCTCCATGTGTTCAGTCGAATGACTGAAATGTAGGAAGAAGGGGAGATCTAGATGAAACTCAAAGTGGGTTTTGAGGAAATAGAGAAAAACTAGCAAAAAGAAAAGAAAATAGGAGGAACACAATGGAATTCAATGGAAAAATATGACAAAGAAGTAGAAAAAAAAAAAAAAACAAAGAGTAAATGGGAGAATAATAGGCAACTGTAGATAGTGAACAAAAGAGATGTTGAGGACGACGATAGAGTAAAAATGATGGTGAAAAAAAAAAAAAAACTGGCATGATGTCTGAACTTGAGAACAATGAGTGAATATAAAACAATGGGATAAATTGGGGAAGAGAGAGAGAGAGAGAGAGAGAGAGAGAGAGAGAGAGAGAGAGAGAGAGAGAGAGAGAGAGAGAGAGAGAGAGAGAGAGAGAGAGAGAGAGAGAGAGAGAGAGAGAGAGAGAGAGAGAGAGAGAGAGAGAGAGAAAGATAGGGAAAGAGAACAAGAGTGGAGATGGGTGCTTTAGTCTACTCTCCTTATGGTGAAGTTCTTCTCCTCCTTTGGTTTAGCTTTCTCATCCTTCCACGGTTTTTACGATGAAGAAGTTTTGCCTGAACAAAGAAGATCATGAAGAATAGTCTTTGGAGGGTGCGTGACTTGTCCTCACTTGATTCTATCTTTCTATTATGGTTAAAACTCTTCTCCTATGCAGACCCCTATCTGAGTCAGCTGAAAGAGGAGAGTAAGATGGCTGGGATGGTTTCCTCCTTCAATTTTAAGCTCACCAGCCTTTCCTATTTTATTTCTCCCCTTCTAATTTTAGTCATTCCTTCTATGGTTCCCTTTCTAAGCTTTGCATCCTCCTTTCCTCTACTAGTTTTTATTTCCTTCTTCAATTATTCCTTCCTCTTCCACTTTAATTTCCTTCTAAATCTTCTTTTCTTTCTTTCCTTTTTTTTTTTTGTTCAATTAGAAACCAGTCAACTTTAGTTTCTCCTCCTTTAAGACATCATGTCCTATGTCCATCTTACCTTGTAGTGCTCTTAAAGGGCGTGGATGATCTGGCACTGGTCAACTCAATCTGAGCCATTCAATGCTCAATCAAGTGGATCTACAACATACAAAAGTCAATTAGAATTATCTTGATCATGCTTTAATCACCTGATTAGCTCCTAATGATCATTTGATCGCTAAATTTTACAAATCAATGGTTGGATGTTTAGTTGGAGCTAAAATAAAAATTTAGCCAAAAATTACAAAATTGAGTACTCGATGATCTAATTAAATGATAAATTATGGATATTTTATCCAAAATTAGACACTCAGCATCTTATAGTAGAGGAGAGTGCATAACCATTGACAAATGATGAGATAGAGTCCTTGTCCTCTTATTTCAAGTTGGAATAAAACACCCTAATAATATCCTCATATACTTGTATTCCAAATAAAAGAAATTTTTAAGAAGGGAGCATTGAACCAACCTTTAAGATTTAATCTATGAAATATTGATAAACACAACTATAATATATGTAAATATCAAATTAGAATGAAAAATAAATGCCATTATAAAAAATGGGGCCAATTTTTTGTAATTGTATTTATTATTCATTCTAATTTGATATTTACATATATTACAACAGCTCCTCCCTTGAAGAATTTGTCATAAGTAGAAGCCCTTGGTGATAAAGGTCATTTTGTATCTAATGACAAAAAACTCCAATTATTGATTAGGATTTCATCATCTCCAAAGATATGGTAGTGGACTTGATTAGTGATTTCAACAGCACCTTCATAGGATTCTAAACCATGACCAATCAATTCATTTTGATTTTTGTTCCTTCTTCAATGTAGAACTGGTGTGGGACCATCCTCATCAATATTGACTACTTCAATATCTTCGCTTTGATGTTGTCTAGCCACTACATATGACAAACCCATGAGAGTTTTTTGTTTTCTTTGAGTAGTAACCACTTTCTCAAATTTATAATTTTCAAAAGCTTAATGGTTGGATAATTAGTGGAAAATAGACATGGGTTGAGTAAAACTACTTTCAAAAGGTTTGGATGGTTAGATTTGGGTTTTGAATGTAGGAATTGAGGGATTTGGATTTGGGGGAAAATATAGTCTCAAGATACTCTTAGGACAATTTGCTAAATGCCCCAAATAAAAGAAAAACCTATTAAATACAAGGTATTTAGGAAATAATCAACTAAAATTGGATTTTAATAACCTAAATCCAAAAGTAAAGTTTGTTCAAAAAAATTTCAGAACTATTTAATCAATCATTCTTGATGGATTGTTGTCTAAATATGTGAAAGAGGGAAAAACATGAAACATTTGATATTTGAGTAGACTAAATTTAGGATATTCGACTAAATAAAACTAATACCATGTGGATATTTTTCTTGTCCAAGTAGTTGATACAGTAGTTGACAAGTTTTGATCAAAACAAGTTGACTAAAATGATGGATAGTTGACTAAATTACTCCAGTACATAGTATTGAGCTAAATATGCATGTATTTGCAGCCATATGCAAACTTGAACTTTTCTTGCAAACGAGTCGACTAGATTGGCCAAGTAGTTGACTACTATTTATAAAAACATATTTGTACAAAAAAAACTGTGAGATTTTTTAAATCTTTAGACAATTGATTTTTGAAATCATCAACATAGAGAAATCAAATGAAAAACAACATTCAAGAGTAGAAAATTATGCCTAATTCTCTTCAAATTGAACAAATATATCTACTGCTAAAGGATTCGTCAAAAATGTCAGCCAAGTGTTGTTCTATTCTTATAAATATAAGTGTAATGTCACCTTTTTTAACATTATCTTTGAGCAAATGATGCATTATCTCAGTATTTTTTGTTTTAGAGTGTTGAACAATAAAGATTCATTGCAATAGATTCATTGCAAAATATAGGAATTTTGTCAAATGAACACCACAATCTTTGAGTTATTATTTCATCTAAAGTACTTGAGAAAAACAATTTTCAAATGAAATATATTCAACTTCTATGGTGGAAAGTGCAATAGAGTTTTGCTTCTTTGAGAAGGATACAATCCTAAATAATTATGGCCAATTGAAGAAGAATCAACCTCCCATATGGTTCAATTAGAGAAGAAACTAGATTTTTTAACTCATGATGGAGCCAAATAAATCCTTTCAAGTTAAACTTATCTAACAACCTTAACCTAGATAAATGACCTTGGACTCCTAATATAGAAAGACTTTTAATTACCTACACTTAGTAAAATAACTTGAACGAAAAGATTTAGATTCACGTTTAGGAACTTACTAATAACGCATAGATAATATGAAAAAAATCCCTAACTATTCCACCCCCTTAAAATGAAACTTGCCCTCAAGATTTTGATTTGGTAGTGACTCTTCCCAAAAACTCCTAGAAATAACACTATATTTTATAGCACATGGGTATTAATTGAATACTTTTTATACAAAAATGAATACTTATCACACACTCCAACAAGCATTTTCCTAATCTTGAGCAAAACATGCAAAAAATTATGAAAAGAAAAGTGGTTTCCGTACTCATGATTGCATTTAGCATGTGCAACAAGAGCTTAAAACCCTAGGTTACTTGTAGTGGACGAGTTTAGTCTGTGAGGGTTTGTAGTGAATACACCTACAAAATTTAATAAGGCTAGGTTCTTTATTTTATCTCAAAGAATTCTCATCCATCAGCACTCTAATGGCTTTAATAACTTGATAAAGATGAATGGAGAATTCTACAAGTTCTCCCCATACTAAAACTAGTTCATTCCACTCATATCTTAAAGTGCATGTGTGTGTGTATGCTATGCAGGTTAGGACTTTTAAATAGAAAAAAGATGTCTTGACCTTTATTTCTCATTGGTAAACACTTAGAAATAAAGATCTTAGAGAAATAGGGTCAAACAAAATTCTCTTTTTATGTGACCAAATTCAATAAGAATGATGCTTCACATAACTTAATAAGGACTAATGAGACAAAAAAAAAATATGATCCCTTGGAATGGATGTCATTACCAAGACTGTAAAGAATAGGTCACCTTAATTCCTATGTATATCCTCATTAAGGCAATGTTACAACAAAGATCAATAGGTCTTCAATTAGGACGAAAGTAGGCTTGGGATAAGTTTTCAAAAGAAGGGTATAAGGATTCAAAAATTCAAATATGAATAAGGTTTTCAATGTATTTTTGTTTTGTTTGGAAAATTTTCTTTCTAAGCACCTTGATGTGAATATATTTTCTATTTTTTCCTTTCCCATTTCATAACTTTTTCTTTTCTTTTTCTAATAATACTCATTTTCTTTGTATTTTTTAGAAGGAATAGCTCCCTTTATAGACATATACGATATTTTTCACTTCTTAAACTTTTACCCTTTTTGAAATTTTCTCTACCATCTCTACTCATTTTTGAAACATAAGTAATGGATATTCTTATTGGGGTTTCTTTGTTAAGGTAAATGGGGTTTTCAAAAAGAAAAAAGCTTACTAAGAGGCTCAAAGGGTCTAATTAGGGTAGGCTTTACATCTCTAGGCTAAAACAAGGATAGCCTATATTATTTCCTAGGATTCTTAAAGCCTATTTAGGTCAATAAATATTCAAGAAACAAAGTTAGTACTCTTTTTTTTATTCTTGGAAATTAACCAAAACAAAGATACTAGGATCTTTGAAAGTTATGTCTGATGAAGAAAATATGAAATTACATATAACCCTCAGAAAGATAATAGTTTCTAATACTCGCAGGGTATATAGGTCTCCAATGATTCTTCATGGTCTCTAAGTCATAACCATCTATTAGTCTAGACTCATGCACTGTATAATGAATTCTGAGATTTCACTTTTATATAACACTTCAACACATGAATAAAATGCAAAAATAGCCATATGCAATTCTATTAAGAAGTTAAAGTAGGAGAAACACTAAACTTCTAATGATCTAATTCTCATCATAGTAAAGGAACTTGACCTTAAAAGCTTTTTAAAACTTAGAAAATTTTGAACTTTTTTTTTTAAATATAAAAGAAAACTAGACATCTCATGCATACTACACCCCCCAAACTGAACTAAACATTATCCCCAATGCTTTGCAATGTAGGATACTTATATGATGAACGAGTGATATAAAATAATGAGACTCAAAAAACCCTAGGTTGCCTCCCAATAAGCGCTAAGTTTAGCATCTTCAACCAAACATTAAAAATTGTAATTATGACATGTAAGACAGGCCTCCAATTGATTGAAGGTAGACAATAGTGGAAAAACTTCTGGAAATAGATCTTCTATCATGTTGCAAGAATCATCCAGACCTAATTGTTGATGGTTGGCATTGAAAACATTGAGCTCAACTTTCATATTGTCAAAGGATAATTACAACACACCATTTCCATAATTTATTATTACATTGGATGTTGCCAAAAATGGACATCCAAGAATAATTGGAATCAATCTATTAGAGTCTAACACAGGATGGGTATCCAATATAATGAAATCTATAGGAAAATAGAACTAGTGTATTTGTTTTATCACATCCTCAACTATACCATGTGGAAATTTAACTGATATATCTAATAATTGCAAAGTTGTACTAGTTTGCTTAACATCACCATGCTTAATTACACATAGAAAGAAAATGGCAACAAATTTACACTAGCCTGCAAATCAAGTAGTGCCCTATCTAGGACATGATTTTCCATGACACAAGAAATCGTAGGACTCCTTGGGTCTCTAAACTTAGAAGGGGTATGGTATTGCATTAAAGAGCTCACCTCCTTGGTGAGCAAGGCTTTCTTTTGCACATTGTGCTTTCACTTTTTTGTGTAGAGTTCTTTAAGAAACTTGACATAAGTAGGATATGCTTAATAGCATTGAATAATGTGATATTAATTAGTACATGTTTAAATATTTTCATTATCTCATTGAAAATTTTTCCTTTCTTAGCTTTGTTGAATAATTGAGTGAATAGGGCATTAGCCACATAAGAGGCCTCCACTATAGGCTTAGGTGGAGTAGGTACATTCTTCTCTATTTTGTTCTTAGTCTGCCCTACTACTTGTTACCAACTTGATGACCACTTCCAATGGTTGTGATGGACTTTGCTTACTCATGGGGTCTTTAGTTATGTGAACTAGACCATATTTCTAACTAGCACTTAGTGTTTGGAATAGTTTGACTGAGAAGCTTTCATTTTCCCTTTCACTCAAAGAAATAGACAATTGAACCATTTTCATTTCTAACCTAGCAATATTTTGTCAAATCTCATTCTAAATTTGATGTAAGGCTTTGATATTTTCATCAAGTTTCTTCATGATATATTGTATATTATCCTCAATTGATGGTTTTTGTGTCTATTTGGAAGTTGAAAACTTGGTGGTTGGTATGAAGCTAAAATTCTAGGAAAGTTCTGAATAGGAGGTTTATAGATGTATCTCCCTGGTAATTATTCTTAGGCCATTACAACGTGGGATGCCTAGCCCATCCTAGATTATAGGTCTCACTAAGAGCATTTGCTTGTTCTAAACTATAATCACTAAGCACTCTATTGGATGGACAAGCTGAAGTTAAATGAGTTAGACTAGAACAAATAACACAAGCCTCTTCTAGTGCTCTAAAGTATATATTTGAAGCTAAGAAAGTTTGAACATAGCTTTAATCTTTCCCATTCTCCCACCCAAAGACTCAATTGTGTTTACTACAGAGTCAAGCTTATAAGACATGTCTAATAATACTCCAACTTTATACAGGCCTCCTTCCTTTTGTGGTAAGGCATGTCTCTCTCTCCAATGAGAATAATCCCATTGCTGGGAATTATCTACTAAATTAGAAAAATTTCCAAGCCTCAATTTCACTTTTCATCATAAGGGCCCCTCCACTTACTGCAACTATTTATTTTGAGGTGTCAACGCCTCATAAAAGTACTAAATTTGCTAGCATTTTTTAAAATCATGGTGGGGACACTTCTACCACAATTCATTCCTTCTCTCTCAACATTCATAGTATTGTTCATAATCTCTCTATTTGGAAATTAATCTCCCTACAAAGGGCATTGGTTTCATGGATAGGAAAGAACTTGTTCAAAAACTTTTTAGACAATTGGTCCCACATGTCAATGGAACCAACTTCTAAAGAATTTAGCCATGATTTGGCCTATCCTTGACGAGAAAGGGAATAACCTAAGTCTAATAGAATCATCAATGACATTATGGTACTTGAATGTAGCACAAATATCAAGGAATTCCTTGATATGTAAGGGTCCTCTCTCTTGTAATCATAGAAACATGGGAGCAACTATATGACTCTTAGTTTAAGCTCAAAGTGGTTTGTATTGGTAAGTTGCAATATGATACCTAATAGAATATTCGATTGGAGTGATGCATAGAAATCTCTCATAACCTTCTGCTCAACAACTACTAGTGGTTCAGCCATGTGGTTAGAAACTTAGTTTCCTAACCCTTTTTTATGAGTACATTTAATCTCAAGGTCTAATGGGACTAACTCAATGTTCTAAGAACAACAACCTTGTATGCATTAAAGTAAAAAACCTTAAATGATATAGCCTAAATGTATATGCGACTCTTAAATCTATATGATATGCAAACAAACAATTCCTAATGCTAACAAGATGTCTTGTTGGTCTTTGTTAATCTATGAGGTTGTAGTTTTTAACCTAAAGCTAGACAGCTCCTCCTTTAATCTAGACTTGACTATTACTTATCAATTAGGTTTTGCCTATGGTGTTTAATACAAAAGGCATGGGAAAATCACTTGCATTTTTGATACCCACTATAACCATAAAGTTCAAGAGTCATTGGACTGACAACAGATCACCTCTTTCAAAAAAGGTCCCATGAGCTCAAAACCCTTGGTCTCTTGCTACTTGATTTTTTATTTAGATTAACAAATGAGATTGCAAGCATATAAGGAATTGATTTGATTTCATGGGTGGGCCAAGGATATGGTGATGAAATCTAGTCCTTTTCTTATGAGGATTCCTATGGGGCCCTTACTAATATTATGTTGTATCCACCATAAACCAATAAATGTGTAATGCAAGTACAAGAAAGCATGCTAATGCAACTTGTATGCTATCCAATCAAGGGTTAGATAGGTACAATCTAATGCAACAACCATAAATAAGATGCAACAAATAAGATGAATGACCCTAAACTATATGAACTACTCCACCAACTAAGATGCATATTACACTAAATGCAACTATACTAAGAAAATAAAAGAGAGTGAAGAAGGCTTACAGTAAGGTTTCTGATGATGATCAAGTGTGGTTCTCCATACCCCACACTTGCCCTATATTAATACAACCCATTTAAAATTGAATAAAGAAATTGCAAGTTACGATGGGGCCTCATTATAAGTTCACTCAAAAAGAAAAAAATCCTAATATAGAAAAGCAATAAAATTTGATGAAGCTTTGGCCCACAGGATTGTTGCAGCTCCTTTACAAAATTTCCCTTGCACAAAACAAGTAAGATGAATCAATGTCTGAGGAATTAGCAAAATGTGCAAATTCAATGCAAAAATCTTAAACTAATGCAACCTAAGACCGTGATTAAAGATAAACAATTTAAATAAAGATCCAACCACAAATTCGTTGTGACTCCTCAACAATGATGCCAAAAAACTCAGTGTAGCTTTAAAATTACTCACCAAAGGAAGAATTCTATATAAATAGATTCTTTATTTTGATATCGATAGGAATCCCCATTCATTCCTAGATTCTCATCACAATGGATTGATTGTCCCTACCTAACTACATGGTAGTGGTGTAGAGTGCAATTACTAGAGCACGCGAGAATGACCAGTTTTAATTTCAATAAGAGTAGCCAAATGGACTACTAAAGTATAGTTGAGTTGAGTTGAGTTGAGTTGAGTTGAGTTAAAAGGCATAGTATAGCTGCCTTTCTGAGAGTGCCTCTGGAATCACCTATAAATTCCCATGATGCGGTAAAAGGGAGGATATTATGGGAGCAAAGAGTGGAGATTCCCCTACAGAGAGCCAAATGGGAGGAGACTTTCATATTCAGTTTGAAGGGTAGGGATATCCAGACCCTACTATCACTGTGCCTTTACAATGTTACTTGGTTCAACTCTATTTGTGACCTTCTCTCATATGTGGGACCCTCTATCTTCTTGGATAGATAATTGGTCACCTTTCATTTTGATAATGAGTCATGTTTATAATAATAAGTCAAGTCAAAAATCATAATCGAACTGGAGGAGTTAGTTAGGATGGTTTCCTAAATAAGCTACATATTAGGTAGGCCCCAACTCCCAGTTCTTTCTCTTCCTTCTTTTACAGTTTACTTAGAGTTCATCAAAATAATTGTCCAAGATTGCTAGTTCGAGCACACAACATGCAGTCTTTAGTCCAAGAGAGGCTCCTCTTCTTACTGTCTACTACTTCCTTGCCTCCCCCTTTTTAGAGATCTCCTTGTTCTCTTCCTAGATTTTTCTCCATATCTTTGCAACCTTCTTCGTCATGTTGTTCCATCCTGCAAGGATGTTGGATAGGTGTTTGGGCCTCCTTAGAAAACCTTCCAACAAGAATGCTACTTGAAAATTGTAAGAAATGGAATTGTCTCTTTCTTGTGAACACTACAAAAGCCACCATAATCCTCATTGTTTGTCCATGTCGCATAAGAATTTCAAAGTATTTTTCACAGATGATTTCCCCTCAAGCACTGATGGAGCAATGCCTTCGTCTATAACCCAAATTTGTTGATTCATAACATCAACACTTGCACTTGAGATCTCATGACTTGACCCACAGATGTTGATATTGCCACCTCAGGAGATGCAATCTTCTCTTATTCACTTATGTTGGTGGTGCCCTATGGGGTAATGGGAGGTAAGCACCTATGTGCTAGCTTTAGGGGTGTTCCCTTTCTCTTTTGTTGTTAGGTTGCCATCTAGGTCTAGGTTGGGGGTGACTTCACTATGTTGGTCTCATTCTTCCCTTGATTCATGATCCTTGAAATTGATTTAGTCCCCCATGTGTCGAGACCTAAATTGTGATGCTCTTTTACAACTTCTTCAGCTATATAATAGGGCTTCTCAACTTCTAGAATTGAGAAAGACACCTTTCCAAGCCCAAACAACATCAGAAGAACTGATTGCTTTCTACAATAACAAATATTTATCTATTAGCCATCTTTTGTTTTTGTGAGATTGTCGTAGGACTTAAGGAATTTTGGAATCTAAACATGCTCCAAAGATGCTTAAAGCATTTTGCTATGATTGACCTACTGCTTATAGATTATATTTAGTTAAGGTAAGGTGAGTGAAATGGTTCCTCATTAAAGAAAACCAATGTTCCACTCCAACCAAGGAAAGAGATATATCACATCTTGGCCAAATGCCAATCCTCTTGGCTTGAAAGAGAAAAGGTCATTTTGAAAACACTATTTTCTCATTGATTTATTGTAGTAATAAGACACAAAGATGCACCTGCTATACACCACACAATTAGACGACTAGATGGTCCATCCCCCATCAAAGATCCATGAATCTAGAGCATCACTGTTTGATCAAGGTGTGGCCCTTACTAATAGGGCTTGATGGGGTCAGTTTTGATCATGTCCAAGTTCCATAGAGATTTGTAGTCCCTCAGAATGGAACTCCCTTATGAAGTGGAAGACAAGACAAATGAATTCCATTACTTCATAGGTACCATTCACATTACGTGAAGGCTCGCTTAGAACATGTACCAAGCCAAGAAGGAGTGCTCCACTCTGAAAGAGAAGGAACGGAAAGAGCAGGTGTCATCTCTCATTGCATTCATAGATTGGTGCATCTGAATGACCGAAAAAGAGAGCTGAACTATGTCTCTTTGTTTCAAGATCTAAAAGGTTGCTCGACTAGGATCAAAGATGCATAAATTGGTAAGGGCTAGTGGCACTGTGCCCATTAGGAAGACCCTCATTTTAAAAAATCTCAACACAAGGAATGCAAGGAAGAAGGTGACATGAAAAGGACATTTCCCTCTTGAAATGGTATCCTTATACAGACTTGAAAGCTTCAATGTACAAAGACCTAAGTTGAGACCATAACATAAAACACATCACCATAAGTCTCACTAGGGGTCATCCCCATGGTAGGAAAGACATCCCAGTTCCATACCTCCAATTACCTAACTAGGCTCCACTCTTAAGCCCTTACCATATGGTGAAACTGTCATGTTACCTTAACACCCCATACAAATACCACAATATCAAACCTAAACTTTCCCCTAAGAAAATTTGTAGTGAGTGGACGAAAAACAAACTATTAGAAGTGGCTTACCTATCCTTTACTAAGCCACTTGGCATGGGCCCTAGTGCTAATCCAAACTAGACAACAACAATTCCAGGAGCCCCTTATTATTAAGGCATCCAATAAGTCCTATATTAAGAAGGGGCTTTAAGAGTGCTATTAGTAAGTTTGAGCCAAGAATTCATTTTTTGATCGAGACAAAGAAAGGAAACGTTCCATTAGCTGCCTGATCTTGTAAAACTTCATTTCATATAGTGCAGGTACAAAACTGAAGGCCCTATTAGAATGGTATCCTCGAGTGACTTTGAGGGGCTTCAAGTCATTCCTTCTTAACTCATTTCATAACGACGAAGTAAATTCCATGGATTCTTTAGCCCCATGCCTCACTAGTGAACTCGAGGGAGCTACTAGCTTTAGTTCATTGCTCAACCTCAATGGGAGTCGCTTGGAACCGAGAAACAAACAGAGTCAATAGAAAGAAGCTTCAACAAGTGGCCATGGCTTTTGGCTTTATTGATCAAGCCGTCGTATTTTGGAGAGGCGATTCCGGAAGTGGGGGAGCCACTCCTAGACCAACAAAAAACCATGAATGAGAGATAAGCCCAACACTAATAGAGAGGTTAGCTCTAGCCTCTAACCATAGGTCCAGCAACTCTAAATATACCTCTCCTTAGAGGCATGCCCCTGCATCTTAATGGGGCTCACAAAAATTTACTATTAGTGAGAGTGCCCTACTAATGGGGGGCCTTGCTGTGGCTACTACTACTATTATAGCTACTTCATCATATGTCCTTCTTTTCTCTGAGCACTACCTGTCATCTCAGTTTAGTAGTCAATCATTTTAAAAGTCTCCTTCAATTAATGAATAGTGTAGGTAAGGTGAGCTTGTGCTTATCCAAAGCATTGACGAAGGCTCTCTCATTCCACCAGGAGCCCCTCCCTTGGTCACAAACACGTCCTCCCCATGGAGTAAGGGAGGTGTGAGAATCTAAGATTTGGTTTGTCCTCATTCTCATTATAGTCCTTTTAGAATCATTAATTTTGTAGGAATACATCATGTCTTTTCACCTTAGTAGTTCTATGCATAGTTAATATTATAGCTCCAATCATGGATACTAATAAAATAGGACTAGGAACCAAAAACCAGATGGAATAGTAGGTATAAAATAAAGTGTCCAATGTTTTCAAATTAGTCCAACTTTGTACCTTTCCAGCATGAGCCATATATCTTAGAGAGATCATATTTCTTTGGGTTGGTAGTAACGGAATAGTTTCATTATCTAAGATGAAGAACATTTCCCACCAAAGGATCAATCCAATAATACCACTCATAGGTAAATAGTAATACTTCTTCTTGAGTCTCTTCTATTTCAATATTGAACATCATAACCATGAATGGGAATGAAGTGCCAATAGTTCCTATAAGAACTGCTTGGGAGAACATAGCTAAGAAGTCAAGGCTTAACAAAAGAAGTAAATTTGCATTGTCGCAAAAGATTGAGTTGGGAAACAAAATCATGTGGTTCAAGGTCTATCAATTCATAACCATTACATCCAGTCATAAGATGTCCACAAGATCCAAAGCATACAAAAGTTACCAACGTGTATACATACATCCTATCACAAATTTCAAAAAGTAATACTTTGACAAGCCATGTACATAATGGAATCATTGCCGTGATGCTACTAAAAGTCACCACCACCCCTGCACTCCCTTTCATCTTTCTCTTTTTATATCTAAGGCATTGCAAAAATAGCATAATTCCTCAGCATGCTATGCTTGGAAAGTTCAGAGACATTTAATATTAACTTAAAATGATTGCATGTGATATGTGAGCTAAGTAATAAAATCTTAAGGATGTAATAAACAGCTTTCACATGTAGACATTGCTAACCCAACTTCTAGTATAAGAATAAATAACAATGAGATAAATCATGGAAAGCACATGAAACTAATCAATATGATATGAAATAATACAAGGCTCATGAATATAAAAACACATACTATATAGAAACTCAAGAACATCTCAAATGAATATGCATGTTATTAATGAGGGGCACCCTAACAAGTGTACTATACCCTCACATGTCCATCATGAGTACTCATACAATTTCTCCAAGCATTGTCACGCTGTGGGTAGATGGGGATATGTCTATCTTAGTGCATTCATAGCATTGCATGAAAACACAGAACAACTATACGGACTACCATGCTATAGTACTAACCAATTCATAGGTCTATCAAATGCTGCTCGCCATTAACACCAGAATGGGAGAGTAAATGTCCATCATGCATGAGGGGAAATCGAACTCATAGTGTGGACTACCCATGAAACCACTCCCTATGAAGTTTTCCTTCTATGGGGTGGTTGTCTGTCATCTCACAAAATCAAAGGGTGGGTGACCAACCCTAAATCCCTCCTAGTAAAACATCCACCAGTTAGAAACACACGTCTAAAATCTATAAAATCATAAAAATTGCTCAATATCTCAAAATTAATAAATGAAAACAAAATATCTGATGTATGAAAAATCCATGGCACCTATGGCTCGCCATCCCTAAGTACTACCCCTTTCTTGGGGTTAGTCTCTCAAGTACTAGACATTAAGCCTCCTCAATAGGTCCATGGATAAACAAAAGCCATACAATAGAACATTTGAATGTCTCAATATACAATAATAATATTATCACAAACCAAATTTTTCTATGAAAAATGAAATTATATTCAAAATTATATACTTCACTATCACTTATGAAATATAAGTAGTTATACAACAAAAGTTCATGTGTTTGCGGAAACATGGAAATAAAATTGTTTATGCATGTATATAATGTGTACATGTTAGATAATAGTCACGATGAGGCATAGTGTAACAATAAAGATACATGATATTCATTTGTAAATATGGAGCTAGTACGATGATAATCCATGATTTTAATTTTAAAAAAATAGTAATATTAAATGTCATCACTTACCTCAACCAAGGGAAAAATCCTCTAAAACTTGCAACCTCTCTGGCCTGTATAGTTTGGCATACCTATCAGATCACATGTACCATATATCATCACTTACTACTCTATGTTTATCATTTCTGACCTATATAACCTCAGCTCATCATCAATATAAGTGATCTGGTGTTCATTCATAACTAAATATGAATCTGATCTCTTTAATCTTTTTTATGATCTCTAGATCTGGATCATCAATCCCATAGGTGGACCAACCAAGAGAGAATTCCGACTTTCCAGATCCATTTCATCCACCCAACCAAAGGTTCCACATTTTTTACCTAATGAGGAACCCACCTTCCTAAGAAGGTGACTTGTTCCCCTTTGCTTAGTTGGCACATTAGGTGGATTCCTAATTAGGAAACCCCTAGATTTATTTCAAATTAAAACCCTTCAAAACCCTAGATCTTTCCCCATCTTTCCAAATCCTTTTTTATTTCCTTTTTCTCTCTTTCCAATAGCCAACCACCTATTTAGGAGGGGACGAGCTCCATGCTACCTTCTTAAGAAGGTGACACGTCGCCCATTTCTAATTATATGGCAACTAACCATGATGTCATCCTTAGCTCATTTCCACACCACATCTCTCCACCTAACTTTCTTACCTTCATGTCCTAGATCTAAATGCATCTTTCCTTCCTAGAATAAGATCACATCCAATTGGAAACCCAAAAATATATTTATACCCCATGGAATTATACATTTTTTTTCTACATAAGGGGTTTGGTTTCCAACCCCTTAAAAAGTAGAGTTTCATTTAAGGGAGATCTTGGACTCTTTTACTACTATTATTTGGGGGTATTCCACACAATTTTTCAAGCTTCCATTCCTTGTTTCTTGCACTTCAATTCCAGGTTAGTTGCTTCCTTTAATTTCTTGCTTTGCTTCTTTCTCTTCTTGATTTACTTTCACCATATAGAACTAGCTTGTCTTTCCTTAAATCTTACTTTCACTCCTCTTATTTTTCTTGCTTAATTTTTCAAGATCCAAACTAACTTTTCTATCCTAGTGACAGCCAAAGGAAACATTAGCTTCAATCCCTTTTGTTTCCCTCCCATAGTTCTCTTGTTCCTTGCTTTGATCACCTTGTTTTTCCCTTGTTTCTCTACCTTGTTCCATGCTTCTTTCCCCATCTTTTGCTTTGATTTTCTCTCTTGAATTCATATGCATGATATCTGATTTTAGATTGTGATTATTGGATTGGGTTTAATTCTTACTTTGTATCAAGTTCTAGGCCTTAGAAAAGTGCACAATTTCCACCCTTGTTATATGTGTACAAATGCACCATTGTTGGACATAATTTCAAGTCAATGGAAGAATTTGTTTCAAAAAAATGGTTCCTGTTTAATTCTAGTAGGGAAGTACTTTTAATTTTGAGTGTTATATTTTATGAAAAGTACTTGTTAAGTTTATTTCAATGCCTTATTTGAATTGAGTTCCATATAGATGACATTGCTGGAATTTTCATTTTATATTTCATGTGCAATGTCCAGTAGTTCGTACAACTTCTTTGCTTAAAACATTAGTAACCCAATTAGATTTTTAGTTATTTTAATGAGTGCTTTGATTATTTTGCATGTTAGTAAGCTTTTAATTTATAATTCTGGCTATCTCTCACTCATGAACCATGTGCACAGCTCCATGAGTCATGTACATGGTAATTGGGTGAATTTCCTTCAAGTGGATTGTCATTCTTTTGTTTCATGTTAGTTTAGTATTACTTGTTTAGTTATTTGCATCTTTGTTTAGTTTTAGAAAGTTTCCTTTTTGATTTTTAGAAAGTTCCATTTTTAGAAGTTTAGGTTTAGGAAAGTGTTAAATTAGAAAAGTTTCCTTAAGTTGCTTAGTTTAATTCAATCTAGTTTTGCATTAGCTTCCTTTAACTGAATGCATGTTAGTTATGTAAGTTTCTAATTCCATTCCATAGCTTTAATTTAGAAAGTTTCTTTAATTGTAGTTTCTAGTTTCATACATATTTCCTTTCTTTTGCCATTTACTTTTCTACTTTAATTTCAAATCCAACTCAATCTTTCTCTTTGGCTGAGGTTAAGCACTTTAAATAAGATCCATCCAACATACAAATTTGTGAGATTCCTCATGGGATCAACCTCTCTCACATGCTAATATTACCTTGATTCATGCACTTGTGAGTAATTTTAAATCTACACCAACTTCCAAGGTCTAATTTTATTAAATTCGATGTTAGTGGGATGATCAATGGCTAGATCAGTTCAATTATGTATTTTGAGGCTTATTCTATCTTGATTGCATGTATTTTCTAAGTTCCCTATGGTCCATTTGCTCTTATTAGCCAGCTTACTGATGTAACGGTCAAATCCTGTTCTCATTGTTCAGATCTATGTTTCTTGATTACTTTGAGGTCTAATCTTACTCAATCTAAACTTTTGGAACGATCTACCCATTAGATCAATCTCACTATTGTCTTAAATGACAAAATCATCTATGTTTGGGTCTATTATACCTTGATCCTACATATCTTCAATGCTTTCTAAGTTCTAATTTTGTTTTAGTTGTTAATTCATTGATCGCATGGTCAGATCTAACTTTGATCAGTCAGATCCATGTTCTTTACATTATTCAAAAATTTAGATCATAATTTTAGTTTATTTGGATGATCCAACTATTAGATTGTTTATTTACTTTATTAGATCATCTAATTGATCAATTCCTAAGGTCTGATCACTTTTGATATAATAAATCAAAGCCATTCTACAATAATTTTTTTATGATCAATTTAAGATGTGCTCTGATCTTAAATTTAATTACATAATTAGGTCTTTTTCATTGAGACAAATCCAACAAATGTCTCAAATAAAAACATTTTTAGTTTTAGATTGATTTGACCCAAAATATTCCCCTTCTTCATGGCCATCAAGCTCCAACTATAATGGATGGGCTTGGCATCACCTTAGCAAATTCACACACCTTAGCAATTATTATCTTGAGATAAATTATTAAGAGTATAATGGATGGGCTTGGCATCACAAACATCCTTGGTGTCAGGATTACCAATATCAAGAAGAACCACAATGGTCCCACCCTGATCAACACTACCATGATTATCAAGAATATCCACAGGTTCAATTTGCTCTACCCTTTTTCAACACCCCAATGCCACAGCAATACCAACCCTATGATTTGTTTCCTCTACAGCATGTAGAACAACTACTAGAAGAGAATATGCAGCAATTTTGTGAGAAATTGGAAGAAACCATCACTGAGGAAATGAGACAAGAATGGGAGGAATGGGAAGAGAAAAGGAAACCAATAAGAGAATCTACTCAAAGAAACATTACTGCATTTATAAAAAGGACTAAAGAATTTAAATAAATTAGGAATAATGAAGAGCCATATATTATTGATAATAGGATGGAAATCCCTTGTGATCATTCTAAGCCACCAAGTCCACTACCATTTATAAAAAACTCTTACTCAAATCTATTTGAGGCATGTTCTAATCCTTGTCACGATTGTGATGAAAGGACTTCCATTGCTAGAGAGAATGAAATTGTAGAAACATCCAATCCAAATCCTCTAAAATCTTGTCTTGCTTATTTTTATTAATTTGATGAAGACACATGCATTGAGGAGGTGAATGAATTGTTGGGTACAATGCCTTTAGTGTCCACTTCTCATTGGCAAGCTAGAGTAGATGCCCCTATGTGCCTAAAAAATACTAATTGAGACTTGCAATGTCGATGACATACCTGATTGGGACCTACAAACTTTATTTGAACAAACATCAAATAACAATATAAGCCCAATTGAAGCCTTACCCGTGCCATCTAAATAGGAAGAAAAAGAGTCAATTGACGTACTAACCCCATATCAACCTACTCTAGGGTACACATTAGAAGATGCACAAGGTTTAAGCAAAACCATGTCCCCACCTCTAGTAATACAAGAACCACCTTTCAGGGAAGGCCAACATCAGCTTATATCCCTATTTGAGGATAATGTAAAGGACATGGTGGAAAAAGATAAATTAAATACAATGGTCAATGTTATCCCTCAATTTGATCAAGAAGAGGACCATTAATCTGTATATGATCCATCAAAATGCATGATAGTACATGAAGTTATCGTGTTACCACCACCTCAAAATACAAGTTGGATGAATTATATTGATTACTGTGAAATACTAAAAATGGGGGATCATAAATATGGTCCCACAACATTCAAAATCATGTGGTCTACTATATCACATTGTTACCGCCACCTAAAATTTCAAGGTGGAGAAAAAATATAAAGTCCCACGAGATTATGAAGTGGTATAAGAAATCTTGTCATATCATTCTTAGGATTAGGAAAAAATAGTTTAATTGGCTATGTCTAAGATTAGATGGTTAGATTAGTTATAGGCCATGTCTGGCTGAAGATGTTAAACTTAACAGTTACTGTTAGGCAACCTAGGAATTTTTTAGAAAGTCTCATTGGACTGCATTACCCATTCATCAATTAAGTGTCATACATTTCAAAACATTGAGGACAATGTTTCGTTCAGGTTGAGGCAATGTAGAAATGAGATTTCTAAGTTTTTTTTTAGAAGATATAACTTAGAGATCCTGAAGAAGATCTGTGGAGACTTATAACCCAAGTGAGTGTAAAGACCTTCTTTCTTTTTTTAGGGTTATATATAAATTCAAAATTTTCTTCAGTGAACATCATTTCTTAGTTGGTCTCATTATTCTTCATCTTTTTCAACTATTAATAAATCACAAAAGACTATACTATATATCTATTAAATTTATTATCATTATTAAGTTATACAAATCCTAGGAATTTATAGAGCCCATGCTTGGTAAAACCCAAAGTCTTTAGCCTTCCCTATATTATTTCTTGTTAGTTATCCCCTTGAGCCTTTCAAGTATCAACCTTTTATTTGTTAACCAAACAATATTTACCTATATTAAACCCCTAATATATATCTATTACCCATTTGTTTGGAAAATATGTAGAGAAGATTGAAGAACATCATGAGAAAAATTATGAACAAACCAATTCAAGAGATGAACATTAAAAAGGGTGAAAAAAGGAAGAAAAATTCAAAGAGGCTATATATAAAGTCGAGTAAAAAAAAATAAAGAAAAAAATAGCTAATGAAAAAGAAGAATGTTCACTCTTGTGAGGAAAAATAGAAAATTTGTGAATACACTAATAGAAGACCTTTATATATTTTTCAAATAGCCTTTGTTTACTTTTATATCCATTCTTTTAATAACCCTTACCTAAGCCTATGTTTCATCCTAATAGAAGTCCTGACTTGATCTTAGGAGTAGTATGGCTTGGAAATGGTTATGAATGAATGGGGACTTTGGTAGAGTATAACATTCTTAGTACTTGATATAATCTCATGAGACCATTATCATTCTTTCTAAGTTATCATTCTTCTGTATGAAATATGTGAGACTTTTGGATTTATCAAACAACATTCTACTCATATATTGGTGAGAGATGTACACCATTTTGAGTCACTTCTTTCTAAGTCCCAAGTATATTTGTTGAGAATTAAAGTCAAAGCATACATTTGGATTGTAATTTAGGTTATATTTCACTTGGAGACTTTAATTATATATCAGCTATAGCACACACTCATCTTTTGAGGTTTAATAAAATAATGGGATATCTTTAACGTGAGGGTAGGATTTTGAACCTTTTTTTTAATCTTTATTAGCAAGCTAAATTTAGGAATTAGGATGAGTCGATTAGAAGAAAATTTTCTCAAATGAATAAGAGGCTTTCATAAAATTTTGAGAATTTTGTGGGTACATTTACTACAAACCCTCACAAAGCCTAACTCATCCACTAAGGGTTAATGGGTTTATTGCATGTGTTAAATACAATCATTAGTAACTACAAAAGTGGCACTTTTCACTTATTTTTGTATAATATTTTTCCCATGTTTTGCTCGGGACTAAAAATACTAGTTGGGGGGTGTGATAAGTATCTAATTTTGCATAAAAGCCACCCAATTAGTTATCCATGTGTTACAACCTACAGAGGTAAATTAGGGTTTTTAGACCAAAATTCGTAACACGTGCAATTTTTACCTAATAACCTAAAAGTTTATAGGTTTAGAGGCTAATCCCAGGTAAGAGGGTGATAACTCATGTTTTTTTTAAGATTTAATTAAATTTTATTTTTTTGTAAGAAGAAGATGATGATTCAATGGTCGAGATCGATTGAGATGAAATTGAAGAACAAAATCAAAAGATCGAGTCAAAACTTAAGAATCAATAGTCCAACATGAAACCAAAGGTAAAGATCATCTTGTGGACTAGCAATGGATGTGATTAAAGGAGCTAAAGATGGCCAAAGTGGGCCCATAAAGTGAGTCATGCATTCTCATCACTTTTGCATGGGTTGCATGTAAGCCACCAAGCCATATTCAAGCCATGGACAAGGTGACAAGTTAAGAAGTCAAGCCAAGAAAGCTTCCAAAGTTAGCCATGAAGCCTAGCCATTAGAGCCTTCAAAGTTAGCCATCAAGCTAAGCTAAATGGAAGGCTAGGATTGGAAGAGATTCAAGAAGATTATCCATGAGATATTTTGAAGAAATCATAAGATGGCATGAGGATCAATGGGATAAGAACATTTCATTTTTAGTGTTTTTCTCCACTTTTTCTTCAACTATCACCTCGCCCTTAAGATGCATTACGAATTTCATTGCAAAGTTGCATCTTTCCAAAACTTTGTCACATTCCACCTCTTAGGAAACTTCCCAACTAACCAAAACTCTCCACCTAACACCCTCCATATCTTTCCCATCTCATTCCCACCCACTTTCCTAAACTATAAGAGTTTCAATGATTTTGGAAGGGGGAGGTGCCGCTTCCTAAAAAGTTGGTGTCTCCCACCTACTCCCCTTCCTTAAGACAACCACCTTCTATCCACTTCCTCTTTTGAACATCCTAGCCTTTCCCCTATCTTATCCATTCAAATTGACACACTTAAATCCCACCACACCTTAGGATTAGGACACCCAAGAAAAAATAGGATAAAAATCATAAAAAGTCAACAAAAATCCAAGCAAAAAAAACTTTTCCCACTTAGGAAAGAGACACCGCCTCCACTTGGAAGAGGATGTCCTCTTCCTAGCTCATCCTTCGATTCCTTTTTTCTTTGGATTCCTTTGTTTGGGTATATGCTTGTTCCTCAAGTGTTCAACCTAGGCTTTTTGGGGTTTTTTATTCATCTTTGAAGGTTGGTTAGCTTCCTTGTTCTCTTTACTTGAGTTTACTTCTTTCCAAGCTAGTTTTCCTTGTTTCCCTTTACCTTTCCATGCTGCTAAAACTAAGATTCAAGGCTGGTTTTCCCTTGAAGTGACAGCCAAGGGAAGTCATCTTGAATCTTATTTTGCCCTTTTCCTTTCATTGCATCTATGTTCTCTTTCAGCCCTCTTGATTTCCAGCATTGTTTGGTTAAGCTTCCATTGGTTGTTGCATTATTGTTTCATAAGATTTTCCCTTGATTTCGAGCATGCTTGTTCATGAATGATTATTGGAACAATTGAAGAATGATTGGCTTGTAATTAAGGATTAATTAAGATTAAGTGAACATCATTGTAATAGAATTTAAATTTTAGATTTGGATTACAAGTATGGGGTATTATGTTGATGAATTTTTTACATGATTCAATGAAGTTAGCTAGAATTTTCAATTCATGTTTCTGTTCATTAGCTAATTATCTTTGTTATTGAATGTTTGAATACATTAGAAGTGATTAATTCCATGTTTTACATGTTCTATTCATTGAATGATTCAATTACCATGTTGCTTGAATTTATTTTCATGAATGGTTTATGTTAATTTCCAACACCATACAACTCATGTTCACTTGATTTTTCAAGAGCCCAACTAGATTGTTAGATAGCTTAGTTAATGTTAGAATAAGACTACTTGCTTAGTTTTCCAACAGCAGTTGATTAAATCCACTCTCATCCAATAAATCATGCATACCATTCCATGGTCACATGCATGTTACTTGGGTAGTTTTCCTCTCATTGTTTGTTAGAGATTATTTTCCTTTATTTCTTTTGTTTAGTTGTAGTTAGATTCCACTAGTTTGCATCTTAGTTATTTTGGAAAGTAATTAATTTTGACAAAGTTGCTAAAGTAGTTGATTTGGTTGCTTAGTTTTTTTAGTTTTGCATGATTAGGAAAGTAGTTCGTTAAAACATGTTTACCTTAGATTAGTTGTTAATTCCATAATTAGGAAAGTTAGTTTAAGAAACTTGCTAAATTGTATTTTAGGAAAGCTTTTAGCTAGGAAATTCATCAAATTATAAAGTCTTCAATTTAGGAAAGTTTATTTTTAAAAAGTGCATGTTTTAGAAAAGTTTTCAATTTATCATGCTTCTTGTTTTTGCTTAGTTTCCAATTTCATATGTTAATTTTCAATTCTGGTTTAGGTTAAAAATATTTCTTGAATTTTGACTAGGTTAAATAGTTTAAACTAGGGACTACCAGCATCACATTAGTTCAACTCCTCGAGGGATCAATCTCACAAGCGTGCTATATTGCAAATAATTCATGCACTTGCAGGTTTTATTTAAAACAACAACAGACCCTACTTCAAGGTATCCATGATTGGAGCAACCTCCACAAGGTTGTTTTCCTCCTCAATAGACTTGTCTAGATCAAATTCTCCATTAAAGTACATGAGACAAGCCTCTAGTGAGTCAGAGATGGATGATGGTGCATGAATGTTGTTAATGATACTCTTGATCAAATTGACATCTCAAAAATCATCGAGGCCTAAATATTGTTGATCATCTTGAATACATTTAGCTTAACTTTCATGTTGCTGAATGACAATTTCATTACACCATTCCTATAAGTAATTATGGCATTGGACATTACCAAGAATGGACGTCCAATGATGATTGAATCTGACTACCAGGATTAGATATAGATTGGGTGTCCCATAAAATGAAATCAACTGGCTAATAAAACTGGCCCTCTTGTATCAATGCATCTTCAACCAAGCCAAAGGGTATCTTGGCATATCTATCTAGTAATTGTAGCATGGCAGTGGTTGGTTTTAACTCACCAAGTCTTAATTTCACATAGATAAAGATGGCAACAAGTTAACACTTGCCCCTAGGTCAAGTAATGCCCTATGACATGATCTCCAATAACGTAGGAAATGGTAGGACACCCTGGGTTTCTAACTTTGGTGGGGTCTTGTGTTGAATCAAAGACTTGCTCGGTGAGGAAAGCATTCTTTTGTACATTTAGCTTTCTTTTTCTTATGCAAATCTCTTTTAAGAACTTGGCATAGGTTGGGATGTCTTTAATTGCATTGAGCAATAGAATATTGATTTGGACATGTTTAAGTACATCCATTAACTCATTGAAGTTTGTTCCCTTTCTAGTCTTGTTCATTAACTGAGGAAAAGGAGCTTTAGGCACATAGGGTTCCTTCACTATAGGTTTTACAGGATTTTTCTGTCTTTTTGCTTTCTCCTGTGTTTTGGTTGCCTCTTTCTCCTCTGCAGTTTCCTTAGCCTGCCCTACTTTGTTATCAAACTAACGACCACTCCTAAGGGTGGCTATAGACTTGGCATGCTCATGAGGTTAAGGTTTTGAGAACTTGACCCTATCTCAAATTGGCCCTTCGGGTTAAGGATGAATTGATTAGGGAACTAACCCTTTCCTCTATTTTGTAGTTCAACTGACGATTGGCTTACTTGCATATCTAACTTGGCTATGGCTTGACAGTTGACATGGGCTACATGTCTACTATCATTTTGCAACTAGTGGAAGGCCCTTTTAGTGTCATCATTTTCTTTTAAAAAAATTTCAAGAATGGTATGAATGTTTTCCTCGAAAGATGGTTTCTTTTATTGTTGAGTTATTGGAAGCTAGGTGGCTATTGGGGAAGTGTATCCTTATGAGGAAAGTTTTGGGTAGGGGTTCATAGATGGACCATCTTTCAATGTACCCTTAGTAATTATTCTTTGACCAGGAAAAGTTGGGATGCCTAGCCCATCCAGGATTGTAGGTCTCAAAATATGGGTTGTTGCTAGGTTGACAATTTAAGGCATTTGTTTGGTCAACAAGATAATCATTCAGCACTCTATTTGATGGACAAGACATGGTGATGTGGGCTGGGCTAGAACATATAGCAATAAACCTCTTGTGGAGGTTTAAGAGATGTGGTAGCCATAAAGGATTGAAACATAGTTTCAACCTTGTCCACTTTACTATCGTACTTGCCCATTCTCATTAGCACAAAGTCGAGTTTATGGGATAGATCAGTATGCACTCCTATCTCATAGAGATTGCCTCTCTTGGTGGGTTGGTTGTTTCCTTTTCTTCTATTTGAATAATTCCATTCTTGAGAATTATCTGATAGACTCTAAAAGAACTCTTAAGCCTCACTCTGATCCTTAAGCATGAGGGCCCCTCCACTTGTTGCGTCTACCATTTGTCTATTTTAGGCATCAATGTCTCATAGAAGTATTGAACTTACTACCATTTTTTGAATTCATAATGTGGGCATTTCTACAGCAATTCATTCCATCGTTCCCTATATTCATAGTAATGAACATCATCCTTTTGTTGGAAATTGATAATTTCATGACAAAGGGCATTTGTTTTGTGAACATGGAAGAACTTATTCAGAAATTTTCTAGACAATTGGTCCCATGTGTTGATGGAACCTACCTCCAAGGTATGAAGTCATGATTTGGTTTTATCCTTGAGTGAGAACAGGAATAGTCTAAGCCTAATAGAATCATCCATAAAAATTTGGAACCTAAATGTGGTGCAAATATCAAGGAACTCTTTGATATGTATGTATGAGTCTTTTCGGTCTCGACCATAAAAAGTGAAGAGTAATTGTATGACTCACTACTTTAACTCAAAGTGGTTTGCATTTGTAGGAGGTAAAGCTCTGCAGGATGGGATGTTGGGTTGTAGTGGCGCATAGAAATCTCTAATGACCTTGTGCTCTACTTTTGCTAGTGGTTCATCCATGGGGATAAGAACTTGGTTTCTTTCCCCTTGTCTTAGTTGCGTTGAATCTCTAAGTTGAAAGGTGTTAACTCTAGGTTCTAAGATCGACTCCCTTGCATAAACTATCCTACACAAAATGCCATAATCTAAATGTGGACTCTAACTCTATGTGATGTGCAATCAAGTCTTCGTATCCACTAATCAAGTAGTGTTTTAATTACCTTTGTTTAGTATATAAGCGGCAGCTTCTTAGACCTAAATCTAGATAGCTCCTTTTATCCAGGATTGACTGCTACTTACCAGTTAGGTTCTACTCGAAAGTGGTTAATACAATCCTCTTGTTAGGAGGCATTTAGACCTCAACTAATGTCAATGAAAGGTATAAAGAAGAAGGCTCTTTGTTGACACATAAAGTGAGAGTGAAGTGAGTGATTTTGAAGTGAAGAAGATGAAAAGACTACCAACATATGTTTTATAGTAATTGAGGAAGATGTTCATTGAAGTACTCAACAAATTAAGGTAAATGATGTAACCTTGGATAAATTTTCTAATTTTGCTTTTTGAGTATGAAAAACTTGTTATAGAGTATAGAATGCTCAAGAGAACTATTGATGTTTAACCGCAAGTGCACTGGTTATTGTAGTGTAGCTTATGCAAGTACGGGTCGATCCCACAAGGACTTGATTTAAAAAGTAGAAATTTTCATACAATTTAATTATCTAAAATTAAAAATAAATCATTTAAAAATACTGAAATGATTGAAATGATAATCAAAGATCATATCCACCAAAATTACAGAATTTCCAATTCCTAAAGAAAACAAACAAAATCAAATAACAAGAAAAACTACTTCCCTAGATCAATCACTATCAAAATCTTCAAATCTAATGTCCTGAAATATGATCAGCCTTTATATATGTCTTCATCATATCCTTGATTAGAGATCCACCTGTCAGATTTGTCAAATTCATCAAAATGGTCAAGATGTGGGCTAATTTATGATTTTTAGATTTGAACAGTTCAGATCAATTTCTAAATTTTAGATAGAAGATCAGAAATGTTGATTATGTCTAGGGATGTCCTAAGCATGACTCTGTAAAATCAATTTGAAATTTTTCAAGAAACGAAGGAGAAATTGAAGATTTTGTTTTGATTAAGGCTAACCTGTTGATTGGGTTAGGCCTCAATTGATCTGGTAGAGATTAGGCAGTTCTTGGATAACAGAATATGGATAAAACAGAATGAGAATAAAATAGGACATAGACGTAAATAAAATGGGGACACAGATGGAAATAGCGAAAAAGGACAGAATTGCAATTTCTTTTAAAGAGTGAGGGCAAAACCAAAATTTAGTGAAAAACCTGGTTTTAAGAGAGAAAAAAACCCAGGAAACCCGACAAAGGAAGATGGGGAAGAAGGAGGAGAAGGGAGAAGAAAGAAAGGAGAAGAGAGGAGGAAGGTAAAAGG
This sequence comes from Warburgia ugandensis, assembly GCA_035236585.1. Classification (NCBI taxonomy): domain Eukaryota; kingdom Viridiplantae; phylum Streptophyta; class Magnoliopsida; order Canellales; family Canellaceae; genus Warburgia; species Warburgia ugandensis. The sequence goes on along the minus strand of CP141139.1, from coordinate 52,953,749 downwards.
AGGAGTGGAAACCCGACTTGGGTTTCCATTCCTGGACTGTTCGACGACTATACTGATGGAAAAAAAAAAAAAAGCCGGAGATGCAGGGTGCGATTTGGCTGAAGATGCAGGGTGTGATCTAGCCGGTGATTGGATTTTTGGCCGGTGCTTGAGATAGAGGAGAGGAGAGAATAAAGAGATAAACGTGAGAGAAGAAGAGATGTGGGCGTGTGACGTTGGAAGAAGGAGAAGAGATGGTTAGATGGGAGAAGGAGAGGATAGAGAAAGAGAGAGTATAAGAACGCGAGAGAAGGAGAGGGGGAGAGGAAGAGGAGAAGGGAAGAGAAGAGGAATCAGATTGAGAGAGCGTGAGAGAGAGAAAGATGTAGAGGGAGTAGTGGGGTGGGAGAACAAGAAGAAGGGAAGAGAAGAGAAGAGGGAGAGAGAAAAGAAAAGGAGAAGAGAAAGATGGAGAAGAAAAGGAAGGTGGTGAGACGAAGATGAGAGGCACTGAGAAAAAGAAGGTAATGGGAAGGGAAGGAGAATGTGAGAAAGGGGGGGCTTTTGTGCGTGAGAGAGAAAGTGGAGGAAAGGAAGGTAATCGGATGTGAGGGAGTGGGAAAGGAAAGAATGAATAAGGAAGGAAAAATAGAAAAATAAGGAGGAAAAGGGAAGAGGAAGGGAAAGAGGAAGAAAAGGAAGGGGAAGTGAGGAAGGGGTTGCCCTTTACTCATTCCTTGCTAATTTGGGCTTCCTTTTGGAAACTCCTTCAAACTTTAAAGTTGCCTTTCCATGTTATTTCCATTTTGTCTATGATTTCTATTCCATCCATCTTCATGGGTGATTTGGTCCATCCAATCCTCTTTAAGATGATCTGCACCGTTAACTTTTGCTCTTAATCATCTGTGCATCCTTTGGTTGATCTGCAAAAGAAAAGACTAAATTAAAATCATCTGAATCGTACATTAGTCATCTAATGAGCTCTAATGATCATTTGACTATTGATTTTGACAAATTAAGGTTTGGATGGTCAATTGGAGTTAAATTCAAAATCAAGCTAAATTTTATAAATTTGAACAGTTAGATGAACTAATTGAATGCTAAATTAGGGGTATTTTGACTAAAATTGAACACTTAACAAGAACTCTTTTTAAATTAACTAGAGAATTATATGATGCTCTTTTTAAAAGAGATTCCTTGAAAATTGATATTGATCTTTTGAAAAAGAAAAAGTTGTGTTAGAAAATGAGAAATTACTATTGGTTTATAAAAAGAGAACTTGAAAAAGAAGAATGAAGTTTTAAATACATCTTCAACAAATGTTCTATTTTGAAAACTGATTTGGAAATCATGTTATTGTTCTTAGAAAGGAACTTTCAAGAAAACATTCTAATTACTATTCCTCTTATCATATAAAATGAAAACTAAGAGTTAAGGAAATTTAGGTATTTAAAGGTAGTATCATTATTGCAACTAACACCAAGGACCCCAAACATTAGGTTTGGTTACCTAAAATCAAGACCTAACTTGTGAATGCAAGCATGTCTTACATCTTGAGCTTCAAAGAATATTTAGTATCTTGATAATGGATGTTTGGTATATTTGGAATCTTTCAAGAGTGAAGATTCTTGGCTATAGTATAGAAGATCAGGCCATACCAACATGGACTACTTCCATAAATTGTCAAAGAAGGATTTAGTAGTTGGCCTACCCAAACTTCCCTTTGAAAAAGAAAATCTTTGTGATGCTTTTCACTAGGGCAAGTGAATAAAGACTTCTTCCAAAGTAAAAAAAGTAGTGCCAATTGAAAGACCTTTACAAATGCATCATTTAGATTTGTTTGGTCCCTCAAAATATTCTAGCCTTGGAGGAAAAAATATGCTTTATTAATTGTGGATGACTATTCAAGATTCACTTGGGTGAGATTTTTAGTTCAAAAACATGAAACTTTCAAATTGCATTCTAAACTCTACAAAAGACTTCAAAATGAAAAAGGTTGCTCCATATCTTCAGGTAGAAGTGAAAATCAAGGACAATTCAAAATTTGTGATTTTAAAAAATGTTATAAAAAGCATAGCATAACCATAACTTTTTATCTCCCAGGGCTTCTAAAAAAGATGGTGTTGTTGAAAGTTACAGATAAATCACTTAAGGAGCTTTGGGCTATAGTTTGTAAATGGTTTTCCAAAATACTTTTGGGTAGAAGGTTAAATACAACTTGTTATATTTTGAATAGATGCACAACTAGGTCCATTTTGAAAAACACAATATAAGAGATTAGGTCCATTATTTCATTTTGAATAATGGAAAAGATCACCTAAGTAAGTTTGATACAAAACCTAATGAAAGAATGTTTCTTGGTTATTCTTTGCATAAAGTATATGGGGTTTTTAATATGAGAATTTGTAGCTACAGAGTCCATTCATGTTATATTTGATGAATTTGTTTCCTCTTTAAGAAAGTAACCTAACTTGATAGATGATGATGAGGATGATCTAGCTCAATAAATGAGGAAGCTCAACACCAATGGAGAAGATGCTCCAAAGAATGATGGTACTTGTCAACAACAATAAAAAATCAATCCAAACCATTACCAAAAATACTAGAAGTATATGGACTTCTAATAAGTCAATTTATTGGTGATCCATCTCCTGGGGTGAGAACAAGATCAAATCTTAAGAGTGTCTGTTAATTTGCTGCATTTATATTACAAATTGGACCCAAAACCACACTTAATGCACTCCTAGACATGGATTAAGTTATGGCAATGTCAAATGAACTAAAATAATTTGAAAGAATGATGTTTGGATATTCGCTCTAGGGCCCATGACAAATCACGTTATAGAGACTAAATGGATTCACTCCTAGACATGGATTAAGTTGAGCCAAATAAAGACCACCAGGCCAAATATGTCAAAGAACCCAAGACCACACTTGACACTCCTAGACATGGATTAAGTTGAGCCAAATAAAGATTAGAAAGAAAGATAGAAGTATGATTGGCTCTTTTTTGTATCTCACTGCAAGTAGACTTGATATTCAATGTAATGTGTGCTTGTGCTAGATTCCTATATGATTCTAAGGAATCACTTTATTGATGTTAAAAGGATCTTTAGATATCTTGTCAACACACCACATCTTGGACTATGGTATGATAGAAATGAGTTAGTGTTCTTGAATTTCAATCATGTTTTTTTTAAAAGGGATAGTAAAAAAGCTAGTCATAGACATATAAAAATGAAATTTTGAAATGTATCATGCTTCAAAGTTACAACTAGAACATGGAAGAGAGTTAAATTTTTAGAAGATCAAGGCACACTTCGGTTTCATGAGTTCAACTATGGAGCCACAATCCTCAAGGTCAAATAATGATATCTAGCATAAGCATATGAGAAGGGAAATTCAAATCATTTCAATGCTATAAGTTGTAGGTGAAACATTGTAATGTCATTTATCAATATTTTCAAATCTAAAGGACTGATTATGACACTAAGATCTGATAAATTATCAATGAAGAACTTGAGATCTAAATAAAAAGTAAATTCGAGAATACTTCATGAGAAGTTATGAATAGGAGAATACCTCACGTTAATTTCTTAAAGTGAGGGGATACCTACCACATATAATGTTACTAGTAAAAGAGAATCTAAAGTGGAACATTAAATAAGCAATTGCGCTTTCATCAATAATGATTGCATGGCTTTTAAATTTAATTTGAAAACTTTACATTTGGACAAGGTTGTAAAGGTGTACACAAAGGAAGAAATTTAAAAAAACATATTGATTATTGGACTAAAGATGCTCAAAAGCTTAAACGAGATGGACTTAGGTTCAAAATGTGAATTATCAAAGATAGCCTTTAAGAGCAATGTTTTGGCAGCAAGAAAATACATAGAAAAGAAGTCTATAGATGATACAATTGATGAGTATAAGACAAGAATGTTGAATAATAGGTTTAAACAAGAAGAATTTTGATTATTTGTTGTTAACAAAGGGACACTGATTGTCACTTTGTCAAGATCGTCATACAAACATCTCTTTCTAATAGAGAGAAGATTTTGATGCTCCTTTCATAGAAATTCTTCAATAAAATATTTAATTATTGTTTAGAAAACAACTATAGAAAAAATTTTCAACAAAATGTACATGGTTTAAACTAAGGGTCATGGCTTGTCAAGATGTGAGAATACTTCTATGGACTAAGATGATTGTAAGAGTTGAGACATGCTAGAAAGATATGGCTTGAGAAGCTGAAAAAGGTAGTAGTATCCAATGAGATATACTAAGTCATGGAGATAGTGTCTAGCAGATTCCTCAAAGAACATGAGATGGGATCATATGCAGATGGCATGTAAATATATGGGATCTATTAACAAAGTATCTTTGGTACATAGCAGATTAATAGCTAGATCATAATGCATAGGTCATGAGCATCCTCCTTCAAGAATGGTTACTCCTTTTTATAACATTGCTAACCTTGCATGTCCTCCATCAAACACTCACGAATCTTGAGTAAGTTCTAAAAGGTAACTCAAGACTAAGCACATTACACCTTAGAAAGCAACTTACTATGTAAGTCAAATAGGTAACTGCCATTGCTCCTCTGAGTAGCCAACTAATTAGCTCATGCTATAAGACCTTTCATTCTAAGAGTCGTATAATTGCTTTCCAACCTTTGTTGTCTTACTCTACAAACATGTTACAACTTCTCCAAATTTTCTATATTCAAACATCATTTGAACCTTCTAAACTTTGAAGACAAATTTAAATTTTGGAATTTTGTAATCAACACATGTATTTTCTCATTCTTCAAGGTCCTTGTCTAAAAGCGAATCTTAGGTTGATATCTCCTTGACCATCCACGACAAAAGTAATCCTTATCCTCATGAACCTTATAAAAAAACCCCCACTATTCTATAACTATTGAACAGTTATTTGCTTACAATCATATCGTGCCTTATGCACCAGTCTCAATCCACCAATCTCTATCATCAAAGAATGTGTTCACAGATAATGTATTTAAATGCTTAACATCTAGTGTCTCCCATATTAATTTTCTTTCTTCAGTCAAACAATCCAACCTAACCTTTTGTCTTATCACAAAGTAGTATTCTAATCTCAAAGGAGAGAAAAGAGATTGTCAAATTTTAAGATCCTTAAAAGGAATTGAATCTTCTACCTATGTTGAAGAATTTATCCTTTCACTGGTTGAAGGAATAGTTTCTACATAAGTTTGACTAGTTTAAAAGGAAAGCAATTCTCAACCAAGCTCATATTGATACCTTCAACATCTCTAAACTAAAATTAATTCCATCATCATTGCAATGTTCTTTAAAATTGGTCTTGGGACCATTTTGTTTCTATTAATATAAGTAATCTTGTTCTTCTTTTTTTGCAATAAAGATTCTAGAAATTAGTTCTTCAAAATATTGCAATCAGGATCTCTTAGTCTAGTTCTAACCCTTTAACTCATTATCATGTCTTCATTCCCTAAGGAACATCTAACCTTGAAAATTCTTGCCAAAGTTCTATCCTCTTTATGTGTCTAAAACTCATTAATGACCCATCTTATGATTCAAGTTTGTATGACAAACAAATTTCTTCTGAAGCTTTTTATTCTATGTAGATCTTCCACTAATGTGTCACATTAACTCCTTTTCTCAAGTGGTAATTTAATAGTAGAACTTGTTAAACAACACATCGTGTTCTATCATCTTCTTCATATTACTAGTGAGTCTTTGTTAATTGTAATTCATTGATTTTCTATGATGATTTAGAAGGAATCAATTTACTAGTAACACATATGTCTCTTTCATAGCACCCATGTGTCACATATAAATTTGTTTCTTTAGAAATAATGCCATCAAATTTCTATAAAAAAATTTGGTCTTAGTTTTAACTCAATTCTCCATTTTGATCATAACAAAATATTGTATATTATTGATTCTAAATTGTTTCATTTAAAAATGGATTTGACTTGACTATTAAGACTTAATTGTGTTTTTCGAAAGTGCAGAGGCTATTATGGTATAACATATGCAAGTACGAGTCGATCTCATAGGGACTTGCTTTAAGAAATTAGAGTTTTAATAAAATTTAATTATTCAAAAATTTAAATTAAATGAAATAAATTTAAAAAAATTCCAATAAAACTTTAAATATGTTTAATTAATAAAAATTATAGAAGTTCAACTCAAAAAGAAAGAAATTTAACAAAATAAACAAGAAAAATCTGCTTCCCTAGCTTGATTATCATCAAATTCTTTAGATCTGGTCTCATAAACTTTGATTAGCCTTCATCAGTCTCTTCTTGGTTCTTCTAATTGATGATCCATTGGAGGGATTAAGCAGATTCTGATAATTACAAAGATCTCGTCTAGATAAGAAATTTGAGTTTTAATAGCTTATATCTTATTTCTAATTTTTATATTGAAGATCAGGAATGATAAACATGCTAGGAAGTGTCATAAGAATAAGATCTAAAGAGGAATTTAAATTTTGATGCGAAACAGATGAGAAATTGAAGAATTTTAACCATTAAAGCAGAACCATTGATCTGATTAAGGTTGAATAAGACAAATTCAAATTAAATAGTTCCTAGATTAAGTGAGAACAACACAAAACATAGATAATAGAACATGAATAGAATAGAATGCAAATAATAACTGTAACAGGACAAAAAATGTAATTAGAATTTTTATACTAAGGCAAAAATGGAATTTTCCCTAAAAGTTCCTTAAATTTCCCATAAAACTAAAACTTCCCTGAAATAGAGGAAGAAGAAGATGGTCATTGCTATATAAGATAGTGAAGCTAGAGATTTGATGAAGTAAAGGCCGGTGTGTGGTGGACTAGGTTGCAATGAAAAAGATGATGACCTGGCTTGGCTGGTGCTGGTTCGTGGAAGACAGAGATGACTAGTCGATGTGGTGAAGTGTGGCAGACAGGGGAGCCTAGGGTGTCATTTGGCTTCTGGAGCTAGCAGCCGACGTGAAGAAGAGGTTGGCCAGTGCTATACGATGGAATGAAGAGGGTCAGACGACAACTTGATGCCGATGGAGGTGGAGTGACAATCTGAAGTCGGCCAGGGTAGTGGGTTGGGAACATGGTGGACTGGAAGACCAATGGAGATTGCAAATGGTGCTAGAGAGAAGAGGATGATGACCTAATTCCTATCTGGTGTGATGGAACAAAGGGGGGGTCTGAGTGGCTAGTAGTGGGTGGAATGGTGATGAATGACAAAGGAATGTACGGGTACGGTGAAGATCTGGGCAGTGAAAAAAAATAGAGACAAGTGTGGTGAATTGGAGAGATGGAGACAGAGAAGGGGTGAGCGTAGAGTAGAGAGTAGAGAGGGATGTGCTAGATGAGAGAGAACAAAGGGGGAGATAGTATAAGATGATGACTATGGAAAAAAAAAAAGAAAAGAAAAAAAAAAAAACACAGAAACAAAGGAAGACTACGAATAACAGTAACATAATCAAAAGGAAAATAGCCAAGTAGGAAAGGAAAAAAACAAAAAAACAAAAAACAAAAATAGAAGAGAAGAGAAGAGAAGCTCCTGCACCCTGCCTCCTACACCCAAGGTGGGGGGAGATGCCCTCCTACATGAGATGGGGCTATTCTTTCATAACAGTTCTTTAGTTTCCTTCCTTTTTGTTTTCACCCCTACTTTCCTTACGGGAAAGAGATAGGTTCCCACTAAGAAACTTCTATCCCCTTTACAACTCTATCTCTTAGTTAGGAATTTGTATTCATGATCTTCTTTTCTTCAATTTTTAAGAAACTGTTCCATCTTTCCTTGTTATTGATCGGATTCATTCAATACCCTTTAGGATGATCTGTACCATTGAAATTCAATCTGAACCATCCAAGCCTAATTCTTGTTGATCTACAACATGTTAGACTAGATTAGAGTCATCTAACCATACATTAAGCATCTGATTAGTTCACATGATCATCTGACCATTAATTTTGACAATTTACAATTGGATGGTCAATTTGAGATAAATTTCATATTTTATCAAAAATCATCAAATTGATGAGTTAAATGATCTAATTAAACACTAAACTAGGGGTCTTTTGGCCAAAATTAAACACTTAATATACCCCCTAACTAGCATTTTGCTAGTCCCTAGCAAAACATGCGAGAAAAATCTTTCTTTCTTTTTTTTCTTTCAAAAATTGGTACAGAGTACCACTTTTGTAAGTACTCACAATTACATTTAGCACATACAACAATCCCTTGAACTCCTAGGTTACCCCTAGTGGATGAGTTATGACTTGTGAGGGTTTGCAATGAATATACCCACAAAATTCAATAAGGGTGAGTCCCCTATTTTATCTCAGAGAATCCTCATTCATTAGCAATCTACTAGTTTTTCACAACTTAATAAAGAAGATTATCATACACATATTAAAGACTTTATTTGAGTTATTTCTTAGAGTGCATGTGTTTGTATAGTCACATAAATCTTGACTTCTAACTGGATATGCTTAAATTCCATTGAAAATATGTCATGACCTCAAATCCTCACAGGTATGCTATCAGAAATGAAACTCTCAGATAAGGGTTTAAACATATTTCTCTCATTATGTGATCGAATCCAACAAGCTAATGGTTCACATAAATCTTTTGAATGCTCAGGAGACAAAGGAAAGTGATCCTTAAGAGTGGATGTTATCACCAAGAATATTAGGGGTAGTTTACCTTAATTCCTTCTTTTATCTCCTCTTTAAAGCTATGTTCCACCTAAGATCAATAGGTCTTTAATTAGGATGAAACATAGGCTTAGGATAGGTTCAGGAAATGAGGCTATAATGATTTCAAAGGTTCAAAATTGAGTAGAGGTCTTAAATGAATATCCATTAGGACAGCTTTTCTTTTAGGTTGTACTTGAAGTGGATTTCTCTTTCATATTTTTGTCTTTCTCTTTAAAAAAAAAAAATTCTTCACTTTTTTTTTCTTTCATTTTTCTTTTTCTTAGACTTCTTTGGAAGAAAGACAGTTAAATTTCACACTTCTTTGACTTTTTGTCCTATTTTTGAATTTGTTTGACTAACTCTACTCATTTTGACAATGGGTAATGGTTATTTATTTATTTTGGTTTATTTTGGGTTAAGGTAAGAGGGGTTAAGAAAGAAAAGGCTTATTAATAGGCTCAAAAGGGCTAACTAGTGGTGTGATATACTGGGTAGGTTTTACATCTCCAGGCTGAGCAAGGATGGCCTATATTATTTCCTAGGTTTTCTAAAGCCTATCATATTCAATAAATTTTCTGAAAGTAAAGCTATTATTCCTATTTATCCTTGATGTTTAACCAAAATAAAGATAACAGGATCACACTAATTTATATATGCTAAAGAAATTGTGAAATTACTTATAACTCTCTGAAAGAAGATAGGCTCAAAATCTCACTGGGTTATAGGTCTCCAGTGATTTTCCTCTAGGTCTTTAAGTTATACCTCTCTATTAGTCTTGACTATGTGCTATGTATAAATGGTTCTCGAGAATTAACTTTCATAAAAGGCTTCAACACATGAATGATATGCAAAACTAATCATATGCATTCCCATTAAAAATTGAAAACTGTGGAATTACTAAATTCTGAATATCCAATTCTCATCACAGTAAGGGAACTCTACCTGAAAAAACAATTCTTTCATTTTCATTCTTTTTGTTTTTAAAGAATCAAGAAAACTTAAGAAAATTCAAAATCCCTATATGCATCAACACCCCCAACCTAAATGAAACATTGTCTTCAGTGTTGGAAAACATATGATCTATATGATAATGGAAGGATGTAGAAGATAGAGATTTGAAAAACAACTGGGTTGCTAAACATGGCCTAACCTAACTGTCTAAACCTTGAGCTAACTGGGTCAACTTATTTATCCTAATCCTAACTCTAAGATGAAATGGGGAGATTTCTCACACCACTTCAGAATCTCATGGTAATATATATATATATATATATATTGCCTCCACCCTAAAATTTTTGGTGTTAGTAACATTAAAATAATGAATATCGCCATGATTTTTAATTGTGGGGAATTATATTGATGATCCCCCATCTTCAAAATTTCACAGTAGTCAATATAATTCCTCCACCTCAAAAATTGAGGTGATGGTAACACAATGACTTCGTGTATTATCATGTTTTTGTTGGACCATTTGGAGATAAATGGTCCTTTTTGTGGCCAAATTGAGGGATAACAATGACCATTATATTCAAGTTAACTTTTTTCTCCATTTACCTAACATTGTCTTGAAATAGGGGTATAAGCTGACTCTGCCCTTCCTTAAAAGGTTGTTCTTATATTACCAGAGGTGAGGACATGGTTTTACTTACACCCTTATTCTCTTCTAAAGTGTACCCTAAAGTAGGTTGATGTACATCAACTGACTCTCTTTCTTTGTATTTTGTGGGCACAAGTAAGTTGTTAAATGGCCCTACATGATTATCTTGTGATTATTCAAATAAGGTTGGTAAGTCCCAATCAGGTGCATCTTCTACATTGCAATGTTCAATATGAATTTTAGCTCTATGGGGGATCTACTCTAGCTTGTCATTGAGAAGTGTCCATTAAAGGCACAATATCCAATAGCTCATTCACCTCCTCAATGGATGTTTCTTCATCAAATTCATAAAAATTAGTAGGACGCGATTCAAGAGGATATGGGTTGGATGTTTCTACGGCTTCTTTTTCTTCATCAATGGAAGTCTCTTCATCATAATCATAACAAGGAGTAAGACATTGCTCAAGTAGATATGAGTTGGAGTTTTCTAAGGATGGTTGTGGACTTTGTGGCTCGTAAAAAAATTTCATCCGATTATAAGTAATAAATGGCTCTTTAGTATCCCTAATCTATTTTATTATCTCATCTGTTTCAGTTATGTTTTTATCAATATTTTCCCACATTTGTTTCATTTCTACAATCCATTCCTCCCTTCCACGTTCCATTTCCTAATGCATCTTTTCATGGTAGCCATGTTTTGTTCTACTCTCTCAAATAGTTATCACATATCCTCTTTTAATGGTTGTTCTTCATACTATAGAGGAAACAACTCATAGGTTTGGTATTGTTGTGGCATTAAGGTATTGAAAAAGGGCTGAGTAGGTTGAACCCATGATGGTTGACCTTGGTATTTTTTATAATCATAGTAGTGTTGACCAAGGTGGGACCATTGTGGTTCTTTCTAATATTGGTAATCCTGAGACCATGGTTGTTCACGATGCTTAACCCATATTGTCTTAGTAATTTGTCTCAGGACAAAAATTGCTAGGGTATGTGAATGCATTAGGTGCATCCACTGGCTCTTGATAATAACCATTATATGTGGAGCTTGATGGAGGCCATAAAGGAGTGGAATAGGATGCTCATAATAGGTATAATCATTATGGTATTGAAGTTGTGGCGTAGCTTGCCTAAAAGCTATTATCCTAAGCAATTGACTTTCTATAATATATAACCTATCCATTAATGTATCTAATCTATGAAATCTATCCCCTTCTCTATAGGTCATTATCCTCAACTTTGATTACACTGAAACAAATCATTGTATACAACAAATGAATTTTATTTTATTTTTTTGAAGAGGAAAAGCCTAACCTACATGATGCAACCTAACTTCCTAAAATGATGCACAAACAAAGGGCACAATCAAATAATCATTGGGCTAATAAGCAATAATATCTTAACTTTCTTAAATTTGTGTGGGGACAATGCTTTTAGATTAGCCTAATTTAGTACTCCTCTCTTTCAGATTTGACTACTACTTACCAATTGGTTTTGCACAAGGTGGTTAATACAATCCTCATGTAAGAAGATGTTTAGACCTCAACAAATGTTAATAGAAAGCATGGAAAAATCACTTGAATTTTAAGATACTCACTATAACCACAGTGTTCAAGAGCCATTGGAGTGATAATAGATTGTGTCTTAATAAGAGGGGTCCTACGAGCATGTGATGACCCTATTAGTCTCTTCTAATTGATTTTAGATTAATTTGAAAGGTAGGGTTGTGTGCTTGTGGTGATTATCCTAGGTGGGCAAAGGAGTGATGATGAAATCCACCCTTAATCTTGTGGGGTTGGGTGCCCTTACTAATTAATTTTCACTCTCCATGGCAGTGTAATCAACATATATATATAACCTTAAAGAAGAAAACATGCCCTAAGAATGCAATTAAAATAGTAAACTAATGCAAAATCCTAAAAATGCAATAATTATCAAATATGCTTTCTATATGCAATTATTCTACCAAACAATGCAAGATTATCCTAAATACAAACCTTAATCTAGGAAATAAAAGAAGTGAGAGATACTTATAGTAGGGTCTCTGATGAAGATCAAGTGTGGGCCACCTTATCCCACCCTTGCCCTGTATTATACAACCCTTTTAAAATTAAAATTATAAATTATAAATTATAAAGGGTGCTCACTAAAGATTCACTCAAAAGAAAAGAAAAATCCTATTCTAGGAAAGAAAAGGAAAATTCTATTCTAGGAAAGCAAGTAAATTTCTATTTATTTTATGAAGACCCAATTGCCAATTTCCTCCACTTTCCTATTTCCTAAAAAAGAAAGATAGAAATAAGACCAAATTTAGGAAACAAGGTGATTATGCACTAATAAAATTAAAAAATGTACCTAAAAATTCCTAAAATGCTAAAATTATTCAATTTTTAAAAAACATTTATTTTTCTGGATTTTTTATTTTTTAAATTTTCTGAAATTTATTTAATTAAATTTTATGAAAACTTCATTGTGTATCCCTGACAATGGCACCAAAAACTTGTTATGTATTTTTACAAGCGCACGGGCTATTGTAGTATAGCGTATGCAAGTACGAGTCAATCCCACGAGGACTTGCTTTGAGAAATTGGGGTTTTAATAAAATTTAATTAGTCAAAAATGAAAATAAAATAAAATAAATTAACAAAAAGTCTAATCAACCTTCAAATATGTTTAATCAATGAAAATTATAGAATTTCAACTCAAAAAGGTTGAAATTTAACTAAATAAATAAGAAAAATCTACTTTCCTAGATTGATTATCATCAAATTCTTTAGATCTACTCTCATAAACTTTGATCAGCCTTCATCACTCTCTTCATGGTGCTTCTAATTGATGATCCACTAGATAGATTTAGCAAATTCTCAATGATTGCAAAGATCTAGTCTAGATAAGAAATTTGAGTTTTAATGGCTTATATCTAATTTTTGATTCTCAGATTGAAGATCAAGAATGTTAAACATGCTAGGAAGTATCCTAAGAACAAGATCTACATAGGAAATGAAGTTTTGATATAAAAAAAATGAGAAATTGAAGAATTTTAATGATTAAAGCAGAATTGTTGATCTGATTAAGCTTGAATAAGACATATTTAGATTAAGCAATTCTTGGATTAAGTGAGAACAACACAAAATGCAGATAACATAACATGAATAGAACAGGACACAAATAAGAACAATAACAGGACAAAAATGTAATTAGAATTTTTATACTAAGGGCAAAAATGGAATTTTTCTTGAAAGTTCCTTAAATTTCCCATAAAAATGAAATTTGCCTGAAATAGAGGAAGACGATGATTGCCGAAGAAGATAGAGAAGCTGGAGATGGAATGAAGCAAAGGCTGATGCGTGGTGGATTGGGCTGCAATGAAACAAACGATAACCCGACTTGGTTGGTGTTGGTGTGTGGAAGACAGAGATGCCAAGTTGATGCAAGGAAGCATGGCAGACAAGGGAGCCTAGGGCATCATTTGGTTTATGGAGCTGGCAAACAACGGGAGAAGAGGTTTACCAGTGTTATGCGATGGAATGAAGAAGGGCAAACAACTACTTTATGCCAAAGGAGGTGGAGATGACAATATAAAGCTCGACTAGGTAGTGGGTTGGGAACGTGATGGATTGGGAGACCAGTGGAGATTGTAGAAGGTGCTAGAGAGAAGAGGATGACAACCCAGTTCCTATCCAGTGTGATGGAACAGAGGGGGGATCTGAGTGGCTGGTGGTGGGTGGAATGGTGATGAACAACAGAGGAATATACAGGTGCGGTTAAGATTTGAGAGGTGAAAAGAAATAGAGACGGGTGCAATGGATTGAAGAGATGGAGACATAGAAGGGGTGAGCATAGAGTAGAAAATAGAGAGGGATGTGCTGGATGAGAGAGAACAGAGGGGGAGACAGCATGAGATGACGACTATGGAAGAAAAAGAAAAAAAAAGGAAGACTATGAACAACAGTAACAGAATCGAAAGGAAAATAGTCAACTAGGAAAGGAAAATGAAAAAAACAAAAACAAAAACAGAAGAGAAGCCCTTGCACCGGCCTCCTAAAGTCAGGGGGTAGGCAGTGGCTGGTATCCCCTCCTACGTGAGATGGGGCTAGTCTTTTATAACAATCCTTCAGATTCCTCTTTAGTTTCCTTCCCTTTTTATTTTCACCCCTAATTTTCGTACAGTGAAGAGATAGTTTCCCACTAGGAAACTTCTATCCCCTTTACAACTCTATCTCTTAGTTAAGAATTCCTATACATGATCTTCTTTTCTTCAAATTTTTAGGAAACTATCCCATCTTACCTTATGATTGATTTGGTTAATTTAATGTCCTTTAGGATGATCTGTACCATTGAAATTCAATTTGAACCATTCAAGCCTAATTCTGGTTGATCTGCAACATATTAGAGTAGATTAGAGTCATTTAACTATACATTAAGCATCTGATTAGTTCAGATGATCATCTGATTGTTAATTTTGATAATTTACTGTTGGATGGTCAATTTGAGCTAACTTTCATATTTTATCTAAAAAATCATCAAATTGATAAGTTAGATTATCTAATTAAGATATAGACTAAGGGTTTTTTGGTCAAAATTAAACACTTAACACTAACCTAGTCAGCTTGACAACAATAGGATGACTGTACAAAGTCTTCTATGAAAAAGAGTTGAGCTAACTATTCCTATGTAATAGTTTGAAAGCATGAAGATCAAAATTTCAGCCAACTATTTCAGAAAGGAACACAACTAGAATGAAGAACTTAAGATTTCGCACAAGCTTGATTCACAGGCAAGAAAAACAGTCGACTATCTTGAAGTGAGACAACTATTTTTCTAGTTAGTCTAGAGAAAATTCACCTATCTACAGTTGCCAAATATTTTGAAATGAGTTTGTTAAATAACATGACTGAATACTTGCTTGAGAAAATAACCCATTATTTTCAAAATCTAGTTGATTATTGTAAGAACCGAATGGGTTTGAGTTTCAGAGTTGAAAGGAGTAGACTAAGCACGAAGATTATGCATCTATTTATCTTATCAAGTGCAAAAGTACAATTTTTGCTGCATAAGGAATAAAATCAACTAGAATTTTGAAATAGATGAGTATAAGGTAAACAAACTTGCCCACTGTCCATTCAAATTTGAAATTTTGTCTTGTGAATGGATAAGGATTCTCTTTAGCAGGGATTGGTCTACAATAGATCTTTTCAAAGAATGAGACTATATATACTATTTATTAGAAGAGAAAAATAAGAAAGGGAAGAGATTGAAAATTAAGAGTGTGCTAACAGGGTCTACTCAAGCAAACTTCCTCATGTCTTGCATTAGTTATTTCTATTCTTTTATATTAAAAACTCTCACTGTTCACTATATTTTATTTTACCACTTGAGATAGATTCTTCTTCTTAGTCTTTGTTTTTATTAAGGGCTTTGTCTCTCCCTTATCTTGGATATGTTTCAAGTATTTGTAAGAATGTAAAAGAGTTGTAAGTGCTGTAAATCCTTCCCTTGTGAGCCAATATTGTGTCAAATAGTGTGTAAAATCTTGAAAAGATTAGTAGAAGCTCAAGCTAGGGATTACCTTGGGAGAGTGGAAGCAGAGACTGGTCAAACCACTATAAATTTTCTATGTCTAGCTTTTGTTATATAGCAAACTTTTTCAAATCTATTTTCATTGTTTAAGCAACAAACTTTTTCTTTTTCTTTTTCTTTTCTTTTTTTAAATCACCTGTAAGGCCCAAAATATCCCCTCTAGGAACCTGTCACTTAGATGTACCAATCAGGCTGTAAGTGCTCATTATCTAAGTTCCAAGTGTTACTAGAAAAAAGACCATATTTTTAAATTATTATATAATTGAACAATTATACTACTATGAATTCTTTGAAACTTGGCTTAGAATTGCATTTTGTAAAGTAGCTTCCTAAAGATAGGCAAAACTTCTAGCTTAAAGGATTACTAGTATATCTATCTCTGGGATTCAACTAAGTTACACTTACTCTTATTTCTACAATGATCTAAGCTCTCAATGTAGGCTTTCATATGAATGCCTCAAACAAATCCTTCAAAATTAGAAAATTCCAAAAGTAGCTAAATCTCTATTTGGTTTGAAGAATGAACACAAAATCAAATATTTAAAACAGTTAGTAAATTCTTGGAGATGGATTTTCTCTACTTAGGGTAATTGATCTCTCAAAACTATAGAGAAAAGCATCATTAGATCACAAGCTCTAAATCTCAAAGAGAATAGAAACTTGTACCAAAGGTGATGTGGGATTATTAGTTTTTGTCCCTTATATAAAGATGCTACTCTGCACCTCTTATCAAAGGGCAATGTGGGTTAACTTAGAAACAAAACCAACACACATTGCTAGCAAAATATAGTCAATATTGAATTTTTAGGTGCAGGAAAAGTATATAAAAATAAGAAATTTTGAGGGCTTAAACCTCCTAACAACTGCTCTTATGACTAGAAACCGATTCTTTATGCAAGAGAGGTTGTGAAATCATTTATCCTAATGATCATTGGAAGTGGTACTAATATCCACATTTGGAAAGACCTTTGGCATATTAACAGTAGTCTTCATCAACAATTCTCAAATTTTCACTATATCTTTTAGTGAGATGTTGTTGCTAATTATTATATATCTCATGGAGGATGGTATATAGAAGCTTTTCAAAATGTAAACCTTAAAAACATTAGGCCTTTGCTTGTTGATGCCATTTTCTCACGAGAAGTGTAAGGTAAGAGTAATATAGAAGCCTACTGCCAATGGTGAATTAATCCTCTGTTTAGCATGAGATACTATCAGGAACATAGATCTAAAATGCTTATAAGAAATGTTGTATGGATTACAGGGCATATTCCTCATCATTCTCTAAAAGCATGGGAACCAACACGTCTAATAATTTATTCAAAACTATGAAAATTGTTCATCCTATATGCCAATTATGCAAGTAGAAGCAAGAAGTAGTTAATCACATTTTCTATGGTTGTTCATTTATGGCTTAGATTTGGCCATCTGTTTTTATGGAGACTTGGGTTCTGTCCAAAAGCCTTTTGCTCTCCCCTTGAAGAAGGATTTTCAATTCTTACTCATTTCAAAAGTGCACACCAAGAAACCAGAACTCTTATAATTGCTTTAGTTCCTCTATTATCACTTATAGGAAGAGAGAAATATAAGAACCTTTGAAGGTAAATCTCATCACCAAGATTGTTTTGGATATAAAACTTCAAAATCGTTACATTGATTATGAGGAAATTGATAATGAGAGAAACTGAAAGATCCTTAATCTCTTACACATGAAGCTTGTTCCTATTGTCAAGCATACTGTGACTTACTTTTGGAAGAAACTAGATGAAGGTAAATTCAAACTTAATTTAAATACTTCCGGGATGACAATATTGGTTTTATGGGAGGTCTTCTAGAGACTTGGCTGGTAGCTTTGTTTCAGCATTTTCTATAGATATGTTTCAAGATGATATGTACATTCTTGAAATTAAATCTAATTCCTACAAAATGGGATTTACAAACTTTGGGTGGAATCTAACATGCCTCTTATTATTAGAATTTTTAATCTAATGTTCTTGGAGAGACATTGGAGTTAATGGGCCTCGATCAATTCACTTATTAGAAAATGATTCATATGTGGAGAAAGGAAAATTACTTCGTCATCAATGTAGAGGTTTTAATATTCAATAATCTTTCATATCTCGATTTTTAAGATATAAAATTAAGGACTGTAATGGAAAATTGTATATATATATATATATGTAATCACTTTGTTAGTGAAAATTTAGGGTTTTATCCCATCAAAGATTAATGGCCGATGAAAGACCATGGATGATGGGGGAGAAGACAATAATGTAAAACAACGTTCAGTTAGAAAGTGGGTTCTATGTTTCCTATATAATGCCCAAGTCTTTTCGGCCTCGGCGTCATGACTCTGGTGGACCATTGACGTGTACCACTGCTCCAAATGGGATCGGAAGCCCAAGTGAGATATACTGATTCTCTCACGAGATAAGAGAAGTTGACTTTTTCTTGGTTCCTTGAGAAGTAAGCGCACGCATGTCATTTTGCGGCGTTTTTCTCGCAATAATATCATGATACTTTGACGAGAATTAGAAAAAGAAAAAACAGCCCCGTGCAAGAAGCTCCCGCCTATGCAGAGTCTGGTGAAGGGGCATGTCATAGTGGCTTAAAGTAGACAGCCTTACCTTGGATTTTTGTAAGAGGCTGATTTCATACCTTGAGCCACATGACAACAACTTTTTACCGTTGCCTCCCTTTCAGAAAAAGAAAAAACAATTCTTGTAATGAATTGGACATCATGCCCATGTTCACGGTGGCCAGGACCGTTGATCAAGTCAATACTGTCTTTTTTTTAATCAATTAATGGATCTACTGATCGTTGCTGGAGCCACCAGCTATTCTAGATCCTTGATATAACGGTGACATGGACAAGAATCCTTATGAATTTTCATTGGTTGCCCTTGATCTGGAAAACGCTATCTCAGGCCTCATGAGCTCAGTGTGGGCCCAATGTTTCCCTCATGAAATCACTGGTTTCAATCATCAAACATATGAAAAGCACGGGGCCCTCAAAGTTTCTGTATGAAGTTTACTCTGACAGCTAAAAGTTCAAGTGGGGTCCAGACATCAATGATTGGACAAAGGGCTTAGATTTGTCTCATGAGTCCATAGAAGAAACGGTTTAGGTCACCAGAAGGATGAACCTACGACTTTAAGTGTGGATTAAATTTGTGACTTTTGGCCCAAGCCACCACCATGACTCAAAGAAGTCTTGGTTTCAAGTTCTGTGGAAGATTTCAAACCTTTGATGTCACTTAACCATGGCCCACCTGTCTGAACTATGATTATGAGAGGAACAGATTTATCGATCAGGTTGATATTGGAAGTCAACATCAGAAACTACAATCCTGGCCATTTATTGTCACGATAGGCGTGGGCCATGCTGGAATCCATGATGTGCCTTGTGAGGTCGGGCAAATCTCCCCTGACCTTATCCTATTCTTCATTTGCATATGTTAAGGAGAAAATAAGTGATTGACCAGATGGCTGAAATCTCATAAAGAATACAAAATATGTCAGCTCAAGCTGGGAGTGGACCGACATTTAGTCAGGGTGCACAAACATGAACCAAGCATTGGTCACTCTCTGCTGCTGCTTGAAGATTCAAGGTTGAGAAGCCAAGCTGACTTGGACCAGAATTCCTTGTATGGAGGTTTGGCTCCTAGCTGATGAGCCATGGACGATTCAATCACCACTTCAAGTTTGAAAGCTTGGGGTTGTTGGCCAGCTACTTTGAGCTTACTTCATTTGTACCATGAACGGTTCCTCTGGGCGGACATGGTTTTGAGCTCGTGAGTTCCAGCTAAATTTGCCAAGACCTAGAGAGAGAGAGAGAGAGAGAGCCTTGAGAATAAAGAAAAAGAAAGATATGAGTACTACTAGTCTACCCAAGTTAAAGAAAATGAAGAAAGAAAAAAACAGTAACATATAGCAGAGAGATGGGTTGTCATGTTTTTGGGTGGGTGACTGAACTACTACACCTTTGAGATCACATGCTATCTTCAATTAAAAAAATTGCTTGAGGGCCATGAACCTGGTTTTGCTTATCATTTAGCCCAATCATTTCTGCCCAAACTTACAAATTTCAAAACAATAAAACCATCATTTGTTGCCCAAGTTGGTGTACCACACCTAATAGTAGTCCAACTGCTCCCTAGTGGTCAGTAATTCAAAGGCTCAAAGACCACTATCCTATCATTTATGGAAGAAAAACAACACTTCTTTCTCTTCAGTTTCCCCTAGATTTCTTTGAAAAAGTAGTGAAAGATTAAGCGGACATTGACAAGACCTCTTGATGTTAAATAAAATGGTAGGAAAAGATGTGCTAAGAGCTCAACATTCTTGCAGAATTCAAGATAGACTCGATGGTGTTGAGAAGATTTCAAATATCAGGAACAAATAATAATGGTCATTTTACTTCAAAGCTAAAGGATCTTCTGTCTTTTATACATTCAGTGCTGTCACAACTCATTCTTCAGTTTCATTGAGAAAAGGGGCTGCAAAAAAGTTTTATGCCAGGGACCCATGTAAGTGTATTGTAGCAAAGATATTAAGCAACTTTCAGAAAATACTCTTCCCATTCCAGAAGCAAAACCATTCACAAGAAATGAATCTCAAGCATTTCTGTAAAAAATACTAACAAGCAGCTACAGTCCCTACCTCCCTTCTTACCCACTTTTTCTTTTGAGAAAGAACTCGCATGAGTGAACTGCATCTACAGATTCATAGAAGTGAATAATTCATTATCTGATGGGTGAGAAACATTCACATAGATTTCAATAGAAAAATAAATAAGAGATTTCAGTTTGCTTACATGATTAGATAAGCCAGTGTAAATTGCGAGAAGTCTGGATGCTGGACTATGAGCTCAAGTAGAGTTCTTACTGAAGGATGATATCATGAATGGCCTTTTCCATTAACAATTCTTCGTGAATACAAAAATGGAATGACACATACCACATACACTATAGCATGTGCTTCATCATCCAAGTACAAAGAACATTAGAGCATAGATTGAGATCATATGAATGAGTAGATGAAGATACACTGAAATGAAGAGAACTAGATTGTAGTATCATAATTCAAACAGAAACAGACCAATAAACTCCGAAGTAGCAGCAATGGTGCTGATGATCAAATCAGGAGCTTCATTAGAACCTCAAACAACAGATGTGTCATGATTGCCTAGGGGTAAATTTATTCTCAGGCTGAAACTTGGAAAGGACTCAGAAAGGGGAAAAAATGCTGCTCAGAGGCTTAAGCAGCAAATGGAACTCTCACCTCTTGGTGAATCAGCAAAGAATTAATGAAATAAAAATCCATTAACTGTATGTACACTCTTTCATCATGGCCAGAGTCCATGTCTCAATTGGAGATCAGACCCACCAATGGCTCATGTTCGTGGTTACTTCCAACCCACCACGACTTCAAGCCAGTATTATTATCTTCTTCGGTAGGAGCAGGGAGATTAAGGTCTAGCAACTCAGAAATCTCAGGAAGCTGTTTCTGAATTATGATAGTTCGACAAGTTTCAGTTCTGGAATCTGAATTTCCAACAAGGTGCGATCTCTTGTGGCCTCCCAATGCTTGGCCTGAAGCAAAAACCCTGAAACAGATAGGGCATTCATGCCCCTTGATCTTCTTCTGCCCATTACTGGTTTCTCCAACTTCTTCCCTTTTAATTATGGTCTCAGTTCTGGAAGATTTGAGTTTGTTTTCACCAGTCATGCTAGGAGAAACATTAGTCTCAACACTGGTTTCACTACTCTCAAGTTTAGAAGCAAAGCATCCTTTAACCTTCTTGTGGCTAGCCCTGTGACCTCCAAGTGCTTGGTAAGAGTGAAAAGTCTTGTTGCAGGTTGTGCACTCATATTTGCTTCGCTTGTGCAGATCTTTACCCAATTCATTGTCTGAAGCATCATACCTGATCTTCTTATAGGAATCCCTACCCAATTCAGTATCATAAGAAACATATCTACCTTTTTCGCTAGAACTATATTTCCCCAATTCTGCTTCAACCCGGTTCGATCTGACTTCCTTAGATGAACCTTTGCCCAATTCAGTAACAGAACAGTTCTGTTGACTTCTCTTAGCAGAATCCTTCCCCAATTCAATATCATAACCCTCAGTTCTGTTCTTCTTGCCGGTACCATTCCCAAATTCTTCATCAGACAACTCAAATCCAGTTTCCCCACCCATGAATTCCATATCAGAAACATCCATGTTACTCTTCTCAAACTCATCACCCCTCTCAAACTCATCATCGGAAGCATCTGATTTGATGTTTCTGGTCACTCTAGAAACACCAAATTCAGATCTCTTCCTCCTGAACCGAGCATTACC
This sequence comes from Warburgia ugandensis, assembly GCA_035236585.1. Lineage (NCBI taxonomy): Eukaryota > Viridiplantae > Streptophyta > Magnoliopsida > Canellales > Canellaceae > Warburgia > Warburgia ugandensis. The sequence continues at coordinate 52,931,545 of CP141139.1, read as the reverse complement.
TATAACAGAATCAGTGGATTCTTGCTGTTTATCTCTTGGCTTTTTCATATTCTTTGTCAACTCATCACCAGCAGAATCCAAATCTGCATCTCCTTTCTCAGTAATTCCTTTGACTAAACCATTATTATCCGACGATTCTGCAACTGAATTTATCCTAACCCAAGAACCCATATCCCTAGATAACATCATCAAACAAATAGCTACATCTTCTGGTTCTTGATCAATTTCAGAAACGGATGAAGAAGCATTTGCAACAGAAAGTGAAGGAGAAGCAGCATACCTACTTCTTCTCGATCTTCGTCGTCTCGGTGCGTTTTCATTGTCTGAAAGACTATCCATGACCACTTTCTGGCTTCCTCCACTCCATGAATCTTCTTCAAAAGTCTGTGGCAATCTCTCTGCATGACATCTCATATGACCAAACAAAGCCTTCCATGACTGAAATCCTTTTCCGCATTCTTTACAAATTTTATCCAGCTTTGGAACTCCATTGCTTGGATCAGAGAGTCTCCATGTCTTCTTGGGGTTTTCTCTAAGGCCATAACCAACTTGCCCACTAGCTTCAAGACCTATATAGCTGCTACTAGTGCTTCCACCACTAACAGAAGCTTCTTTTCTTCTCCGTAAATTCTTGTCTGTTTCAGCTGAATTAATAGCAGTCATATGTGACCTCATATGACCACCCAATGACCTTCCACAAGGAAACTTCTTCTTGCAGAATTTGCAGCAATGCTTCTGCTGTGGATCTTCTTCCATAGATAGCAATCAAGATGTTGAGAAAACAAAGAAACCCAGAAAGACCCAGATTAGAAAAACAATTGCAAAGCTCAAATCAATAATAAACCCACAAGAATGCTTCTATTTTGAAATCTTCTTCCATCAACGTAGAGAAGAAAGAAAGAAAATTTGACCCAAAAAAAAAGTAGCGAAGAAACAGAGGAACAACGCGTTTACCCAGATCAGAAAACCAGGTCAAGAGCTTAAATCAGATAAGGAAATCTTATCATCGTCGGTTACCTAGCTGTTCTATGGGAAGAACTAATTGTTTGGCTCCTTGACCAAAAAGATCTAGGAAAAGGGAAAACCAACTGAATTTAGTCACTTTCTCGCTCCAGAAATTCTCTCTCTTCCTGTGTGCGGGAGTTGAAATAATGGAAACAGAAATGCAGAAATCCAATTTGAACAGAAGGGCTTTGCATATTTTGTTGCTGCGTGATGATGATAGCCCAAGACAAAATATGCAAAAGAAGGAAGACAGCTTTCCTCTCTCTCTCTCTCTCTCTCTAACTAATGTTGGAGGAGAAATCCATGCATGGAAAGCAAAGATAAAACGGAGAAAGGAAAGATAGCAGCACGTGTACTCAACTGAGAATCCTACGCCACCAAATCCAACGCTCAGGATCTCTTCTCATCCCAACCTTTTTGAGCATCTCTAGGGAAAGGGCCTACTAAAACTAACTGTCCCTAACAATTCTTTCCTTTGTCTTGCTCCCAGGAAGCCACAAACGTGTCGAGTTCAAATCTCCTTTTCTTTTACTTTTCTCCTTTTCTTTATTTATTTATACAATATACTTAAAAATCCTCACCCCCACGATATATCCTGTTAAAAAAACAATTATCCCTTTGGATAACCTGTACGCATGTACTATAACCCATGTTATGAGTTTTAATTACTCAATTGATTACTTAGTCTAATAATCTCTTCTTCCTTGAAGCAGGCAACGCAATCCAGGGTTAAAGACTTGGACCTACAATGCCTTGGATCACATTGACGAATACACCCTTGCCACTTCATCGACGATTAGGAACTAATCATACTTTATTAGTGCTAATGTTGCTTCGAAGTTTAGGGTTGTGGGTTTTTTAGCTTTTTAATTACTGTATAGTTGGATATTAGTGTATTCTCATCACAAACTCTTCTAGCAAAACCCAAATCCAACGCCGGCCTCCTTCCATCTCGACCCGGCTCATCGCACTGATCAGTCTGATCCCACCGTCACTGTGTCAGTGTCTTATTAATAGTGTTAATCACATTTGGGTTGTAATCAGTTTCTTGCTTCCACTAATTGCCGGCAATTACAGCAGAAGTCGTTTGAGTTGGAGATTCTTCGTGTGTGTACGGACGGTGTGAATACACTGTAAATGTGTTGTTTCAGAGCTTTTTCTTTTCTTTATGAATGGCAAATGAACTCATGCATATTCTCAAACCCTAGTCACACAGAGGAGAGACTCCTGCCAGTGCACTTAGAAGGCTGGTGCTGTTATGGAGTTAATCATGGATAAGCACACCATGATAAATCCTGGGGTCTCTATCAAACCTAGAGTATATTTTTTATTTGACCTATCATTTTGTTAGGAAATTCCGTCAGAGTTCTACGGATGTATGGCTCTTGAGCATCTAAAAGTGCTTTGTATCTTTCAGTGGAGCCATCTGCACGCCTTCGTATTTCACCCAATCCGCATCCATGTATATATGTCTTTATGTGCCTGCGTACATATATTGGATTAAGTCCAAAGTAGTTTGATTCACGTACTTTATCTAACATAATCGCTAATGACCATAGTCAAGTGTGTTATTTGGTAATTACATTTAACAAGAAAAGCTGATGCTGAAAGTTCAAACATGACTGAATCAATGACAAGTGATGCAAGATCCATTTTCTAAGCAAAGTGATTAGCCTACTTTTCTTTCGTACTTTCTTTTTATTGATAATTGGAAATGAAATATTGCATTCATCTTCAATTTTCTATAAATATTTCCAAACATGTAGCGAATAAAAGAGAGAGAAAACACATGCCAGAACTGATAAGTCTTCTAACTATTACGTTGATTTTAATTGCAAATGAGTTTTCTTATTTTCTTTGAGCAGCTATTATATAATCATCGTGAAATTTCCCAGGTAATTATGTGAAATTAAGATTCTTGTATGAAATATTCCAGTTTAGGGACTGGTGGACCCAATACATGTCGATCAAGTGTCTAATGGAAATCAAGAGATTTATTCATGGATTTTCTAAAATAAAATTTAGTCTATACAAACTTCACTTAACAGTTAAGACCACCTCCACTGGTGATGGTTAAATTGACGGCTTGACGCCTAACAAGCAAACGTTGCCCTGTCCCTTTCCACCTCTATTCACAATTTCACAATATTAAAATGACTAGCCTTGTTTATGTGCCATTTACCCATCCCCCAAAAAATGAAAATGAAAATGAAAATGTCTTGATTTTATGCCTGGTTTATCCCTTATTATTATCACCCTTTTTTGACCTAACCATACAGCCACAAAAAGTGCTTACTATTTCTAGCTAAAACTAACCCACCTCACTAATTCCAGCCACCACCCATTATGACCCAGATCATGCATCGATCTCTCTCTCTTCCAGGTTTACCACCTAGGGTTTCTATTTACAGCAAATGTTAACCACCTGTCATTGCCTTAAATTAAAATAATTCCTGCCAACAAATGTCCAAATAATTGGTTGCAGACAACTTGACATCTTCTCAAAAGTGCCTTTGATTGTAGGTTCAAGCCTTTACTATTTTCTTTGGCTGAAATTAGATTTAGAAGTGGGTATGAGTGAATTACTTTATAATTCTTTACTTAAAATACCAGACTCAGTGCACAAAGCTCCCGCATATGCAGGGTCTAGGAAAGGGGTGAACCACAAGGGTCAATAGTATGCTTACAAACTGAATTGCTTTCTAATTATTTACTTATAAAAGAAAAAAAAGTTATCATTCACCTTTCAGTACTTAGACGGTGAACACCCAACCAAAAGGTATAACTTCACCAGAGAGCGAGAGCTGCTAAAATTACAAGTGGCCTCCTGCTGATCCAAGCTATTCATCAATCTGAGCCTCGTTTAGATAGTCCATGTTGCAAAATCTAGATCAACCTAACTTTTTTTGTTCTGCGGTGTAAAATGTTCGGCTCACAAAATTTAAACATAATGGTAAATTAAATTTTGGGCTAAGAAATGGTCAAGATTCGCGGAGGCATAAGATTTTGGGCATGGCCTCTCTAAGACAGGATGCACGAACGGTTCTAACCACTGGATACTTGTCCCACTTGTATTTTTACCTGGTAGATGGGCCACCACGTAAACACTGTATCTCCCTTGATTAAGTTCAGATTTCTATCATTAAACATCAGACTTCACCAAGTGATTGATTCTGGAGCATCTTTCATTGCTTGAGTTGTAAGAAATGTATTGATGATAATTCACTCTGACATCTAGAATGACGCACTTAGTGAATTGGATTTGGAGTTCTGAAATCTGATTCGGTAATTTACATGACAATTGATTTTGCAGTCAGAAGTTTTTCCTTCTTGATTAATTGGAAAAGAAGGTGAGATGTGACGCAGGAGTGGTCTCAGCCAAAGTGGCCTCAAGCACAGCTTGTGTAGAAAGACTCCAGAGTTTAGCTCATAGATTAGTTACAGAGCTTCGTAGTACTTAGGTCATAAGTTCACCAAGCTTACCCAACAATGAGAGAAGCAAGAATAAAAATCTAGCATGATGTTCCAAAAGTTTCAGCTTAAGTGAGACCTTCACATTTCAGATGAAGTGTCACTCAAATGTTTGTTGCTCTCTCTCTCTCCAACCCAATCAGTGCGTCTAAGAATATGACAACCAAGAATTTTGAGGATTAAAGATGCTAACTGTGGCTAACTTAAGCATCTTTTAACTCCTACGTTTCCCATAGTAGTCCTTCCTAATTCATAACTCACCTCTATGAGTTAGCATAACATGAAACCAATGCCCAGTTTAGTAGGAAAACAAGAAAATTAGGGCTTTTAGGTGAGTATAGATCTTGAACTATACTATATAGAGTAAGAGGTTCGTAAAAAAGATATAAAGTACAAGTGTAGGATAGGTGCAAGCAACTACAAGTCCACCACTCTTTATTTTATAATAGTCTATAATCATAAAGGTGCATGTGTTGCTTTGTAAGGGTAATAATGGTGCATGTGTAAGCGAGCAACTTCTCACCAGCCATGCTTTGGGAATACTCAATGAGTCAATGAAATTAAAATGTTTATGTTATGTGGGCCCAGTGCTTACCTAGTCTTTTGGATGGATGAGGTGGTTTGAGGGCGCTCTACTGCTCTATTTGTCTTTCTTTGGTTATTAAGCATGTCTTGGAACATGCCTAACCTTGAGGCTTGCATAAACTTTACATGCTTCTAGGATCAGAAAATCTTTTGATTCTTTGACTTCACTGTTCTCGAATTGAAACCGAAACCAGATGGGTCGATCCAAGTTGATCAAAGGATCTAAACTATATTGTTGCTACTTTGGATGTCCTCAGTCATCCATTCTGGGATCAGTGGTGCTGCAAGGGCACGAAATTTCATTTGGACCCGTTGGTTGAAATATCCAATCATGCTGATTTCACATGGGGATCCAACCAGAAGTGCTTCCCACGTTGTGTATGGAGAGGGGATGGGGTTAGAAGACTCATACCCGGTGCCCAACTTCCCTTATAGTGTGCTGGTGGTCTAGATTTATTTGTGCTTGAGAATCTGTCGATCTACAAGGCTTATTGGACTATGCTGGACTATCCCAGGTAAATTTATATGGGATAATCCAGCGTAATCCAATAAACCAGATTATATATGCCTTGCCAATCGGGTCCTGAGTAGACTTCATATGTTCATGCAAATAGACGTGCATATGTCAGAACATCCCAGATCTCAAACGATGATGAATTGGAACACAATCTACTCCGACCGGATTCTATCATGAGACATTTCTACATGATTTTAGCAGCAAAGGGCCATTATCATACAATCTCCTGTGCATAACCCAATTGGCATTCTTGCAGACAGCCCACGAGGAATGAAAGAAACAGCAACATTGGTAGGCGGCAGCTTAATAATCAGTTGTTAGCTTACATCTTAGAAGCATCAACCACTTGAGAAGGAGCGGACAGAAGTCATCGGGCTGAAAGAACTACTCACTACACTTTATATAGTACATCAATTTTAGCTCTAGAAACACTATGGCAAGTAGTAAAGATCTCTCTGAGTAAGAACGAGCTTCCAAGGTACTTAACATTTCCATATAGTTATGATGCCTAGGCCAAGCATGTGGTCTCTCTCTCTCTCTCTCTCTCTAGGCCCAGAAAAATGGTTTGGATCCCCATAAATGGTTATAATTAGTTGCCAGAATGATTAGCATGCATTGTGGATACATCAACGGAAATTGATCAGTGCCACCCTTTCATTTGTACAAATCCAAAGATTTCAACTTTCCAAGAATTAAGGATAGTTTTTTATTCTTTTTTAATCTCGAAAAATTCTCTCCCAGCTAGAGTCCCTTCTTTCCATGGAAGTGAAAATTTAAACTCCCCACATCCAACACATGCAACCGTAATGTTCCCACCACCTCCTTTCTGGCAATACCTTTTCTTCTGCTTTCGGTTGAAATTCAGAAAGTTTTGCTCATGTAATGCATGATGAGTGCAAAACTTAAAATTACAAGGGTGCCATTGATAAAAAACCATCCTTGTTGAAAAGAAACCTGATTTAGCTAGAAAAGGTTGGACAAGCCATTTCCAACATTTTAATTGACTTCCATTGATGGACATTTCAGTGTTTAAAGGAACATTGGGTTTCCCAAAAACTGACGTTTTGATCTCTGGCTATGACCTTATTTTAATGTCAAATCGAACAGTGGATAGCTGGAAAACAGGTTCCATTTGCATCAGTTCCCATGCATATCCTGCAGTTAACAGTTAAGCACAGATATCTAGGAATAGGGTGTATGGTCCAAAATGGGTGCCGGTGAAGCTCTTTGGATTTCTCACAGGTTCAAATTGGTATGATTTCTTAACCCAAGCTTTTCTTTCCGATAACAGTATCGCCTAGGAGCAAAATTAGTTACATGTATAACTAGTTCTTTAAATGCCATGGAGGAAAGTGAATTTTTCTTTACTGCAGCGCTGCTAAGACACCTGAAGAAACATTACCAAAGAGCCCATTGGATGGGAAGCCTTCTTTCACCGAGTATCACTGGTCCGCAAAATTATAAAGAATACAACAGGAGACCGTTGCCATGCTATTCCTTAAAAACTGGAGTTAGTGAATCACCTCACAATATCCAACAACAAAGAACATTTAAGAATATGAATCGTCTTCTACAATGAAACTTCCATGGACAGATGAACAATAAACTTTAACAAGACGCATTCCCTCACCCCGTGTAAAAGGAAAAAAGAGTATCGCCCTGAAAGGTTGTTCAAGGAAGTGAATTCACAAATAGCAGCTTCCATGAGATCACCTTAACAGACTCATGGAAGCTGACCACCCTCGTAAGCCTCGAAATATATTCTACAATGGAAGCAGGACGTCCATCTCCACCACGAATGTACAAAGGAAATTGGATGCTCCTAAGCTCAAAGAAAGAATAATTTCCGCCGACGTATCCAACCCACGATGGTCTCATATACTTTTGCTTTGGTTAGAGAAACCCGCTGAGATTGCAAAAGGGGCATGCCCTCGCATAAGGAGAAACAAAATTGTCAGTTTACATAATTCCAGGACCATTCTTGGACTCATTTTCATTCCAAGCTCCATCGCCAAACACCTCTTCAATCACATTGCATGTTGGTAAGAAATCAATATCTTTCCTAGGACCAGTGAGAAATCTGACATCCCACACTTTGGCATCACAAGGCCCCAGAGGGAACCCATGATCAACCACACTGCCCAGACTGTAGGTTCCATACTCACTGTGCAAGTGTTTGTGGTCTTTCTCGCCTCGACTTTCTTGAGTTGCAGCTACATCAGCTGGGCCATAAAAGTCGATCCCATTTTGTTGATCCTCAAAAGATGTGCATGAGTCGTCCTGGACATCTTGATCCTCTGAGCCATGCAGCAGATTATAAGCTGCATGTTCGGAAATAGGATGAGAACCATCAAATGGCTTGCTAAGATGTGATTTATTATCAATCCGGCCTACAGAAACATCGTCATCTTCACCAGCAACAGCGCCATCGTCATTGTTATCAGAACTATTTTCACCATCATCAACATCAGGGTACCCCCCATCATCTTGATCAACCAGAGATTCCACCGCCGAATCCTCGTCATCTTCTGTCATTGCAAATCCATCACCATCTTCACTTCCCTGCCACTCATCATTGTCACTGTCAACATTCAATGGATCCAGCCTGTTCTGTTCAGCCCTTCTCCGAAGCATGAAAACATTGAAATAGTAACTGACAAGTTCTTTCTTGGTTCGAGAGGGGAAGGCCACAGATAGATGGTCCCAGAAGTTCTTGCCTAGAGAAGCAGGATTAGAGAATACCACTTCATGGAACACCTGTTCCTCCTCTCCACTCCATTTCCCTGCCACATCCTCTCCCATGTCACAGAATCCCAAGTCCATAAATCTGTCCTGCCCAGGCATTTCCCTTAGTCTCTCTCTTGCTTCCATCACATGCTGTCTTACACATCTAATTGAACCCATATCCAAGCACCGACAATCAGTTTTACCATTCCCAGCTTCGCCGCCAAGGGAAACAGTTGATTTGGCATCAGGCATCGGAATAATGCAAGTTCCCATGAACTTCTCCATACCATTGTCATCCATTATGCAAGAGCTCAGCATCGATAATGGCTTGGAGGATCGCGGAAATGAAACATCAGCATCTGAATCAGTAGATACAACTTGAGCAGACATGTCCAAATAACCAGAAGAGTCCATAACATCCTGTAAGCCCCATGATGGAACATCTGCTTGATGATCTGGTCCAACAGAAACAAATTTCCGAGGTGGATAGTCAAAAGAAGATGAATACATTTCCTCTGACTGCACCAATGACCTTGGTTGTTCGTCAAAGTCAAAGACACCAGGAGCACATGATATTTGTGCTGCTGGCTCTGAACTCGAAACTTCTTTGCTAGTACTACTTGTCACCCATGACAGGCTAGAGATGCTGCCAAAGGCACTGTTAACGATCTCCTCGTCCTCACCAACTGAGAGTTCTGTAATTGTGTAACTTACAAACCTCTCATCACCTTCAGTTTTGTTAAAGCGTTGTACACCTTCACCAACTTCTTTATTAGAACCGTGTCATGCTACAAAGCTAAAGCAAATCAAGGCACTTCTACTTACAAAACAAATAAAAAAATTATGTTTACCTGAAGGATGGGGTTTCCCAGGAATGTCATTACATATTCCTACAAATGAAGCCAGATGACTACCATAATCTAGTTGTCTCGGGTGCTTATAAGAAAGCCGGCATGACTCATCATCACCTAAAGACCGTTTGTTTTGCTTAAATACCATGTTTGACCTGCAATAGCAGCTGTTAAAGACATTTAGAAGGGAAATTAATAACCACTATCCTTTATGTCTTTAAATCATATAATAGCTGCCGAATGCAGCAAACAAGCATCAAAAACCATGAAAATCAAATGAGATAAAACCAGTTGTTGTTTTGGCTCAATACCCAATGATCAGGAAGTACAATTAAGACTGTTATATAAATAATGAAGCAGGACAATCATGTCAAGTTTACTCAGAGTCTCAAACCATGCATATAATGTAAGACCTATGTAGTTAGAGGTGCAAGGCACAGCCTGGAGCCTAGAGGACCTAGGTGAAAGCCTCACGAGGCACGAATTTTTTTTAAAAAATTTCTGCAACTGTTATTTTTGAAATTTTTGAAAAAAAAAAACATTAAAACACAAAAAACCATGAAAAAGGACGGCATACATGCACTCATAAGCAGTCTACATAATCACTAACTTGGAGAAATAAACCCTTTGCCCTCAAAACCAATTGTTGCAGCAACAAATAGCCACGAGATTTTTACCAGCTGACATTAATAGTTAGAGGACACTAGCACCACATATTGGAGATCAGCAATCACCAAATTTGAGGTGGAGGAAGATAATCCTCCTCCACTACATTTATGCATCATCAGATTAGAGCTTCAACAATAACAAGAATAGAATTGGAGATTCTTGTAAAATGCTTGAGAAGAACATTAGGGTCAGGTACCACTGATCAAGAAAAATACTAGGCTAGATTGAGCAATTGCAACTGCCAGCCCAAGCTAAACCTAAACTATCCAGGCATGTAAGCCAAGAGATTTGACTGCATCTAGTATATGCTTTGATCAAGTTGTTCGTCGAAAAGATGTTTGTTTGCTTTCTTTTAGCAAGAGTCATAATAAGAGGTTCAAGATTTTCCATCCATCAATAAACAATGCTAAAAATTTGTACATGATTAGCTCAAAGCCTGTTTCAATCTTGAAAAACAAAACCCTGGCTAAGATTTCAACAATAGTCCCATCAAGCTCATGGGCCAAAAATTTTAAAATTACACCTTGCCTCTTTAACAGCTAAAATTATGTGAAATTATGGCCCCCACAAACAACTTGGCAAACAGTGCCATAATATTATCTTCTACAAACTGTCGAGAATCAGGGAGGCAACCAATCATTAACCATCACGACCCTAAGTTTTGTTGCCAGCAAGCTAATATTACGCACTCCACCTCCTCCAATGAGCACTCTACTCCCAATGCATCACTCTTCCTGTTGTCAATTACATTAGGATGAAGGCCTCCTTTACCTTCACCACTCAAGCAGACGCAGGAATGGAATCGTCAACCAGTCAGTTAACAGCCAACTGCTCTAGCACTAAGCAAAATTCATAGCCTTCACAGTAGCTTCTTCGTTGTTACCCACCAAATAAAAGGCCTGCTCAGGAAGACCGTCTAATTGTCCATAGAGGATCAGTTGAAACCCCCTAATTGTTTCTGCAAGACCAACATATTTCCCTAAGAACCAGTAAATACTTCCCTTGATCCAAACACCTTGTGAGCAGAGCACAACTCTTGAGGAAAACATACACCATCTATGACGTAATTGATTCAGTCACATCTTCTGAACTGGCTATGTTTTGGAAGAAAGCTGTCTTGCATCCAAATTTATTCTTTAGTTGTTGCCGCTATTGAATCACTCCTATTTCCTCCCAATTCCCTTCCTTGAGATCATATTAATCATATTGCTTTGTATCATTGAAACTATTTTATTTACCCTTTTTATCTAATAGGATTATAAGGTCTAGAGCTTCCAATGCTTTCCAACTTCCCTCTCCCATAATTTTTTTTTAGTTATGATCCTTAACTTCTGTTGACGCCGGTCCCAAGCTGGATAAAAAAGGAGGTAGGTTCTGCATCAAGTGCCAGCCGGCAAGTAAAACCTTTTTGAAGAAGTTGAACATGATTTTGCTATTTTGTCTTCTTACTTGCAAATGAATATGCATATGTATATTAGTTTGTAAGTAAGAAAAAAGATGACAAAAACCATTTTTAGCTTCTTCAAAGTATGGCAACCCTAACATGACATGAATTGATCACTAACATTCCCTAGAGCTAGGGCATTCCTCGTACGCTACGCGCTGCATCAGATCCCAGGTATAGTGAAAAATGGGTAAGGGTTGCTACGGCATTCCCCTAGAAGCAACGCGCTACATCGTATCCCGAGCATAGTACTAGAGTGTCCCCTTGGAAGCGACGCACAGCATCAAAACCTAGGTGCAGTGAAAATTAGACATGGGTTCATGTCATGGGGGTCGAGAAGTGCATGGGTAAATAGGCTATCTCAAGAGTATAAGATTCTTATCGCCACATGGCATTTGAGGACATTAACAAGTAAGAGTACTGAGTTAGTAGATACAATGAAACGTAGGAGACTCAACATAGCTTGTATCCAAGAAACTAAGTAGAAAGGAGCTAAAACTAGAGAAATAGATGAGTATAAGCTTTGGTACATAGGAAAAGATAATAACAAAAATGGCATAGGAATAGTGATGGATAAAAATTTAAAGGATAAAGTTGTAGATATTAAAAGAACTAGTGATAAAATTAAAATAATAAAACTTATTTTGGGAGAGCAGATTACTAATGTTATAAGTGCATATGCACCACAAGTTGGGTTCGAAGATAAAAGCAAGAGACGGTTTTGGGAAGATATTGAGGGAGTCATGCAAGAAATTCCCAACATAGAGGAAATATTTATAAGAGCAGACTTAAATGGACATGTAGGAAAAGAAAAGAAAGGATATGATAAGGTACATGAAGGGTATGATATCGGAGAACAAAATGAGATGGGGGAAGCTATCCTCGATTTTGCTTTGGCATATAACCTGACCCTTATAAACACATACTTTAAGAAGAGGAATGAGTACTTAATAACCTTTAAAAGTAGACTATATAAAAGACAAATAGGCTTTTTGTTACTTAGGAATACCGAAACATCAATATGTAAGGATTGTAAGGTAATACCCGGTGAGAGTTTAACCTTGCAACATAGGTTAATGATTATGGATATCTACATTAAAAGATGAAAAAAAGGAAATGAACTTAATAAGTATCCAAAAACTAGTGGTGAAACTTAAAAGGGGAGAAAATAACCTCGCTCACAAATAAGTTGATAGTAGAAGAAAACTGAAATAAAACAAAAGTAAACACCATGTGGATTAATATAGCCGAGTCGATTAAGAAAGTGGCAAAAGATGTCCTAGGAGTACCTAAAGGTAAAAGACAACTAGTAAAGGAAACTTGATGGTGGAGTGAAATAGTGCATAAAGTTATTAAAGAAAAAAGGATGTGTTTTAAAGTATGGCAAAAGTCCAGAAATAATGAAAACTATGAGCAATATAAGAATGCTAAAAAGGTTGCTAAGAGAATACTAAGACTAAACTTAAGGAATATGATGATCTCTATCATAAACTAGGATTAAGAGAAGGTGAGAAAGATGTGTTTAAACTTGCAAACATAAGACAACAGAAGCATAAGGACTTGGACCACGTTAAGTGCATTAGAAGTGACGATCAAAGGGTACTAGTCAAAGATAACGAGATCAAACAAATGTAGGAAAGTTACTTTCAAAATTTGTTAAATGACAATTGCCTCAAGAATATAGGAATTGAAAGTTTGGTAAACTTAAATAACACTGGACATTATAGATACAACCGTAAGATTAGAATACCTAAAGTGAAAGAGGCCTTGAAAAAGATGAAATCAGGAAAGGCCTTGAGGCCCAATGGTATACCAATAGAGGTTTGGAAGCATATAAGAGAAACTGGAGTAGTTTGGTTGACGAAGTTGTTTAACAAGATTATAAAATCAAAGAAAATGTCAGATGAATGGAGGAAGAGATCATTGTACCAATTTATAAGAATAAATGAGACACACTGAGCTGCACTAATTATTGGGGGATCAATCTTATGAGCTACACTATGAAACTTTTTGAAAGAGTAATTGAGAAGAAGCTACAGCAGGAGACAAGTGTATCGGAGAACCACCTTGGTTTCATGCCTGAGAGGTCTACCATGAAAGGTATTTTCTTACTAAGACAATTGATGGAGAAATATAGAGAGACGAAGAAGCTTCACATGGTCTTTATTGACTTAGAGAAAGCTTATGATAGGATCCCTAGAAAATTAATATGGAGAGTGTTGGGCAAAAAAGAGATTTTTCGAGGGCATATAGACATAATTAAAAATGTGTATGAGGGAGCGGTAACAAATGTTAAGACCTAGCAGAGAGACCAGTGATTTTTCCATCATTGTAGGATTGCACCAATGACTGACATTGAGCCCATACCTTTTCACGTTGATTACAGATGAGTTAACAAAACATCTACACGAGGAGATCCCATGGTGTATGCTATTTGCACATGATATAGATTTAATTAATGAGAAAAGGGAGGGCGTAAACACAAAGCTAGAGTTATGGAAAGAAGCATTAGAACCTAAAAGATTTAAAATTAGCCAAACTAAGACGGAGTATACGGAATGCAATTTTAGTAAGGGGAGCAGAAGTGGAGCACTAGTAAAGATTGATAACTATGTAGTTAAAGGCGCGAGGCACACCAAGGCGCGAAGGGTGCGCCTGGAGCCTGAGGCTCAAAATTATATTTTTCATAATTAAAAATTAGCTTAAAATGCTAAAAAAAAAAAAAAAAAAAAAAAAAAAAGAAGCATGAAAAGTACATCATACATGAAGTTACAAGCATGAGTAAGCTATATATGTGGATACGAATATGTATTAACTAATAAATATAAAAAAGAACAAATTTTTCCTGATTTTTTCTGGAAAAATTAAAAAAATAACCCTAAATTACAAAAAAATGATGAAAAAACTATCACACAAGAAGACACAAGCATGGGAAAGCTATATATGTGGATAGAAATATGTTTCAATGAAGAAATACAAAAAAAAAAAAAAAGAACTTTTTTTTATTTCCATAACTGATTTTTTCAAAAAACAGTAAAAAACCTAAAAACAAACTCAAATCTAGAGTAAAGAAGTATAAAACTCAAATGGAATGTTTTCTTATACATATAGAACTAAAACTCATCAAGATCTATGAAAAATAGTTAACAAAAAACAAAAAATTTGAAAAAACAATACTGCTTTTTATGTTTTTTACAAAAACTGTATATACATGCTAAAATTTGTAAATCCATACCTTTTCTTGCTTAGATCTGTTAAAGATAGAAGAGGAATAGCCGTTTTCACCTTCTCACTAGGTTGGAAGATTGAAATTAGGGTTGGAAGGTGAAAAACGTCAAAAAAAAAAAAAAAAAAAGAGGTGTATACTTTACCGGTAAGTGGTCTGCGCCTAGAGTCGAGGGCATGCCTGAAAGCTGGGCCCAGGCGCACCCAGGCACGTGCCTAGGCAACCCTGCCTCATTTCCTCTGCGCCTGGCACTCTCCAGGCACTTACCTGTCGACTTGCGCCTAGACGCACCTTTAACTACATAGATAACTAAAAAGTCCCCGTAAAAGACCACTTTCGGTACTTAAGATTGATGATTCATGGGAACGGAGAGATTCAAAGGGAAGTTACCCAAAGAATCTAAACCGGTTGAAACAAATGGAGATGTGCATTTGGAGTTTTGTGCGATCAGCGGGTGCCACCCAAACTAAAAGGAAAAGTATATAGAATGATTGTTAGGCTGGCCATGCTCTATGAATCAGTGTTGGGCAATTAAAGAACATCATATGCATAGGCTGAGCATAGCAGAAATGAGGATGTTGAGATGGATGAGTAGTAAGACAAGAAAGAGTAGAATTAGGAATGAAAACATTAGAGGAAACTTAGTGATAATACCAATAGATAATAAGATGAGGGAAATTAGACTTAGATAGTTTGGACATGTTGAACAAAGACCAAAAACAGCACTAGTTAGGATTGAAGCAATGCAAGTAGAAGGTTCTAAAAGGGCAACGGGAAGGCCCAAAAGAACAAGAATAGAAGTGGTGAGAAAAGATTAAAAGCTTTGGGACTAAATGAAGCCATGGTACTTAATAGAGGGGAATGGAGGAACAAGATTCATGTGGCCGACCCCTAATTGGGATAAGGTCTTAATGATGATGATCTTTTAACTTCAACAAGATAATCATATTGTTTCTTATCATGAAACTGTTTCACTTCCTCTTTTAATCTAATAACATTACTAAGGTTCAGCACCTTCAATCATTTCCAACTTCCCTCAACCATAAATTTTTTTAGTTATGGGCCATCAACTTCAACTAGATAAAACTAAGTTGGACAATGTAACCCCTCAAGCCCTTCGAATGCCATTCACCTCCATCCACCAGGTGGGGCACTTCCTTCTCTTCTAGAGATGACCATTTCTAGTTTATTAGGCCATGCAAGCTCATACTATAAATAAAACAACCCAGGGGTTCTTCTTGCTACGATAATGCAGGGACGGCAGACAACTGTTAATCAAGATCAATAAACACCCTAGGTAAATGACAGCCCTCCGCACCTATGAGAAATCCATCCAACTAGAAAGAACTTGGCCTAGTTAATAGTTCAACCAAGTGACAGAAATGGGCATCATTCAAAAACCTATAATTGATGAGGGTGCCCCACACATTAGAGATTGCATCTTCAAAAGCTAGTCTATTAGCCCCATCTCTTCTTATGCACAAATAGGGTAACAAAAAATAACACTGGTAGCACTTTCCTGTCAACTCTCATTTTCTACTTTTAAGCTTTACTCTTTGTTTTTGTCATATTAGAGTAACTATCTTATCTATGTCTATATTATATATAAAATGATTACCACGGGTAAAGATAAGAGAGGATTATACAAGTAGGGTCTTATACTAGTGAAAGAAGGTGGCATATATTATAAATTCAGAAAAGTAAATGGGTATTGTAGAAATAGAAGAAGGAGAAACCTTATGAACCAATGTCTAATGCCTTAATGATTGAAAAAGATAGTGCATGGTATGATTTCCAAAACTTATCACTAACTTTTGATGATTAATACATATTCCCAAAACTACCAATCAAAGCCTAGTTTAATGCCCTTTTCTCTCCACCTTTTAAAAGTTTAAAAAATATTTTAAATATGCCTTTTAATGGTTCACTCTCTTACTAATCTCTCTCATGTGCATGTGCACATGCCTTCACTAGTTAAAATTTTCGAGGCTTGAAGTTCATTTCACCTTGTGTTCTATATATTTGCACGACTAGGTGACTTCATTGTTTGACAGCATATTGACTGAATAATGAAACTTTACTTTTATGGCTGCTAGTTAAATAAACACTGCATAGTTATTTGCTTCTATTTCTGCCTATGTTCTGAGTGAAATGATATACCAAACCTTATTTGGGGTTTGTGGTACTTTTACCCAATAGGCCCACCTTTTTGATAATCGGAACCTATTCCCTGTCCAAAAATCACACACTTTTTGAGGATCTCATTATTGTTTCTTCGGAGCTACTTTAAGTCCTGAAATGGATGATAGTGAAATTAATGGTATTCGAAAGCAGCTCAAAAAACCAACAGTCATTCAATGTATGTGATCCTTGGGACTTGGCCTTTTATGTCTAAATGGTTAAAATGGATGGTCCATATCATCCAAAACCTAAATAAGCCTGTGGAAATAGTCATAGATGGGCTCGGGAATATCATCTTCCATGTTCAAATATAACTTAATTAGTTTATTAATATCAGAGAATTATAACCAACAAAGTAGCAATCCAATAGTTCATACAGACATTTGTTATCAATTTAAAATTCAGCCATTTATGTTTCTCTATTTCCATTTGATCTTCTACTCTTTTATGAAGTTGCACAAGGTTACAACTTGCTGCTACTCGATGCTTATAACTGGCACCAGATAGTACTTTTACGTATTAGTTTTCTTTATACTATAAATGCTTTGATAGGCTTGACTGTCAATATTTTCTGAAAATTGATACTGGCAACATAAACCAGTTTTACAAGGTCTGGTGAATTGTTTAACAATCATACTAAAGTACATTCACAAAACATCTGCACGAGGAGATTCCTTGGTGCATGCTATTTGCAGATAATACAGTCTTACTTGATGAAACAAGGGAGGGTGTAAACATAAAGCTAGAGTTATGGAGGGAAGCATTAGAATCTAAAGGATTTAAAATTAGTCGAACTAAGATAGAATATATGGAATGTAATTTTAGCAAGGAGAGGAGTGGAACACCAATCAAGATTGATAACCAAGAAGTCCCCGTAAGAGACCACTTTCGGTACTTAGGATCAATGATTTATGGGAGTGGAGAAATTGAGAGGGAGGTTACCTAGAGAATCCAAGTGAGTTGGAGCAAATGGAGATGTGCATCTGGAGTTTTGTGTGATCGGCAGGTGCCACTCAAACTAAAATGAAAATTCTATAGGATGGCCATAAGGACGGCCATGCTCTATAGATCAGAGTGTTAGGTAGTTAAGGAACATCATGCTCATAAGATGAGGGTCGCAGAAATGAGGATATTGAGATGGATGAGTGGTAAGACAAGAAAATATAGAATTAGAAATGAAAATATTAGAGGAAATTTAGGGGTAGCACCAATAGGTAACAAGATGAGGGAAATCAGACTTAGATGGGTTGGACATATTCAAAGGAGACCAACAAAGGCACCGATTAGAAGGAGTGAGGCAATACAAGTAGAAGGTTCCAAAAGGGCAAAGAGAAGGCCCAAAAGATCATGGATAGAAGTGGTGAGGAAAGATTTAAAAACTTTGGGACTAAATAAAGTCATGTTGCTTAATAGAGAGGAATGGAGGAATAAGATTCATGTGGCCGACCCCTAATTGGGATAAGGTCTTGATGATGATGATGATGACTAAAGTACATTCAACTACAGACAAAATCAATACTCGTGGATTATAATCATATTAAAAAACAATGAAATATCATCATTCACTTGGTGCATTTTGTTGTATAGTATGATATGTTGCAACATGATAATAGCATGTCTAATGCAAATAAATGGAAGATATAAGCACCAAAGCAAACAATTACTTAACTTAGAAACGTATGCAATGATAATCCATATGTAGAACTCACTAAAGAAGTATGGATTTAAGCCACTCTATCTTCAGAAACAAGTTTTTTATTTTCATAAACAATTTGACCTTCCATCTTCTATAATTTCATTCAAATAAAGAAAAGAATAGAACTGACCTAGATGATACCCAGTGAAATAGATATACCAACCGTGGGAACATTTAAAATTCTACCATTTAATAAGACACATACCATTGTTCAATATTGGCATACAATCTCATATACATCCAAACATAAAGCAGCATACATATATAAAAAAATCATTCATAGCTGGAAAATGTGGAAAAAACAATCATACAAATTTTTAAAAAGGCTAGCTTTCCAACCTAAATTGGGGCACAGAAATCAAATTGAACAAACAGATTACAGGGTAAGGCTCATTATTCCAAATAATAATAATAATAATAATAATAAACATTAAACCATTGTCAATAGGTGCTTACCTTCAAGGACTCTTTTGATCAAGAATTAAGAAGATTAAGGTCGAACGAGATGAATTCGAAGATGAAGCGAAACCCAACAATAAATCTCAAAATTCAAGGAAATCTGTCGATCAACAAGAAATCAATTGCGTGGGACGTCAATTTGCAACGAACCCCTCTATTCCCCTAACCCAATTCGATAAAATAATGGAAGCCCAAGATTCGATGAAACCCAGACCCTAACCTCTAAAACCTAACCGAATAGAAAAAAGTTACGAACGATCCAAACAGGAAAGTCCTGATCCCGCATGCCACAATCGATTTCCTAACAATATTTAGGCATGGAAAAACGTATACCAGTTTCGGAACCCTAACCGTAGGAGCCCAATCGATCAAGAAAAAGACATGAAAGACCCAGAAACGATCTTTTCACGCGAAAGATTACAGATCAAAGGTGAAAAAGAAAAAGGTAAGTTTTGGAAACCCTAACCCTAGAATCACGAAAGCGGAACGGCTAGAGGCGAAACAGCGATCGATCGATAGAGGGAAAGGGATATATTAAAACCCTACGTTGATTTGAAAATTTACGATATGGGATCGGGAGAGAAATCGGAGAGGAGATCGAAGAAATTTTTGAGTCGAACGGCAAAAGGTGGGTCTCGGGTTTTGTATCCGGCGGTTCGAAGGATGGAAACCGGTTATTAACCACCAAGCGGCTTGGGCGAGCGTAATTACAAAATACCCTCAGTGTTTTTGTTAATTCTGCGCAATAGAAGTTTCTTTTTGATTGCGGGTGTTTTGTGATGAAAAAAGGTTCCATGTTTTAAGATTTGCCGAATATATTGGTCTCCTTCCATATGGGATGATCGAACCGTTGAGATTGGGCGCTTCAATTCCATTGAACGTGACACCAAATATTGCACTGGCTAAATGATGCTAGCCATCCGATCAAACAATCAAGATCATCCAATCAAATCAAACACTCAAGCTCATGTAATTATTTGCTGCAATAGGGCATGGAATGCTGGCCACTACCATATGCAAGCTATTTCTACGGATTTCGATAATTTCATGTAGTGCATATAATTGAAACTTTTTTGAAAAAGAAATTTTTTCTAAAGTTCTTACAATTTTGAAGAGGTATGCAACAGTCCTGGCTTGCAGAAAGGAAATAAATTGATAGGCCCATCTTTGGTCATTAGGCTTGTTTATTTGATATTTTTGATTTTGGACCATTATTTGTCCATGCGAATGAGATAATCTGGAACAAGCAAAATGTGATTTCAATTATAGAGATATGAATTTTTAAAGAATGATCTAAACTTAAAAAGTAAAAAACATACCACTTTCGTACGTTAGAATCATTCAATCCTGGCAATATTTAGGATAAAAGATAATGAGAAATCATATTAACCAATCAACCAAATGTGGGATCCACGATATGGTAATGGTGGGAAGTTGTGCAAACACTTTCCACTAAAGACATGTACTTGCCATGCTAAACTTTTATATCCAATCGTTTAGATAATATATATATATATATATATATATATATATATATATATATATATATATATATATATATATACACACACATACATACATACATATATATATGTATGTATGTATTCAATCGTTTAGTATTGCAATTCAATGCAAATCTATAAAAATTAACACGAACATGCCATATTAAACTTGTATTTCCCGTATAATTGTTTTTCTTTGTTTTATTTTCATGGTAAGAAGGGTCGTTTTATATTCATTAAATCAAAATCTTTAGTTTTGTGGTAAATATTGATTTTGATCCATACTAAAAACTTAAATTCACATGTTTAGCGACGCTTTTGCCAAAAATTTCCCAACCGTGGGCAGGTGTTGTCCGAATATTTTGAATAATGACTTAGGCAATTTATTGTTGGCAATAGATGGAGATTTTCTTTTATGGAGATCTTACATGTAAATCATTTGAAAGATTGAGATGGAGCAAACAACGCATACATGGTTAGATAATCGGTGATTGAGAGAGAATTTTCTCGGTTGAGTTAGGATACCCACTATTTTGGTTGCTTCAGAATTCAGAAAGAATGACAATTAAAACTTAAAAAGTAGAGGATTGAGCTCATTCATTGGAGATTATTTTCCTATATCTTCCATCTAGAACGTTGGCAAGAATGTTGGCCAGAAAATGAACAATTTGAATCACCAATTAAACATTTTTATTTTTATTTGGCAAAACACCAATAGAACGATTTGGATGATCCAATTTGACAAACTAAGCCACACGCTGTTGATTCCATCTAACGTATCGCTAGCGATCTGCATATCGAAAATTTTGGTTGGCTACTCCATCCAAGCCTAAGAAGGGAAATGCAAGTGGGCGTAGACATTTTTTATGTTTTATTATGTAGTCCTAATAGGAGTGAGGAGAGGAAAGAGTACATGCCCTCTTTTTCATTTGTGGTAAAAGAATATTCAGTAGATCTAAATAATTCGTCATATTAAGAATAGCTTAGATATGCTAGGCATCAGATTTCATGTTCATTGGATGTGTATGTCCTTCGTCTATTTAAGTCAAAAACCATGACCATCCATTTTTATTAATTTTTCAAAGAAAAAAAACAAATAGTATCTTCTTAATACATTAATTTCACATAAGTTACCTATATTTTGGTATCTTCAACATCATAAATGGCTTCGATTTATATAAGTAGTTTTACCTTGCATGCAAAATGGGGCATTGTTCCCCTACCTCTCCTCTTAAGCATGTACTCTTATGGTGGACTCTTTATGATGAAAGGCAAATTTTTTACATGTTTGAAGTCTAGTTAAAAATGATATAGACATATGTATTGACTCAAATAGTTCATCTAGTTGGCCACTTTAAATATATGATTATTGGAAAATGAAAGATTTCTAATGTTTGGATTTTGGAACCATGTTTTCCTAGAAAAGTTAAGTTTTCTTAGTGTATAGTTAATAAAAAAGAGTACAATGATTGATGGTGGACCAAATATGGCTATTCTAGGTAGATAAGGCTTTCTGGGGAAAGCTTTTTCAAGGGTAAAATCAGATTTTCAAATGCATAGATGATGCACCCAAAGCCATCTACTACAATTCATTGCAAACATCATGGCTCCTCTTGTATCGGGTTCTGGCATGATAAGTGCTACAAATTAAGTCTTTCAAGGATCTTTTTTTAGAAGATTTGTTATCATTGCAATTGACTCAAAGGCTCTTATTCACAATTATATTATAGTTCACTAATAACAACATTTGATGGAAGATCATATCTATGCGGATCCTCAAGCATCTATATTCTTTGATGAACTCTATTCCATTCATCCCTCTCAAGAATGATAAAAATAAATAAAAATTTGGGGTTTCACCCAGCTAGCAATTTCATAATGAAGACAATTCATAGTTCCTTCCTCTTAGTACCTCAAGATCGCATTCATATCAAAACTATTTGGACTATCTCACGACCTTTAGAAGTTCTCTTGTTTTCTTGGCTTATAGTAGGTTTCTCTTTGCAGAGAATCTGTAGGAGTGGATGGAACTTATTATAATAAAGTGAATTTCTAAATTTCATTTCATATATTTTTTTAACTAAATTTTAATTGGAATGAAATGTGAATTTGGATTTTTGTTCATTCAAGTTCCAAGAAAAATGAACTTTTGAAAAACACCTAATTAACTATTGAAACCTTAAATTTTGGAATATGCTCAGAAAGAGCTTTCCCATGATATTAAGAACTAAGAAATCATAGATTGGACAAGAACATCCGAACACCATGAACATGGAGTCAAGATTGATAATGACAGACCCTTTTAACGAGTTCAACAACAAAATTTTTAGAATGGGAACCATGTAGCTGCTATACCTTGGTAACCAAGTAAAATTTGGATATTGAGATGTATTAGAAAAGATCTAGAGACATCTTTGGAAGGTTGGTTAAGACATGGGAATAGGAAATGTACTTAAGCATGGAAATCGGAAGCATTGTAAAAGTAGTAAGATTAAAACAACTATGACGACCCGAGTTTGTAAGCATATTTTCAAAAGTTAGAATCCCTAGTTTAAAAGTTTCTTTTTGAAAACAAACAATAGAATCATTTTTCTGTAAAATGATTTTCCCAAAACCTTAAGTATCATTTATGTTCACAAAATTTGAATTTAACAATGAAATGAACCTTACATTTCTACCAAAGATATGGTAGAGTCTCCTCTATTGACATTACACATTTAATGCATGTGATGTGATGTACTTGATAAACACCTCTTTCACAATTTAAAATGCAAATGAAGATTTAATCTCCACATCATCACATTCAAATACATTTCATAAGATTTGAAATTCAAAGTTTTCCAATTAAAAATAGTTCAAAACATGATTTGCCATTTACAAGAAATCTATTCAGTCATAGTCCACAGACTAACATTTGCATAACATGTTTATACATATCTATATCATGATAATCAAAGTCATATCTCTATAATCTACTTATCGCATCTAGAAGACAATGAAAACATTTTGCTCAAACATACATCGTTGGTATGGTCTCATGCTACTGCTGTCCTCGTCCAAGGTTCATTCCAGCCCGAGTTGCTTTTCATTCAAGTCAAATTCTTCTAATCTAAGATATTATAAACAATACAATATCTTAGCAAGCTTATACTTATGTAAGTGTTTTAACATAATTTGACAATTCACATAAATCCAAATCCAAAAAGAATTCAAAGCCATTCATAAATTCCAAGATCCAAACTCATCCATGTACAACATAGTACAAAATTCTTAATGCATCCATACTAATACAAATCCACACTATTTGCAAAGCCATTCCAAAAAAAACAATGCGTTGAAAGAGTTATAAGCTCATAAAACACTTAAATAAGTGAAAAATCCCACCATCAATGGAGATACTCTATCTTAAATGGTTCGATGAGTGTCTTGGACACTCATTATCTAATTCATGAGTACTCATATCATCCAAAACATGTTTATGTAGAACAAACTTTCATGCTCAAAAATTTCGAAACAAATGAAACTCTACTATGCTCATTGACCTATGAATCCAAAACAAGTCAGGTGCCCACTGATACTAGAGGGCTTACCACAACTTTCTCATGAGGACTACAAATATGCATATGCTGGGCAACCATGATCCTTAGCCAAAAATGGCCCGAAATCATGATCCCTAGCCAAAAATGGCCCTATAGTGGGCAAGTGTTATCTGATATGATATTAGTTTGAGAAGAAGGTGGCCAACCCATATCTCTTAGCATAACTCCCTATGATGGTCCAAGTTTTTAGAAATAGTTTCTGAAAACTTTAAAAATAATAAAAAAATTCCTTACAAATATGTACTTTTTTTAAGCTCTTATAAACCATAACATATAATAGATTTCAAAACCTCTACCTTCAATCCCAAGGGCGTTTCAAAATCTCTATATATCAACAAAATAGGAAGGAAGTATAAGCACTAACAGAACCCACTAGTCACACCCTAAACAACTAATTTAAACCATAACTCATATAACAAAATTAATGTCTTATTACATTTAGGTCAACAATATCCAATGTAACGATTAAAATTAATGCTAACTAACTTATTCTCCATCATACTTTCTTCTTGGTTGTCCTCAACTTCTTATAGAGCCTCAGTCCCTCTTCTTACCTGATGAATGACCTGAAATTGTTGGTAGATAAGTATGACCACTCAATGGAAAATTCTAAGATAGACAAAACATGTAGAAAACTAATGGATGCAAGAGGATAACATGATGCATTCAATTAATCATGATTGATACTAAACCTTAATA
The DNA here is from genome assembly GCA_035236585.1 of Warburgia ugandensis. Classification (NCBI taxonomy): domain Eukaryota; kingdom Viridiplantae; phylum Streptophyta; class Magnoliopsida; order Canellales; family Canellaceae; genus Warburgia; species Warburgia ugandensis. The sequence continues at coordinate 52,906,914 of CP141139.1, read as the reverse complement.
ATAGAAAAACCTCATATTACACGATAAATCACATAGTGTGCCAATAATCTATTTCTAGAGAAATTCTTAGGAATCAATAGATGTAGTGAACATCTATAAATCATATAGTGTTGTATTAATTAGTAGTAGTGTCCTAATGTGGCAGCAAGGACAATTTGTATAAATCCCTCAAGGTTGACTGACATAACCATCTATATCTACGTTCATATCACATGTTGCCTGCCATGCACATAGAGAGAACCAATTTCTTCTACCTACATTTGATAATAGATACTACTTGACCTACACTAGTCCTCATTGGAGAGAATAGATTGCCCTTAATGGAAGATCCCTCGATACCTCCAAATGTATAGAAGCCTTTCTTTTAGGTAGATATCAAAATTAACTTGTCAGAGTGCCAATGGCCAATTGCACTCCTAGCAAAGCAGATTAAGAGGTCTCATCTATCACTCCTCACATACAACTCTAAGGAGTCTCCAAAATAGCACATATCACATCCTTAATGATAGTTAAATCAGACACAGTAGAGTGAAATCTCGAAATCTTGGTTAACATGTTAAATCAAATAATGAACAAACATTTCAAATCCTCATAACACACACACATGGTTACACATGCCCTCAGGCACAATATTTGGTAAAATCAATCATACAAGGAAATACAAACTTTTTTCAAAATCACATCCTCAGTTTTAAATTATCAATCATTTGCATTTATAAGAGGCTTTCTTCTATTTTCAAAATCATCCCAAAGATGGACTTTCATGCATGGAATATCAACTTTAAGCCTAGTGCTTAGACTACTAAATCAATAGTGTGCATATAATAAAACATGAATAAACAATTAGCATGCTTTAGATCATGCAAACAAGAGTGAGCATGAGTCAAAATTTAGATCAACATAATGCATATAATAAATTATAGGATTCCAAGTATATATGGATTAAAACTTTGAATGACAAAGGGCATATATGATAGGATTTAGAGTGTGCATGGCATGATAGGCATGGATCAATGGTGTGCATTGATTTAGATAGCAAATAACTTATGAGCATTAAATTGGATCAAGGAATTAAACTCATGCTGATGCATATCTAAGGTGCACATGCCATAGACCCGAGGTCAAGAATAACTTGTGTGCATGGATTTAGAATACATATTTAAGGTTACGTGTGGTTGGATCAAGAATAACTTGTCTGCATGCATCCACTTCTAAGATCAATTACAAGTGAGCCTTACGACTTTGAAAGACAAGATGCACATGCACTCCTCCAAGAGATTGAGCATCATATAAGCATTAGGACATAGCAAGTGAGTATTAGGACTTTCAAAAACAAGATGTACATGTACTCATTCAATAGCTCTAATGATGTATAAGCATTTGGGATTCCGTGAGTATGGTGTGCATATATATAATACCTCCATTTTAATTGCATTTTATGTAATTTCTGAGTTATTTTTAAAAGAAATACGAATTTGGAATTTCATGTGTTAGAGTTTCATGGAATTGACCTTTTGAAAGACATTTACTTTGCCCTTGAAACCTTAATATTTGAAATGGATATGGAAAAAGCTTTCCAATGACATTAAGAATGTTAAAATATAAGTTTAGATGAAAAGGTTTAGATTCTTCTGATGAGATGCATTTTGTAAATTCACTGACAGGCCCCACTTGCAAAAAATCCATAACGAACATGGTCATACAACATCATTGTCATGCATGATGATGCATATGATCACATCATGACTAGCTTAAAAAGAATAAATAGTAAAATTTATTTAATTAAATATTTAAAATAAAATTAAAATAATTAAAACTTAGCTTAAAGGAGGGGCCAATTTTGATATCATCACCCACCTTATAAGTATATCAGTCAAAGTGTTGATTGTAACCCAACAATTTGATTGTAATCCGGAGAGAGAGAGAGAGAGAGAGAGAGAGAGAGAGAGAGAGAGAGAGAGAGAGAGAGAGAGAGAGAGAGAGAGAGAGAAGGGAAGATGATTGGCTGCTCAAAAAGCTAGGAGAGAAGCCATTAATGCCAGCAACAAAGAAATTTGATGACAAAAATGGCAAGAAACCCAATGAAGAAGGTGACTCGAAATAGGAAAATCAAGATGATAATCCAAGATCCACCTCATTCACCATCCTTCCTATCACAAAATGACTATTTCCTTTTGAAATCACAATGATTGGAGACATATTAGCTATCAAATCGAGAATGGAATGGTATACAAAATGGTTGCCTATTGAAGAGCCAAACCATTCATCAAAGAATAAAATCTTTCTACTTGCGCAAAAATTGGCCAAGGATCAATGACAAATCGAGACAAAAATAGTAAGCTAGGTTTTCATGATAAATTTCAAAATTTGTTCTAATTTTCAAAAAATTGAAAGGGGTTTTGGGATTTTTGTTTTTAATTAGAGATCAGATAATTCTTATGACACATGGATCTTGGTAAAACCCTACGCTCGGTATTCTGCAATAACAAATTTGATTGGAAACATGAAATTAAGGTAGGATCTCCAATCTAAGTTGTAATTTCTATTAATTAGCATGAGTTAGAGCAAATCACGCCTCTAATTTTCTTTTTATTTATTTTTAATTCTAAATTTCATAAAAATTGGTCAAGTCTTATTTGGATCAATCAAAAATCACCTCAATTTATCGTAATCAATAAGATGCATGCCATTATTAATGCCTGAAGGGTGTGACAAATCACTATAGATAAGTGATCCATGAAGTTTGACCCTCCAAGATGAGATCACTGTAATTGCATACATATGATATTATTCACATGAAATTTGATGAGATCTAACCGTCGAATCGCACTCAGACATATGCAATTGAAATGTATGATGACAATACAAAATGTGATAAGATCTAACTATTAGATCATGGTCAAATTTGTAAATTGAATGTACATACATTGATTTGGATTGTTGATCTATAATCAAGAGCACATATCAAATGATTTAGAATATGATGAGGTCTAAGCAATGATCTATAGTGGGAAAAAACTTATCAGCAGCCTAATTAGTTGAGATCATAAGATTTAAATGTTGATTTATGATGAAATTCTTAAATCTGGTGGCTTTAAGATTTTGGGATAATCTATATAGTTGGTCAACAATCAATGATGTAGATCTGTAATTCCAATAGCCATTGAATGTATGATCAATTATTTGGAGTTGAATGGAATTAAGATTAGCAACCTGAACTATTGTTATTGAATTTACTTGTGTGAAATTATGATAAGAGAGTAATAAAAAGTCGATCTTAATCCATAGATGAACCTGAAAGATCCATATAGTGATTTTATGATAAGGATTTGGTAATATGATGTTTTATGTTTCATATTTTTTACAAGTGCCCATTGATAAATTTATTGATAATGCGTGATTCGACTATTTGGTAAATTTAAGATTGTTATGTTCAGAATTTAAGATTTACTATATTTTAATAAAATTGATTTCATGCAGATTTTGTAATGCATGAGAAATGTCTTTAATTATAAAATGTTATGAAAACTAAGGTTTTACTCATAAGTCTAAATGTTTACAAAAGCAACACATTGTTTATGATTTGATTTGATTTGATTCTAATGTTCTACATTCATTTGAATATGCTTTGAGATACCCACTTGATATTTAATGAGTAAACATAATGCTTTTGAATGATTATAAATTCATTTTATTTTGATTTGATGAATGGTTTAAAAGTGTATCATTTTGATAGTACATGAGTACTTATATTTCTATTAGATTTATTTTTTTATTCTCATTCTTATTATAGTAGAGCAACCTTTGTTTCTGAATTTTGATTTGATTTCTAAGAGAATTGTGCACACTTATATGTGATTTAGCATGGAAATGCTTTTGGCATCATCAATTGATTTATTGGGATTTCACAATTTGACCCCAAGGCATATGTATATGTATTAAACTAGAGAGAACATTATATTCGTACTATTTGTTAGTAAGCATTCTATTTTGATTTTGATACCTTAGATCAATGGGATTTTGAGAAATCAGGAGACTCTAGAAAGTTGATCCCACTTCAGGGGATTTATAAGAAACCGCTCTGGTTGCTATGCTAGGGAGTTAGTTGGCCATTTGGTTATGAATAGGTAGCAGCCTATGGTACACATGTTTGATGAGGGTAAGTTGCATGGGAGGACTACTCTTGTATTTGGTTTAATCTAGTTGTCCCATGAAGATGATGTAGTTGATTTGATATTCACTGATGAGGGTAGATTGGAACTTTGGTTTTGTAACGATGCTAATTTTCAAATTCCGTTTTAAAGGATTATAAATTGATTTTGATAAGCATAAATGGGAGAATCTTTATATTTAGGTTTCACTAAATTTACCTTTTGAAAGACATCAAATTGGACCCCAATACCTTCATATTTGGATTGTACTAGGAAAGAAGATTCAAACGACACCAAGTTTGTAGAAATCGGAGTTCGGATGAAGGAGATATGGATGTTTGAATATGAAGGGCATTTTGGTAAAAATAAGATGAAAAGAAGAAGAAGACCAAATGCCTTAAACAGAGGGGGGCTAGATTTGATATTGGCACCCCTCACTTAAGGGAACCCGACACAACATTGGGTTTGCCTTCTCAAAGCCGATAGAAAAGAAAAGAAAAAAAAAATGACAGAAGAACCATGCCTGGGAGGAGAAACCCGACGTTGGTGGAGGAGGAGAAGAGGAAGAAGAGGGAGGAGGAGAAGAGATGAGGAAGAAGGAGAAGAGAAGAGAAGAGAAGAGAAGAAGAGAGGGGGAAGAAGCTCCGTGCAACTAAAAACCCTAGATCATGCCGGAGAGGGGGAGAAGAGATTTAGTCACTGGAGAATGAAACTTCGACGGTGACAACGTTCACTCCGATTGGAGATCCAACCGTACAATCAAATCTCCAGGAGTTGAGGAGCAAAACCCCTCTGGTTCCACTGCCATTGGGGGAGAAACAATGTTGGAACTAAAGGGGATAGTAGCAAGCATAGATTGTTGTCAGAAAAACCATCAAATGACGCCTTCTCCAACCACGATCCGACATTGTGGGCACCCACAAAGGTTAGTTTTCCAACAACTTCTCCATTTCCTTGTTTGATTTGATTGTAGAATAGGAAAAAAAAAAATTTAGTTAAGGCTAATCCAATTCACACCAAAACAAGACTAGAACTGTTGATCTTGTTTGTAATTAACAAACAAAGAGCGTTAGGAGCATTGATCAACCAGCTTGAGCTCTAATCATCCGATTGGAGCTCAAACAGGGGTGATCCAACTCCTACAGCTTGATCCACATTGATTCAATCATTCAAATTGTAAATTAAGCTTAAAAGTAGTTAAATACATGCATTTTGTGGTTAGGAATTGAGTGAAATGAATGATCTGTGCTAGAAAATAGATCAAACATTCTGGATCATCCAATTTGTTACTGTGTAAATAGTATTTGACAACATCTGATTGATGATCAAATGTTGACATTGGATGACTCAAATTGTATGATTTTGAAGTGGAACAGATCAGATGATCTAGGCCATCTGATCTGTCACTATTCAAATAGGGATCCTATGATGTTTGATCAATGATCAAATGTTATAGATGAATTCATGAACCTTGATTTGGGTTAAATATGATATAATTGTGGAAATTGGAATAAAAATCCATTGAACAATCTTAACCATTCAATCGAATAGTGATGGAAGAGGAACCTAGCAATGTCTGATTGGTAGTCAAATGCCATTGTTATGTACCTTGATCGATATTAAGTAAACATAATCTGAACTTCTAAAAGACCAGGGCACTAATTATTAGGAAATTAATGGATTGAATGAGGACCATCAATTTCCACTACATAATTGTTTAGTAAGTGATTAGAACTCTAATAGTCTTCTAGGATTCTAGTTAATGAGCTTTAATTTGTAACAGCCAACTCAATCGCTCGAACAAAGTGGATCGTTAAGAAAATCATTAAATCAAGGACCTTGGCTCTATGGTCATGACTTTGAGTTTATCATTAAAAACCGAGAACATAGGAAATCAGACCTTAAAATACCAAGTTAGATCACTTCAACTTATTGGAGTAAACTTTAGATTTAGATTGTTTGTCAAGGGGGTTATGCCAATGGAAAATGCAAATCTAAACCGTGGACACTAATTGGTGAATGGATGATGGATCTAAGATTGACTTGATCATGTATTCCTCTATGGAATAGGTGGTTAGTGAAAAATTAAATGGTTAATGAAACCTAAATTGTTAGACTTTGATTAAAATAGAATTCTTATTATTCAATTATATGTGATTCAACATTGACAAGAACTTTATAACATCAATAGAGAAGATTGACCGTTAAGTCGAGTTGAAGAAGGAACAATGTTGAACAGAGAATTACGCTTAAGAGGTAGTTGGTTTTAACATCTATTTTCCCTTAAGATCTTAAATAATCAAATCTTAGTTTATCATGTTTTATATTTCAGATTACTTGACTATCATGAAACTTACATTTCATCATGTTACTTTGTTTTAAGCTTGTAGAATGTAATGTTTGCAAATGAGGTGTGTGAACTATATATGTGTATCTTCATAGCCATGATGCATGCTTTTATATGAAAAACGAAAATGATGTTGTTCATTACATGTAGTAGAGTGTTTTTGAAAGAAATGTTGATATTTGAAATGCATCAATCCCATGTTTTGAGATGAGATTTTGCATGAGATCTATACATTATATGATTTAAGATCATTTGGGATTGAGATGTATTTTTGTTCAGGCTAATGAGCCTGGTGGACACTATGCTGAGAGGTTATATAAGGTGGCCTCCTGGCCTCTAACCACCAAAGGTGGTAGGTATCCATGCCCAAAGTGGCATCATTTTTCTCGATTGTTGTGGTAGGAATACCATTGGAGGTGGTCACGGCACCCTTTCAAGATGTATCTATAGTCGCCGTGGAGGTTGCAGTGGCTATTCTCTAGATATCAGAGAGGCACGATTCAGTAATCTGGTTGTGAGCATTGTGTACCATAGGGTTTCTGTTTTGTGACCCCATGTAGATGGGCTTGATGGTCTTAGATGAGTACTCATGACCAACTGGCTGATGTGTTCGTCGGGGTGCATATGTGCACGTGATGATGTTGTCGGTTTGGGATTGCCGACGTTCGCAATTTAACCAATGACTACTCTAATATTTTGAGGATCTTATGGTGTTTGGTTTATCAAGTTAGATGTGTATCTTTCACATAGTTCTCAAGTTATGCTTGTGATTTTAGAATATATTCTATATTGTAATTTACTTAAGATTAATATAATGATTTAATCATTTGAAAAAGGTACATTTAAGGTCGTACACATTTTATATGCATACTATCTTAAACATTTCAGCATGACACTATAGAACTGAGATTGAAATATGGCATTAATCATGTTTCTTATCCTTCATTTGATTATCATATTCTTTAGAAACTACATGAAAAATGATTTGAGATGCTGTTTAATATTGAATTAAAAACTTGGTAAAATAGATGTGAAACTACCTATACAAGCATAAGCTTACTTACAATGTCTCAGGTTGTAGAAATAGAACAAGGAAAATGAAGCAAAGGACTGTGGTAGAGAGTTCAAGATGACTAATCAGGTATATCAAATGGTTTGCATTATGATTGATTTAAATAGTAGACTGAAGTAACACTTCAATCTAATATGACTTTACTTTATGGATATGTAGATCTGTAACTTGATGTTGTGGTTTTGTGGCTGTGACTGGACTGATCCTAGCAGGTATATTTTCAAAACACTCAGTCATGTTTGTAAATGGGATGGGATGGAGATAGGTTCTCCCTTATTTTTTATTTATAAAAATTATGTTTATTAGGCACTTTGCAATGACATGCATTAAATGTCTATTGTCCGAAAAACAGAGGAAACTTTGTCGGATTTTCAGTAGAAATGTAACGCTTATTTTGCTGATAATCCTTTTTGAGAAAAGAAAAATAACACTCTAGGTTTTTCTAAAAGGGTCTTTTCATGAAAAATGTTTTTCACCATTTGTTTTCTAAATATTTTTGCAAAATAAGGGCCCAACATTTCAAAAAGAATTACAAAAATGTATTATAAAAACCCAGGTCGTTATAGGTTTTGTTATGTGCATAATTGACCTTCTAATCAGTTTTGACATGAGTCGACATGTTGGTCATTCTCAGGGTATAGATCAATGCCTGTGGTAGGATGGTAATTGCCACTCAGCGATTGGTGGATCTATGGATTGATTGATGGGTTAATCAATTGATTTTCTAATATAATTGATTTAGATGTTTGATACACCTTTTGATTTGGTTTGTATCATTTGAGTTCATTTTGATTGCATATATTTTGTTATTAATAGATTTTATTGATACGATTTGATATGATATTTGATTTGATTTATGACCAAAGACATATTTAGCAAGAAATGCATTTAGATTTGTGTTATGAGCATATATTATTTGAATCCATTTCAAATTGAACATATGATTTGTTTATTGAACTCTTTTCACTTATGATTTGATTCCATTTCTATGGAACACATGATTTGTGAGCCTATAATATTGACGTGCTCACCATGTTTTGAAATATTATAACCTCATTCAGATATGAATATTTGTTAAAAGCATTGATTTTGGAAAACATGAATTATATGCCAAAATAACATCTTATTCCACCTACACAAGCATAAGCTTGCTGACATATTATAATTTTTTTTTTATAAAATCTTATATTTGAAAAGTTAGAAATGAAGGAAGAATAGATTAAGCTGAGGATGATACATAGAATGTGGAGTTTATAGCTACAAAAGATTAAGACTTCAATATAATTGAAGGGTGAGCATTTTATAAATTAAGATATTGTTAAGTGTTCAAGTTTGGCCAAAATACCCTCAATCTATCATCTAATTGATCATTTAAGCAATCAATTTTTGAGATTTTACATGAAATTTTGTATTTTAGCTCTAATTGGCCATCCAATCGTTGAATTGCAAAATTTAATAGTCCAATGATCATCAGGGATAATCAGAGGTGTAATGAACAGTTTAGATTATTCTCATTTAGTCCTGTGTGTTATAGATCAATGAAATCAAAATTGGATGATCTAGATCAACTTGAATTGATTAGATCAAGAATGAAAAAGCTTCCTAGAAAAAGAGTAAATTGAAGATAATCAAAACATTAATTACAAAAGTTTGGATAAGGGAGAAAGAGATTGAATTTGAAGCAAACACAGGCTCTCATGGGAAAAAGTTATATAAAGAAGAAGGGCGGCGCATGCGCAAGAGGCTGCTGGTGGCACAACTCTCTCTCTCTCTCTCTCTCTCTCTCTCTCTCTCTCTCTCTCTCTCTCTCTCTCTCTCTCTCTCTCTCTCTCTCTCTCTCTCTCTCTCTCTCTCTCTCTCTTCTCCTTCTATTTGTTTCTCTTTGCTTTCACTCACATCTCTCACTTCCTCTTTCTCATCTTTCCCCCTCCCTTCTCTACTTCCTGCACCTCTCTCTCACCCTATCTCTCTAGTTCTCTCTTTTTCTTCTCCCTCTTGTTCTCTCCTTTCTCACTGTCCCTCTATTTCTCTCTCGCTCGCTCGCACCTCTCTTCTCCTCTCTGTTTCTCTCATTCTCTTTCTCAAGCTTTTCTCTCCCTCCTTTCTATCTTTCACTCTCCCTCACATTTATCTCTTAGGTATCACCATACCCTCCCTTTCTTCTACTTTTCTCCTCCTCACTCTCTCTGGCACCTTCCCTCTTTCTTTGCTATCTCTCCTGCTTTCTCCTCCTATCATACCACTTCTCATCATAACCCGCCTTCCTTTTCCATCTTTGCTTCACTGCACAACAGCCACTGACATCTCCATCACCACTAGCATCTTCGTCACCATTGATAAGACATCACCAATGGTGGGAACACCTGATTCCCCCATTCTGCCTCTATTTCATCACCCACTTCTAGCATCTCATCCTCTCTCGTAAATCCCTCCTTTCTTCTCCTCTTCACTAACAAAACTCCCAAGTCGTCCTGTCCATCTCTAACAGAATCTTCTTCGTCAATGCTTACTCCCTTTTCTACTCCACCGGCAACATTGCTCACTCACACCCCATTATCTCCTTCTCTGCTTCCATCTCTGTCTCAACAATGCTAGCGTCACTAAGAACTCAATTGACATCCTCTCAATACCATGCATCCCATCTTCACCGTAGGATAAAACCCAAATGGGGTCCGATCTGGGTTTTCCCCAAATTCTTCTTCTTTAACCCCATTCTCTCTATCTTTTCAAGTCAAGTTCCTGTGGGATCAACCCATACTTGCATCAGCTATACTACAATAGCCAATGCACTTACGGTAAAATAATCAACAAATATGTATCATGATATGATTTTGAAATGCAAATGTATGTGTATGTGAATATGTTGTTTCCTGGCTACTCTACAGAATTGGATGATGTGGTGTGGTTGTGAGTGGAAGTTTTGGGAAATGATAAAGTTTTTAATATTTGTTTTAAAATTAAAAATTAAATGAAGAGTTTGTCAGGTGTTTCTCATCACATGCGTTAAATGCGTAGATGTCCAAAGTACATAGAAGACTGACGAAATTTTTTTTTTTTTTTTTCTATATAGAAATGAGACACTCATTTCACCATTAAACTTGTGAATGAAATGATACTCTGGGTTTTTAGAAACACTTTTTAATGAAAAAATCTTCCACTGCTTTATTTCAAAAAGGAATTTCCAAATAAGGGTATCCAGAATTTAAAAAAAGTTCTTAAAAAGTATTACAAAAATCTAGGGCATCACAATAGCTTTATAACAGAGGAACTTCATTTCCATGATAGATTGATGGATATGTATGAGTGCATCAAAGTAATAACATGTATGTATCTTATGATACAGAAAAAGTCGGTGCACATAATAGATTAAATTGGTGAATGGGTGTGTATGATCTATATAAAAAATTTAACTCATGTTCATGGATGAAAACACTATTTTGAGTTGCAAATAAATCAAGAGAATCAAAGGATGAAATTTGAGATCAAACTACAATAAGATGCTCATGCCACACATGGAAATTGACATATAAACTCTGAGATCAAACAACAAAAATGTGCACATGTTGACATGGAATCGAAGGATGAAATTTAAATTGAACAACAATTTGTTTTCATGTTATATATGAATCTTTAGATGAAATATGGAAATCAAATAAAAGTGAGATGCGAATGTCATTCATGAATCGAGGAATGGTATACCCCCCTATTGGTTGTTGATTTATTATTCTTGTTTTCCAAAATGCAATGATCTAATCTTTGCTTGGTTGCTACCTCTCTCTCTCTCTCTCTCTCTCTCTCTCTCTCTCTCTCTCTCTCTCTCTCTCTCTCTCTCTCTCTCTCTCTCTCTCTCTCTCTCTCTCTCTCTCTCTCTCTCTCTCTCTCTCTCTCTCTCTCTCTCTCCCACCATTGCTCTCTCCTTCTTTTTTTTTCTTTTCCTCTTCATCATTTTCTTTCTCCTTCCCTTTTTCCTTTTCATGTTTTTCTTATTTTTACGATTATAAGTTTATGTCTTTCCCTAGTTACTTTGATTGGTTGAGGTTCCTTTCCTTGTATCTTTGGGGTGCATATTCTGGTCTCTTATTTCATAATATGCTATTCTTAGATTTTGATGTATTTTCTTAGTTGATCTCTTACCAATCATAGATTCATTTTGATTTCCTTATGATTCCAATTAAGTGGAAACATCCTTTCCTGGACATTTGTTGACTTTTATTTGAAATTCATTCCAAAAAGTAAAAAATGTGCCAATATAGTGACTTAAACTCTAGACCAAAGGTGTTTATACCTACTTGGTAACTAATCGAACTAACCTACTTATGTTGGTTAACCTTTGCAAAAATAAATATTTCATTATAAAAATTGAGTTATTACACTCCCACCAGGCCCATCTCTATTTGCTTGTCTAAAATATAAAATCTTGAGCACCTCTGTACCCAATATGAGTCATTTGTTATGTATAGATCATTTGTGAAACCAAATTGTGGATCATAAATCCATATTATGCATAAAATACTATTCATGCATCATTTGAAACTCACATCAAAACTTGAGTTTTCAAAACATCATATCATACCAAAATTGACACACTTAATGTCTCTTTTCTTTTTTAAAACTCAAATCTTGCCTTATTAAGCATAAAATTTATCAACATACATTTGTAAATTACTTTGATGTAGTATAAAAATCTCATTTAGTGGGAAATCTTGGGCACCTAGAAGCCTGCAGTGCCTTACCGCACCCACCCTCATCGGCTACCCTTCTCAATCAAATGCAAACATAGATCATGTATACAAATGCAATTCATTCATTATAATATAGTTCATGCATCAAATATGATTATGCAACAAATTCCAAAATTTAAAAAACTATTCCACATCGTGGATTGAACCAAGATCATACATCAACCTTAAATAAGATATTCAATGCTATTTGGGGGTTTTCAATTAACGATGATTCACTTGCATATTATCATGCTAGAATTGAATGTTGTAAACCTCATGATCAACTAATAACTACATCTAGTGGTATTTAACCAATTGAAATTCCTTTCACCACATAGTATTTTGAAATCTTCTTTTCTAAAAACTTGGTAATCTTAAAACTATTTATGTTGTGTGATGAATTTATCAATTCTACTAGCTTTTTCTCACCTGTATATATCCAAATCTCCCACTAATCTAATTTCTAAACTGTAACCCATGCTTCAATCTAAATAGCACATAAATTATACTTTAAATAAAATTCTCAAATTTACATTGACATTCATATTACTCAAATTATCATTCTAACTATGATCTAATGATCCTGATCATCTAATAAATGTGGAACCATCAAATTTCCTATAATTTGTTACAAATCAGCTATCAAAATTTCTCAATCTTACCCTTTTAGTTTTGTGATATGATTTTTTAGTAGTTTAAGCATCCACTGGTTGCTAGAATTTCAGATTTGCACTATTGGTTGCTGATCAATGATCTAGAACATCAAGTGCATAGTTGGAACCACTAATCCACGTTGTAATAAACTGTTAATTTTGTGGATCAATAACTCTAACCATTGATCAATTATTTGATCCATATTTGGACAGTCTGAACTATGGTTAAAGTATAAAAAATTGTTGTTGATGGTTGTATTCACATCTTTTTTACCGTCTAGTGCTTAAGATTTAATCTAATGCATAAAAACTATAATGTGGAGTCTCAGATATGAGCTTTCAACCATTGATTGATGTGTAACAGTTGTTAGGGACTCAGATCTAGATGTTGGAGGGTAGATCAACAATCAACGATATAAGAATTTGTCGATCTACCTTTATTAACTTTTGTAATTATGGTTTTCAACTTAAGAATGAAGCATATAACAACATATTATCATAGAAACCCAATGCTATCAGGAAGCACGATTCCATATTTGTCATTGTGGACCATTTTTCTAAAAAAGGCCTACTTCATTCCTTATTTTAAGATTGCTGACATGTCTAGTTACATGGGTTACCAAAGTCTATAATGTATGACAGAGATATGAAGTTTGTTATCTACTTTTGAAAGATACTATGGCATATGATGGGCACTAGGCTTCAATTCTCCTATGCTTATCACACATAGATGGATAGTTAGACAAAAGTTTTGAATTGAAGCTTAGGAAATTTGTTAAGGTGCTTAGTGGGTGTGCACATTTGGAGTTGGGACACCATTTTACTAGTTGCTAAATATGCATATAATAATTATGTTAATAGGACAACTGGTTTGAGTCCCTTTGAGGTTGTTGTCAAGTACAAGCTTAGGATGCCTGTAGATCTCATACCCATGTTTGCATCACATAGGTCATCTAAGTCAGCCCATTCCTTTGTACAACACATATATGTTTTGCATTATGAGATAATACAAAAGATTAATTTAAGTAACAAGAGATATAAGTTTCCTACTGACTTGCATAGGCGATGTAAGGAATTTTAACCAAGTAATCATGTCATGGTTCACATGAGACCTAAGCAATTTTTATAAGGAGTCACTCAGAAATTATAGGCTCACAGTCCTTTTGAGTACTGAAGAGGGTACAGGAGAATGCTTATATCTTAGATCTTCCTCATGATTGGGGAATTAGTTCAACATTTAATGTGAAGGATCTAGTTCTTTTTCATCACCCGCCATTGATCCTAGTCTTGAACTTAACCTTGACCCAAGCATTGATCCCAAGTAGCCCATCCAAAGCCCTTGGTCCCATGCCACACTCATGCAGCCATTACCTTTGCAGCCATAGGTTCATCTTGCAAAAGAGTAGGTAGAGGACATACTTGATGATTAGATAGTGTCCACTAGATAAGGGGGGTGTCAAAAATTCCTTGTCAAGTGAAAGCATAAGCTTGCGTCTTATTGTACTTGTATCACAGAGTATGAGTTTTAGCGCTTAAATCCCAACCTTTTGGATTACTATTGACAGTTTACAACACCAATAGTCCCACCTTCACCACGAGGTGACCATGATGATGATCATCATCCCAGATGTGACTTTAAAACATATCAGAGGTGACGGAGGAGGGCCCCTATTTTGTTGGGTTCTTAAGAGTGGAAGACCTCTTACATGTACATATGTACTACAATGAAATCAATACCCTAGATGATGTATGTTTAAGAGATGGTTGAAGATCCTTGTATGTAGGTATGTTGATTATTTTATCCCAAGTGGACAAGCTATTGTAGTATAGCTAATGCAAATATGGGTCAATCCCACAGGGACTTGACTTAAAAAGATAGAGTTTAATAACATTTAATTGTCTAAAATCAAAATAAATGACAAAAATTAACTAACAATGAATTATAAACTAAAATATATTTATCTAATAAAAATTACAAAAATCCAAATTCAAAAAGATAAAAAATTAACTAGAAATCAAATAAAATCTACTTCCTTAGCTTAATTATGAAAAATTCTTCAAATCTGATATAAAAAACATTGATCGTCCTTAATCAATATCTCATTAGTACTTTAGATTAAAGATCCGATGGCTGATTGAGTAGATTCTTCAAAATTTGGAAGATTTGGGATTAAGAGTGATTTTGGGTTTTGGACAGCTTAAATCAATTTTTGGATTTCAGATTGAAGATTAGAAGCAATGGATAAGCTAAGAATGTCTTAAGAATAAGATCTAAAGAGGAATTTGAAATCTGATATGAACAAGATCAGGAATTGAAGAGATCTGTTTGCTAAGCCTGACTGTTGATTAGGTTAAGCTTAATCAAAATAGATTTGGATTATACTATTCCTGGATAGACAGAATAGGGATAAAGAAAACTAGAATAGGAATAGAGACATAGATGGAATTAAAATAAGGACACATAAGGAATTTTATTTAAAGGGCAAAGGGTAAAAATAAAAAATTCCCATTTTTTTTATTCTAAGAGAAAACAGAGAAAATCTTGACGAAGAAGGGGAAGATAATGGTGAAGAAAGGGGGAAAAGAGAGGAGCTGGAGGGAAGAAGAGGAGGAGGAAAAGAAAAATAGAGAAAACCCGTGTTAGGTTTTCTCATCTGGGTTGAATAGTGAACATGGAGAAGAAAGAGGGATGCTGGGAGAAACATACAAGAGAGAGAGAGAGAGAGAGAGAGAGAGAGAGAGAGAGAGAGAGAGAGAGAGAGAGAGAGAGAGATGACTCATAGGCAAGTGAAAAAAGGCTGTTGATTGGTGCTATGTGGGCTTAAGAAGACAGAGATATAGGGAGATGCTAGTGCTACTATCTTCGTGCGAGATACAAAGAGGGAAGAAGGCAAAGAAGCGCTACGTCGGGTGGTGATTGCCGTGTGGTGGGAACGATGAGAGAGCAAAAGAGCAGTGACATGGGGTGCAGCAACGGGGTAAGTGAGAGAGAGAGAGAGATGGAGAACTAGGGAAGGGAACAGTGACACAGAGAAGGAGAGAAGGGAGAAGAGAGGGGGTTGGTGAAAGATAGAGATTGACTTCCTTCTTTTGTTTGCAGTTCGAGTTTTCCAGAGAGAGAGAGAGCTGGTTAACTGGGATATAAATAAAAGGGAGAAGTAGAGAGAGATAGAGAGACCAAGAGAAAAAGAAAGCGGAGAGGAGAGCTAAGAGAAAGAGAGAAGGGGGAGAGTGGGAGAGGGAGAGATCCACCCATGATGCCTAACCTCTTACCCGTGTTCCTCGCTTCTGCTTTATATAATCTTTCCAAGAGAGTTTGTGTTTGCTTCAAATTCAATATCTTTCTCACTTATCTATATTTTTGCAATTAATGTTCTGATTATCTTCAATTTTCTCTTTTTCTAGGAAGTTTCCTCTTTCTTGATCTAATTCATTCAAGTTGATCTGGATCATCCAATTTTTATTTGACTGATCTGCAACACACATGATCAAATTAGAATCGTCTAAACCGTTCATTACACCTCTGATTAGCTATGACGATCATCTGACCATAAATTTTGCAAATCAATAGTTGGATGGTTAATTAGAGCAAAAATGAAAATTTTCAAATTTGATTACTTAGATGATCTGATTAGATGCTCGATTAAGGATATTTTGGTCAAAATTGAACACTTAATATAGCCCCAACTAGCATGTTTCTAGTTCGTAGCAAAACATGCGAAAAACCAAATTACAGCATTACAAAATTTTATTTTCAAGTCAATTCCACTTTTTTCTCAGAAAATTATCTTTAATAAATCTATCAACTTTAGCATACTAACAAAAATGAATGAAGAATTCAAAACCTTACTCATATGCTAAAAACATTCCATTTGAGCTCAGATCTCAGAGTGTGTGTGTGTGTATAGTCTACATATAGTATAAGCTTTATCTCTAAGTGGACTTCTAACTTTTGAACTCCATCTAAAATATGTTTTGATGTTAATCCTCACTAATGACATACACTCAGAAATAAAATCTCTCAGATAAAGGTTCAAATCATATCTCTCTTTTAAATATGTGAGCAGAGTAAATAAAAACAAATTTATCTAACATATGTTCATGAAGGAACTAGAGTTACTAAGGAATTTATGTTTGATCCCTTTAGAATGGATTTCATTACCTTTGAATATTTAGAAATACTACTCTGTAAATCCTATTCATTCATTTCCACATCAAGACTATATTTATCTTACAATTAATAAGTCTTTAACTAGGACGAAATGTAGGCTTAGGATGGGGTACAAAAGAAAGGGGATAAAGGGTATTCAAAGTTTCTTCAAAAATAAGTAGAGGTTTTCTACTAAAGTTGATAATTCTTCTTTACTATTAATGAAGTGAATATTTCTTTTTTTCATTTTTTTGCATTCTTTAAACTTTTTTTCTTTTCATGCTTTTGAATCTCTTTAAAGAACATTTCTTTTCTTCATAATCACTTTTCTACTTTCATTGCAATTAAAGATATTTCTTCATTCATCTCTAACTTATCTTTTGAAGATAATAGGTAATGAATATTTTATACAAGGTTAATATGGGTAAAGGTAGTTTGGGTGACAAAAGAAAAGGCTTATATAAAAGTCTCAAATTAGCTAACTAATGGTAAAAATATTCATGGGTAGGCTTTACATCTCTATGTTAACAAAAAATGGTGGCCTAAATCCTTTATAATCTATTAGATTCAATGAACTTCCAAAATTTTAAAGGTAATATTCTAATAATTTAGTTAATTAGCCAAATTTAAAAATTGGTGGGATAAAAATTTCTTTAAGCATGTTGAAGAAAATTAGGAATATTTATAACCTCTAAAAAAGAATGAAAGGCTCTAAAACTCACTTAGGTTATAGGTCACCACTAAATTTCTTCAAGAACTCTAAGTTTACTTATCAATTTAGACTATGTATATGCAACTGTGTGTACAGATGTAATTTGAGACTTTGCTTTCATGTAATACTTTAGAAAATGAGTAAAATGATGAATTAATCATGTTCAATTCCATTAATAAGCTAAACTTATCTAGACTATACTTCAGAAAATTGAATTGTCATCATAATGGAGGAATTGACTTAAAATTTTCAATTTTTTTGAAATTAAGTGAAAAAACTAATAAAAAAACTAAAATTTGATAGAATTCTACCCCCCAACTTGAAAGAAACATTGTCCTCAATATTTTAAACATAGAACCTAAAATGAAATATCCTCCATTTTTAAATTCTGAAAATGAGTGATTTATGGAAATTTGTAAAAATTGAGATAATTGTGGAATTGAGAATTTTAGAGATTAAATCATGAGTTAAAACCTTAATAATTGGAATGTACTTGAAAATTGGAATCCAATGCCACTAAGAATGCTAAAATCAGAGACCAAAGGAAGAATGGCTAATTATTTTAATTATGGTATTTAATTAAATGGCAAACAGGGGGTGGTAAAATAGTAAATACGCGTGGGGTCCACAGACTGGGTGCTGGAACCCACGAATGAGGCTTTAAAGGCCTGCCCTGTTTCCTGCATGACCAAAACCTTTCCCCCCTCAACTCCCGTGTATTTGACGACGGCGACAACGCCAAACGCCAGCAACAACGTGGATAGCCCCCTCCAAAGTGCAAATGGACGGGAAGCTCTCATTCTAGTTGGCCTAACCAAGGTAAGCCACCCTCCACTATTTTCCCCTTCTTACATTAAGTTTACCGTTTTTAATGCCGAAAAACAACGTGGAATGTCATTTTTTTTTATGACTGCATGGATCTAATATTTTTGCAAAAATAACCCAATGAAACGATTTCAGATGGATGATCTGACAATTCATCTTATGCGTGGTAACACAAAGAACAAACTCATGAATTTTCATGGTAATCGGACAACTAGGGCTGCCAAAAAACTAAGATAACAGTAAGAGGAAGACTTTTAATAACGTGATGAAAATTGTGCAAAAATGCGAGATAATGATAGAATTTGTTGAAAGGGAGATTAAAAATGGGATCTATGTAAAAAACTCAGCAAAATGGTGCAAAATTGCACCATTTGGACACTTGAGAGTCGTTGGTGGCGATCGGAGTCTGGCCATCATCTCCGGTGATGGTGGCTAGCCAGTCGTTGTTCTCGGTGACAGCACCCAGCAACAGCAGCTTGACGGTGCATGCGAGCAATGCTTGGAAGGTGAATGCACACAAAACACATGGTGGGCCACGCGCGCGACATGCAACGCGACACACGAGCTGCCCATGCGCACATGCAAGCTGTACATGCGGATGTGAACAGCACATGCTCATAGTGCATGCGTGAGCAGCACATGCACGTAGCGCATGCACCTCACATGCGGCGTGGATTTCTCTTAAATTTTGGATCTTTCTGAGCCATTCATTCATAAAAATTGTGATTTTTGGAGCTACAGAGGTCCAAATCGCGATTTGCAAGAGGCGTTGTGATCGTCTAGATGATGTGGACCTAGATTCAAGATAAAAACCTAGATTGGAGCATATTTTAAATAATTAAACTACTAAATACTATTAGATAATCTAGATCAGGTTGATCAATGTATGATCAGGCCTTAGACCTTGATGGTATACATCAAATATGGGATGATCTAGGGGATTAGGAGAGTAGATCTCATTGAATTTCCAAGAAAAGTGATCTTGACCATCAATCTGAGCGCGTGTCATAGGATGTGTTGACCAAAGAGTGATTTGACTATCGGATCGACACATAATCATAAAGATACATGTGAATAACTAAGCGAAATAGAAATTTAATGGATCATGATGAAAATGAGTAGGATTGAAATCGAAAATGACATATGATGGTCTAGAGGTTAGGAAGACAAACATCTAGCTTAGGATAATCCTAATGGAGGGTTAATTAGATGATCTAGGCCGTTAGTCTAGGATTAACTACTAGATTAGGGAGGTTATTACTTGGAACTGTTTATTTAAGATGTGAGAACATCAAGTAATCAATGACTTACGATGTGATGGGTACGTCACGGCGCACTACGTGATATAGCTTACGTGCCTGATTAGAGTACCACATTTATCGAGGTAGGTGATTTCATTCGAAGTTTCTTCATGGTTTCAGTAACCATGATCTGTTTTCTAAAGTTATTGAGGCATGTGCTTTTATGTCTTCTCATGATCACATAAATGTGTTCCTACTTTTTACTGGTAGTATGACATTCCATTTTTGCGAATAACCATGTTTTACACGTGATGTACTATATTTATCATGGGCTTTGATCGTATTTATTGAGATTATTTTATGGAGTCTTTCCATGATTTATGACTTGTTGTTGATTTATGACATGTGCTTCCACCCGATGGGTACTATGCTAGGAGGGGTGTAGGGTTGGCCACTCGCCCTCTGACTTTGTGATGATGATGATTAGACACCGTCCTTGAGTGGTACAGGGTCAGGTATATAGGTGGTGGTATCATGGGTAGTCGCCCCTACAGGTCCGTTCCTCTCCATGGAGACGGAGAAAGTCTCCCGTTTAGGTGTCGATGGCGAGCGATAGTGGTTCAGATCCTGGTAGGGTTGCCACTGTAGCATAGTAGCCCATACTATTATTCTATATGCTCATGTGGATTTATACGTGGGGTGAATCGGGGCGAGCTGGGCCTAGGCCGTGAGGGACTCCAAGGGCTAATGTAGGTTGCAGGGGAGGGACCTAGGGTTGGTATGAGCAGTCATCATAGGTGATTGAATGTCGTGGGACACTCTTAGGGTTGTTTTTGATATAGTGCCCTATTTACCATGACTTGCATGCATATTATTCTGTTGACATGGACTCTTATTGTTTTGATGGACGCACATTTGTGCTTTTATCGTGCCTTGCATGCCATCATGATTCGACTTGATATTTGTTTGTGAAGATTTATGGTTTTTATATGTTACTCCATTATGAGCGTTCGATTATTTGACGTGCCTTATAAATGATTATTACACGAGATTTGCCACATGATTTTATTAAGCTTTAATTGAATGTGATCACCTACACAAGCATAGCTTGATGAGGCATTGCTTTGTTTTGCAATGCCTCATATTTAGATAACTATAGCCAGAAAGGAAAGCAGGTGGAGTAGCATTGATTTGGGCCAGGATCTGAGGACTATCCGCTTTTTGTATTCAGAGACATATTAGTGTACATCTCTTAGACTTGTATTAGACCTTTGAGACTTTACTTGGATGTTTGCATATTTGGATAGATTGGACCCATAGCATTGTATAGTGTACGTTTAATTATAGATGTAGTTGTTGTGGTGATCTTGGATGGAACCTAGTGGCTTTTTTATTTGATTTATTATTGTCTTTCCTTAGCTTGTGTATTTATCGTGGTTTTAAACCAAGCATGCTTAGAGTATTCAGATTTGATTTTATTTATTGTTGCAGTTTTGGAATGTGGTTGACCCTGAGGTTTTTGTTTTCGGTTAATTCTTTTAACATTGCACAAAATTTATAGATTTTGAGTTTTCATTTTCAGGGATCCCATCTATTTTTCTTAAAAACATATTATTATTATTATTATTTTGGGAAAAAGGTTTATAAAAACCTGGGTGTCACAGTTTGGTATCAGAACCCAGGTTTATTCCATCATCACCGCTTTAAGGGTCTAATTAGATTGACAGCCCATGAGTTCAGGATGAGACTGAGATAAGAGGAATGATTACATGATGTGATATCAAAACTTTGAATAGATGGTTCCTCGAAGGAAGACTAGGTCCACCCCCACTCCACTAGTTGCCATTCCTATCTAGTTTTCAGGGCAAGGAGCCCGTGACATAGACTTAGTGGCCTGAATGGTACATGGCCTGATATTACATATACAGTCCATTGAGGCAAAGTAATTCCTAAGTGTGAATTATAGAGATATGATTATTGTGAATAATTGATGCCATGAGAATTGGCAGACTTTCTTTAATAAAGATGAGATTTTAAATCCTTGCATGATTACGAGAAATGTACTTCTAGGGAAAGTGTGTGATTCTTATATTATAGAATCTAGATGGGGAGTATGATTGATAATTGCATATGCAAACATTATTATATGATAATAGATATTTTTATATGATTCGCTTTTGAGAGTTCAAGTTCTAACTTGAACGGTGTGAGTAAACTGTTAGAAAAAGCCTAACAATTTTTATTATGATAATAGTATGATTAAAATGATGAAGGATAAAAAATGGTCACAACTATTAAGAACTTGAGAAAGTTGAGAGGAGTGTGGTATCGGTTGAAACTTGAAGCAGGTTTATTTAACAAATAAACTGTAATATGGGGAAAATCATTGACAATTGATGAAATAAGATCCTAGTGTTCCTATAGATGAAATATCTGATTTTGAGACAAAAACTGGTGAGTTTAGTGTATAAAGAGGTGTTGAAAGCTAGCCATTAATGGAAAGTAAATATCTATGAATCATTCTGAGGATTTTCAATTACGATTGGAGACACATAGCACTTGAAGGAGACAACAACCTTTTTATGATAATAGTTAATAGTAATGATGTGAATCAAGTAGGGAGAGATATTTATTGAAGTTGATGTGGAGAATGAATATTGATGTGAGAATAAGGTGAGATAAAAACTAATGAGTTCTTGAGCTTATAAAGATATTGATATCAAACATTAGTGGGGAGTGAATACTTACAAATTGTTTTTGGGGTTTTAATTATGATTTGAAGTGCATGTTACCTTGAGGACATGATGACTAAGTTGTGAGAATAATTCTTGAATAGAAATAATTTTGTAATAAATCAACTGGAAAGAAAAAAAACACATATGAAGTGAATGAGGCGAGATGAAATTAATTATGATTGATTTACATCCAACACTAACAGAGATGATAGTGCAGTTTATGATGACTAAGGAAGTATTATAAAGGATAATTTTCATTGAGTGTGAAATAAATTGAGTTGTAAATTATTTTGATTAATAAGACCATGAAATAATTCCTTAGTTTAAGAAAGTGAAATAGCAGAAGTGAGGACACTAAAAATATAATTACGAGGATTTTAAGGATGATTATTTGAGAAGATGTGTTCCTCTACCACTGAGACTTTTATCTAGAAGGCCCTTGGGAAAGCTTGTTATAATTAGTATTTTTGAAAACTAAGGGACTTTGTCATTTGAAGAGAAGAATTAAATGATTCAATGGTATTGAACCATTAGACTCAGTTGAAGAAACTTGTCCTAACTCCTTCACCATGAAGAAGGAGACCAGGAATAGATTGGCATATGTTGACAACTGTATTGAGGAATCAGATGATTGTGTGGCATTCTGCACTGGTTACGAGGTGCAGACATAACCTCTATGTAAAGAGGGATCCTTTTAGGTCCAGATTGAGAGCAAAAACTCAGAGATGGGTAGTTCGAGTCAGCTTAGTAAGGGCAAGAGACCTTTCATTGATATGACTGTAGAGGCCATTGAGGTAGCAAAATTTGATCAGGCAGTGTTAGGATACAGAAGAGAGACATAATGTGTACTAGTGGTAAGGATAGATAGGTGGACAACTATGTCCTAGAGTTAGTGGACCACCGCAACAATAGTAATGGCATTAGTAGCTGCCATCACAGTGGTAACCCTTTAAATGTTTTGACTATGGAGAGTTAAGATATTCCTTTAGAGATTGTCCCAGTGGACAGTGAGTTTGACTGATTGGCATTAGAGACAAGGCAGAGATGGCCCCACATTGGTAATGATGATTTGTTATGATACCTTTACATTACGTGTAGATCATGCTTTTGACTGTCATTATCATTACTTGAAGCAAGTATTAACCTCAACCCAAGTTAAGGGAGGCACCTTCTTGATTGTTGATAGACATACTAAGATCCTCCTTGATTTAGGATCCAGTCACCCTTGTAGTTTGAGTTTGGGCACCCTAAGGAATGTGCCTTTATATGCATTTAAATATCCTTGGGTTGGAGGTTATGACACTGATTGGCAAGTTATTAGAACTTGTAAGTACCTCTAATGAGTACTGGTGGAAATGATGACGAGTTAGAGGATAGATACTGACTTTATCGTTCTCAATTTAAGGGATTGTGATATCATCCTTGGGATGGATTCCATTGTTGGAGGACAAATAACTATTGATCTTACTCTTGAGTGAGAAGGGGCATCATTGAGATTTGTGTTAACCTTGCCTTAAAGGCAATATAGTACTCATCTGATGTACAGAGTTCTCTAGTTTTATGATTGTGGATGACAGAGAATGGCTACAAATTGAGCACATAGAGGGTGTGTCAAGATTCACAATATTCCTGAGGAGGTTTTAGGATTTTACGCCATGAGAGATTGATTTTTATGCTAATTTGGCATCAAATATAGTGGCATTTCCTAAGGAGCCATCAAGATGGTCATGGCTGAATTGGAAGAATTCCAACTATGGTAGTTATTTGACAAGAGATTATTAGACCTGGTGGGTCTTCATGGGATGCATTAATCCTCTTTGTGAGAAGAAAGATAGATTTTTATTGCTAAGCATGGATTATTGATTGTTTGATAGCTCCACAGTGGAGAATTGATATTCTTTATAATATATTGATGATCTATATGATCAGCCTTGGATGGTGCATAGTATTGGTGGATATTGATTTGAGGCCTGGTTATCACTAGTTGAGGATTGTGACTAATATGTCTTTAAGACAATTTTTGGAACTTGTTACGATTATTACAAGCTCAGGGTGATATTAATTAATGAAATTAGTACACTGGTAGGGTGTATGAATATGATGGGCTGAATTTTAGAAAGTTATTGGGATGAGTCATGAGTATGTGGTGGATAATGTTTTTGTGTATTCCATGACTTTGATGAGTACAAGAAGTCCTTGTGTATTATTCTGAGTATTTAAAGGACTTATCATTTACTATAAATATATGTGAGCAAGAATTTTGGTCAAAGAAGATGAATTTTCTTGACCGCGATACCTCTACTGATAGAGATACTATTTATGGAGACTGTGATGATTTGGGACTAGCTAAACTAGTGACTAAGGTTGATAATCTTCTTAGTCTGGTGAACTGTTATCGTTTGGTTATTGAGTTCTCCAGCATAGCAGTGACATAGATACTACTTATATTACTCTTAGGAGCCCAATTTCTCATGCAGGTGAGAAGTGTGATAGTAAAGTATGTTTAGTATGAGAACATTTCTTATGTGTAATCAGCTCAAAATTTTAGCTTATACATATGAGTAGCTGATGAGGGCGGCCTAAGAGGGTGGGTGCGCGAGGCACCGGTAGCCTTCTAAGTACTCACAATATGATTGTGCTGTGGACTGGATTTTTTATTAGCATGTGATTGCTTGTTACTAAGCTGGCATGCTCTAATTTTTTATTGGCACATGATTGCCTATTACTGATTTGGTATGCACTGATTTTGATTAACATATGATTACCTGTTGGTGAGCAAATATGCACTAATTTTGATTGGCATATATTACCTGTTCAGGAGTTGATGTGATATGGATTGATGAATATACATTGCCTAATGATGAGGTAATATGTGCTACAATGGATTTGACATAGAATTGCCTATATGTGAGTTGTGGCATTTCAATTTTGTTGACATGGTGATTAATTTATGCTAAAGATGTAAACAAATGATTTATGTAAATTGCATTACATGTGATTGTGATGTGTTCTAACCACAATATAAGTATCAGATTCTGAATGGTTTGAATCATACGTTGGTTTATATATGTGAGTTGTTATATGAGGAGATAACGTGATATGATATTGTTTATAAACATTGACTCTGAAATGATGATACCATATGTGGGTCTTATGATACCATATGGGGATGTTTCTAGAATTGTTAAGGAATGACATGGAAAGAATTTTGAGGACAAAATTTTCTATAAGGTGGGTAGGATGTAATATCCACCATTTTTAAATTCTAAAAATGCATGATTTGTGGAATTTTACAAAATTGAGTTAATTGTGTAACTTAGAATTTTAGAGATTAAATCACTAGTTAAAACCTCAATAATTGGAATGTGCTAGGAAAATGGAATCCAACGCCACTAAGAATGCTAAAATCGGAGATCGAAGGAAGAATGGCTAATTATTTTAATTATGGTATTTAATTAAATGGCAAAGGGGGTAAAATAGTAAATATGCGTGGGGCCCACAGACTGGGCACGGGAACCCACGAATGAGGCTTTAAAAGCTTGCCCTATTTCTCGCACAACCAAAACCTTTCCTCCCTCAGCTCCCATGACACCAATGATGGCGACGACGCTAAACGTCGATAACAACGTGGATAGCCCCCTTCGATGTGCACGTGGACGAGAAGCTCTTGTTCTAGTCGGCCTGACCAAGGTAAGCCACCCTCCACTATTTTCCCCTTCTTACATTGAGTTTAACATTTTTAGTGCCAAAAATTGACGTGGAATGTCATCTTTTCAGTGAGTGCATGGATTAACTATTTTTGCAAAAATAACCCAATAAAACAGTGTCAGATGGATGATCTGAACCTTTCATCTTATGTGTGGTAACACTAAAAACAAACCCATGAATTTTTATGGTAATCGGATGGCTAGGGACGCTAAAAACCAAGAAAACAGTAAGAAGAAGATTTTTAGGAACATGATGAAAATCGTGTAAAAACGTAAGATAATGATGGAATTTGTTAAAATGGAGCTTTAAAATGGGATCTATACAAAACTGAGCAAAACGGTGCAAAAATCACACCATTTGGACACTTAAGAGACTCTGGCGACGATTGGAGTCCAGCCCATCTCCGGCAACTGCAGCCAGCCTGTTGTCATTCATGGCGACGACACCCAATACCGACAGCTTGACGGTACACATGGGCGGCGAAGCACGCGGGTGCATCGGGCGATGAGCGCATGCGAGACACGTAGTGGGCCACGTGTGAGACACACGTACGACATGCCGCGCAGGCGGCTATACACGCACATGCAGACAGCACACGCGCGTCACGTGCGGTGCAACTTTTTCTTGATTTTTGGATCTTTCTGATCCATTCATTCACAAAAAATGTGTTTTTAGGGGCTACAGAGGTCCAAATTGTGATCCGAAAGAGACGTTGCCATCGTCTCGATGACGCAGACCTAGATTCAAGATAAAAACCTAGCTTGGAGCACCTTTTAAATAGTTAAACTACTAAATACTATTAGATGACCTAGATCAGGCCGATCAATGTATGATCATGCCTCAGACCTTGATGGTATACATCAAATATGGGATGATCTAGGGGATTAGGAGAGTAGATCTCATTGAATTGCCAAGAAAAGTGATCACGACTGTTGATTAGAGAGTGATCTGACCATCAGATCGATGCGTAATCATAAAGATATAAGTGAATCACTAAACGAAATAGAAATTTAATGGATCATGATGAAAATGAGTAGGATTGAAATTGAAAATGACATATGACGGTCTAGAGGTTAGGAAGACAAACATCTAGCTCAGGATTGCCCTAATGGAGGATTAATTAGATGATCTTGGTCATTAGTCTAGAATTAACTACTAGATCAAGAGGTTATCACTTGGAGCTATTTATTTGAGATGTGAGAACATCAAGTAATTGATGACTTATGATGTGATAGGTATATCAGGGTGCACAACATGATATAGCTTACGCGTCTGATTGGAGTACCACATTTATCAAGGTAGGTGATTTCATTCGATGTTTCTTTGTGATTTCAGTAACCATGACCTGTTTTCTAAAGTTCTTGAGGCATGTGTTTTTGTGTCTTCTCATGATCACATCAATGTGTTCCTACTTCTTACTGGTAGTATAACATTCCATTTTTGTGAATAACCATGTTTTACACGTGATATATTGTATTTATCACAAGCTTTGATCGTATTTATTGAGATTATTTTATGGAGTCTTTCCATGATTTATGATGCGTGCTTCCATCAGGTGGGTACTATGCTAGGAGGGTTATAGGGTTGGCCACCCGCCCTCTAACTTTGTGATGATGATGATTAGATATCGCCCTTGAGTGGTACAGGGCCACGTACATAGGTAGTGGTATCATGGGTAGTCACCCCTACAGGTCCATTCCTTCCCATGGGGATGGAGAAAGTCTCCCATTTAGGAGTTGACAAGGAATGGTAGTGGTTCAAATCCTGGTAGGGTTGCCACTACTGCATTGTAGCCCATACTATTATTTTGTATGCTCATGTGGATTTATATGTGAGGTAAACCAAGGCAAGCCGGGCCTAGGCCATGAGGGACTTCGGGGGCTGATGTGGGTTGCACGAGGGGGACCCAGGGTTGGTATGAGTACTCATCACTAGTGATTGAGCGTTATGAGATACTCTTAGGGTTGTTTTTGATACAGTGCCCTATTTACCATGACTTGCATGCATATTATTTTGTGGACATGGACTCTTATTATTTTGACGGACACACATTTATGTTTTTATCATGCCTTGCATACTATCATGATTTGACTTGATACCTATTTGTGAAGATATATGGTTTTCATATGTTACTCCATTATGAGCGTCCGATTATTTAACGTGCCTTATATATGATTATTAAATGAGATTTACCATGTGATTTTATTAAGCTTTAATTGAATGTGATCACCTACACAAGCAAAGCTTGCTAAGGCATTTCTTTGTTTTGCAATGCCTTAGATTTGGAGAGTCAGAAAGAAAAGTGGGTGGAGTATTATTGATTTGGGCGAGGACCTGGGGACTATCCACTTTTTGTATTCGGAGATAGATTAGTGTACGCCTCTTAGACTTGTATTAGACCTTTGGGACTTTACTTGGATATTTTCATATTTGGATAGATTAGATCCATACCATTGTGTAGTGTACGTTTAATTACATATGTAGTTGTTGTGGTGATCATGGATGGAACCTGGTGGCTTTTTTATTTGATTTATTACTGTGTTTGTTGAGCTTATGTATTTATCCTGGTTTTAAACCAAGCATGCTCAAAGTATTTGGATTTGATTTTATTTATTGTTGTAGTTTTGGAATGCGGTTGACCCCAAGGTTTTCGTTTTCGGTTAATTCTTTTAACATTGTGCAAAATTTATGGATTTTGAGTTTTCAATTTTAGGGATCCTGTCTATTTTTCTTAGAAACATATTATTATTATTAATTTGGGAAAAAGGTTTATAAAAGCCCGAGGTGTCACATAAATTGAATATGGGTGATGTAGAAAACTGAGACTTTCTTAAAAACTCTAGGTTGCCTTCCAGTGAGCGTTAAGTTTCATGTCTTCAGCTACATATATCCTAATGTACCCTAATCTCGACTTAGCTAGTACTCAATTTTCCTAACCCTAACAATGAAAGGGCATGATTTCTCATGCCACTTTAGAATCTCGTGATAGTCTATGTATTTCATTCACCCTAAAAATTTTGGTGATGATAGCATTATGTCACAGTAGACTGCCATGATTGTAAATTGAGTGGGACCACTCTGATGATCCCCTATCTTCAAAATTTCACGGTAGTCAATATATTTTCTCCACCTTGAAAATTTAGGTGGTGGTATTATTATGACAATGTGAACTACCATGAATTTAAATTCTGTTGGACCGTATGCAGGTGGATGGTCCTTTTCTTGACCAAATTTAAGGATAATAATGACCATTGTATTTCATTTATTTTCCTCCTTTTCCCTTACATTGTCTTAGAATTAGTGAATAAGCTAACTCTGCCCTTCCTAAAAAGGTTGTTCTTGTATTAATAGAAGAGGGAACATGGTTTTGCTTAAACCCTGATTATTTTCTAATGTGTACCTCATAGTTGGTTGATGTAGGGATAGTACATCAATGGACTCTTTCTCTTCCTGTTTTACAGATACATGTAATATTTTAGGTGGGCCTAAATTCTTATCTAATGGTTATTCAAATAAGGTTTATCGGTCCCAATTTGGTACATTATCTATATTACAAGGCTCAATTAGAATAACCGGCTCAGTAGGGGGTTCTACTCTGGCTTGCCATTGAGAAGTGTTCATTAGTGGCAAAATCTCCAACAATTCCTTCACCTCTTCAATGGATGTGCCTTCATTAATTTCATAAAAATAAGTAGGACTCAAATTGAGTGGTTTTGGGTTCGAGGTTTCTAAGGATTCATTATCTTCCTCAATGGATGCCTCTTCATCAAAATCATAACAATGACTTAGGTCTACCTTGATTATATCTATTTTAGAGGTTTTTGTGGAAGGTTGGGACTTTGTATTTTAGAATCATCACATAAAATTTCCATCATATCATTCTAATAAATGCTCATTATTATTCCCATTTGGTTCAAAATCTCTAATCCTTTCCATTAATGTAGCATGTAATTGACCCATCTCTTAAAGACATTGTTTAGTCGATTCTGAAAATAACCTAAGGGTCTCGTCGAATGTGTCTTCCTTTTGTGTTGAAGGTTGAAAGACTCGTACAGAGTCATAGGACTACTGGGAAAGGATTGATTAGGTTGAAACCATTATTGTTGTCCCTTATTTTCATGATAATTTGTTGATTAGGGTAGGACCATTCTGGTTCTTCCTAATATGGTTGATAATCTTGAGACCATAGTTGCTCATGATGCCTAACCTATCTATTATAGTCTTAATAATTTGTCTCAACATAGTAGTTATTGCTAGGTCTTGTGAATGTATGAGGTGCATCCATTGGCTCCTGATAATAATCATTATATGTAGAGCTATATGGCCATGTAGAATTAGAATATTGAGGTTCAGAATAAGCATAGCAATTGTTGTACTAAGGTTCTGTATATGACTCAATATCTTACTTTGAGGCAAATAACCTATCCCATGTACGAATCATACTTTATCTATATCTTCTTGATAAGTCATTGTAATCAATCTTTATAAACAACAAAATGAATTGTTGTATGCAACGAATGAGTACTTTTTTTTTTGTAACTTTTGTGAAAAACTATCCTAAATAATGCAATGTAGAATGATGGGTAATGATAGAGCACAATATTCAAACATCCCTAAGGCTAACAAGTAGAAATATTTTGATTTTCTTAAATTTATGTGGGGATGATGCTTTTAGATTAGCCTAATCTAGCACTCTCTCTTTCAAATTTGACTCCTACTTACCAGTTAGGTTCTACTCTAAGGTGGTTAATGCAATCCTCATGTTAGGAGGCATTTAGACCTCAACTAACATAAATGAAAGGCATAAGGAAGTCACTTGGATTTTAAGACACCCACTATAACCATAGTGATCAGAAGCCACTGAAGTGACAATAGATCGCGTTCTATTAAGAGGGTCCTACGAGCATGTGATAACTATATAGGTCTCTTTTAATTAACTTTAAATTGTCCTAGGTGGGCCAAGAGGCGGTGATGAAATTCACCCTTGATCTTGTGGGGTTGTGTGCCTATACTAATTAATGTCCACAATCTATAGCAGTTTGATCAACATAAAAATCACCTTAAAGCAATAAGTGTGTCCTAAGACTGTAATTAAAAAAAATAAACTAATGCAAAACTCTAAAATGCAATAATTATAAAATAGGCTTTGTATATGCAATTAAATTATCAAATAATGCAAATTCACTCTAATAATGCAAACCCTAATTTATAAATTAAAAAGTGTGAGAAAAACTTATAGTGGGGTTTTTGTTGATGATCAAGTGTGGGCCACCTTATCCCACACTTGCTTGTTTTAATACAACCCTTTTAAAATTGAAATTAAAATTGCAAGTTACAATGTGCTTAACTATAAGATTCTCTCAAAAAGAAAAATGAAAAATTTTACTTTAAGAAAGCAGGTATATTGTATTTATTTGATGAGGCTCCACTTGCCAATTTGTTCACTTTCCAATTTCCTAAAAATAAAAAATAACAATCAGTACCAAATTTAGGAAAGAGTGATTATGCAATAAGAAAAATTAAAAAATTTAACTAAAAATACTAAAATAATGCAATTCTTAAAATTTATGATTTTTTAATTTTTTTAAAATTTTGGAAATTTTAGAAAAATTTTAAATTTTTTATTAAAATTTATGAAAACCTTATTGCAGGTCCCCAAACATGGTTCTAAAAACTTGTTGATTATATTACCACAAGTGCACAGACTATTGTAGTATAGGTAATGCAAGTACAGGTTGATCCCACAAGAACTCGACTTAAAAAGATGGAGTTTAAATAAAATTTAATTATCTAAAAATAAAATATATAAAAAATTAACTAATAATCAATTATAAACTAAAATCTATTTATCCAATGAAAATTACAAAAATTCAAATTCAAAAAGATAAAAAAATTAACTAGAAAACAAATAAAATCTACTTCCCTAGCTTGATTATGAAAAGTTCTCCAAATCTAATATAAAAAACTTTGATCGTCCTTAATCAATCTCTCACTGGTACTTTAGATTAAAGATCTGACGGTTGGATTGAGTAGATTCTCCAAAATTTGGAAGATCTAAGCTTAAGAGTGATTTTGGGTTTTGGATGGCTTAGATCAATTTGATTTAAGATTTAAGATTAGAAGTAATGAATAATCTAGGAAGTATCTTAAGAATAAGATCTAAAGAGGGATTTGAAATCTGATATGAAAAAGATCAAGAATTGAAGAGATCCTATTTGTTAAGCCTTACTGTTGATTAGGTTAAGCTTAATTAAAACAAATTTGGATTATGCTATTCTTGGATAGACAAAATAGGGATAAAGAAAACTAGAATAGAAATAGGGACACAGATGGAATTAAAATGAGAATACATAAGGAATTTTATTTAAAGGGCAAAGGGTAAAAATGAAAATTTTCCATTTTTTTGTTCTAATCGAAAATAGAGAAAATCTAGACAAAGAAGGGGAAGACAAAGGTGAAGCAGGGGGGAAAGAGAGGAGCTGGAGGGAAGAAGAGGAGAAGGAAAATAAAAATAGAGAAAATCCTTGTCAGGTTTTCTCTTTTGGGTTGAATGGTGAATAGGGAGAAGAAAGAGGGATGTCAGGAGAGAGAGAGAGAGAGAGCAGCAGCAGCAATAACAGTAGTAGTAGAGAAGAAGAGAGAGACGACTCACTGGCTGGTGCTGTGTAGGCTGAAGAAGACAGAGAAATAGGGAGATGCTGGTGCTGTTGGCTTCGTCCGCAATATAGAGAGGGAAGGAGGCAGAGAAGCTGTGTCGAGTGGTAACTATCTTGTGGTGGGAACAACGAGAGAGAGAAAGAGCAGTGATAGGGGGTGCAGCAACGAGGTGAGGGAAGGAGAGAGATGGAGAAGTTGAAAGAGAAGCAGAGAAAGGGAAAGATGGGGAAGGCTAGGTGTGAGGGAGAAAACTGAGTTGGGTTTTCTGCAGTGGAGGGAAGACTGGGAAGAATGAGTCCTAAGAAAACCATGGAAAGAGTGGTAGCAGTAAAAACCAGGGAAAGAGCAGTAATGGGAAAAAAGAAAAAAAAGATAGAGAGAATGAGAGAAAAAGAGAGCTGAGAGGAGAGGTGAGAGAAAGTGAGAAGTGGGAGATGGAGAGTGATAGTAGAGGGGGAGAGATCCACCCTCGATGCCTAACCTCTTGCCCATGCACCTCCTTTCTTCTTTATATAATCTTTCCATGAGAGTTTGTGTTTGCTTCAAATTCAATCTCTTTCTCCCTTATCCAGATTTTTGTAATTAATGTCTTGATTATCTTCAATTTCCTCCTTTTCTAGGAAGTTTCCTCATTCTTGATCTAATTCATTCGAGTTGATATGGAGCATTCAATTTTGATTTGATTGATCTGCAACATAGGATCAAATTAGAATCATCTAAACCGTTGGATGGTTAATTAGAGCTCCAATGCAAAATTTCAAAATTGATTGCTTAGATGATCTAATTAGATGCTAGATTAAGGGTATTTTGGCCAAAATTGAATACTTAATAAGGCACTATTTGAAGACCACGCATTGGAAAGCTACATACATTGAGGGCTTTTATTGATGAGCCAAGTGAATGTATTTGAAGACCCCGCATTGGGCACACATGCACTTGGGAGGTTCGAGGTTCCTATTTCAACATGGTTGAAGTCTTTTCAACTAGGGAGATTGATGGGGGCCATCATCCCAATTTTCTTTTCTTTTATCTTATAGCT
Organism: Warburgia ugandensis; assembly: GCA_035236585.1. Lineage (NCBI taxonomy): Eukaryota > Viridiplantae > Streptophyta > Magnoliopsida > Canellales > Canellaceae > Warburgia > Warburgia ugandensis. The sequence continues at coordinate 52,872,903 of CP141139.1, read as the reverse complement.
TAATTTTACTTTGGATATTTACCATCGAGGGCATTAAGTTTCTTAGTGTGTTGTGACTTAAGTAGGGGCAATTTTGCCTTTTTTCTTAGATTAGGGTTAGATGTCCCCTACTTAAGATCCTTTTCTCTTTTGTGTAAGGAGTTTTGATGAATATTGAATGAACATCTTATTAGACTTGGTGGATTCTTCAAACTAGCATTCTTCTCGTGGGCATGAAGTTGCGTTCAATTCTAGGTCAAATTAATATTGTTTCATCTTGTTTTGTAAGTCAATATTTTTTTACTTTATCTTTTAATTGAGGATTTTTGTGCTATTTACGGTTACATGATCTATGTAGGTATAATCTATAATTATTATTTTACATTAAATTCCTAAAACCCTAGATCTAAAACTTAATCAAAATCATTCATCAATCAAAAGGATGATTCAGATTAAAACTTTGATTTTACTTAATCAGTAGAGATCAGGGATGATTTGTAGATCTTGTAATTTGTTGTAGGCCATTCATGCTTATTAAGGCTTTTTTTTTTGCATATTAAAAATCCTAATGGTAGTTTAATTTATATTTTTATTATTTAAATTAAATTCTAGTATGTTCTTAGCATATAGATTAGGCCATTTTGTCTTACATCAAATTTGGTATCAGAATATAAGTTTACTTAGGATCTGTATTAGCTCGACCCATGACAATCTCTACGAAGTGCAATATAAGTTGTTGTGTTTAGTTGCATTTCATAGGTCTTGTGTGCTCAATTCATTTAGATTTAGAGCATTGTGTATAGGTTTAAGGTGATTACCATAGAGTTGGAGGGTGTTCATTCGTAAGGTGTCAAAGCATCCTAGTATATTACATTGCTGAAGGTGCTTTATTGGCTTATCACATTTCTTTTATATAAGCTTTGCTTGGTATCTCTATCCTGTGGTTAAACTCGTTAACTTCAATTGATGGTCTGATTGCGAGTAATAATCTTGGTTGCTTCAATTCTTTCAGGTCTACAGTTCTTGGAAAGAAACTAATTCTCAACTCAATGGTGTTGCAAGAACTATATTCAGGTACACCTTCTTCTTTGCGCAGATAATTTCTACATATTTCTAGTCTAAATCATGCATATCTAGAGCATATCATTTGCCTAGGTGTTTAAGTTTTGCATTTGTAGGATCATGGAAAGCATGCTTTAGAAACTTGATAGCCAACTAGGATTTAATGATATTGCATGTATGGCTCACTTTTCTTATTTGAACTTTGTTTAGTTGGTAATAACTGAAATGCTCATGCTGTGAATATCATTCATCTTGCTTCTTGTTAGTCTGCTTTTTTTGCTATGAAGTTTCTCGAAATTGGTAGAATGATAATTCTTACTGCTTACAAGCATCATCTATTATCCCCTGGATTCTTGCTCTGAGTTTTAGATTTCTTCATAGATATTTTAGCTTTTGTCAATTAAGAAGTGAAAAATGTACCAGAGGTAATAGGGGCAGTTGGAGGGCTTATTAGAGAAAGTTGAAATGAAACTTTCTTCCAATCCTAATGACTTGGAATCAATAAAGAAGGCTATAGCATTTGGTATACTTCTATTCCTCCTACGCATTGCAGCTAGCAATCTATGAAGTTATGATTTCTCTTTATAGTCCTTGGGTTTTCTTTGAAAACGTCATCTCATCTTCTTAGGTTTTTTCACCATTCTACAAGGCTTCAAAAGAGTGGAGCATATTGCATAGCTAAAAATCCACAAAAGGTTCATTTACATCCAAGTTTTGGTTTGGCATAGGTAAGCAATCAATGAATCATTATAGTCAAATTCTTATGTTCATCATTAAAGAGGCAAATGATCAAGCCTCTAAAAAATTTGCATCACAAAATTTAGACCATTGTTTTTAGAAGGGAAGTTTGTAAGATCCTATCAATGAAATTAGATTCATTGAGCATAGAAGACCATGACATCAATGGTGTGAAGAAATGTAGATAGTAGAGGCTTCCTAATTGAATATCTACATTTTGTGGTTGCTAGGCTGCATTTTGTTGTCTTTCTTCTCTTTTAGGTGCTCCCTAGATGGATTATTTATCATGAGTTGGTGCTTACAATGAAGGAATACATGTGGCAGGTCAGTAAGCCTTTTGGTGGAATTACTCATATTAGTTTGTTTATTGTTTTTCCAAAGAATCAAGATTGCTTTTTTCCAAGAAGAAAATAACTTCCATATATAAGGAGAATAAAGTTAAAATTACAAATGGGACAAAGGTTGCTCTTAATGAGGATATCCTTTTGCCCCTTCCTATGCCAACAATTTAGCAATCCATTAGCTTCTATGAATACATGATAAAAAGTAAAATTCCCCTAATAATGCTATTTGTTGCTTTGACTTTGTGGCCTACTTCTACAGTTCCCATTTCAGTAGCATTTTTCAAAGTTTCTTTCACATCCAAAGCACCTGCAATTATGACTACCATGTACATTTTGTCTTCAACTATTTAAATAATTCTTGGTGAACACTATTGTTAAAACAAATCACTCACACAATCACACACACTCTTAAATCTAGTCCCCTACCAAAGGGAAAAAGTGGTGACTCGAATCAGTGACCAGAAGTATTTTAGGGGAGATGCAGCATTGTTTTTTGTCATCCACATTTCTTTGAGAAAATAAGAGAGGTTTTTTGGTAGAGCGTTTACACATTCCTTTTGCATAATTTAAGGAATACACATTTATATTAGAGTAAGAAGGGGAGCTTTGGAGCAATGGTAAAAGTTGTCGTCATGTGACCTTGAGGTCATGGGTTCAAGACGTGGAATCAGCCTTTTGCAAAATGTAAGGTAAGGCTGCATACTATAAGCTCTTGTGGTTTGTCCCTTTCCCAGACCCCACATAGGCAGGAGCTTCATGCACCGGGGCTGCCCCTTTTTTACATTTATATTAGAGCAGAAAGGTCTACTCCCTTGATATAGAATGTTTTTCTCATTACTTATTAGTTCACCATCAATCTGTTCATTTTAATTTTCTTCATCAAAACTTTGTATTTTCCAATTTTGTTACTTGTTGTGGGTGAAGTTAGCAAAACTCATCATCATTAAGATGTTATCCCGATTAGGGATTGACCACATGAATCTTGTTCATCCATTCCCCTCTGTTAAGTATTATGGCTTCATTTAGTCCCAAAGTTTTTAAATTTTTTCTCACTACTTCTATTCGTGTTCTTTTGGGCCTTCCCCTTGCCCTTTTAGAACTGTCGACTTACATTGACTCACTCCTTCTAATTGGTACTCTTTTCAATCTTTGTTGAACATGTCCAAACCATTTAAGTCTAATCTCCCTCATCTTGTTACCTATTGGTGCTACTCCTAAATTCTTTAATGTTTTCATTCTTAATTATATACTTTCTTATCTTGTCATTCATCCATCTCAACATCCTCACTTCCCCTGCACTCATCCTATGAATAAAATGTTTCTTAGCTACATAACAATTTGATCCGTAAAGTATGACTGTCCTTATACCCATCCTATAGAATTTTCCTTTTAGTTTGAGTGGCACCTGCTGATCATACAAAAATCTAGATGCACGCATCTCCATTTGTTCCAACCCACTTGGATTCTCTGGGTAACCTCCCTCTCAATCTCTCTATTGTCATGAATCATAGATCCTAAGTATTGAAAAGTGGTCTTGTATGGTGACTACTTGGTTATCAATATTTACTAGTATTCTACTCCTGCTCCTCTCCTTAATAAAATTGCATTTCATATACTCTGTCTTAGTTCGATTGATTTTAAATCATTTAGGTTCTAATGCTTCTCTCCATAACTCTAGCTTTGTGTTTATGCCCTCCCTTACATTATCAGTTAAAACTATATCATGTGTAAATAGCATGCACCATGAAATCTCCTCGTGCAGATGTTTTGTTAACTTATCCATAACCAATGTTAAAAGGTACATTCTCAATGTCAATCCTTTGTGCAATCCTACATTGATAGAAAAATCACTGGTCTCTCCGCTAGTGGTCTTAACATTTATTACCACTCCCCCATACATATCTTTAATTATGTCTATGTACCCTCACCCAACACCCTCCATATTGACTCTTTTGGGACCCTATCATAAGCTTTCTCTAAGTTAATAAAGACCATGTTGAGGTCCTTCCTCCTCTCCTTATATTTCTCTATGAATTGACTTAGTAAGAAAATAGCTTCCATGGTAGACCTCCTAGGCATGAAACTAAATTGGTTCTCTGATACACTTATCTCATGCCTTAGCCTCTTCTCAATCACTCTTTCAAAAAGTTTCATAGTGTGACTCATAAGTTTGATCCCCTATAATTAGTGCAGCTCTGTATGTCTCCTTTGTTTTTATAAATTGGTACAATAGAGTTTTTTCTCCATTCATTTGACATTTTCTTTGATTTTATAATCTTATTAAACAACTTTGTCAACCAAACTACTCCAATATCTCCCATATACTTCCAAACCTTTATCAGTATACCATCGGTTCCCATGGCCTTTCCTAATTTTGTCTTTTTCAAAACCTCTTTCACTTTAGGTATTCTAATCCCATGGTTGTATCTATAATGTCCAATGTTATTTAGGTTTAAAGTACTTTCAATTCTTATATTATCAGCATAGTTGTCATTGGGCAAATTTTAAAAGTAACTTTCCCACCTTTGTTTGATTTCATCATCTTTGACTACTACCCTTTGATCATCACTTCTATTGCACTTAATGTGGTTTAAGTTCTTGTCCTTCTGTTCTCTTATTTTTGCAAGTTGTAAACACATCTTTCTCGCCTTCTATTGATCCTAGACTATTATAGAGATTATCATATATCTTGAGTTTAGCCTCATTTACTATTCTCTTAGTAACCTTTTTAACATTCTTATACCTTTCATAATTTTCATAATTTTTAGTCTTGGGCATGCTTTAAAACACACCCATTTTTTTTTAATAACTTTTTGCATTGTTTCACTTCACCAATAAGTTTCCTTTACTAATTGCCTTTTACCTTTAAATACTCCTAGGACATCTTCTGCCATTTTCTTAATGAACTTAGCTATATTAATCCACATAGTGTTTACTCCTGTTTCATTGTTCCAATTTCCTTCTACCATCAACTTATTTGTGAGTGAAGTTATTTTCTCCCCTTTTAAGTTCCACAACTTAGTTTTTTGATACCTATTAAGTTTATTTCCTTTCTTCCATCTTTTGATGTAGATATCCATAACCATTAATCTATGTCGTGAGGTTAAACTCTCACCAGGTATCACCTTATAATCCTTACACATTGATCTTTTAGTATTCTTAAGTAAAAGAGTCTATTTGGCTTTTATGGAGTCACTTTTAAAGGTTATTAAGTGTTTATCCTTCTTCTTAAAGAATATGTTTGCAAGGGTCATGTTATATGCCAAAGCAAAATCAAGGATAGCTTCCATCATCTCATTTCATTCTCTAATATTGTACCCTCCATATACCCTATCATATCCTTCTTTTTATTTTCATACATAGCCATTTAAGTTTGCTCCTATAAATATCCCCTTTGTATTGGAAATTTCTTACATGATTCTCTCAATATCTTCCAAAAATTGTCTCTTGATTATATCTTCTAACCCTACTAGTGGTGCATTTGCACTTATAACATTTATGATATTCTCTCATAGAACAAGTTTTATTATTATAATTCTATCACTAATTCTTTTAAAGTGTACAACTTTATCCTTTAATTCTTCATCCACCACTATCCCTACACCATTTCTGTTATTATCTTTTCCTATGCATCAGAGCTTATACCCACCAATTTCTCTAGTTTTAGCCCCTTTCTACTTGGTTTCTTGAATAGAAGTGATGTTTACTCTCCTACATTTCATCATATTTACTAACTCTAGACACTCACCTGTCAATGTCCCTATATTCCATATAGTAATACAAATTTTATGCTCTTGAGCTAGCCATTAACCCACACACTTCTCAACCCCCATGACATGAACCCATGCCTACTTTCCACTGCACCTAGCTTCTGATGTAGTGTGTCACTTTCGAGGGGATGCTCTAGCAGCCCTTGCCCATTATCCACTACATCTAGTATTTGATGTAGTGTGTTGCTTTTGGGGAAATGCCCTAGCAACCCTTGCCCATTTTCCACTACACTCAAGATTTGGTGTAGCGTGTCACTTATGAGGGATGCCCTAGCTTGAAGGAATGTCATTGATCGATTCATGTCATATTAGGGTTGCCATACTTTGAAGTTTTCAAAATTGAATAAGAAAAATTAACAAACAAGAATGCACTAGTAAGGACCCATTTAGCTGTCACGCATCTTAGCCAACTCCACACTAACAAGAACAGGCACGGAAACATTATGAGAAAGAACATATTTGGGCACCAGACTGTACTAAGCAAATACAAATATGTTAAGAAAACCAATATGCTAAAGGTCCTATAATGTGTCAAGTCAGTTTCCTTGAATCAATATACCATATCATTGGTAGGTCCCTAGCATCCCATGCCAGAAGTTGGCGCAACTTAGGATCGAACCATATGGCAATGCTTCTGTAGTTGACCATAGCCACCATGTTGGGCGACCCATCTGGCTACAATAATAGAAATCTTCCAATATATTAAAACATTCTAAAAATTCACTTTTGATCCTCTAATTTTTTATTGAATGATTTATAAGTCTTAAAATTACAACTTTTAAATTGAACTCAATTATTTGTCGACTTCTGAAATAGTATTTGTGAATTTAGTTGCAAATTCAACTAAAAAAGATTAGATTCATATTCTTGTAATGCTTTTTACTTTTCTTTTTTCAAAATTTATCCAAACATTTTGCGAAAAGTGTATGATCTGTTGCCTTGCCAACTTATTCTTGAATTCAAACTTTGCAATTATACTCTGGGTCAAGTAGCATTCTCCACTTTTGTGGTGGATTTCACTTCGGCGCAAGGTGGGCCCTTAACTAAATGTGAATAAATCCAAACCCATTTTGTCTCACAATTTTGGTGAGTACTCAACTAAATGCGAAAAAACTAAACCCCATTTTGTCTCACAATTTTTGGTGACGCTTTAGTAGTGGAAAGAGTCCGACAGACCTAAACTCTCTTCATGGACTTGCAAAACTTGATAAGCCCTATGTGCAAAATATGTGACATGCCTAACCACATAATGCATAATGCAGCAAAGTTATGAGTCATCACTTTTTGATACCTTGTCAATATGTCAAAAGCCTACGACTGACGGAAAGTGTCAAGCCAAATTCCTAAACCATTGTTCCTACCATTGGTAGATGCCCTTATCCTTGATACCACAAGTTAACAAGCCTAGGACTGATGGAAAGTGTCTAGTCCAATTCCTCAGCCATTGACCCTACCTTTGGTGGCTGCCCTTGTGATTGATACCACAAATTGACCCTACTTAGGCTTATAACATGATCAAACACCAATCATCATTCTTCGGTACAAGATCCAACTCAAGCATCAACCACTAAACAAAATGGTTTCTGAAGGAGCTTTTCGGTTATTGAGGAAAATTCTGTTCCTCCTAGTTGGCTGCGTCTCTCTCGGTTATTGTGTTGATCAAAATTGAGTCCCCGAAAAAGAATTGTAAGTAATGTGAAGAGTTGCAGACTGAGTAGCTATTACGAAATAAAGCAAAGTTTGGTGTGGTTTGCACAAAAACGTCAAATTGCGTACAAAAAATACAATCCACTCGGCTTAGTTATTTGAATCATTGCCCAGAAAGAACCATTATGCAGCAATGAACTGGCCTAGGTGGTTCCTAAGAGCTCTACAGCACCTGCAGATCCTGGGCACTGAGCCATTGAACATGACTATTTAAACATTGATCATCTGAGGATAGTATGTCACAAGATTGGATTGTCCTATTTAGGAAGTTTCTGTACTTAAGCTAGAGAATAAAGTGGAAATTTGTGAAAAAAGTATTAGAATATTCAGTGACCCTAGTTCTCCACACTGATTCCACTTGATGAAGACTAGATTATGCCTTCCCGTGCATTGACTTGGGTTTCATATATCCAATAAAAGGTATGCATGAGCCATGGGATAGAGAATTGACATCATAAGTCTTTGGCTCCCTTCTTAATTTAGGTATGAAACGATTCATAACTTTCAAGAAGCAGGGACGTAGAAATATCCAATAGATGAGATTTTGGGTACATAGGCCATCTGGATCAAGACAAATCAGGTGAACGGCTTGGACTCAAAAGAAAAATAAAAAATAAAAAATAAAAATTGGCCATGGATTCCCAAAAAGAAAAAAAGGAAAACAGTGGCCAGACATTCATTTTTTATCCAAACGAGCCTGTCCAAAGAAAAGGATGCACATATCAAAACAAGTGGGAATGTAATTGCCGATCTTGTTCAGGAGGAATTTTTCCATATTCCTTTAAACTGAAGATCATTTCATACTTAATACAGCAGAACATCATGAAAAGAGAAACTGATTTTGGAATCCAGTTTGTCTAATATTTTTGGCTTTTTAGTCTAAATTTCTGTAGTTGCTGAGATACCGAATCCAAGAAGGAAATTTGACAAATACAAGGCACCCAAAGATCAAATCATTAGTGGGATATAAATGCTGATTATTTGGCCAGAGAACCATTACGTCACTTGAACTGAAGGTCATTCAAGTTCTCACAAAAGTGTAAGAAAAAAGCAAAGAGGACATATCAAGATCGAATTACAAATCAAACTGAAACAAAAGTCACGGACAAAAGGGTATAATGAGAAACATGCAAAAAGCCAAAGATGGTAAGAGCAAGAGACACCAACTTTATCTAGAAGCTGATCTAACTGATAGAGATAAGCCAACTCATCAGAAGAGCAATGTGTAATAAAGAAAGATTATAAATAATCAATCTCCCTCCTAGTTGAGTCACCCGATGTGGAATCATCCATCTCTATGCCACAGCAGGCAAGTCCTTCAGCCATGGATCCAACGGCTTTCCTATCGAGTAGACAATGAAGCCAATCTTCCTTAACTTTTCAGCATCAATGATGTTGCGCCCATCAAAAATGAAAGCAGGCTTCTGCATATTTTCGTAAATTCTCTGATAGTCGAGGGCCTTGAACTCATCCCACTCAGTCAAGATGCAGATTCCATGGGCATTCTTTGCAGCTTCATATGCATCCCAAACCACTTTTACTTGCTTCACTGCACTAGGACTCATGGGCTGGAGGTGAATAGGGTGATCCCAATCAAACTTGTTCATGGAGAGATCTCTCTGAATTTGATCCTCAGTCACCTGTGGATCATAGATACTGATATTGGCCTTGTCTCCTAAGAGTCCCTTGCAGACATCAATGGCAGGTGTCTCTCTTGTGTCCCCTGTGTCTTTCTTGAATGCAAATCCAAGAATAGCAACCTTCTTGCCTGAGACTGTGTTGAACATGGAAGAGACAACCCTGTTCACAAATCGATTCTTCTGGTAGTCATTGATCTGAATGACTTGCTTCCAGTAGTGAGCAACCTCAGGAAGCCCATTACACTCACAGATGTACACAAGGTTGAGGATGTCCTTTTGGAAGCAAGAACCACCAAACCCAACACTGGCATTGAGGAACTTGGGCCCAATTCTTGAGTCCTTTCCAACAGCATAAGCAACCTCTGTTACGTCAGCACCAGTGGCCTCACAGAGTGCAGACATGGCATTGATTGATGATATCCTCTGAGCTAAGATAGCATTAGCAGCGAGCTTTGAGAGCTCTGCAGACCAGAGGTTGGTAGCTAAGATCCGGTCCTCGGGGACCCAATGAGCATATACGTCCTTCAAAGCTTTAATGGCTTTCTGACCTTCAGGAGTCTCCCTCCCTCCTATGAGAACTCGGTCGGGATTGAAAAGATCCTGAATTGCAGTTCCCTCTGCGAGAAATTCAGGGTTTGAAAGAATTTGGAAGTTTATGCCTTTGCTGTTGTGGGTTAGGATCTTTTCAATTGCTTCGGCTGTTTTCACTGGGACAGTAGATTTCTCCACAACAATCTTGTCAGATTTTGAAACATCAGCAATCATACGAGCAGCACTCTCCCAGTAAGTCAGATCAGCAGCCTTACCAGCTCCAAGACCACGAGTCTTAGTTGGGGTGTTGACTGAAACAAAGACGATGTCTGCTTCGCATATGTGTTTTTCAATTTCAGTACTGAAGAAAAGATTCTTTCCTCTGCACTGCCTAACCACATCGTCAAGGCCTGGCTCATAGATTGGGAGTTGCTCACTGTTCCAGGCTGCAATTCGAGATGTGGAGATATCAACAACGACCACTTCAATGGATGGGCATTTAAGTGAAATGACGGCCATAGTTGGGCCTCCGACATATCCGGCACCGAGACAGCAGATCTTCACCATCTTTTTCTTTCTTTTTTTGCTGAAAACTGGCAATACAAAAGAACATAGCACAAAATAAGAAGATCATATGGAAGAACTGTTCCATTCTGGTGGAATTAATATGCTCTAATTCCATCCATTTACACATTCCAGAAGGGAAACCTGGAGTTCATCAACTTCCTTCTAACTAGTTCTTATATGACGAGTTCTTGCTCACAAAAATGTTCAAGAAAATGGTATAAACTACATTAAAAGGTAAAGTTGTACTTGATGAATATATCTTTTTTTTTTTCTTTTTTCTTTTTGTGTACCTTAGTTTGACCTGAAAATCTCATTTGAGTACTAGTTTTCAATAAAAGCTTATGATATAATTGCATCCTGATTTTCCTAGGCATGCAAAAGTAAGTTTTCTAGTTGGTTTGGCTAACTTTTCCAGATTTTCTTAGTTAGGTCTTGAGTCTCTCATGCACTCTAATGGATCTTTCAATTTACTTGAGACAAATTTTTTCTGCCAAAGTATCGACCCGGTTCAACTGATTAACCAGACACTGATTATATTATTTTGAAGAATAACTATAAACTTACCAGGACAAAGAAAATAACCATGCTCTCAAATGTATATAGTACAGGCCAATAATTGACAACAAAAGAAGAAAAGGGTAGGAGACAGATCATGGATCTGTATCGCGGTCAGAACTCATACAATAGAAAGGCAAAATAATAGGAAGAATTTGAACTGGAGAAAAACTTGCACGAATAGATTAAGACACTGATGCTTTCAAACAAACATAAAGAGAAATGCTACCTAAGCACTTGAAGTCAAACTGCTCCAACTTTTTGCTTGATGGGGTCCACCTATAGATGATCTACCTAGTTATCTAATTGCTTTGGCTTTGGATGTATCTTAGTAAAAAAATCATGCGGTTTGATGATTCTAATATCTAAAGAGTTCTTCTTTTCATGGACAGCAAGAAACTTTGTGAATGTGGTGGAAAGATCGGGTGTTGTCTCTGAATGGGCTGAATCAGAAACATCAGATGATCAAGAAAGAGAATCAAGAAGGAAAAGTTTGCACTGCCATCCGTAATACTAGAGATCAACTAACGAAAGCAAGCTGATCTTACAAAATACAAATATCTGAACTGAAAACTTTCAACAACGGTGGAAAAAGCATCAGGCGCTGATACAGAGAAGTTGCATACAAATGCAAAGTTATTCTTTGGAAAGAGACACGAAGAATCAGAGAGATCATACTATCCATACCACAAGATATTTTTCGTAAACCGGAACCAGATTAGTCGATGGTGCTAATGGGACCAGACTCAAACATTAAAGGTGCATTCCGATGTAGATAAAAACTGCAGATGGGGCGTTTTCAGTAGCAGCATCTAACTGCACAGTGAAATGTAGAAGGAATAAACTGCAATTTGGATGTATAACCAAATATACCATATAGAGCTGAACGCATTAACAACTGTTTGGGAACAAAGCTTACGAAGACTTCAAAAAGAAATCTACACGTCTTGGTCTTCACCATTTCCTCCCAAAACCAGCTCAATCCAAGCAGATGAGCTCATTTCGAAAAGAAAATTTGTTTACAGTTAGTCAAGATGAATCAAGACGGAGTTGAATTCTATGCTATATTTCACTCTCTAGTGGGGATGCAGATAGAATAGAATTCTATGATAGATTCCACCCTCTTGTGCGAATGCACTCTTTGTAGGTGAAATCTACCATATTAGATCCACCTGTAACTGATTCTACCTGGGCTTCAAAATCTCTGTTAATGTGATGGGATTTCATCTACAAAGAGTGCCTTCCACAAAAGGATGGAATGCACCCTCTAAGAAAATTCCGTGCTGACCAAGGGTCCCTCTAGTTGTTAGAAGTGCAAACAGCAGAAAGTAAAAGGACAGCAAAGAAACCGTGGCTTGATAAATAATGGCCATAAATATCAGACCCAAAACAGGAAAAACATAAACAGATATAAGCATTTACAATCGGATCTCCCTTAGCACATGCAACAGTTTCAATTCAGATGAAAAAAGCAAGAAACGAAAACACAACTCGAACCCAATTCACAAAAAGAAAACCCAAGTTCTTCAAACCCAATTCAGATCAAGGGAAAAAATAGAGTGCACAACAGATAAGATCAACAGGAGCAATACTTACCTTCCGCTACATGAACGATCACATTGCAGATCAACTCCAATTACAGATCAGCAAAAGAGACAAAACCAAGTCGAACAAATCCAGAAATGAACAAAATCCACAAAGAAAACAAATCATGAATCACAGTAGCCGAATTAATGCAGAGATTTATAAGAAGATAAGATCAGCATTACCTTCTGAAACTGCCGCTTGTCACTACCCGAAGAGTAATTACAAGGAGGGGAGTAAGAGAGATAGATCTTCAGAATGCAATGAAGAGAAACGGGATTTTCAATTTTTCTAGGAAGAGAAGGTGATCTCAACCACACATCTTTAAAGAATAAGCATCAGCAGGAACGCGTTTTCTACCAATAAAATAAGCAAGGGGCACCATAGAAAATACAAGCAAAATCTCATATTTCCATCCGGGTTCTCAAATATGGTAGACGCCCGGATTTTAATTTGGGAAATAGGAACGGGCAGGATCACAGTGGGGCCCACTATTTATGAGCGATCCCATCCGTCTATCTCGTAGTATATGCGATAAATTAGACATGCACCAAACTTAGAAGGCATTTGAACGTTTGAGGCAGCTGATGATTCGGCCTTCATTTAACGGTTGCCAAATGAAAGGCTTAAAACCATTCCGATGGTCAAAATTTTTTGCATCTGACTTGTAGCAAAGCAAGCCCTACCAGATAAACGGTCTGGATGATTGTTGCAGTGGGCCCACTAGTGCTTTTGCCAGTAGTATTTTACAAGTGAAGATATGCCCAGGCACTGTACAAGAGCCCGTCACAAATGCTTATCCTAAACTCCAAATTGCCATCGACTTGTATGTCGGATGCGCATAATTTTCATATAGAACATATGGGACGGCAAAAATACAGATGGAGCCTACTCCTTTAAATGATCTAAAGCATCTATCCTTATAGACTCTGCTATTGAAGAGCCATACCAACAATTGGCTACTAACTGACAATTCTAAGTCTCTGATCTTTTGCCTTTGAATGGGAGGTTAGGAAATCAACGGATAACACTTTATATTCATCAATATTCTTCTGGTAAACCATGATAGGAAATGATTAGTCATTTCAGAACGGTTGAGTAAAACCAAAGCCATGCATGATCTATCAACCTGCAGTTAGCAATGCATAATAGTAGCAGATTAAAGAGGCCAAAAGAGGAAACTTGAACAACACTGCAAGATAAAAGAATAAAAAGGAGAAAATTATACCTAGCTAATGACGTGTGAGCATGATGATCTCTCTTTGGTCTTTTATGACAGGGTTTGGAGATAAAAGAGTTCTGATAGAGTGTTAGTGTTAGTGGCCCTTGAGATGGAGTGAGTTGACTTGAGATGCGACAAGAGAGCCTTATCACTGTTAATAGTGCTTGAGCTGGGTTAAGATGAAGTGATATCTCTGCATCTTATTGTTAATCATGCTTTGGATGGGTGTAGGATTATCTCAACATGTTTAAAACTTGAGCTAATGAAATAATATAAGTCTGTTATATGTTAGAGTTGGAGGTTGTAAATTGAGTGATAAGATCATAAGAGAGGAGTCAACATGTTGTTTAGGACTAACCCTTGAAAGATGAACAAACCCATCAAATGATCTTGCTTTAAGAAGTTTTAAAAATTTTAAAGCAACTGTGTTAGTTCCTTGATGCTACGTCGCGAAGAGTGCTAACTCAAGGATGTTTCCTCTCGTTTGCATTTAAGACTTGAACTGGATGTCATTAGAAGTAGGAAGATATAAAAAAGAAAATGTTGCTTTTGTAACAGATTGGCAGAAGTCAACAATCCCCTATATTGTGAAATTCTGGTAATTGGATATAGGGCCAATGCCTTCTGAAGCTTTAATTCTTTTCTTCTGTATTTGACCTCCAGTAATCTCCAGCCTTCAGCCAATCAACCGTGAATTTCTGTCAATTTAATATTTTCTCTCTCAGAAATAAAGATCTTACTTCTTTCTTATAGCCCAACCTAGCACCGAATAATCAGGTGCTAGGATTGGTCGCGGAACTAAATACTTAGGCTTGGAGAAAAACGTCTAAATGACCTATGCATATAGAAGTCGACACCACATAATTAATATAAGATTAGTTATAGCACATGTATAAAATCACCACCATGGAACTCAAGCCTCAAAACAGTACAATTCTAGGAATCCACCAAGAGTCCATTCTAAGAATCCACCAAGAGCAATAAAGATTGAGGGAAAGAAAGAAATTCACCACCTTAGGAATCCACCAAGGATAGAGAAATAACCAAGCTAAGATGCACTCTGCCAATCCAAGTTAGGTCTAGAAGAAAACATCCCCAAATCTCCAATAAGAAAGAAAACGTCCAATCTCCAAATGCAAAATAAATGTGATCTTTAAAGAGTAAAGGCTAGAATTAAAATTGAACTAAACCTCAATGGATGTACAATGGATGGCATTTATAGACGTGCATAGCCCAGCCACATTAGACAAGTAAAAACCCAAAAAGAAAGTAGCTAAATTGCATGAATTGCTAATTCTACAATGACTTTCTAAATATAGAACCTTCTCCCATAATACTTACTAATGCTTGATTATGCTAAACCTCTACTTTCTAACACAAGAGAGGTAGCCATTAACACCCAAGCAACCACTAATACCATGGATAGATTCCCATACCCATAGATTTTCCTAGCTAAGTCTTTACATAACCAAAAGGATAGAACCTTGACTAAGTTATACATTGACTGGTCAAGTAATCTTAAGATGAGAATTTGGGGAGGGGGGGTGGTTGCGTGATTTTCACCTTCCTATCTAGGAAATTTCCTTTATAGGCATCCATAGGGTGTGAAATTGGGCGTCTCTTTCAAATTGGTATAATAAGCAAACCATTGGTTCCATTGTTGATAGCATTATCCACTCCTTAATGACCAGCTAGATGCATAAGATTACGTTTGAAGAGGTTTTTTTAAAGATATCTTGGCTGTCCAAGTCTAGATTTTATTGATCTACCATAAATCTTGGAATCTCTATATACTCCTGTGTCATTCTCCTTTGGTTGAAAAGCCAGAACACCTAAGTCATTGGCAACATCCTCTCCATAGTATGGTGATAAATCAGCTATGTTTAATATGTCAGAAACCTCAGTCTTCTTGTAGCTTGATTTTATATCCATTCTCACCAATTTGCATTAGAACCTTGAAAGGACCATTGGCTCTAGGTCTGAGCTTTTCATATTGTCCTTTAAGGAAACACCCTTCCTTAGACATACCCAAATTAGATCTCCTTCCTAGAAAATCATCAGCTTTCAATGCTTATTAGGTTGCACCTTATACTTCTTATTTTGTCATGTGATTTTCTCTCGAATTTATTCATTTAGCTTTCTAATTTGTTGATCGCATTCCTCTGCATCTCCATTGAAACTATCCATTGGTGGTAAAGGTACTACATCCATAGGGCATAGAGGATTCTTACCATACACCACCTCAAAAGGCCTACAAAGATTGACTAATTAGTGGAACTATTGAATGCAAACTTTGCTTGCCCTAATAATAAGTCCCATTGATCGATGTTCTTTCGAACAAAACTTCTCAACAAGTTTACCAGAATTTTGTTCACTTCTTCAGTTTGACCATTTGTTTGAGGAAGACTTGATGATCTAAATTATAAATGAGTCCCAAGTTTATGCCATAACATCCTCCAAAAGTCATGAACTTTGGGTCTCAATTAGAGGTCATGGTTTTTGGGGATTCCATGAAGTTTTACAACTTCTGTGAAGTACAATTCCACCATGTTAGAAGTAACAATCATCTTATTATAAACAATAACGTGTGCTATCTTAGAAAATCTGTTAACAAAAAATATGATAGAGTCTTTGTTGCTGCGCTACATCTATAGAAGTTCAACGATAAAAGCCATGCTTACTTCTTCCCATGGAGAGTTAAGAATAGCAAGCGGAGTATATAACCCAATGTTTTGATGTTGACTCTTTGCAAGATGGCATGTTATACATCTCTTCACATGCTTGGAAATGTCTTTAGCCATTTTAGGCAAAAAGAAATGGTCTTGTACTAAGGCAAGAGTTTTGTCTCTACCACAATGACTGGCATTGCCTTCAGCATGCGCCTCTTGTATGATTGCCTCTCTAAGGAGATATTGAGGAATGCATAGCAAGCTTTATTTAAAAAGGTAGCCATCCTGAATAACAAAGCATTGTGTTGATTATTTTTTGCAAGTTCACGGACTATTGTAATATAGCTTGTGCAAGTACGGTCGGTCCCATGGGAATTCAACTTAAGAAAAATGGAGTCTAAATAAAATTTAACTATCCACAAATTAAAAGAAATGATAAAAATTAAATAATAATAAACTCAAAATTCAAATATATTGAATTAATGAAAAGTACAAAATTTTGAAGGAAAAAGACAGAAAATTAAATGAATTAACAACTAAAAATTAACTTTCCTAACTTAATCATAGAAAATTTCTTCAAATTTGGTCACATTAAAGTTGATTAGCCTTTATCAACCTCTCACTAATATCTTTGATTAAGGATTCAATGGTTGGATTGAACAGATCTCTCAAAAATCTGATAACTTGGCCTAAGGAAAGAAATTTGGATTTGAACAATTTATATCGAATTTTTGGATCACAAATTGAGGATCAGAACCAATGGATTAGCTAGTAAGTGTTCTAAGGTGAAGATACAAAGAGTAATTAAAAATCTGATGAGAACAATATCAGGAACTAAAGTGATTCTGTTGGTTTAAGCTATACCGTTGATTCGGTTATACTTAATCAAACAAAGATTAGATTAATTGATTCCTAGATTAATTGTGAACAGAATAAAGCTTGGATAAGACAAAATTGGGATAAGAATAAGATGAAATAGGCGACACAATTGGAATTAAGAAATAAGGACATGAGCAAAACTAGAAGTTTTGATGATTTTCTAGTTTTACCCGAATGAAGAAAAAACCTGATGGGAGGAAGAAGACAATACATAGAAGAAATTTGTAAGAGGAAAACAAAGGGTAAAAGGAATGATTTGGGTGAATTTGAGCTAGGTTTTTCCCAAAACTAAGGAAACTTGTAAAAAAAAGGAAACACGATGAAAAATCATAAGCAAAATTGGTGGAGACTAGGGACACAAATGGCTGGAAAAATAGAGTAAATGCTTTGAGAAACATGGATAGAGATGGGCTTTGTTTAATTTTGAGAAAATTGATTATGACAACTAATTATACAAGATGAATGGTGATGGGTAGAAGGAAAAACCGTGAAGAATTAAGAGAGTGGAACATTGAAAATCTACGCTTGAAATTGAGAACAAGTGGAAGTAAAAGTAAAATAGGGAAGGCATAGTGGTAGAAACAAGGGATTATGAAGACTGCTAAACGATGGGAAACAATTGATGGAGGGGAAGTATGAGAGAAAGATCTAAAGGAGAAGTATGGAAATGAGGTTTCTTCCACCTTTGCTATTGTCTTCCTTGGTGCTGAGAGGAACCCGAGAGAGAGGAGTCCAAACGGTCCTTGCTCTCTCTTCTCTTAGAGAGAGAGAGAGAGAGAGAGAGAGAGAGAGAGAGAGAGAGAGAGAGAGAGAGAGAGAGAGAGAGAGAGAGAGAGAGAGAGAGAGAGAGAGAGAGAGAGCAATGGAGCCTCTCCTCCCCACCTTTTTTTCTGTGGTCTTCATTATTGCCCTTTATAAACTTAGATTTTTTCCTTTTCTTATCTTCTAGCTCTTCAATGAGAAATATTCCATAATAGGTCTCTGCTTAGGATATTGTCTCCAATTAGAAAACAATTTCCCAACTTCTTAGGAAACCTCTTTCAAAATATCTTTTGCAGTACTTTATTTCCATTGGCCTCCTACTGGGTCCCTCGTCTTGTAGTGCTCTTTGTGAGATGAAGATGAGTTGGTATCGATTAGGTCTATCTTAGCCATCCAATTCCCATCCTGGTTAACATGCAACATATAAAATTAAATTAGAATAATTTGAAACATGCTTTATTCATTTGATCATCTCCGATGATCATCTAATCATTACAATTTTCAAGTTAATGATTGGTTGATCAATTGGACCTCAACTACACATTTAATCTAAAAATTGCAAAATTGATCAGTTAAATGATCTAATTTGATGCAAATTTAGGGGTGTTTTATTCAAAATTGAACACACAAAACACTTGCTAGTTAGCATTTTTCTAGTCCCGAACAAAACATGCGAAAAGTCATGAGAACAAAATGGTTACCATTTTTGTAGATACTCACGATTGCATTTAGCATATGTAGCAATCCCTTAAACCCCTAAGTTACCCTTAGTGGACGAGTTTGCCTTAGAGGGTTTGCAGTAAATATACCCACAAAATTCTCAAAATTTTTATGAAAGTACTTCAATTTTCTAAGAAAATTTTCTTCTATTCAGCTTATATTAAATATCCAACTTTAGCCTACTAATAAAGATGAGCAAAGAGGTTCAAAATCATACCCTTATGTTAAAGAAATCCCATTATTCATTAAACGTCAGAAGGTGAGTGTTTGTTAAGCAAATATATATAATTAGTAGTTTCCAAGTCAAATATAACCTAAATTACCATCCAAATATATGCTTTGACTTCAATTCTCATAGGATATACTCAGAAAGAAGTCACTCACAAAGGCTTTAAATATCTCATTAATATGTGAGTAGAATGTTGTTCATCAAGTCCAAAAGTCTCACATATTTCATACAAAAGAGCAATAACTTAGAAACGTAGGCTTGGGTAAGGGTTATCAAAAAATGAGTATAAAGATAAACGAAGGTTGTCTGAAAAATATGTAAAGGTCTTCTATCATTGTATTCACAACTTTTCTATATTTTTCTCACAAGAGTGAATATTCTTCTTTTTCATTGGCTATATTTTTCTTTTTCTTTTTCACTTGACCTTATATGTAGCATTTTTGAACTTTTTCTTCTTTTCTTAACCTTTTGATGTTCATCTCTTGAATTGTATTGTTCATACTTTTTCCAAAAGATGTTCTTCAATCTTCTCTACATATTTCCAAAATAAATGGGTAAGGGATATATTATAGGGGTTCAATATAGGTAAAGGTTATTTTGGCTAACAAAGAAAAGGATAATATTTTAAACACTTAATGGGCTAACTAGTGAAAAATAACATAGGGAAGGCTAAAGGGTTTAGGTTAATCATGGATGGGCTCTATCATTTTCTAGATTTCATATGACTTAAAAACGACCATAAACTTAAGATATATGTGGTACAGTCATTTGTGATTTCTTAATAGTTGACAAAATGAAGAATAATGAGACCAACTAAGAAATAATTTTTGTTGAAGAAAATCTTTGAATTTATGTATAACCCTCACAAAAGGAAGAATGGGTCTAAAGCTCACTAGGGTTTTAAGTCTCCACAGATATTTTTTAGGATCTCTAAGTTATATCTACTCTTCAACTTAAACTATATGTAGCTATTTTGTGCAATTAATATTCCAAGTTTAATTTTTTGTGAGATAGTTTAGAAAAAGGATAAAATAGTAATTAATTATATACAACTTTATTAATAAGCTAAAGTTCAAAATATAGCTGAGTATTCAGAAAATCAAATTCTCATCTTTATAAAGGAACTTTTCAAAAAATTTAATATGTAGGAAAAACTTAGAAATCTCATTTTTACACCCCCAGGCTGAACTATACATTGTCCTTAATTTTTAGAAATATAGGACACCTAAATAATGAATTGGTAGTGCAAAACACTAAGACTTTCTAAAAAAACCATGAGTTGCCTTCCACTGAGCACTAAATTTAACGTCTTCAGCTAAACATATCCTAGCTATCTAGGAATAAATTTTTCCTAACCCTAACCCTAACAATGAAATGTACAAGATTACTCACATCACTTCATAATCTAGTGGTAGTTTATATATTTCCACCATCTAGAAATTTTTGGTGTTGGTAACAATATGACATAATAGACCACCATGATTTTAATATTAGTAGAACCACAATGAAGGCCCCCCCATCTTTAATATTTCATGGTAGTCAATATAACTCCACCTTGAAAATTTAGGTTTTGATAAATCAATGATATCCTGAATTACTGTGAATTTAAAGTTTGTTGGACCATATGGAGATGAATGGTCCTCATTTTTACCAAATTTAGGGATAACATTAACCATTGTACTTAGTTTATCTTTGTCCTCCATTTTCCTTACATTGTCCTAAAATAGGGGTATAAATTTACTATGCACTTCCCCAAAAGGTTGTTCTTGCATTACTAGAGGCAAGGACATGGTTTTGTTTAAACCCTAATTATTTTCTAATGTGTACATTAGAGTTGGTTGATGTAGGACCAAAACATCGACTGACTCTTCTTCTTCCACTTTAGCTAGCACAGGTAAGGTTTCAGATGAGCTTAAATTACTACCTTATGATTGTTCAAGTAAGGTTTATAGGTCCCAATCAGGTATGTCTTCTACATTGCAAGGCTCAATTTGTATTTTAGGTTTTGTAGGGTGTTTTACTCTAGCTTGCCATTGAGAAGTGTTTATAATGTCATAGTCTCCAATAATGCCTTCACTTCATCCATAGGTTTGTCTTCATCAAATTCATAAAAGAAAGCATGCCATAATTTTAGAGGATCTGGGTTTGATGGTTCTACATCTTCATACTCTTTGGATGTCTCTTTATGATAATCATAAGAAGGAACAGGACATGACTTGAGTACATATGAGTTAGAGGTTTCTATGGATGGTTGTGTACTTTGTGGTTCAAAATGATCATAAGATATCTCCATCATATTATTAAAATCAATGGTCAAGGTAGGTGAAAAACTTTGAGATTTAGTAGGAATTGGTAATTCCCACCTTGAAATTCTTTTAAGTATTTTTTCACTCTCCTCCCCAATTTGTTTCATTAACTCAACCTCATTTTGAAGTGCAACAAGATTTTGATCCATTAATTTACTAAGTCATTGCATATTTTCTTGTAATGATGGTTTGTCATGTTGTAAAGGAAACAACTAATGTGGCATTGGGGTACTGAAAAGAGGTTAAGTAGGTTGAACCCATGATGGTTGACCCTGATATTCTTGATAGTCATGGTAGGATTGTTCAAGGTGAGACACGTTGGTTCTTCCTGGT
Organism: Warburgia ugandensis; assembly: GCA_035236585.1. Taxonomy (NCBI): domain Eukaryota; kingdom Viridiplantae; phylum Streptophyta; class Magnoliopsida; order Canellales; family Canellaceae; genus Warburgia; species Warburgia ugandensis. The sequence continues at coordinate 52,851,306 of CP141139.1, read as the reverse complement.
ATGGTTGATAATCTTGAGACCATGGTTATTCATGATGCCTACTCCATCCATTTTGATAATTTGTCTTAAGATAGCAGTTATTGCTAGGTTCTACAGTGGGTGCATCTAGTGGCTCCTAATAGTAATCATTGTGTGTGGAGTTTGATGGTGATGAAGGAGTGGGATATTGTGGTTCATAATAGGCATAATAATTGTTGAACTGAGGTTGTGGATATGACTCAGTATTTTATCTTGAAACAAATAACCTATCCAATGTACTAGTCATCTTATATATATATATATATTATCCCCTTCTTAATAGGCCCTTATATACAATGAGACAAATTGATGCATACAATGAATGAGTACTTTCTTTTTTTGAAAAGCCCTAACTATATAATGCAACCTAAATGTTAGTCCCAAATCTAAATGTTGCACAATCAACCTTAATAGCTTGTTAACGAGCTAAATTGATGGTCTTTAATTAATGTGGAGGGGGTAGCATTTAGACCTAAATCTAAATAGCTCCTCCTTTAATCCAAGCCAGATTATTGCTTATTAGTTAAATTCTGCTCTAAAGTAATTAATACAATTCTCATGTCAGGATGCCTTTAGATCTCAACTGATGTAAACAAAAGGTGTGGAAAAATTACTTAGATTTGAAGACACCCACTATAACCACAATGCTCAAGAGCTATTAGAGTGACAATAGACCTAACTTTTCAAAAAGGTTCATATGAGCTTGAAATCTTAAGTCTCTTTCTACTTGATTTTAAATTACATTCAAGGGCTAGAATCGCATATGTACAAGGATCAATTTTAATTACTTAGGTGGGCCAAAGATCTGGTGATGAAATCCAGTCCTTATCTTATGAGGGTTCTTGTGGGGCCCTTACTAGCAATGTCATCTATTCCACCATAAAGCAATTAAATATGCAATGTAGTACAAAAAGCAAAGTAACGCCTATATATATGATATCTAACAAAGGGTCCACACCTTTACAAACAAGACACTACAACCATGCAACCTATGCTTTGGTTATAGCCAAGCTTAGGCTAACCTTTGTTAAATAGGTGCTTAACTAATGTAACAATCCTAATTAAGATGCAACAAGTAAAAATGCATGACCCTAATCTATATGAATTACACTATCGTTAAGGATGTAAATTGGAAAAAAGTAAAAAGAGAGTAAGAGATACTTACATTGGGGTTTTAATAAAGATCAAGTGTGGGCCACCCTATCCACACTTGCCCTGTATTGTCACAATCTATTTAAAATTAAAATAAATAAATTATAAATTACAATGGGGCCTCACTATAAGTTCTCTAAAAAACTTAATCTAGAAAAGCAATAAAATTCCTAACTAATCCAATGAAGCTTTGGCTCATAGGATCATTACTACACCAATTTTTCTACAAAATAAAAATAGCAATAAGTACCAAAATTCAAGAAATAGGGTGATTATGCACTAAAAAAATTGAAGAATACACCTAAAAATGCCTAGAATGCTAAAATAAAGCAATTCCTAGTTTTTTATTTTTATTTTTAAAATTTTATTAAAATTTATGAAAATTCTAATGCAGATCCCCTATAATAGTGCCAAAGACTTGTTAATTATTTTTCACAATTGCAAAGGCTAATGTAGGATAGGTTATGCAAGTACAGGTTATTAGGACTTGACTTAAGAAAGATGGATTTTAAATAAAATTTAACTACCCATAAATTCAAAGAAATGACAAAAATTAAGCAATAATGAATCAAAATTTAGATCTATTGAACTAATGAAAATTACAAAATTTTGAACTAAAAAGATATAAAATAAATGATTTAACAACTAAAAATTAAATTTTCTATCTTGATCCTAGCAAATTTCTTCAAATCTAGTCACATTGAAGTTGATTAGCCATTATCAGTCCCTCACTAATATCTCTGATTAAGGATTCAACAGTTGGATTGAATAGATCTCTCAAAAATTTAATAATCAAACCTAAGCAAAGAAATTTGGATTTGAATGACTTAGATCAAATTTTTGGATAATAGATTGAGGATTAGGACCAATGGATTATCTAGGAAGTGTTTAAGGTGAAGATCTAAAGATTAATTGAAAATCTGATGAGAATAAGATCAAGAACTAAAGTGATCTTGTTGGTTAAAGCTAAACCATTGATTTGATTATGCTTTAATCAAACAAGGTTTGGATTAACTATGAACAGAATAAAGCTTGGATAACACAAAAATGGAATAAGAATATGATGAAATAGGGAAAAAGACAAAATAGGGGGCACATTTGGAATTATGGAAAAAGAGAATGGGTAAAATTGGATTTTTTTTTTGATGAATTTTTTGTTTTACTAGAACAAAGAAGAAAACTTGATGAAAGGAAGAAGATGAAGCACACAAGGAATTTGTAAGGGGGAAATGAAGGGAAAATGGAAGGATTTGGGTAAATGTGAGTTGGATTTTGCCCAAAACTAAGGAAACTTATAAAAAAAAAAAAGAGAACATGATGAAAATTCAGAAGCAAAATTGGGGAGGAACAGGGACACACACGGCTAAAAAATAGAGTAAAATGCTTTGAGAAATGGGGATTGAGATGGGCTTTGTTTAATTTTAAGGAAATTGACGATGATAACTAATCATACAAGATGAATGATGATGGGTAGAAGGGAAAACCGTGAAGAACAAGAAGAGTGGAATAGTGAAAACTATGATTGAAATTAAGAACAAGTGAAACTAAGAGTAAAACAGGGAAGACACGGTAGTAGAAACAAGGGATTATGAAGATTGGTAAATGATGGGAAACAACTAATGGAGGGGAAGTTTGAGAGAAAGATCTAAAGGCAAAGTCTTGGAGTGGGGTTTCTTTTGCCTTTGCTACTATTTGCTTGGTGCTAAGAGAGAGATGACCCAAGAGAGGGAGTCAGAATGGCCCTTGCCTCTCTCTCCTCTTACGGTGAAAGAAAGCTGAGAGAGAGAGAGAGAGAGAGAGAGAGAGAGAGAGAGAGAGAGAGAGAGGTGGGCCATCATTCTCCAGGTCTTTGAGGTACCGTTGTACCACGTGGTTGGTGCATTAGGCTGATCGAGACTCTAGTTTTTGGATCTGGAACCTGCACCTAGAGAAGTATGATGCATTGAATTGAGGAGGAAATGGATGGGAAGTTGGATGGTGAAGAAGAAGATGGATGGGGATTGATGTTAGATTATGAGTGATCTCCTCCTTGGATGCTTCTCCTTCTCCTTTAGGTATGATCATGTGAGCTTCTTGGAGATGGGAGAGCTTCTCTTTCCTTCTTTCTTCCTCTTGATAGAGCATTGAAAACCCAAAGGAGAGAATGAATTATACATCATATGTTTTTGTCCTTCTCTAATTCATTTGTAAACCTAAGGAGGGAAACTTTCTCCTATCTCCTTTAGATCATGCCTCCTTAGAAGTCCCTCGTTGCTCTTTCTTTCTCCTCTTCTATGTCAAACTCTAAAGGGGATGGGGGCCAGGGTTATGTGTTCTTCTCCTCTTTTCTTTCTTTCCTCCATTGGATCATATACTAACCCTAGAGTGGATGGCTAGGATTCCCTTGAAATTTTCTTAAGAAAACACATGTTTGCTTCCCACAAATTCTCATCACCCCACCTTTTTCTTCTCCATCAATCATATGGCAAGCTATAACATGCTTTCTACCCTTTTTCTTCCCGCAAAATTTCCTTAGAAGTCCCTCATTGCTCTTTCTTTCTCCTTTTCTATGTCAAACTCCAAAGGGGATGGGGGCTAGGGTTATGTGTTATTCTCCCCTTTTCTTTGTTTCCTCCATTGGATCATATACTAACCCTAGAGTGGATGGCTAGGATTCCCTTGAAATTTCCTTAAGAAAACTCATGTTAGATTCCCACAAATTCTCATCACCCCACCCTTTTTCTTCTCCATCAATCATATGCCAAGCTATAACATGTTTTCTCCCCTTTTAAAACATGTTTTGCTTCCTTAAAAAATGGTGGGCAGCCCTCCAAAAATATCTCCACAAATAGGAATTCATTCTCCACTCTCTTGCATGCTTCAATTCTATTGGTCCACCTTAACATTCCCTCTTATTATTGGATGCTCCTAGGATAGTCCTAAGTCAGAATAGATCTTGGCCATTGTTTCTTCAAAAGAATGGATGAAGGAGAGCCATAGATTTCTAGTAAATGCATTCACCACTTGACATTTTCTGCCCTTTATTTTCTCCTTAAATGTCACACATGAGGGAGTGTGACATGTCCTTCTCCTTGGGAAAGTTGTGGGTTCCCATGGTGGGTCCTTTTCTTAATTTAAGAGAAGGAATATGTGAGAGAAAGTCATCTTCATGCACTTGTTGTTGTTTTAAATAAAACTCATAAGGCAATTATAGGGCTCTCATGTAGGGAGGTTGATCCCACAAGGAATCAAACGAATGTGGTACTAGTGGTCCCTACTTTAAATTACTTAACCTAGCCAAGATAATAAGATTTCAACCTAAACTAATGATGGCAATAAAAAATCATGAAATTAGAAGCTTTATAAATTTAGAACTTTAGACATGGAAACATTCTCAACTAACCTAACATGCAAACTAAACACAAACAATGGTCTAACTAAGAAATCAAAACTTGTAATACTTATGGAAACAACTAAGCAAGTGGTATATGTAGAATTAAACTAGAAAGAATGCATGAAAGAAAGACGTAAGATGTATTGATAATCATAACAATATGCATGAAATATGATGCAAAACTAATCTAACATTTGATGCATGAATAGAACTAGAATTTTAGCCTGAGGATTTAATCTAAATTAAGCAAATTTTCTAAGGGAAAAAATCTTGAAACCATGCACATGAACCATGAGTTTAAGTGCATGATTTATGGGGAAAACATAAACTAAAATCAATGGACCTCTAACTAACTATCATGCAATCTAATCTAAGAACTAAACACATAACTTAAAAGCTTAATTAATTTCCTAAAGAATAACTCAGACTAGTAGTAAATAATGTGAAGAATTAAGGATAAATAAGGTGATATCTCTATGTTGCTGGAAATTCCAGCACCATGCTGTTTCCAATGTCCAAGTAATCAACACATAAAAGCATGAATTTATATGCATTAAAACATTCAATTCAATAGTTCTTCACTACTGGAAACAAGTGTAATAAGAAATTCAAGTGATTTCATTGAAATAGTACCAATTACATCCAAAAATTTGAACACACAAAACATATACATAATGTGGCGACCCGAGTTTTTGAAATACATTTTCGTTAATCATTTTCAAATGGTGGTCAACCAATTTTGCAAACATTTTGAAACTTACGCAGTGAATTTTTTTTCTTTGAAATTCTTTTAAGAAAACATCCGAATGCCACATTTCACTCACATATACATGCATAATTTTGTGTACAACATATGTTTCTAAAGAAACTCATTTTATTAAAATTACAGGATCGATCTAGTGGTTCACATACACAACCCCTTTATTACATCTTATGTCCAAAATATACAAATCAAACTACAATCCAATCCTTTCACAAATATACATAATCTTGATCAATAGTATGGTCTTCGTCTTTCCATGTCATATCCCTCCATTCCTTTCTTTCTGTATCTGAGATATTGTAAATATTCAAATATTTACAATATCTCAGCAAGCTATACTTGGTAGGGGATTCAAGAACATATGGAATTATATAAGTCAAATGTACAGTATTCATAATTATCATATTCCATATTAATCATAGACTTCAATTTCCATGAACCTTACTATATATGATTATTCAATCATAAAATTTATCATATAACATCCACTATAATAATTCTAAACCACTCACCACTATATCGTATGTGTATAAGTATATATATATATATATATATATGGTAAAAAATTGTGAAAAATAATCAATATCTCAAACATCAATATCCATACTCAAATATACTAAGTTGATAAATCATCCAGACTTTTGCTAGGAAAATACTCCCTCATTAGGTCCGTATTGGCATCTTATTATGCCATGCATCATATGCAAAATACTCAAGGACTACCATGCGACAGTTTGATCTGTACTAGCGTGCTCAGATAATTGCCCTGTTCACCATTGATACCACGGTGAAAAATATTGTGTCACTACCCGTATGGGGAGGTAGGACTTTCACAATGGGGCCTTCCCATAATCGCCCCACCCAACTTTTAGCCTCTCTTTGGGCAAGGTATCATAATATCATCAAATTTTAGGAAGCGGGTGGCCAAACTCTCATAACTTTCCTAGCATAGCATCCCCAGGCTTATGCCTGTTTAAAACAAAACCACAAGCCTCCATGCTTGTATCTAAAATACTTCTTGTATATCTCAGATGATATGTCTGTTTATATTATCATTCTCGTATTCAATATCCTCATACTAAGGATATAATTTTATTTCTAGATTTAGGGATCCTCATTTACAATGAATGATACCCATATTCTTATAAGTTTAGGGATTAATCATTTACTGTAAATGATCCCCATTTCCTTTAATTTGGTATTCATATACCAAATGTTATTAAGTATAAGGATACTCATTTGATACAAATGATATCCAATTTTATTCTTATCTAAGTTTAGGGGTAACCATAAATGATACCCATGTATTTATTATTTGTTCATCTAATTTCAACAGTTATCTCTATTGAGTATGCATGAATTATGATTCAAATGTAACTAAAAATATTATCATCCTTAAGCATTATAATGTCTATGAATAACAACAATTCCACATACCATAGGTCTTGTATTCTTAAAGTTCCACCTACCTTCATGTAATGATCCATTCCTTCAGGTCCTCCATGATTGACGTATGTAATCTGTAAACGCATACATACTATCATTATCAGCACAATTCTGGATAATCTCCTATTTATATTTCTTATCTAATCTTGTCCTTTGATATAAAGGATCTAGATCTGTCTTGTGTTCCTATAATCCATATAATCTATCTTTCTTAGATAGTATTTTATCCTATTGATCAATAGATTTGATGGTTAGAATGATCTTCTTACCTTTCAGATCGAAGTATTTTCTATCTTTAAGTCTTTGTGTGTCCATCTCCTTAATCTTGATTAAGGACCTAGATCTTCCATCATCTAGTTCTTCTTTGATCTAAGTTCAGTTATTTGATCATCCCTAAGGAGGATGATCCTGGTTCTTTTCCTTGAATCATATTTGATTAAGGGTTTGGATTATCTAATCTAATGATCTAGATTTGATCTATAACATACATACTAATAAACATGCATACTAAGTACAATACAATGTTATTATTCTTATTGTTATTGATCATTCAAGATCCTATGGATCTTGTTTGATCTTGATTATCTTACTTACCATTTTTATTAAGATTAGATATTTTACTAACCTTTTATGCTCTTATTATTATTATTCAACTAGTTAATGTTTTGCTTGTTGAAGATAGCTTATTTCATCCTAAGTTTAGACTGCTCCTCTTATTACCAATTGACTAAGACTTGCTAGTTGAATGGCTGAATACAAAGTGGTTACTTCAATCCTCATGTATGGAGATGTTTAGACCCCACAAATGTCAACAAAAGGCAGGGAAAGAGTGAGGCTCTATTAGAAAACCCCTTAAACCACCATGTTTAGCATTCACTAGTGTGTCCTTAGCTCAACCTTTCACAAGGTTCCTATCAGCATTTTAACCCTAAGTACTCTTTCTAATTGATTTTAATTAAGTCCGTGAACATTTAAAATGTCATTCATGGAGTTTCATTATTCTCCTAATTTGGGCCAAGGAAATGATATTCCTTATTTTATCCTACTAATTATGGCCCTTACTATCATTAAGTCCATGTCATTCATTCCATGTAAATGTTCTTCAACTCTATTTTCATTTAATCACATTTTCAATGTAATTTTCATAACATAAGCATTAAAGCATAAATAAATAAATCTACCATTAAATCTACTAAGCAATAAAAGACAATTATAATAACATTCAATAATTCAAATGAAAATCTAACATGCCAAACTATTCATCATGATCCAACAGTCACAATTGATTTCTATCCTTTTTAGGGTTTAGATCTTGATCTTTTCATTTTCCTTTAGATATAATACATCTTATTAATGTGATTTCATCATTAGATCATTAATGCATCTCATCAAATGATCTAATCCTTCTTGATCTAATCGATTAAGAAGATCTTAAGTCATTTTATCCAATTTAAGGGCATAGATATTAATCTATCCCAAATCATCATCATTAAGTCCATCAATCCATATGATACTAACTTCATATCATTATCCAAATACATCAATACTATCCAATCCTCCTTGATCAAATTGATAAAGTAGATTACCATTCATTTTTATGGATCTTTCTACTTTTGAGGCTAGATCTCTTAAGATCTGTCAATTCAATTACATCCAACCCATTTATTTATGATATTATATCATTATATCATCATCTAAAATAATTTGAATGGTTTGATCATCCTAGATCTTGTAGATCAAGGATGTTAGTACACTTATCTACTTAAATTCAAAACATTTAATGAATTAAACTAATAATTTTATTGGTTCAATAGGTTCTCCTCATCAAGAGGAATCCAACCCAACTTTTTTATCTCAATTTGGAGTTAAAATTGAGATCAAAATTTGGATTTTAATATTTCATCCTATTTTAAGAGCTAATATTTGATCTTACTGTTTTTGTTTAATTTCTTGATCTAGAGATATAGAAATTTTATTGTGATCATGATCCTTAGGTTTTTGAGACCTCTTAAACCCATATATAAGTTCAGATTTTCATTTTAAAGTAATCTTAATCATGATCCAATACTGTTGGCACAAATTTTACTAATTATCACAAATAAATACTATTAAGAACACAAATATTATGAGTTCAGTAACTTCTACAAGTGACAAGGAAGTCATAGTAACTTTCATATCTAAACTTAGAGCTAAATTGAGCTCTTAATTAAAGAAATAAGCTCTCAATTCAAAATTGGATAGCTGAGATCAACTCGACAGAACATGACAAAATGGGAGGGTGGCCCACGTCGCATTACTTATGATTACCTATCATCGGGGAGAGGAGATTAGTGATAGGCGAGACGGTCCAGATTTGGCCTGTCAAATCACTTATCACCTAATCTCCTTCATCTTACAAGATAAAGAGCCCAGATTTCATCTCTTGGAGTTTTTGGGCCCTAGGAATCCATCCAACAACTTAGAATTTCAATATGAGCCGTCCATGGTAAGATCTCTACCCTATTGCTGGATCCATCTTCTCCAATGGATTAACAGTCGGGGAGATCACCTAAAGGCCAGAAAACACCAAGAAAATGCTAGAAATGAAAGAGGGGAGAAAGGTGCACCTACCTATGTTGGTTTGGTGAAGAAAAGATCACCAGAGAAGAAGAAATCATAAACACTAGACGCAAAAAATTTATACAGTTGTGAAATTCTCCATTGCCATTGTTGGAGGTGGGGGACCATAGGGGGACCATAGATCTCATGTTTCTGAAGAGATCCATCGGTTTAAGATTACTTTTCACAGGCTAGATTGGCCGAAATCTCTTGAATTAATTGCGGGAGATGGTGATACACCGATGAGTTTTGTTTGTTTGGGATTTCTCGACGATCCATGAGGTGGGTCATCATGAAACCAAAGGGCTTTTGTAGATCACCCCTATCCAACTAGATCCAATGGTGGAGATTGAAACTTAATGGCTCAACTGTTATGGCTAATTGAATTAGGGTTTCCCAGGAAAAAACCCTGGTTCATCTGGGATGACACATCCCTGGACGCTCCCGATGCAAACATGGGGTCGTCTGCCTGGGTGCATATGGGGACACACCCACAGAGAATAAGAGAGAAAGAGAGAAAGAGAGAAAGAAAGAGGAATTGGGGGAGATCAAGGAGGATTTTGGAGTTGAGATTTTGGGAAATTCTAGGGGACCTCGTGAAGAACATTAGGATAATTTTTGGGAATTTTATGAGCTATTTATAGATATTTTTGAATTTTCTATGATTACTTGTAATAATCATGTTTGATTTCTTTTTATTATTAAATTGTCTTCGGATTCCCACTGCCACCTCCTTCTCCACTAGTAGCTGGTAGTGGTTTGACTCATGATGACATGTTATCTAGCTGTTGGATCCCTTTGTGGGCCCCACGAAAGTGTGAAAAGATTAATTTGCACTTTTATGGAGAAAAATCTGTTTTATTCTCTCGGACTCAGAATTGAGTGTACTTAGTGGCATTAGATTTGTATTTCTAAATACATTCCAAATTTTGATGTCTTAGGTCTCGGTTATTAGTAAAATTACCATTGTACCCTTTTATTCATAAAAATGGAGAAAAATAAGGATTTTTCATCTGAACTCAGAATTTGAAGTACTTACAGTCATTTTGATCAAATTTTCAAGTACATTACAAATATCCAAGTTTTAGGTCTTAATTTTATTTTTTATAAAAATGAATTTTCCTGGAACTCAAAGTTCTAGTTCCACATTTAAAATTTTAACTTTTAATTTTTAATAATTCACTTATATTCATAAAAATTGGGGTTGTAACAGATAACGCTGGAAATTGCATTCAATCCAAGACATGATACTTGATGCAAATCAATTCTACCTCAAAATGATATCCTCTAATATTCAAGTGGTTTCCAAAAAGAAACAAAAGAAAAATGGCTAGACTAATGAAGGAACTTAAGGAGAGGAACACTTAAAACTTTGTCTATCTCTAAGAAGAAAGTATGGAATGCAAAGAATGAAATCAAAGACTCAAGTTACTTCTTCTCTTGGCTGTTACTAGCAAGGAAGAATTAACTTGTTTCTTTGAGGAATAATCAAGGAAAACTTATAATTTGAAGGCAATTTAACAAGGTAAACAACAAGGGAAACAAGGAACAATCAACAAAGAAAGCAAGGAAGTTCAAGAAAAAGGGCTTTGATCTAATAGCTAACTCTTTTGGTTGTCACTACCAAAGAGTTATAGCTTTTAAATCAATGGATTATAAGACTAAACTCAAAGATAACAAGCAAGGAAATAAAATTAACAACTAAGCGTGGAATCAAAAGGGAATAAGGTAAGAATAGACAGGCTAAGAGAATAAGCAAAGAAAAGAAAGATCAAGGAAACTTAACCAACTTTTCAAAGTAAAACCCAACCCTAGGTGTGGAATACTTGAAAGGAGTAGAAATCCACCTTGGAAGATGTATCATCCACCCAAAAGATAAGAAAGCTTAAGGCAAAAAGGTGAAAAGAGAGTGGAGGAAGAGGATGTGCTCCTCCAAGTGAAGGAGATGTCTCTTTCCTCCCAATGGAGAGTTGTCCCTAAGCCTTGGTTTTTTGTTGGACTTTTATGCTTTTCCTCCTATATTTTCTAGGGTAGCCTAAGATGAATATATGGTGGGGATGAAAAGTGAAAATTGTGTGGCTAAGATGTCAAGACAAGTTAGGTTTTTAAATGAGGAAACAAAGGATATGTGGCTTTCATCTTTGGAGGTGGCAGTTAGTGGGATGAGAGTTTAGGAAGGAGGATGAGTCTTGGAATGGTAGGACTCTTGAATGGAAAGTCAAATTCGTGGTGCTACTTAGAGGTGAGGTAGAAAGTGAGAAAAAAGTAGAGAAAAGTGAGAAAAACACCAAAATTAGATGGCTCTCATCCTATTGGTCCACATGCCATCTTATCCTAATAAATTTCCCATAATTATCTTGAAAATATCTCATGGATAATCCTCTTAACTTTCTTCCAATCATAGCCTTCCATTTAGCTTAGCTTGATGGCTTAGATGGCTAACTTTGAAGGTTCCATTGAATCAGCTTCATGGTTGGCTTTGGAAGCTTCCTTGGCTTGTTTTGGTGGTTGGCTACTCTCCTTAGCTTATCACATTGTCCATGGCTTGAATTTGGCTAAGGTGGCTCAAGTGGCTTCCATGCAAAGTGATGGAAATGCATGATTTACTTCGTGGACCGCCTTTGGCCACCTTTCTCTCTTTTAATTGCATCCATTGCTTATCCAAGAGATGATATTGACCTTTGGATTGATGAATTTTAAGCTTTCACTTGATCTTTTGATCTTGATCTTCAATTTCATCCCGATCGATCTTGACCGTTGGATTATCATCTCTTTTCCTACCAAAGTGAAAAACTCCAATCAAATCCTAGAGAAATAAGATTAATCACATACTTACCTTGGATTAGCTTCTAGACCTACAAAATATCAAACTTTTGCTTCATTAGGTTGAAAATGCATGTGTTACCAATTTCGGTCTAAAAAATGTAATTTACCCCAATAAGTTGTGACACATGGGTAACTAATTGGGTACTTTTTATGCAAAATTGAACACTTATCACACCTCCAGCCAGCAATTTGCTAGTCCTGAGCAAAACATGTGAAAAATCTTTTTTCAAAAACAAATACAAGGTGCTACTTTTGTAGGTACTCATGATAGCATTTAGTACATGTAACGAGACCTTAAACCCCTAGGTTACCCTTAGTGGACAAGTTAGGCCTCATGAGGGTTTGCAGTGAATATACCCACAAAATTCTCAAAATTTTTGTGTAAATCTTTTATTTATCTGAGAAAATTTTCTCTTATTTAGCTATATCAAATACTTAAGTTTAGTTACTAATAAGTTTTTAATTTTTCATCAAAACCACCAAATTAGTCACCCATGTGTTACAACTTATAAGGGTAAATTAGGGTTTTTAGACCAAAATTCGTAACACATGTATTTTTTACCTGATGAAGCAAAAGTTATTATTTTGTAGTTCAGAAGCTAATCCAAAGTGAGTATGTGATTAATCATGTTTTTTAAATATTTAATTAGGGTGTTTACTTTTTGAAGGAAGTAAGATAGTGATCCAACAACTAAGATTGACTAGGACGAAATTGAGGATCAAGATCAAAAGATTGAGTCTAAGCTTCAAAATCATCACTTTAATATGAAACCAAAGGCCAAGATCATCTTATGGACTAGTAATGGATGTGATTAAAAGAGCTAAAGATGTCCAAATTGGGCCCATGAAATAAACCATGCAATCTCACCACCTTTGCATGGAAGCCACTTGAGCCACCTTAGCCATATAAGTCATGAGAGAAGGTGGCAAGCTGAGGAATTTAAACCAAACCATACAAGCCACTCAAGCCAAGGGATGCAGCCAAGAAGTCAAGCCAATAAAGCTTCCAAAGCCAGCCATGAAGCCTAACTAACACAGCCTTCAAAGTTAATCATCTAAGCCATCAAACTAAGCTAAATGGAAGGTTGGGTTTGGAGAAGATTCAAGAAGATTATCCATGAGATATTTAGAAGATATTAAGGAAAATCTTATTAAAATAAGATGGCATTGAACCAATGGGATAAGACCCTTTCAATTTTTGTATTTTTCTCTCTTTTCTCCACTTTTTCCTCAATTTCCACCTCACCCTTAAGATGCACTACGAATTTCCATTGTAGAGTTACATCTTTTCAAAACTCTATCACATTCCACTTCTTAGGAAACTTCCCAACAACCAAAATTCTCCACCTAACACCCTCCATTTCTTTGCCATCTCATTCCCACCCACTTTCCTAAACTATAGGAGTTTCAATGATTTTGGAAGGGGTGGGGGGGGGGGGGGGGGGGGGGGGACACTCCTTCCTAAAAAGGTGGTGTCTCACACCTACTCCCCTTCCTCAAGATACCTTCACCCACTTAGGTTTTCAAAGTAGTTGATTAAACCCACTCTGATCTAATGAATCATGCATAGCATTTCATGGTTACATGAGTGATGCTTGGGTAGTTTTCCTTTCATTGTTTGTTAGTGGTAATTTTTCCTTTATTTCTCTTGTTTAATTGTAGTCAGATTCCATTAGTTTGCATCTTAGTTAGTTTGGAAAATAATTAAAATTTTCATGCTTGCTAAAGTAGTTGATTTAGTTGCTTAGTTTTCTTAATTTATCATGATTAGGAAAGTAGTTTGTTAAAGCATGTTTTTCTTAAATTAGTTGTTAATTTCATGCTTAGGAATGTTAGTTTAGGGAACTTGCTAAATTGAATTTTAGGAAAGTCATAAAATTAGAAGTTTTTAATTTATGAAAGTTTTAATTTTAGAAAGTTCATGTTTTAGGAAAGGTCTCAATTTAGCGTGTTTCTTGTTTATGCTTAGTTTCGAATTTCATGTGCTAATTTTCATTCTTAGTTTAGGTAAAAAATACTTAAATTTGGCTAGGTTCTATAATTTAAAGTAGGGAACGCTAGCATCACATTAGTTCAACTCCTCGTGAGATTGACCTCACTAGCGAACTATAATGCAAACAATTCATGTACTTGTGAGTTTATTTAAAATAACAAGAAGTTTTTAGAGCCATTGCCAAGGAGTTGCAACAATTTGTGTAGTGTTCCATACTTTAGGTTATTATCTTCTAGTCTAGGTTTAGGGTGCATTAGATTAGGGTTTTCACATAATTTTTACATTTGTTGCTATTTTCCTCATATTGACCATATTTCATTGATTTTTGTGCAAGAAAAATCAGTAAAGGAGCATCAATGATGCTATGGGCCATGGCTTCATTATCTTAGATTAGGTTTTATTGCTTTCCTAGATTAGTACTTGAGTGAAACTTATAGTGAGGTCCATTATAATTTGCAATTTCCTTATTATTTAATTTTAAATGGGTTATAATAATACAGGGCAAGTGTTTGGCATGGTGGCTCACACTTGATCATCGTCGGACCCTCACATGAGTATCTTTCCCTCAAATTTTAGTTTTTAGGATAATTTGCATTTTGTATAATTTTCATTTGGATGTTAGTATAATTTATAGAGATTATGACAATTCTTTGATAATTGTTGTTATTTACTTAGGATTGTTGCATTAGTTGTGTACCTATTTAACAAAGGTTAGCTTGAGCTCGGCTGCTGCCAAAGTATAGGTTGCATTGTTATCGTGTCCCATCCAATAAGGTGCTTGACCCTTTGTTAAGTAGAATATAGGTAGCCTTTAGTTTTCTTTTGTATTGCATTACATATTTATAGCTTTATGGTGGAATGAAATTAATGTTAGTAAGGGCCTCACAGGAACTCTTATAAGATAAGGACTAGATTTCATCACTAGCTCCTTGGCCACCCTAGGAATCAATCAATATCCTTGTATGCTACGATCATGTGATGCCCCGGGTTTTCGTAACACTTTTTAAATCCAAAAGACATTGACTTAGGGAGCTCAATTTCTAATAAATCATTTTTAAAACATAAACAAATGTGAAAGAATCTTTTCTTTTAAATTCGCTTTGAACAATCCCTAGTGTCATTTTACTTTTATCAAAAAACAAGGATTCTCGGTGAAATGAGCGCTCATTTCTACCACAATCCGGTAGAGTTTTCTCTATTTTTTGGACATATGACATTTAACGCATGTCATTGCAAAGTACCTGATAAACATTTTTGACAATTTTAAAATATAAATGGAGACTCTGTCTCCTTTTCATACATCTGTTCAAATAGAGTCAAATTAGATCTAACAAAAACACAATCAGGAACTCCACAATTACATATATATGGCAGTCTCTCTCTCTCTCTCTCTCTCTCTCTCTCTCTCTCTCTCTCTCTCTCTCTCTCTCTCTCTCTCTTATCTTAAATAAAAAGACTTCAATTATAAACCAATCACTACCTGCCTAAGTTAAGAGCTTTTTTTCATCAGTGTGCTCCTGTCAACAAGCTCTACTTCTTGGGAATCCTCTGCTTTGAGATATTGTAAACAAATACAATATCTCAGCAAACTTGTGTTTGTGTAGGTGGAATAAGAAGCAATTATATATATATATACACACACAAAATCATGATATTCTACATGATTTAACTTGTCCATGCTGAAACATGCAACTAGTATTCAATTATCATTTAGCTTGAAATAATTCAACATTCATCAACATCATAAATTCATGCCAAGATAAAAAAAATGTCAATGCATTAGTACTAAAACATATTCTTGAAATGCAAGCATGCAGTCATATGTCAACTCACTAATCATTTTCATTTCCTGATACCATCCTTTGCTCATACTAGCCATTTCACACCACCAACCACTAAAGCATTGTCGTGTGTCTCAAGTACACAACAGACAATATTATCCTCTTTGGCGTAGTGAGTTAATGCAATGGGTTAAACCCAAAGACACACTAACTCAAAGACACACCTCAAGGCTTTACTCCTGAGAGACTGGTAGCTCGTCCAGCCAGGAACCAGTAGCTCGTCCAGCTCGAAGGCCCATCCACATCATAACGACTTCGTGGCCCGCCCACATCATAACGACCCCTTTCACTCTTACGAGCCAACTCACAATTTTCTGGTATCAGTCTTATGTTTTCTCTCATATTTCATAATAATATATAGCTTTTGCATGAACAGTTTAATCATGGTTAGATTTTATCATGCACATTCATCTTGCCTTTCATATAAATTGAAAAGACTTGTTTCAATGCTCAAATTACATATACAAATACATATATAACAAAAATCTTAACAATCTTAATTCCACCGACCTGAAACGGTGCTTTTCTAGGTCACTGACGTGAATACTTTCCTCAATTAGAGTACAAGCTCCCAAATCAATCACGCCTCTGTAAAGTACACAAAAACAAATTCAGATATATGACTTTGGGGCCTCTCTTAGCTTTTCTAGTATCAAAGCTCCCTCTGAGTTAGTCACTGACACTAGTCGTCATAAGGCGAAGTGATGGTGCTTAATTCCATGGTAAGGGTGTTTCATCGTTAAATGGTCTTATCTTGAATTTTTTAAGTATCTTAACTTATTAAAGGTTAAGGTACACCATGGTAGTGTCTAACCACCAATCAAAAGTGTTAGGTCCTTATTTTCCTACTGTCCAATCAAACAATTTAGATTTTTAGACCAATTTCAGTCTAAAACTTTCAATTTGTGCCATATGCTAGCAATTCCAGTGCTCTAGAACTCGTTTGTGGTGTTTGATCGTCGATTAGATGTCAAAAGGTTACTGTGTGAACAGTACCAGATCGGACGCTTGAGATCGTCTGATTAATTCTCAGCCTAAATCTAGCGTTTTTGTGTGATTAGGGCTATCTCATGCATTAAATTACCTATCCCTACCCTTGGATTGGGAATTGGACGGTTGGGTTATCCAAAATTCTAGGTCTAGGGTGAAAACGCAAGAATTTAGCAAAACACCACAAATCAAAAGTTGGGTTTTGTAGATCATACCTTCACTATGTTCAGCCGTGTTTTCCCCTCTCTAGAATGGGCTAGATGGCTCTGATTTGCCAAAAAAACCCAAAAAGCCCTAACCCCAGTTTCCCTACTTGTCGGAGTGGTAGACTTCTCCGGCGGCTCTCTCCTTCCTCTCCTCCCTCTCTTCCCTCTCTCTCCTTTCCTTCTTTCCTTTCTCTTCTTTCCTTCTTCCCTTCCTCTTCTTCCCACTCGTTGGGTTTTTTTTTTCTATTGGTCTGTTGGGTTTTGGAAAAAGACCGACCTGATGGGTCTATTACGTTGGGGGGGGTGCCAGTATCAATTCTAACCCCCCTTTCGTTTAAGTGATTTTTTTTTTCTTTGTTTTTTTGTGTGCAGTTGTTACAGATCACAACCCTTGAATTTAAATTTAAAATCAAGTAAAATGAGACTTAGGGTATGGAGCTCATAGGACCCTTTTAGAAGGACGTGATCTATTGTCACTCTAGTGGCTTCTGAGCACTGTGGTTATAGTAGTTGTCTTAAAATTCAAGTGATTTTTCTATGAAAACATTCCTTTTGTTCTTGTTCTTCTTCTTTCAGAGTGAACAAACTAGTTTGATGTATTAGGCTTTTTATATTGAAAGCAAATAATTGGGTCTATTCTTGTAGTAGCCTTTTTGAAGAACCTTTGTCTTTCACCACTAACTTTCCCTTTTATCAACTTGTTGAACCTTTTAGTGAGAAATAAGTCTCTTCACCACTATAAACTATAACATTATTACTCTTCACTTCATCCACTTTGAGAGCTATAGACTTGTCTCTCTAGTTCGTAGACTCTTCTTCCAAAAAGCATTTCTCACCAATCTCATATGCCATTGAAACCCCATCAACTGATCCAATTTCAAGGTATATTAATCCTTAGCCTCTTGAATGTCAATGACCCTAGGTCTTCAAGACCTTAGCAAAGATCTTATATTTTTATTTAACAAGTTCACCATTTGGGAAAGTATTTCCAAGATACTTTAAAGAAGTGATTATATGAGTGAATCTTGTAAACATTTCAATAATGGACTCATTGAGCTTTATAAAAAATAGTTCAAACTCATTAAAAAGAGGATTAATTCTAATTTCTTTGACTTAGTTTGTACCTCCATGAGTAACTTCCAATTTTCTCCAAATCTCTTAAAATGATTCACATGTAGAGATTTCATCGAACTCATTTGCATATAACATACAATAGAATAGGTTCATCATGTTGTCATCGATTTCAGCTCTCTTGTTGTCTTCTTCATTCCGTTTGTTCATTTGTGTCTAGTGAGGAACACCATTTATCAAAATGAAAGGTTTATAAGGCCCTTCCTCAATCGATCTCCAAAGGTTATATCCTTAAGGTTTGATAAAAATCTTGATCCTTGCTTTCTAGTAGTTGTAGTTAGTGCCATCAAAGAATGGTGGCCTATAAGTGAACTGAACTTCTCTATAGTTTATTCCTATGACTGCTTGTTGTGCCATTTTGAAGAACTTTTTTGTAAACATATTTGAAACTTAAAAAAAAATAAAAATTAAGAACACTAGTCTAATGCCAATTGATAGCCCCTAATAAGTGGGGCAAATTGGACCCAAATTGATTTTGAAATTTTTTTGCTAAGTTTGATGCTTGAAATAGTAAAACAAGTTTCAAGAAACTTTAACATGCAAGAGAAGCAAACATAGGATTTTGTAGTAGTTTGGCCAACCAACTAAAACACCTACTTCCACTCTCTCAAGGTGTTCCCTACCTTGAGCTTTCACTAATCCAAGCAAGATTTTGCACACCAAGTAATATTGTGCTAGCCACAAATGAAGGAACTGAGTAATTATAGCAATCTCAACCTTCTTACATAACTTGGAAAACTATCCCAAAAAGTTGAGCTCTCAAACAAAGAGTAACTTGAAAGAGAAATCTCTCTCTCTCTAAATATAATAATTCATAGACACAAAGAAGAGAGAGAGAGAGAGAGAGAGAGAGAGAGAGAGAGAGAGAGAGAGAGAGAGAGAGAGAGAGAGAGAGAGAGAGAGAGAGAGAGAGAGAGAGAGAGAGAGAGAGAGAGAGAGAGCTTATAAAAAATGAAATATAGAAAGAATTGGGACAAATGCTGTAGGAAGCTTGCTTGAGGGGAGTTTGACCACATGCTTTGTGATACTTCCACCTTCTTTCATTTTGGTAGACATAAAGTCTCTCATTTATTTAATTAGATGTAAGTTGATTCTCACCAAACATTTTATTGGACATGTATGCCTTATAAAGATAAATATATGATATTTGTCATGAGATGATTTGAATCAATACAATCTTTTCTTATCATGATATGCCAATTATATGACTAATGGTAATCTTTAATGGGATTTATTGTAACCTAACAATATATATTTGAGAATCATGAAGATAATCTGAGGAACCTTAGGCAATATAGTAGGATTTCATTAAGTGATGGTTGAGAACCATGGGAATAAAAATTGAAATTTTTAGTTTTGTGTAAACCTAAAATAGTCTTCAAGTAAGAATAGGAATACGAAACCTAATTTTATAATAATTTTCATGTGTTATGCTTTGATAAATGTAGATGATCAATTCTGAGATAATCTAAGGTAGAGATATTGAAGATACATAGAATGTGAGAAAGTGTTTTGCACATAAGACATGATTCAACTGTCTAGAATACTTAGTATTGCTAGATATATAAATAGACTTGAGGAATCTATATTCCTAAGGAGATACATTATTACTTTTTGGCATACTACATGATGAGATCTAATTAGGTTGATTCTAAATATGTTAGGATATTTATAAACTTAGGAAGGGTATAGGATGTCCAACATGGGACTTGTACTCTTATTTAGAGTAAGACATTCATTGTGCGCAGTCTTATAAATGAACGTAGAAAGACCCATCTTCTGTGATCTTTAATAAAAAATTTGTTAAATTGATTCTATATGCATATGTATTTAATATAAGATATTTTCAAAAGGAGTTTTGAAAGAGATTTAAAGTTCATTAAGAAGGGGCTCATTGTACTTGAATGCACAAAGCTAACATGCTTAGGGTTAATTCGGTCCACGATTGATGTCACAAATGAATTTAGATAAGTGGAGGGTATAATGATAATTATCGATTAGGCAAAAATGATAATTTTAGATAAAGGGGTATCTTCGATCTTTTAATGTGGGCTGTATGTAGTTATTAGTGGGTGGATATTTAGATGTCACATCATCTAATCAAATTGGCAAAAATGCCCTATGAGCTTTGGGAGAGTTTAAGTCATCTTAGGAAAGTGTTTCCTGATTGGAGATTAGATAAGATGCCACTTTAGATTCCTAGAAGGTTACACCACATGAACTAGTTGGAGTCATGATTATAATATAATATTAAACTAGAGGATACTTAAGGAGATGATTACTCATCTCTATGTATGTGTGTACGCATGTGTGCTTGTGTGATTTATTAGAGAGAGATATTGACATGTGTAAGCAAGAGAGGAAGATGCCCCCATTGAGTGCTCTCCATGTTTTTGAGTTTTTAGTTTCTCTCCTCCTCTTTTCTAATTCTAACAATTGGATCTTGGAACCACCTCCAAGACAAAAAGAAGATCAAACAAGGAGTTGTTAGTCTCAGCTAGTGGTGGACCAAATAGAGGGTTCACAATTTGAATCCATATAAGGAATATTTCCTTTTATATTGGTTATACTTTTGAAATCCTAATTCACATGATACAAGTATGATCAAAATCAAGTCTTTAAGTTCTTGATTTTAATCAAGAAAATTTCTCCATCTTTTGTAAGTTTCCCAACACATTTGTTTAATATGATTCATAATCTCTTGAGCATCATTAAACTAAGTGTACTACCTTTGCAAGGCATGGTCATGGAACTTATATTATAGCACATAGCCAAATCAATATCATCGCTTCATTTTAAATACTCCTTGTGATGCTCCTCTATTCCTTCATCCCTAAGGTACTCGGGAACTTTTCCTTCGACGACATACTATACTTTTTCTAAAATTGGGACCAAATTTAGAATACTAAACCAATCCTCGTAGTTGAAGCTAGTCAATTTTTTATTTTCAAGATGCTTAGATGTGGGGTTGAATAATTTTTTCATCTACATTCAAACAAAAAAAATAGCATGTATGTCCCAATTCTACACATCCAATATACTAGGGTTTTTTTCCCATAATGGTATAGTTCATCTATTAGTTCCCCCATTGCCATAAATAGCTTATATCATTGCAAGTGACTTTTCTAACACATCTTATAGTCATTATTATGGCATGTAACTATTAATGATCTTGATAAGATAACTAATTTTTTACTTATAAAAATATCACATACTTGTCCCTCAATATCTTCTGGATTCCAAGGAAAGATTATAACTCGTGTGTGATGATCATAGCCTCTCTTGGTTAAGTTGTACCCATGTGCAATTACAATTTTATTTGATAGTGTGCTAATAACATGTCATGTGGGTAACCCATCCTAATCATTCTCAATAATTATATTTGCCAATTAGAGCTTTAATGAAAGGCCTAAAACTTAATATTTTTAAGGGCAGTAGTCATTCCATTATATATGTGGCTACGCATTCATCTAGCATACCATTCATCTCATGAGGCAAAACAAATCATGTCAACAACATACACATTAATATGATGATTATGGACCTCTACGTATGAAATAAATCATATAAGGTGTATATGATTCACTTCTGTAAATTATGATAATTTCCTATCATTCCATGAATCTATGGATCAAAACAATCTAGCTTAAATTTTAGATCTTTCTCCATCAACCATTCCTTTGGATTTCATCTCCATGTCGTGTCTCCAAAATATATATCATCTACTCATATATATGAATTTCCTAATCTAAAATGATATTACAGCTCAAAATATCAAGAGAAACTTAAGAAAACAATTACATAAGCAATTGTTCAAGTAGAATACATATGTTTAAAATAGAGAGAGAGGAGAATAAAATAAATCACCATTCCACACATAATCATTTACATTCCATGCCATGAATCACATGTGCACATAGCCATCCATTCACTTATGTAAATTTTGGTCCATAATAATCATAACATCTCAATCCACCGTCCACACCTTTGCACTAAATTAGCCACACAAAATAAATCCAACTCTTTATAAGCATGTTAAACATTCAAATTCTATGAGCATTACCAAAATGATTTTTCTCAATTTATTTTCATTTATCTCATAATTAGAAAATAAATTGTTTCAAATATATAAGGATCATTCCAAACATCTAAATATTTTAGAAAACCATAGATAATGTTCTAGAAATTCTAAAATTAACATTTGGCCTTTTGGATCATGCAATTTCACAAAAAATTCTATTTATTATGAGTTATTAACTTTTCTTAATAAAGGAAATATTATAAAGACAAATTTGAAAAACATCAAAGTTGAAATTCCACCATCTAAAGATCCTTTAACATCACTAGAATTTTGTGCTTTGGACTTCAAAAGAAATAGTCCATGATCTTGACAATGATCAAATTTACAATTATGCCTAAATCTTAATGAATAATTGAGTCAATTAAATAAGATAATGTACACATGATTTAATTGAAAGTGATGTCTTGATTTCTAGACATTTTAAACCTTAAAACAATCATAGCAACCAAATAATTTCATTCATCACATTTTATAAAAATTAAAGGAAGCAATGTTTCTACTTTGTTAAAATTGCTCATATATAACTATTTATATCTTCATGATTTTTGACAAAAAATTTGAAATTATTTCAGCCATTTTCTTCAAAAAAATTAATGATGGACTCTTATTTATCACAAATATAACTTTATCTCCATAAAATGGTATAAAATAATTTAAAGAAAAATATTTTCTAATAAATAAATTTCATTTCCATAAATAAGATTTTAGAAAATTATGAAATTAATTATTTTCTAGGTTCCTTGTATAAAATATTGTTCTCACACAAAATATCATATATAAACTCTTTTTGATGAGTGAGATCCAAATTTTAAAAGTAGAACTTAGAAGAAGAAAAAAAATTCATTGAAAATTAATTTTTTTTATTTTGATATTATGACTCAAACTTAATTAAGCCTAAATATTAAAAAAATAAAAAAATATGTTGTATGAACTGTGCTTATGATTTCAGTATTGGTCTCTGGTAGAATATGTGCCCTATCTGAGATTTATGGCCAATTTTAATTTAATCTCATCATGAGTATAATATCACAGGGGAAACCCAAGTCATATTAGAGATCATAATATCAAGTACGTACCATCTAAAGCTATAAAAGTCCTTGCTGATATACCCTTGTTGTAATCACAAGTTTTTTCTCAAAAGTTCAATATTGTTTTTTTTTGCATAAAGCCATGATGATGCCAATTTCTAAATTCTATTCCATGTAAGTTTTATCATTTTTTAAATTGAGTTGACATGAAATGGGGGAATTCTATCTTTTGAGTCTCAAGAAAATAAACTTTTATAATTTAGATATTAAAACCTCAAAATTTGAAATGTGTATGAAAAGATTTTTTCGATGACTCTAATAATGCAAAAATTGGAGTTTGGACGAGAAAACCTGAATACAATAAACAAGGGCCTAGAATTGATAATGACAGCCTATTGTTTAATATTTTAACGGAGGTGTGTAAGAGAAGAAGATAGTTGGCTATACAAACTTGCTCTCTCTCTCTCTCTCTCTCTCTCTCTCTCTCTCTCTCTCTCTCTCTCTCTCTCTCTCTCTCTCTCTCTCTCTCTCTTGTGATTTTCATCAAAATTGTCAAAAAATCACCTTTTTTTACTAATGACAAACTCCCACCTAGAAAACTCATCTTCCACTAGTGATTAGAGATCCATTTTCAAGTATTTCTTTGGAATCTAGGTGAACAACAATTAGTTCAGAGTCTAGCACTAGAATCGCCCTAGATGAACATCATTTTTGATCACCAACAATAGATCTTCTCGATTGTCTTCTCCAAACATAGTCAACTTCCCTAGTGATGGTAGGTACAAACCCCTTTTGGAAATCGACTTGGATGAAGTGGGTTCTTCCAATTTTGGGTTTTGATCATTGCTAAAAAGAAGATATAAGATTTCTGCTCTTCTATAACTAGATCCACTCATGATAGCTGGCCAAAAAACACACTTGTAGTTTTGAGCTCTTCCCTTCTTTAGTCTGTTCATTGGAGTAAACCAGAATTAGATTTCAACTCCTAGTGACTCTCCTCTCATATTTCACTCATCAATCAAATGCAAGGAGAAAAATCTTTAAGAATTCAACCTTTATCTCTAGATCTAACTATCAATTAGTGGCTAAAAGCATCAATTTGTGACATCTTTCAAATCTTTCACTGATATGTGGTTGGAGCAACTGATTGGTTGTTTTTTGGCACTCTGAGTATAAACATTTTCTAAAAAAATAGATCCAAGCCTACCCTCATCAATCGACAACCAAAAGTATAGATCAATTTTTATTATTATCCATTTGTCTCTTCGTTGTTGGTGGATTGATGGCTAATAGTATAGGTATATGATTCTCTCCCTCTCTAGGTTTTAGTGGATGTACATGCTGATCTATGCTCCATCACCCAAATCTGATCATCAACCCATGATAGAAGAAGTAAATAAGCCAATTCCCAGTATCAACATGCCAATCTACAACAACAAATCAGATAAGTGATTCTTGTTTGTTGATCAACATCCAATTGATTAGTGACTAATCTCGATAGATCTAACCATCAAATCATAGGTATATGGTTCTGGGATTTCTAAATTTCCAATGGATTTGAATGCCATGTAATTATTGAGTTTTAATTCGATTATATACCTTATGATGATGAGCCATCTGTGTTTGATGATCTATGAGCTATGCTTGATAATGCATGATCTATATTTGATTTGTACTCTGAATTTTCATTAGGATTATAGTTTTGAAATGTGATATGTGACTTTGATTTATGATCTACATTTGATTTGTAATTGAGGTAATGATGCATGACCTATAGTTTGAATTGCGATTTGAACTTGCTATTGATGTTTGCTATCTAAAATTTGTTTAAGCTTCATTATTTGGTCTTGATCCGAGTTTTGAATTGCATGATGTGACCTTTGGATCATGGTAATTTTTTGACTGATGTAAGTGTTGATGTTTAACTGCAAGTGCACGGTTATTGCAGTATAGCTATGCAAATACAGGTTGATCCTACAGGGACTCACTTTAAAAGATGGAGTTTTAAATAAAATTTAATTAATAAATAAAATAACAAAAATAAACTAACAATAAAATAAAAAATTTAGATTTATTTAACTGCTGCAATTTACAGAATTTCTAATTCCAAAAAAAAAATAGAAAATGAAACTAAACAAGCAATCACAGATAACATTGTCCCTGGATAGGCAAAATGCAGATAAAGTAAAATTGGAATAGTTAGGGAGACATATGTAATTACTAAAAAAGGACAAAAATGAGATTCTTATTAAGTGCTAAAGGGCAAAATCAGAATTAATGAAAAAAAATTAAAATGAAAAAAAAATAGAAGAATCTAACAAAGGAGAAGCTGGAAGAGGAAGAGGAGGGGGAAGAAGGAGAAGAGGAAGAGAAGAAGGGGGGGGAGATGCAGGCAGAAAACCCATTTCAAGTTTCATTCCTCGGGATTTTCAGTGACGGAGACTGGGAGAGGGGCATTTTCTGGCGTCTAAACCAGAACCTGACGAAAAGAGGGACGAGGAAGCCAGAGGAGAAGGAAAGAAGGAAGAAGAGGAGAAAGGAGGGGGGAAGAGAAAAATAGAGGGAAAACATGCGTAGGGTTTTCTTCTCTGGGCCAATCGGTACTGTCGGGTGGAGATTTTGGTGAAGCTTGGCCGGAGATGGGGAAGAAGGTGAGGGTTGAGGGCGTGCCAGATTGAGGGAGAGTGCGGTCTGGAGAGGTGAATAGTATGGTCGGCCAACGAAGCAGATGGGGCATGCGCCAGTGCTAACCATGGCCGTGCGATGGAGGCAGATCTATGTGGAGGCAAGAGGGGTGCCTGGGCATCGTACAACTTCTGGAGTAGAGGATGCATAGATCGACAACACCAGAGACAAGGGCAATCTGGGCCATGTGCTGGAACTTCAAGAGCAAGTGGAAAAGATAGAGCGAGAGGGAGAACAAGATAGAGAGAGGGCTGGGCGTGGAGGATGAGAGGGAGTGCACGAGAGAAATGGGTCCGGCTCAGGTTGATCTGAGCCGTGACACTGCGGGAAGGTGTAGCAGATGGAGAGGGAAAGAGAAGAGAGACAGAGGAGAGGTGGTCATCTTGTATGGTGTGTCACGCACCAATGGTTGATCAATGGGGACTTTGGCCGGTGGAGCAATGCTAGGGAGTGATGGGAATTGCCAGCTCTACTGAGCAATCCGGTCGGAGAAGAAAAAATGAGAGAGAGAGATCGAGAGAAAGGAAAAGGATGGGGAGAGAGTAGAAAGAGAGTGGAGAGATGAGTGAAAATAAAAAAAACAAAAAAAAACTAGAGAGAGAAAGATAGAGTTCAGGCATAGAGATGGGAGAAAATGAATGAGAGAGGAGAAAGAGAAGGGGTGTGTGAAAGATAGGAGAAGAGGTGAACGAGTCATGGAGAGGAAAAGAATTGAGGGGGGAAAGGAGTAGTCTTGCCCTACCTCCTGCGGTTTCGCCCAAGGTTGAGAAGGAGAGATGAGAGAATGGAGAGGGAGATAGTGAGCTGGCCCCCTAACGAGAGGGAAATGAGAGTGTAGAGAAGAGGAGGGGGGGGAGAAAAGATGTTGTATAAGAGAGAGAGAGAGAGAGAGAGAGAGAGAGAGAGAGAGAGAGAGAGAGAGAGAGAGAGAGAGAGAGAGAGAGAGAGAGAGAGAGAGAGAGGTGGGGTCCACTAGACGTCTAGTTTTTCCAAAACTCTACAAGTCTTCAAATTTCTTCTATCCTAGGAGTCTTCAAAGTCTTCTCTTTCTAGGAAGCTTCATCATCGTCATCCGATCTCCTTGATTTGATCTGAATCATCCAAGCTGTGTTGATTGATCTGCAATGCAGAGGACCCAATTAGAATCATTTGAACCATTCATTATTCCTTTGATTAGCTTTGAATATCATCTGACCGTTAGTTTTGCAATTCAACAGTTGGATGACCAATTGAAGCTAAAATGAAATATTTTATGCAAAATTTTGAAATTGATGGCTTAGATGATCTAATGAAATACTAAATTAGTGGTAGTTTGACCCAAATTGAACACTTAATACACCCCCTTACCAGTTTTTTGCTAGTCCCTAGCAAAAGGTGTGAAAAAAATCAGCTCAAATTTTTTTATTTTTTAGTTCATTTCTCTTCTTTTTCTCAAAGAATTATCTTCAATAAATCTATCAACTTTAGCAAACTAATAAAGATGACTGAAGAATTCAAAACCCTACCCATATGCTAAAAACATTCGATTTGAGCTCAGATTTCAGAGTGAGTGTGTACGCATACAGTCCACACATAGAATAATCTTTATCTCTAAGTAGACTTCTAACTTTAGAACTCCATTTGAAATATGTTTTGACCTCAATCCTTACTAATGACATATGCTTAGAAGTAAAATCACTCAGATAGAGGATTCAAATCATATCTCTCTTTTAATTATGTGAGAAGAGTCAATAAAAATAAATTTATCTCACATATACTCTTGAAGAACGGGAGTTACTAAGGAATTTAATTGTTTTGATCCCTTTAGAATGTATGCCATTACCTTTGAATATTTAGAAATACCACTCTTTTAGATCCTATCCATTCATTTCCTTATCAAGACTATATTCATCCTAGAATCAATAAGCCTTTAACTGGGACGAAACGTAGGCTTAGGATAGGGTACCAAAGAAAAGGTATAAGGGTATTCAAAGTTTCTTTAAAAAAATAAGTAGAGGTCTTCTATTAGAGTTAACAATTCTTCTTTTCTTTGTTGAAGTGAATATTTTTTTTTCTGTTTTTCTTTGCATTCTTCAAACTTTTTCTTCTTTAACACTTTTGTTTCTTTTCACACTTTTTAATCACTTTGAAGAATA
This sequence comes from Warburgia ugandensis, assembly GCA_035236585.1. Taxonomy (NCBI): domain Eukaryota; kingdom Viridiplantae; phylum Streptophyta; class Magnoliopsida; order Canellales; family Canellaceae; genus Warburgia; species Warburgia ugandensis. The sequence continues at coordinate 52,823,040 of CP141139.1, read as the reverse complement.
TTTCTTTTCTTGATATTCACTTTGCAGTTAAAAGGTATTCTTGCATTCATCTCTAACTTATTTTTCAAAGAAAATGGGTAATGGATAATTTATACTGGGTTAATATGGTTAAAGGTTAATTTGGGTGATAAAAGAAAAGGCTTATATTGAAAGGCTCAAGTTGGCTGACTAGCGGTAAAATACTTTTAGGTAGGCTTTATGTCTCTGGGTCTAAATAATTTTCTAGGTTTCCTATAATCCATCAAATTTAATGAACTTTCATAATTTTAAAGGTAATATTCTAGTTATTTAAGTAATTAGCCAAATTTAAGAGTTTGGGATCAATTTTCTTTAAGCACGCTGAATAAAATTAGGAACATTTATAACCTCTCAAAACGAGTGAATGGCTCTAAAACTCACTTAAGTTATACGTCTCCACTAAATTTCTTCAGAATTTCTAAGTTATAGCTACTTATCAATTTAAACTATCTATATGCAACTGCGTGTATGGATGTGATCGTAGACTTTGCTTTCATAGAATACTTTAGAAAATGAGTAAAATGATAAATTAATCATATTCAATTCCATTAATAAGCTAAAATTATCTAGATTATACTCTTGAAAATTCAATTCTCATATAGTATAGGAAATGACCTAAAAATTTCATTTTTCCTAACTTTTTTCAATTTTTTTTTGGAAAAAAAGGAAATCACCTAAAATTCTAAAAATAGAATTAGAATTTGCTAGAACTTTATACCCACCAATCTGAAAGAAACATTGTCCTCAATGTTTAAAAAGTAGGACACAAAATAAATATGGGTGATGCAGAAAACAACAAAAATGAAAAACTATAGGTTGCCTCCTAGTGAGTACTAAGTTTAATGTCTTCAACTAGGCATATCCTAATATATCTTAATCTACACCAAATTGGTATTGAGTTTTCCTAACCCTAATAATGAAGTGGCAAGATTTCTCAGGCCACTTCAAAATCTAGTGGTAGTCAATATTTTTCATCCACCTTGAAATTTTGGGTGATGGTAGTATTATAACACAATAGACTACCATGAATGTAAAAAAATTTCACGAAAATTAATATAACTCTTGTACCTTGAAAATTTGGGTGGTGGAATCTCTATAACAATTAGAACTACCGTTAATTTGAATTTTATTGGACCATATGGAGATGGATGAACCTCCTTTTCCCTTAAATTTTTCTGAAATTGATGTATAAGATGACTCTGCCCTTCCTTAAAAGATTGTTCTTATATTAATAAAGAAGAGAACATGGTTTTGCTTACATTCTGATTATCTTATAGTGTGTACCTTAGAGTTGGTATTGAATTATGTTAGGTACTAAGTTTCACTAAAACTTTTCATGAAAAAGTCATTCATGTCTGCATTTATAAATTTTTGTTGGAATTTCAAAATAACTAACGAAGGAGGATGAAAAACTAACCCAATGTCAATTTTGTAAAGCTCATTTAATGGCAAATTTATAAAACTTAAAAAAATGTTAAACTTTTTTACAAAAATACTAAAATGTTATCGTATTTAAATAAAAATAAAAATAAAAAACCCTCCAAATAAAGAGAGGAATATTTGATTTATTTATTTATTTATTTTTTGTCTCTTTCTGAAAGGCAAGGGCCGTTTGTAAGTTTCATGTAAAAAGTTTCGGCCTACAGGGGATCCACCCAGCGTCAGAATATCACTTCCCTTCTCCCCGAGACGTGGCCCAAGCTCCATATAGACCCACGCCATCAAATCAAAACCCCAATTTCTCTGTCTATCACCATGCAGAATCGGAATAAGAATTGAAATCTATTTACCGAATGCATTTCCATGGATTTCAGCAGCAGGTGGCCTGCACCTGAAATCCCCCACCAACCTCCAACCACCACAATCCCAGAAGACTCGTTTAATCCCCTGTTCTACAATCCCCTCCAACATAATAATCTTTCACCAGGAGCTGCTACTTATTCTCACAACCAATACTATTCCCAGAACCCTAGTCCTAATTCCTGTCTCGCTCCAGACCCTCCAACAGCAACCAAATATGGGAACACCCCTGACCCGTTACTTTGCCCTCCTGGAATTGATCCTTATGTTTCCAATTCTTACGTTTCTCATGTGGGTTCGGAGAATCAGGGACTTCCCTACACTCAGCACCAGCAGTTGATGCAGCACAGTGGTGGGCCCGCTGCTGCTACGTATTATTCGGATCCCGTTGGGCATTGTTGGGCTGCAAAAGAAGCTGTGAGACAGTTTGGGTTGGATCCTGTTGATTATGCATCTGTAAGTGATATTTGTTTTTGTTTCTGCAATTTGGGCTTTTCTTCAAACCTCTGTTCTCTTGGGTCTTCGTTTTGTCTGATGACATGAAATGGGTTGGAAGTGAAAATGGTCTTTGGTTGCTGTATTGGATGGACATATTCAATTATTTTTACTTTATTATCTTTATGCTATTCTTTTTTAGTGGGCCTTTTTTTTTTCCGTTGTGGGCATGACGTTGTTTTGATGCCTACCCTTTTCAGGGAGGAGTTTGATGTACGTGCATGCTTAAAAGTGCCCAATCTCCCATTGTTCGTTAGAAATTACTTTAATTTGTTGAGGTGTTGACTAGAATAGCAGTAGTTTGTCACTTACATTATAAATTTTTTTTTTTTTAGTTTGGTTTTTGGCAAAGAGTAATTGGGAAGAGACTACGACATGAGACGAATGTATCAGAAAACTAGTTTCGTTTCATGCCTGGGAGGTCTACCATGGAAGCTATTTTTTTACTTAGACAATTGATAAAAAAGAATAGGGAGAGTAGAAAAGACCTCCACATGATCTTTATGGACTTAGAAAAAGTTTATTATAAGGTCTTTGAAGAGTTAATATGGTGGGTGTTGGGTAAGAAAGGGTTTCACAGGGATTATAAATGTTAAGACTACTAGCAGAGTGACTGGCGATTTTCCCATCACTATAAGATTACATCAGGGATTGGTATTGGGCCTATACTTTTTACATTAGTTATGGATAAGTTAACAAAACATCTACATAAGGAAATTTCATGGTGCATGTTATTTTAGATGACATAATTTTGATTGATAAGATAAGGGAGGGTGTAAACACAAAGCTAGAGTTGTGGAAATATGCTATAGAGTCTTAAGGATTTAAAATTAGCCGAACTAATAGAGAATATATGAAATGCAATTCTAGCAAAGAAAGGAGTGGGAATGAAGCACCAGTAAAGCTTGATAATCAAAAAGTTTCCCCAAAAGACCATTTCTAATACTTGGGATCAATAATTTATGAGAGTAGAGAGATTGAGGGGGATGTTACTCAGAGAATCCAAGTGGGTTGGAAGAAATAAAGATATGCCGCTAAAGTTTTGTGTGATCACAGGTGCCATGCAAAGTGAAAGAAAATTTCTAGAGGATGGTTGTAAGGCCAGTCATGTAATTCTAGCAAAGAAAGGAGTGGGAATGAAGCACCAGTAAAGATTGATAATCAAGAAGTTCCCCAAAAAGACCATTTTTGATACTCGGGATCAATAATTCATGAGAGTAGAGAGATTGAGGGAGATGTTATTCAGAGAATCCAAGTGGGTTGCAAGAAATTGATATATGCCTCTAGAGTTTTGTGTGATCGATGGGTGCCACTCAAAGTGAAAGAAAATTTCTATAGGATGGTTGTAAGGCTGGCTATGCTTTATGAATCAGAGTGCTGAGCAGTTAAGGAACAATATATAGATAGGATGGGCTTAGATGAAATGAGGATGTTGAGATGGATAAGTGGTAAGACAAGAAATGATAGAATTCAGAATGAAAACATTAGAAGAAACTTAGGAGTACCACTAACAGATAACAAGTTGGGGGAGGGTAGATTTAGATGGTTTGGACATGTCCAACCGAGACAAAAAACGGCGCTGGTTAGAAGTGAGTCTATCCAAGTTGAAGGCTTTGAAAGAGCAAGGAGAAGGCTCAAAAGGACATGGATAGAAGTGGTGAGAAAATATTTAAAAACTTTAGGAGTAAATGAGGCCATGACCCTTGATAGAGGAGAATCGAGGCACAAGATTTATGTAGCCGCCCTAGTCAGCATAAGGCTGTGATGATAATGATGAGTTTGGTTTTTGGCAATCATCTCATACTAGTAAATGTTTCTTTAAAAAATGTTGCTCATTGGTGTGAGTGTTTGCTTGTTCCTCATTTAATGTTTAGCTAGTTGTTGGTTCAAGTGTATTGTACAAAGATCCAGTCTTGATTGTAGTGTTCCATGCATTTCTTGAGTTCAATTCACACTTTTAAAGTGATTCAAATATCTGTGCTTAAGAATAGGAGTTTCTATGTCCATGTTGTATGTTATTATTTATTTAGTCTTTGAACTTTATGGGTGGTTCATTTGTCCATTACCCAGTATCACTTGAATTATGAAAATTGTGGGTTGTTCAAGTGAAGTACATACTTGGTGTTTTCTATCCCTGTTTATCAAGCAACGGTATGTCTACATTCATGAAACATTCTGCCGGTTGAAAGTTTACCATGTTTTCCAATGCTTTATATATCTTATTTTTCTACAAAGTTTGTTGTTTACTTATTTAATTTATTTGGATAGTTGCATTTTCATAGCCATATTGCGTTGAGTTGATTTTCTGAATAGCGAATTAGTGGAGAGTGCTCTTGTTGATGATTCTCATTGCCTTCCGTCTATTAGGTTATAAATAGTAACTCCAACCTGCTCATTGTCAATATTGGTATATGTTGTTAGCCATCTGGTGCACATAAAGCTGTTTAAGGCTTCAGATATCAGGTCTCTCCTTAGTCTTATGGAATAAATGGCACTTGTTAATTCATGTTCAAGCTGGAAATGAGATGTATTTTAAATGTTAAGAATCTCAGTTATAAAGGATGTGATATCCTAATTAGCTGAGTTCTAAATCATAGAAGTGCCGGAAATGGTTAAAGAGGAAAGGATTATATGAAAGAAACTGGTAGAGTTTGAAGGGGGATGTTCATTGATGGTTCAGAAATCTAGCACAGGTGGCTAATCTACTGAAACTGTTGCTGGATTGTGGCTTCATTTGAAAGCTGTTGACCAAACATTTGCATTGGGGTTGACTCATATTGTTCAAATTTATCACATTCTTGAAGACAAAGTGGTGAATCAATGTCAAGGAAACCCAGCAAGAATGGTTTTGTTTGGGGTGGAATTGTAGAATCCAATTTGTATTTTGGTCATTCTCCAAGAGTTCAAGGCTTTACAGTAAAGTATTGTGCTTGCGATTTTCACCAGGCCATAGACTTTCAGAGATCTTGTCTCTTTGCATGATATGATTAACAATAAAGGTGTCTATAATGCTTGAGGGCCATTCGCAGCCATTTTTTGTGTTAGGTTTCACATTGTTGGCTGTGCTGTCTTCATGAGAAATGTTTCCTCTTGTTCAAGGACAGGCAATTACTAAGACTAGCCTAACTAGGAAAAAAGGTATCTCAGCAGGAAGTATCAATAAAGCTCATCATCAAGACCTTATCCCAATTAGGGGTTAGCTACATGAATCTTGTTCCTTCATTCCCTTTTATTTAGTACCATGGCTTCATGTAGTCCCAAAGTTTTTAAATCTTTTCTCACTAGTTATATTCACGTTCTTTTGGGCCTTCCCCTTGCCCTTTTAAAACCATTTACTTGTATTGCCCCACTCCTTCTAACTGGTGCCGTTTTCGGTCTTCATTGGACATGTCCAAACCATCTAAGTCTAATCTCCCGCGTCTTGTTACCTATTGGTGCTACCCCGATGTTTCTCTAATGTTTTCATTCCTAATTTTATCCTTTCTTGTCTTGCCACTCATCCATCTCAGCATCCTCATTTCTACTATGCTCAGCCTATAAATATAATGTTCTTTAATTGCCCAATACCCTGATTCATAGAGCATGGCTGGCCTTATAGCCATCCTATAGAATTTTTCTTTTAGTTTGAGTGGCACCCGCCGATCACACAAAATTGCAAATGCACATCTTCATTTGTTCCAACCCGCTTAGATTCTTTGGGTAACCTCCTTCTCAATCTCTCAACTCTCATGAATCATCGATTTTAAGTACTGAAAGTGATCTTTTATAGGGGCTTTTTGGTTATCCATCTTTATTGGTGCTTTGCTCCCTCTCCTCTCCTTACTAGAATTGCATTCCATATACTCTATCTTAGCTTGTCTCATTTTAAATCCTTTAGGTTTTAATACTTCTCTCCATAACTTTAGCTTTGTGTTTACGCCCTCTCTTGTCTCATCAATAAAACTATATTGTCTGCAAATAGCATGCACCATGGAATCTCTTCGTGCAAATGTTTTGTTAACTCATCCATAACTAATGTGAAAAGGTATGGGCTCAATTTTTTCCCACCAGAGATCAAAGGTCGAGAAGTTTCTCAAAACCAAAAATCACACTCTCTCTAACTCAAACTTCTAACTTCTTCTTCTTCTTTTTATTGCCAAAATAGCTAATGGCTTGAGTCAGTAAACAAGTAAGAGAAAATAGTAAGCTTAGAATTTCATTCATAGAAACTGATGTGCAATATCCGTTTACAATGCTTTTATAGACTTTTTCTAGTCTTCCCAATTAGAAATAAACTAAAGGACTTTGTTTGCTAGTGAAAGACTCCTAGAAATCTTCTAAAAAGAAAACTGTTAAACTAATCCTGCTCAAAATAGCAAACTTTTTAAAAGTAGACCTATTGGAAACATTTTAAGACCAAGACTCTACAAAATAGACACTCCTGGTTTAGTAAAAAGACTTTCCTAAACTAACTCCAAAAGTAGCAAACCTAATTCAACTACCAAATTCCTTGTATTGCTGTTCACATGGACAGTAAAGTGTTTACTGTCCACATGAACGGTAACATGACTGGTAACTTCTTGTATTTTTCTTCATTTTCTAATTCTTGATGATTTTTAGAGATGGAGATGCTCCTTCATCATACTCTCGGTCCTCAAAAGAACTTGTCAGTGAGTTCACTAATTATAGGGTTCCTTGAATCGCCTCTTTCAAACTTCAGCTTCATCTTCATGCCTTCTAACCAACTGCAGGTTGCTTTTCCTTCCTATTTTTCTTTTATTGTAGTTTGAAGTTGAACCACCAGATTAGAGGCTAATTCTGATGGTTTCTGTGAGACTGATTTTGTTTGGCTCTTAACCCAAGTATGTATGCTTGATTAAATGCTTCAATATTGTTCATTTGGCCACGCCTTGAACAGTTCTTTGCTACAAAAGATTGCTAGACCAATAATTTCTTCTTCAGTCTGCAAAGAACATCATACTGTAGTATCTTGGGGCTTATCTTCCAGATTTTATGGGCACCAAGTCCAAATCTCCTTATTTTCCTCTTTATAATTCTTCAAATGCTTGGTTCAGGTACTGTTGGATTTAATCTCCTGAGTAAGCGAGGTCCAGGGAAGGGCAGACCACAAAGGGCCTATAGTACGCAGCCTTACCTTGCATTTTGCAAGAGGCTGTTTCCACGCCTTGAACCTGTGACCTCCAGGTTGATGCCAATTGATGCAGCAGGAAGTATCAATAAAGTTGAAACGAACTCAATTTTCTCGGGGGAGAGAAAATAAAGGGTTGAGAGGGTTGAGGGGTTCCTAGAAATCAGAAATCACGCTCTCCCTAACTCAAACTTCTAACTAATTTTTTCTTAAAATAGCAGAAGGCTTGAATTAGTAAACAAGAAAGAGAAGATAAAAGAAAGTAAACTTAGAAGTCATTCATAGAGAAGTTATGTAAACTGTCCCTTTACAATGCTTTTATAGACTTTCTCAAGTCTCTTAATTAGAAACAAACTATAAGACTGTGTTCATTTAAGAAACTTCTAAAAAGAAAACTACTAGACAAATCCTACATAAATAGCAAACTTTCAAAAAACTAAGCCACTAGGAAACTTACTAAAAACGAAACTTCACAAAATAGAAGCTCCTAGTCTAATAAAAAAACTTTCTAGATTAATTCCAACTGGAAATAGAAAGTGTGTTTTCCTTCTTTTTCTTTCTTTTGTAATTCGTGTTGATTTTTAGTGATGGATATGCTCGTGTATCATAAGGAGTCATTGTAGTTGTTAGATATCTACTGGCCTTGGAAACTGAATATTAGTGATGATATGATTGAACTAATGGACATATGTAATCTGGTCATGGATGTTGGAATGGGTATAATTTGGCAAAAGTTTACACCTTGTGGTTTAAAAAGTATAGTTTCTGAATAAAGTGAGAACTGGCTTCCTGGAAGCTTGTTTCAAGATTAAGTTCTTCTCACTTGCAAATTTAAAAGAAGTATGTTTGCCATCTAACAAAAAGTGCTTTTTTACAATTAAAAACACCCACCAGTTTGGGGATACTGTTGCCATTATTCAGTGCGTTGAGTTTCAATTGAAACTTAGATATTTGGTTCTTCAAAATGTTATTTGATGTAGAATAATGCAGAGATATGTGGGTCATTGCTCTATGTTCAGGTCTAAGAGTACATAAAGAAGAAGAAACAATTGTTAGATGCCCCACACCATATGCTGGTAAAGTGGGATGCGTTTTCTGTGTGGTGGTGGTGGGGTTCAAGCTCTGCCATGTGGGGCAATAAACTGTTTACAATTTGTTGTCAGTAAGGACTTGGTTCACTTTACCTAGAAAGATCATCATTTCTTGGTTCTAGAAGTCTATCTTTTCTAAGGGAAGTAATGTGAAAATTTCCGTTACTTCTAGGTTTACGAGTTTGATTTGGTTCAAAAAAGATTAAAGAGTTTACTTAGGTACTGAGTCATGTGAGGAAGCTCCCCTTAGCTTTGCCTAAGAAGACTTTGAAATATAAATGTGATTCCATTTCCTAGAACCACTTTCCTTTTTCGGAACAGTAAAAGCTCTTGTTATCTTTCTGACCTATTTGACTCTCTGGCTGCAGGGGCCTGTAATTGAGGAAAAGAAGTTCTATTCTATTCCCGACTTATTCTATTCACCAGCCAGCATTCCCACCAGAACTTGGACCAGGCTTGGCAAACAGATTGAGGAGGAGATTACCTAAGCCAACATGAGAGACAAAAAATGATAATCCCTTCGATTGGCTGATAAATTAGTTGCACCAGTGCTAATTTTCCTTCAGCAACATTGAGACTTACAGTCTAAAGAAAGTGAAATTTTTGTCAAAAAGCCAAAATCCTAAGCCAAATAGTTGTCTCCCTTTCCAAGCTAGCCTCACTTTTGGCGTCGATGTCCACAGCTCAATCTGTTCTGCAGTGATGGATGGCACCCATCAATGTGAACTCTTGGGGAAGATTAACCTGCTATTCCTAGATTAATTTTATTTGTTGAGCAACAGCCCTTCCACTTTGGAAGTGAAGCATATCTTGTAAAAGTTAATTTATGGAGGCCAGTTGGCACCTAAGTTGGGTGACATTGAACTTTAAAGTTGAAGTATTGATACATGGGAGGGTTTGGATTTGATGTTTTAAAGAGGATGAAGTTCCTTAAGTAATTTTTTCACATTTAGAAAGAGAAACAGGCCATTGGGAAGGTTCTCCCATGGAACTTTTCCTGGAGTTTCAAAAAATGCAGAAAGAAGGAGCTAGTTTGGTTTTAGTGAAATTCCATAAAAAAAATTTCTGTCAGAAAGAGATTCATCATTCTTATTTGAGAATGTGAAAGCAATTTAGGACAATGATTTATGTCTGATAAGCTTGGTTCATAGCGCGTACAAGTTTTGTACCTAAAGGTCTATCAAGAGAAGTGAAAGAAGTCAAGGAAAGTAATTATATCTTTGTTTCAAGGAATTTTTGTAAAGGATAAGCAAGTTGTTGATGCTGTATAGTTTCCAGTGAATGCTTGAACCGTATAGCAGTTAAGGCAAATTGAGAACTCTCACAAGTTTCTGTCATCTTCATCTTGTAATCATATTATCATATTTTTAAATGGAAATTAGACTTGTAGAGTAATGGTGGTAAGATGGTTTAAAGTGGTGCTGCAAATTTAAAATGAATCTGGGGAGAAGTGTGGTGGCTGAAATGAGTATGGAGGATATTATGTGGTGGTTGAAATTAGTGCGGAGGATATCAATCTTGAAACCACTGCTGATGTTTTGTTTAAAATGGGTAAAAAATATGTAGCAGCCTGAAGAATTTGAGACTGCAGGTAGTAGATGAGACTGTTTTATCAAGCAGTGACAGTTAACGTTGATGATGGTTTTGGTATTTGTATATGGCAACTACAAAAGCTGGAGCTTTGAATGATAGCCTTGAAAGGTCTAATAAGATACTTCCTTGGGGTTGAGTTCACGAGATTCAAAGAAATAAATTGGTTGTTGCAGATGAAATTTTCTAAAGATTTGTTTATGTTTTGCAGAATGAACTGCAAACCTATTAGTAACGCAGTTATAAAGAAAGCCTTAGAATGGCAAGGAAGGGAAATGATTGAAGATCCACATTTTATTGTAATGGGTGTTGCAGTATTTACATTTACCATTCTGAACATAAGTGATTAATCACGTTGTTAGTTGCATGATCCAAGAAGCACCTTGGGCTGCCAATGGGATCAAAGATACATCAAGGGTACATGGACCACAAATTTGCTCTATAGAGCACAGGAGGACAGGATAGATAGTGTATTCTTACTCATATGTTAATTGAGCTAGGGATCCCAATATCAGCAGATAAATATTGCCACCAGGACATTTGCATTATATAGACCGATTGCCTAGTATCATGTAACAAGAAACGGAGGCAAAACACAGAACCATGCCTCCACACTGAAATTAATGTGGGTAAGAAGATCTCCCACTGAAAGATGGTGGAATCAACCATACCATGATGTAGACTAAATCAAGTTATCAAAATATTGGCCTGTTTACTGATACATCAGAAATTTTGATCATCCAATACGAAATATTTCCAATTTTATTGGTAAAATACAATTCTAATGAATGTTGGTTTGGAAGACCCAATTGATCGAGTATAACGTAAATATCAGTCAAAATATTGGATATAACATGCAATATATCCGATATTTTGAATTTCTCTTGATAAAATGAAGAATCTTTACTGCTATTTTTGAGGGTTGCATTTTTTTTATAACAACACCCTCCCGTTACTCATAAGTTTCTTTGTTCATTGGCAGACTTATTACTCTTGGTTTTCAGGTGCATTTTTCACAATGACATCCCCAACTCTGTGTTTCTGTGTTTGATTTTGATATAACTACCCTTGCTCACTCAAATTTTGGTAGTGTTTGCTCATTCATAAAAGGGTGTATGGGGGTCCTAGCTTTGGTGGGCCATGATCTGACATTAATAAAAACATTCTACCTTAGTGTCTCATCATTGGTTGATCCACATTGTGTATCATAATTCATAATTTAATCAACCTAGTTTGAAAACTCTAGCCGTTGCATATTAGAATTATCATGCTGATAGACCTTTGGCTTGTAGGAGATCATAAAATGAAGGTACCCATGAACGATTGTGATCAATCACATATTATCCCCATTTACAGAGTCTTCTCTAACATAATTAGCATTTTTTCCCTTGTTTGATGTAGAAATGGTTCCCTGCTTGCTTTAATTCTGGTATGCCATTATGTGTTTTTTATTTGAAGTCTCCTCTTCAATTTTGCTTATGTATAGCTGATTAAGGGCCTGCCTCGAAATTTCAGTCCTCTACATTGCTCAATTTGGTATCATACCTCTAGATTTATGGGATGTTATCATTGCTTCAAAGATGCCTTAAAAGATTGCAACAATTGAGGAGTTTAACCAGTTTATCTGATTATTTTAAGCCAATTGGGAAATATTGACACGCTCATGAACGTGGACTTGCGGTCTATATGAGATCCGTCTAATGAAATGGAAAAGTTCCAACATGAAAGGGAATTCAGAGAATTGAGTTGGAGCTTGAAGGATACATTTTTCTAACCAGCAATAAGCGCCTTCCACTAGCAAAGATTTACTAGGTCATACTCAAAAACTGATGGAGAATAAAAGGTACCAGAGTTAGGCAAATATCTCAGACTTCTATGGTGATCTGTGTGTGAAAGGTTCAGTAAACTTTTGGAATTGACCTACCAAAATGCTGAAAATGGTGGTGACTAAGATATACAGTTATGCATTTGCACATTGGAACTGTGTTGAGGCTGATAACTTTGTCAAAGCCTTGACAGGGTTAGGAGAAGGTACAAGCTGTGCACAAGTATTCACTCATCAATTATATCAAATGTCAAAATATCATATTGAGGCTTTCTATTGGTTAAGGGATCAAATTATCACTCCCATGCCAATGGAGTAGAAAATATTCATAATGAATTGATCTCTATAGAATGTTCACAATATAGTCAATGATTATACACCGTTCAGTAATAGGGAATCGTTCATTAGTTGGGATCTTTGAAGGAAGCTTTTTCTAGCCAAAGTTCACATATTACCATGGGCAACAGAGTAATTTCAGAAAACCATGGTTAACAAGATCATTTCCATATAAAATCAATGCATTTGAATGATTCTAACCTCTTGTTTTGGGTCTTTGAAAAAAAACTAAAAAAACTCAGTGGCTGTGGTTTTAAGTGCACATAAAATGTACTACAAACATCCAGCCATCTTGAATGTACTGTCCAGCCTATCCAAACCATTCTGAACAAGATGAATGGCTTAGATCTTGCACAAGAAGTCACTCTTCATAACGAGCTTCTCTGCATGCCTTGAAGTGCTGACTCTTACCTGGATTCTTACAACATATTCATGCATATTTACATCTCATTTTTATGTTTGCACTCATATATTCCATCTTAATCTTACTTTCGTACACACCAACTGAATTTGTGTGTTGGTTTACTTTCATGATCCATTGATATCTATTTCTTTGGATTCCCACAGGCCATAAGACCTCTGGATGGGACAGAGCCAATTGCAGCTCCCAATCCAAATACAATGTACCTCTACCCCCAAATGAGTCATCCTTATGTTACTGGTGCTATGAGGAAAGCCCTGAAGAAAACGAAGGTTGTTCAATCTGCATGGTGTGAACTCTGCAAGATCGATTGCACCAGTAAAGAAGTCCTTGTTCAGCATAAGCTAGGGAAGAAGCACAGAAAGAACTTGGAAAATCTAGAAGAGTTTAAAAAAGCAGCTCCAGCAGCCACCACTCCAGCAGCTGCAATGAAGCCCAAGGACCCAAATCCAGTCAAGAAGGAAAATCCATCAGCCAAGAAGGGGCTAAATGTTGGTGCATCATTTCCGAAGAGGAAGGGTCCCACCGCATCAGAGGCAGGGGAAGATCTAGAGACAAAGAGAAGAAAACTATTGCTAGGCGGGGCAGCAGAAGATTCGGTGAGAGTATGTGGAATATGCAATGTTGCCTGCAACAGTCAGACGGTTTTCAATTTCCATCTTTCCGGTCAAAAGCATGCTGCTCAAGTGAAGAAACGGGCAGAATGAGCCTTGGTTACAACTGCTGTTTGATATGGATATCCCGGAAGCAGAAAATCCGTACATGTGGTACATTCTTTTGTTTTTTCTTTTGAAGGTCGGATTAGAAGAGAGGTTGGATCATTGTTCACCTATGTGGTTCTCTCTTGGGAAGACACTATTGTAACCATCTCTGTAAGTTGGATCTAAATTTCTCTCTTACCAAAAGTCATATCTGAAACTGGTCCATAAGTTGCTGTTTCCTGTTCTCATTCTCAGCCTCAATTAGCCTTTGATAAGGGTATTTGGGCTGGCAATTTGCAGCCTAGAATCAAGCTTTTGCCACGGCAATTGCTGCACAATAAGCTTCTTACCAGATGTAATAACCTTTGATGGCTCAAGATTCTCAAAGCCTTTGCCCAGTATGCGGCTGTTCGTATCATGCCAGCTAGTTGAGCCTCCATGTGACGAGAGCCTTCTAGCGATGGTGCAAGGAGTCTCTCATGGGTGACCAGTGTTCCGGGCTGTGCGAGGGGTGCATGTGTGTAACTTTTCAAAATATGTTAAGCTTCTGTGGGCTTTACTTCGCAGCTCTCTGATGCTGTCAGAATATTTTTTTCATGCATGCCCAATCTTCTTTTTTCTAATTGAAAGTAGCAAGCTGTAACATTATTTACTGACAGGTGTAATCAGGGCCCCAAAATATCCTATTAGGCCCTTAAACACCATAGTTATAAGTGAGCAAGTAGGCCTTACTTATTAGTAAGTGAACAAATAGTAGGGAGGCCTCCAAATATGGCTTATAAGGGCAACAAGAAGAACAAGATGGTGAATCTTATAATTACAGCAAATGACTAGATGATTGACACCATTAATATTAGTCATTGCTGGTGGACTTCTAGATTGCAGACCAGCCTCACCTTCTTGGAAAGCCAGAGTCACAGAATATACTCTTTCAAGGACTACCCTCTTTATACCAACAAAATAATATTATTCAACTAGAATCCAATATCTTCCAGGTCAGCTGGACCCGTCCTGATCAGCATTGGCTTCTACTGTGCTTTGTTGGATCAAAGGCATGCCAAGGCGCAGGGTGATTGGAGAGATGAACTAAGAGCTGGTTTTAGTGTCTACTTGAGTATTTAAATGAATAATGAGGCAGAGTTGCTTGCCTTACATTTAAGCCCTTTGCTTGCACTTGACTTGTTCAATTCTGAGTTACATATATGTGGAGACTCGAGAGTGGTGATCAACTCATTGCAGAAGAAGGAAAGACCGAGTGGAACATGATCCAACTAGCAAGGAGCTACAGGGAGCTGATGGAGAAGATGCGCAGCAAGCTTGCCTCAGTATTTATAGAGAAGGAACAAAGTAACTAATCATCTGACCAGAGCGTCAGCATAGCAAAAATTTGTGGGCCTCCAATATGTCCGTGTAAGGCCTCAACTTAGGTTGATCTGGCCCGTTCATCTGATTTTCTTGAACGGGATGTCTCATAAGCAACTGGATCAATTAAATATTGGGGTTCTTCACGGGAACAATTGGGCACGTTCTTTGGGTATTTTACACGCAAAATCCACCATAAAAGTACGACTTGGCCAAGGGCTCCAGTTGCTCAGCTTTCCACTTTGCCCAGTATTAGTCAGGAATGTGTATGCCTGTGTACAAGTAATTTGCTGTGTAGTTCATCTCTTTTTAAAAAAATATATTTTTTAATGCCATTATATTTTCGTATTTTTACAAAAAAATGTCCAATGTTATCTTAGATTTATAAATTTGCCATTAAATTTTCATGAGCTTTGCAAAATTGTCATTTTGTTAGTTTTCCATCTTCTTTCCTTGTTAGTTTTTAAAAAATTTTGATATTACCCTTCTCTCTCTCTCCATTGATACATTCTAATAGGACTTTGCGCGTGATTTTCTATTTCCTTAATCAATAAAAATATAAAATATCGATCGTGATCAGTATAAGACATTGAGAAGAAGAAGTCCAAGTCTTAGATTTTCAATTTTCATTCAAAAAGGCATCAAATGAAGAGCTTAAAGTCTGCTACTCATCAATGTTTGCATGAACAGGAACAATATTTTGCTTATTTCTTAAACTTGTTCTTTAATTTATTATATTTTTTATGAGTCTAAAGCATTTTATTATATTCTAATTTGTGTTAGTAAGAGTTTTATATAAGTTTTTAGCGAGAAATCAAATTTTAAATTATTGAATTTCGTTAAAGAAGCTTAACTAGTACCATTTCATGGGTTGGTAAACATGGCATGTTTTAGATTGAATATCTCATTATTGGTTGGTTTTGATTTAAATCTAACTATAACATTAGATTCCTTGTTATCAAATTGTGTTAGATATCAAGATTCACCAAGAAGTCATTGAAGTTAGTAGACCAAGTCAGCAACTTAATTACATTTGCGCCTCTAAGATAGCAGGTCTGTTAGAATGTATTAAGAGATAAAAAATAGAGAAGGATAATATCAAAATTTTTAAAAATTGATAAGAAAGGGAGATGGAGAACTAACAATATGACAATTTTGTACAGTTCATGAAAACTTAATATTACATTTGCAAAACTAAAAAAATATAAGACTTTTTTTGCAAAAATATCAAAAAATAATGATTTTTGCAACCAAAAAAAATAAAAACCTTTTAAAAATAAAAAATAAAACTAAAAAGTTTGGGACTCGATGACTTATGATCCAATTCTTCGTTGCTACGCAAGTGTATCCTAGACCCTTGCTCAATGATACCAAATTGTTATCGGTCATGAACATTTCATGGTGTGTCTTGGAAAGAAAAGGTGGCCCAAGTCTCAATGGTTTGGGTGACTAACAAGCACAACAAGCAGCCTGTCACTTGGGCGGGACCCCGCACTGTCACGGGATGCGAATCAGAAGAGGATGCCAGTATGCAAGCGGAGCCTGGAATTCCTCTTCTTTTCCCGATGAACGGCCGCATATCTCGCTGCCTTTATTGCACGCTCGCAGGCAGGCAGCTGGGGAACGATAAAGACTTAAATTGGTTCTGAGATTACCCCGAAGGGTTCTGCAAGTATCCAGAGAAGAAATGGACAGAAGAAAATGTCAGTGAGAGTACCCCTCTTGTACGCGTCTACAAAGCTAATTGACTCTAAACTGACCGATCCCAAACCAACTCTGCGCAACGTAAAATGGACGGTTCTTCAACTCCTGATTACCACCCTCACTTTTCACATTAACAACCTCGTGGCTTTATGATTCTTCCATAATATTATCGTCACCGCACCCGCTACCATATCCCGGCAGCATGTACAAATCGGATGGTATATGAATTTTTTGGATTAAAATATAAAAATAATTAAAATTAACAAAAAATTTCAAATAAAAAATTTATTCAAATTATAAAATTTTATATCCAACAATTATAAGTTTAAATTACTATCAACTTATGACTATTTACTAAGGTCTAACTTTTAACCAAGTATAAAATTTTGTGAAGGTTCAAACAAATCATACATTTAGCCTTTACTCTTACTAATAACGGTATAATCCTTTCCTTCATAACTTGTAACGCGGCAAATAAAATAGATCAGTCGACCATGAGATCACCTTTCTTCGTACTCCCAAATCATATGGCCTGAATCTTCTACCTTCTTTCTATATACACTATGTCACCATTTTCTCCTTCTTTCTTTACTTCTATCTGAACTAGCAAGGGCTTTTTTAGCTAAATTTTTCTTTTTCAAATTTGAATTATTTTAGAATAAAAACCCTTCCCATTTAATTGGGAGAATGAATTTACACCCTAGCCCTTTTATTAAGTTGATTATAATTACCCTTTAGATGAAAAAAAATAAAAGTTACATGGGCACAATACCTACAACTCACCGAGTGAATGCACTTTTTGGCTGGTCATATGCTGGCCAGTATTCTAGTATTTGATTGTAACAATACTTACGCTAATATTATAACATTTTTGGGCATATACTGATATACTAGTTGGTACGTTGCAGTATTTACAACACTGATTCTTCACGAGCAATAAAAACCCTCCCACAAATACCTATTATATTATTAAGGGTTTTGCCACTTCCACAAAGAGTACCGCTAGGCATACAAACAAGTCCGCACTCTAAATTTTCATGCGTAGTGAAACCCTATTCATTAGATCCAAGTTGTTCACCATGTCTAAATTAGCTTAGATAAGTTATTGACCAAGTTTTATTTTCATTGGATGCTTTTAACATATCTTTTATGGAGCAGAATATAGTGATCGTCCATTTCCATTCAAATGTAGTGATTTCTACAGGGTTTTACCTATTTTTAGTATGGAGAACATAATGAAAACCTTAGATTTAAAAAAAATAAAAAGCATTTATGACAAAAGAAAAGCATGGATTTCCTCTCACTCTCAAGAACATCTGTGCATAGTGGGACACTTCTACAAATGGGTTTGTTATTGCCAAGAAGCCACTCATCATTTACTATTTTTTAAGCCTTGTTAAGTAGATTTGTCAATCTATTGTAGTTAGATCGCATCCACACAATTCACTATCCTAACACCTAGGAATCATAATCAGTTCAGATCCTAGTAGACAATCTTCGGATCTTGTGCTAGATGTTCAAAATCCTTATTTATTCGGAATCAAATCAAATTTCAATCCGATTATAATAAATAGATAAGAGTAAAAATACTTACTATCATAAAATAAGTAACACATGAATGCTATATATAATCATTTAGCTATACATAAGAAGAAAGAAAGTAGGAAATTTTGGTAAAAAGTTTACAAAGGAAACTAAAAAGTTAAGTCTACAAGGTAGGAGAAAAGAGATAAATGTACATCTGGTTTACTTTGTCCTTTTATGGATTTGGCCATATTAGCATAATAAGATCTTAGTAAGAATTAAGGCCACTTTGTTCTTTTCAAAATATATCAGATTTCGAATAATTGAATGGTTTTTAGGAAGTTGTTCATCTGCCGACCAAATAAAAATTGGATCATAAAAGCAATGATGAGCTTTGATAATATATATCAAATTAAGGTTTAAATACTAACCAAATCTAGTTAGATTATTCAGATTATTAGAACTATCCTAATCAATTGACAACCCTATCCATAAGAGTACACATTTAAGAGGAGAGGTGTACACCCCCTCTTCCTATGCATAGTCAAACAATTTTCCTTTTAAGATAATAAGCATTCATCATATTAGAAATGACATAGATTGGCTAGACATCAATTTTATGCCTATTGAATGTTTTTAGCTTATGTTTCTTTACTTAAGTATTTGAGACCATCTATTTTATTAAAAAGTACCAGAACAAGTAGTTAGGATCATCCAAAAAAATTGATTTCTCATGGTTTACATATTTTTGAAATTCTGATTTAAAAAGTGGTATATACACCTTCCTCTCGTTTGGATATGTACTCTTAATGGGCCCCTTTTTATTTTTCTCTTCTCTTTTGTTTTTGTTTTTTTCTTTCCATTTTAACATTTTCATACTTATATCTTCCCCTAGAGATAAATTTTTTCTAGAACTAAGCCATTCACTACATTTAAAATGCTAGAAGTAGGTAACCATATGAAATAAATGTGTTTGGACAATCTTAACCACTTTTTTTCTATCTTTGCAAAAAGTAACACCAATGGATAGATGTAAGTTTTAAACTAAATAAACATAGGATGAAACCATTCTATGGGCATGAAATTAGACTTCTAGCTTATCTATGTCTTTCCTAGCATAATGAATAGTTTAAATGTACAAAAATAGTTTCACCATGCATGGAAAAGGGGATTCTACACCTTCCTCTTCTCTAGAGTATACTCCTACTAGGCTATATAAGTTAAAGTATGGAAAGTTATAAAGAAGTTGCCGAATGATGAATGGGTTCTTCCCTTTAGAAAACTAATTCATTGAAATAGCAAAACCCATTATAGAGTGTCCCTTTAGAAGGCCACACTTTTACACTATAGATCTTACCTGTGCTTGATTAGACCTACTATTGATATGTTTAACTGCAAGTGCACGGGCTATTGTAGTATAGCTATGTAAATACGGGTCAATCCCACAGGAACTTACTTTAAAAATAAGGAGTTTAAATAAAATTTAATTATCTAAAAATTAAAGAAAATAACATAATTAAACTAACAATATAATAAAGATTCAGCTTTATTGAAATGATGCAATTTATAGAAATTTCAAGTCTAGAAAACATAAAATGAAACTAATTAAACATCCCTAAATTACACTGTTTGTAGAGAGCACTGTCCTTGGATAACAATGTCTTTAGATTATTGTCAGAATAAGTTAGAACACGGATAACAGAATCTGGATAAAATAAAACAAGGATAGAAGAAAAGATAGAATAGGAAAAGGACAAAACAGGATGTAAATGGAATTCTTAAATTTTCTAAGGGTAATTCTGGAATTTTATCTGAATTTCTGGTTTTAAACGAAAACCAGAAAGAGCCTGACGGAGGTGGAAGACAGTGAAGAGGGAGCAGAAGAGAAGAGGAAGAGGAGGAGAAAGAAGGAGAACAAGGGAGAAACCGGATTGGGTTTCCGGTGAAGATGGGTGGTGGGCAGACAGAGAGATCTGACGGTGAGAGAGGACTCGCCGGGGGTGATTATGGGGTAAGGAAGAGGAAAGTGAAAAATAGGCCGGTGACTAGTGATGAGAAGGAGACGGAGAGAGAGTGAAGAGAGGAGGAACCAGGAGGGTAGCCTGCCGGTGTGGAAAGAGGATGTAAATGAGAGACAACAACAGAGAGAGAATCAGTGAAGGGGATACTTGCCGCAGGAGAGAGAGGTGCGAGATAGAAGGAGAAGAGAGTTGGTGACTCGCCTATGGTGGAAGCTCTCTGGGATTTCTGACAGAAGCAGGAGCTGGGTGCTCAGAGAAGGATTTGTCGAGTTATGGCAGGTGCGTGGCAGAGGAAAGAGGGAGCTGGGGCAGGGGCAGGGGGTTGTCGGCGTCTGGCACGACTGGTTCAGGCGTGCACGATTGGACTGTCAGCTGGATGAGGAGAACGGAGGGACTCGTTTCTGTGCGATCTGCAGGGATGCTGGGTCGGCCGGGTGGAGCAGAAGCAATGGGGATTTCTGGCTGGGCGATCTGGGCACGTACAGACGGTTGCCTGTGGTGGAGATGGGAGGAAGAACCAGAGTGGAAAGGAGAAGCTGGAGGTGACGGGGTTGTCTGAGAATTTGTCCAAAGGAGAGAGAGAGAGAGAGAGAGAGAGAGAGTTAGAAAAGCTGAGGAGGGGATTGGCCGACTAGGCAGAGGGAGGAGCGGAGGTCATGCAGTAATGAGAGAGAGACAGTGGATTTGCCTTCACCTACGTTTTAGCCCAGAGGAGGAAGAAGAGAGAGAGAGAGAGAGAGAGAGAGAGAGAGAGAGAGAGAGAGAGAGAAATTTTCAAGTAGTGGAAAGGGTGTGACACCCTGGATTTTTATAAATTTTTATAATAATAATAATAATAGCTGTAGTCGGAATCCCATGTTAAAAAAATTTATTAATTATTTTATTAAAAAATTTATTGAAAACCTCCGGGTGTTATTTTTTTTTTTCAAAACATCATAATTATAATTTAAAACATAATTAAAATTTTGTAATGATACAATTGAAACAATACATGTGTTAAATCAATGTCAAAATCATCGGCGCCTTTATTTTCAAAACAATAATTATCCAAAACACAATAATAACGTGGCCCAGGGTCTATCCATCATAATATCCCACCTAAATATCCATCATATGTATAACTATCATAATCAAATCCATAAAATAAAAGTATACAGTCCATAAAGAAAGTCATACGGTACTCTGTTTATTAACTCATGTCACTATCTATCAGTCAAAGTAAAGAAATCATCCACTGCTATCATGGTCTCTCAATGGTCTTGCCCTTGTAAGGCATTGCAAAATAAAGTAATGCCTCAGTAAGTTATTGCTTGTGTAGGTACATAGACATTTAATGTAATAAATATGGAACAAATGGAATGACAGTGGTGATATAATAAGAAGATCTATCGTCTATGAAAATAAAATCATTATAATCAATGCCAACATAATCTCAAGCATCATGTAAGATAAAACATGTATATCATGAATTTAAAATATGATATGAGCTAATGTAAATGAGCATACAATAATAACAGGGCATCCTAAGGTACATGGGTCCCACGAGCGTCAAATATACTCGTATCACTGATCATGAGTACTCATATTCAACCTCTGAGTGTCGTCACACCTAGGTATATAATCACATCTCTATGCTCATCATGCAAGCACGTAGAATAAGAGTATGGATCGTCATGCGGCAGTGGCAACCCTCCAGGGTCTTAACCACCGCCGCTCCCCGTCGACACCATAACGGGAGACTTAACGTCCATCCCCATGGAAAGGCTTGGACCGGTAGTGTGGACTATCCATGTTACCAAACCCTTGCCGAAAACCATCTATGGGCAGGTGTCTATCATATCACAATTACATCATAAATATAGGAGGGTGGGTGGCCGGCCCTACCCCCTCCTAACATGACATTCACTGAGTGAAAGCACCCGTCATAAAACCCAAAAATACAAAAAACACGTATATAAAAAACTAGAAGCACTTGTAGCTCACAATCCTCAAGGTACACCCCTCATCTCGGGGTTAGCCTCTAAAAGGACCAGGCATCAAGCCTCCACTGTCCTTATGAAAACCCATCCGTTTTAGTGGTGCAATAGAAGAGAAAATTTCTAATTATGCATAAATATGAAATATCGATATCATAAAATCATCAATCATAATCTATTCAATACATTGTCGAAATCAAATATCAATCATAATACATACAAGTCTGAGTCTCACAAATTTTTTTGACTAATTTTAACTATGCAATTTAAATCACAGTCAATCATGATGCTATGATGATGCAAGGTTTTAAAATCAAGATATAATATTAAATATTGTCACCTATCTCGATGTGAGATTACTCAACTCAAGTGTATAATCCCCTTATCTTGTACGTTCCGATGTACCTGTCAATACCACAATACTATTTGATGTTACTTATTTTATCATAAGGGAATTTATTGTGATCCAATTGTCAGGGAAGACGATCGAAGTCCAACCATCGCCGGTGATCCCACAGGTGTCCAAATTTCATGATTTTTGCACCATTTTGCTCGAAATTTCATGTATTTTCCATTTTCAATACTCATTTGACTTGATTTTGCCAAAAACTAAAGTTTTTACTCAAATTTTCTCATGTTTCTAAAATTTTCCTACATACTGTTCTTTGCTATAGCCGGCGTCATCCACCGTCGGATCTTCCTCAAACTTAAAGGGTTTGTTCTTGGGTTTCTTATGCACTAGATGGATGGTCTGATCTATGTTTTAATGATGTTTTATCAACCTATTTGTGTTCCAACAATAACATATATAGATTTCCAAGAAAAACAATGAACCCTTGTCGTTTTTTTTTACTTTCATGCACGTTATTGATGTATATACTACATATGTAAAGGGGGATTACAGGGTTGGGGCTTATCTCGATCAACTGGGCAGTTGTTGAGGCTATCGGATCCCTAGTTGCCAAAAAAATGTGATTTTGCAGAGGTTAGGGTTGAAGGAAAGGGTGTGATGGAGAAGATGATGAGAGGAGTAGACTGAGGGAGAGAGATCGTGCTTGGGAAGGAGGAAGGGAACTCTTCCCTTATACGCCTTCCCTCCGATGATTTTTTTGAAAAAATCATCCGATCTGATAAGGGGGGGATGGAAGGGGTGCCATTATCAAAACAGCCCCTACAATTCGGGCCCCTCCAAATTACCAAACTACCCTTACAACTTCAACAGGTCTTAACTTCTTTGTTTGAGCTCTGTTTTCTGCGTTCTTTATGTCGTTGGAATCCTATCGATGTGTACTTTTTAGTTTTTAAGTTTTCAAAATCAATTTCTATGCATAAAGTTTTTAATTTAATTTAATTATTTATTTTATCACTAATTTAAGATTAAAATTGAGGATATTACATCCTTCCCACCTTATAAAAATTTTGAGGACACATGCTTCTATGTAAATAACTCTGGGTGAATCCTCTGCATCTCCTATTTTGTCTCCCATGTGGCCTCCTGTAGTGAATAATGCTGCTAAAAGACTTTGACTAATGTAATAGTTGTAGTCTTTAACTCGACTTTTGTATCTAGTATGCGTGCAGGTCTCTCCTTAAATGTCATATTAGGCTGTAACTCTTCTGGGATCTGCTCCAATACATGTGAGGGATCTGGCACGTACTTTCTCATCATGGATACATGGAAAACCTCATGTACATTTGCCAACTGTGGTAGTAAGGCTAGCTAGTACGCTACTGATCCAACTCTACGTAATATCTCAAAAGGTCCAATGTACCTGGGGCTAAGCTTTCCTTTATTCCCAAACCTCATCACTCTTTTCATGGGGGAAGCCTTCAAGAATACATGCTCACCTTCAGAGAACTCTAAGTCCTTCCACCTCCTATCAGCATAACTTTTCTATCAGCTATGAGCTGTTAATAATCTCTTTCCAATAAGTCGAACTTTCTCTGCGCACTCTTCCACCAACTCGAACTTCACTATGCATCTCTCTCCTACATCACTCCAACATACGGGTGACCGACAAGGTTAGCCATAAAGTGCCTCGTATAGAACCATGCCAATACTCGCGTCATAGCTGTTATTATAGGCAAACTTGACCAGTGGTAAGTGATCTTCCCAGTTACCCTTCCAATCCATAACACAAGCCCATAGCATATCCTCAATTGTCTGGATGGTCCTCTGGCTCTGACCGTTTGTCTGAGGGTGGAATGTTGTGCTAAATTTTAGCCTCGATCTTAGAGCCTCTTGCACGCTCTTCTAGTACTTCCAGATAAATTGAGTATCTTGATTCGATATAATCGTCAAGGGAACTCCATGTAGACTCACGATCTCCTTGACATATAATTTTGGTAGGCTATCCGTAAGAAGGAAATGAGGGACTTGGTCAACCTTTCCACAATGATTCATATCATGTCATGGCTGTTAATAGTCCTTGGAAGACCCACAATGAAGTCCATGGTAATATGATCCCACTTCCACTCAGGAAGGTCCAATGTCTGAAGTAGTCCTGATGGACGCTGATGCTCATCTTTGATCTACTGACAGGTCAAACACCGTACTATGCACTCTCCAACATCCTTCTTCATCCCGTTCCACTAGAAATGTCTCTTAAGGTCTTGATACATCTTTATACCTCCAGGATGGATTGTATACTAGGACTGGTGTGCCTCTTGAAGTAACTCACGCTTCAAACCATCATCTGCCCACACTACCAACCTACCATTGAATCTAACTCCTCCATCTAGTCCTCTCGCAAAATCTGCCTTATCTGCCAAATCCTGTGTCTCTTTATCTTTGCCATGTGCCTTTAAAATCCTGTCGAAGAACTTAGATAGAGTCGATAAATTTGCAATCATTACTCCAAACTTCCTACTCAAGGCATTTGGGACGACATTAGCCTTCCCAGGATGGTATTGTATGGTGAAGTCAAAGTCCTTGAGATACTCCATCCATCTACGCTACATTGTGTTCAAATCACTCTGAGTAAAGAAGTACTTGAGGCTCTTATGATCAGTGAATACCTCAAACTTCTCGCCATATAGATAATGTCTCCAAGACTTCAGGGCAAATACCACTACCGCTAACTCCAAATCATGTGTCGGGTAATTTACCTCATGTGTCTTCAACTATCTTGACGCATAGGCAATTACCTTCCCATGCTGCATCAACACTGCTCCTAATCCTTTACATAAGGCATTGCAATAAACCACATAACCGCCTGCGCTTGATGGTAAGGTCAATACTGGGGTAGAAGTAAGTCTCCTCTTGAGCTCCTCGAAGCTCTCCTCACAAGCATCAACCTAAACGAATGGGGTGTCTTTCCTGGTCAGGGTGGTCAATGGTAATACAATCTCCGAGAATCCCTCTATAAATGAATGATAATATCCTGCCAAATCGAAAAAACTACGTACCTCTGTCACCGTTTTGGGTCTCTCCCAATGTAATACTACCTCAACCTTCATCGGATCCATGGCCACTCCATCTTTAGATACAACGTGGCCGAAGAATAGCACCTGATCTAACCAAAAATCACACTTACTAAACTTGGCATACAACTGATGTCAACGAAGTATGTCCAATACTGTGTGAAGATGCTCCTTGTGTGCCTCATGACTAGGCGAGTAAATCAAGATGTCATCAGCGAAGACAATCACAAACTTATCGAAGTAAGCTTAAAAAACACGATTCATCAAATCCATGAACATTGTAGGTGTGTTTGTCAATCCAAACGGCATCACTAAGAACTCATAGTGGCCATAACAACTCCTAAAAGTAGTCTTAGAGATGTCCTCTTCTTTGACCCTCAGCTGATGATATCCTGACCTCAGGTCTATCTTGGAGAATACTCGTGCTGATTGGAACTAATCAAATAAATCATCTATGCATGGCAAAGGGTATCGGTTTTGTATAATAACATTATTCAGTAACCGATAATCAATGCATAGTCTCAATGATCCATCCTTTTTCTTCATAAAAAGTACTCGTACTCCCCATGGTGATCTGCTCGGTCTGATGAAAGTCTTATCTAATAACTCTTGCAACTATACTTTAAGCTCTCTCAACTTGCTGGGCCATACAGTATGGTGCCTTAGAGATAGGCGATGTACTCAGCACCAAGTCAATGGTAAAGTTAATCTCTCCGCTCGGCGGCAATCCTGGTAACTCCTTAGGGAAAACCTCTACAAACTCACAGATAACATCAATATCGTCAAGCTGTGGCTGCCTCTTGTCCTCAACTAGGGATCCCTTACAACTTCAATGGCTCATAACTTCTTTGTTTGAGCTTCGTTTTCTGCATTCTTTATGTCATTGGAATCCTATCGATGTGTACTTTCTAGTTTTTAAGTTTTCAGAACCAATTTCTATGCATAATTTTTTTAATTTAATTTTTTTAATTTAAATTTAAGATTAAAATTGAGGGATCCTTAGTTGCTGAAAAAGTCAATTTTGTAGAGGTTAGGGTTTAAGGAAAGGGTGTGATGGAGAAGATGATGAGAGGAGTAGACTGAGGGAGAGAGATCGTGCTTGGGGAGGAGGAAGGGAACTCTTCCCTTATACGCCTTCCCTTTGACTATTTTTCTAGCGAAATCATTGGATCTGATAAGGGGGGATGGAAGGGGTGTCGTTATCAAAACAACCCTTGCAAATCGGGCACCTCCAAATTACCAAACTACCCTTACAACTTCAATGGCTCATAACTTCTTTGTTTGAGCTCCGTTTTCTACATTCTTTATGTCATTGGAATCCTATCGATGTGTACTTTCTAGTTTTCAAGTTTTCAGAACCAATTTCTATGCATAAAATTTTTAATTTAATTTATTTATTTTATCACTAATTTAAGATTAAAATTGAGGATATTACAAAAGGTTCAGCAATGTGGAGAATAGAAGAGGAATGAACTAGGGTTTGTGAAGTTGGAGTGGAGAATAAGGCATCAGGTGTGCTGGCGAGAGAGATGACGACACGGAGGATTGGTGCGGTGCAATCCGACTGCCTGGGAATTGGTGTGGTGTGATGGAGTAGAAGAGACCGATGTGATCTGGCTAGAGATGATGGGTGATTTGAGACAGTGAAGGGTGAAGCAGGGATGGTGAGAAGGTGGAAGCTTACCAGTGTTGCCGAAGGAAAGAAATCTATAAAAGAGAACCAAGAGAGGGGGGGATCAATGAAGGGAGAAGGAGGTGAGTGAATGAGAATAGGATAAAGTTAGAGAGAAGGGGAAGTTGGGTCTGGTCGGTGAGAGAGAGAGAGAGAGAGAGGCCAGTACTGTTGGGTGGAAAGAGAGGGGTGATTGCAGTAGAGGGCAGAAGCTAGGCAGTTTAGAAACGAAGAAGGGTGAGTCGATGCTGGTTTGTGTTTGTCTAGTGGAATCGAGTAGAGACGACGCAGAGAGAGAGAGAGAGAGAGAGAGAGAGAGAGAGAGAGAGAGAGAGAGAGAGAGAGAGAGAGAGAGAGAGAGAGAGAGAGAGAGAGAGAGAGAGAGAAGGGGAGTTTATGGGTTTCCTCTTCTATCGTAGAGCTTGATGATGCATTAGGTGTAGTTTCACTAACTGCATGCACACCTTTAGGGTTTGCTTGTGGTTGAGCTGGAAACTTTCCCTTTTTCCATACTTTGCATCATTTGACTCATCATATTTTTTAATTCAGTCATGGACTAGTTGGTTTGTTTTATTTGACTTTCCAATTGAGAAATTTTCTTTTGCTGCTTTTGAGCAAGTTGATTATCCTCTACATGCCTTTCGGGTGGGGGCAAGTAAGGTCCAGAAGAATGAGGTTGATGAGTCTGGTATCGGGGTGGAGCAAGTAGTTCTTAGTTTGGTTGTTGATGATTCTGGTATGGGCCTGGTTGTGAGACATTAGCAGTTGGTCCATTTCTCCAACTGAAATTTGGATGGTTTCTCCAGTTGGGATTATATGTCTCTGAATATGGGGAGAAAGGTTTTTTATAATTATTAAGTGCATTAGCCTAATCATAAAGTACATCTTGAAATGTAGGGATGGTAGGACATTCCTAAGTAAGATGATCAGTACTTTCACAAATGCTACACACTTGTTCATCATTATTTGAGTTTTTCTTTCTCATTTCTATTGCTTTTACTTTTCTAGCTAGGGTTGCTACTCTAGCATTGATTTTATCTTTTTTAGACTTGGCATACATGCCTCCCCTAGTAGATGTAGTTGTGGGCTTGGGTCTATCTAGATGTTCTACTCTATCTGAATCAGCCCAGATCTGTGCACTTTCAACTAGTCATTCCAAATACTCCTACACCTCATCTGGTTGTTTATTCAAAAAGTTACCATTGCACATCATCTCAACAAATTAGCACATGTCAAAATTAAGTCCTTCATAAAAGAAGCTAATGATGTGTCATGGTTCATAGCCATGATGTGGGCAAGCAAGTAATAGATCTTTGAACCTTTCCCAGCATTGGTAGAATGATTCTTTATCTTTTTGGGTAAAGTTCATTATCTTACAGTGAAGTGAATTTGTTTTATGCGTAGGGAAACACTTTTTCAAGAATTCCCTAATCATTTCATTCCAAGTCCTTATGGAACCTGATGGCAGTGCATTAAACTACATTTTTGCCTTTTTCTTTAAAGAGAAAGAAAATAACTTAAGTCTGATAGTATTTAGACCTACATTTTATGTTCTTTGAGTACTACATACCTCATCAAATTCTTTAAGGTGCAAATAAGGACTCTCACTATGTAACTAATGAAATTTGCGAAGTAATTGGATTACTCCCATTTTTAATTCTAACACATTAGAATTTTGATGAATAATGACACAAGGTGTACTGGTGCATGTAGGATGAAGGTAGCCTCTTAAAGTTCTTTCATAAAGATTTTGATAAACATCATTGCCTCCATTGTCACTCTATTGGTCACATTCCCTATTTCCATTCCTTCTCCAATTTCTTTATTGATAATTATTCCTCCTTAGTGGAGGTTGATATTCATCATCAATTAGAGGTGGTGGGTCCTCATTCATGATGAGTGGAGGGCCTTGATCACCTCTTATGCTACCATGGGGTGAGTTACCCCTTAATCATTGATCAGTCATTGGTGGTATGTCTTTTTGGTCGTACTTAACTAACCTACAGGTTTTGTCGCATATCCAAAAGGGCATAGAAAGAAAGATATTTTTGTTTTTTTAAGATGACTATCCTAAATAATGCAACCTAAATGCCTAGAATGATGCACAATCAAGGACATAATCAATCAATCCCTTAAGGCTAACAAGCACAGATATTTTGATTTTTTGTGGCGACAATGCTTTTAATTACCCTAATCTAATGCTTCTCCTCTCCTTAGGAGTTGACTACTGCTTACCAGTTAGGTCTTGCCCAAAGTAGTTAATATA
Organism: Warburgia ugandensis; assembly: GCA_035236585.1. NCBI lineage: Eukaryota > Viridiplantae > Streptophyta > Magnoliopsida > Canellales > Canellaceae > Warburgia > Warburgia ugandensis. The sequence continues at coordinate 52,793,687 of CP141139.1, read as the reverse complement.
ACCCTCATGTAAGGAGGCATTTAGATTTCAACAAATATCAACAAGAGGTGGGAGAAGATCGAGTCTTTATTAAATAACTCCCAATAACCATAGTGATCAAAATCCATTAGAGTGATAATAAATTGTGTCCTATTAAGAAGGTCCTACGAGCATGTGATGACCTTATTAGTCTCTTCTAATTGATTTTAACTTAATATGAATGGTAGGGTTGTGCTCTTGAGGTGATTATCTTAGGTGGGCTAAGGGGTGGTAATGAAATTCACCCTTGATCTTATGGGGTCGGGAACCCTTACTAATTAATTTTCACATACCATGGCAATTCGACCAGCATATAAATCACCTTAAAGCATTAGATGTGTCCTAATATGCAATTAAAAGCAATAAACTAATGCAAACCCTAAAATGCAACAATTATAAAGTATGCTTTCTATATGTAATTAAACTACTAACCAATGCAAAATTACTCTAATTGCAAACCATAATCTAGAAAATAAATGAGTGAGGGAACTTATAGTGGGGTTTCTGATGAAGATCAAGTGTGAGCCAACTTATCCTACACTTGCCCTGTATTATATAACCCTTTAAAAATTAAAATTGCAACTTACAAAGGGGCCTCACTACAAGATTCACTCAAAAAAATTAGAAAACTTCTAATTTAATAAAGTAAGAAAAATCTATTTAATTGATGATGCTCTACTTGCTAATTTCCTGAAAAAAAAAGATAGCAATTAGTACCAAATTCAGGAAATAAAGTGGTTATGTACTAAAAAAACATTAAAAATGCACCTAAAAATTCTTAAAATGTTAAAAAAAAATAAATTCAATTCCTATTTTTTTTTAATTTCTAAAAATTTCTATTTTTTTTGAATTTTTTGGATTTTTGAAATAAATTTTATAAAAATTCCATTGCGGGTCCCTAGCAACAGCACCAAAAACTTGTTGATATGTTTAACCACAAGTGCACAGGCTATTGTAGTATAGCTATGCAAATACGAGTTGATCCCACAATGACTCGCTTTAAAAATAAGGAGTTTAAATAAAATTTAATTTTCTAAAAATTAATGAAAATAATAGAATTAAACTACTAGTAAAATAAAGATTCAACTTTATTGAAATGATGCAATTTACAAAAATTTCAAGTCCAGAAAACATAAAATGAAACTAATTAAATATTCCTAAATTACACTGTCCCTGGATAACAATGTCTTTGGATTACTGTCAGAATAAGATGGAAAATGGATAACAAAACCTAGATAAAGTAAAACAAGGATAAAGAAAAGACAGAATAGGGAAAGGATAAAATAGGATGTAAATGGAATTCTTAATTTTTACCAAGGGTAATTTTGGAATTTCTTTTGGATTTCTAGTTTTAAACAAAAACCAGAAAGAGCCCGACAGAGGTGGAAGATAGTGAAGAGGGGGAGAAGAGAAGAGGAAGAGGAGGAGAAAGAAGGAGAACAGGGGAAAACCTAAATTGGGTTTTCTCCGATGAAGCTAGGTGGTGGGCAGACAGAGATATCTGATAGTGAGAGAGAACTCACTGGCGGTGATGATGGGGTAAGGAAGAGGAAAGGGAAAAACAGGCCGATGATTGGTGATGAGAAGGAGACAGGGAGAGAGTGACGAGAGGAGGAACCAGGAGGGTAGCCTACCGGTGTGGAAAGAGGAGGTAAAAGAGAGACAATAACATAGAGAGAATTAGTGAAGGGGATACTGGCCAGAGGAGAGATAGGTGCAAGATAGAAGGGCAAGAGAGCTGGTGACTCGTCGGTGGTGGAAGCTCTCTGGGATTTCTGACAGAAGTAAGAGCTGGGTGCTCAAAGAAGGAGATGAGAGCAGGATTTGCTGAACTGGGGCAGGCTTGTGGCAGAGGAAAGAGGGAGCTGGGCAGGGGCTGCTGGCATCTGGCACAACTGGTTCAGGTGTTCACTATTGGAGTGGTCAGCTGGCTGAGGAGAATAGAGGGACTCGTTCCGGTGCGATGAGCAAGGATGTTGGGTTGGCCAGGTGGAGTAGAGGCAATGGAGATTTTCGACTGGGCGATCCTGGCAAGTGCAGACGATTGCTTACGGTGGAAATGGGAGGAAGAACCAGAGTGGAAAGGAGAAGTTGGAGGCGTTGGGGTTGTTTGGGAATTTGCCGGAAGGAGAGTGGACCCAAGAGAGAGAGAGAGAGAGAGAGAGAGAGAGAGAGAGAGAGAGAGAGAGAGAGAGAGAGAGAGAGAGAGAGAGGGAACTGGTCGACTGGGATGGAGCAGTGAACTGGAGAACAGAGGGAGAAGGAGCCAAGGTCTTGCGGTAGTGAGAGAGAGATGGTGGATCTGCCTCCACTTACATTTCAACCCAGAGGAGGAAGAGAAGAGGGAATGGAGAGAGAGGAGGGTGGAGAGAAGAGGCAAATTGGCAACATTGGGCATAGAGGAGGAACGAACTGGGGTTTGCGAAGCTGGAGTGGAGAACAGGGCATCAAGTGTGCTGGCAAGAGAGATGACGGCACTGGAGGATTGGTGCGATATGATCCGACCACTTGGGAATTGGTGTGGCATGATGGAGCAGAAGAGACTAGTGTGATCCGGCCAGAGATGATGGGTGATCCAAGACAGTGAAGGGTGAAGTAGGGATAGTGAGAAAGTGGAAGCCTGTTGGTGTTATTGGAGGAAAGAAATCCAGATGAGGCAACTGAGAGAGAGGGGGGTGGGTTGATGAAGGGAGAAGGAGGTGAGTGAACAAGAATAGGAGAAAGTCAGAGAGAAGGGGAAGTCAGGTCTGGTCGTGAGAGAGAGAGAGAGAGAGAGAGAGAGAGAGAGAGAGAGAGAGAGAGTGAGAGAGTGGGGGTACAGGCTGATATTGTTGGGTGGAATTGCTGTAGAGAGCAGAGGATGGGCAAAATTAGCAATGAAGAAGGGTAAGCCGGTGCTGGTTTGTCTTTGTCTGGTGGACCGGGCAGAGACGACACAAAGAAGAGAGGGGTATGAAGAGGAAGAGTGTTGTGAACAAGGAGAGAGAGAGAGAGGTAAGAGAGATAAAGAGGGAGTGGGGTCCACTAGTAGCCTAACTTTGCCAAAATTTTGTAAATTTGTTTTGATTCTCCAAGAGTGTTTGTGTTTGATGTCACCTCCAATTCCTCTCCATTATCCAGATTTTTGCAATTAATGTCCTGATTATCTTCAATTTGCTCTTTTTCTAAGAAGCTTCCTCATCCTTATCTAATCTCCTTGATTTGATCTGGATCATCCAAGCTTGCGTTGATTGATCTACAATGCATAAGACCCAATTAGAATCATCTAAACCATTCATTACTCTTCTGAGTAGCTCCTATGATCATCTGACCGTTAAATTTTGCAATTCAATAGTTGGATGGCCAATTAAAGCTAAAATAAAATATTTTATGTAAAATCTTGAAATTGATGGTTTAGATGATTTAATTAAATACTAAATCAGGGGTATTTTGACCAAAGATGAATACTTAACACCTACTCATCTAATTTTCTCATCACCTTTATATGGTAGGATTCACATTTCACTTGATTTTCACACTTTGCCTTATGACCGTAATTATACATTTTTTTAGTTTGAGACTCATCCTATGGCACCCCGAGTCTTAATAACACAATTATATATGTAATATAGTAATAATAATAGTAAAATAATTAGGATACCTAAATCAAAAGAATTTTATTTTCTATTCGACTAAAATATCCTTTGCTAAAGCATCACCTTTGAAAACCTCAAGAGCCATATGACCCATGGGAGTAAAACATAGTCAAATATATTAAATGACTAACATTACAAGACAGGTGAAATTAAGCAGAAAACTTCGTCAATGTAAATAACAATAATAATGACAAGAAGTCAAAAATAACATGGCCCAGGTTTTGTCCATCATAATATCACATCCAATACGAAATAATATGTCCATTGGATCAAGTGTCAATGATAGAGTCTAAATACATATAGCCCATCTGCAAATCTAAAATGAAATCCGGTCGGTTATGTACATCAAAATGTCAAATCCTAGATAAGCTGATGGTCACCATTGCCTTCATTGGTCCTCCACCTGTTTGCCTTTTCTAGTGTCTTGCTTTATATTTTAGGCATTGCAAACACAACAATGCCTCAGCAAGCTATTGCTTGTGAAGGTTCATATTCATTAAATATTAACTCAAATAATTGCATGTGATGAATAAGATGAACAATAAGATTTTTAGAGTGTATAAAGATCAACATCATAAGTAAATAGTATCAATATGATTCATAGTATCAAAAGTAGTACCAGTGAGATAAATCAGGGAAACACATGAAATAAATAGTATGACACGCAATGATACAATGCATCAAATCTCATGGATGCATCGAAATAAAACATATAAGCTCATGAATATCTATAGTAAACATGTATGTCAACAAGAGGGGCACCCAAAACAAGTGGGTCCCACAAGTGTCCCATACACTCGTATATCCAGTCATAAGTACTCATACCAATCCACTAGGTGTCATCACACCGGCTTAATTCGATATTTCAAAACTGTTATGCTCACAATGCAAAGAAACACAGAACAACCTCATAGATTGTCATGCTGCAGCAATAACCAAACTCCTGGGTCTACCAACTACGGCTCCTAGTAGATACTAGAATGGGAGACTAGGCATCCATCCTGCATGGATGAGGAGTGGAATTGTAACTTGGATTACCCATGATATCACTCCTTATAATGTTTGCCTTTATATGGGGCAAGTGTCTATCACCTCAAAAGATCAAAGGGTAGTTAGCCGACCCTGAATCCCTCATAGCATGACATCCACTAGGTGAAAGCACCTGTTAGAATCCCCAGTATCATGGAAATAATTTAAAATTTAATAATTAACTAATAAAAGAAAGTACCTAATTCACAAAACACAGGAGCACTTATGGCTCACCGTCCTAGATTACTACCCTTTTCACAGGTCAGTCTTTCTAGGATTAGCCATTAAGTCTCCAAAATAGTTCCACAAATAGCATAATCAATAAAAGAAAATCAATCATTAAATCACCTAAGCATACCATCAGAAGTCATATGCCCACATTATCATATAAATTTAGAAAATTATGTATATATAAAAAGAGTACATGCCAAATACGAATCTCAACAAAATCAGGCTGCTATGATAACATGGTTCACATTCATTGTATAACATAAAACCAATATCATGAACATTCAAGATCTCAAAAGAAAACATGATAATATTAGATATTGTCACCTACCTTGATGAAGGAAAATTCTACTAGGGTGTGTGAGACCTCTCTAATCCATAAAATCTAGTGTACTTGTCAGGTCACACACACTAAACATCATCACTCACTACTCCTCGTCACCTTTTTGAATCATAAGACTTAATTTATTCTCAATCTAAATAAATTGGTGTCCACCCATCACTGATTATGATTTTGATCTTTAAAATTCCTTGTTTGATCCTTAAATACGAGTTGTTGATCATCGATCATTGATCTAGATTGCTTGAATTTTCCTTTATCCACATTGATTTATGTCTCATAACTAGCATTTGTCCGACTTCGTAATTATTCCATCAATCTAATGGTCTGATATGGTCTTAATCAGTTTGACCTATGTTCTCTAATCACCCAGGGTTCTAATCTCACTTTAATTAGGGTTTTTGAGACAATCCATCTCGTGGATCATTCTCAACACTTCTTTAGGTGTCTTAATTAGGTAATTTGGATCTCATATGTACCAATCCTTTATAATTTTAGTGTTTGATAAGATTCACAGGTGTATTAATAATTAATCTATTGATTCAATAGTCAGATCAGTTAGATCTATAGTTCATATTTTGTTTGATGGTTTTGATCATAATCCTTAGTTTACTCAGATGATCTAACTATCAGATCCATCAATTTACTTACTAGATCATCTAATTGATCAATTTCTAAGGCTTGATCACCTCTTGATCAGGCCAATCTAGGTCATCCAATGATTTTTGTATTTTGATCTAATTATGGTGGGATCATATCTCAAATTTCATCATAAAAGTAGGTTTGCACTATTAAGATGAATCCAATAGATATCTCGATTCAAGATTTGGGCTTATATAGCCTCCGAAATCTAAGATTTTATGTTTTGGGTTCAAATCAACAGTCTAGCTAAAAATCTAAATAAAAAATAGAATAAAACGGCATCATCAGGATGCATTGTGTCCATGATGCATGTTTGAGATGCACTTGGGCACAACACGGACGCAAGGACGCACTTGCGTCCCATGCATTTTGTGAATGTTGCATGCGGAGTTCGCATTTGCTTGGAAGTGCTAAAAAAGTGCGTTCTGCTGACGTGTCTATCGTGTGCGTCTTGGGAGCAGAAAAATAACATGTCACTGGGACATCGCAGTCACGATCGTCCATTCTTGTTCCGTTCAAATCTATAGCTGGGATCATTCGATCTTATCTATTTTTATGGTTTCTTAAGTTTTTGGGGTCTATGATCACAATGGATGACTCAAATCTTCCATCTAAATCATCTATATGATGGTCTTTTCCTGGCTGGTCCGATCCATTCACTGATGGATTGCTAGTCGAAAAAACTAGTCCTATCATGACAGGTGGGGAAGAAGGACAAGAAAAGAAAAGAAGGAGAAAAGCTTACCTGGCTAGCCAAAGAGGGAAGGAGCGGTGCAGGGATTTGAAGTGCCTCTGAGGATTGCTGAGGATGAGGAAGGAGAAAAAAGGAAGCGGAGGGGGGAAATGACATTGCTAGTGGTTGTGATGGAATTAGCAGTCATCGGAGCTACAGTGGTAGCGTCTGCTGGGCAGGAACGATGGAGGGAGAGGAGGGGAGGAGAGAAGGGAGAAGGGAGGAGGGAGGGGCCCATACTGCATGCTGCGCTGGGCTTGGTGAAGTTGACGTTGGCGTTGACCAAGGCGAGAGAGAGAGAGAGAGAGAGAGAGAGAGAGAGAGAGAGAGAGAGAGAGAGAGAGAGAGAGAGAGAGAGAGAGAGAGAGAGAGAGAGAGAGAGAGTAACTGTGAGAAACTACGTTTAAAACTAAAATTAATTCTTTTCTTTTCTTTTTTTGATACATAATGATTATCTACATTTAATGAGGTAATCATTACATTTACTTTTTTGAAGTTTTTGAATAGCATTTATGGCCGCTTACCTACTCCCAGATTACATGTCATGTGAAGTGGGCCCATATAGTGAAATTACTAATTTATTCTTCCATAAATTTAATTTAACCACCTTAATTAAAATGATTATGAATTTTTCATCTAGACTTTGATTTTAGCACAGTCTAATTATTGATGTTTCAACCCTTGATTTGATTTCTGTGAAAATTTAATCTATTGGAATTTAATTTCTCATTTAAATGAAATTAATAATTCACAAATTTCAAGGATATTACACATCCAATCTATGGTTGTCAATTGGTTTGGAGTATCTAAGGTCCCATCTAACCGAACCCAAATTCATATGTTTATGAGTATCAAATTCCACTCCACACCCATTTTAATTCGATTAGGATAAGATTTGATGATACAGATAATCCAAACCTGAAGTTTTCACCATTCATAAAATAGGCACATTAACTTCAAAAAAAAGAAGATTTTGGTAAAATCTTTTTTTCTTTACCTAAAAAAAGGATTAACCTTCCATAAAAAAGTGGTATAGTCTTCTTCCACACTCTTGAGTGTGGACTCTTATCCAAACTCTTTCTTTTAATTTGATCCAAAAAATATCAGAACCTGAATAAGGCACAAATGGGTAGATTTTGGATATCAAGGATAGCATCCGAAGTAGAATATGAGCCAAACACAAACCCTTGGGATTGAGTGGTTTGGGTATGGATTTGATGGAACTTGATTAAACTCGACCCATTTGTAGCCCTAGTCCTATTTGCATCAGCTAATAGTAAATTGGACTGAGAAATACTTTAGATTATTCATAAATTAAATATGGGGCCATCATGTAAAAATTAGATTGTAAGGCTACTTTTTGGAAGTTGTATCATAGCATTCATTGGTAAGCAAGTTTAGCTTCATCAAGAACTTTTAAATAGCTTTTCACATCTTAAAAAGTAATGTGTGCTGATATTCTTTCATATTTGTGATGAGTGCATGAATGTTTTTTTTTCAAATAGTGACTTGAATTAAACTTCACCTCTCTTAACCATTTTTTTTTTTTTGAAATAAGAAAACAAAGAAATAGCAAGAGAAAAATAACAACAAAAGGAAACATAAAGTACGAAAAGAAAAGAAAGAGACTACAAACAAGAGAAAAGCAAGGATTATGCAACTTAAAAGCTCCTTCTCTAGCCAAAGTGAAATTTAGACGAAACTTGAGTTTTGCATAAATGGATAGGGAGAAGAAAGACCTTAGTGCTCCCTCTTCTTTGGTGAGTGAACTCATTTTCTCTAGTGACAAGTCTCATGTTACTCCAACGAATTTACTTGGTTTCCACATATGAGTTCCTCCTTCAAGCCTTCTTCAAAGTCGTTCAATCCTCTTTCAAGTTCAGCAAACTTTCTTTTGGGGTTTGCAATTAATTTCCATGATATTGCCTTGTTCTTTCATTTCTTATTTCTTCGCTTAAGTCTTTTCCTTGTTGCCTTCGTTCCTTGTTATTTGATTGTTTGTTTTCTTGTTAATTGCCTTTAGTTTTGGTCTGAAGATTCTTGTATTCAAGGACTACACATCTCTTATAGTGACAGCCAAGAGATTGTAGCCCTTGGATCAAGTTCTTTGCCTCTTGAATCTCCTTACGTTCCTTGCCTATCTTTTGCCTTCTTTCTCATCTTTTCCCACTCTTTTTCCTTAGATCTTTCTTGGATTACATGCATACTATTTGAGTTTTGGACAGTTGGATTGCATAGAAGAAGATAGAAGTGTTTTCTTTGAATGTATTTGGATCATTGAATGGTGCACACACCCCTTAGATGATGCACACAACACTTCTATTTAATTGTTATTCGATAAGATTAAAAGTTGGTTCATTTTTGAAGTCTACTTTCCATGGATGTTTTAGGTGAATTAAATCTTACTTTTCATGCATGTTTAATTGAATTCTTCATGCTTAATTCCATGCACCATTTCATTTAGATTATGTGCACCCTATTAAGTGAGTTTTGCATTTAGGAATCTCATTCATTCCATTCAAAATCATGCACACAACTCTAAGGGTCATGCACATCATCATGAAGGGTTGTTTCCTTAGATAACTTGTTCAGTTCATGATCATTCCTTGCTTATACTTTCATGAACTAGTTTAGGATAAGTCATGCATTCCATTTTAGGTTAAATCCATGCATTTCATACTTAAGTTCATGCGCACCCTCCTTAGTTCTTAATTGCATATTTTAGTTGAATTGTTTAGTTCATGTTAGGAGTAATTGATCATTGCCTAAGTTTAGTTGCCATCTTGGTTAATTTTAGTAATTTTCCATGTTCAGTTTTGGGATCTTTTATCATTAGAAGGTTTCTAATTTCATATTTTAATTTCTTGTTATTCAAATTCTTAGACTAGGGTAAAAAAGAAGAAGAATCCAACTCTTTTGGCTATGTTAGATAATTTAAATAAGCTCCAATCTATTGAAAATATGTGACATTCCTTTTAGGATCGATCTTACTTGTGTACATCTACTACAATTGATTCGTGCACTTGTGAGTAATTAAAACATACACCAAATAACATGGTGCTAGATACTCTCATTTCAACTCATATGAAACTAGACAAATAAAGAATGTCCATTAGCCTGCCCATAGAGACGGTTACATTACTGCATTGGATGATTTTACTATTTGCCTCTATTTGATAGCACTGTGTATAACTACTAGAGCCAAACAATTACAAGGGCATTCCTAGCTAGCGCCATGGTTATGGTTGTTACTATTTTTGTTTACAAGGCTCATTGGCTATCCAAAATAACTACCTGGGTTACTAGCCCTATAAATAGGGGTTCTCACTATTTATAAGAACTCAAGAAGTTCAATTATCTTTTTCTCCTATTCACAAGGTGAGAAACTCTTTCAATATTCTTACTATTTTGAGGTCTTTAAGAGAGATATGTGTCTAGGTTCAGCCATGTCTTGCCTATCAAGGTTTACAGCTATGACCTCTCTTTTTTTCTCTGTCCCTAGTTTGACACATGGATACAACTTTGGTCTTTGGGGGGACGAAGCTATGATTGTTATTGTCTATGCCTCTTTGGACCTTAGCTTGGACCACTCTAGTCCTTGTCCACTACGGTAATGCCTATGGTTAACCATCATGAGTCTTAAATAACCCTAGTCATAATCATGATGTTGTTACCTAAGAGATTGACCAGTAGGGCTTAAACCACCCAAGTCTAGGTTGACCATTGACCAAACTCTAGGCCATGATTCATGTTGACATAAATGTCCACATAGCTAGGTTTTTTACTAAGCCATTATGCCTTATTAATTATAAACTATGGTATGCTAAGTTCTCTATGGTTAGGATACGTGTTGACCTTCACCATACAAGCTTATGACGTAGCCATCTTGAGAGTTTTGTAACATACTATCACTTTGACCTTCTATGGCTAGTCATACCTTACCTATGATCCGTAATTAACACCGTGGCTCATATAAGGCCTTCTTCAAGGCTCAATCTAGCATCATGGTTATGACATGTAACAAAAAATGTGATGGATATTTCAAGGGTTTTGTCTTTCATTGTTGACATATATTTAATAACCTTAAGGTTTGGAGATAGATACTAACTTTCATATGATTAATAAAAACCCATTAGTGGGGAAAATTTATCCTACCTTCTTTATGCTTTTGCTTACTTGCAACTATATGCAATGAGCATTTTTATCTGTACACAATTGCTAGCACGTCCGAAGAGAAATATCTCTCCTTTCATCTTAAAATCACATTTATCTATATTTGCATTACATATTAACTCAATGATATCAAAGATTAAACTTAGACCGTAGGTGGCTTCTTGTGGGAAATGCATTCATCAACCTCTCCACTGATGTGATCAACACAGAAATTATGTAAGTCACAACCAAGGTCAAGGCTCCATGCTCCCCTCTTTGTGGTAGTAGCTCTACCTCCCCCATTATGAGTGCACTATCTGAGGGTGCTAATAGTCATGCCAACAGTGTCAAAATCCCCTCTTCATGATAGTAGCTCCACATCTCCCAAACAAGGGTGCACCATTTAAAGGTGCTAAGAACCATGACACTAGCTCCCCACACTAAAGTCACAGCTTTACTTCTTCTTATAAGGGTGCACCATTCAATCATGTTGACAAACATGCTACCTATGACATTAGCTCCCCTCCCTAGGGTCATAACTTGTCATCCCCTAGTAAGGATGCACTATTCAACAGTTTTGTAAGATATGATAGTTATAGAATGAACACTCCTTCACATGGTAGAAGACCAAAATCCACTACAAAGGGCGCACTACTCTTAGATGCAAGGGGGTGCCATACTTAAGGCACCAATGGCAAACCACCTCCCTCCTTTGAGAGAATCAAGGGCTAAGATAGGAGCAAGGGCACCTTCATTTGCTAGACTAGAAGCATACAAGTCCTTGATGACTTCAAACAAGACACTCCCTATCAAGAAGAAAGCTAAGGGCTCTCCTAACCAGAAGTAAACAAGCCTAGATTTTGTTTCTCCAACAAACTCTCCATCTATGAGAAGGGGGAATCATCCAACTCTCCTACTAAGGTGTTTTTCACTAGCACATATCAAACTAAGTCTAATCCCCTACACAAACTAGGCTTGAAGACTTTGAGAAGGCAAATAAACATTGTCTTAGCAACCTAAGATTAAGACTGAAAAGGCCATAGAATTTAGCCTCAATGCAATGAGAAAATTAAAACAAAGTCAAGCTAAGAAGACTCCACCTATTGAGTAATCAACTAACTCACAAAAGAAAGCAATTGTAGAATCCCCAACTGAGGACTCACGTCAAAAATTGGTCGAGAGACCTATTAATAACGCTCTCTATACCACCCATGAGAAAAGGGAGAAGGTCATTGCTTGCCTCAAGGTTTGCACCAAGGCTAAACAAAAGGCCTTCACTAAAAAAAATAGATGAATAATACTAAACTAAAAGGCATTAATTAGAAGCCATGAGTGAAGAAATAGGGCTTCTTCCTCTTGCAACCAAGGTTGTACATCTTGTGACCTTGTCCCGAGAAGAGAATCCTTTGCACTTAGAGAAGAGGAGTTCTCACCCCTAACACGTAGCCCAGTTGCGGTTATGGTCACTTGGACTACAACCCTTGAAGAACAACTTTGCAAACTCTAGCAATAAATAATACAGAAAGATGCTGAGATTGAAAGCCTAAGAACAAATAAATGGGCTCCCTCTAATTCAGCCACTAGGGATAGCCCCATCTTTCCTAAATGCAGACATAATAAGAAGGTTCATAAGTAAAAGCCTTTATAAACTAAATATAGTGAACTCATATGACATTTTATCATACCAAAGCCATACCCATGCAAGGTAGATGATGTACCTTTACTACCTAGGTAAAAAAGGCTTGACTTCTACATTTATGAAACCAAATGTCCAAAGAGATTCTTAGGGTTGTTGAGTTTGTTTTATGATACAAAATCATGTAATTGGAGCTATTTCTAGTTTAAATTGGAGAAAATCATATACAAGTAGCAAAGGATTTGGGTTTTCTAGTATCTAAATTTGATGCCAAGTGGGTTTCATATAAGATGTAAAATAACTAATAGATATTAAGCTTTTGTAGTTCCTTTCACTTCTCTTTGAAGGTAGGTTGTCTCTTTAACTAAAGAGATCTTATCTTCAATTAAAAAAATAGCATCTTAGGAAAGGGTTGTTCAATTGAATTTAGCAAACAAGAGGTTAATAGCTAAAGCTTTAATCCAAGATGTTGGTGAATTGGGTCATTTTTGGAGAGTATTGATTTTTCAAGATTTTGAGTAAAGAAATGATACCTTGTTCCAATTTGAGGAGTGACGCTTTTGAATTTTGTTTCTATGATGATTGTATCATAAGAGTGGTAGTTGAAATTTGCCACCACCTTTTCTCATGAACAAGTGTGATATAGTTGATGACCCTGCAACAAATTTAATAGTCTCTTCAAGTCCTAGAAGTAATAGCTTCATTTTGTGGATCCACCTAAATTTGTAAGGGATTTACTACCAAAGTACTTCAAATACAACAATTTCTCTAGTTTTGTATTAAGCTTAATACATATGTAAGTGTCAATTTGAGTGTAGTGCAGTTGTTTAATTTATGATATGTTATTACTAAGTTGCAAATGGTTCTACTTGGTTGCCATTTTTCTATGATTTTGAATTATTATAGAAAAAAAATTCTTTTTCATGAATGGGAGATGATTTAGAAGAGGAATGAGAAGGAAGTGAATGAAGAAGATATGACCCACCAAATAGAGAGAAAGATTCATGCCCATCAAGTAGGCCCCAACTTTGGATTATCTAATCCATTTATATTGTTTGATCTATCCTAGCTAGGCTAATTGTCAAAATTCATGCCTATTAGATGCTTTTACCTACTAATTTTTTTAGTTAAAAAATTCAATGGTGATCATTACAAAATTGAAAACATTATTCAATTTATGACTTTTTATCCCTATAAATATGCACGTGAATGGCATGTGAAGCCATTCTATAAGTAATTTGGACCATTAATAACAAATCCTACAAAGTTTCACTTAAACAAACATTGAACCCTTGTTTGATGGTTTTGAAAAATAGGGTCATTTTGCCCAAAAAAAGTTTAGGATATCAATGTAAAATCATTCCTAAATTTAAATTATGTGGATAAATTCATCAAAAAGTAGCATGCTTATTCTTAGTTTTTTCCCTCATAAACCCCTAGCTAAAGTCTAGTTGCAACTGTAACTCTACGCAGCTCAATTTTGTTTCCCTTTTCCTTGATTTTGATTAGCCTTGCTCCAAAGTTTCTCATCTATTGAATGGCTCTAGCCATAGCTTTCTTCAGTTGTAAAATGAACAACAAAAAGTTACATCATCTACTTTTACAATTACAAGTAGCGTTTTCTAGGATCACTAAATGGATGAGAATTATAGAGTAAGACCCATCAAAGCCAAGCTCAACATTGTAACCAATTCTAATCTACATAAAATTTGACCTACCATGAGTTATATCTGTTTGTACCATTTAGTAAGGTGCTATAGCAAGGGAAAACAAAGGGTTATATGTACCATTTCCCTAGATTTTATTCAAACACAAAGAAGAAAACATAAAACCTTACACTATTTTTTAGTGGTTTTAGAGCTATCAATAGCAAAGCCTTACATGATTATCCATGTATCAATGGATCTACATCAATTTAATAGAAAATGATAATCCTAGATGCAGTTACCATGTCTAGGTTCCCTCTTAGCCCACCACATGTTCCACTAATCCACGTATCATTAACTCAATTGGATTGCGAAACGAGCAAAACAAGGATTTTTAGATTTGGTTATTGAAAACAAATTTATGGCTCTCTCGATAAAAGGAAAGGGGCAAAAAACTTTACTTCATGATCTCCTTCCTCTATTCAATAAACTGGTTTTCTTGTTTAGAAAACAAATAGAACTCCATTTTGCAACAACATCACCTTCCTCTCTTAGGCAAATTGGAATATTCAAACATAATGTATGTGGAGTTAAAAGTCTTGCCTTGACCATCCTCACTCTCTTCCTATATCTTGAAAAGATGTCGTTGTTTTCTTGTAACGATGTCTAGTTTCTAAGATAGAAATTCTGGGTCTTGTAGGAATATTGATACCCACATTAGGGTTTTTGAAGGGCTGCTCAATGAGTTTTTAAGAATTACAAGCATAAACCATTATACCCTTGGAGTCACTTAGTTTTGTGAAAACTTTCAAGGAAGATCAATGGAACCCATTTCTAGGATATCGACAATTGATATTGTTTTCTTAAAAAGAGAGCTACAAAATGGGCTTCAAGGAATTTGAAGCCAAACTCTTTTGAATTTCAAGTTTAATAAGAAACTTGAAGGAACACTAGTTTTCCATTTGGGACAGTGTTGTTTTCTTGAGATTAGGCTCAAAAAGTGAGGATGGAGAAGGAAGAGAACGTTGTGGTTAGGGATGAGTTGAAGGAAATTGAACTTGTAGAGAACTTCATGTTTCTTGTTGGACACATTTGAATTGGATTAATTGCTGTTATTTATGGAATAAGTCAAGAGACACTCTTGGATCTTTTAACATCCCTAATAATTCATATAGCATAGCCATGACATGATCCCAATTTCCTAATTCAACACTAAGGAGAGGGGTATGTGTGTGTCAAGTGTTATTATCATATCAATTAGGATCATTGGAAAGTGTTTAATAGTTCGCCTTCTTCATCAACCACATCAAGAAACAAAAATTAGCCAAAATCACTAAAAATGTAACATAATAAACTTGAAAATTTTTCTATATCTTAATTCAAGATTTATCTAAAAAACCCAACCTCGATCAAGCTCCAAAGTTCTTGATGAGCTTCTTTGTAGAGAACGAGGAAGAAGAGGACATAGTCATATGTAAGAAAATAACACTGTTGAAAGGGGATTTGGTGGATTTTTGGTCGCTCAATCCTATTTTGTCTAGATCTAGAACTAAAAGAACTATAAGAAGAGTTATGAATGTGTTATTTGGACAAGGAGAAGACTGCTTTAGGCACTCTCAAAACAGAGCACATCCTTTAAATAGCTCAAACAAAAATTTGTTAAAAAATCACGAAGCTAATATCTATTTTAAGCATCAGAATATAATTCAATGGAAATGATTACTATATACTAAAACTTGGAACTACCAGTGAATGTATATCATGACTTGAATGCCCCACTCAAACCCCTTTTTACAAATAATAAGTACAAGTCATCCCCCACTAAATAACTACATTGCAATAATTTCTCCCAAGTAGGAAAGCGGTTAGCACCAAATATTTCCCAGAAACCTCAATTCAAGAGATTCTCTATTTAGCTGATTGCTAAAAATATTAATCATGTTAGCACAAGGTAAACAATGCATGGGTTCCAATATGTAAGTAGCCCTATAAAAGATTGCATGTCTTGCCAAAACTAGGCCTTTGGTCGAAGTCACATGGCTTGGATATAAACCACTACCTGCAAAATTAGTGAACTAGAAAAGTCAAAAAAGAAGTTGATATAGATAACATATCCAATTCCTTGTGCACAACCAAAAATTTGTTAACATAACCAATCCACCTTTCTTTAACAATTCTTGATAAACCTAGCTTGATTTCAATATCTCCTCATATTTTTTGGCTTATGATTTACTAATTTATTCTTCTCGTAATATTCATTAATAGGAAAATAGGAGCTAATTGAGTTTGAAATAGTTCAGAGGTTAACAAGGTGTTTGTGGATGAGGATATGGCTTTGTCCAAATTGTTGTCCATGGACATATGTAACATCCATCTTTGAGAATGAGTATGTTGCAATATATAGTCAAGCATTCCTCTATGTGGATGGAGATATCACTTTTGGACATAAAAAGTCTATTCTTATGAATAGGACATCAAGAACATTGTGGACGTCTATCTAATAAAATCTATTGAAAAATTAGTTAATTCAAACTCAATTCTAAACATTCCATTGTCCATGTGATAATTAGATTTATGGATGTCCAACTCTCTCTCATTTACTATAAAATATTATAATTTATTTTATATTACATGATAATCTATCAATTTATTATGTAGGTCATACTTAATACCATTGGTGAAGATTTTATTTTAAATTATATATAATTGATTAATTTATTATAAAGGCATGCTTATACTATTGATGAAAATATTAATTTAGTATAAATTATTATTAATTATTTCAAATTGCATAACAATTTATCAATTTATTATGTAGTACTACTGATGGAAATATTACTTTGCTATAAAAGTACTATAATTTATTCTAAATTGCATAGTAATTTATTAAGATTTTATAACACTTATGCTTAATACAATTGGTAGAAATATTACTTTACTATAAAAGTATTAAAATTATTTAAATTTCATTATAATTTATTATTTCAGTGCATAGGCCTTAATACTACTTTACTATAAAGTGTTATAGTTTATTTTAAAGTTCATAATAGTTTATTTATTATGTAAACTATGCTTAAATAATTGCAAAAATTTTACTTTATTAGAAAATGCTATAATTTAGAATTTTAAAAAATGTCTCCAACTAATGCTAATAAGACTTAATTAAACAACTTTGGCCCACATTGCATAATAATTTATTAATTGATTGTGTGACCATGCTTAATGTCATTGTTGAAAATATTATTTTTAAAAAGGGCAACCAGGTGCACGAAGCTCCCGCCTATGCAGGGTCCAGGGAAGGGGCGGACCACAAGGGCCTATAGTAGGCAGCCTTACCTTGCATTTTTTGCAAGGAACTGTTTCTATGCCTTGAACCCATGACCTCAAAGTCACATGACAACAACTTTTATTGTTGCGCCAAGGCTCCCCTTCTCAAAATATTATGTTACCGTTAAAAATTATATAATCTATGCTAAAATTCATAATAGTTTATAATTATAATGTATGTCTTGTTTAATACCATTGGTGAAATTATTATTTTACTATTAAAATAAGTAAAATATATTTTAAAAAGTGCAAAATATAATGTCACAAAATGCTAAAATTATAACTTAGATGTCAACATAAAGACAAAAATGAATGTCCATTGCCATAGCTGAATGTCCACATATGTATAAAACATTAAATGTCCATTTTAGACTGGCATCCATTGAAGTTGGTGAATTTCTCATTGAAGACTAGCATCCATTTTAGAATACTAGGTTATTGAGATCAATAGATCTAGCTAAGCAAAGGCCTCTAGAGCAGCAGCTCAATAAAGAGCATCTATTTTCGAAGTCATGGGTTAGGGTTGCTCATGGGGTGAATGTTCAACATTTGGAGAAAAAGGGAAGAAAAGGAGTTGACAAAGTATGCAATAAACAAGGATAAGGTACGCCATGATCGAGCACCAATCCTAAACAATGTATGGAGATGGCGCTACAGCAAGTGAGAACCACTAGATGTTGGTAATGATGCGTGGCTTTAGAAACAACTAACACTTTGCAATATATTAATTGCGTGGATATCGGCATTATCATAATGTCATTTTCATGAAGATTACTGTTGTTCTTATTCGTGTTGTTTTTAATATCATTACCATAGCACCAATAAAATCCATGCTTAACTGCTGATACTAACAAAAACATCCCACTGCAACTGTGATCATTTACAATGTTATTATCAATTTTAATGTAGTAAGATAAATACTTACAAATATTATTTTTGACAGTATGAGAATAATTTGGAAATTATACACTGGGATATATGCTGCTTACTACCATTTAT
This sequence comes from Warburgia ugandensis, assembly GCA_035236585.1. NCBI lineage: Eukaryota > Viridiplantae > Streptophyta > Magnoliopsida > Canellales > Canellaceae > Warburgia > Warburgia ugandensis. The sequence continues at coordinate 52,775,302 of CP141139.1, read as the reverse complement.
CACGGTTAACTCCACCAATGCTGATCCCCAGCCCAGATGAAAAAGGAGGAGGGTCTTGCATTAGGTGCCAACTGGCAATGGAGAAGTTAAAGATGATTTTGTTATTTCTTTCTTACAAATGAATATGCATTTGTATATTAGTTTGTGAGGAAGAAATGAAAATCATCTCTTACTTCTTAAAATATGGCAAACCTTGAGTCAGGTACTTGCCGGCAAGGGTGAAGCTGAAGATGATTTTGTTATTTCTTTTCTGCTTGCAAATGAATATGCATCTGTATATTAGTTTGTAAGGAAAAAATGAAAATCATCTTTAGCTTCTTAAAACTATGGCAACCCTAATATGACATGAATCAAAAACTAACATTCCCTCGAGCTAGGGTGTTCCCCATTAACGACGCACTACATCGGATCCCGAGTGCAGTGACAAATATGCAAGGGTTGCTAGGGTGTGCTCTTAGAAGCGATGCGCTACATTGGATCCTAGGTGTAGTGAAAAATGAGCAAGGGCTGCTAGAGCCTCCCCTCGGAAGCGACGCGCTGCATCAAAACCCAGGTGCAATGAAAAGTGGACATGGGTTCATGCCATGGAGGTCGAGAAAGGTGATAAGTAAATAGGATATCTCTAGAGCATAAGATTCGTATCACCACATAGAATATAGGGACATTGACAGATGAGAGTTTGGAGTTAGTAGACGCGATGAAACGTAGGAGAGTCAGCATTGCTTGTATCCAAGAAACCAAGTAAAAAGGGACTAAAGCTAAAGAAATAGATGGGTATAAATTATGGTATGTGGGAAAGGATAATAACAGAAATGATGTAAGAATAATAGTACATAAGGAATTAAAAGATAAAGTTGTGGATGTTAAAAGAATCAGTGATAAAATTATAATAATAAAACTTATTCTAAGAGAGCAAATTATAAATGTTATAAGTGCATCCACACCACAATTAGGGTTACAAGATATAATCAAGAGACAGTTTTGGAAGATATGGAGGGAGTCATACAAGAAATTCCCAATGTTGAGGAGATATTTATAGGAGCAGACTTAAATGATCATGTAGAAAAAGAAAGGAAGGATATGATAGAATACACGGAGGATATGGTATAGGTAAACGAAATGAGATGTGGGAGAATATCCTAGATTTTTCTTTGTCATATAACTTGACCATTGTAAATACACTCCTTAAGAAGAGGAATGAACACTTAATAACCTTTAAAAGTTGACTTCATAAAAGCTAACTTTTTTCTACTTCGAAATAATGAACGATCTATGTGTAAGGATTGTAAGGTGATACCCAGTGAGAGTTTAACCTCACAATATAGGTTAATGGTTATGGATATCCATATCAAAAGATGGAAGAAAAGAAATAAACTTAATAGCTACCCAAAAATTAAGTGGTGGAACCTAAAAGGAGAAAAAATAACCTCATTCACAAATAAGTTGATGGTAGAAAGAAATTGGAATTATGAAATAGGAGTAAATACCATGTGAATTAATATTGTTGAGTCCATTAAGAAAGTGGCAAAAGATTTCTTACGAGTATCTAAAGATAAAAGGCAATTAGTAAAGGAAACATGGTGATGAAGTGAAACAGCGCAAAAAGTTATGAAAGAAAAACGAATGTGTTTTAAAGCTTGACAGAAGACTAGAAATAATGAAAACTATGAACAATATAAGAATGCTAAAAAGGTTGTTAAGAGAATAGTAAGTGAGACTAAACTTAAAGCATATGATGAGCTCTATAATAGACTAGGAATAAGAGAAGTTGAAAAAGATGTGTTTAAACTTGCAAAAGTAAGAGAACAGAAGGGTAAAGACTTAGACCATGTTAGGTGCATTAAAAGTGATGATCAAAAAGTATTAGTCAAAGATGATGAGATCAAACAAAGGTGGGAAACATGCTTTCAAAAATTGCTAAATGGCAATGGCTCTAAGAATATAGGAATTGAAAATACTATAAACCTAATTAACATTAGATATTATAGATATGAACATAGGATTATAATACCTAAAGTAAAAGAGGGCTTGAAAAAGATGAAATTAAGAAAGGCCATGGGGCCAAATGGTATACCAATAGAGGTTTGGAAGCATATGGGAGATATTTGAGTAGTTTGGTTGACTAAGTTATTTAACAAGATTATAAAATTAAAGAAAATGCCTTATGAGTGGAGGAAAAGCTCTATTGTACCAATTTATAAGAATAAAGGAGACATACAGAGTTGCACTAATTATAAAGGAATTAAACTTATGAGTCACACTATGAAACTTTTTGAAAGAGTGATTGAGAAGAGACTATGACATGAAGCAAGTGTATCGGAGAATCAATTTGGTTTCATGCTTGGGAGGTCTACCATGGAAGCTATTTTCTTAATAAGACAATTAGTAGAGAAATATAAGGAGAGGAGGAAAGACCTCCACATGGTCTTTATCGACCTAGAGAAAGCTTATGATAGAGTTCCCAGAGAGTTAATATGGAGGGTGTTGGGAGATAAAGGAGTTTCGCAGGGGTATATAAACATAATTAAAGATATGTATGAGGGAGTAGTAACAAATGTTAAGATCACTAGTGGCAAGATTGGTTATTTTCCTATCACTATAGAATTGCACAAATGATCGGCATTGAGCCCATACCTTTTCACATTGGTTTTGGATGAGTTAACAAAACATTTGCACAAGAAGATTCTCTGGTGCATGCTATTTGTAAATGATATAGTCTTACTTGATGAGACAAGGGAGAGTGTAAATATAAAGCTAGAGTTATGAAGAGAAACATTAGAATCTAAAGAATTTAAAATTAGCCGAACTAAGACAGAATATATGGAATGGAATTTTAGCAAGGAGAGAAGTAGGAGTGAAACACCAGTCATGATTGATAACCAAGAAGTCCTCGTAAAAGACCACTTTTGGTACTTAGGATCAATGATTCATGAGAATTGAGAGATTGAGAAGGAGATTACTTAGAAAATCCAAGCGGGTTGGAACAAATGGAGATGTGCATCTAAAGTTTTATGTAATCAGCGGGTGCCACTCAAACTATTATATAAGATGGCCATAAGGCCGGCCATGCTCTATAGATCAGAGTGTTGGGCAATTAAGGAACATCATACTCATAGGATGTACGTCACAGAAATGAGGATATTAAGATGTATGAGTGATAAGACAAGAAAGGATAGAATTAGAAATTAAAATATTAAAGGAAATTTAAAGGTAGCACTAATAAGTAACAAGATGGGGAAGATTAGACTTAGATGATTTGGACATGTTCAAAGGAGACCAACAACGACACTGGTTAGACGGAGTGAGGCAATACAAGTAGAAGGTTCTAAAAGGACAAGGAGAAGGCCCAAAAGAACGTGGATAGAAGTGGTGAGAAAAGATTTAAAAACTTTGGGACTAAATGAAGCCATGGTACTTAATAGAGAGGAATGGAGGAATAAGATTCATGTTATGACGATGATGATGACTACCATCTATCATGGTTCATGAGACTATTCAAGTGTCAGGCCAGGTCTGGAATTTGGTAATTTTGTCACCCGATCATGACCATCTGTATCATGATTTATTGGTAGTAGAATCTTACGAGTTCATGGCATTTGTGTACCATTATTTCTTTCACTATTGTTAGTAGTACTTATGTCACTGTTTTATATATTGTGTTAGTTATCCTTAATTCTGCTGTTACTGTTACCAGCATAAAGCAAAGTAAATTAACAGGAGCTATCAAAAGACGTGGCATATAGAAAAGCAAAATGGTTCTTGTCCTTACCATCTTTCGCTCATCATCTGTTGCGCATTTCAGCTGGAACAATATCGTCTAGGAGACCTTCATCGGTTGGATGTTGCAATGCTTGCATGGGTGATGTCTGAGCCTGTCCTGAGTCATATGGGGATCGGTACAATTGTGTAAAGTTGGGCTGACGACCAAATTGGACCTCCTTTGCTGGATAATATAATTGTGGAATAGGAGGAGGCACCCTCTCAATTAAGGTGGGTTCATGAGCAGGAGTTCCTCGTGTGAACCCAACAGTATGATGACAGTGATGGCCTTCATATGTAGTGATGACAATGCTGGGATCTTCGGAAGAGCGCTCAACCCTTTTCTTCACTGCGCATTTGCTGTTTGTGCAACGATAATAGCTCCTGCGAAAATAGAGGCATGAGTTCAAATTTCGCTTCATTTGTCAACTGTTCCATTAATAGATCTATTAATGTACTTATTGTAAAAGGGTAGCCCAGTGCGAAGCTCCCGCCTACGCGGGCTCCGGGCAAGGAGCAGACACAAGGGTCCACAGATTATGTACCTACTGTCATCCATGTAAAAAAATTCTTAATATTGTCAGAAGCAAATAAGGGATCTCTGCATTAGAAACCTGCTACGTACTAGTTCATATCAGCTTAAATTAAAAATAATAATAAATGGAGAAATCTAACAGTTGAAATTTAACCCAAAGGTCCAAAAGATTACGTGGAAACATAAAATGTACTCAAGGAAACCAGTCTGAAGCTATAATGATGAAAATGTACACGGAAAAGACCTATTTGGTCAATGCCGTCCTTGGGTTCCATTTCCATCCAGTTCTATTCATGAGAACTTCACGCGAGAACATGAGAAAACAAGAAACAAGAAATAAGACCAGGCCACCGACTGTCTTCTCGTACCAAAGAAAGGTACAAAATGCAAGAAAAATACAGATAAGAAAACAATATCGGAAAGATAAGCCAATGAGAGCTAAAATTGGACTATGACATGCTAATCACATTAATACTAAGAATTCTAAGAGCATATCAAAAAGAGTATCTTTGGGTCTTTGTTGGGGTATGTCATCTTGTGTGATTGTAAACATGGTATAGACTACTGGGTCTTGATTGCAATGTGGGCCATGGAAGTTTAGGAAATTAGGGAGCTTTAATCAAAATGAAATTACATCATGGAAAGGGCTAGAGGTAAACTATAACTCGAGGGTTCTCACATTTTGCGAATGCAATGGGAATTTTATCAAATTAAAAATAAAAATTACCTCACAAAACACAAATTTCATGAACTAGTCAAAAAGTTTGATATATGGCCCCTTATTTGATTCATTAGCCTTTTACTGAGTGGTAGTGGCAGGGTATAACTCTAGGAGGACCGAGATTTATGAAGATTGAAGTCATTCAAGGTATTACCCTTGACTTAGATAGGCTATGATTCAAATTTTTCATCCAGCTATGATCTTAGTCATTGCTGCTTTTAGCAGTAAAATGACTAGTAAAACTTCTGACTATTTATTTCACAACTCAAGAAAAAAATGGCAAGGATAATCCAATGGATGTGAGATCTGGAATTTGGAACATCTAAATCAAGGGCAACAATTTGGATAATTTAATCTACATAAAACTAGGGCCATCAAGTATTATAGCTGTCCATATCACAGTACTAAAGGGCTTATGACTAAAAATATGGGCAAGTATTTCACTTTCCTTTATCAACTTCTCAATAATATATGGATAGATCAATTTGTAACTAAATAAAACATGAATTTACTATTCCAAAAAATCTTCCAAAGTTTTCTCAAATTTTTTGAACATTTTGATCCTAAAACTCAAACTTTGTATCATGCTTACCCAGGCCCAATCTCCTTAGCTTATTTACACATGGAGTTGGTTAATTTCAATTTTTCCTGATTTTGCTCAGTCTAAGACAAGTTTGACCAACTTTGTCATCATAGCTCTTGCAAAGTCATTGTTAGTCTATCCACAGCTGGCAAGATGGCAAGAGTCCCACAAAACTCAACTTAACTTATTATTAGTAGAGAAAATCTCATGTAAGATCTACAGTGAATTTTGATTTTGTCTGGTTTATTCTTACAATTTGCTAAATTTAGTTAGCTCAAGTAGCAGAATGTTAGGGCAGATCAAGCAAACTCAGGCCAAACCCAGCGTCGTCAAACTCAATTTACATCTATATCTGAGTTCATGTGCGCATGTCACTTGCTACTCATGAAAGATGGGAACGTGCTCAATCATTTTTCTGATAATACTTACTATTACAAAATGAAATGCCGTGGGACCTGGGAGACCATTTAAAGCCCAGCTCTTTGCTGTTGAACCACGCGGCCCCAAGAAATAAAACTCACAAATTTTCATGAATAGCAAGGGCGGAAAATGGAATAACAACCAAATGCAGCACCTAAGTATTTAACAAAAGGAAATTCATGGACAGAGCCTCCTAAATTTTATACGACTATAGCAGAAAGCAACTCTGAAATTGTGGAAAGAACGTAAATACAAACCTCGGAAATGGGCTGTTCTTGACAGCTTTCTGTCCGTATTTACGCCACCTATAACCATCTTCTAGATGATCGACATCGCTTTTGGTCATGAACGCGTACCGTGGCTGACGGATCCTCTTTTTGCCCTTCTTTCTCTCTTTGTTCCTACACAACATTTTACCTACAAATATCAAATGAAATAAAAATCTGAATAGCAGAAAATCAAATCAAATGTATAAAAGGAAATTTATAAGGGAAATGCAGTCCACGAAACACAAATCTAACCATCGTAAGTAATGATAATAGCACTCTTTTTTCGTATATGCTAACATTTGTTTCTGGCTAATTACAACTTAACGGCTGGCAAACAAGCTTATCTTAATGTACACAAGATATAATTGATTCAGAATTCAAGCTAAAAAGCCAATGAAAGAGAAGACATTGTGAAAGTACAAAATCTTTAGCAGAAAAATGTGGACGAGGATTGCACCTCCTAGATAACTGAGACGAAGAAACACCAACATCTTCAGCAAAGTCACAATCCACACGGTAAAAGAAAATGCTGTAAGAGTATAACAGTCCAACAAATAGATAAAGGCTTCCTTCTTAGACAACTGTGATCCATCCTTAGATTAACAATCCAATGGCTCATTCTAAAACCCAGCTTACAGCAAGAAATAATACAATCTGCAAGTTACTTGCACGATTAAAATACAAGAATACCAAGAATTTCATCCAAACTAGTAATATTTAGAAGAATTTGTCAAGGAGAACTCAAAGCAAAAACATGATATCGAACTGATGATCCAACAAACTTTCTAGCTAATACAGATCAAAATAATAAAGTTGAATGAGTAAATGTAAGAAAATGAGAGTCTTATTTTAAAATATACCATTCAACAGGAAAAAACGTATATTCTAAAGGCCGGTCATATTTTACTAATTATTCATTTCTTGTGAAGACCCAAATCCCGGCGCAATCCTTACGCAGCGGAATTCTCGGCGCATTAACGCCAGAAGTTGGGGCTTTCAGAAACACCCACCATAAATTCTAAATTTACAAGATTACCCAACCAACCTTTTGTATTTTCCAAGTGACACTAAACCCCCTTGCTTGTTCTTAGCTGATCCTTCTAGTGTGGAAAATCTGCTTTTCAAAATTCAAATGTTCGCTCTTTAACATTTTCCTATTTTCTTTTCTTTTTAATTTTGCCACTGTGTAGAAAATTTATTACGAGATTGCCACTAGGGAACATAAATCTGGAAACCTAAGTCTCAATACCACTCACGGTATCTGGGCCGGTTTCCCATCAGATTCGGGCGGTTTTTCCGTCAACTCCTCGCTAGAGCTCGAGCAGACGGAAGGATTGGCCTCTCCGGATTTCCCCGCCATAGAAATCTGCGGTGGAAGGTTTTCCGACGATGAAAACCTTCCCGCCAAATCTGAATCTTTGTGGAACTCGATGGGATCCCCGAAATCTCCATTCTCCCGAATACTTTTCCCCTCCGTCGGAAGATTCCAACCGAATTCGCTCAAGATGCTGTTTTCCCGATCATTGAAGGAATATCCGGTAGAACTACCGGCGTTTTCCTGGCCGGAGTATGTCCACCTGGAAGTTTTGATATCCGTTCTCAGTTTCTTGTCTTCCGCCATCGACGGCTGCGATCTGTCGGAATTCCTGACAGCAATAGAGATCGGAGATCAAGTATCCACTACTTGAGTTGCCGGCATAATTTCCTCGAGATAGCTGTCAAGATGAGAGATAAAGGAGAGGAAAGTTCAAGTGTTGGATCCGCTTGCAGCGTGCCATCGGAACTCCGGTAAGATTCCACTAAAACATCAGCAGAGAGAGAGAGAGAGAGGTTAGAATTCCGGTGGGATTTCGGTCAATTCTAGAGGGAAATCCGTCAGAATCCCGGTGAGAATTCTAGTGAAGTGGAGACAGAGAGAAGTTTATGGGCTTTTCTTGTCTGGTAGTCTCATCAATACACGGAAAAAATGGAAGGGAAGAAAGAAGAAAGAAAAGATAAGTTAGAAAACTCTCTCTTTCTCGCGTCAACCCACCCCCCGGTACGGGAAACAACCATATGCCCCATTTTCTTCTCTTTTTATAATTATGTTTTCTTACATTAAAACGATAAAGAAAAAGAAAATTGGAGACCCAGAATTCTAATCTTCTAGAGTATCAATTCTGGCTTCGACGGGGCCCGGATTTTCTGGTGATGTCAGCCGTTGATATATTATGATGCATCTTCCCAACAGGATAAATCTGATTATGATCGTTCCACGATGGGTGTTGCTGCATGTCAATTGGCAAATTCACAATCGCGAAAACTGTCTTTGGATCACCGAAAGTGGGCCCCGCTGTACTTTTGGGGCTCCGCAGATTTACACGCGAAAGCTGTGTACTATGCCCTTCCACATGCAGTGTGATGTGTATTGTTGGGAGAAAACGCGTAATCTGGTGTCATCCAATTCCCACGCGCATTTTTTCGAATTGCTTGCTGCGCGGGAAATACGTGGCCCGCGCTCGGGTTGCTTCTTCGCAAAACCACCTGCTTGACCGTGTACGTACGCATTTCACGCGGTAACTTGAATTCATGGATGTGCGCACTCGAAAGGCCCTCCCTTCCTACGAAACACGTCTGCATCAGATGATCGCGACCACTCTTCTTACATGGTCCAACGAATTCAATGGCTTTGGATAAACAAGCAAGTGGAGCCCCAGCCTTCCCAAGCAAACTTCTCTGTAATATATGAGTTCATGATCCAAATCTTCCACATGACTCTTAGTTTCTCCGCAACAGCTTGCTGATAGACAATCTTGAACGTAGGATAACCCCAGCAGTTCTGCTTCATGTTTTCAGGAAAGCCGATTGGATGATCAGGGTCGTCTATAATATAAGGATTTGGCTTGAGATTGGGGGGGTCATGCAAATATCATTGAAAACTTGTATGATAAAATGGCACCGACGGCCCTCCTGTTAATTGCTGGATCATCTTCTTCATTTCCTTCTAGTAAGAAGAAAATGAGTGGCATAACCTACTGGTTACCTGGGGAACCACGGATGGAAGATTCTGACCCATGTATATTACATCTAAGCCGTCCATCTATGATATATCTTCCTCATAGATGTAAATTGCACATTGTTAGGTTCTAGATACCGTACACGTTTTAGGATCTAGGTCCACTTGATTTATGTGTTGATCCATACTGTTAGGGTCTGGGATCATCCCATCTAACATCTTGTAGATGCAAGAAACTCAAGACTATGCGACATACGGTGCTTGCTTCCCATCAGCTTCCACGCTTCATGTGAAGGATAGAACCGGAGGCCACCAATTGACATGATCCATCGAGCTACCAAAACGAGACATTTCATTTTCTGTCGACTAGGGGAAAAGTCCAAGAAGAGTGACATAAGCATATTTCCATTTGGTTTGTGCTTTACTTGCCCATCAAGAAATGTCACGGTAGTTTCCGGCCATTGGACCCAATAAAATATAAAAGGAAAAGGACAAACTAAATATAAAAGAATATTCTCAGTCACTGATTAAAACCCTTAAATATACGATCCAAAACAAAATTCAGATGAAAAACATAATCCTTTAACCAGACGTTCAGAATGCTAGCCCCACTCTCGCGGGTAAGATTTTCTCGAAGGGAAACGATATTCTCACCCATTCGTTCACCGTACTTCCGGCCCGTGCTGGACTTCTTGACATTTACAGTTGCTTTGATAGTTTTTATGCTTGCAAATCCCCAAAAGATCGGTGGGGCGGGAGAAAGGCGAATGCAAGGGGCGACAGTATCATTTCCCTTTCTCCGCTCTAATTGCTTAATCAACGCCATTCACGTGGATACGTGCACCCAGCTCATTATCAAGCATTTTGCAGTTTTAACTAGATTAAATGATGTACAGTTACCCAACAGCTAAACCTAAGTGTCCTTTTTTCTCATCCTCAGTTAGGTGTTTAGTTTTTCAAACCATAATGTCATTTACATAGTCCAACAATCTGGTGACATGTGTTAAAGCTTAGTTTTATTCTTAACACTAAATCAGGACTAATATTTCCAATTTCGTCTTTTCATGGAGGCCGACAAAATGGACGTGTACCAGAGTGGCATCTGTAGGGGCTTCCTGAACTAGGAGCCGTCCGATGTCATTGTCTTATTGCTTGGAACCAAATGTCAATTTGCGCTTTAGTTAGTTGTAATTGCCCATTAAGGAGGCTAATTCTAGTGAATTCATCCGTCTACGTTCACGCCTCTTCTTGGAGAAACTTTCACGTTTGAAGATAAAGAGAGGAGAATGGATTGAAACGCCCATTTCAAATAGCGTAAACACTCGTATGCTTTGAGTCATTTAATAATTAATTTCTTAAGTAGGTTTATATGCTATTTAAAATGAGATTGCTTTCTGCATATGGAAAAGAACGATATCTGGATCAGGCTTCCCCTTGGATGATGAGATCCATTCATCATGTTCTACCATCTTTAGATTGCCCAGTTATCAAACTTCATAACTATTGGATGATTTCAGCTACGTTCCTTTTGTTTTAATTAAAATCACGTTCATTGAATTTTTTTTAAGTAAAAAGGCTAGTATCTAGAAGCCTCCGATGCATTGGCGGTTTGTTGACAATAAGTAATAGCTACAGAGGTGCCCTTAATTGACAGAGATCGTCCAAGCACTGTTGGTGGATTAATCAAGAAGAGGGAGTAACAGCTTTAGACTTTAGCTTGATATTGCTAAACACTTTGACCTCTTCTACACAAATATAAAATTTCATGTTGTTAATGGAAAGAAGATTACGTTCTGGTCTTCCCCCTTGGACGGTGAAGAAGCCACTCAAAGCTCAATTCAGTCAAATCATCAGAGCATCTGGCAGGTCAGACGGATGGACTCATAAATTGTATCTGTTGGAGGAAGCCAAAATCAAGTGGCAAATTCAACCATTTCGGAGTCTTCAGGATATGGAAAACCTCCAACTTGAAGAGCTTATGAAGAAACTTAATAGGATGGTCTAAAACATGTGAAGGGAAGATAGAATCATCTGGACCCCAAGTCCTAATGGGATCATCTCAGTTAAATCAGCGTGCAGATTCACACTTAATCAGTAGAAGGAATGGAATCGTGGAAAAATCAGCTGGCAACCTTTTCTACTACAAAAGGTAGCATCTTTTCTTGGACACTATTTAAAGATAAAATTCTCAAATATGACAATTTAATTTTCTAGAGGATGGTATGTCATATCTTGAAGCTATTTATGCCAGTTGCAACATAAAGATAGGGATCTCCTATTCCTGAAATGTCACACTCCAGAGAATATATGGGACATTATTCTTAGGAAGTTTGAATTTACTTGGGTCCTTCTGGAGAGATTCGATAATCTGGTGTCACAATGTTTCTTTCCTAAGCTGAAAAGAAATGGTTTTAAGGTTTTGGAGATTGTATTTTTTGGCTGCAACATGGTTGATATAGTGCCAGCCAAACAAAGTATATATTGAGGAGAAGGCTGTTTCTACTCAATTGGAAGACAGCATCCTCAGCATTGCCACACATTGGGCGTCGGTTCTACCTGAATTTCGCGAGTTCACTCTGACGAAGATCTTAGTTAAGTGGGTTGAGATTGCTGATTGCAAGAAAGCCAAGAGTAAGTTGAAACCGAAATGGAATCAACCGAAATTGGTGCTACTAGCTAAACTTCAATGGGTCATCCCAATGAATCCCGAGAAAATTAGGTATTGGGGATTAAGCATCCCCGCCCAAGATTAATCACACACAGAACGCATACAAAAGACCCCGTTTTTACATGGTTTGGCTAAAAATGCCTATCTCCAGGGTTGCAGAGCAATGATCCACTTTCAAATGATGAAAAATACAAGCAGAGAGAGATTACAGAGATTCAATCACTCTATCTCTACAAATCTGCCGATAACTGGAGATTGTCGTGGGATTGGGATACATGGCTTATCTCAATCATCCCTATTTATAGGAATTTTTGGAAGTGTATTTTCAAAAATCTGTACAAAATTTCTTCAGTCGGTGCCATATTTATTGACGACAGCGGGGCCGCAATAATTGAATACGGCGGTTGAAGTCGGTAACTGCAAAATGGGACTGGACTCCACATCAGGCACAGGCGGAATTCTAAGAGATCGTCTCAACCATGTTGCTTTTGATGTTAGTGGACCATGTAGTCTGGGTGACTCCAATGAGGCAGAAATAAAGGCAATTATAAGGGGATAGAACTCCGGAATGAACAATAATGAGTACCTTTGGTGGTGGAAGGTGACTCCTCAACGTCATTGCATGGCTGAATTACTCAAAAACGGATCCCCCATGGAGGTTTTGGCATATGATACTGGCATAGGAAAAACGGATTGAAATCCACGGACATCATGTATCCGTTAAAAATTCGCTGATACGGATCTAAGGAAATGAAAATCAGGATTTAGCCGATCGAAATATCTGATCCATTAGATCCACGATCCACATGGATAAATCAGCAAATATTTGTTTTCATTCGTAACATAAATTAAGCACCCTGGTCAATTCTCTGCATATATTACTAACTTATGCTAGTATACATATATTAAAGACACCCATTTCAGAAATGCTACTTCTATTTGCAACCAGTAGAATTCAACAATTTACAGAAAAGTAACATAGAAATGGGCTTGCGTCGGATAACCCAGAACTAAATGCGTTTCTTACACATCTGATTTATGATCATAAAATGAGATTGAAGCTAGCTTTTTGCAAAGACTTACCAACAAAGCAAACTAAAAGCCATATTTTTTCTTGAATCAGCAACCTTCTATAGAATTATGAGACACCCAATAACAACTACACAAGCTCTGACAAAAATCAGGGAAACCAAAAATTGAAACTTACCAGAATTATAGTGAGATAAAATCTAAATACACCAAAGCAAAAGAAAACCAGAAACCCTGCAACTTCCTTTCCTGTTTACGCTGTCTGATACAGCTTATGTTATAACAAATGCAAGCCCAGAAATTCAGTGGAGTAAAACAGCCATTTATATACAAGGTTGAATTGTGCAGAACCATGAGAAATTACGAAGTTTATGGACCTCTCTTTGACTTTAAAGGGATTATACAGTTACTGATAGCAGTGTAGTGGAGGATCTAATCACGTTGATTACTTTAAAGTTAATCGTTCGGACTGTAATAGACACTTTTTCTGGAAGATCTCACTTTACATGTATGCGGGAAGTAAGCCCCCAGGTTGCTTGATCGGCCCATCATTTTTTATTCTATAATATATCAGAGATTCACAATGTTTCGGTGCTTCCAGACTTCCAGCGCCTAGTAAACTTGTAGGATTGTACTAACCTATCCGTGGATTAATTGCAAATCTATGATCCCACTCAGATCGAACAGTGGGGGATCTTTGAGCCGCGATCCATGCGGATCCCTTAATCCATATCCGCATACCAGAGCAGATTAATTCGTTTATACGTTTTGCTAGAAATGCGGAAAACTCCTACATCTATACCCCTAGATGTGCAAATGACTTGGCAGATGAACTTGCTAAGGAGGGGGTTGAATTGTCCACACCGGGAATTAGAAAAGCCTATTGAGGTTCTCTGTTTTGTAAGTATGTTCTCTTGATCTTCTCAATCACAATAGTATGGCATTAATTTAACACCTTTTTTCAAAAAAAAGAAGCTAGAAGCCTATGATTTTGACAGTCCATGCTCAAAAACTATGAAAGGAGTCTACAATACCTGTTCTGGGTCATACCTATTTATTTTTTAATAATCCAACCCATTTCTCCTATTCGCAACCCCTCAAAATGGATGGGTGCCAAAATTATCATTCAATAAAAATCTCTTCAATAAGCCCCTTCAACTGAAATATAGATAAGTTAGATATTACACTTTAAGTATGTCTCCCTGGGCACAAAATAGTAACCGTCCATTTTTATTAATTGTTTTAGAGCCTGAAAACAAGTGGTTAAAATCATTCGGATATATTGATTTCCAATTAGTTATCTATTTTTTATTTCAAGAATACAACAAATCACTTAAATGTAAAATGCAAGTGGGTTTCTCATGCTCAAGCGACTATGCCTACGGAACTCTTTTATATAGAAACCTTCTTTTATGCTTATTTATTAGCTTTTAACTATTTATTTTGACATGAACTTCCTAAGTTAGGATGGTAAATTGCTAACACTTGTGAGAATAAGTTTTGAAACACCGCAACCTAGCTGGCGTCAGTGGTGATGGGTGCATACCTACATGGCAGTCGGTGATACTACCTAGTTAACCTCGTCAATCAAGTCAGATTCACCCAAATTGCAATAAATAACAGATTTTTGAAAATTCCTAACAAACCAAGGTCTAATTTCGAATTACGTAAATCCTCTCTCCCTCTCTCTCTCTCTCTCTCTCTCTCTCTCTCTCTCTCTCTCTCCTCGAGTGCGTCGTATCCTAATACCATCGGATCACTAGCCTCAGGAATTTTGAGGCCCATCAGACCCCAAACCTTGGATTTCTCCAGCGCCAATAAATCTACCAGGCTTCTGCGACAAAAAAGGACCTGAACCGAGCTGACCCTCTAGAAATCTAATTAGATCTGAATACTCGATCTGTCCACAGTGATCAAAGGAAGAGGGGGAGGAGAATAGCCAGTTGTGCAGCTCACCAACAATAGAGAATGCAGTCGCCGCCAGTAAGTTGTATTTATTTTTAAAGAAAAGGTAGAAAAGAGAGATCAGTTGTTTGTTCCTGATCCCTGAGAAGACAGATAAGGCAGCCAAGAGAAACAAAAAAAATAAAAAATAAAAATGAAGAAGAAGAAGAAGAAAGGGGTAAAAGGACCGTCGGCAAGAAAGAGGGATCGGCCAACGATCCTTGAAGAGAGAAGGATCGGACTGCGAAGATATAGCAGCAGTAGATTAGTGCCAACAAAAAAGAACGAGCGAAAAGACTTCTGGCCCACTTGAAGACAGCGGCCAGACACCAATCGATCGGGGGACGAAACCCGCCAATCGCACCACTTAGAAAAGAAGAGTCAGTGTAGCGCACTTCCATGGACTGGCCCGTGAATGAACTGGCTAGACGGTGCTGAGACGCCGGACAAAAGGGGGATCTCGTAGGTTTGACCCGTGACCAAACTGGCCAGATAGTGTAGTGATACCGGTAGGAGACATTGTTGATCGCGGGAGACGCAGCATGCCGCACGCTATCCGTCAATCGCAGGTGATGGAGTGGAGACTCACCTGCAGATGGAAAATCTAAAACAAAGGTAGGGATTATCTCTCTGCCTTGTTTGTGTATGAAATCCCAAAACATCACCTTAAAAAATGATAATGACACCCTTCCAAGAGCAACATTAGCTGACCTCCAAATTGGTAACTGTACCTTGTATATAAAAATTTCCAGCACCCTTCAAATTTGATAATAGCACTCCTCCTAAAGTTCATGATTTTAAAAATTGACTCAAAGACTCCTAGAACTAATAGAGGATTCTGGTTCAAGAGGCATGACAACTAAAGCTATGATAAAACTCACATATACCAAGTACATCCTATGGAAATAGAGAGTGGAAGACCTTCTATACTATAGGGATCTATATGATCCTCTAGAAGATCAAGGAACTAAACGTAAGGAAACCTTAGAAAAAAAATTGAGCCAAGATGAACAAAAAGACTATTGGCCAAATCAAACAATGGATTGACCATAGTATTTTTCATCACTTAGTATAAGAAACAAATGCATATGATCTATGGAAGAAACTAAAGAATAAGTATCAAACTAAGACCACTTGTAACAAAGCCCTCTTGATGAGGCAAGTTATGAACTTGAAACTAAAGAGTGGAACTACAATTGTCAAGTACACCGCTGAGTTTCAAGATCTAATTAACCAACTTGGATCTGTTGAACTACGTCTTCATGATGAAGAGTATGCCCTACTACTACTAAGGTTCTTACTGGACAACTGTGAGACCCTAGTAATCTCTCTTAGCAATTTAGCTTCAGACTACAAAGTTACAGCGGCTATAGTTAAGGATGCCTTGGTCAATAAAGAGGCTAGGAGAAAAGAAGCTGGCATGGACTAGGAACGTGCCCTTGTTACAAAAAACAAAAATAGTAGAAGAGATAGAGGTAGAGGGAGGAGTAAAAGCCAGAACCAGGGGGAGATCCCAAGATCATAGTAGATCTAAGAATCAACATAGGAGAAAATACAAGTGCTTTCACTATGGTATAGTGAGCCACATAAGAAAAGACTGGAAAATTTAAAAAGGGTGAAGCACAAAATAGTAAACCAAAAATGGACAATGATGAAACACTTGTCATCGTTGCACAGGATATAGCAGTGCTCTCTATTGAAGAAGAATTGTGCTTATACATTGCAAAGAGTGAGGTAAAGTGAGTGGTAGATGCAAGAACATCGTACCACACCACTTCTCACAAAGAATTCTTCTCCTCCTATAAGGAAGGTGATTTTGGCACCCTGAAATGAGGAATAACAGTTCCTCTAAATAGTAAGGATTGGAGACATGCAGATCAAGACAAATCTTGTTTATACAATGGTGCTAAAAGATGGGTTACACATTTAGGAACTCTTGTTGAACCTGATCTCAGTTTCTGCTCTTAATCAATAGGGCTATACCAACTAACTTTAGCAACAACACTTGAAAATTGACAAAAGGTGCTATGATATTTACTAAATAACATATTTACAACAGAGACAACCTCAGTGTAGTAGACGATGAGACATTATCGAATATTTGACATAAGAAACTCTATCACATGGGAGAGAAAGGGCTACTCATGCTAGCGGAAAAGCAACTAATCAAAGTTGCCAAAGATATAGCTCTAAACCCATATAACCACTATTTATTTGGAAAGTAACATTGAATTGTATCTTCTTCTTCATGTAATAAAAGAAAATAACTATTGAGTTTGGAAGTGGAGTCATTGGGCTAGAATATGTATTTTGTAACTTTTATAGATTATGCATTTATGAGGGTGAGTGTACTTTGTGAAAAAAGCAAGGACCAAGGGTTCAAGCACTTCAACAGACTCAAACGATGATGAAAAGATAAATAGGAAAGAAACTGAAGTGTCTTCAGATAGACAACAAAGGATAATACATCTCAAAGGAGTTTATGATACACTGCACCGAGCATAATATTTAGCATGAGAAGACGGTCCCACATACCCTACAACACAATGGAGTAGTAGAAAGGATGAATTAGACTATTGTGGAGAGAGTGAGATGCATGCCTAGTATGGCTAAGCTACTTAAGCCATTTTGGGGAGAAGTTGTACAAATCGCTAGTTACCTGATCAATAGGTCATCGTTAACACTACTAAACTTTGAAGTTCCGAAAAAGAAGTGGTCTAGAAGGAAGGTCTCCTACTCACACATGAGAATATTTGAGTGTAAAGTTTTCTCTCATTTATCCAAGGAGATGAGACAAAAGCTTGAGATGATGTCTACTCCATGTATCTTCATTGGCTATTTAGACGAAGAACTTGGATGCAAACTATAGAATCCTAAAGGGAAGAGAATCATCCGAAATAGGCATGTAGTGTTCAAAGAGAATCAATTATACAAGGACTTTGAAAAGCTTAAAAAGCACAATGAAGCAAGTACTAGTGCCCCATATCTTATATCAGATCATGCACATGTATAGGTTGACACAGAAAAAATGTAGGAAGGATCACCAAAAGAAGAAGAAGAAGAAGAAGAGCCAAAGGACATTGAACAAGGGAGCAGCAACCCCTCTACTAGAAGATGTAAGACCATCAGATAGTGAAGCAACTCCTTAACTAAAAGTTGAGTCTTAGTCAAAGATGTCAACAAGAGGCCACATATGAATTCCTTCACGTAAATATTTATAATTAGAATATATTCTACTTAATAATGAGGGGAAGCTAAAGGTTTTCTTGGAAGCTCAGATACATGCAGATAAGAGCAAATGGATGCAAGCCATGCATGAATATATTAGTTCACTAAAGAAAAATTAGACTTATGAGCTAGTAAAACTTTTTAAGGACAAAAAATCACTGAAGAATAAATGTGTCTTCAAGATGAAGAGGAGGCACTGGGAAACCAATCAAATACAAAGTTCGATTGGTTATTAAAGGCTTCAAATAGAATAAGGGAGTTGACTTTGATAAGATCTTCTCTCTAGTAGTGAAGATGATATTAGCCTGATCCATAATTGGACTAGTAGCAAGTCAGAACCTAGAGCTTGAATAGATGGACTTCAAAATAACCTTTGTTCATAGAGATCAAGAGGAAGAAATCTACATGAAACAATCTAAAGGTTTTGAAGTTGTGGGGAAGAAACACTTGGTCTATAAATTGAAGAAGAGTCTTTGCGGCCTTAAGTAAGCACTTAGGCAATGGTATAAGAAGTTTGACTCATTCATGATGAGTCAATGATGCAAGTCAACTACTGTAGATCAGTGTGCATACATGCAAAGATTCCTTGATGTTATATTTGTCATACTTTTACTTGATGTGGGTGACCTATTAATAGCAGGTGAGGATGCGGCTATGATCAGCAAGCTAGAGGAGTTATCCAAGTCCGTTAACATGAAGGACTTAGGTTTAGCTTATTAGATTTTAGGCATAAAGATAGCATGTGATAAAAAATCAAGGAAGTTGTTGCTGTCAGAGCAAAAGTATGTTGAACGTGTGATCAAGAGGTTAAACATGGAGACTGCAAAACTAAATAACACTCAACTTAGAAAACACTTTAAGTTGAGTAAGAGCACCTATCCCTCTTCATGACATGAAGCAATAAGATGGTAGCAGTTCCCTACTCTTTAGCTGTTGAAAGTTTAATGTATGCAATGGTTTGTATAAGGTTAAACATTGTTCATGTAATAGGAGTTGTGAGCAAATTCTTGTTCAACCTAAGAACAAATCACTAGGAAGTAGTGAAGTGAATTATAAGGTACTTGAAGGGAACATCCAAGTTGTTCTTTTGTTTTTGAGCAGCAAAACCTATCTTAGAAGGATATATAGATTTAGTTATGGCAAGAGATCTTGACGACAGAAAATTGGCATCAAGATTTCTCTTCATTTTTTTTGGGAGAATGTGCATTGGCAGTCCAAGTTTCAAAAGTACATTATTTTATCAACAACAAAAGCATAGTACACCGATATAGCAAGAGTTGGCAAGGAGATGTTATAGATGATGCAATTTCTAAAGCAACTTGGTATTGCATAAAAGGAGTACAGGGTACATTTTAATAGTCAGAGTGCTTTGGACTTTAGTAAGAATTCAATATATCATACACACATAAAGCACATCAACATTCGGTATCACTAGATATAAGAGTTAACAAAGGAGCAGATGTTAAAGCTGGAGAATATTCACACTAATGAGAATTTAGAAAACATGTTGATGAAGGTGGTCACATACGAGAAGCTTGTGTTATGTAAAGACATAGTAGGAATGGATCAAACTGAAGAGATGTTTCCATGGATATGGAGGGGGAGAATTGATGAGTCCATATCGATATGGTAGTTGGTGATACTGCCCGATTCACTTTGTCAATCAAGTTAGATTCAACAAGATTACAAGATCTATGAATGCTAGAATTGGATATCAGAATCAATAACAGATTTTTGGAAATCCTAAAAAAATAAAGATATGATTTTAGACCTAATTTCTTAATAGAATCTAGTTGATTTAGATCCTTTAAATTCTTATAAATAGGAGCTAGAATTACGAGCTTTATCATCCCCTCCAATGTAGAATACCTCTACACATAATAAAAGTTTTTTGCCCCTTCCTGTGGTCATAGGCCGAGTTTGGTTGAACCACATAAAATTCTCTCTCTCTCTCTCTCTCTCTCTCTCTCTCTCTCTCTCTCTCTCTCCCTCTCTCTCTCTCTCTCTGTCTCTCTCTCTCTCTCTCTCTCTCTCTCTCTCTCTCTCTCTCTCTCTCTCTCTCTCTCTCTCTCTCTCTCTCTCTCTCCCTCTCTCTCTCTCTCTCTGTCTCTCTGTGCGCACGCGACTTGTGTACTATGGATCCTATCCTAATAAGTGGTGCTGGAGATAGATTAAGATGACTTGAGATGGTAAGATGAGATAAGCCATATCACTAATGGTGCTTATCACTATTAGTGGGGCTTGAGATGAGTTGAGATAAAAATATCTTATCTTAGTGATATTTCTAGTCATCATACTTCATGTCTTGCCAAATTTGGGTCATCTTAACCCATCTTAAGTCATTTAAAGCATCTCATCTTAAGGTAGCTTGCTCCATCATGAGCACCACTAACACTATGAAAAATATTTTTGTGGACAGGCAACATATGTTTACATCTCTAAAGAGATGTTGAATGAATGTTGTGTGTGGGTGATCTCTTCAGATGATTTCAAGAGAGAGAGAGAGAGAGATGAATTTGGTGTGTCAAATGTTGTTCATAAATGTGAGCAAACCTTGCCCATTGATCTAGTAGACTATTATGATTATGCAAAACTTTTGGCATGGACAGAATAAGTATTGGTCATTCAAATGAGATGTGCATTTAGAATGTGACAGAAGCATTTGTGTTTAGCTCATGATTGTCCAAGTAGTGCATCTCAGTTGTTTAAGCATTTCTGATGCAATTTTGGTTGCAATGCTATGGCCTTCTAGCTTGGTGGCATAACAAGGTGTCTCTCCCGTGATAGATTAAGGTTGAGTTCATGCATGTGTCCAATTTTCCAACAATTTTTTTTTTCTTTCTAATTTCTTGATCCTCCCCACTTCATGCTTCGCATATCAACTTGTTTTAATGATGTATATACTATGGTGGAGCTCTTTCTTTCGCTCTTAAGCTACCATGTCTTTTTCAAAATAATAGCAGCAATTCTACTTCTGAAATTTGGGTTATACATTCATGATGGACTAAATTTTGGCCATTTCTATTTGTTCTAATTTTGTTTCAAAAGTAAGTCCAATTTGGTCCCTTTTTTAATTTTTTTTATATAAAATAATATTTCATTGGAGGTGATCCAGATTGTGTACCCCATCAAATAGTGAGAAATGCATATGTGTAATTTTATTTTTGAACTAGTAACTCACACACCATATAGGTATTTGTATACATACCCTTCCCAAATATATATATCCTTGGGATACCTCCCTCAACATGCATACACCCTTTCCTATATCTCCTAAAAGGATGTGATGCACTACCTCGAACATGTGAACTACTAATAGCAGAGGTGCCTCAGAAACCATTGGGCTATATAGGCTTTTTTGCATTACATATGTGTCATTATGTTTGAATTGGACTTTAGTATTTACAAATTGAGACACATGTTTGAATGGGACATTCTTGTTTGCAATGAGGGACTTGATTTCATCAATAACATCCCATAGGATCCATGAAACTTTTAGATTTGAATTGATCAACCAAACCATATTGTCAGAATCTCCTTTGGTGGTCAGTGGAATGTGTGGATTCTAACTCAAAATTCTCACCCCATGCCTAAGGACATAAGCTAGCTTCTCGAGAGTTGGCAAGCCCCAAGGGTCTTATAAGTTCAAACATTGGACTCTCACTAGGAATTTCTAAGGCACCCCCTGTGTCCAAATGGGCTTGAGTTTCCGTATGAGGCCCCCTCAAAGTTGAGTTTGAATTATTCCACTATTGGAGGTTTCCATGTTTTATTCAACTGATCTTTAATGACTTTGCAATAAGGCATTTCCAAGAGCTTGCCTTAAATCTCTTAAGTCAAAAAGTTCTTGAAGTCATTAGTTCCAAACACCCAATGACAAGCCCATCTATGGTTTGATCTTGTATTGCCTTGGTAGAAGTTTTGGGCCCCATGAAAAATCATTTTTTTCTTAGTCGTCAATTCCCAAAGGGCCCATGAGGAAGTTCTTCTATAAAAATTGAAGGAGAAATCTTCATGGGTAAAATGCCACCAAAGAGAACAAAATGACAATGTCCACATAAGAGGTAAAGAAAACCTTGGCTATTTTAGGGTTAACTTATGACAAGATATATGCATGTCCTAACAACTATATCTTCTACAAGAAGAAGCATAAGGATAAAGCTACAAGCCCAACTTTGTGGCCACTTAAATGAAAGTTGAAGAAGAATTCAACTTAGTAGGTGAAAGACATGTCTACAAAGGTCCTATAGTATTTTTCTCATATTCTAAATTTTAAAAGAATCTTTGTATTATGAAAACATCTAAGAAATTAATATGGTATACCGAGGAGAGAGTAGTTAATAGATATTTATCTCATTCAGTAGATAGCCCAGCGCGAAGTTCATAGGCTACTTGTGGCCTGATTTTGGAGAAGAACGTAGAAAGCTACAACTTGCAATATCTACAAATAGGATTAATCCTCATGGTTCAATGAACAATAGGTATAGTTTTGGCATGTTATAACAGTTTGTTATAACCTTTCAGCATTATTATGCATAAAGAAGAAGTTTATAATGTTAAATATGTTAATATCGAGTCCCAAACAACCAGGGAATGACATTACCATGTACTTGGTTCTGTTGATCAACGATCTTAAGATATTATGGGATGTAGGATTGAAGCTTATGATGAATATAAGAAGGAGTCGATCACCCTAAAGGATTTACTATTGTGGACAATAAATGACTTCCCTGTGTATAATAATTTAATGGGATGTATTGTCAAGGGATACTATACTTGTCCTATCTATAGTAGCTAAACATGTGTTGTATGACTTAAACATGACAGGTAGATGGCATACCTAAGCTATAGAAGATGGTTGCATAGAAACCATCCATACTGTTTTGAAAAGGGAGAATTTAACTGTAGTTTAGAGAAGGTCAAAGATGTTGACTGGATTATAAGTATTGGAATAGGTTGAAAACCTTGATGTCCCATGGAGGAAGAAGAAATCAACTAAACATATAGGTTGCATCAACTTTTAAAAGTTATTGGAAGAAAAAGTCAATATCCTTTGAAATTGTGTACTATAAAGCCTTGCATATGTTGCACATGCTTGATGCCATGTACATTGAGAAGAATGTCTAGAAAAGATTGACGGATACCTTACTTAACAAGCTGGGAAAAACAAAGAGTGGACTTCCAGCTCGAATAGATTTTATAAATATGGATTTGAAGAGAAGGTTGCATCCACAAGATAGGAGTAGCTGAGGAACATACTTATCTAAAGAAAATTATACACTTGACAGAGAGGAGAGAGGAATAGTGTGTAATACTGTGTTAGAGCTCAAAGTCCCAAATGGCTACTTTTCAAATTTTAGAAACATTGTCTTTATAGAAGAGCTAAAACTGCTAGGGATGGAGTCACACAACTATCATGTCATGATGCAATAGCTCCTATATGCAGCAATATGTTAGTTGCTAACCAATAAAGTTAGAGGAACTATTATAAAATTCTATTATTTCTTTAATACTATGTAAGAAAGTGGTGGATGCTTAAAACTATAAGAAATCCAAGACCATATAGTGATAACCTTAGGTGAGCGTGAGACAATCTTCCCACTATTCTTATTTAATATTACAATACACTTAATAGTGCACCCCATTGATGAGCTCAGACTCTGTGGGTCGGCTTATTTGTGATGGATGTACACATTCAAGAGGTACATGAAACTGTTAAAATAGTATG
Source organism: Warburgia ugandensis (assembly GCA_035236585.1). Lineage (NCBI taxonomy): Eukaryota > Viridiplantae > Streptophyta > Magnoliopsida > Canellales > Canellaceae > Warburgia > Warburgia ugandensis. Next base: position 52,751,423 of record CP141139.1, on the reverse strand, counting down.
TATGAAATCACAATTGGTTAGAGGTGTATAGTACCAAATGTTATATTGCAGAAGAAGCGATGGAGTTTTGCACAAAGTATTCATCAAAAGCAAATACTTTTGAAGTCCTGACAAAGAAATCATTAGATGGATTTGATGATCCAAAAGTTGGTGTGTAATGCTTTTAATTTGAACACTTTTCTAGACTTGAGTGAAATGATGTTCATTCCTAAGTGTGATGAATGTTTAGGACATTTAAAAGTATATTTTGCATGTCTTAGATGATGAAAGCGCACCCACAATAAGCTAAGGGTATAAGGGTTTTGATGTGCAAAATGGAAGGGAGACTTGTCTAGATTGAACTAGAGTTGGAGGTGCAAATGGTTGATACAAGATACCTCACACCATGGGCTTAAGATCCATCTAAGGTAGATTATTATGGATATTTTGGGCTACAAAAAGGTATGACTTTTCCTAAAGTTTAGCTCTACCAAAGATAGGCCAAGTCCATAAGCTAAAAATGAAGGAGTTTCCAACTTGAGTTAAGACTCTTAATTGACCAAAATCAAGCTAGATACAAACATAACTTAGAAGTGAAATGAATCTAGACTTAATTGGATGTTAGAGTGTGATTGCATCATAGGAGGAATATGACTCCTAAGATGAGTAAGAAAGGTAGATGGCTGTTTATAAGGACGACGTCCATCTTTTCCCCCTTGAGAAAATTGTTAGAAAAAATGGAAGCCAGTAGGGAGAGAGGGAAGAGAGGAAGGGAAGGAGCAAAAAAAATAAGAAGGAGAGAAAGAGGAAGGGAGGAAATCTTGCTCATGTGCTTGAATCTTTGACATGTAGGCAACTCTTAAGCTACTAAATTTTTTACATTTTTCAATCCTCTTTTCATGATGAAAAGACACGTTTTTACATAATTAATTCCACGCTTAAGATTAGGGTGTAAGATCATAAATGAAACCAAGATACTTTCATCAAGTTCTCTCATGTTTTTTAATGTATTTTACACCTTGAATAATAGGTGTCTAAAACCAAATACACTTACTATTTTGGACGATTATTTTGGATTGATTCTAATATGCATCTTAAATTACATCATTTTAAGATTGTATCACATTTGATATTGTAAACCCTATTGTCAAAAGTGATACAACCAGTAACTTAGATATAAAAAAACTAGATGCATACAACCTATTATTTTGGGATGTTTTTCTATATGATTTTCATATGGTATTTTGGGGTTTTATGTCATGTTTCCTTACTATTTTAAGTGTTTGAATAAATAATAATCCTTTGTCCAGCAATGGTTAATAGATGCTTAAGTATGGGACATTCAGGTTGGTTACTAGTTCAGTGTTTTAAGCGGTTCTACCATTACCGATTTCCATCACTATTAGCGTGGATTAACCATTGTTTTGGGCTTGTATTACTGATGTGTGTATGCTTTGGTTTCAAACATTATTATCTCAATTATTATAGCATATACCCTAAGAATGTCATGCTATGATTAGGTTATATTCCTATTCATGCATTTAAGATGTTTCTTTTACCTTCAACCTAGGCTTATCATGCATGTATGTACCTATTGTTTCAGCTATTTATTTGCTAGGGGTTTATGCTATATGTTGGGTGTTTTTTAATGTTAATATACTTGGGTTTGAATTTTATAGTGACCCATTAACCATTGATGGAAATCAGGGACTAAGTTATACCTAGTAGCATACATTTAAGAGGTTTTCAAGCCTTGTAGATGAATTGTGGCGACTCGAGTTTTTGAAATACATTTTCGTTATTTATTTTCAAATGGTGGTCGACCAATTTTGCAAACATTTTAAAAACTTAATCATTGAAATTTTTTTTCTTTGAAATTCTTTTCTGAAAACCCAAATGCCATATTTCACTCACATATACATACATAATTTTGTATACAACATATGTTTCCAAAGAAACTCATTTTATTAAAATTGCAGGATCGATCCAGTGGTTCACATACACAGCCCCTTTATTACATCTTATGTCCAAAATATACAAATCAAAATGCAATCCAATCCTTTCACAAATGTACATAGTCTTGATCAACAATATGGTCTTCATATTCCCTTGTCGTATCCCTTCAGTCCTTTTCTATATTTGAGATATTGTAAACATTCAAACATTTATAATATCTCAGCAAGCTATACTTGGTAGGGGATTCAAGAACATACGGAATTGTATAATTCAAAAGTACAGTATTCATAATCATCATATTCTATATGAAGCACATAATTCAATTTCCATGAACCATACCATATATGATCATTCTATCATATAATTTATCATGTAACATCTACTATGATAATTCCAAACCACTCACCACTATATCGTGTGTGTATGGTAAAAAATCACGAAAAATAGTCAATATCTCAAACATCAATAATCATACTCAGATATACTGAGTTAATAAATCATCCAGACTTTTGCTAGGAAAATACTCCCTCATTAGGGCAATATTAACACTCACTATGCCATGCATCATAATGCAAAATACTCAAGGACTACCATGCTGCAGTCTGATTCATACTAGCATGCTAGGATAATTGCCCCGTTCACCACTGATACCATGGTGGAAAATATTGTGTCACTGCCCATATGGGGAGACAAGACTTTCACGGTGGGGCCTTCCCATAATTACCCCACCTGACTTTTAGCCTCTCATTGGGCAAGGTATCATAATATCATCAAATTTTGGGAAGCGGGTGGCCTAACCCTCATAACTTCCCTAGCATAGCATCCCCAGGCTTATGCATGTTTAAAACAAAACCACAAGCCTCCATGCTTGTATCTAAAATACTTCTTGTACATCTTAGATGATTTGACTATTTATATTATCATCATCGTATTCAATATCCTCATACTAAGGATATAATCTCATTTTTAGATTTGGGGATTCTCATTTACAGTGAATGATACCCATGTTCATATAAGTTTAAGGATTAATCATTTATTGTAAGTGATCCCCATTTCCTTTAATTTGGTATTCATATACCAAATGTTATTAAGTTAAGGATACTCATTTTATACAAATGATATCCATTATTATTATGTTCTTCTCTAAGTTTGGGGGTACTCGTAAATGATACCCAGGTATTTATTATGTATTCCATCTAATTTCAATAGTTATTTTTATCTCATATACATGAATTATGATTCAAATGTAACTAAGCATATTATCATCCTTAATCATTATAATGTCTGCGTATAATAACAATTCCACAGACCACAGGTCTTGTATTCTTAAAGTTCCACCTGCCTTCATGTAGTGATTCATCCCTTTAGATCTTCCACGATTGACATATATAATCTGTAAATACATACTTACTGTCATTATCTGTACAATTTTGGATAATCTCCTATCTATATTCCATATCTAATCTTGTCCTTTGATATAAAGGATCTAGATCTGTCTTGTGTTCCTATCATCCATACAATCTATCTTCTTCAGATAGTATTTTATCCATTGATCAATAGATCTGACGGTTAGAATGATCTTCTAATCTTTCAAATCTAAGTATTTTTTATCTCTAAGTCTTTGTGTGTTCATCTCCTTGATCTTGATCTTTCATAGATCCTTTGATCAACAATCTATACTTGTTAATAAAGATCAAGGGCCTAGATCTTCTATCATCTAGTTCTCCTTTGATCTAAGTCTAGTTATTTGATTATCCCTAAGGAGGATGATCTTGGTTCTCTTCCTTGAATCATATTTGATCAAGGGTTTGGATTATCTAATCTAATGATTTAGATTTGTTTGCAATATACATATGTGGATATATAATAAAATACAACATTAGGATTCTTATTGTTCTCGATCATTCAAGATCCTATGGATCTTGTTTGATCATCCTTATCTTACTTACAATTTTTATTAGGATTAGATAATTTACTAACCTTTTATACTCTTATTATTATTATTATTCAACCAGTTAATGTTTTACTAAGGGAAGATAGCTTATTTCATCCTAAGTCTAGATAGCTCCTCTTATTTTCAATTGATTAAGGCTTACTAGTTGAATGGTTGAACACAAAGTGGTTACTTCAATCCTCAAGTAAGGAGACGTTTAGACCTTACAAATGTCAACAGAAGGTAGGGGAAGAGTGAGACTGTAACATTTGCTATTTTAAGTATTAGGAAAAATTTGATATATAAGGTAAGGAAGAGAGAGTGCTCAAAACGCACTCTCCTCCCTCTTTATTCTCTCTCTCTCTCATGTGAACAGTCACGTGCCCCGGCGATGGATTTATCCACCCTTTGAATAGCCGAGAACAAGGTAGGATTACTCTGTCCTTCTCTTTGCGTTAAATTTTAAGGCTTATTAACTTGTAAACGCTGAAAAACGGCGCGAACATGTAGTTTTTACAAAAATTTGTACTTTACTATTTTTCACTAAACAATTTGATGAGACTGTCTCAGATTAAGATCTTGATCGTTCATATTAAGTATGATGAGGAGAGGAAAGGACCCATGAAATTTCGTGATGACCAGATGGCTAGGGATGCCAAAAACTGTATTATGGGAGTTTTTGAAAACGAGACAAAAATCGTGAAAAAACGATAGATTTAGGTGGGATTTGTGAAAATGGAATGTACGCAAAAAACTGGACTTAGAGGTGTAAAAATCACAAAAAACGGAGCACCTGGGTCGTCGGCTATGGTGAACCAGTCTGGTCGTCATCTCTGGTAACGGTGACTGGAACGGTAAGAGAATGCATGGACGAGAGAGCACCATGCGGTGCGACGAGCGCACGCCACGCGTAGGGCACATGGTGCGAAAGAGGCATTGTGATTGTCTCAACAAGGCGGACCTAGATTTGAGACAAAATTTTAATTTGGAGTAGCTTTTCAATAGCCAAACTACTAAACACTATTAAATGACTTAGATTAAGCCGATTAATGGATGATCAGGCTTTAGATTTTATTTATATGCGTTAACCATGACATGATTTATGGCATGATAGGTACATCAGGGCATACACCTCGATATTGTTTACACGTTTATTTGGGATAGTGCAATACTGAGGTAGGTGATTTCATTCACAAATTTTCCGTGATTCTCAAATGATGATTTGAGTTTTTGAGGCATGAGATTTATGCCTTACCATATGCATAGATTGATTTCAGCATGTAACTTCTCATGTGCGTGCTATCTTTCTGGTGGTTGTTGCATGCACTGTTCTTGATATCTTTCGTGATATTCACTTGATTGTTGGTCTTCTTGACATGTGGGAATTGCACTGACTTGATATTTGAGACTATTGATCCTGTGGTATGATGCATTTCTTCACCCTATGAGGGTGAAAGGGTGAAAGTGGGTGTGCAATGCGACTTTTCGTGAGTGCCTAAGTGCTTGAGTGCCCATGAGGGTGCAAAGGTGAAAGGGTGAAAGCGGATGGTATAGAGAGCTGACCCCACATTACCGTGAGTGTACTTAAGACACTCATAGGGCTTGATTGTGTATGATGTTTGATACTTTTGACATGCATTCACGTGTTTCTACATTTTCTCGGATTGTGCATGTCCTGATATCATGGTTGATGATATCTTATTTATTTCATGGACTTGGTACGTCCTTCATCATGTGATTTAAGGCTTTATATTATGTTTGATCATCTTATGACCTTATGACCTTATGCCTTGTGCCATGTGATTTGTTTTTATTGAGTTTACTTTGAATGTATATCACCTACACAAGCATAGCTTGCTAAGGCATTGCTTTGATTTGTAATGCCTCAGATACAAAGAGTGACAATAGGTTGATGTGCTGACAGAGCAGGTAAAAGTGATGGCAGCTTTCCAACGAAGCACAGATGATGTTCAGAGATGACCAAGTTTGTTCAAGACCTCACTTTGTATTTTGAGCATGGGCTATACTTTAGTTAAAAATGTAATGTGACCTGGATATCAGAATGTGGATTTATGTTGGATGTGATGGCTATATGGAGGGACCCTGGGTATTTGGTAGTGGCTATATTTTCTTCTCTATTGTTGGAGTATATTTTCTTGAAAAACAACATTTGGTTGTGGATGGGTGTGGAGACTGAGTCTCCCTTATGATATGTATTATACATTGTTTATCAGGTAATTTTGTATTGAACTGGTCATGTGCAATGTTCCAAATTACAGAGGAAACTCTGTCGAATTTTCAGTAGAAATGGTATTTCATTTCACTATTAAATTCGTAGTTTTGTAGTCGTATGACTCCTCGGACTTTGAAAGAAATGCTTTTGTTTAAGTTTTTATTTTTGGTAACTTTAGAAATTAAAGTTTATAAAACAGGGATCCCGACTATTTTTGGAAATTATTATTCTAGGGTGAATAAAAACCCGGGGTGTCACATAGGCTCTATTAGAAAACCACCTTAACCATCATATTCAGCATGCACTAGAGTGACCTTAGCTTAACCCTAAGTACTCTTTCTAATTAATTTTAATTAAATCCATGAACATTTAAAATGCCATTCATGGGGTTTATTATTCTCCTAGTTTGGGCCAAGGATTTGATAATCCTTATATTGTCCTACTAATTATAGCCCTTACTATCACTAAGTCCATGTCATTCATTCCATGTAAATGTCCTTCAACTCTAATTTTCATTTAATTATATTTTCAATGTAATTTACATAACATAAACATTAAAGTATAAATAAATAAATAAATCTAACAATTAAATCTACTAAGAAATAGAAGACATTTACAATATCATTCAATAATTCAAATAAAAATTTAACATGCCATAATTGTTCATCATGATCCAACAGTCATATTTGATTTCTATTCATTTTTCATCCCATTTAGGGTTTAGATCTTGATCTTTCAGTTTCCTTTATATCTAATACATTTTCTTAATGTGATTCTATCACTAAATCATTGATGCATCCCATCAAATAACCTGATCCTTATTGATCCAACCGATAAAGAAGATCTTAAGCCATTTTATCCAATTTAAGGGCGTAGATCTTAATCTATCCTAAGTTATCATCATCAAGCCCATCAATCCATATGATATTAACTTTATATCATCATCTAAATGCATCCACACTGTCCAATCATCCTTGATCATACTGATCAAGGAGATTACCATTCACTTTTATGGATTTTACTACTTTTAAGGTTAAGATCTTAAGATCTAGAAAATAAATTAATTTAAACATTTAATTATTGTAATTATACATTTAGATCATCATATAAACTATTTTGAAAGGTCTGATCATGCTTGATTAATCAGATCATGAAGATCCATGCTTATTTTTTTATTATGAATTTTCTTCTTTTAAGGCTAGATTTCTTAATTAAACATAGATCAGTCACTTCTAACCATTGATTCCATGTTCCAAAATCATAAGATCATTAGTGGATCAGAATTATAAAGTTTGATTATTCCAAATTTCACTGATCATAGGAATTAGTAATACTTTTCTTTATTAACAGAATTTTATGTGTATCAAAACATAAATTTTCTCAGTTCAGTACCTTATACAAGTAACAAAGAATCTATATCAACTTTTAGATCTAAAATCAGAGCTAAATTGAGCTCTCAATTGAAGAAACAAGATTTTAGTTCAAATATTGGATGGCTCAGATCTAATTTGGGCATACCGAGTGCAGGGACAACCAGTGGCTCGCGTCTCTGTCACGGAGACGTAAGCGTTGTTATCTTCACACCACCTGGCAACTGGCATGCGAGCTCATGCGTGGGGTGGCACCCACAGGGAGCGTCCTTGTTTGCATTCTCCTCCAGGGTTCTGAAATTCGATCTGTTGAGATCGATTGAGACGGTCTGATCTAGACTGTCGGATTAGCCTTTCTCCAAATCTCCCAATTCTGAAGACATCAAGAGTTGAGATTTCTTATCATAAAGTTTTTGGGCCCCATGAACTCATCCAACAACTCAGAATTTATATCTAAGCCAAAAAATGAGTAGATCTCAACCCTCCATCTCGAATCCATCATTTTTTATGGATCAACGCCCGGGGGAGATCTCTGGAGGCTGGAAAATATCAGGTAAATGCAGGAATGAAAAGAGAAGAGAGATATGCTGCCTACTTGGGCCGACTGATGAAGAAAACTTCATCGGAGATTAGAAATATCATCAAAAACCCTAGCTTGGTCAGAAACATATATAGACGGATCTTTCTTTGTTGTTGTTGCCGGAAAATATCAGGAATCATGGGGCAATTGTAGATCTCAACGCTAGAAAGCTATCCAATGGTTTAAGATCAAGAATATTTGGTTCGATTGGCAAGAAATAGATGGAGAACTTGCTAGAGACAATGATGATGCCAGGGTTGTTCTTCATTTGGAAATTACCGAAGATTTAGATGGTGGATCATCCAAATTTCTTAGGGCTTTTGTAGATTAGCCCTGTCCGAACACATCTGATGGTGAAGATTGAAAAATAATGACTGGAAGTGGATGGCTAATTCAATTAGGGTTTACTAGGCAGAAACCTTGGTTCATTGGGGACAACACATCCCTAGACTCTCCCGATGTAGACACGGGGTCGTCTACCTGGGTGCATATGGGGACACGCCCACAGAGAATGAGAGAGAAAGAGAGAAAGAAGGAGGAGATGGGGGAGGATTCTAGAGCTGAGATTTCAGAGCATTGTAGGGGACCTTGTCAGGGACATTAGAAAAAATTTTGGGAATTTTTATGGGGTATTTATAGTTGTTTTTGAATTTTTTATGATTACATGTAATTATCATGTTTCAATTCTTTTTATTATTAAATTGGCATTGGATTACCACTACCACCTCCTTCTCCACTAGCAGCTAGTGGTGGTTTGACTCATGAGGGTGGTCTTCTAGACCATTGGCCCACCTTGTGGCCCCACATAGTTATGAAAAGACCTATTTGCCCTTTTAATTCCAAAATGGAGAAAAATAAGGTTTATTTATATGAACTCAGAATTGAGTGTACTTAGTGTTGTTTCAATCAATTTTCTGAGTACATTTCAAATTTTGATGTCTTAGGTCTTAGTTATGAGTAAAATTACTAATTTACCCTTTTATTTATAAAAATGGTGAAAAATAAGGATTTTTCATTCAGACTCAGAATTTGACGTACTTATAGTCATTCTGATCAATTTTTTGAGTACATTACCAATATCAAAATTTTAAATCTTGATTTTATTTTTATAAAAATAAATTTTCCTGGAACTCAAAGTTCTAGTTCCACTTTTAGAATTTCAACTTTTAATTTTTAATAATTCAATTATATTCATAAAAATTGGGGTTATTACATGAATAAAAGCTAAGAGGTATCAAGGCTGGCTTTGAATGATTTTCAAGTGTAAAACTCATATTTTGGAAACTAAGGGTTTTCCATTTGATATCATGTTGGTTTTCAACATGTTCTAATAAACAACTTTAGTAAGAATGCTTTATTTGAAAACAAACCTATTTTATGATATTTTTAAAAATTCTAAAAGAGGCATTTTTATGCATGATTGAGAATGTTGGTTTTGTAGTTAAGCTAAAGCAACATTCCATTTAAGAAATGGTGTTTTTGAAATTCAAGAGTAGGACGTGAAAATTGGTAGATTTCATTTGTTTAAGTTTTGATAAAACTTAATTTTTGAGCATATAATAAAGTCTAAAATTAAATGTTCTCAATGATGAATTTGAACTATATTATGCTCAGTTTTGGCTTAAGTTGTGTCGTAACTTAAAATTGTTTTCCAAAAAATAAAACATCATGATTTGATTTAGCTGGAGAGTGAGCTAAGGTGTGTACTTATATTTAGGCCCAAGTGAGCTAGACTTTTATTGATTTGAAAATGGATTTTAAAAATGGGTTTTGTGACTGATTTTAGCTCTATAATGAGCTAAAATGTATTTTTATATTATTGGATTGAAAAAAGGCAGTGAGATTTTATATGCTTGTTTTATTTTGCACAAGTGATCTACAAATTGCATATGGGTATACTCACACTCAAGTTTTACTACATGAGATGGCTATTGAGCTAATGGGCACTATGTTAAGAGGTTGTATAGGTTAGCCTCCCAACCTATGACTACTATGGTATCCAATGCCAAGAGTGGTATTTTCTTAGATGGTGGTGGATTCCACTGTAGGTAACTCATGGCACCCTCCCAAGACTGTCATGGACCTTTGAGATTGTAGTTGGAGACCCTTTATGAGATACCAATTGCCACACATGATAGCAGAGTTGGCATAGGCATGGGCAATCCATGAGATTTTTAGTTTTTGTACTCCTTGGGAGTATGATTATGGTTGGACAGATGAGCTCCATGAGTACTCAAGATGATTGATAGACATGTTAATAGGAGTTTAGTAAAGTTTCATGGGCACTAAAGTCGTCATGTTGTTTATTTTATATTAATACTTTGATACATGTTAATGCATCCTGTTATACTTGAATTGTCAAGTGATTTATATGCTTTATAAATAGAGTGGATTATTATATGTTGATACATTAGGATGTGGATGCAATTCATAAGATGACCAGGCAGCTAGTCATGTGATTTTTTGTATTTAAGAAAAATGGTTTTGAAATGCATGAGTTTGCTTGTATGTTTATGTGTTGTTGATTTCGATTTTGTGGCTTTAATGTTATCTACTAAGTACAACCTTGTATATTGGACCTACCAAAACCCTGCAAGTTTCAAGAATAGACCAAGATTGAGGAGTAAGTGATTCTTTAGCACTAAAGACATTTAGATGTAGATTCCAAGTGAGATTAGACACTGAGGACTGTTTCATTTATTTCAGTTTATTTAGCTATTTGATGTATAAGCATTTATGTGCTAAAACATTTGGAAACATTATTATGATGATTTATTTGTAGTTAATTAGTATGTGAATGGTTGACTTATGATTGGTTTCTAATTGATGTATGATATGACTCAGATGTGAGTCAACTTTTGTATTTTTGAAAAGAAATATGGTTTTGAAAAGGAAAATTTTCAAACAAGGAATTCCCAACTTTCAAAATGTATTTATTCTTTTAATATTATATTTTTTAAAACTTGGGATTGTAACAGCCCGAGGGCCCACACCCTGCAACGATATTGTCCGTGCTGGAGTGCCCATACACCCCGCACAGTTTTGTTCTTCCCCAGTTGCCCAGGGAAAAGGCCTCGTTCCGTGTATCAGAGTGCACAGCAGACACGATATTGTCCTCTTTAGGTCCCTCACCATTTCGGGCTTCACCCCTCAAGGTTTTGTTCCCTTAGGTCCCTCACCCCTCTTGGGCTTCACCCTTCGGAAGGCCTCGTTGCAAGGAAAGTCCTCATCACTCTTATCAAGAGCCCAGTAACTTTTCCCCTAGCGATGTGGGACTAACTCTCAGTCTTTTACCTTGCCTAGAAGCCTGCCAGCCCTCTTGGCCCGCCCTCATTGGCCAAGGCTTCACAATGTCACATGGTGAAATTCTCTCGAATGGTTGTGTATCAAATGCTAAACATAAAGAACAAGACCAGATGCACCTTTATGTCTTGCGAAACAATGTTGATAAATTTCAGCCATATATTGAGTAAATTGATGCTCTCTTTCTCTCTCTCAAGTTACTTTCACTTTTTTTTTTGTTTTATGTATAAAAATCAAGGGTAATATATTTCTTTACATTTCTTCATTGTATTGAGCACATGGACTTCCTAAAAGTGAGGTATCCAAGATTTGTAAAGAAATATAAGTGGCTATAATATGACAATTACTGCACTGTCACTGCTTGAATTCATTAAAAGGTAAAATGAACTAACACTTCATTCACTTATTATTAACTATAACAATCATTCCACTTAGTATACACATGTTCAAGATAAGTGAGATGTTCTAGATCAGAGTATATCTGAATCGATAAGTTGGATGGCAATGGGAGCTCTACCAAAAGTAATAAAGTATATTAGATATGCCATCAATGGTTATCACTTTTACACAAATGACAGTGATAACTTAAGAGTGCAAAAGAATAGAGGAGTCTGCATAGTTGTTAGCGCTACTTTCTTTTCTAGTTCAAAGGAAAAAACCCAATTATCATAATTGACTTATTACAAGGTTATATGAGAGATATGTGCACTAGATTATACTTGTATAACTATGGTGATGTTTAAGTGAGATTAAGTGAAACACAACAAAGAAATCATCAAAAATGATGTCATTGGATTGACCTCAATAAGATTGATTATAAAAATGATTAGTTTATTTTTGTATCTCAGGCAAAACAGATATTTTATGTACAAGATAGAAGCGATACGAAATAATCAAATATTTTATCAGCCTCTCCGAGGGACTTATGATGAAGACAATCTAGGTGATGCTACAATAGATTACCTTGGCATTACTAAAAAATGACATCAATCAAAGTAATTAGTGAGAATGAGATAGATTATGTATTTCATATTGGTGAGAATGATGCCTAAGTTGAAAACAATTTATATGAGGGGGCAAACTAAAATATAATATTTGACATATGTAATTAAAGGATGTTTAATTATGAATTATCCCAGAATTTGCATGTGTTCTTGTGTTATTCATTATGTGCGATTGTTTAATAGTGATTCACTAAATATATATATATATATATATGTAGTTCCATGTGATGCAGGTGCATCAAGAATAGGCTAACCTAAGAAGTGATTGGAGGGGAGTTAAAAATTTTGTAATTCTTTTTTAAGCAATTAAGGAGATAATTTTTAAAACCACCTTAAAAGAAGGGGAAAAAGATGATTTTTAAAAATTATCATTAAAAATTGTTAAAAATCATGTTTTCTTTTTCTCTCGTGATTTCCCCTCCAAATATGAAATGTTGTAATCCATCGTCTCTATCCACTATAGGATTTTTTGAAGAGAAAAAGAAGAAGACGAAGAAAGTAAAAACAAAAAAAGAAAATGACAAATATTGACAGTTTCTCTTTATGAATCCATTTTCTCTTGACCCCAATTTTATGGTTGATTTGTGATTAGAAACCTAAAACTAGATCTATAAGAGCTCTGCAAGGTAGGCCTTTCACTATTTTATTTCTCAATTTAAATCATGTCAGTCATGATATAGGTCATGTATAGATCATTATCATGATTGCATAGTTAGATCTAAAGCTTGATTGTATAGATACAATGACTCCAAGCCACCTCTTGAGATGAAAAGCATGAAAAAGAGGCCTGATGCTAGTCATCTAAAGGCCTTGGTAGATATCAATAATTGGAAAGTGTATGAAAGTCCAAATAGAGGTGCTTCAGTTGTGAACTCAAAAAAGGACACAATGAGCATTAGAATTGCTTTGGGAGAAAGGTTAAGGGAACCTATTCTTTATCAACATAGGAAATAGTTGTTCAGTTGGGCATAAAAGGCTATGCAAAGTCCCAATTATAAGGCACTAGATATTCCATCTTTGTAGAGGAGAGGGTGGCTGCACCTCAAGGTAAAGTAGATAGAAGACTACTTTATCTTTTTCCTACTCTTCTACACTCAAATGGTGGTGATGTTGTTTAGGGCTAACTGATCTATTGAAGAATAGATGTATATTTTGCTTATTGGTCTTCTTTTCTAAATTTGTCTCTTCAATTTGATGATGGAGGATAGATATTTTATTATATACAGGAGATGGAAAATACATAAAAGAAAAAGGAAAAGAGAAGAAGCTTGTGTTGGAACTAAGGGGTTCCAAGCTCTAGAAGTAAGATTGAGGATTCTTAACACTATAATTGTATTAACCTTCATTTCAACCATCCAACTACTGCCCTTGTTAAGAAATATCATGGAACAAACTAATCCTTACGTTGGTTTGGGTAGGTCTTGTTCAAATCTTTGCTGCAAAGTGCAAAGGTATGTGGTTTGATGGGGTCACCTTATGATACATGATAGGGAGGAGCCTTTTCATCGATGATCCTGAATAGTAAACTCAATCTTCAAACAAGTATATTACACTATTATTTTCATTCTCATGTTTATTCTTAATAACATTACTTTCATTTAGTAGAAATATAAAATCTAGGCTAAGGTGAGGGGCATTAAATATATGTGAGAAGTGGCAAGGGTCCAAATAGCAAATTCTCTTTCCCTAGGTACCATGACTTAAAAGACTCCATCCATTTTTATTCTTTCATTTAGAGGTCATGGCTTACAATTCTTATTTTAATATGATCTATTTGATATCCAAGCTTTACCATTAAAGGACCAGCAAGCGTGATGTGAGTTGAATGCTAAGAGGCCAAATTTTCATGATATGGTTCCACATTCATTCTTTGATCTTATAGACAAGTGCTTTATAATAAATCCTAGGCTTGTATTACTAAAACAATGTAATCACCCTATATAATCAATGAGAATGAGATGAATTATGTGCCTGATACTAGTGAGGAGGGTGCTTGGGTTGAAACCAATTTTATGAAGGGGCAAATAAAAAATGTAGCATTCAATATATATAATAAAAGGATGGTTAATTAAGACTTATCCAAAAACTTACATGTTCTTTTGTTTTTTTTTTTTATATCTCAAAGTGTTGGGTTTAGGTGCTGCTCTTGGTCTCAGGTCATGCAACAAAGCCGGCTAGGGTGTAAGCAATTTGTAGGACTTGGATAAAGACTTGCCTAGAGCCCTTTTATCAAGTAAAGGTCCATCAACGATTCTCCTTGCCCACCACACCTAACCAACAACCAAACACACCCTGGGCAATGAGCCTGACTAATAGGGGGCTTTCACTCTTGCCCTACAGAATGAATTGTTGGAGAGGTCAAGGAAGGTAGGTTGGGAATGAAGTACCAACTAATTAGAAAGTATGTGCAATTGTTTAATAGCAATTTATCCTATATATATATATATATATATATATATATATATATGGGTGGGCGGGGGGTGTAGTTATCTATGACACAAGTACATTGAGAAAATCCCACCCTAAGAAGTAATTGGAGGGAGTTAAAAAATTTGTATTTTTTTGGGAAGAAATTAATAGGATAACACCACCCTCCATTCCATTGCCCACATCTAGAAGACATCGCCCCCCCCCCCCCCCCCCGCTAATTCATCGCCTGCACCCCCCCTACCCCCACAATTCCATTGCCCAAATCTACAACTCAAACCCTAACCATCAAAGAACAAGAAGGTCTTTAGGTGCAAAGAAAACACTTTAGTAGGCATCATGACTTTGACTTGCACGAACTAGAAAAAGCTCATCTCTCTCCCTCCCCTTGCTCTAATCTAGCAGTTCAATCTAACTCAAATTTCTCTCTCTCTCTCTCTCTCTCTCTCTCTCTCTCTCTCTCTCTCTCTCTCTCTCTCTCTCTCTCTCTCTCTCTCTCTCTCTCTCCCTAATTTTTATTCATTGATTGGTTTTTGTGATTTTATTACTTAGTTTAGATCATTTTACCAAGGTATTGAAGCCTTATGGTTAGGTGTTTTGGGGTAAGAATTGGTTTCATGTTGTTTCTTTTATTCTCATCCTTAGTTTTGATTAAAACAATTCATTTTCTATGAGTGAAGAGAATAGCATGCTTGACAAATTTTCAAAGAACATATTGAATTTGTGAAATGCGTAGGCTTTTAGTATGAAGAGACATAAGGAGTCTTGCTTTTAAGCATACTTTTTTACTACTTTCTAGAAAGTACCAAGAGTTTACTAGATCATAAGTAAAAATAGCTACTTGTGCCTATTAACTAATTGAATATAATATGTCTACATGTGGCATTAGCTAACGATTGGAAGAAATTTGGCCTCTTCCAATAGTATTGTTTATTCCAAATTCTTTCATTCAAAATACCTGAAGCTAATGACATGGAGGCCTAAGAGTAGTTAAAAGTGTAACTTTGAAGGGAGTTGCATGAGGAGTTAAAGCAGAATATAACTGGGGAGTTGCAAAGCATGAGAGGTTTAAAGCCAGCCTTTCCTACCCATAAACCTTAGTCACATGTTAGCTACAATTTTCCTTCTAAAGAAGATCAAAAAGAGAAATTTGCACCCTTTGAAGGAGAAATTTTGGCTAGAGAGGTATATATGTAGACATGTTAATTTTTCCATTATCCAAATAATTGACCTACCTCAGCCATTCTTATGTATCCAGTATTTTTTATTTACAAGCAAGTCAATACCTATTGGCTTTGCATGCCATTAAAAACATCGTCACTATTGTTTTGTGATATCAGATTGGGTCTAGGTTTTTGAACGTTGTTGTTGATGCAACCACACACTAACCATGTGTGTATTATTGTGGCCTATCAATAGCATGCTTGCCTACCATTTTTGATACAAGCCAATGAAGTTTATACCACGAAGGATGCCATTGGATAACATGTCACTTGGTTGAAGCAATAGGTCATTCATCTAAAATTCAAGGTATATATGTTGTCATACCACCATCTTCAACAACATTTTTCTAGAAATGGTGTGTAGATGATGCAAACACCCAGATCCAACTAAAATTCTAATGAAAATGTCTAGTTAATAGTTAAGGAGATGTAATTGGTTTGGATCGGTACAAATGACGATGATAGATTTTGACCAAGAAAGAAGAATTTGCAGAGTAGAGAAACTCAAGGAGTGGTTTGAGGATTATTGTGAATGATTCTTAGAATTGGGTTTGCAATTATGTCGAAGGAATGAGTGATTGAGATTGAAATCTTGGAGAAGCTAGATTGACATATCTGAATGTGATTTGGGGGATGAAAAGAAGCAAGGATATTCCAAAATAGGAGAGAGTGGATCTGGTTCTAGTTTTAGAGAAAAATTAATAATAATAAGGGAAAAAAGATGAAAACAAGGTGGGAGTTAGATTTTATTTTTCACAGAAACAGGAGAGATATTGAACAGAGGAGTAAGGTGCTAAACAATGATTAGGGTTTCTTGAAAATTTTAATCTGTGAAGGATGAGGAAATCAGGGAGAGAGGAAGGAAACATGTTTAGATAGACCCTCGGGAACCAAAGGGTGAATCAAAGGATCTTTTGCTCTGATTACCATGAAGAAATGATGAGTAATGTAAGAAGTTATTCTTCTTTTCTTATTTGATGTTTACAATTGAGTGGTCTTATATAGGTTTTATAGAATTGCATTGAAGGTAAGTATCTACAATTATGCTACAATTATTATCGATATTCATGTGTGCTAATTTTGCTCTTTGAATGAGTGTAATAGTTATATTGTAGTTAACATAATGTGTGCTGATTTTATACTTTGAATGGAACACAATTATGCTCTATCAATTCACTCATAGCATATAATCACTCTCTTTAAATTAAGGAGTTCGGGGAGGAATAATTGACTAATCAGCAATGCATCACCATCTAGAGGAGATGTGTAATAGTACATTCTTTAGGATTCATCTATAATCCATAGAATAGATAACACTATATAGCATTGTTAAAAATTTTAGAATAAAGTTGCCCAAACAAAGTACAAAGAATAGGGGAAAGAGGGTCTCTGTGATTAAGACCTCTTTCCATTATGAAAATTCTTTTTGAAGTTCCATTTAGCAACAATGATAGCCAAGAGTTCTTGAGGATGCTCTTAACTCATTGTCTCCACCTTAGTTTGAAATTGAATCATCTACATAAGATAATCGAACACATTAATGATATGATCAATAATATTAGTATGGTTCGTGAGGAAATAGCATAATCTACTCGGACACTACAATGGAAATGTGTTGAATCAAGAACAGACAGTAATCACCTTTCTTATGGCCATTTCATTCTATCCTCGCTTGTAAATTGGGTGTCCTAGGCTTTGATTGAACTAAGAAATAGGTTTGATTGTACATCTTATATATAAGGTATCCTTTGAATAATTCAAATTGAAGCAATTGATGTCTACCTTGGTAAATCCAACAAAAGGTGGGTTCAACAACCAGCTATAGATGTGTAGGGGTTAGCTTATTCCCAAATGAACCAACCCATCCATCAAAGCTTTACGAGCAAGGGAAGGTAGGTAGGCCCAGCTCCCATATGAGAAAACTCATCTCTTTCTCAACAATGCCTTTGTCATTGATCTAATAGCCTTCCATTAAATAGGAAGATATTTGATAAATACTCTTAACTTTGAATAGAATATTAGAACAAAAAGATCCATTAGATAACGAACTATTGGTTCTAAGCCATCTCTGGCAATGAAACAACAATTCAAAGTGACTAAGAACACTTGGAGAGCGCAGTACAACGAAGAGTTGTATGTTGCATTCGGGAAGGGTGAATCATTGTTGAAAAAGAATTTATTGATTCTCTCCCAAGTGGTTGGATCGTAGGCGCACTAATTTACTTCATGGGCAAGGTCTGTGGTTCAAGTCCAGGATGGACCAACTGCACTAGGGAAAAGAATCAAAGATGCATCTGACTCCTTCATGCTCCACTTGGCTCAGGAAGATAGAGTTCAATTGGTAGATCTTCTAAAGAACAAGGCTTTTTTCAAATAAGCCAATTCATTTGGGACCCCACAGACCCATTCTCTTTCCTATTCAAAGATCAGCCCTTTATCTTTGTATTTTCACATTAAGAATTCTTTGCAGATAAAGAGATGTTGAAGGGGCTTAGTACACTTGATCATATACTTTTTGGAGGTCAAGCTTGAAGAAGATTCCCTCAACTTGGAATTTTCATTCTATTTGCTGCCTCGAGTCCTATCACCATGCCATTAAGGATTTGACTTGACTTAACAATTGTAGCTTGGGACTCAAAGATGATGGAGCTAGCAACCTTAGCAAGTTTAATAGCAAGCACCTTAGACAATATCTTACTAGTGCTAGACATTAAGCATATGGGTATGAAATTCCTTACCTCAACACCTGCCTCTTCTTTTGGGATCAATACAATGAATCTAGTGCCGACCTGCTTATCAATTTTGTAATGAGAGTTAAAGTGAGCAAAGTGATTGAAGACATATTCTTTCACCAAAATTTAGTAGTGTTATTAAATAGATGTGCAAAATTTATTTGGACTAGACGCTCTATTGGAGGTACATTGCATAATGACCATCTCAATTTCATCCATGATGAAAAGAGATTCAAATCACTCTTCCTCCAAAGAGGAAAGAGTATTAAAATTATTTGTAAATGTATAGGTCAAAAGGTTCATCAAAAATCTAATTTGGATTGGTTGTGAACACTATGGAGGTTTGTAGAGACAAAATTCTATTATTTTTACATCTAAAATTTGCAACTTGATGAAAAAAATGTAAATTGTTGTCCTTTCTTTAAGTCACCATGTTCTTGCTTTCTTCTAAAAAGAGCTTTGTTAAGATACTAAAGGCTCAGTAGCTCATCCCTAACCCTATTTTTGTAGCATATCTCTTTTCTGATAATTGTACTCCTTTCTCCTTTTCTCCTAGTTCTATAATAATTTTTGGCCAATTATTAGATTAAAGATTAAGCCCACTCCTTGAGTTTATGTCTCATGAATTTCCAATTTAGAAGAATAGCTTCACCTTTACCACTCGTAGGAGCTTTTTGTCACGATAGCTAAAAAACATTGTCAAGTTCTTTCATTTTGATCTCAGCTACTTCAAATTTGGAGGGGAAGGACTCGATTCAATTGGTTCATATTCTAAAATAACTAGGTAATGATATGAAATTAGAATGTGAATAATAGCTTGACAAAGCATAAAAGGATTCAATCCATAATTTACTAGGAGATCAACCAACTCAACTCCTTCAATAAAGTTAGTAAAATCCCTCATCTATAGAAATATATGAGTGGCATGAGATCTTTTAGAGGGGAACCTAACACAATTAAAGTTAATGATGGCAATAGGGTGGGTTAAACTAGGGCCTCTCCCTACCCCACACCTCCTTGGGGTGGGTTAGGCCAAGAAATTAGAGATCTACATCGAGGTGAAGCAAAAATTTGTGATCAAGGTGGGCTTGGATTTGGGTGGGTCAATGAGAAATTTTCATTGGTAGTCGTAGAGGTCACACTAATTGTTTATATGTAAAAAATGCTCCTAGTTTTTTATTATATTTTAAGTATAATGAAAGGACATTATGTTCATATCTACTACACCTAATGATTAATAGTGAAACAGATTCCAATGCTTATTAGCAACTAGATTTTTTTTTGTTGCAATATTTAATAAAAGAAAAATAAAAGGAGAAAAATTAAAAATCTCAATAGTATTGCTGCCTTGTCTTGCAATGGCTTATAAACCTTTGACCATGGTAAAGGTACGAGGCAAGGAAATGCAAATCATGGGGCAAGGAGGTGCAGGTGAAAACCCACCCTGTTCCACCCCATTGCCATCCCTAATTGCAATCCCCTTCCAAGAGAACAAGTCTGTCCCATTCTTGAAGCTTATTATGAAGAGAAATCCACATATTAGTATGCACTAAGTCATCATTCAATATGTGAAAATAAACTCCATTGATTCAAAACTAGACTCCCTGTGGACTAACTTTACATGCATCATAAATTCATCAATTTCCAAATTTGATCCATAAAAAATTGACTCTTTCCAAGCATGAATTAAATTCCCTAAATTACAAATAATGTTTTTATTTGCCCAAGCAAATCTTCTGTTAATGCCCATAGATTCACATAGAACATTTGTTGTGTAGCCCAACTTTGTCTCTTCAGAAAGAAAATGATGTTCAAATTTTTCTCTAAACACCAATTGTTTAGACAAAGCTCCTTTTGGTTCCCCTAAGATTCTTAGAACAAGCTTCATTAAAATCCAGATTGTTGACTGGATTTTGACTCTCCTTCAATTAGATATGAGGTTTGTTGGGATGACAAGGAGAGAGATTATGCCTTAATCATGAATGATACAATGAAATATATAGCCTCTTCTTCTCTTCCTTAGAAAAAAATCCCAATATTGTTGCAAATGCTTTCATCCACTACTCAGACTAATCACAAAAATGAGTATTCTTATCTACACTATATTTGTTTTGGAAAACTTCTTGTGATGTGGGAAAGTTTCTGAAAATTTTATGATAACCTCCATATCTCAGCAGGCAAGAAAGAGATGTTGCACCTTCATCAAGGATATTGGGTTCTTGTTGTTGGTTGGACAAAGACATGAAATTCACTTGACAACCCTTGTGAGAAGGCAAAGGTTTGGGTTAGGAAGATGATGCCACCTCAGCCTGGGATCCTTTAGCTTACTTATCTTTATCCTTATCTTGATCGTGACAATGATTTGTTTTTCTGTCACTTGATTCTCTTTTTGACCATAATAGTTTGAGTTGTGACCATTTTTGAAATTCTAAATAGATAGGTAAACTTTTGCAAGTATCTCTCTTAGAAATTTTTAGGCCTAAACTAGGCTTGGGCTTTGGTGTCAAGTTTAGCTCACAATATTCATTTTCAAGCTTTGGATCTTCTAAACTTAGAGGGAAGACTAAAGGTGTCTATGCCAAGTTTATTAGGATCTCTAATAACATGAACCCAAGATGATGTGTCTAGTCCCTAAACCTCCTTTTCTTTTGTGAACAAATACCACTTTGTGGGTAATAGGGTGAATTTCTTTCAGCTTAGTTAGGATTTTGATAACTCCAATTCTTTCTTCATCAATAGTCTAATCATCAAAGACTAAGAATGTTCTAAATTTTGAAGATATGGATTTGAAAACATCTAAATCCCAACCATCAAGAGCTTTATGGAATGTGATCCAATAAAGGCAAGCATCTCTATTGGAACATGGATTCCATCTTCTAAGATTATTAAAAGGACTGACCTACATGGCACATCTTGATGCAATGATAGAGTTTTTCACTTTCTAAGATTCAAAAACCACCTAAACTTCCCTATTTCTACCTTGCCTTACAAAAATCTCTTCTTTGATTTTAAAAAATTCTTAGCCCATTGAGTTGACTGATCCACGTTCAACGATTTCTTTTTTACTGTACCAACCAATGTATAGTGAAGAATTTTGTTCTTTTCATCCACTACTTTGTTCAGGACAAAAACAAAGACAACTTCCCCTTTTTGAAAATTTCTTTTGTTTTCCACCATCCTTAATAGCCTCCTCATAGAATTTGCTCTATCTGGTGAATACTTTAATCTCCTTCTTTTTTTTCTTTTTCTTTTTCTTTTTTAATGAAAATGGGTTTGATTTGGTTTAGATCTTTCTTGGCTTTCTATGTTTTTTGAAAATTACTCTCTCATTTCCTACAAATTAAGCCCATGGGATTTTGCTTGGGTAAATTAACAGTATCTTCTTATTTTTTCCCAACATTTTTTACTACTTTTATATTGCATCTTGGCTATAATGTTTTGAAACTGGCATTGGTTGCATCCCTAGTCTTTCCAACTAAATTTTTCCTATATTCAAAAGCTATGATTAACTTCCTTGTGAACTTGGAATGTGCAATGCTATATTGGTCTTTGATCTCTTGTTTAGATGCTTTAATGGATTTGACAATTTTCTTGGACCATTCACTTGTTGTAGAAACATAATCAACAGACTTCACTTCCCATGTTGATTCATAGCCATTATGTTGGTCTTTGTGCTTTTCCTCATGTTTCCCTTTTTTTTCTTCTTGGAACCCTACATCTTTTTCAAATCCTCCATCTCATACTACTATACATAATGGGTGCTTAGACTATTGTAATTTTTAATTTCTGTCTATAATATTAACTCTTCCACAAAAGAAAAGCCACATTGAATGTCAACTGATGCACCTTATTAATGTCCAATTGCTATCATTAATGAGCATGATTATGTCACCTTGTGGAGGAATGCTACCCCATGATAAGTTAATGTGAGTCACCCTACTATGTATTTGAACCCACTTGTGGTTGGTCCTGATCATTCATCTTTTTTCCCCTGCATTTGATATTCAGTAAGGAGAACCTTTGGTACAATGGCAGAGTTGTTATTGTGTGACCTAGAGGTCATGGGTTTGAGGCGTGGAAATAGTCTCGCAAAAATGCAAGGTAAGGCTGCATATTATGGACCTTTTGGTTTGCCCCTTCCCCAGATGTTGCAGCTTCATGGGCACTAGACTGCCCACTTGCTAGCTAAAATCAGGCCAATTGGACAATTTTAGCGGCTTGGGAAAGTATAAGTTTAGTTGTTGAATTTACACCGATGTTCACACGAAGTTTTCAAGCATCAAGTTTGATGATGAACGAACATATGCACGATTGGATCAGCCACTATGGATCCCATTAATCCTCAAAATTTTCTATTTTTTTTTTTTTTAATCATTTTGTGAAGGAAAATTTTTATGCAGCTGCCGGTTATGGGAATAAAAGGTTGCATTTATAAATCATATACCCCCATCAGATATAAGATGATATGGACAAGTTAGTATAGGCATCCTATTGCTTTCAGTGGGAAATATCTTCCTCGTTAGCAAATCTCTCTTCTTAGATGTTCCAAAAGTTTTCAAAGAGGATGCCAGAAGGAAGAAATAATGGAAGCTTATGGAACATGTGGCTCTTATGCGGTGTAGGATTTTCTAACTTATAGTAGATAGTTGTCCAAGTTGTCTCTCAATGCTCAAACAATTAAGTCTGGGCCTAAATCAAACAATTTGATATAAAATATTGTGCATCAATCCTCTCTCATATTGATATGGTTTTACAAGTGAATAAAGAATCTGATATTAAATTGAGCATGCAACCCAAGCATTCCAAATCCATTTTGGTTTTTTCCAGTTCCCTTTTGAGCCTGCAGAGTGGGCCATATTCACCAATCCGAAACCAGTATTAGCATAGGCAAGCATAGCTTTGTCATGTATTTATTTATCAGATGACATTATCATCGTCATCAGATTTCCTACTCATAATCATTGCTGGAGATCTCAATAATCAATTTCTTCTTACAATAATTATTAATCATCCAAAAAATACTAAAAATAATTAGTTTAAGTACCTAGCGTCCCAGTAGGTGTACATGTACTCAAGAGAGACGGGTACCTGCACCATTTTTCATGCATGGGGAAACTGTTTTTGTTAGATATAACCCATTCACCATGCAAGTGATGGACCAAATAGGTTAGACATCAAATTTACACCCATCAAATGTTTTTTAGCCTGTGTTTCTTTTGATAAAAAAATAATAACTATTCATTTTTAAAGACCTAAAACAGGTGGCTAGAATTGTCCAAGTACATTGATTTCTCATGTGTTACTTATTTTCATATTCTAAACATGATGAACAGCTTAGATTTACAAAACATATTTTTGGATGCATAGAAAAGAGACAGATACTCTTATCCGGACTTAAATATATTTAATAATTAAGTTTCGTTGTTCTTGTATAGTGATCAACCCACTGTCAGAGAAAAGATTGGAGTAAATGGAGAGGTAGGACGACATTGAGAAGATTGGAGTGAACCGAGAGGTGAGGATCACTTTTTGAATTATTCAAACCATCCGAACAGGAACGTCCTAACCATTAATTATAGATGTTGATATGGTTGAAAGACCTTGTTTTTATTCTCCATAGTAGAAATACTATTATTGTAATTTTATTATTCCTACTGTTGTGTTTTTGTCGTTTTATACTATTACTGTTCTCTGAAATATTGTCAATGGGATTTGCTCTAATGCAAAGATGGGACAAGGTACCGACATCGACTCCACAAAATCTTCCATTGCCTTTCGGAGTCTTAAAAGCAACTCGTGGAACCTTTTGCACCGAAATGTAAATATCATGAATCTAAGCGCTAAGTAAGATGTGTTACCACCCCATGCAGGAACCTCGGTATCTGTACCTTGAAATTGGGAATGACAATTTGACATCCGCATTAAGTAAACGTGTTAATTGTAAAGACTGTCGACTTCAAAGCGAAAAAGGACCACCCACCAATTCTCTATTATCATGATGATAATAGACTAAATAGGTACCACAAAAAATGAGACATTTCTTCTTCCCTTATACCTTTTAAACATTTTGAACGTAGTTAATCTATAGCATTATACTAAGCGTTTACCCACTACTTTTATGAGAAGGGTATTGAATCTGATTAAGAAATTGTGTTACTCAGTACATTTTTGCATTCAAAGTTTTTCTTGGACATAACTGATTTACTTTTAAATTATATTTATATTATAGAAGTATCTAAAGGCAAAAGACAACAAACAAAGAAAACGTGCAAAAAGTTATTGAAGAGAAACAACTATATTTCAAAACATGGCAAGGGATTTAAAATTAATCAAAATTTTGAGTAATATAAGAATACTAAAAAGCTTGCTAAGAGAGTAGTGAGGCTAAACTCAATACATAGAATAATTTCTATAATGTATTAGGATCAAGAGAAAGTGAGAAAGATTGTTTACACTGATAAAAGTAAGAGAAAGGAAGAGGAAGGACCCAGACAATATTAAGTGTGATATAGAAGTAATGACCAAAGGATACTAGTCAAAGATGATAAGATCAAACAAAGATGGGAAAGTTACTTTCAAAAATTGCTAAATGACAACTGCCCTAAAAATATAGAATTAAAAATACCCTAAACCCAAATGACGGTGGACGTTATAGATATGATTGCAGGATTATAATACCTAAAGTGAAAGAGGCATTGAAAAAGATAAATTTAGAAAAGGCCCTGGGACAAAGGTTTGGAAATATACAAGAGATATTGGAGTAGTTTGGTTGACCAAGTTGTTTAACAAAATTACAAAATTGAGAAAAATGTCAGATAAATTGAAGAAGAGTTCTATTTTACTAATTTATAAGAATAAAGGAAACATAGATAGTTGCACTAATTATTGGGAGATTACACTAATGAGTCATACCATGAAACTTTTTGAAAGAATGATTGAGAAGAGGCTATGGCATGAGACGATTGTATTGGAGAACCTATTTGGCTTCATGCCGAGGAGGTCTACCATGGAAGCTATTTTCATACTTAGACAATTCATAGAGAAATATAGGGAGATGAGGAAGGACTTTCGCATGGTCTTTATTGACTTAGAAAAAGCTTATGATAGGTTTCCCAAAGAGTTAATATGGTGAGTGTTTGGCAAGAAATGAATTTCATGGGGGTATATAGATATAATTAAAGATATGTATAAGGGAGTAGTAACAAACATTAGGACTACTAGTAGAGAAACTGGTGATTTTCCTATCGCTATAGAATTAAAGCAAGGATCTGAATTGAGCCTGTACCTTTTCACCTTGGTTATGGATGAGTTAACAAAACATCTACATGAAGAGATTCCATAGTGCATGTTATATGAAGATGATATAATTTTGATTAATAAGACAAAGGAAGGCATGAACACAATGCTAGAGTTATGGATATATGCATTAGAATTTAAAGGATTTAAAATTAGCTTAACTAAGATAGAGTATATGAAATGCAATTTTAGTAAGGAGAGGAGTAGGAGTAAAGTACTAGTAAAGATTGATAATCAAGAAGTCCCCCTAAAAGAAAACTTCCAATACTTGGGATTAATAATTCATGAGAGAGGAGAGATTAAGAGGAAGGCTACCCAAAGAATCCAACTAGGTTGGAACAAATAGAGATGTGCCTCTAGAGTTTTATGTGATTAGAAGGTGTCACTCAAACTAAAAGAAAAATTTTATAGGATGGCTATAAGGCTGGCCATGCTCAATTGATCAGAATCTTGAGAAGTTAAAGAACAACATGCACATAGGATGAGCGTCACCAAAAATTTGATATTGAGATGGATGAGTGGCAAGACGAGATGGGATAGAATTAGAAATGAAAATATTAAAGGAAACTTAGGAGTAGCACCAATAGGTAACAAGATGAGGAAGATTAGACTTATATGGTTTGGACATGTCAAATGAAGAAAAATGGCATTGGTTAGGAGTGAGGTGATCCAAGTCGAAGATTTTAAAAGGGCATGGGGAAAGCCCAAAAGAATGTCAATAAAAGTGGTGAGAAAATATTTAAAAACTTTAGGGACTAAATGAAGCCATGATACTTAGTAGAAGAAAATGGAGGAACAAGATTCATGTGAATGACCTATAATTAAGATAAGGTCTTGATGATGATGTTTCTTTTTCTTTTTCTAACTTCATCTTCTCTCTATCTATTGTTTATTTATAAGTGCAATTCTATATAGCTACAAACGCCACATCTCTTGTTAAATTTGGTAACTACTAATAACTACTCCTTAATTTCCACTCCCTGCCTTTAAGGGTTGTGAATTCACTTTACTTCCTTGAAAAGTATCTACATCATTTTCCCCGCTTGCTTTTAAGGGGAGTTACCTAACTAAAAATCATTAAAATTATGAGTGTCAATAGTCTAGTTTTGGTTTAGTTCCACTGAGAAATTGAATTGGATTATACATAATTTAGTAGGAATTTAGAACTCGACCACTTTGGGGTACGATTCTAGAAGAAGGACCATAACCAAATTGTTTGGTTTCAATTCGGTTATTGGTACTTATCGAATTTTCACCCTCAACTAATTATGCCCACTCTCCATTCACATGATTCTCAAAGCAAAGGAAGGGTGGGCTGATGAGGTATTTTTGTAATTAGTGCTTCTGGTCACTAGGTTGACCGAGCTATCTATATCTTTGCTAACTTTGCCTATCAGGAAGTTAGTCCATAGTGCTTATCGTGCCCAAGGATTTTTGAAAGAACCTTATAAGAGACATTGCAAAGACTAATTGGTTGATAGTGGCTCACCATGCAGGGATTGTAAGATTTTGGAATTAAGGTTATATATGTATGATTTATTTGCTTTCTTCCAGTGCTCGATTCAGGAGGATCCAATCCTCCTTCGCTTCAAGGAAGTTGAGTGTCTTATAGCTAGCAAGCGCCTCTTGCTTTCGATTTTCAGAACTTTTCCCTCTAGATGTAATTTGAGAGAAGGAATGATGTTCCTCCATTCCCCTCTATTAAGTATATTTCTTTATTTAGTTCTAAAGTTTTTATATCTTTTCTCACCATTTCTATCCACGTTCTTTTGAGCCTTCCCCTTGCCCTTTTAGAACCTTTGACTTGGATTATCTCACTCCTTCTAAAGGGTACCATTTTTGGTCTTTGTTTGATATGTCCCCATTTAAGTTTAATCACTCTCATCTTGCTACTTATTGGTGCTACTCCTAAGTTTCCTGTACTATTTTCATTCTAATCTCATCCTTTCTTATCTTACGACTCATCTATCATGACATCCTCATTTTGACTATGCTCATCCTATGTACATGTTATTCCTTAATTTCCCAATACACTAATCCACAGAGCATGGCTGCCTTACATCTATCATAAAGAATTTTCCTTTTAGTTTGAGTGGCACATGCCAGTTATACAAAACTCTAGAGGCATTTCTCCATTTATTCCAATTCACTTGGATTCTGTAGGTAACCTCCCCCTCAATCTCTTTGCTCTCATGAATTACCGATCCTAAGTATTGAAAGTGGTCTTCAGGGGAACTTCTTGGTTATCAATTTTTATTGATGCTCCAGTCATGCTCCTCTCATTGCTAAAATTGCATTCAATATACTCTATCTTAGTTAGCCTAATTTTAGATCCTTTCGATTCTAATGCATCTCTCAATAACACTAGCTTTGTGTTTATGCCCTTCCTTGTCTTATCAATCAAAACTATGTCGGAAAATAACTTGCACCATGGAATCTTTTAGTGCAGATGTTGTACTAACTCATCCATAACCAAGTTGAAAGGTATGGGCTCAATGCTAATCCTTGGTGATAGAAAAATCACCAGTCTCTCTGCAAGTGGTCCTAACTTTTGTTACTATTCTCTCATACACATTCTCTCAATATTTCTCTATCAATTGTCTAAGCAAGAAAATAACTTCCATGGTAGACCTCACTAGCAAGAAACCAAACTGGTTCTCTCTTACACTCTTCTCATATCGTAGCCTCTTCTCAATTACTCTTTCAAAAAATTTCATGGTATGGCTCATAAGTTTGATCCTACACTAATTAGTCAAACTC
This sequence comes from Warburgia ugandensis, assembly GCA_035236585.1. Classification (NCBI taxonomy): domain Eukaryota; kingdom Viridiplantae; phylum Streptophyta; class Magnoliopsida; order Canellales; family Canellaceae; genus Warburgia; species Warburgia ugandensis. The sequence continues at coordinate 52,722,627 of CP141139.1, read as the reverse complement.
TATATGTCTTCTTTATTATTATAAATTGGTATTATACCAACCTCTTCCGCCATTCATCTAACATTTTCTTCTATTTTACAATCTCATTAAATAACTTTGCTAATCAAATTGCACCTCCCATATACTTCCTAACCTCTATTAGTATATCATTGGGCCCCAAGGCCTTTCCTAAGGTCTTTCATGTTAGATATTATAAGACTATGTTCCTATCTATAACGTCCAATGTTATTTAGGTTTACAGTACTTTCAAACCCTCTTTTCCATTGCAATTGTCATTTAGCAATTTTCAAAAGTAACTTTCCCACCTTTGTTTGATCTCGTCATCTAGGACTAATACTGTAACGCCCGAGCAATTTATGCTAAATTGGACATTCTATAAGAAATGGACTATGTTGAATGTTCTACCTTATTTAAAATAGTAAATGAAGGAATTTGTGAGAAAACTTGGTACCATTAGATTCTACTCGAAAAAATGGAATCCAACACCTCAAAAATCACCCAAAACGGAGTTCGTATGAAGAAGTTACGGCTATTTAAAGATAGAGGTATTTCTGGACTTTAAACAAAAAAACTAAAAAGATGAAAAATACAGGGGGCCATTTTGATAACGGCACCCCTTGTCATCTTCCTCCCCAAATTTTTCCAAAAACCCTCAAATCCTGATTTTTCCAAAGGGATCTGCCACCTCCAAGGGCTGCACCGCCATAGCAAGGCTATAAAAAGCCCCTCTCCAAAAAAACATGATTTTTCGGTGCTTTTGAGACTGGGGTTTTTGGAAAAATCAAAAACCTGTCTCAACCTAGCTCCCCTGAGTTTTTCTGGCAATGGCTAGGCCCAAGTCAGGCAGGTCATCCCGTTCCTGTCTCCCCATTTTCCCTCTCTTCTCTTTTCCGATCTGGGTAATGGGGTTTCCACCTTGTTCGAGTTTTCCGGCAAGCAAGCACACCCACCGGGAAAAAGGGCGTCCCTAGGCTACAGGTAAGCTGTTCTTCCCCTTTCCTCTCCATTTTTCTTTCCCCAGGCAAGATCCATGCCAGATCTGTCCTTTTCCCAACCGTTTCCAGTGTGGACTTAATGAGACTTTAAAATTTAGATCAAAGGACAAATTACAGAGTTTAACTACTGAATAGTAGATCTAGATCATAGGATCTAGCCTGACAATGAATTAGGCAGTTTAACTATTGAATAGTAGATCCACATCATAGGATCTAGCCTGACAATAAATTAGGCAAGGACCCATGGACCCTAAAAGGCAGATCTAGAAATCTAATATATTGAAATTGATAAGGACTCCTTGTATCCATTTGTACCTAGGAGTTTATAAATGAGACCCAGGAATGGGTTGAAGTGATCAATGACACGACTCTAGGAGACTTTGAGGTAGGTGCTCTATCGCTACTAGACTTTTAAAAAGAGCCATGATTGTTTTGAGACTGCATGTTTAAAGATTACGTATATGACTTATTTAACATGACTTATTTTATGACTTGTTTAGCATATAAATGAATTCAACATGCATATGATAAATACATTATGCATAGATATGTTTTGCAAATAATTGCATATATCACATGACTTGTGAGCATTGAGTTCTTGAAAAATTGCATGTCCTTGAGGGTTACCAAAAGACGCTGGATAGGTAGTTGTGCGGGACCCAAAGAGGATAGGTTTTGAAAAAGAGGTTTTTCACTTGTTTGATCTTATATGATTTGGGCTAGTAAGCTCGTGGGCGCTATACCGAGGGGTCTGGGTTGGCCACCCAGCCTCGACCACTACTAGGTGGAATGGGTACCACGCCCAAAAAGGGCATGTCCCTACGTCGACTGCATGTGGTACAGGGGGCTACCACTGGTGTCACGGCATTAGGTCGATGTGTCATATGCCCCGTGGAGGCTATGACACTGTGTCCTCAGGTACCCAGGGACCACACGGCGGCGAGGTCGTGGGCATAGTTTGGGCCCTATGGTTTTGTGGATTTACTTGCATTGCATATGGCATGACATGAGGTTGGTCGACCATACCATACCATATATCCATGAGTTGGATTCAGTTGAGCACCTTATGCATATCATTATGTTTATGATATATGATACTTTTGACTTGGATTATGCTATTCTTTAAGTCGTCAGTATTTCAATTTGACAGTGGTTTTTAATATTGATATTGAATGTGGTTGTTCGAACATGCACATGTTTTTAAGAGCATATGATTTTAAACATAGCATGCATTGCAAAACTAGTAGTGATAGATTCCTACTGAGTATAGTATATACTCACCCTATCCTTAACATTTTTCAGGATAGTTCCACTCACAAATAGAAGACGTCTCAGGAGATATTAGTGCTACGAGCAAGTGAATAAACAAAGGAGACAACTATACATGTGAGTAAACTCTCTACCCTTTGGACATGTATTTGTATTTATTTACAGTTGGACTGTGTGCTGTGACTGGATAGACCTGGGGAAAAAAAATACTTATGATTTCTAAAGTTTTTCAAAAACTACTTTGGTTGTTGTAGCAAATGACATTCGGGGTTTCTAAAATGAGTTTAAAACTAAAGATTTTTTGCTGCATTGCATGGTTTTCATAAAATGGTTTTCAAATAGGGATGCATCCCGCCTTAGGAATTAGATATTGCATTTAAAAATGCATGAGAAAATCCATGTCGTCACAGTTGGTATCAGAGCCCAGGTTTTATCCTTTCACAGCCAGTCCAGCATGTCCAAGGGTTATAGGCAATCAAGAAAATCAAGAAGAAGCAGTATAAAGTGAAGAAGTAGAGATGACTACTTCTATTTGAGGATTACAATATTAATGCACAAGGCAGTTCACCATAAATAAATAGGTGAAACACAGCTTGGTTTAACAAATAATTAGGCAAAGGATAGTGCAACCCTTATCCAAAATCTAGTCTAAGACGACTTAAGGATTAAGGATTGTTGTGTGGTGCAAATATAAAAACTCATATATGGATCATATTATGAGAATGATGAATGAGGATGTTAGTGAACTTGTTAGTAGATAATTCTGACCTGCAATAAAGAAATCTCATCAAAGGAGAGAAAATCAAAGAACCTAGATGGCTATCTTACTATCATAAAGAATATCAGAATATGAGTACACTATCACAAGGATATGATAAGAGTATGATAGGGGATGTAAAAGATAGACTTTGAGAAGATTTTGATGATAATCTAAGAAGGATGAGCATACAAGATGATACTAGGGGATAACTGTGACTCGTACTAAATCACAAAGGTATGGATCCTGAAAGACTTAGCTCAATTTTGGATACCTTAATTGGAGTCTTATGAAGAGTGAAGTGCTATCGAATAATAACTACCTGAGTATTATGGAGCAAATCAGAATATGTATACAAGTGACATATCATGTGATTAAGAGAAACATAACACGAATATGATAGGGGAATGAATTCGACTGAGTTATCAAAATATTTTGATGATCATACTAAGGATGATAATAGATTGATCGTAACATGGACTTGTAAGAAAAGTATAGCATGATAATAAAAAAAAAATCAATGTCATTGTTAAGACATTGTATGATCTTTATTGAGGCTATAGGCAATTGAGGATTTCAATGATCTTAAGATAGTTTAGAATTTCTGAGAAGCATTCAATTTATCATATTTGTTAAGTAAAGGAGTATATGTAGTATCGATTATATGCAACAAAGCACATGAAGACATTGATCCAGGTAGACAAAAATGAGGATTTTGAAGAAAAGAAAGAAAGAGATAGAGATGTAACTATAAGTATTCAATGAAATATTGAATATTCAAAAGAAGAAGATCATGACTTTATGGAGATACATAGAATTCTATCATCTTGAATCCCATAGGAAGGTAGATCAAACAAATGCAAAGGTATAATACTAGCTAAGTTGGTGATCTTATTGTAAAGGAGTGTAAAAGAGAGAGAAAGCATATGGGGTTTAAGATTTTGAGTAGAGTATCGAATTTCAGGAGATTATGCTACAAGAAATTTTCGAAGAGGAATGGTGACCAATTAGAAATTCTACAAATGGTTTGATATCAATTATTATAATTAGATTCTTATCAGATCCATTAGCTTATGGGGAACACCAATGGATATAATCCATAAAAAGGAAAATTTGGTGATATCCCACCTTGCCAATAAAATATATTGAAAAGGGAATTAAGCCGGGACAGTGACTTGCCCATTTAGCAAATAGGGTACCATCAAGGATCAAAATGGAGGTCTTACTATTATAGAGTGGAAGACCAAAAATCTTAAGACCATTATTTAGTCATTGCCATTAGAGTACTATTGACTAAATAAAGGTATCCCACCCTAATTAGTCAAGTATGTTAGTATCTATGAATTAGTAGTCAAAGTTATATACTTAGAGGGATGTTATAAGTCTTTAGACTTGAGTTTTCCTTGAAAGAAGTACTTGTTAGACTAAGACATTTGAGGGTATGAGGTCAGTTGATGAGGACAGTTGCAACTGAGATAGGAGAAAAAATAAGAAGTGATATAAACCAATGGGAAAGATTTTTTCAAACATGAATAGATACCATGACAAACCATAGAAAATAAAAATAAAAATTGTGGGTCTGAAAGATGCAACTGACTTGGATTGAAAATAAAGGCAAATAAGTACTGATCACTTTAGAGACCCTTGAGCTTATGACAAAGATATATCTAAAAAGAGATCAATAGGTAATCAAATAAAGTCTTTCTATATGTCTATGAAAATGTTCCATGCTTACCTGAGTGTTTTTCAAATTTGATGATTTAACAGTTTCAGCATAACTTGATGTAGTAGCTATTGAATGAGAACTACTATTATAAGCTAAGTATGAGGAGGCACTTGAAGGATAAAATTGGAGGAATTAAGAAAATCACTACTTATGAGGATACCTCCTGACAATATAGACGGCATGGTTGACGATAAAGCCTTGATAAAAGATTAAACAATATATTGACATGGGGGATGAAAGGAGAAAAGGTGAGATGGCTAGCACACTATAAGGTGAAGGATTAATGTTACGTTGCCTTTAGACAAATAATTAGTAGTTATGTGCATATACCAAGTACGAAAAATCAATTGAAGGAATTTCCTAAGGACTAACCCTACTGGATTGAGTATAGAACTTTTAGACTGAAAGGTTACAAAGAAAACCATTAAGCAAAGGGAGGACAACGAGGATGATGACAAAGGATTCAACCATGACCTAGCAAGGGTACTCGGTTATGAATACGAGACTTTTTGTTTTGCATAAATGAGAACATTATTGGAATTCCTAATGACTAATTGATGTGAATAGTGAGATAAGGCCTCTGGACGAGAACATTTGACCCATAATGAAAATTTGACCATTAACATTTGACATGAGGAAAGCGTTTAATGAATTCAATAATTATGAAACTAGATATGGAGTTAGGACATTTTACTTTCAATATATGATAAGGTCCTCGATGGAAGATGCTACTAATTGGCTTTCATGATTTTATTTTGAATTTAACTTTGGTCGAGGAATCAAGTCATTCGAAGTTAATCAAGGGTTTGGCTGTAGAGCACATAATACCATATTAGCTAGTGGAGTATCTTGGGGACCAAAGGTAAACGATAGACACAATAGAATGAAGGTAATTTTTTGGACTCTTACTAATGACATACGACCAACCATTAAAAGGAGATGTGGATGATGAAGAGATCATTAGATGAAAGACAAGAAGAAAAAGGGATCATCCTATGGTATTCAAAAAGGACTATGAGAAATAAGATCATATGATCTCAAAGAAGTATGGAGTAATTTATACATGAATAAAGAAGCATGATCTTACAAGGAGACTATCCTATACATGATGAGAAAAGTATAAGCATCTAAGGATTTCGAGATAGATGAATTACAGCTAGAAACCGGTATTGTTAAACTGGCACGTATAAGAATATGCATCAGAGTACGCAGCGAAAGCGGCCCTTATAGGTAAGGCCTTGAAGAAGGAACAATAAAAATGATAAATTAAGGTTGAACTTATATTTGATTCCTAAGGGGGGGAATGCATTCACCAAGAAGTTATCTAAGAGACAAAATACCCTGAAGATGATAATTTATGGAATTTCGGGGATGAAATTCTTTTAAGGGGGTAATAATGTAACACCCGAGCAATTTACACTAAATTGGAGATTCTATAAGAAATGGACCGTGTTGAATGTTCTACTTTATTTAAAATAGTAAACAAAGGAATTTCTGAGCAAACTTGGTACCATTAGATTCTACTAAAAAAAATGGAATCCAACGCCTCAAAAATCACCCAAAAAGGAGTTCGTATGAAGAAGTTACGGTTGTTTAAAGATAGGGGTATTTATGGAATTTAAACAGAAAAATGAAAAAGACAAAAAACATAGGGGGCCGTTTTGATAACGGCACACCCTATCATCTTCCTCCCCAGATTTTTCCAGAAACCCTCAAATCCTGATTTTTCCAGAGGGATCTGCCACCGCCATTGGCAGCACTGCCATAATAGGGCTATAAAAAGCCCCATCTCCCCTCTCCAAAAAAATGTGATTTTTTGGTGATTTTGAGACAGGGTTTCCAGCAAAATCGGAAACCCGTCTCAACCTAGCTCCCTTGAGTTTTTCCGGCAATGGCCAGGCCCAAGTCATGCCGGCCATCCCATTCCTGTCTCCCCATTTCCCCTCTCTTCTCTTTTTCGATCTGGGCAATGGGGTTTCCACCTTGTTCGAGTTTTTCGGCGAGCAGGCACACCCACAGGGAAAAAGGGCATCCCCAGGCTACAAGTAAGCCGTTCTTCCCCTTTCCACTCCATTTTGCTTTCCCCAGGCAAGATCCATGCCGGATCTGTCCTTTTCCCAATCATTTCCAGCCAGGTTTCCTGGCCGAAAAACGTTCCAAGCCGGCTTGGTTCGGCCCTGCACAAACCAGGCATCCCAGGGATGCCATGCTGTACGTGCACTTGGGACTGGGTCTTGGGACAGGTTCCAGGTGTATGACAGTGCATACACTATCCCAGGTATGACCTTCAGGTGCGCGCGCGACATGGGGCACGGGTCCTTCCTCGACCAGGGTGCACGGGGTGCCCGGGAGCTGAGACGTGCCATGCTACAAGGTGCGTCTGTGCGATGGTGCGCGTCATAGCGCGTCACTTAAGCATACATGTGCACATGCAAAAAGCAGTCCCTGGCACGGCCTTTGGGCGTGCACGCACGTGAGGCGGTCGCGGTTCAACTAGGATGCACAGGTGTCCTGGGAACTGGGATGCGTGGACCTAATGAGACTTTAAAATTTAGATCAAAAGGACAAATTACAAAGTTTAACTACTGAATAGTAGATCCAAATCATAGGATCTAGCTTGACAATGAATTAGGCAGTTTAACTATTGAATAGTAGATCGACATCATAAGATCTAGCCTGACAATAAATTAGGCAAGGACTCATGGACCCTAAAAGGCAGATCTAGGAATCTAATATATTGAAATTGATAAGGACTCCTTGTATCCATTTGTACCCAAGAGTTTATAAATGAGACCCAGGAATGGGTTGAAGTGATCAGGGACGCGACTCTAGGAGACTTTGAGGTAGGTGCTCTATCGCTACTAGACTTTTAAAAAGAGCCATGATTGTTTTGAGACTGCATGTTTTAAGTATACGTATATGACTTATTTAGCATGACTTATTTTATGACTTGTTTAGCATATAAATGAATTCAGCGTGCATATGATAAATACATTATGCATAGACATGTTTTGCAAATAATTGCATATATCGCATGACTTGTGAGCATTGAGTTCTTGAAAAATTGCATGTCTTTGAGGGTTACCAAAAGACGCTGGAGTGCCCAAAAGACGCTGGATAGGCAGTTGTGAGGGTCAGGCAGTTGTGAGGGACCCAAAGAGGACAGGTTTTGAAAAAGAGGTTTTTCGCTTGTTTGATCTTATATGATTTGGGCTAGTAAGCTCGTGGGCGCTATACCGAGGGGTCTGGGTTGGCCACCCAGCCTCTACCACTACTAGGTGGAATGGGTACCACGCCCAAAAATGGCATGTCCTTACGTCGACTGCATGTGGTACAGGGGGCTACCATTGGTGTCACGACACTGGGTCAATGTGTCATATGCCCCGTGGAGGTTATGACGCTGTGTCCTCAGGTACTCAAGGACCACACGGCGGCAAGGTCGTGGGCATAGTTTGGGCCCTATGGTTTCATGGATTTACTTGCATTGCATATGGCATGACATGAGGTTGGTTGACCATACCATACCATATATCCATGAGTTGGATTCAGTTGAGCATCTTATACATATCATTAAGTTTATGATATATGATACTTTCGACTTGGATTATGCTATTCTTTAAGTCGTTAGTATTTCAATTCGACAGTGGTTTTTAATATTGATATTGAATGTGGTTGTTCGAACATGCACATGTTTTTAAGAGCATATGATTTTAAACATAGCATGCATTGCAAAACTAGTAGTGATAGACTCCTACTAAGTATAGTATATACTCACCCTATCCTTAACATTTTTCAGGATAGTTCCACTCACAAATAGAAGACGTCTCAGGAGATATTAGTGCTAGGAGCAAGTGAATAAACAAAGGAGACAACTATACATGTGAGTAAACTCTCTGCCCTTTAGACATGTATTTGTATTTATTTACCGTTGAACTATGTGCTATGATTGGATAGACCTGGGGAAAAAAAACACTTATGATTTCTAAAGTTTTTCAAAAACTACTTTGGTTGTTGTAGCAAATGACACTCGGGGTTTCCAAAATGAGTTTAAAACTAAAGATTTTCTACTGCATTGCATGGTTTTCATAAAATGGTTTTCAAATAGGGATGCATCCCGCCTTAGGAATTAGATATTGCATTTAAAAATGCATGAGAAAACCCGGGTCGTCACAAATACCCTTTGATCATCACTTTTAATGCACTTAATAAAGTCTAGATCCTTATCCTTCTGTTCTCTTATTTTTACAAGTTTAAACATTTTTTTCTCTCCAGTTTCTTGATGGAATTGACCACATTAGTCCATATGGTGTTTACTTATGTTTCATTGCTCCAGTTTGTTTTTACAATGAACTTGTTTATGAATGTTGTTATCTGCTCCCCTTTAAGTTCCACCGCTTAGTTTTTGGTCACCTATTAAGTTTATTTCCTTTCTTCCATATTTTAATGTTGATATCCATAACCATTACCCTATGTTGTGAGGAATCCTTACACATTAATCTTTTGGTATTCCTAAGTAGAAAAAGGTCTAGTTGGCTTTTATATTGTCCTCTTTTAAAGGTATTAAGTGTTCATCCCTTTTCTTAAAGAATGTGTTTGTCATAGCTAGGTTATATGCTTAAGAAAAATTTTTCATAGCTTCCCCCATCTCATTTCTTTTCTAATACTATACCCTCCATGTATCCTATCATATCTTTTATTTTCTTTTCTGACATGACCATTTAAGTCTAATCCTATAAATATCCCCTCTGTATTGGGAATTTCTTGCTTGATTTCCTCCATCCATATCTCCCTAGAATTGTCTCTTGATTCTAACTTCTAACCCTACTTACGGTGCATGTGTACTTATAACATTTGTAGTCTTCTCTCCTAGAACAAGTTTTATTAGTATAATTCTATCAGTAATTCTTTTAATGCCTATAAATTTATCCTTTAATTCTTTATCCACCACTCTCCCTACACCATTTCTATTTTTTTTTATCCTACATACTAGTTCTTTTACCCATCAATTTCTCTAGTTTAAACCCCTTTCCACTTAGTTTCTTGGATACAAGTGATGTTGAGTCTCCAGCATTTCATCATATCTATTAACTCTGGAGTCTCATATGTCAATGTGCCTATATTCCATGTAGCAATTTGAATCTTATTCTATTGAGCTAGCCCATTTACTCACACATTTATTGACCCCCATGACATGAACCCATGCCTACTTTTTGTTGGACTTGGGTTCTAATGTAGTGCATCACTTTCAAGGGAATGTTCTAGAAGCCTTTGCCCATTTTCCACAACAATTAATCCAATGTAGTGCGTTGCTGCTGAAAAATGCCTTAGCATCCTTTCCCCATTTCTCACTAAACCCGGAATCTAATACAGCACATCGCTTACGGGGTTTTCTATAAGTTTTTCTTGCTAATTAACAGCTGATGCAAAACATTACTTTTTATCTAGGCTTATGATGGGCTATGGTGGTGTTCCCAACCAATTGTAGAGTTTTTTTTTTTTTTTTTTTTAAAGTAAATGATAGTGGCCATAGTAACAATTATTATGATGAAAATGTAGGCTCCTCCTAGGAACTCATTTAAAATGCCATATGCCAAAGAAAATGTATAATCATCTATGATAATTATTTAAGAACCAATATACCTTTCAAGCATACTCAATATATTCCTTTTTTCTATTAGTTACTTAAGCTTCAAAATCATTCATGCACAGTCCTAAAAGTTTAGTTCTCTAGCTGTATATGGAATTGAAAACTCATACTTTGACAATATTAACAAAGATAAGCTGTTACAATTCCCTACAACATCTATTAGTCAATCAAGGAAGTATAAACAAACTAAGCAGTATGACCATCCAACTAAGCATGGTACATAAAATCTAACAAAAGGAAGCAATGAATTCAAATAGTCAAACTCTTGTTGTAGGTTAAGACAGAAAAAGAATGCCCAAACTTTGAATTGAGATATAAAAAGCCTAAAAGACTAGAGTAAAGAGTTTTGGTTTATCAAGAACCTTTGATTTTGTAAATTGTGAAGGCAATAGCCTAGTCTTGTATAATTTTCCCCCTTAAACTAGCACTCTTGTAAGGCAACAACCTACATGAGGTTCATTCTTTGAGCTAGTTCATACATAGAATAGAAATCAACAATTGGGATGAGCAAAGAGGAAAAATAGGGTTGTTGATGTCTTTGTTGAAATTGAATTGGGATGAGCATACATAGAATAGAAATCAACAATTGGGATGAGCAAAGAGGAAAAATAGGGCTGTTGATGTCTTTATTGAAATTGAATTAAACATATTAAACTATCCTTAATTAGTTTAAAGTTAAATATATGTCAGCAAGGGTATTATAGTCTAATGATTCAATTTTTAGTTCTAGTTTGGCTCTTTTCAAATGAAAATGGAACCCACTAAATTTAGTCTAGTTTTATTTACAAAGGATTGGAACCTAACTATAGTTTCTAAATAAAGTACCATACTTTAATTTTTTGGTCAAGTTCTCTTTTTGATTTCTAGTTCTTTGATTCTCATTGATACCTTTGATTAGAGAGCCATAAACAAAGAAGAATTATTACATTTATTCAATCAAATATTATATCCAATTACTTTTGTTTATTTAATGAAAAGAAATCTAGCTAGGTGACATATAGATCGGCATGAGAAGAGAGAGTCGTACCTCCTTAAAATGGGAGGTTAAACATCTGATCCGTAGAAAAATGAAGATCTTCTCACCTCTCAATGGATGCTTTGAAGAAAAAACTCAAAACAAGAAATATAGACTCAATAGACATAACATTGCAATGAATATTAGGCATTTTTCTATATAAAACTAAATTATGAGACCTTTTTCTTCGTTTTTTTTATTTTATTTTGCTTCTATTTTTCCTTTCCAATCTTTCTTATTTCTTTGTTATGATCTTTTCCTTTTCTAAAAGTGCATCATGTTAGTTTGTCTGTAAACCGCTTGCCTTTCTTATTTTTCATCCCTTTTCTAGCCATTTAATTTATTCTTCCTCTTTCTTTGATTCAACCATCAATTCTTTATACAAGGATGTGGGGCCATTCTTCTAGTGACAGTAGATATGAACTAGGCTATTCCATAATTATCATTTCTTCTATAAGAAACTATAACCTTATTTATTTATTTATTTTGTATATATTTCACTCCTGGCATTAGTAGTAGTATCCTTTTTAGGCCTTAGTTTTAAAGGATCTGGCCCATTCATCTTGTTTGAATTTCCTTGTTTAGGCTGTTTCCAAATTTCATGCTCATTGGATGCTTCTAGCTACTAGTTCTTCTAAGTTGAAATTTAATGGTTATTATTTAAAATTTGGAAATAGCATAGCTCAAATCAATCAACTATCATGAATTTTGTTGTTCGGTCAATCTACGACAATCTGTACTTGAAGAAAGGATTGGATCATCTAAAGGTGAGGCCTAACAAGATTAGATTCGGAATTTTATTTTCATCTCTACAAAGTATTTTTCATGTTTGCTACCATCAATCTCGTGTTGTTTATTTGGTACTATGTTGGCCACCATTAATCCAAATCTATATGGTAGCATTTCTTTCTTGGGAAGGTCTTTATTAGATATTAGAAGTTAAAAATGAAATTATTGGAAGGTTACATTCAGATAAAATATCCTTAAGAGAATGTTGGAGAAAGTGATAGGAAAAGAGGAAAAAATCACAAAAGGAAAATGAAAGGATGCATAGGAGTTAATGCCATTTAGCTCTTGATCCCATAAAAAATCTTTGTAAAGTAGATGGAAGTAAAAATGTGTAAAAGCCAAAATTGGGTATTTCATATAGTGCACTTAACAAGTACTATTGTGCAAGTTGGTTAACATGGTATGTTTGTAATTGAATATCTCACTATCGATTGGTTTTTGTTAAAATCTAATCATTTGATTAGATTCCTTGTTATTGAATTGAGACATCTTGAGTTTTTTTAGCACTAAACACGTACATAATAAATATAAAATAGGCATGATCCATAATTTAAAATTTAAAATTACTTAAAATAATAAATTTATAAACAACAACACAATTCCACCATCCCTATGTGTCAAACAACTAATAAAGCAAATGCAGTAGTCCTAAATGTTGATAAATAATAATAATGTTACATAATACAAAGCAAAGTACATCTAATTGCACGAAAACTTTATTTGAAACCAAAGTAATGATATGAAGAATACTAAAAATCTTTAAGACCTAGGGTCTGTCCATCATGACTCCACATCCATGCATAAGTCTATGTCCACCTCTTTGTCCTTATTGCTATCCTGCTTTATATCTTAGGCATTGCTAACCACATCAATGTCTTAGCAAGCTATCACTTGTGTAGGTATGTAGAAATTTAATATTTAAAATATATATATACACGTAGTGCAATAACTAAATAATAAAATCTCATAATAAAGTTTCATGGATGGAATAGTAGCATGAAAACTAAATAGTTAAGGCTCATGATTGTAATAATAGTATTCGCATGTAAATCAAAGCCGAAACTAGTACAAGCACAGAAGACCTCGAAATAAATCATGAAGTACACATGAAATACATCAGCACGACATGCATTAGCTTAGTATAAATCAAGGATCATAAAATCTAAAGATGCCATGTATATAAAACCCTAGAACATCAAAGGGCACATGCATGTCATCAATGAAGGGAACCCAATTACCTGAGTCCCATGAGTATACGACACACTCTCACATCAAGTCATGAGTACTCATACCAATCCTCCATGTGTCGTCACATCGTGGGTATATAAGAATATATCAGTCCAAGTGTGTTCATAATGCTGCATGAAAATGCAAAACAAACATATGGATCACCATGCTGCACTAGTAAACAACTCATGGGTCTACCAATTGCCACTCCCTGTTGACACTAGAACGGGAGTTTAAGCATTTGTCGCACATGAATGAGGATTGGAATAATAGTGTGAACTACCTATGATACAACTATCTATGATATTTTCCCATCTATGGGGTGGGTATTTAATCATCTCACAAAATCACAAGGTAGGTGGTCGGCCTTAAATCTCTCCTACCATAGCATCCATAGGGTAGAAACACCCATAAAAAATTTGCAAAACACAAAAATCACTCAATATATCAAAATAAATGATAATAAGTAATATTTGATGCATGAAATACAGGAGCATTTATGGCTCGCCATCCCAAAGCAGTGTCCTTAACACAGGGTCAGTCTCTTACGGATGAGCCATTAATGAAAGATGTAAATCAGAGTGATCATACATAATTATAGTAAATCAAAATGATCATACATAAATAAAAGATGTACATGCTTAATAATAATCCCAATGAGGTCAAAATGAAATATAAACATGCATCAAAATCATTGATGAAATCATCATAATTATCATCCATGGTTTTATAAGAATACATTAATATCAAATATCATCACCTACCTCAGTTAGGATCAACCCTCTAGAGTGTGCCACCTCTCAAATTAGCACAATCTGATGCACCTGTCAAATCACATGTACTATACATTGCCATTTCTAACTCAAAGTTCATCATTTCTACTTATATAAGTCTAGATCCTCCTTGATGTAGGTAATTTGGTGTTTATTCATCCCTAATTAAGGTCTAAGTCTCTTAATCATTGTCTAATCTTTGATCATGGTCATCGGTCATATATCAACGATTCAAACATTCTATTTTTCCTCAATCCAAAATGATCAGTGTCTCCTATCTAGTATTTTTCCTATTTCAATGTTTAAAATATTGATTAGATGGTTAGATCTAATCTTGGTTGATCGAGTCGATAGTTCTGATGACTTCTAAGGTCCAATCCTACTTAACCCATGGTTTATGGGATGATCCAACTGATGGATTATTTTAAATACCCTCTAAGGTGTTTAATTATTCAATATATATCTCATATATCTCAATCCATCATATTTGTAGTATTTTCTAAGATGTATGTGTGTATTAATAGTCAATCTATTGATTTGACAGTCACATCATCCTCTAATCTGTCAAATCCATAGTTCTCATTTTATCCAATAATTAGGATCATAATATTGGTCTAATTATATGGTCTAGCTACTAAATCAGTCAATTCACTTATTATATCATCTAATTAATCAATTTCCAAGGCCTAACCACCCTCTAATCTGAGAAATTTGGGTCATTCAATGTTTAATAGGTTTTAGTCTAGTCAAAATGTGGTTAGATCTTAAAATTCATTACAAAATTGGGTTCGTGCTATTAAGACGAATCCAACAACAATTTTAGAGCAAGATGTAGGCTTATATAACCTCTTGAATTAAAGATTTTTACTTTCTGTTCAATTTTAAAGTCCATATCAAAATCTAAATTTAAAATAGGATAAATCCATGTCACCAAGATGCACACCCGTAACACGCATCCCGGACACACCTAGGTGCATCACGATCATAGGATGCACTTGGGTGCATCATCGTCACTAGGATGCACTAGCATACTATTTTGCCCTCAAATTATGTACGCAGCCCCTGTCCAGCCCTGTGCACACAATTACTCTAGCTTGCATTTGCCTAGTGCATCCTAGGTGCAATGTCAATCGAGGATAATGCGCTCAGCTCATCCATTATTTTCTCTCTAGATCTATGGTCCAAATTGCTCAAATTATGATTGTTTTAATGGTCCTAAGATTTTGATGGCCCAGGAATCCATTAAACGGCTTAGATAGTCCATTTGACTATCCATTAAACTGGCCAGAAAAACCAGTTTGGCCACCAACATGGGGAGAAAAATGACATGAAAAGGAGGTGGAGAGAGGGCCTATCTATAATGGGTTAGAGGGGAGGGAAAAATGGGCCACTATAGTTGTCTTGTTCAGGGCTCGATCGGTTGGTGATTGAGGGCAAGAAAATGGGAAGAAAAGATAGGGAGAGAGAGAAAGCGGGAAAGAAGGAGAGAAGGGGAAGGGGAAGAGGAAGAGGAGAAATCTGGCTAGGAGGAGAGGAGATTCGGGAGAGAGGAATGGAAATTGTGTGTGGGGGAGGGGAGGGGGGAACATGAGAAATGGGTTTAATACATGCAAAACCAATGGCCCACCTATGGCAAGCAGGGCTACACTACCTACCGCACATTGCCCTTTTTCTTAGGATAAGACAAGGGGTGCCATTTTCAAATTTTCTTGAAAGAGAAAGCGGGAAAGAAGGAGAGAAGGGGAAGAATAGAAATCTGGCTAGGAGGAGAGGAGAGGAGATTAGGGAGAGAGGAGTGGAAATTGTGTGTGGGGGAGTGGAGTGGGGAGGCGGAAGGGGGGAATGTGAGAAACATGTTTAAAACGTGTAAAACCAATGGCCCACCTATGTTAAGCAGGGCTACACTGCCTACTGCGAATTGCCCTTTTTCTTAGGATGAGACAAGGGGTGCCATTTTCAAAATTTCCCTACATTTTACACCCTTTTTTTATTTTAAAATTAGACTAATGGATCCCACTGAAAAATTATCAAAATGCCTCTCAACTTCAAATACCCATAACTTTTCCTTCCGAACTTTGATGTAGCGTTCTTAGTGTTGTTAGATTCCATTTTTTGAATACTATCCAATTATCAATGTTTCAATCCTAAATTTGGCCTCTACAAATATCAATTTTATGAAAACTCAATTTTTTATTTTTTTTATGAAAATTTTGGATAATTTATATATATATAATGAGATAAATTACAAATATTACATGAATTGTGTTAGATACCAAGTTTTATTGAAACTTTCCATTAGGAAGTCATCGAACTTAGTGACTAAAGTTGGCAATTTAATCATGTCTACATGTGTGATGTAGCAGGTCTATTAGAACATATTAAGAGAGAGAAATAGAAAAGGGTAATATCAAAATTATCAAAAAACTAACAAGGAAGGAGGATGGAAAACTAATAGAATGGAAATTTTGCAAAGTTAATGAAAACTTAATAGCAAATTTGTAAAACTAAAAAAGTATTACTAAATGTTCAAGTTTCACTTTATGCAATTCATTCCAACTTTGTCCAATGTTTGCAAGACAAGCACTTCCCTTGGGTAGTGGGTAATGTAACACTAAATAACTTATATATGTATCTATTATTTATTATTTATTATTTTAATTATATAAATATAAATATAAATATATTATTAATTATTAATTAAACAAATTCTTCCACCTAATTTGAAGGGTGAATAAAATTAACTTAATGTAGTTTTTCAAAATGTTTCTAGTATGGAGGCATGTCCAAAGCATATATTCTAATTAAAGTTAGTTAGATATCTAATCTTTTAAAATATTCTTTTAGTAAATGTTGTCTCATAAATATCAGTTGCCATAACTTTTAAAATCTCTACTAATGTTGATTTATCTCCTTTTTTTTTTTAACACTTTTGATTTTATCTTTAAATCTAAACAAAACTCTCTCGCTCTCTCTCTCCCCCCTATTTTGGTTTTAAAAAATCAGCTATTATAATTGATCTCACTAATTCTACATTTTTATGTACCAACTTCTTTTTTCTCACTTATCCTATTTCTCTTGCATGCGCGTGGGTGTGTGTGTGTATGTGATGATATATATACTCCTTTTTCTCACATGGTACACCCTTCTTTTGTAGACAGAGATTGAGAGAAACAATGGGCGGCCTAAGTAGAAAAGGAGTGTATATATCATTACCCTATGTGTGCGTATGGTCAGTCCTTTAAAAATCCTTTTTATTTTATTACTTTTTATTTAGATAATAAACCATAATTGATGAAGAGAAGAAAATTTAACAGTGTCTAGGGTACATAGTTTCCCACACATCATCAAACAAATTTTTTCCTAAAATGTTTGGCACAGTATTCCTCCAAACAAAACTTCTTGGATATGAAATTAACAAATTTTCAAAACATTTCAACTACTTCATTTCCTTCTCTAGACTCATTGAGGGAAGCCTAGTGGAGGACCCTACAAGCTACTTGCACCACCTCCTCCATCCCCACTATCATTAGTGGAAGAGATCAAAATAGGTTGATGACGACCTGAGAGTCCCCTTCCACCTATAGGTTTATGCACTTGAAGATCATTAGCCAATTTTAGTCTAAACAGTAAAGCATACCATTCCTTAAAAGTGCTTGTTTTGACACCAAGATAGATGTTGTAAGCAACAATGATTTTGCCTGTCGAATCATGAATAATGACCCTTATCGCAATTGGGTTTGGATTTCCTTTACTAGCCCCATCAAAATTGAGCTTGAATGAACAATATCGCAATGGCTTCTAGCTGACCCAAACCACTATTTGACTATTCAATTTCAACCATGTATGATTCCAATTTTTGAGGAACTCATTTGATTGGACATACAAAATACATAATTTCTAAAGTTAGCAAGTTTTTGCACAATAATAATAATGAAAAACTAGATATGATTGGGGTCAAATCTAGGATAGGAATGCATGAAATAGTTTCTTGTGTTCTAATGAACTGTGCAAGATAGAATCCGACAAGGCAAAACAACAAGCCTTACTTACCAAAGAAGGATGTTTATTGAAGAGGAAAGGAGATGACCTCAGTAGGGTTGGAGAAAGGATCAAGAGTGATCTAGAATGTTCTCCAAAGATGTTTGTTGCCAAAGAGAGGTAACAAGATGACATGAAAAGTAGTTTTGTCCTCATGTTGACAAAAGGATATGCATAGTGGATGACAATGGGACTTCAAAAAGTTAGGTTTTTGGTAGGAAGTGTAAGGGTGGCCCATAGCCACAAGAAACTCTTAACTCAAGACAGTTTGATAACCATATGGATTTCCAAAGTTTAGAAGTTTGTCTTTGGCTTTTACCCCAAAGATACACTAGCTTAATAGTGCACTCCCTATACTTACTTGAGTAGCAGATCATCTGATTCATGGATTTCCTATATATTATTTTCTCTTTAAGAACAAGGGACTTAACTTGTGGGGTTTAGGAATCAAATAGTTGTTGATTCTATGAACAACCTTCCCCCATTATCTTCATGACCTTCATATTTCTTTCAATCGTGTATAAGAAATCCTACCCCCACTAAATTGGCCAATGATTGGTTTCCTATCCAAACATCATTACAACATTAATTCCAACATTCAAACTTGGCTTCGTTAGAAGATATTTAATTACATTGAATAGTTCTTTATGATGAAATTAATTGATTTGTATAATAGTATATGTGTGCATGCATTAATTAATCATTTTAATTAATATGTTATTATATACAGGTTTTAGACCATCGAGATGTTCCAAGTCATAGTAAACTGAATGCTTGGGTTGGATGGCAATGGGACCTCGACCAAAAGTAATAAAGTATTTTGGATATGTCATTAATGGTTATTGCTTTCACACGAAAGATCGTGATAAGTTAAGAGCACAACAAGGTAGTGGTGTTCGCTTAGTTGCTAAAGGCACTTTCTTTTCTAGTTCAAAGGATAACAACTCAATCATAGCTAACAATACTTATTACGGGTTATACTTGAGATATGGGAGCTGGATTGTACATGTAGAATTATGGTTGTATTTAAGTGCAATTAGGTGCAACACAACAAAGATAACATAAGAACTAATGCCCTCGGCTTGACGTTGGTTGACCTTAATAAGATCAACTATCAAAATGACCATTTTATTTTAACATTTCAAGCAAAATAGGTATTTTATATACAAGATGAACATGATATAACATGGTCAACTATTTTATTAGCCTCCCCAAGGGACTTCTATGATGAAGATGACCTAGGTGACATGGCAATTAATTACCCTTCAATCACTACAACAATGCCATCAATCGATCTAATCGGGGAGAGTGAGATGGATTATGTGCGTGATGCTGGTGAGGAGGGTGCGTGGGTGGAATCTGATTGTATATGAGGGTACAAATTAAAGTATTTGTATCATGTAATATATGAATAATAATTTAACTAATCAATTTAAATTTACACATCATGTATCATTCCAAACACTAGTTAAACGTCAACGAAATAAATCATGGGGTAACCTTTGTACTTCACAGGTTTTTAAGATTTTAAGGGTTCAAAAAATTAGTAAAACTACTTTAATTATATAAGATTTTGAGACTTTATTAATCAAACAAAAAATTCAGGCATGGGAACATATCAATGTGAAAGTGACCTTTAATATAGTATAGTTTTTATCTTTTTAAAGGCTTATATTCATGTTGTGTGAATAAAGGATGGTTTTCTTTTCAAATAACCATCCTATATTTGAAGAATATAAGACAGCCTAAAAAAACCATGCTATATTGAAACAAATATAGTACAGTTTCCAAAACCATCTCATATTATTTGTTATAAGGATTTTATAAGATAGTTATGTTAAAACCATCCTATATTCTTGTAAATATAGGATGTTTTTTTTAAAAACTATCTTATATATAAGTGTGTCATTTCCAATATAGGACAGTTTTTTTAAAAATTGTCTCATATTATAGTGTTGGGAGTTATAAGATGGTTTTGGTGAATAGTCCTATATTACTAGTAAATCTTTCCCACCAATCTGCCCACCTTAATTTTATTAGAATAACATAAGATGGTTTCTATTAAACCATCTTATATTTTACTATATATAAGATAGTTTATGAATAACCATCTTATATGTATTAAAATATATGACAATTGACCTATACACTCTCTATAATAACAATTTTCTCTATTCTTTGGATCTCAAATTTCTTAGTAACCTGTGAAGGGCAAAGGGTGCCTCCATCCCTTATTTCCTTAATGTATAACATGTGATTGGAATGACAATTAATATCAACTTGATTAATTCAATTCACACATCATATATTACAAGCATTTTACTTTGCCCCCTCATATACAATTTAATCCCACCTAAGCACCCTCCTCACAGCATAACACGCATAATCCATCTCTTTCTCCCCTATTAGATCAATTGATGGCATTATTGTAGTGATTGAAGGGTAATCAATTGCCATCTCACCTAATTCATCTTCGTCGTAAAAGTCCCTTAGGGAGGCTGATAAAATAGTTGATCATCTCATATCATGTCCATCTTGGGCATAGAATATATGTTTCACTTAAGATGCCAAAGTAAATTGGTCATTTTGATAGTCGGTCTTATTGAGGTTAACAAATGTCAATTCGAGGGCATCAGTTTTGATGCTATCTTTATTGTATTCCACCCAATTGCACTTAAACACAATAATAATTCTACAAGTGTAATCCAATGCCCTTATCTTGTGTATAACCCCATAATAGGTATTGGTAGTTACAATTGGGTTGTTGTCCTTTAAACTAGAAAAATAAGTAGCTTAACAACTACCTTGTTGTGCTCTTAATTTATCACTATCTTTTATGTGAAAATAATAACCATTCATGGCATATCTAGCATATTTTATTGCTTTTGGTTGACGTCCCATCACCATTCAGCCCAGTGATTTAAAAATACTATGACCTAGAACATCTCACTGATCTAAAGCATGTGTATGCTATTACTTAATTGAGATGATTAACTATATGTGTATATGCTATTACAATCAATTAAGTGATTGAAGCATTAACTCATTGTAATTAAACACCTTCTAACGAAGCCAAGTGGGGAAGGAAGGACAGTGCTTATCTTGTAACCACTTCTATTTCTTTGCATCTCTTGGATACCTCTCTTTTAGGAAGTCCATGTGCTCTCTACAATGATGAGATGAAAATTATGTATAACATTAATACATTACCCTTCAATATATATGAAAATGTGAAAGAAATCAAAGAAAGAGCATTAATTACTTACTCAATATATGGCTGAATTATATTAACATTAATGTTTCACAAGTCATAAAGCTGTGGCTAGTCCCATTCCTTATGATCATTGGTCAATACATGACCATTGGGGAGAGGTTCACCAAATTTTGGATCAATTAATCTACCTAAATGTTTCTTTTTCATGATTCCAATAGCATCCACTCCTGACAAATACTTGGTACAAAACTCAACCACTTCTTTTGAAATATAACATTTGGCGATACACCCCTCCAACCGATTGTGATTTCTTACATACCCTTTTAACACCTTCATGTACCTTTCAAATGTGTACATCCATCGTAAATAAATAGGTTCACGTAGCCTAACCTCATTATTGAGGTGCACTATTCATAATATCAAACAAGGATGGGGGAAGATTTTCTCAAGCTTGCATAAGGTTATTGCTAAATGCTCCTAGATTTCTTGTAATTTCAATGTATCCACCACCTTCTTACACAAAAGAAGTAATAGAATTGAGTAATAGATCCTCTAACTTTATCTGGAAACACTAAACATATTGCTACAGTAGGTGTTGTTGTATTAATGCATGGCTATTGTTAGACTTCGTCCCTAACAGTTTTAGCTCTTCCATAAAGATAATGCTTCTAATGCTTAAAGAGTACCCATCTAGAACTTTCATCTTTGACAGGGTTTTACATAATATTCTTCTCTCCTCTCTCCCAAGTGTATAATTTGCTTTAAATAAGTATGTTCCTTGGCTGCCCCTATCCTATGGATGCAACCTTCTCTTCAAACCCATTATCATGAGATCTATTCGAGTTGCAAGTCCATCCTTTATTTTTCTTAGCATGTTGAACAAGGTAATAGATAAGTTTTCATAGACATTCTTCTCAATGTGCATGACATCAAGCACATGCTACTTATGTAGGGATTTCCAATATGTAAGTTCAAAGAATATTGACTTTTTCTTCCATCAACTTTTAGAGTTGCTTATATATGCAGGGGAAGCTGTCTTCTTCTTCTTCTTCCCACATGATACATTAAGGATTTTAACCTATTCCAATACTTGTCGTCTAGTCAACTTTTTTGGAGGTGTCCTAATCTCTACAGTACTATTTAATTTCCCTTTTTAAAATGGTATGGATAATTTCTATGCAACCATCTTATGTGGCCTAAGACTACCATCTTTCTACCATGTTAAAGCCATGTAGCACACATTTGATCACTACAAATAGGACATGCATTGTATTATTTCACTGTGATTCTACCAAATTATCATATGCAAGAAAGTCACTTATTATCTATAGTAGTATAACCTTAAGGGTGCATGTCTCTTTCTTGTAAGCATTATAAGCTTCAACCTCTACTTCCCACAGTTTCCTAGGATCATCAATAAATGGAGCCAAGTACACATCAACATCAATCCCAAGTTGCTTGGGACCTGATATTAACATAGTTAACATTATGACCTTCCTCTTCATGCATAACAATGGCGGAAGATTATAACAAACTATTATAGTAGGCAACAACTATACCTACTGCTCATAGAATCATGTGGATTCATCTTGTTTATAGATATTACAAGTCATAGGATTTTGGTTCTTCTCTAAAATTAGGCTACATGAAATCTACAAGCTTCCATGCTGGGCAATCTGCTAGATGGCATACAATAGTTATCATTTACTCTCTCCTCAGCATGCCATACTAGTTTCTTCATTTATTTATTTTTTTCTATAATATGAAACATTCTTTGGAACTTTAGAATAGGGAGCATACCATAGGGACCTTTGCAGGGATATCTTTCACATGTTAATCACTTGAATTCTTCTTCAGCTTCCATCTTAAATGTCCACAAGTTGGGCATGTAATTTTGTCTTTATGATCCTTTCTATATAAGATGTAGTTATTGGGATAGGCATGTATCTTTTCATAATTCAACCCCAGTGTAGCCAAGATTTTCTTTGCCTCCCATGTCGATCTAGCCAATTTGTTCTCCATCACTAGCATTTTACAGATGACTTTCACTAATTCTATAAAACCTTGATATGAAAAAGCAAATCTTGATTTCATATTGTAAAGGTCTGCCACTTCAGACAACTTAGTATAATCTATATACCGAACGTATAATGGCATCAGGTTCCTCCAATGTAGTCTAGAATTGTTTAGGGTTTCCCTAGAAGTCATCGTATGCATTCCAAAACATTGGTGCAAATGTAGTACTATCTGCAACACTTCATACAATGGCTTCATGATCATATACACATTCAGCCCTTACCAAGACCTTATTAGGAATTCCCTCTCCATACCACATATAGGAGCAATATCTATCCTCGACTCCATTGAAGCACAAATATTCACTCAACTCACTGACAGTAACCTTTTTCAGGTTTCAACATCTCGAGCATGGACATCGCATCTAATTACAATCACCACATGCCCTAAGTACAAACTATGTGAACTTTTTTGTTCCCTCCTCATATTCTCTTGATGATCTTTCCATAATCATCCAATCATATTTGTCCATTTTGTCAAAAAGTTAATTTTCAAATGCATGCAAAGACATTTAGGCATTTAACCAAATACTTGGTGTGCACAGAAAATGCATATATAGTTATTGAAAACATATATATTAGAGGAATCAAAGTTTCAACTCTCGGATTATAACAAGAAAGTATGACACAAAAGCATAACTGATCCATACACAAGAATGATCCACACAAAGGAAGGAAAAGCTATAGGAAAGGAATTTTATACCCATAAACATCAAATAAATTAAACATATAACAAAAGTAAGAATGAATACATACCAACCAATATCAGTTGAGAAAAGAAAATTTTTGGGATAAAGTGTATGTAAATCCAACTCAATCTTTCAATTTTTCGTCAAAGCAATCATGAGTAAAAAAATTACAGGTTGAACGTTACACTGTGTTAAAAAGAAGTTTTAAAGGACAGTTATTCAAAATCTTCCTATAAAAATGACATTATAAGATAATTTCAAAAAATGGTCTTATATTGTGTGTGATAATATAAGACAATTTTTAGAAATTGTCTTATAAAAGATGTTTATAAGATGGTTTCTTAAAGCCATCTTATATTGTCACACAATACAAGACAATTTTAGAAAACCATCTTATAAAAATATTTTATAAGATGTTTTTATAAAAATTATCTTATAATGTCAAAATTTATAAGATGGTTTTGAGACGCTGTCTTTTTTTATTTTTAATAAGACGGTTGCCTTTAAACAGTTTTGTGTTTGTTGTCTTATAAAATCCAATTTTTAATAGTGCATGCACCATTACACCATTTCCTTAGAATGCTGATGCACTAGAATTAAAAATGGGACTAATCCAATTACTTCCAAATTCCATGGGTTGCATAGTGAAACTCCGTACATGCATATTAAAGAGTTTGATGAGCTGTGCAATACCAAGTGTACACAAAACATTGGTTTAGATACTATCAGGCTTGAGTTATTTGCTTTCTCTTTAAAGGAAAAGGCTGAAATGTGGTTAATGCACTACCAACATGTTCCATAAGGACTTAGAATGAAATATCGAAGAAATTCTTGAAAAAGTTTTTCCTTATACATAAAACAAATATACTCTGCCATAAAATAAAGAACTTTACCCAAAAGGATAAAGAATCATTCTACCAATGCTGGGAAAGGTTTGAGCATTTATTACTTACATGCCCATATCAAGGCTATGAACCATGTCGCATAGTCAACTTCTTCTATGAGGAACTTAATTCTGACATGCGTCAATTTGTACTGATGATGTGCAATGAAAACTTTTTGGATAAATAACCATAGAAGGAAAAAGAGTATTTGAAATGGCTAGTTGAAAGTGCACAAACCTAGGTTGAATAAAAAATAGTTGAATATCCAGATAAGCCCAAGCCCACCACCCATGCTATGGGAGGCATGTATGCCATGTCTGATAAAGGGATGAACAGGTGTGTGGGATCTGTGAAAGTACTGCACATCTTACGTAGGAATGTCCTACCATTTCAGCATTCTAAGAGGCGCTTCATGATCAGACTAATGCCATGAATACATATAAAAGGCCTTTCTTCCCATACTTAGAGATATATAATCCCAATTAGAGAAATCATCTAAATTTTAGTTGGAGAAATGGAACCAATGCAAATGTCTCACAACCTAGCCCGTACCAACCTCACCAACAAAATCAAGGACACCCTACCCCTGGCCCATACGAAACTCAAGGACCTCCTCCTCCTAGACCTCTCATGCCCCCACCCAAAAGGCCTGTAGAGGATAACTTACATCAACTGATCCAAAACTAGGAGAAGAAAACTTCTTAATTAGAAGTCCAATTAAAACAAGCTACATAGCCCATGAATGAAATGAAAAATATGATGTGCTAAATGATGCAAACTATGGAAAAGGAAAAGTTTCCAACTAAACCACAAGCACACCCTAAGGGTGTGCATGTCTAGGCAGTAATACATCTAATGCATCATCAAGCTTTAACATGGAATAGACTAAGGTTATTACCATTCTTAAGAGTGACAAAATAATTAAGAAAGACCAGCTAAAGAGAACGAAAAATCTAAAGAAAGAGACCCCACTCCAACTGTCGAACCATGTTCCATCCCTGTTCCATTCCTTCAAAGGTTGCATCAAGTCATAAAGAGTACTAGTAATAATGAGATTATAAAGATATTTAAGCAAGTCAAGATTAATATACTGATCTTAGACACAATAAAACAAATCCCATCACATATTAAGCTTTGAAAGGATTTATGAACAAACAAGAACAAATTGAATGTACAAAAGAAGGTATTTATGACCGAACAAGTAAGTTCAATTCTTTAGCATCATACAGACCAAAAATACAAGGATTCAAGTTGCCCCACTCTCACCGGTATTATTGGCAACCATAAAATTACCAAGATCTTTTAAATTTAGGATCTAATGTCAATCTGTTACCATACACAGTCTCTGTTCAACTAAGACTAGGATAATTCAATCCACTATCCTCCATACTCCAATTAGCTAATAGATTAGTGGTAATAACAAGGGTTATAATAGAAAATGCATTAGTCTAAATAGAATAATTCTTTTTCCTAGTGATTACTTAGTGTTGGACACACAACCAATATTAAATGAGCAAAAGCAAATCCATGTTATCCTTAGACATCCACATTTAGCTATGTACATTGCATTAATAAACTGCAAAAATGGTCTCATAAAGCTTTCATTTAGCAACAAACTAACCATATTGGAAATCTATAAGCAAGCAGGAGAAATATTTGATGACTTGCACTATGTCAACATGATAAATTCAATTGTGCTAGATCATTTCACAACCTCTTCCTTGTCAAACCCACTTAAGGCATGTTTGGCCCATTTCAATAAGTTTAATGAGGATGGATTAATAGAAAAAGTTAATGCCATCCTAGATTATATGTCTCCTATAGACATATATAGGTGGAAATCTTATTTTAAGGAACTTCTACTTAAGGAGTCCACTCCCATTCCATCCTCTGAAAAAGCTCCTAAGCCATATTTGAAATCTCTACCTTTTAAACTCAAATATGCCTACTTAGGAAATGAAGGAACTTTTCTTATTACAATTTTCTCTCAATTGGAACTATACTCAAGAGGAACAATTGCTCAAAACCTTAAAGGAACATAAAGGTGCAATAGGATGGACCCATTGAATTTACTTGGAGGATAATGTTAAACCACGTAATCAATTCCAAAGAAGGTTAGATCCTAATGTGAAGGAAGTGGTTCAAGCATAAATCCTTAAATTGCTTGATGTGGGGCATAAGTGATAGCAAATGGGTAAGTCCAAGTTAAGTAATTCCAAACAAGTCCAAAGTAACAATGGTAACCAAAGCTCAAAATGAACTCATACCAATAGGGGTTACCATTGGTTGGTGTATGTGCATAGATTATAGGAAACTAAACGCTATCACTAGCAAGGATCATTTTAAATTTCCTTTAATAGACCAGATATTAGAAAGGGTTGCAAGACATTAGTATTACTATTTTCTATATGGTTACTTTGGATATAACCAAATAGAAATTGCACTTGAGGATAAAGAAAAGACTACCTTTACATGTCCTTTGAAATATTTTGCTTATAAAAGGATGTCATTTGGATTATGTAATGCTCCTACCACATTTCAGCGCTGCATGTTGAGCATCTTTAGTCATATGGTAGAGACAATTTTAGAGGTTTTTATGGATGACTTTTCTGTATTTGGAGATTCATTTAGAACATGTCTTATACCTAAGAAAAGCCTTGAGTCAATGTGAAAAAAAGACCCTAGTGCTTAATTGGGAGAAGTGTCATTTCCTGGTTGCTAAGGCAATCGCCCTTGGCCACATACTGTCCTCCAAAAGAATAGAGGTAGATAGAGCCAAAGTTGACCTAATTGCTAATCTACTCATCCCAAATCTGTTAGGGACATTTTGTCATTCCTAGGTCATGCAGGATTCTATATGAGGTTCATTAAAGATTTTAGTGTAATATCCAAACTGTTATATCACCTCTTTACAAAGGATACTCCTTTTAAGTGGAATGAAAGACAAGTTAACCACTTCATTTATCATGCAGCCACCTGATTGGAGTTTACCCCTACTAGTGGTTATGCTATTGGAGTAGTACTAGGACAGAGAAATGATAAAAAGTTATATGTCATCTACCATGCAAGTAGAACCCTTAATAGCACTTATATGAACTATTATACAATAGAAAAAGGACTCCTAGTAGTTGTCTATGCTTTGGATAAGTTCAGGCCTTACATAGTTGGATCTAAGATAGTCATATTCACTAACCACTCAACCCTTAAGTACCATGAAATCATAAGAATATGTATGTTGAACACCTCATTTCTTCATGATTGTAGTTAAATTGGTTATAAGACCACTCTATCAATGCGAAAGCTATGTGTTCGAGCCCCTAAGTCTCAAACTAGGGTTTGATGAATCCATCAATTCTTCTCTCCTTTTTTTATAAAAAGGGGGGACAAGGAGCAAGATCTAATTTCTGGTGGAGGGATAATTCTTTTTTTCATTTTTGTTTCAAATCTCTCATCAAACAAATATGGGAATTTAAAATACTTCAACTATTACCAATTGATGGTGGAGAGGCATATGTGGATTGATCATCAACCCATTCAGGATTCCAAGAGAGACTCTACTAGTTTGGATTTTTAATTACTTTCTATATAAAAAGATGCTAAGACAAACTACTTAGATGGATTCTTCTACTACAAGAGTTTAACAATGAGATAAAAGATAAGAAAGGAGTTGATAATGTCATAGTCACCAATCCTTACAGAACCAATGGAGGAATTCCTTATTACAAACACTTTCCTTGATGAGCAACTTTTTCATGTATTCCATCCTCCTTGTTTTGCTAATATTGCAAATTATTAGTCACTAGGAAGATTCTTAAACATTGAAATAAATTAGAAAAGAAAAATTCATTTTCAATGTTAAGCATTACTTCTAGGATGATCCATACCTATTTAAGTACTACTTAGATCAAATACTTAGGAGTTGTGTATAAGAGTTAAAGAAAAATAGTGTCATCTCGTTTTGTCATTCAAAAGCATGTGGTGCACATTTTTTTGCATAGAAAACTAGTGCAAACATTTTGCAATATGGTTTCTACTAGCCCTCATTGTTTAAAGACAAGTGTTTTATAAGTTGTGTGACCGATGTCAAAAGTTAAGAGGAATAACACATAGGAATATGATGCCTCTAAACTTTATCTTTGTTATTGAAGTATTTGACCATTGGGGCATTGGTTTCATGGGGCCATTCCCACTTTCTTTTGGATCTCTTTATATCTTGCTAGTAGTAGACTTTGTTTCCAAATGAATTGAGGCTATCTCATATAAGCATAATGACCACAAAATAACTATTAAAATCTTAAAATAAATTTTTTTTTTTCTAGATTTGGGATGCTTTGAGCCATTATAAGTGATAACAGTACACATTTTTACAATAAGGCATTTGAAGCACTCATGAAAAAGTACAACATCACACATAAAGTTGCAATACCGAATCATTAACAAACAAATTCTTCAAAATGTTGTTAATCCATATTATAAGGATTGGTCTCTTCGACTAACCGATGTGCTTTGGGCTTACAAGATTGCACACTGGACCCCAATTGTAATGTCTCCATATTGTATTGTACATAGTAAGGCTTACCACCTGATAGTGGAATTAGAACATAGAGCCTACTGGCTATAAAGACCTTTAATTTCAACATGGATAAAGAAAGCTTATAAATAAAACTTTAGCTTAATGAGTTAGAGGAGATCAGACAGAAAGCTTAAGAGAGTAATATGATTTATAAGAAAAAACAAAGTTTTTCATGATAGGAATATCTTGAGAAAATCCTTTACTTTATCCCAAAAGTTCTTCTGTATAATTTTATGCTTCACTTTTTTTCCATGGAAGCTTAGATCTAAATGGACAAATCCATATATAATCAAAGAAGTTTTTCCATATTGGATTATTGAGGTTGAGGATGCTATTATTGACCAAACTTTTAAAATGAATGGTTAATATTTAAAGCCTTTCCTATAATATGAGAATCCAAAAGTTGAGTCCACAACTTTAAATGATCCTATTTATCAGGATTAAGTGGATTTGATCCCTTTGTACCAATTTTTTTATATTTTAGGATTATTTGTTTTCTACTTGACCCATATTTAGGGGGGTTTATTTAATCGCACATGTCCTGTGATATCTAAGATATGCCTCTGTGATATCTCCTGCGATATCTTCTGTGATATATAAGATATGTGTCATATGTTCTGTGATATCTTGTGTGATATGTAAGATATGTGGCATTTGTTCTGTGATATCTTTGGTGATATTTCTGGTGATATCTTTGGTGATATCTGAGATATGCCTCTGATATGAAAAATATATGGCTCTCAGACATTACACTTAAATAAGCTGTATTTGTGGAATATGCCATGATATGAATTAGCCCCTTGATATTTATTAATTATTTGGACCATTAATCTATGCTTATGATATTCCTAAGGCCCAAGGATTTTATGGAACCTTTGTTGTAATAAGCACATCCGCCAGTCATTCCCATAAGGAACTCTTGTCCATAGAAAAAGTTGGATCCGCTACAATGTATAGAAAAAGCAAGCAGTACACCTTAGCTCATCATGTAGAAAGCTAAATCAAGTGATAATATCTTGAATGGTAGATGAAGTTGAGGCTAGGAAACACTCAATGGATCAGGCCTAGCAATTCAGGTTGGCGGGTTGTGCTTGTGTCGACACCAACACGACATGTTAGAGTTATGAGTCGACACGAACACGACCCACTTAATAATCGTGTCAAGAATCCAGGACCCGAACATGGCACGATTAGTAAACGAGTTGACATGACACGACTCGTGTAACATGATTAAGTAAATAGAAAATAAATAATATAGGACGGTTTTAGAAGAACCATCCTATATTACACTGAAAACCTGTTAATTTAGTTCTCATTTAGAACCAGTCAACAAAGATTTCATCTTATTTGGGAGAAACCCATGAACCAAGCTCCTGAAAACCATTAACATAAGAGTAGAGAGAGATGAACATGACTCTTCAAAACTATTATTAATAAAGAGAGAGAGGAAAAAGAGGGGCAAGAGATAGAAGAATTAAAGATGAAAGGGCTATTGACGTTCCAGGTAAACCGTCCTATATTACACTAAATATAGGATGGTTCATCCAGAACCGTCCTATATTTAGTGTAATATAGGACGGTTTTAGAAGAACCGTCCTATATTACACTGAATATAGGATGGTTTCAGAAGAACCATCCTATATTACACTGAATATAGGACGGTTCCAGGTTTAATATAGGATGGTTCTGGATGAACCGTCTTATATTTAGTGTAATATAGGACAGTTCACCTGGAACTGTCCTATATGTGCTTAAAAAAAAAAAAGAAAAAAAAAGTTGTGCACACTTTCAACAATAACGTCAATAGCCCTCTCATCTTTAATTCTTTTATCTCTTGCCCCTCTTTCTCCTCTCTCTCTCTTTATTAATAATAGTTTTGAAGAGTCATGTTCATCTCTCTCTGCTCTTATGTTAATGGTTTTCAGGAGCTAGGTTCATGGGTTTCTCCCAAATAAGACAAAATCTTTGTTGACTGGTTCTAAATGAGAACTAAATTAACAGGTTTTCTCCCAAACCAGAAGAAATCGAAAGCTAATTAAGAGATTTTTTTTTCCTCCAAGTTACAGCTATTGTTAATGAGTTTTCTAGTGGACAAATAAAGATGATGACATAATATAAAGATGGATAATAAAAGGAGCTGAAAAAAATTATATAGACACTCCTTAATTAAGCATCTCAAATATTGTAAGCAACCCAATAATGATACAAGCACTCCTTGAAGTTCTTGCCAAATTCCAATTGTAATCAAAATCTGACTCAAATTTGCTAAAATTCTGTTCACATTTCAAATTCTATATTCCGAACACTACAAGCCCCTTAGAATCCCCGAATTCACCCTCAATTCTTTCCCAATTTGCAACTCTAAATTGTGAGAAAATTAAGGATGGCTATCAAATCATCCCTCTCTCATGGTATGTGGATTTTAGGCGTCTCGTCCTTGCTTGTAAAATCCCCTCAAGCACAGAGGAACCCGTGTTTGTTTTTGTACTTGGTTCAATCTCAAAAAACTAGTGATTGATGTATTCTCAAAAACAAAAAACCTTAAGAGGTTTTCATTTGCTTCCAGCAAGAACTCTCATCTTGTGCCACCTCCTCTTTACTCTACTGGCTGAATGAATCCAAGTACTAGAATTAAAGTTATTAACAATTTTGACGTCAGTAATGGTGACATAAAGATTTCATCATTAGAACCCAAGTCTATGATTTGATACTTAGGAGCCTGGTATCTACAGAATAAGATGAAATAATGGACGATATTGTTGATTTAGACGGAGATGGGTTTCTCAACTTTGAAGGGCTCATCTTCCTGCAAACAAGCTCAGAGATAGGGCTACTAAGGTCAATAGCCCTCTCTTTGATCAACTTGAGCTAGACTACCTCACATCTCATTTCCAATCCAATAAAAAGTAAACCATATTGCATAAGAAAAGTTACATCTAAAGTTGTTGTTCTTAAAAAGTCATGATACAGAGAAATTCTAAACTCCCCCTGTGTGAAGAATCTTCACAAATTCAGCTGGAGATTCTTTCATTTCATCTCTTTCCTCACATGTGAGCAAAGTTCCCAAAATACATACTTCAACAAAAAAAAAAATTTCTTGCAAGAATTGCATCCCCTAAACAACAATGTCGAAGTTTACAGGTCATTGAGGTTTCATTCCCAGCCATTACAAAACTTCAAAATTTTCCTGACAACTACTACTAAAATTACAAGAGATGTCAAACCTAAATGTGTGTCTCATTTCACATTTGTTGTAAACATATACCCACTGGCCATGGAGGAATGCAAACCAAGCAATCAAATCAATTCTCTTGCAAGGCATTCATTAAATATAATCAGCTGAAACTCTGCCCCAAAACCCTACAATGGTTCTTCCCCTCAAGCAATGGTTCTTCCCCTGCAGCCTTTCGTGCCATGTTCTCAGCTCTATGAAAAGAGATGAAAACGCAACTTCAGATTTAGTAGACTTATCTTGATGAAAACACAAAAAGAAATTTTAAGGCCTTCAAATCAAATATAAGGCCAATAGAGGCATATATGCTAGACATCAGTATATAATTTCCAGTATTTTGAGGTTCCAAACCAAATAGATGCTTAGCTACATACTCTGCAAGCCGAATGTTATGATGGATTTTGCATGCACTCAATAATTTGCTGTACATGTGAATCAGTGAAGTCTGCACTTGCAAATCTATCTCAAAGCCATTAACCTTAACATACTCTTCAATGTTTTCTCCCACGCTCAAGGACCCAAAATCTGCACAAGCTAAAAGCATAGTTGCTAACCAAATGGAACACATGAACTCACTCATACTTGGAGGTAGGGGGCCAATAAACATAGAATGAATAAATGTAAAATCTCCAATAAATATGCCATGAGAATCTTTAGCAAGAGGATTAAAATGGAAGTATAATCTTGAGAAGAATATGGAAATCACCTATGGCCCTACACAAAACCAACATATTTGAGTTGAGCCAACATGATTTAGAGAGTGAACTTTCAACAAATGAAATTTCCAAATACAACACAAATATGTTGGCACGTCCATGTCAATAGCTCCAAATTTAGCTTTTTTAATTTGCGCCACTGCATTGATATGCTGAAATGAGGACTTCCAGCACCCTATACTCCAGCCCACTGCAATGTAAAATGGTAATGTCACACTGAAAGTGTTTCTTTAGTCTCTTTTTTAGCACCAAGATATAAACTATGTTAAGGATTATAAACCTGAAGCATCCGTAGCTCAACTTTTGTAGTCACGTGACCAAGGCTCCCCCCTAAATCCTTCACTTCTGTGTGAATGGAAATTATAAATGCTAATTTGTTAGTCTACACATTACTTGAAAGACAAAATATTCATTCTACACATAAAGTTAAAGAAATAATAGAAACTTAAATGAGAACGTAGAAGACAATACCACTTACTTGGATTCAAGGCATCTCTCAGCCATGTCAAGGATCCCGATATGAAGTTCATAGATGAGCACCAATCAATAACCATATGGTCACGTACATTCAAATATGTTATATGAGATAGAAACATTACCATATGTATGTATAGTTGCAAATCAAACATTCAAGCAATTAACCATTAAATCCTTAAACAAGAGTATCAATACTACATCTCACCCTAATCCTGAGTCTCCATTCCTCAACTTTGCAAGTGTGATGTACTTGCTTTTGAAAAGTCTTATTTTGGTATTCAATTTCTTCATCGTTAGATCAACTCCAAATCGCCTTTTGAAGCGAAGCAGCAATTCCTTAATCACTGCACCCTTTGGCATACTCCCAGTTGCAACAAGCCTACCCTCTATGATTTCATCATAAAGTGTTTCGAGGATAAAGTCCTCTTATTCCTTATTCCATTTATTATACGGTCCCTTGTCTCCATCAACTATGTCTTGAGACACACTGTCCACATATTTGGCATGACCAGGGCTAGGTGTCATAGGGACTCTCTCTTTTCCTTTTTGCGGCATCTGAAAAATGTCTCCAATATATCATACCAATAGGAGGATGCATCAAATGAGATGCATGAAATAAGTTCACAGTATATTTTTTCTTAAAGATGTCTACAAGACCACAGGCAGTAGATGAAGCTAATATACTATACACATGAAACTCGAGGTTCTTGAAGTACATGCTTGTGGGAAATTTATGTCAAATGTAAGCCATCTCACCTTAGTTACTACACAAAAAGAGGAAAAAATGCCCCCTCAAAGAAAATAAATTGAACTACCTTCTTTACTTATCAAAACAGTGACTACAAATATCATATATAAGAAAGCAATGTTAGGATTCATTGTGATAACAGAATATACGTCTCTCTAAAAAATGAACCATCATACAAGCTAAAATAATGTACAAGATCAAGCTAAGTATACATCAACTGGCACGAATACAACAACTCTCATTTTAATCATTCAAAACAGTGACTGCAAATATCATATATAAGAAAGCAATATTGGGATTCATTGTGATAACAGAATATACGTCTCTCTAGAAAATGAACCATCATACGAGCTAAAATAATGTACAAGATCAGGCAAAGTATACATCAACTAGCATGAATACAACAACTTTCATTTTAATTGCTTCTTTCTATAAGCCATCAGGCTTGACACCTTCACCCACCATCATATCATAGAGCATCATAGCATCAACTAATCTTCCAACATTGTAGTATGCATGAATCAAAATACCATATGCAACAATATCAGGCACCAAACCACTATCCATAGCACAATGAAAAGCCAAAGATGCTTCCTCCATTCGACCTTCTTTACAAAGACAATCAATAAGGACATTGTAAATTGAAATGTTGGGAGAAATATGGATTCTAAGCATCTCTTCATGAAGTTCAAATGGAAAAGGTGAGGTACATCTTTGATATGGCCTTCCTTGAAACCAGAACATTGTAACAACATCATGAACAACATCTATTTTACAGAAAAAATGCAGATAACCATTTTACAGAAGGTTTCATTGAAACCAAAAATCATAAACAGCAGTAGACAAATGATAATATAACAACAAACCAAAAACATTCACCAAGATGGGAGGTTGCTATATCTTACTTAAGCCATCATACCTTGCAGGGAAGTTGGATTTTACCCTAAACAAACTGGGTTTTGCGCACAACCGAATCTAGGGTTTTCAGATTCTAGATTTTCTCCGACCTTATACGAAGTGGGTTTTTGTAGGCGACTTTAGATCTCGTCGAGTAGCTGCTTGTGGAATGGTTTTTCGGCGAACAAGACTAGTAGATCTGCCTAAATCTGGTGCCGGCAAACCTTTTTCCTCTGCTTGTCGGGACTTCTCAATTTGGTGGTGGCGAACAGGTTTTCCACCTAGGCTGGAGAGAGCTTTTCTTGCCAGGACCTGGAACCAAAGGAAAACAGGAGACTTCTCTTCAAGGGCAGCCTTCCTTCAAGGGACGAAGAAGATGCCCTTCTCCCTCTCTCTCTAAAAAATTCTGTTTTTTTTTTCTCTCTCTAAAAGAGGAGCCAACTTTATACTAAAAAGTACATTTGGCATATTACAAATAACACCAAACATATCAATGTGATAAAAGTTAAATAAACCTGTTATCTAAGATATGTTGAAGATAACGCGGTTAAATAAATCTGATATCTAAGATATGCCGAAGATAACGCAGTTAAATAAACCCGATATCTCAAATATGCCGAAGATAACGATGTTAAATAAACCTGATATCTCAAATATGCATAAGATATCGTAGTTAAATAACATGCACATTGAGATATGCCAGCATATCTCAAAAACGGCTAATATGTGCGATTAAATAAACCCCCGTTACTTTTGATCTTATATTTCAATATTGGGGCCAATGTTTCTTTCAGGTTAGGAGCGTAGAATTCTAGAAAATTTTATTTTTTATTTTTCTTATTTATAAAAATTTAATACATGAAAATATTTTAATTTTGAAAATATTTTTTGAGCTTATAGGTCAATTCCTACATTATGATAATTGGATTTTATGAAGTATAGTCTAGGTACCTTTAGCTTATTAATAGAATCTCATATGAATAATTTATTATTTTACTCATTTTTTTGAAGTATTTTATGAAAGCTAAGTCGTAGATTACATTTGTACACACAATTGCATATACATAGTCTAAATTGATGAGTTGGTTATAACTTAGAGATCCTAAAGAAATTTAAGAGTTGGTGAGAGCCATTCATTCTTTTGGAGGGTTATAAATGTGTTTCAAAATTTTCTTTCTCGTACTTAATTTAAATTTGATCTCACCAACTCTTAAATTTTGGCCAATTACCTGAATTATTAGAATATTACCTTTAAAATTTTGAAAGTTTATTGAATTTGACAAATTATATGAAACGTAGACAATGATCTAGACCATATATTTTTTATAAACATATAGACATAAAGTTTATCTAGAAATAATTTTACAACTTGTTAATCAATTCAAGCCTTATATAAGCCTTTTCTTTTGTTAACCCAAATTACCCTTACCCATATTACCCCAAATAATATATCCACTAGTCATTCTTCTAAAATAAGTTAAAGATGATTGAAGAAATACTTTCAAGTTACAATACTAGAGAAAATAAGTGAATATGAAGATAAAAGAAATTCTTCAAAAGTGTTGAAAAGAAACAATACTAAAATAATAATAATAATAAAGAATGTGAGAAAAATGAAGGAATATTCATTGTGGTACAAAGTAAAGAAAAATTATTAGAAGACCTCTACTTATTTTAAAGAATTTTGAATACTAGATACCCTTTCTTTTGTACCACGTCCTATGCCTATATTTCGTCCCAATTGAAGACCTATTGATTCTAGGATGAATCTAATCTTAATAAGATTATGGGTGGACAAGATTTAAAGAGTAATATATCCAAATGCTGAAAGGTACTGACATCCTTTCTAAAGGGATCGAAACTAAATTCCATGGTAACTTTCGTTCCTTTATGAGTATATGGGATATAAATTTACTTTTATTTACTTTGCTCACATATTTAAAATAGATACATGATTAGAACCCTTTATTTGAGAGTTTTATTTTTAAGTTTACATCATTAGTTAAAACATATTTCAAATAGAGTTCAAAAGATATAGTCTACATAGAGATAAAGATTACCATACATATAGACCGTACACGCACTCTGAGAACTAAGCTCAAATAGAATATATTTAGCATATGGGTAGGGTTTTGAATTTTTTTATTCAATTTTATTAGTATGATAAAGTTAATAGATTTATTGAAGAGAATTCTTTGAGAAAAAAGTGGGAATTGATTTGAAGATGATTCTTTCTGGAATTTTGAGAGTGATTTTTCACATGTTCTGTTCGGACTAGCAAAATGTTAGTTGGGGGCTGTATTGAGTATTCAAATTTAGCTAAAGAATCCTAAATTAGCATCAAGGTAAATCATCTAATTAATCAATTTTAAAAATTCAAGATTAAATGTGCATTTTAGCCTCAATTGATCATCTAACCAATGATTTGCAAAATCTAAAGGCTACATAATCATAGAAGCTAATCAGATGATTGAATCATAGTTAAGATGATTCTATTGAATTTTATGTGTTGTAGATCAATCAAAAAGGAATTGGTGACTCATATCTAGTTGATTGGTACCAAATCATTCTCCCCCTCACATGGGACCTACAATGGCAGATGGATTAAGAGATGGTTTCTTAATTGGAGACCAAACTTAAGAGGAAAACAATTTTATAAACTTTAGGGAGAGAGAATCTTGAAATCCGTATGGGGAAAGACCAAAGTAGGAAGGGAAAAATCGTATAAGGAAAGGAAGCACCTAAAAGGAATGACCAAAGAAGGAATGGGAAGACCAAAATTAGAAGGAGAATAAAATAGACAGCTGAGAAGCTTTAAAAATCAAAGAGGAATGGGATTAAAGCTTCACAATAGCAGACTGTCAGAAGTAGGGAATGTCGTAGGAAACTGTTCTCACCACTGCAAGACTATTCCACCATGAAACTCACTGTTGTATGACTATAACATGAGACTTCTCCATCATGCATTTTCTTCTTAAAGTAGATTGAAGGAAAGAGGGGACCCAAAGAGTCCGTCTCAATTCCTGTCTATCATTCATTTCCAATCTCCTTACATTCCCTATTTTCTCATCCCTCTTTCTCCTTCATCGCTCCCAGCCCATCTCTTATTCCTTATCTATTCATTCCTCATCCCTGTTCTTTTTTCTTGTTCATCATTTGTTTGTTTAATTTTCTATCTTTCTCTTTGTTTCTAAACTCTTTTCTCATTCCTCATCCCACCTATTTTCTCTCCACTATTTCAGTCATTTTCATCTTTAATCATTCACCATACTTTCCTAAATTTGCTTCTTTTTAGAAACTTCCATTGATGCACTCAAAATCCAATTCGACGTTTTCCCCAAATCTGTAATATCTGTAAATTTTATTTCATTGATTATATATATATTTTGAGAATTTTATAAAAATTATAAATTTGAGTTTTTATAAAATTAATATTCATAGATACCAAATTGATAGTTGAAGCATTAATAATTGGATAATACTCAAAAAATCCAATCCAATGAGACCAAGAATGCCTAAATTGGAGTCCAAATGGAAAATTTATAAGTATTTAAAGTTGAGGGGTATTTTGATAATTTTATAGTGGGGGCCCATTTATCTAATTTTTAAAATAGAAAAGTAGATAAATTGCAAGGGAATTTTTATAATGGCACCCCTTGTCTTATCTTGGGAAAAACAAATGGCGGGGCCTACCTGTCACCTGCAGGCTATCTTTTTTTTGCATTTTAACCCCCAATCTCACCATGTTTCCCCATTTCTCCCTCTCGCTCGTCGATCTCTCCTCCTCCTTGCCTAGATTTCTCCCCCTCCCTTGTCCTTGTCCTTGCTCTTTCTCTCCCTCTCTTCCTCTCTTTTCCTTTCCATAGACATTGGCCAGCTAGCCCGACCACATCTGCCTAGGTCAGGCAGGCAAAGTCTTTTCTGATGTCCCATCACCAGTAAAACTCCACTCGCCACACATGTTGGTAAACCCCCACATTCTTCACACCTTGCTAACCAAACTGTTTTTTCCAGCTATCGAAGGTCCATGGGGAGAAAACCAACCTAATTGAAAAAACTTAGTTCAAGGATAGCTCGAATGGATGATCTGAGCCATTCAATGAATTTCTAGACCCTTAAAATCTTGAGATGGTTGAAACCATCATGAACGAAGCAAATATAGACAGTAGATCTAGAGAGAAAAGAATGGATGGACTGAGTGTCTCGTACTCAATGGATGCTACACCTAGGATGCACATTGGATGTGATCACGTGTGCGCTGGTGCAGCATGCGTTATTCATAAGCAACGAAAGGCACTAGCGCATACTGGCAACAGTGATGCACCCAAGTGTGTCCTGGTGACTGTGATGCTCCCAGTGCATCTGAGATGCGCATCATAGATGCAGTGCATCTTGATGACATCATTTTATTCTGTTTTAAATCCAGATTTTGATCTAGATAGTTAAAATTGATCTGAAACCACCAATCTCCAATTCTTGAGGCTATATAAGTCCAAACTTTGATCCATTGGATTCGTCTCAATGATGCAAACCCCAATTATATGACAAAAATTAAGATTTGGCCACATCTTGACTTGATTAAAAGCTAGAAATCATTGGATGACCCAGATTGGCAAGACCAAAGGATGATCAGGCCTTGAAAGTTGATTAATTAGATGATCTAATAAGTGAATTAAAGAATTTAACAGTCAAATTATTCAATTAAACTTAGATTATGATTCTAATAATTCAATGAAATAAAAATTATGGATCTGGTCAATCAGAGGATGATTTGACCGTTAGATCAATATATTGGCTATTAATACACACATGGATTTTTCAAAACACTATAAACATGATGGATTGAGATATATGATGTCTAAATTGGATGGTAAGACACCTAAGAGGATATTTAGAACTATCCAATGATTAGATTGTCCCAAAAACTTTGAATTAGGTGGAATAGGACCTTAGAAGTCATCAAAACCATCAATCTAATTGATCAAGACCATATTTAAACATTTGATCAATAGATTAACTATAAAAATGGGAAAAATACTAGTTAGAAGGTGCTAATCATTGTGGATTGATAAAAAATCAAATGATCTAGACTATTGCTCTATGACTTATGGTCAAGATCAAAGATTAGAGAAAGATTAAGTGAATCTGACCTTAATTAGAGATGAATAAAGATCAAATTACCCATATTAAAGAGAATCTAGAGTTATATGAATAGAAATGATGAACATTGAGTGGGAAATGACAGTTTATAGTATATTGATTTGACAGGTGCATTAGATCATGCTGAATTGAGAGGTGGCACACTTAGAGGGATGATCCTCACTATGGTAGGTGACGACATTTAATATCGACATGTTTTTATAAAACCATGGATGATCATTGTGATGGTCTCATGTCTATTAATGATTTAATACATGTTTATCTTGCATTGTGATCTTATTGGGAATATTATCCTACATGTACATATTTTATTATGCACAACCACTATGATTTACATGCTCCATAGACTCATAATTTATCTGATATCAATATGATTTTATGATTCATTTTATTGCGAATGTTTTTTCATGTATTGTTGAGGAGGCTTGGTGGGTAGTCCTTAAGAGACTGACCGAGTGGTAGGGGAGGTGCTCTGAGATGGCGAACCACATGCACTCTTGTATTTTGTGTATCAGATATTACTTCTTAAACTCTTGTCTTGATATATTGCGCGATTTTTTATGTTTTGAAAATTTATGACAAGTGTTTTTGCTTATTGGACACCATGCTAGGAGGGATTCAGGGCTTCAGGGCTGCCCACTTGCCCTCTGACTTTGTGAGATGATTAGACACTTGCCTCATAGATGGGCAAACTTCGTAAGGAGTGCTATCATGGGTGTCCACACTACAAGCCTGATCCCCCCTCCCCCATGCGTGACAAACACTTAGTCTCCCATTTTGGTGTCTATAGAGAGCAATAATTGGTAGACTCGAGAGTTGGTTACCACTACAACATGGATATCCATATGGTTATTTTGCGTCTTCATGCAGCATTATAAGCATACTTGGATTGATATATCCTTATATACCCATGGTGTGACGATGTGTGAATGATTTGTATGATTACTCATGACCTAATACAAGAGTGTTTGGCACACTCATGGGACCTAAGTGATTTGGGGGCCCTTCATTGATGACATTCACATGCATTTTGATGTTATGGAGTTTCATGTTCTCGGAATTTTCATATTCATGAGCCTTTATTTATATTATGTTATTGCATGCCATGCTGATTTGATTTCATTTGCTCTTTACGATCTACTTCAAGGTCTTTTATGCTTGTATTGGATACCAAATTTGGCATTAATTTCATGTGAAAGTTGTTTATCGCTATCCTAAGATTGGCTATTTAGCTTTCATGCAAGTTATCATCCATAGGACGTTGTTATGAGATTTTGTTACTTAGTTGTCACACCACCTGTATGTATTTTGTAAAATATTAAATGTCTATGTGCCTACACAAGTGATAGCCTGCTGAGTCATTGATGTGGTTTGCAATGCCTCAGATATGACAAGATATCTGTAAGGGCAAACATGTGGAGAACTAGTGAAGGCAGCAGGGGACCACCAGAGCATTTTGAAAAGACCATGCTGATGTATGTGGTTGCCTACGTATTATTTTATTCTTGTATATGGGTTGTAAATTATTAAATGTTATTCAATATATATATATATATATATCTTAGATTTGTGGACTTAACCTTAGGGATGGATGTTGAGTCATGATGGATAGACCCTAGATCTTAATGATTTTTAGTATTCTCAATATCATTACTTCTGTTTTAAACAGAGTTTTCATGCAGTCAGATGTACTTTGCTTTGTATTATGTATCATTATTATTTACCTACATTCAATTTGGAAATGTGTTGTTGTTTACAAATTTATTATTTTAAGTAACTATAAAAATTGGAGTTTTAAATTAGGAATTCTACCTATTATTTATTTATTTATATATGTGTTATGTGTATTAAAAATTTTGGGTGTCATAAAATCTCCTCTGTCCCTGAGTCGCCTTTTTCCTCTTGCGATTTATACGTTTCAGGCAAAAAATAGAAAACTAGAAAAATTCCAATTTTACACATTGCCTCCCTACTTTAATTCTGCTTTATCCTTATTTTTATTTTTGCCAACAAATCCTTGAACTATGTAGTTTTGATTTCTAGTTGATTTTAACCGAACTAAATCAAGGGTTCAGCTTTAACCAACATGATCAGTTTATTTCTTGATCTATTTCTCTTCAAAATTCAAATAAACTTTTAGATCTTCACCTAAATTTAATTATTAATTAATTCTTTATCTTTTGATCTTACATCTGAAGTCCAGACAGTCAATCTAAGTTGTCCAAATCTCAAGTTCCTCCATTGATCCAAGTCACTAAATTTTTGAAAAATCTGCATAATCCAACCGTTAAATAAGTGATCAAGGACGCTTATGACTGATTGGTGAGGGTTGATTGACTTGAAAGAAATCATATCTAAATAATTTTTCTATGATCAAGGTAGGGAGTTGAATTTAGTTTGTTATTTTGTTTAATTCTTTTTCATTTAAATTTAGAACTATGTACTTTTTTTTTAATTAATAAATCTAAGTTTGTTTTTAGTGCATTGTTAGTTAATTATTTTAATTTTTGTTAACTTTAAGAATTTGAATTTTATTTAAACTCTCACTTCTTAAGTCGACTCTCTGTGGGATTGACTTATACTTACACAAACTATATTGCAATAGCCTGTACACTTGTGAAAAATAACAATGACTACTATCCTTATGAGTGGAGAGATAATAGACAATTAGGTAGGGATAACTAAGAAAAATAAATGAGTTGAGGACAATGAGAGACCTAAAAAGACTTAGAAGGATAAAGAGAAGAAACTGCCACCTCCTACTCACCTTAATCCTGAACTGTATTACAATTCAAAGGCTCCATTTTCTCAACATTTTAGAATGGCTAAGAAGGAAAATATTTTGGTAAGTTAATGGACATGTTTAAACAAGTCAATATAAATATTCTATTACTTAATGCTAGCAAACATATACCTTCTTATGCCAAATTTTGAAGAATCTCTAAACACATAAGAGAAAACATCAGGTGCAAAAGAAAGCATATCTTTCTTTGCAAACTAGTTCAATCCTATAGTACAAAGCCCCACCTAAGCATAATGATCCAAGATGTACCACTATATCATGTGTAATAGGGAAATACATAGTTTTTAGGGCATTACTTGAGTTGGGATTAGGTATTAACCTTTTGAATATTTTGTATATAAGGAATTAGATTTAGGTGAGATAAAGAAGACTACCACCACACTATAATTGGTGGATAGGCCTATTAAAGCTCCTCATAGTGTGGTAGAGGATGTACTGATTAAAGTTGATAAGTTTTTATTTTAGTCTACTTCTTAGTCTTAGATACACAACTTGTAACAAACCATGGTAGTCAAATTCTAGTCATTTTGGGATGACCATTCTTGGCCACATCAAATACAATAATTAATTATAGAAATGGTACCATGCAGTTGTCCTCTAGAAATATGGCATTAA
The DNA here is from genome assembly GCA_035236585.1 of Warburgia ugandensis. Classification (NCBI taxonomy): domain Eukaryota; kingdom Viridiplantae; phylum Streptophyta; class Magnoliopsida; order Canellales; family Canellaceae; genus Warburgia; species Warburgia ugandensis. The sequence continues at coordinate 52,678,308 of CP141139.1, read as the reverse complement.
GATTAATGTCTTTAATAAAGGACAACCAGGCTCCAAAGATTTTTATGAAGTAAAAATATGATACAAAGTCTACCATCCCTATTATCCTCCAACACTAATCCTCTTGAGGCTTATCTAGCTCATTTTAGTTTTGATGATTTTGATATAGATAGCTCGAGTGGCGAAGTGAATGGTTTACTTGGTATTGCACCATTAATGGACACCTCTAATGGAAAGCCCGAGCAGGACCATCACAATTTCTAAGTTCCCATTTGAGCCTTTAATTGCTTAACACACACACATTTTAAACCTATCACCTTTTCCCAATGAGACCCAGTGTGAGAGTTTAGGTTCATTTGAAACATCATATGTGACTACAGAATAGGCAAGAGAGGTCATTGATGTTTTTGTAGAACATCAACCAACTCAGGGTGTATAATAGATGATGAACAGAGTATGAGCCCCACTATTTCCCTCACTCAAGATAAAAATAAAAAACCTTTTAGGGAGATGCAAAGTGAGCTTAGCCCTACTGTTTAGGAAGATGTCAAAGAAGAGGAAATTTTTTAGCTATTTGATGTTGGCATCCCATATAGTCAATTTGACAATTCTAGGTCCAAGTCACCTCGAGTTGGTCCAAAGAAATTCTTCTTCATGATGTTCCATCATGTCCTTATCTTTTCACCATCATACATTTCTATGTGAAAAATATATATAAATTACTATGAAATTCTAAAATGGAGTGAGTTATCCACATCAACATATATCAATACACTAACCTAGGAGTTCAGGTACTATCTTTCTCACCCTTTCCTTTTAGGTTTATTATTTGCATTTGTCCATGGTATGTAGTTCTAAACATTGAGGATAGTGTTTAATTTATGCCTATGCTATGGTATTTAATTTTGATGTGACAAAAGTTTTGTTTAGTTATTTTTTAGTCATTTCCTTTAAATTTATTTTGAAGAAAAGAAATTTTAAAGATTTTATGAAGAGTTGCTTTTCTTTTTAAGGATGAGAATTCAATTTTTTTTAAAAATATATTTAGTATGCTTTTGAACTTTAGCTTATTAATATATTTGTATACAATTAGTTCATCTTGTTATCATTTTTCTAAAGTTTTTCATGAAAAATTAAACTCAAAATAATTATTGTGCCATAACCATATGTATATAGTTTAAGTAGAAGAAAAAAATATAACTTAGAGATCCTAACTAATCTTTCTTTCTATGTGTTATATATAAATTCAAAATTTTCTTTAGTGAACATAAATTCTTAGTTGGTCTCATTATCCTTCCTTTGGAAATCATGAAAGACTACCATTTATCTCTTCAGTTTAGGGTCAATTTGATTCATATGAACCCTAGAAAATGGTAGAGCATCCTTGGTAAACCCAAAGCCTTTAGCCTTCTCTAAGTTATTATTTTTTGCTAAATAACCCCTTGAGCCTTCATAATAAGCCTTTTCTTTGTGAACTTATTAACTATCACCTTTATTAAACCCTATAATATGTCTATTACCTAGTTTTTTTTGAAAATATGTGGAGATGGTTGAGGAATTCTTTTGAAAAATGTTATTAGTAATACAATGAACATAAAAACAAATGGCTAAAAAGAGAAAATGTCATAGAAAGGTTATATATCAAAAGTAAAAAAATGAAGAAAAATGAGAAAAGAAAAAATATAGCTAATGAAAAGAAAATGTTCACTCTTATAGATAGAAAAGAAAGTTGTGAATACCCTAGTACAAGACCTTTACATAATTTCCAGATAACCTTTGTTTATCCTTTTACATATTCTTTTGATAACCATATCCTAAGTATGTTTTGTCTCAGTAGGAGACCTAACATGAGACCATTATGTTATCATTCTTTTGGATAAGATATGTAAGAATTTTGACTTGATAAACATTATTCTACTCAAATATTAGTGAGAGATTTACCCCTTTTTGAGTGTCAAGAATATCCTATGAGATTTGAAGTTAAAGCATACATTTGGATGATCATTTAGGTTTTAATTTCCTTGAAGATATATATAGTAGCTATATCACACATCACATTCTAAGATTTGATAAAATAATGGAATATCTTTAGCATAAGGTTAGGATTTTAAACTGTTGATTATTTCTATTAGCATGCTAAAAGTTAGGAATTTAATGAAACCTGAATAAAAAGAAAATTCTCCCATATAAACAAAGGACTTTCATAAAAGTTCTGAAAAATGTTTATGGGTATCATTTTTAGGAAGAAAAATGTTAGTGATGTATAAAAATATTTCATAAATACATCTCTATTTAGTAGATTTTAGCCCCAAAAATTACTTAAATATCTTTAATTAAAGTTAATTCTATATTTTACAAGTCTATGGTACAAATAAAAAATACATAAATTTACCCCAAAAGAACAATTTTACTTTTCAAGCTATATTGGTAGACCCACACATGCCAAAAATGTAGTCCTAGTAGTCTATAATGATCATTGGGTGTCACTATCAAAGTCTAAGCAATCAAAAACCCCATGCACAACTCCCACTCAATCAAGGTGAAAAGGTGGCCAATTCCCCACGCATGAATGCATGCATGTATTTCGCCACCTTAGGAAGCTTCTAAGAAAAATTTGGTTCATATACAATGAAAGCTTCTTAGAAATAAAAGAAGATTGGGACCCACATGAAGACTTTTTGCTTACTTTCTCTCTCCAACTCAATCAAATAAAGAAGACTACCTAATGTTTGGATGTCTTATCAATGCTAAGTTGGTGAATTCTACCAAGTCCACATGAAACACATGAAGATCTACAAGGAAATATCAAGGAATCAAGACCATTCATTCTAAGGTACTTCAGTACAACAGTAGAAAGAAAATGAAGCATTAAGGAAGATTTGCGTGTCTTAATCAAATCTCATCCATTTAAGAAAATGTAACCATGATCTAAAGGCTACAGATGAAGTAAAGGAAACTCACAAATCTTAGCAACCTTTCCCATGTTGGAAAGTCAACCCAAAATCCTAAGAAAAGGAAGACCTCCACCACACATCTTAATCCTATGGTCTACATGCATCTCACACACCCGTGGAGAAACACGTCCCCCCTTTGACTTTCTATTTTCCACTCCCTTCTAGATTCCCTTCACCGTCTTTCCATTTACTTCCCTTTCCTTCCCATCTTTTTCACTCCACTTTCCCCATATAGAAATTACCCCTCCCCTATTGACTTATTAAATCCAAACAAATCCTATCTAACTTCCTAGATTCTCTCCTAATCTTCCTCTCTTTCTTCCCTTCTAAGCAATCTTCTTTCCAAGCCACCCTTATATCACGGACTTGCACTGCAAGGCCCGTGACTAGGGCTTGCAGCCTCTAAGGAAGGCTCACTTGGGACGTGGACCTGACCTTAGGGACTCAGGCCTATCAAGGAAGGTCCATGGAACTTGGCTTGAATCTAGAAGGCCCGGGTTCTAGTGTATTCTTTGTAAATATCCATAATGGTTGAATGTTAGAGAGTAGTGTAGAGTTTTCTAGAGTGAGTTCTAGATTAGTCCTCAACTGTTACATTGTTGGCATTTGTAATAATCCGGTCCATCCATTGAGGAGGTGGATGGAGGGGAACAAGTATAAATAGGTGTAAGCTCCTTAGTTGTAACCATCTCAGTTTTGGTTAAAGTCAATAGAGTGAGAGAGTTTCCTTCTGAGTTCCTCTCATTGCTTCTAAGGGTGAGTGAGTGTAGCCCTAGCAAGTGAGAGTACTGGGGGTTGAAAGCTGACTTGTGCCAAAAAAGGGAGTTGTGCACAAGTGCTGCATGGGTTTAGCAAAGGTGAAAGTGCTACCCCGTGACACTTAGCTTCCTTTCCCCCTATAACTTTCCTTCCTTTTTCATCCCACTTTCCTATCCCATCTCACCTCTCACATTTAAATCCATGTAAAATATCAATTCCTAACTACATGCCACACCTCCTTCCCCTTTGCTTCCCTTCTTCTTATCTTCATCTCATCTGTACCATCTCAACCCTTCCTCCTTTCTCCTTTAGATCCTAGCTATTCATTCCTAGGGCTTCCACTCCTTAAACTCTATAAATAAGAGCTGAAGGAGAAGAAAAACTCTTATATCTTACCTTTCCCTTGAACTTGAAAGCTAAATCTATGAGAAAGAGAGGGACAAAGATCTCCTTTGCCAGAGCTATCATAATATTAAAGTCAATCCATTGGAGAAGAGGTAAGGAATCTCTTCCATCCCCACTTCCCTCTCTTTCTTTCTTTCCCTTCATCTTTTTCCTTACTCTAGCATTCCACGTCCCACCACTTTTGAATTACACGCACTTTGTCTTTACATGCATACTTTCTCTATCTTTCTCCTATCTCATCTCCCACTCTTTCTAATTACAAGCATACTACTTACCCCTCTCCCTTACATGCATCCTTCTTTCCCTCACCTCTCCATTCCATCTTTCCATGCCTTCACATTCACTCATCCACACATGTCCCATGCTTCCCTTATTTTTCTCTAGTTTACATGCATATTCCAACTTCTAGCCTTCCATCTTTCATCTTTTCTCTTTCTTTGGGTTTTAGGAACAAAAGGATAGGAAGAACACCTTATGCACTTCTATGGAAACCAAGGTTAATTTTAACTCCTAAAGTATGGTTGAAAATTTACCTTGGGTTTATGGCATGTTGGGTCAATGAGAAAAGAAAGCTTGGTTGTATATTAGTATACTTTGGGTTGAATACAAGTGTATAAGCACTTGTTGAGTGACACAACAAGAAAACTGTAAAAAACAATTCAAGTCCAAAAAAAGAAGAAGAAGAGGATGTGTAAAGAGCCTTGTTGAGTGACAAAATAAAGGACTCCTATAGCGGCCACTTCAAGAAAGTTTTTAGTTACTTTGTTTTACCTTTATTCATGTCTTTACTTTCTATTGTAACTAAAGTTAGATAAATGAAAGAGTTGCTTTCCTTTCCTTAATTAGTTTAGTTACTTTACTGGACTTAATTGTTTTCTTAGATAGTTTTCTTACTTTGCTTTATTTACTTACTTTGATTTAATTTAATTTATTGGTTTAGTTGCTTTAGTTTAGAATTTTTTCCTTTGTTTGAAGTTGGCTAGGTTAAAATATAGTAAATTAGGTCTTAATTAACTTCCTTTATTAAAGAATCCTCGTGGGATTAGCCTGTATTTACCGATTCTATACTCCAATGGAGTTGTGCACTTGTGGTAATTATTATTACTTAGTATGTAAACATGAATCATGACTTAGTATTTAGCAAATGGTAAACTTAGACATGGATGGTCTAAGCTTGACTAGTTAATCTCTAAGGTAACAAAACAATATAATTTGAGAATCATGAGCTGATTTTAGGAGCCCTAAGCAACATGGTAGGAATTTTATCAAATGATGGTTGAGAACCATAGTCTTGAAGTGAGAATAAGAATGGAAAATTCAGTTTTGTGATACTTCTCAAATTAAATGTTTCCATAAGATAGAGATAATCAATTCTCAGATCATCTAAGGTAGAAACCTTAAACATATATAGAGTTTGTGGAAGTCTATTTCTCTTTTTAAATGATTTAATGACACTAAAATCTCTACCATAATTCCAATGGATCTGCCATTGTTATCATCAAAAGTTCCTACCAAAGAGCTTCCCTTTCTTTATCATCATTAGGCACATGGATGCCGGACATTGCTCCACAAACAGCTGAAGAAGTGTAACTAATCAAAACCTTTGAGAATGCAATAGACAGTACCTCCATTTTTTACCATTTGGTTTCCGAGAAAGAGATGAACCATGGTTTTATTGGTTAATGACGCTGCAATATTGGGCTTCTCTTTCAAGGGTTGCCCAAACTCGGAATGTCCGATAAGTAGATAGTAGGAAATAGACATTGTTCTCATCCCCATCTAGATTAGAAGTATCTTGTTCCTTTTTTATTGGGAAAACTTCTTCTTTGTTGTCATTTATGCTGTTAAACCCGAATTTAGGCTTGAGCCACTCTTCTTGTAAAATCATTGATGCAGGACAGAGCTTCATCTTCTCTGGCTACAAATTGGATTCCCATTACCTTACAGACATTGATCAATTGTGCCTGATCTTCTATAGTGAAATAACTAGTAAGGAGCGTTAGATTTCATTCTCGGCTCAAATTCTTTTTGATAAGACTGACTTCCATGATCTTTTGGGAACTATTTTTTGTGAAAAAACTTTCTTTTTCTACCATCTTTTTGGAAATCTTCTGTTCAACGAGAAAATTTCGTCCTGTGTGAAGAGAGAGTCTGCTTGATGCACGTTAACACCACTATGATGTGGGACCTAGCCAGGCGAAAAACACGATATTAGAAAACAATTGATTAAATGCCTTATTTGCTTATTTCCGTTCACGTTTTGAAATAGCATTTGCATTTAACAAGGGATATGAAGTGTGCCTTGTTGGGACCAGAGAGCCATGCATGCACAAGCCATTGTTGGAATCAAAGCGTACGTGAGAGTTGCTATAAAAATTTGATGGGTAGCCAGAGATTGACAGGTTCACTCCAGCAATGTCTAAATTTAAATTGATACCGATTCATTCAGATGAAACATCAATCCTGTAGTTATAATTCCTAATCTTAACCATCTTCCGGGCAGTGGAGGAAGGAGGTCCAAATATTTTTGCGATAAAGTTGGCTTCTCCTTTTTGGGATGGAAAAATTGATGGCTTAAATCAAAACAAACACATCAAAGTCTATATGATTGCCCGGAAGGTTACTTTAGACCATCCATGAGGAAGAAATCCTCTAATAAAAGTCAATATAAACCAAATGGGATAAAACTTTTGACCACTAAGCTACTAAATTGTTGAATGGTTTGGATTCAAGAGAAATCCAACTGGTGAGACATTTTCCGTAGCGTCTTTTGACAAAATAACCATAAGAACTTCTTGTTTGTTTTTATAAATTCATACCTTTGCCTTGTATTTAAGGTCCCGAGAATCTTCAGCCCATTTCAGAATTTTACTTTCATCCCACCACCATTAAAGATGTCTTATAATTTCGGTTCTATGTAACATATTGACATGTTTCTCCACTTAGAGATCAGGAATTGTTGCGAGTAAAAAGCTACCTTTCAAAACTCACAAACCTGGGTACCAGTGAGCGCCTCCTCATAGCCTTCAAGCAAGCAGTGTTTTGGCATGAGGAAGATCCCGAACTGGTTGTCCTTCCTTCTTAGCAATTGTCCTTGTGTTCAGATATTGCATAGCCTTTGGATATTTCTGCACATAAACCTGAAGAGATCTTTCATTCTTCGCCAAATATGCTGGGGGGTTAAATCTTGACTAGAATTTTTTACATCTCTAACATTGAAGTCTTATTTTAAAATTAAAACTTCGCACAAATAGCAAATCTAATATGTCAAAGACGAGCTACCCCTTTCCTTCTTTGCTTTTTCCAAATCTCCTCTCCTTCTTTCACAACTTTCTTTTCCATCGATGGGGATTTATGCGTATGTTTTCCAAATCATCTCATCTCCTTGTACTAGTGAATGGCCTTTCACGTCTTTCCATCTCCCCACCAGACCACTTAATCGTTTTTACCTTTCATCTTCTTTCTTCTTGATTTTCTAGGGTGTTTACTCCCCTAGTGACTTTTACAATGTGGAAGACTTTCGTTTCCATCTTATCAGCTGGAGTCTTCACCTTCGCTGTAGTTGTCACTGCTCCCTTGCTATGTTTCTTTAATTTGCATGCTCCTAATTGGATATTACAAGATTTTTTTTTTTTAGTATACATAGGAAAACAAAAAAAAGGGGCTTCCAAAAGCCTAACTAAAGTAAATGGTATCTTTGTCTTCTACTAGCCTCTAAGGATGACAAGGATGAAATTGAGTTAAGCTTGATAAAGTAAGGAGGACATTTTCAAACACTATCATTTCCCTGCTTTAGGAGGAGCAATACGTCAAACCCCTTTCCTGGGATTACTAATGATAGACCTTGAATCGATGGGGCTGCCTAACAGAATGGGAGAACCTACTGTCGTTGTAAAAATTCTTCTTGTGAAGCTGGGGGCCATACATTTAATTTAAATTTATGAATAAACGGAAGATTACTTAATCATGTATTGGGTCTACAAGTAGCTTGCTTTCCCCCCCCCCCCCCCCCTTTTTTTCTCTCTCTTTAATATTAAATGAATTCAAACCTACAACCTCTTGGTTGTGAGACAGAGCACTCAACCAACTTGGCTAACTGCTTGAACCTTTCAAGTAGTCTATATTAGAAAAAATTCCCGTGTGTTCTTCTAGGAGGGCATGATCCACAAGATTTGAGTCTACCATGAAGTTGAAGCTCTGGTTGTAATTCCATCCTTAATAACCAGAAAATATCGGTAACCTAGCAGTGTGTGATTGTGATCTAAGAGTGGTGAAACTTTGATATTGTGTGGACGTGTCTGCATGTTGAACATGATTGACACTGTGTAAAATATAGGTGGGTTGGGATGTATTAATTAGAATATCAACATCAATGATTCAATTGGAATTGACAGGTAAAAAGGAGCACAGGTCCACGTGAAATGTGGTATGAAACTTCACCCATGCTACACCCGCCTAAACACACCAATTTAAAGGTACTCACAAGCATTACTGTGAACTAGTCACCTTCATGTGCATATTTGACATTTTGTTGGGAGTAGAAGCCTATTAGAGTTTTCTATTTTTAAAAGAATGTCATCAATTATAGGAACCATTTTCTTTCGCAACAGAGGCAACTTTTTACTTTTTCATGAAGCGCATTAATAGCTACTTGTGGAACTGTATGTTAGAAAATTTGAGTTATAATACTTAAGAGTATAGTTGATATAAGTTCTATAGTATGATATATAAATATGGTGACTGTTCTAAGTAGGGTCTGTTCGACCAGGGAGTTTTTTTTTTTCCATATGTGTAGGGTATAGATGAGAAATTAAGCACGTCATCAACCTTGACTCAGGTTATCAAAGCAATCAATCCATCTCATTGTGCTCTGATTGATTGATGGTACATATCATAGGGACGGATAATGTATTCAAGATCGTTTATGCATTGGGTCTACCATTTTGGAAGAACAGTGTTCAATATTTCTAGCCAACCTTTGCCGTTTTATCTTTATATGTTCATTCCTCAAGGACTTAACTTTAACCATGGAATTGCTGCATGACTAGCTCACAAATTGAAAAAGTTGAATTGCTCTTGCAGGCCCGTCCAAAGATAGTTTCATCCACTGGGATAGCGGATAGCAAACTCACATTGAAATTGCCGAGTCCAGGTCTAGCATTCCCTTTGCTGTTGAAAGACCGTTTTACACCTCCATCTTTTGTCAATTGTCATTGCTATCTTCAAATAGAATCTGAGCAAACAGACTGCATAAGGACATAATGGTCCCAAAATTGACTTTGTTACCCTTGTGAAAATGTGATCTCCCCAAGCAATCCTAGCACAAAGCAACTCACAATTTCAGCTATCTTGAAGGGTAAAACAATCACTTCGTAGATGGTTGGCAAACTGACAGAATTGTTCCGTGAAAACCGAACAATCTGTATTATACCCTTCAAGAGCTCTCGAAAATTGTCTACAAACATTTCAATTTCAAATTTTTTGATTTTCTGAGATCTACTCTCGCAAACGATCTGGCAAATGGGTCTCTGTTATTTCTCCCATGTCCAAACAAACATTGGGAATTTGTTCTTTTTCCCCCTTCAGTTCTAATGAAAAACCTTCAAAAGGTAAAATCGCTTTCTTGTGTCTCCCCGCTTCTTTTCTTGTTCCTATTGGGTTCCAAGGAATCTTCCTTTGAAAGTACTTTTTCTTCGGAATTTTCATGTGTTCGTCTTTGCCTCAGCATCTTCAATGGCTGGCCTTCTTGAGACGGATTAAAATTAATTTTTTTTTGAAAGTTGCAAGCAAAGAAAGGGGAGATTTTAAGCTTTCACAGCAATTTTGCACGACGTGGGTAGTCGTGGTTTTGCAGCTTCCGGAAGTTCTCTATGTGGTGGGGCCCAGGATTTTAACATTTGAAATTGAAGAATCTGGTTTCAGGTTACAGATTGGGTTTGCCTCTCTCTTACCTTTTGGAGTATGTTTGGGTGATAGATTTCTCATGGTCATATTTATTGCTCTTGTTTTGTGTTGATTAAATGATTCCGTCAATTAACGTGAAATGTTTATTTGTTTTTCACGATGGAATTCCTACTTATGAAAGGTCGCTCCATGTCTCATTGAATTCGATATACTGTTTTTCTCATGGCTACTAGGGGAAACCTTAATTCATATTTTGTGCGTATCTTGATAAGTTTCTCAATATAGACTTCTTCTTTATTTTTTCTATAATGCTGTATATAAACTAAGAAACTGGGAATCCTTGTAACATTGTTTCTCTCTTTTTGTTTCTCGGTATCACCTTTGCCTGAATCCTTGCTGTGTTTATGTCTCTGCAGATGTCTGCTAGTTTTAAGTCCGACGATGATTATTCAGTTGATATTGAGCTTTTACAGATAGGAACGATGTGTAGAGAGGTATTGTCCAATACTTCATCTAAGTGCTTTATAATATATTTCCGAGGAAACTTCATAAAGAAAGAAGTCAAAATTGGGCCCTTCATCATGCTGAAGTTTCTTTTGGATATTCTATTCTTCCTGGTGCTCGTTTCTAGATTGCAGCCTGCTTGCATTGTTGTGGGCCAATTTAGCACATTTGTTAAGAGAAACTGACAAATTTCAGGCAGATCAATTTTTGTTACTGTAATAGCACTACACGTAGGGCATTGCCTTCTCAGATATTTTCTCTTTGGGATGAATTCCTTTCAGTTGATTGTGAAAGAAATCCGTCATTTAGAATAAGTCAGTGGGAATGAATAAAATTACTTCCATTTGTTTTTTCTTTATGGACATCCTCTCAAGCAACTGTATACATGGAAGAATGTAGACAAATTTGTTTGCTATAGTTCAAATGTATTAAATCAATTTGGATAGTTAACTGGGCTTGCTTGTAAACATTTTCCACGAAGTAACTTTCTACTTTTATTACTCCAGCTGAGAGAAGAAAAGAACATGCTAAGAGAATCTCTGTTGTGTGAGCAGTCCAAAAGTGCTGAACTAATCATGGTGATGTGCCTTCCTCAGATCCTTACCAATAAAGTTTTTCTATGGATTGTAGTAAGCATTGCCATCATGTCATGTTTTCTGCCTAGTTATGTTTGTGACCTTGTTAAGGAACTTTGTCTAATTCTACTTAGGGTATAAAACGTTCCTTTCTTATAAGTACTTGAATCTGTTTCTTGTCATGCTGAAAATAATGATTATACATGCATAGCAGCCAATTCTCTAGCTTGAAGTTGCGTTCAGAAGGAAATGGAAGAGGAACATGCTCTAAGGATATCATCCACTATAACTGTTGAAAATCCAAGAATTGTTGTCTAAACAGAACAATAAACCTTGCCTCTATAGAATGGTGGACATGTTTCTAGATGAAATGCATAGGAGTCTGGAAATGCAAATAAACCTACTGGGAAAGAAAAGGAAATTGTAATGGCAAAATTACAAGAAATGCCTAGGCCAAGGAAACTAGTGGAAGACAGATGGGAAACTGTTGGTGGACTGCTTATTTGACAATTTATAAAATAAAAATGTTGTTTAAAAACATAGCTACTATGATTCTGTTTCCTATGGTTCATCAAAAACATAATATAGGTTATTAAAAGGGGCTATGAGTAACATGAGATTGAAAAATGACATAAATTATAATACAAGTTTCTGAAATGTTTCTTATTTGTAACTGAGGTATTTCATATGATTTTCCATATGGCTTTCCTGTTTCTTGTTTCCCATAATTTCCCTTAGCCTCTTGCTTTTGTTTTATTTCTTGCTTCCCAAGATCCTTTCTGACCTGGAACTACGTGATAAAGGTCTTTCACAGATTCCTGGGAACCACATGGTTTTTTTGGTTTCTGAAATCAGCTTCCCACATTAATGGGTTTTTTTCCAGCATTAGAGAAAATTAATTAAGAAAAATTTTATTATAAAAAGGTTTAAATAAGCAAATTACATCATTTCTATAGAGCTCACTCCGGGTCTTAATTTTCTAGCTTAACCCAGCTTGAGATACTTGTGCGCATCTAAGTTAACAGATCATCTGAACTGATCATCAATTCAGTTGAGTTCATAAAGTTGGAGACTGGATTGGAAGTCTCACCAAAGACAACTTATTACTAAGAATTAGTGAATTTTTTAGATTGGCTTCTAGCATCTTTGTCAAGGAATAAAGGAAAGAAGAAATGAATAAAATAAGATGAAAGCTCAAGAAGTATGGAAAAGAAAGAAGAAGAAAGTGTTTGTATCTGTGGGTTTCTATTGTTTAGAAAACACTTGGTACAAATCTTATGCATTTGACTAACTTGTTTTCCACGGACCCCTTTCTAAGGAAGAATGTTATAAAGTATGTAAAAGAGAATCCCTACTTAATTATATTATTAACTTTTGTTGATAAGAAGAAATCTTATTTATCAAGCTTCTGTTATCCTCTTCTTTTCCGGTTCTATAATTAACTTTCCAACTTTTATTCCATGGGCAAGTTCAGGCTGTTATCCTCTTTCCTCGTAAACATTTCTGAGCCTGTGCAACATGGACATGATAGACCCCGTGCTTAACTGTTGAACCCATAAATCTGTCCTATTTTGTTCATTGCATCTTGATCAGATTGTCGAGCACCTCTATACAGCAAGGTTGGTTTAGACTTTAGAATTCCTGTAAGAACAAGTAGCTCCGATCTTCTGGATGAGATTCCAATCTGAAATGAAGTTAGGATTCAAAGGTTTTTAATCACAAGGGATTGCATGGTTTACAGTCTCAATACACTTTCATTCCTTGCGAGATACCAAAATGACTGATGTGATTGATTACCTAGGAAATGCCCTTGTAACTTCCTGTGGTAATCTTATTTGCACGGTCAGATTCTTACCATAACACTAGCTTTACAGGACTTGAACCTACAGATTCATTTACAGAACCAGACTATTTATCTGAGTCCAAATTGGCTAGAAGAAATGTTGCAGATCAATTCTGCAGTTCCTAAACGCTGTTACAATATTATATTCAAATTTGAACTTAAAAGTAATATAGAAAAGTGTCTGGGCTTTGTTGCAACTAGCTGATGGATCTGACATTTAGGCTTTGTTCATGTAGAAATTACAATCAGATGTGAAGGCACTGTCACAAGCACGGGAAGCAGACAAAAGATACATTGAGGAACTGGAGAGAGAACTAAGAAATTGTTCTCAAGAAATTGGTATGTTGTGAAATTATAACCATTAGTAATCTTTTAGAGGGTTTTGTTTTTCTCTGTTGACAACTTCTTGCTAGTAGTGACTAAGTTTCTTAACTGTAAACCAGTTTGTAGGCATAGGTCCACCCATGATGTTCACTTAGCATCTATTCATGCAGGGTACTTGCAGGATCAATTGAACTTAAGGAATGTAGAGGCGAATTGTGTGGCTGAGCATGTACACAGCCTTGAGCTGAAGCTTGCAGAAGTTCGCAAGCTAAATGAGAAAGTAAGTAGTTTGAGGGAGGAATTGGGGAAATTTCATTCTGAGCGCGCAACTTTGATGCGGCGATTGCATCACAAGGAAGTCGAGTTGCAGAACTCTGCCACACAGATAGAGAAGTTACAGACACTAGTATCTTCTGTTGCTGTTGAATCCCAGTGTGAAGTAGAGAGCTTGAAGCTTGATCTAACAGCTTTGGAGCAGAGGTGCTCTGATGCTGAGAAACTAAATGAACAAGCTGCTCAAGAAAAAGCTAGCATGGGTGCATGGATTGAAGAACTTGAAGTCGGATTTCAGGAATTGCAGCTGACAGTTACACGTTTGGAAAAGGAGAACAAAGAATTACAAGAGAAGCTAGTGGCTTCAGAAGGAAACACTAAAATGTTTTGCCAAAAGATTGAAGAGCAGCTTGATGGGAGGTTGAAAAACAACAAAAGACCAGGACTCGTTAAACTTGGTCCCCCTGAACAGCCTTCTCATATCAAGCTAGATGCTGGATCATCTGTATCAGGACAAATATGGTAGGTTGCACCAGCTTGATCTTTTCTGCTGCTATTAGTCTTGCATCCTCCAATCCTCTATCTTATCAACATTTTCTTACCTAACAGATTTTTTTACATCTATCCATGCGTGTAACCATGAAGTGACAATTAGTTTTAGGAATGAACGACTTCCAGAGGGAATGTGGTTTAACATAACTTCACACAATTCTCAAAGATTCAGCCCCAATTATCTAAGTGGAAGAGAGTTAGGTACTAATACTTGGGTAGCCTTGCCACAGAAATTCAGATGCATAGCAAGTTCTACAAATAGGAAATTGACTGCATTTACAAGAAGCCCCCAGTCAACAGTCAACCCAACATCATGACCACAAATCTGTCATTGAATAGCACTGCAAAAGTTTTGGCTACGAAAATGCAAAGAACAACCAAAAGTAGGCTTCCGAATTCTTTAACCATTAACCACAAAACCCAGAAATGCAGAATTCTTAACCCAACAAGACCTAGATTCTCGATGCAAAACCTAGCAGAACCCTAATTTCAATCTTGCTCTTGATTCCCCTTCATAATGGATGACAACAAGCTCATTCTCATTGTGAGAATCTGCAACTGCACCAGAAGTTGATTTCATTTCTTAGAGCGAAAACAGATGAATGGCCACTTCAGATCTGTCTATTTTCTAAGGAACCTGTATGAGAAAAGGTGGTGCTGTTTGATCTGGAAGAAGTCCTGAGAGAATTAGGCGTCCACCATTTAGATATGTGTTGAGATGGGAAAGCTTTATTTCTAGAGTCTCAGTAAGAGTACATGCTCAAGAGGAGAGGAAGTACACACCCATTTTTCCATGCATGGTAAAACATTTTTTTCTAGATTGAAGCCATTCATCATGTTCAGCATAGTCAAACTAGGTAACACATGAGAAATCAATGCATTTGGATGATCCTTACGACTTGTTTTGGGTATTCTAAAAAGAAATTAATAAAAAAGGATGGTTTTGATTTTTAGTCTATAGAAGTGTAGGCTAAAAACATCCAATGGCATGAAATTTGATGTGTAGCCTCCATCCCTAACATGATGAATGGGTTAGATCTACAAAGGAAATATTTACGTGCATGATTAAAAGGGCGTGTACTCCTTCCTCTCACCAGGACTCCAATTTCTAATACTGCAACAAAAAGCCAAAGAGGTTTCTTTTATGGTTATTGGAAATGCATTTTGCAACTATTCTTATAGGGTTTCTTTGTATAAGGTCACAAGGATTGAGTAGATGGCATGCGTTAAATCATAGAAAGTATATATTTTTGAAAATACAGGTGTATGGCTATTGGTGGAATTGTCTCGATTAGAGGAAGAATCAGCTCTCTAGAGTTATGTTAGACTAGAGGGAGGCCCCCATATCGTTGATATAGACTATGATAACTGTCTGCTACCTAGTTATTCTTTCCCAAGGGTGGGCAAGAGAAGTAAAGGGTTGTATATATTATCACTTACCCTTTAACCATTATTGAGGGAGCCCTCTGAAGCTAGTGCACTGTTCTAAAATATGATCTCATGTCTTTTGGATTCACTTGTGGTGTTTAAGTGAGAATTTCATACTTCCATATTGTCTGTACCTCGAGCTAAGCTAATGCTGTGGGCCTTTAGTTGCCACTTGGACCATTTGCCATCTGTGCAGGCCTTTATCAGTTAGTGGATTAGTTTGTAATCTTCTTGTTTTTCAATTGTGTTACATTTGTTAGAAGGAAAATTGACACCACATAAATATACATATCTGTTTGAACTTAGTTTGATGTATGCAACAATAGCTTTGAACTAGTGTTTCTTATTTAATGAAAGATAGCATGCTAGAAGCAGTAGTGAGGATACATTTGAGATGCGTCTTCCTCAACTTAAATGTATAATGATCTGGGGCATTGGTTTTTGTTTAATCAATCTAAACTTTGTACCAGGACAGACATTCATAGGTGTTTACAAGTCTACACTATGCAGGTGTTTACTATGAGTATAATCTTAAAAGACCTGCATGGAAACACATGAACTAAACCAATTCATGCATGCATTTGTGTTGCCTTCTAAAGAAGATAATATATATATATATATATATATATATATATATATATATATATATATATATATATATATTCTCTACATGGCATGCCACCATCTTAAACAAATTGATTTGATTATCTATTCGTAGATTATCTACTTGTTTGAACCAAGCATCTGTCATTAATTGGGATTCATTTATTCAAAATCCTCTTGATTTGCTTTTACATGGAGAGGATACAGGTATCTCTCAAAAACCACCTATTGAAACTGAGGAATTCCTCCTCTTTACATCCATAGTAATATTCAATGCTATTTCTGAAGCATTTGGGAGGAGTTTTTGGGTCCATTCCTTTCAAAACTGGCAGCTGCTGCAGCTTGGGATGAAAATTTAAAGGATGAGATGGAGAAGTCATCACTTCAGGTCCAGGAATCTGAACGTCTTGTTCAGCAGCTCAAGGTAATGGAACTGTATCTTTCAACAGTTTGTTTTGGAACCCCAAATATTTTAGCTGAATCTATGAAAAAACTTTCTGATTTATGTGTAAAGTGAGAAAAGTCTTGTTAGTTACCTGAAAAATAAAGAAATCAGACAGCATCATGAGCTTTTAACTTTAAGAAACCAGAGAGGTAGTTTTCCAAGTTTTAAGTTGATCAGGACTTCACTATCTTACCTGTTTTCCAAGACTGTCCCTTGCTTTAAACTTGTAGAAACCTAACATGCAGATATTATGCTGATGCTAACTAGGAAGAGCTTAGAGAAGAAAAGTCAAAAGCCAAAGAAGAAGCAGAGGACCTCACTCAAGAAATGGCAGAACTGAGATACCAAATGACTGACATGCTTGAACAAGAAAGCAAACGGCGTGCTTGCATTGAACAAGCATCTTTACAGAGAATTTCTGAGTTAGAGGCAATGGTATTTACAATTCCCTACCGTATGTGGCATTGGCATCTTGAAGGATTTTGTTGTTATGAAGTACTTAAGTAATTGTATTCCTGTCCTCTTTTTCTTGTGCACAAGGTACGGAAAGAGCAGAGAAAATCTTCCATTGCTGTAAGGCATTTCCTTGAGGCACAGAAATTAGCCGAAGCAAGATACATCAAGGTCCAGCATTTGAAGAATGCATTGGTGGTATGTTTCTTCTCATCCTCTGTTTTCTTGATCTCATCTGCCATTTCACCTTAGCGAATTAAATCCATGCAAAAACAATATCCATTGCTTTGTTCATGCGAAATGCTAATATGGATGATAAAAGTAAGTTCTCTACGGCAATTTCTCTCAATAATAAATTGACGTGATTCCTTCACAGTAAATGCTAAGTTCTATATGGCATAAATCCATGCTGAGGGACAAACTATAGTAGGAAAGACACTTGAGATGAACATAGCATATGCAAGTGTGCAACTTGGAAAAACCTACAATAGGTCATTGTAAGAAATATGCAACTATGCCCATACAGATCTAAAGACATATTTCCTATTGGCTGACAGAAATATAACATATGAGAATATGTATCTTGAAAAATAGAGTTCTGAGAATTTATTGCAATTAATACTACTACACACACCCATTAATGAAAACAATAAGTAAAGCTTTCAGAATCTTGTTGCAGTGACTAGAAAAATGATTTTGCTTGCAACTGTGTCTGGGTCCATTTCTATGGTTACAACTTCAATAAAAATTCTTCCTATTATGCTATATATCTTAACTAACTGGACAGCACTGAAGATTGTTGCTCGTGAGGTATAATGGGTGAATAGCACCTGGACAATGACAGATCTTCATTGATACTATCTGGAAGTAAAAGGTTCCATGCTCTGAGTCAAAACTTGGGCATGTGTGTTTTGATCTTTTAGCATATTGTGACCTGTGCCCGTGTTGTATTTGTGTTCTTCTCTTTGTGGAGAAATTAATTGCATATAAGAGAAAATCTTATATATTAGAGGTCGTGTATCTGCACCAGATTGCAAATTTATTTTGGGGCCCCTTTTTTTACTTGCTTGAGTGCTCCATTTTGGGCCTATTTGTGCACACCTGTTGCACTACTTACCCCCTTCAGTTTTTGCCTACTTGTGCTTGCCTCTCTCATAACTTACTCTTAATCACGAGCTGCTGTAAGCAAAGTTCGTGAGGAAGCTAGTAACTTGGTCAGTTGTTCAAGTAAAGAATAGGAGCGATCGAGATCCTATAGTAGATTGGAATTGGTCTAATTGTCATGTTCTCACTAATGATGGGTCCTGTGGATCTCAGTTCATCTCAAAGGTTTCTGTTACATCAACTGAACCTAAAGAAAAGAGATTTAGCAGTTATTACACAAGAAGTAAAGAACAAAAATAAACAATAGATAGTTATATTGGTTTACCAGCTATAGAGGCAGTTACTCTGTTGGTTAAATCAAAAGGTTGTTACGAATGGAAGAAGGAAGAGAGGGGGGGGGGGGGGGTGAGACATAAGAAGAGGGGGAGAACAGAAAGAGGATTGAAGGATTGAGTGGAGGTTCTAGCTCCTTGAAAGCTAGAGAATTGTAATCATAGAACCTTGTATACAAAACAGTGTAATCATAGAATCTTGTATATAGTAGAACCTACAAAGTTCTGCATTCTTTCTTTCTAAGTGGAATTGGAATTCTGTATTCTAATCTTTTGGAATTTGAATTCGATTGAAGTTTCTATCAGTAGTATTAGAGCCGATTCGAACCAGGGAATGGTTAGAACCAGGATGGAAAGAATAGAAAGTATGGAGAAAGAGATAGAAGGAGTTAGAGGCGAAATAGGAGACGTGAGGGAGCAATTGGGGAGATTGCAAATCAATGTAGGTGCACTGGGAGAATACCTAGTTGAAATCAGAGAATGGATCAAGAACAAGGAGTTACCGGGCGAAGGTACGAGTAGCCACCAGAACCCAGAGATGGGGGAACCATTGGAAAACCCCAAACGAAGCCCTTTTCAGTCGGGACCCCACTATCACCAAGATTGGCATGGTCGGAGACTGGATTTACCAGTGTTCGATGGCCAAGAACCATACGATTGGCTGTGCTGAGCGGAACGGTACTTCTAAGTAAATGGAATTGCCAACTCTGAGAAGATTCCGGCAGCTTCCATCTGCTTAGAAGGAGATGCACTCCATTGGTTCTTGTGGCCAGAGAACCGCACTCCATTCCGATCTTGGGAATTTTTCAGATCTTCTTTGCTACGGCATTTCCGATCATCCCAATCGGAAGACGACTATGAAGCCCTCTTGGGCTTGAAGCAGAGCAGTAGCGTGCACGAGTACCTCCGGTCCTTCGAGCTGCTCTCCGGCCACCTGGGAAATCTTTCCGACGAGGTGCTGAGAGGAGCCTTCTTGAATGGGCTCCAAGAGGATATTAGGGCGGAGATAAAAATCTTCAGGCCCGCAACTCTGTCTGGGATGATGGAGCTGGCCCAAAAGATAGAAGAAAAGAACCGGGCATTGGACCAGATACAGGCCCGCCTAGTAAGAAACGATGGTGGGCCAAGAACATCGGGGCCCTTCCAGGCCCACTCCAAGAATGCTTCGACTGAAGGGGGTTCTCAGGGGCAGTTCCGTAATTGGCCTATCGTCTCCTCCAACTTGAATCGGGCCAGGGTTTCTCGGCCGACAAATGATCGGGAAAGGCCGTCTATCGATCAAACTGTCGGAAAAAGGGGACCTCTTAGGAGGCTCACCGAGTCCGAGCTGCAGCACCGAAGAGCACAAGGGTTATACTATTGCTGTGACGAAAAATATCAACCAGGGCACCTGTGTAAAAACCGTCTATTGCAAGTGCTCCTACTTGCAGGTGACGAGGAAGATGAGACGAAGAACTCCTCTTTCCCTCCAGCAGAGGTGGAAAAACCCGAGGAAGGAGAAAACAACGAGTTGGAACTATCTTTAAACTCGATCTCGGGGTTTACATCTTGTAAAACGATGAAATTAAAGGGTATGATTGAAGGCAAGGAAGTAATAGTGTTGATCGACGGTGGGGCTTCCCACAACTTCGTCTCTACCCAGCTAGTCAAGGATCTAGGGCTAGCAGTGGATAGATCACACCGATTTGGAGTGCAAGTGGGAGATGGCCATTGCATCCAAGGAGAAGGCGTCTGTAGAGAGGTACGATTACAGATACCAGGGGTAATGGTGATCCAAGATTTTCATCTTTTTGATCTAGGGGGAGCAGATATAGTGTTGGGGATCAAATGGCTGGGATCTTTGGGAGATATCTCTGCAAATTTCCGTGATCTGACCATGCGCTTCAAAATAGACAATCAGCAGATCATCTTGAATGGGGACCCAACTCTTTCTTGTTCTTTAGCATCTTTCAAATCGATTCTTCGAGTCATGTCGAGGGTAGAATTTGGGTGTATGATTGAATATAAAGGCATGGAAGTGAGTAAACACCAGCCCCAAGAGGAGGATAGAGCAGTCACCGACTCTATCTTACAGCAGTTTCGACGTGTATTTGATCAGCCTATAGGACTGCCAGTGGCAAGTTCTCATGATCATGCCATTAGGCTGGTCGAAGGAACTCAACCTCCTCATAGTAGGCCATATCGATATCCGCATGTACAGAAAGATGAAATTGAGAAAACTATCAAGGAAATGTTGAATTCAGGCATCATTAGACCCAGCAAGAGCCCTTTTTCGAGTCCTGTGCTTTTGGTCAAGAAGAAAGATGGAAGTTGGAGGTTTTGTGTGGACTATAGGGCTTTAAATAAAGTGACAGTGCCTGACAAATTTTCGATCCCAACCATAGATAAATTGTTGGATGAATTGGGTGGTGCTACCATTTTTTCAAAGCTGGATTTAAAATCAGGCTACTATCAGATTTGAATCAAAGACGAAGACATAGCAAAAACTGCCTTTCGAACTCATGAAGGGCACTATGAATTTTTGGTTATGCCTTTTGGGCTAACCAATGCACTGGCTACTTTTCAGGCATTGATGAACGAGGTATTTTGTCCCCATCTCTGCAAATTTGTATTGGTTTTCTTTGATGATATTTTGATATATAGCAGAGCTCTTTCTCTTCACTTGGAGCATATTGTTATTATCCTAAAATTGTTGGAGGAACATAAGCTAATTGCCAATAAAAAGAAATGTTCTTTTGCACAACTTTCTTTGGAATACTTAGGACATATTATATCTGACAAAGGGGTCGAAGCTGACGAGTCCAAGATAGCATGTATGTTATCATGGCCCAGACCAAAAGACGCCAAGGCGCTGCGTGGATTTTTGAGTCTCACTGGATATTATAGAAGGTTTGTTAGAAACTATGGAATCATTGCTGCTCCATTAACTAGATTACTCAAGAAAGATGGCTTCGGTTGGACTAGAGAAGTCAGGAGGCATTTGAAACATTGAAAAAAGCCATGACAGAGGTTCCTGTATTAGCCATACCCAATTTTTCAAAAATCTTTATGCTAGAAACGGATGCATCCGGAAAAGGGATTGGTGTTGTCCTCATGCAAGAGGATAGACCAATTGCCTTCTTCAGCCAGTCTCTCTCTCTCTCCAATCACAATCCAAATTAGTTTATGAAAGGGAATTGATGGCTATAGTGCTGGCAGTACAGAGATGGAGACACTACCTCATGGGCAGAAAATTCATCATTCATACTAACCAGAAAAGTTTAAAGTTCTTCATGGATCAACAATTATTAAATGAAGAACAGCAAAAGTGGCTGACTAAACTCATTGGCTATGACTTTGTCATTCAATATAAGCAAGGATCAGAAAACCGAGTGGCGGATGCATTATCCAGGAGACAGGAGTATACCACCCTCAACAATGCAAATAGCAAAACAAAGGAGGAAGAAACGACCAATGGTGGATCACAACTTAATAAAGAGGACGACCTTTTATTACAGCATCTTGCCCTATCCATTGTTCGATGTGATGATTTGGATTCTTTAGCTGCTGAAGTACAACACGATCCTCACATTCGTCATATTACTCAAGACATAGTGGCAGATCCAGATAGCCAACCAGGGTATACGCACAAAAGAGGCCTTTTACTATTTCATGGGAAGCTGGTTATCCCAAGATCTTCATCTCGCATTCCAGCCTTCTTATAAGAATTCCATTCCACTCCAGGAGGAGGGCATTCAGGGATTACATGTACTTATAAACACATATCCCAGGTACTTCATTGGGAAGGAATGCGGCAGGATATTCAAAATTTCGTATCCAATTGTGATGTCTGTCAAAGAAACAAATATATGGCTACTAAACCAGCAGGTCCTCTTCAGCCTCTTCCCATTCCCAAGGAAGTTTGGAGTGACCTACTCAATCATCCATACACAGCCAAAGAGGTAGCCAACCTCTTCAATAAGGAACTAGTTCGACTACACGGTTATCCTAAGTCTATTATATCCAACAGAGATAGAGTTTTTATCAACCAATTCTGGACTGAGCTGTTTAAACAGGCAGGCACTGCTCTCAAGATGAGTTCTTCATATCATCCGCAAATGGATGGACAGACAGAAGTGGTAAATAGATGCTTGGGAACCTATTTGCGATGTTTTAGTGGTAACAAACCAAATTCCTGGCCAAAATGGATCTGCTGGGCAGAATATTGGTACAATACCACTTACCAACATTCAGCAGGAATGACTCCATTCTAGGCTCTATATGGAAGAGAACCACCCAAGTTGCTAACTTTTACAGGGGGAGAGTCATTGGTGGAGGAGGTTAATCAACAAATGGCTACACGTGATTCTATTCTAAGTGAACTCAAGAACAATTTAGAGGCAGCTCAATTGAAGATGAAAAGACAGGCAGATATACATAGACGTCCTCTCCATTTCCAACCAGGAGACTGTCTATTTGAAGCTCCAACCTTATCGTTTCAAATCCCTATCAGCAAAGTCCAATGAGAAACTACGACCCCGTTATTATGGCCCTTATGCTGTCGTAGAAAAGGTTGGACAAGTAGCTTATAAATTAGTGCTCCCACCACAGTCTAAAATCCATCCTGTTTTTCATGTATCCCAACTTAAACCAGCTAGTAAACCTACTATAAAGCCTCAACCCATACCACAGACCTTGATTGACGAGTTGGAAGTGAATGCATACCCCGCAGACGTCAAAGAGATTAGGCAGGCTACTAATGGACAATACGAAGTACTGATTTAGTAGGAAAATCGTCCAGACCATGACAGCACATGGGAGCCATTGGAGGACATTCTCAGGCAATTCCCTGACTTCCACCTTGAGGACAAGGTGCATCTGACAGGGGGGGTATTGTTACATCAACTGAACCTAAAGAAAAGAGATTTGGCAGTTATTACACAAGAAGTAAAGAACAAAAATAAACAACAGACAGTTATATTGGTTTACCAGCTATAGAGGCAGTTACTCTGTTGGTTAAATCAAAAGGTTGTTACGAATGGAAGAAGGAAGGGGGGGAGGACATAAGAAGAGGGGGAGACCAGAAAGAGGAAGAGGATTGAAGGATTAAGTGGAGGTTCTAGCTCCTCGAAAGCTAGAGAATTGTAATCATAGAACCTTGTATACAGAACAGTGTAATCATAGAATCTTGTATACAGCAGAACCTACAGAGTTCTGCATTCTTTCTTTCTAAGTGGAATTGGAATTCTGTATTCTAATCTTTTGGAATTTGAATTCGATTGAAGTTTCTATCAGTTTCTTTTAACATTTTTCAAAAGCTGTACTGCTTCCTATTTAAATTTTTGGTAAAAATTCAAGTAGGCTTTTATGAGTTTTGTGGAAAGAAGATGTGAACAATGCTTTTAGGATATAAGCACTTTCTGCATTTTTTTGGCTCCTGCTAAGTAGGGTTTAGATTTTTTTGTATTAAATTCTATGGCTGGAATTGATCCTATACTAATGGGTATTGTATGTATGAATTTATAATATACTCTGGAGGAGGTGCAAAATAAAATTGTCTGTCGTTCTCCTAGTATATATAAACACTTCCATATGGTATTTGTGTCCAAAATCATAAACTAGAATCCACAAAAAGAAAAGAAAAAAAAAATCATTTAGAAGAATCATAGATGGAAATTGCACCTATATGCTTATCCAGGGATCACAGATACTTAACCACCTCGTGTGTATTCATGTGTTATTCATAAACAGGGAAGCACATCTTGGCTATCCCCAATCCCTGTAATTATTTCTACCATTGCCCTTGCTAAATGCTATTTAAATGAACCTCCAACTATCGTTGCTACTTCAGTATCTTTATTTTAAGACTGTCTGTTTTGCAACCAAAATTTCAGAACTTCAAAAGGGGATTTCTCCTCTCTGTTGGTTGGTTTTAGGTGAGCAGTGAAAAGAGTCAAGCGTCAACTGCTGATAGGTTATGCTAGTGCAATAACAAAGTAAAAAGCAGAGTGGCTTTGCGTACCCACCAACTGAGAATAAGTACAGAAGCTACCAGGGGAGAACTAAGTACAACTCTATGAGGGCCTTACTACTGGCACTGAAGAGTTGGGTTCATACTTCATAGACAGTTTCTCGGTATATTTGGAGCTCAGAAAACATTTTCGTTCTCCATAATTATGATATACCTGCAAGGAGTCATGAAGCTGAATTAACTGGAAGTTTTCTATAAACAGTTGCTCATATACTCGCTAATTAACTGCAGTTTATGTAATTGAACTACAGGGATTACAGCTTAGTGGAAGCCTATCAGAGACTTCTCAAGAAGTTGATACATGTAGCCGTGGGGACTGCTTAATTTCAAGGGATTTGTTGTATTCAGACAAAGAGCTTCTAATTTCCGAATCTGCTGAAGATAATTATGCAGGCGATTCACTCAATCAAGTAGCTCTAGAATGGTATCCTGAGGTAACGGGTCAGAAAAAAGAGAATCTGTAAGACCCAGCCATGGTGTCCAACCAGGCCTGAAATTTTAGTAGAATATGCTCATCGTCCAGATGTTTGAGCAATTTTTAACTCTTCATTCAGCATAATATTGAATCCTGCCCGTTTTAAGTTGGTCTTGAAATAGCTTGCAGCAGATTAGGCATGTGCTGGCGAAGATCATTAAATGGCGTTGGCCAAAAGAGTTGATCTAAACAGAAACGTCTAATCTTGTTTCACATAGCAAATTAATTGGTCTCTCTCTCTCTGTAGAATTTCTATCATAGAATCCTTTGGAGGGGTTTATTAAAGAAAAATAGTTTGTGCGCTAACTTTTTGTGCTTTTTCATAGATCAGAGACGTTCATCTGGCTTAGCCTCAATCATATGTTCTTGTTAGCTATATTCACAACTATTGTGAATCTCTAATTTATTCATTTCTGATCCTCTAATGATTGTAAATTGATGGTGTCAAACAAAATGACTCTATTGCTGTACACTGGGCAAGCATAAGAGTGCTAGAAATGAAGGCTTTAGAGATTTCGAGTAATTCCAAGTTTTGGTATCAAGAACATGTGGAGGCTAAATCAGAAAATATCTTAAATTCACAAAATAAATGCACAAGTGGGCCCGCAGCCCATTTTTCTTTATCACAACCCACGCGAAGGGTTCTATGGTAGAAATTATCCTCTCTATCTCATATTTGATAAGATGTCCAAAAAATAGAATGCAAAAAATATGTGGACAAGTAAATGAGTTTTAATTGTGCTTATAGATAGGGTAGGATGAAAAGAAGTTCAACGTAATCAAAGAAAAAACTTGAAACTATCAAATTAAGTTGCAGATTTTTGGCTGTTAGATGTGTGCTGGGTATTAGTTACTTTAAGTTGTATGGGATTCATTTAATATATTTCCACACCCCTTTGGAACCAACACCATCAACTTTTGGAGTTCTGTCATACTTTTACTTAGGGGTTCACTTTTGTTATAATTTCAAAGATAAGCCTTGGCCAAAAAATCACACACATTGGATGATTGTGCCTATGCTATTTTAGGTTTTAAAATGGATGGTAGAAAAATTAATGGTATTAAAAATATTTGAAGTCTTTGATTCTTGAGACATAGCTCATTCATGGCTAGAATTCGGCCAATGCTAGTCCCAAGCCTAGATAAAAAAAGAAGGTTTTGTGTCAGGTGCTAGCGGGCAAGTAAAACCTTTTTGAAGAAGTTGAAAGTGATTTTGGTGTTTTCTCCTTGTACTTGTAAATGAATATTCATGTGTAAGAAAAAAGATGATGAAAACCATCTTTAGCTTTTTCAAAGTATGGCAACCCTAACATGATATGAATCGATCACTAATATTTCCTCAAATTATGGTGTCTCCCATAAGCGATGCGTTGCATCAGATCTCAGGTGTAGTGAAAAGTGGACAAGGGTTGCTAGGGCATTCTTTGAAAAGTGACGTGCTACATCAGATCTTAGGTATAGTAAAAAATGGGCAAGGGCTATTAGAGCATCCCCTCAGAAGCGAGGTGTTACATCAAAACCTAGGTGTAGTGGAAAGTAGACATAGGTTTATGTCATGGGGGTTGAGAAGTGTGTGGGTAAATAGGCTATCTCAAGAGTGTAAGATTTATATCGCCACATTGAATATAGAGACATTGACAGGTAAGAATCTAGAGTTAGTATATATGATGAAATGTACAAGAGTCAACGTAGTTTGTATATAAGAAACCAAGTAGAAAGGGGCTAAATTTAGAGAAATTGATGGGTATCTCTGGTACATAGGAAAGGATAATAATAAAAATGACGTAAGAATAGTGATTGATAAAGAATTAAAGGATAAAGTTGTAGACGTTAAAAGAATAGGTGATAGAATTATAATAATAAAACTTGTTTTAGAAAAGCATATCATAAATGCTATAAGTTCATACGCATCACAAGTAGTGTTAGAAGATATAATTTAGAGACAGCTTTGGGAATATATGAAGGGAGTCATACAAGAAATTCCCAACATAGAGGGGATATTTATTGAAGCAGATTTAAATAACTATGTAGGAAAAGAAATGGATGGATATTGTAGGGTACATTAAGGGTATTGTATAGGAGAATGAAATGAGATCAGGGAAGCTATCCTCTATTTTGTTATGCCATATAACCTAGTCCTCGCAAAAACATTCTTTAAGAATAGTGATGAACACTTAATAACCTTTAAAAGTGGACTCCATAAAAGCAAAATAGACTTTTTATTACTTAGGAACACTAAAAGATCAATGTGTAAGGTTTGTAAGGTGATACCAGGTAAGAGTTTAACCTCACAACATAGGTTAATGGTTATAGATATCTATATTAAAAGATGGAATAAAGGAAATAAACTTAATAGGTATCCAAAAAATAAGTGGTGAAACTTAAAAGGGGAGAAAATAACCCCACTCATAAATAAGTTGATGGTAGAAGAAAAATGGAACAATGAAACAAAAGTAAACACCATGTTTATTAATATGGCCAAGTCAATTAAGACAGTGGCAAAAGATGTCCTAAGAGTATATAAAGGTAAAAGACAATTAGTAAAGGAAACTTGGTGGTGGAATGAAACAGTACAAAAAGTTATTAAAAAAAAAATGGGTGTGTTTCAAAGCATGGAAGAAGACTAGAAATAGTGAAAACTATGAATAATATAAGAATGCTAAAATAGTTGCTAATAGTAAGTGAGGCTAAACTTAAAGCATATGATGATCTCTATAATAGATTAGGATTAAGAGAAGGTGAGAAAGTTATGTTTAAACTTGCAAAAATAAGATAATAGAAGGGTAAGGACTTAGACCACGTTAAGTGCATTAGAAGTAATGATCAAAGGGTACTACTTAAAGATGACAAGATCAAACAAAGGTGGGAAAGTTACTTTCAAAAATTGCTAAATGACAATTGCCTCGAGAATATATGGATTGAAAGTTTTGTGAACCTAAATAACATCGAACATTATAGTTACAACTAAAAGATTAGAATACCTAAACCGAAAGAGGCCTTGAAAAAGATGAAATCAGGAAAGGCCCTAGGGCCCGATGGTATACCAATAGAGGTTTGGAAGCATATGGGAAATACTAGAGTAGTTTGGTTGACCAAGTTGTTTAATAAGATTATCAAATAAAAAAATGCTATATGAATGGAGGAAGAGCTCTATTGTACCAATTTATAAGAATAAAGGAGACGTACAGAGCTGTACTAATTATCTAGGGATCAAACTTATAAGCTACACTATGAAACATTTTGAAAGAGTGATTGAGAAGAGGCTGTGGCATGAGATAAGTGTATCAGAGAACCAGTTTGGTTTCATGCTTGGGTGGTCTACCATGGTTGTTATTTTCTTATTAAGACAATTGATGGAGAAATATAGAGAGAGGAGGAAGGACCTCCACATGGTCTTTATTAACTTATAGAAAGCTTATGATATGAACCCTGGAGAGTTAATATGGAGGGTGTTGGGCAAGAAAAGGGTTTTTTAAGGGCATATAAACATAATTAAAGATATGTATGAGGGAGCACTAACAAACATTAATACTACTAGAGGAGAGACCGGTGATTTTCCTATCACTACAGGATTGCACCAAGGATCAGCATTGAACCTATACCTTTTAACGTTGGTTATGGATGAGTTAGCAAAACATCTGCACAAAGAGATTCCATGGTGCATGCTATTTGCAGATAATATAGTTTTAATTGATGGTACAAGGGAGGGCATAAACACAAAGCTAGAGTTATCAAGAGAAGCATTAGAACCTAATGGATTTAAAATCTTTTGAACTAAGACATAGTATGTGGAATGCAATTTTAGTAAGGAGAAGAGCGAGAGTGGAGCACTAATAAAGATTGATAACCAATAAGTCTTCGTAAAAGACCACTTTCGGTACCTAGGATGGATGATACATGAGAGAGGAGAGATTGAGAGGAAGGTTACCCAGAGAATCCAAGCAGGTTGGAATAAGTGGAAATGTGCATTTGGGGTTTTGTATGATTGGTGGGTGCCACCCAAACTAAAAGAAAAATTCTAGAGGATGGTTATAAGGCTGACCATGCTCTATGGAAAAGAGTGTTGGGTAGTTAAAGAACATGTTCATAGGCTAGACGTAGCAGAAATGAGGATGTTGAGATGGATAAGTGGCAAGACAAGAAATGATAGAATTAGGAATGAAAACATTAGAGGAAACTTAAGGGTAGCACCAATAGGTAACAAGATGAGGGAGATTAGACTTAGATAGTTTGAGCATGTCTAATGAAGACCGAAAACGACACAAATTAGGAGTGAGGCAATGCAAGTAGAAGGTTTTAAAAGGGAAAGGGGAAGGCCCAAAGAATGTAGATAGAAGTGGTGAGAAAATTTTAAAAACTTTGAGACTAAATAAAGCCATGGTACTTAATCGAGAGTAATGGAGGGACAAGATTCATGTGGCTGACCCCTAATTGGGATAGGTCTTGACGATGAGCTCATAGTTAGACACTTAGATGAATGGTTTGATCACACAAAAGAGTAGACTTCACATGCATTTGTACCACAAAACCCCAAAAGATGGTGTGACATTAGTGGCAAATGTAAACACATATGTGGGGAACAAAAAATAAAATAAAATGATCAATATATATATATATATATATATGATAAGGATTATTTCTCCAAAAAGGAAGAAGAAATCATATGATGCTCATGATCAAGCAAATATCCCATAGTTGTTAGAGATGCATACCTAAAAATTAAGAGCAGACATAGAAAATCTTTGCATTAAAAAAATTGGTTATTGTTGACCCACAATTATCGTTGTCGATCCATTATTATAGGGTCAAAATAAATATTTTCTTATTTATTTCTTTTTTAATGTAATTTTCCAAAACCTATATTGTAGAGAATTTCTCTTTAAGTTTGTGTGTCTAGGCATGTATGTATGTATCAAACTGTAATGACCCTAGTCCCAACAATATATATATATATATATATATATATTGTTTGATTTGGCTGAAATCTCACGGTTTTGCACTTTTTCGTAGGGACAACACGTATGTACTGAGAGGGATACTCAAGCCTTATAACTAGCCCAGACTTCTTCTCCGTAGGCAATGTGGTCCCAACAATACATATATTGTCTACTTTGGCTGAAGTCTCACAATTTTGCTCTTTTCTGAAGGGACAACACGCATGTACTAAGAGGGAAACTTAAGCCTTATAACTAGCCCGAACTTCTTCTACTCAGGCAATGTGGGACTAAACTCTCACGATCAGCTGAAGCCTACAATCTTGTAGCTTGATTTCCTCCCTTCGGTATTGGCCACCAAGACGACCCTCTAGGCTCCCTCTTTCCCCTAAGGGAATGTGGTTTCCTGTGTGTGACTACTCTTTGGGTCCACAAAGAGACCATAGGTGGTCTAGGCCTAACATCACAAGAGAGTTTTTCTCTGCTACCAATTGCAACACCCCGAGTCTCAATAGTACATATATTGTCCACTTTGGATGAAGTCTCACAATTTTGCTTTTCCCTATAGGAAAAATTTGTACTAAAAAGGATACCAAGCCTTATAACTAGCCCAGACTTCTTCTCCCTAGAAAATGTGGGACTAAACTCTTAGATCACTCGAAGCCTACTATGTTATAACTCAACGTCCTACCTTCTGGGCTGCTCACTAAGACCGCCCTCTAAGCTACCAAACTGTGACACTCTTAAACATCATATAAATACAAAATTTTCAAAAGTCAGGATCCCTGATTCAATTTTCTTCTCTCTCTCTCTCTCTCTCTCTCTCTCTCTCTCTCTCTCTCTCTCTCTCTCTCTCTCTCTCTCTCTCTCTCTCTAAATCAACTAAAACCAAACATTTCAAATGAAAAATACTCATTTCAAAACCTTGGAGTCGTACAACCCACAAATTTATAGGTGAAATGATCTTCTCATTTCTATGGAAAATTAGTTAGTCTCCTTTGTATTTTGGACCAACGCATTTATTGCATGTGGTGTGACATATACTTGATAAACACAAAAACACAAAAACATGCATCTAAGAGACTTAGTCTCCGTAACTATCCACCCTGATCATTCACATGATTCTAACAAAACATACACATCATAGTAATATACATATCCAAAAAGAAAACCTAGCCCAAGGTTTGTCCATACATAGCCATCACATCCAACATAATGATATCTATCCTTCCATGTCATAAAAGTGTAAGTCATATGAATATATAGTCCATAAATAAAATTTAAGGTAAGATTTAACAAACCACATTCGTTGTTGAAATCTCCTTTGTACACGACTAAAGGCTGCCAATGCCCTCACTTGCACCTTGTTTGCTTGCCTTATCTATTGTCCCGCTTTGTATTTGAGGCATTGTAAAACATCGCAATGCCTCAGCAAGCTATGCTTGTGTAGGTGACGACAATGATAATAATTTTATGAACATTTAACATCAAAGGAACAGTTTAAATATAAAATCTCAGGGCATGCAATGTCAACTTTCTCATGGAAAACAACAAAAAGATGATCTCGATAATGAGAGTAATAGTGATAAGGTAGAGCATTAACATGCAAAACAAACCCAATTAGCATGCAATAATCAAGACATCAAAGCTTTAAAGTTAAAATTGAACAATGCATTCACACCACCTGCATGTTCTTAAAAAACATGACAAATATACATCAAAATGCTAAAATCAAATCAACGCAACTCACGCCATTTGCGTGTATGAAAACGTGTCCAATCAACTGAGCTTTTAAGGCTCATTAATATGCCAAAACCACATCGCAGAGTAAAAAGCTTAAACTATCAACGAATATTCATGTCATCAACAAGGCTCACAAATATGCCAAGACAGTAGTTAAAACTCAAGAATATCTCAATATAAACATGCATATCATAAATGCAGGGCACCCTAACATGTGGGTCACACGAGTGTACCATACACTTGAATCTTTGGTCATGAGTACTCACACTAATCTTCCTCGAATCGTCAGGCCATGGGTGCGCAGGGAATTTTCATCCTAGAGAGCTTGCATGCAATATGATAAAATTAATCATTAAGAAATACATGGACCACTATGTTACAGTGATAACCAACTCCCGAGTCTATAAACTGTCTCCCCCCATCAACATTAGAACAAGGAGACTAAGCATTTGGCTTGCTGGGTGAGGATCAGAACTATAGTGGGGACTACCCATGACAACACTCTCTACGATATTTGCCCTTCCACGTGACAGGTGTCTATCATCTTACAAAGTTAGAGGGTTGGTAGCCGGCCCTAAATTCCTCCTAGCACTGTCCATTAGGAAGAAACACCCATCATAAATTCGCAAACACACAAAAATCTTAATATCTTGAAACAAAAAATAAGAGGAAATATCTAATGTACAAAACACGAGTACCTGTGGCTCGCATCCTAGAGCACTGCCCCTATCATGGGGTTAGTCTCTCAAGGACTAGCCACCAAGCCTCCAAATCCATGAAAAATGAGTGATAGAAATAGGGCGTTCTCACACCTCAATATGCAATAGTAAGTATAATAACTATTTAATGACTTCACAGATCATGGAAGAATACTAAATAATAGAACATCACTATTGTTAATAAAATATGACTGAATCAAGGTCAAATCATACATCCATGGAAAAATGATAACCAATGAAATCATTATGTGCATCACTCACATATAAAATTTGTATCTCAACAAGAATCATGATATACTAATATATGCATAGCATTCATTTATATATACTAAGTTAATGTAATAATTATATGTAATTTCAAAACAAAAACATGCTCATTATTAATTGTCATCACCTACCTTAGACAAAGAGCCATTCGTTTGTATTTCTCAAATCACAATTGGACTCCAATCTAGATTAGTTCACCTTAGTTCCACTACCTAGATACACATCACATCTAGATCTAATTCAGAATCCAATTTATTCATCTAAGATAGATTCTTAGTTGTAAAATAAAGATTATAATTTCTTATCTAAATTGTCTTTTGTTGATATTTTTTGCAAGTGCACGGGCTACTGTGATATAGCTAATGCAAGTATGGGTCAATCCCACAGGGACTCAATTGAAGAATTTGGAGTTTTTAATAAATTTTAATTATTTAAAATAAAAAATTATTAAAAAAATTTAACAAAAAGAAATTAGACTTCATCTTCAGTTTAACAGTGAAATTCCAGAGGTCTAATTTTAGAAAGAACAGAAAAAGGAAACAATAAAACCTTAACTAAACTAAAACTAGAAAAAATTAATAAAAATCTAATTTCCTAGCTTAAATACTATCCAATTCTTCAATTTTGGTATTAAAAACCTTGATCAAACTCTATCAATATATTCAATATGTCCTGAATTAATGATCTGACGGAGGAATTTATCAAATTCATCAAATTTTTAGAGATCTAATCGAAGTAAGGAATTTAATATTTAATGGCTTAGATTTGTTTTTAGAACCCAAATTGAAGATCAAGAAAAGCAATTAAACTAGAAACTATCCTAAAAACAAGTTATAAAATTTAATTGAAATTTTGAATTAAAATAGACAAGAAATAAGAGTTTTTTCGTGGTTAAACCAGAACCCTTAAATTGGTTAAACAGGAACAGATAAGATAGTTCCTGGATTAACTACAGAATAACACAGAATGTGAATAATTAAAACAGGAATAACATAAAATGCAAATAGTAATAGTACCAGGACAAAAAATGTAATTTGAAATATTCTTCCAAGGGAAACACTGGAATTTTCCCCAAAACTTCCTTAAAACTCCCGTAAACTCCAAATCCATCGGAGAAGACCACCTTGCCATGAGGAGATGAGGTGCAGATGCTTGGGTTGGAGCGGATGACATTGAGCTGGAAGGTGGAGAGATGGGAGTCACACGGTTCTAGAATAGCCTGGGCCAATGGTGCTCCTCCAGTGAGAAAAAAAACGACGCCTTTTATGGGCATCGTCTGGAACAAAGCCGGTGAAGATGATGCATAGATGCTGGATCATCTAGAGCAGAGCCAGATGATCTAGGTCTTCTGTGCATCAACTAGTTCATATGGAGCAGAGGAGGAGAAGGAAACGACTTGGCGTGCTGGCTAGCGATGGGTAGATGTTGCTAGTGAAAAGGGATGACTGGGGAGAGGAACTGCAATGGGTGGAGGATCCGATGAATGCCGGGTCGAGTTGTGAGGTGGCCAAGGAGAACAAGAGGGAAAAACGATGCCTTTTCTGGGCATTGTCTAGAACAGAGCTGGCTCGTGCCTGGCCAGTGGATGCTAAGATGTTGGATTGTCCGGACGTCGTCTGGAGCAGAGCCAGTGTTGTAAAGAGAGATAGAGTAGAGGGTGCGATAAGGGAAACTGGAAAATGGGAAGGTGTGGTGAACCAAAACAAGAGAAGAGAGGGAGGAGTGGCTGTGAACACGGATTAGGTTGATGGTGTTGGGAGCAAACTCCATGTAAAATGGGTGGTGCGTGCATGGGTTGGACAAAGAATCGAGAGAGAGATGAGAAGAAGAAGAGAGTGGGAGAGATAGGGTAAGAGGGGCGTCGTCTGGTGCGATGGAACCAAGGGCCAGTGACGATGACCCAAGGAGAAGAGAACGAGAGGGAGTTGTGTGTGAGATGTAAGGGAAAGAGAAAGGGTAAAACAAAATTTTGTACGGTGAAGTGGAGAGTAGTGAGAAATCACGGTGAGGCTAAAAGAAGAAGTAATGTGAGGGAGGGAGGGAAGGTGATGCTTGAAAGGAAAACAAAACTAGGAATAGAGAAAGAGGCAACTGGAAAGCATGAGAAAAAGAATGCAAGTAATGAAAAGCAAAATAAACTCCAAAACTCTCCAAGCTCCAAAATTTTCTCCACTCCCTACGGTTCCACCTCTTTATAAGTTTTTCCCTTCCTAATTTTATTCCACCTCTTTCCTTTAAGATTTAGTTTCCTATTAGGAAACTTCCTCCTCTTCCATTAAGAAACCTTGTTCTTTTAGGAACCCTTCATCCCTTGCCTTATTGATATTCAAACTAATCTGCACTATTGAAATTAAATCTGAGCCATCCAACCCTCCTTTAGTTGATCTGTAAGACCAAAGACTAGATTAGAGTCATCTAAACTATACATTAAGCATCCACTTAGTTCAATTGATCATTTGACCGTTAATTTTGACAATTTATGGTTGGATGGTCGATTTGAGCTAATTTTTATATTTTATCCAAAAAAATTAATGAGTTAGATGGTCTAATTAAATGCTAAACTAGGGGTCTTTTAGTCAAAATTAAACACTTAACATCTTTCAACAGAATCCAAGAGTTCATAGCCTTGGGATCTCAAGTTGGGCCTGGCCAGGTCAGTTGATGATCTAGACCACACTGCACTGGGCCCACCAATATTTACCAAATTCATTTCTTGTCCAGTTATAATGTTTTCTAGAATTATAATACTCATAATAGGTTAATTTCAGATGATCCATCCTTAAATCAACTAATCGAGCATGTTCACATGCAATTCATACTCAATTTTAAATAATTTTAGCCAATCAATGAAATTGAATGGTTAGGATGGTAATCCTACCTCTCATGGGTCAATTTGAATGATATTTGGCTGTTTATGTTGCTAGATTGTAGCTTGATCAGTATGAAGGCACCCAATTTAGGCTATTCATAAAGACCTAGCCACATTGCTCCAACTAATAATTCCAAATCAAAGAATGTATTAGTAAATCTAGTTAGATTAACTTAAGAACTCAATTGAATAGTGTGGATTGCTAATTTGGATTCAATTACATACCTGAATATCTTAGTGGATCTCTACCACTGATCAAGATCTGCTAGATTGCCTCAAAATGCTCTGAATCAAAGATAATCTAATCCACATAGTTCAATTGGCTTCTTAAGATAATTTGACCATATTTACTAAAACATTCTTTGATCTGTGATTATTAGGTGGAGTAATGTGGCTAGATGACTAAGAATACCCTAAATCGGAATCCTTTATGACTATTAGTCCATAATCTGGCAACGTAGACAACCTGATATCATTTAGATTGACACACTAGATGTAGAATTACCATCCTAACCATTCATTTTCATTGATTGGCTAAAATTAGCTAAAATTGAGAATGAATTGCATGTGAACAAGCCCAATTAGTTGATTTAACAATGGATCATCTAAAATTAACCCATTATGAGTTTGATAACTTTGGAAAACATTATAACTTGAGTAAGAAATGAATTTGGTAGATATTGATAGCCCGATGTAGTGTGATCTGGATTATCAACAAATCTAGGTGGGCCAAGCTTGAGATCCTAAGGCTGTGAACTCTTGGATTGTGTTGAAAGACAATTTAGATTAGAAATTATAATCTTTATTTTACAACTAAGAATCTAATTTAGATGAATAACTTGAATTCTAAATTAGACCTGGATGTGATGTGTATATAGGTAGTGGAATTAAGGTAGACTGATCTAGAGTGGAGTCCATTTATGATTTGAGAGATATAGATGCGTGGCTTTTTGTCTGAGGTAGGTGATGATAATTAATAATAGTCATGTTTCTGTTTTGAAATTACAGATTTTCATTGCAGTAGCTCAATGTTTATGAATGAATTCTATTATCCCATGATTCTTATTATGATATTTGTCTTATTTGTAATTGATGTATGTATGGATGACTACATTGATTATTGTTTTTCCATGAATGCCTAACTTCACTATGATGAGTTGTATTTTATAAGAAATAGTAAAAGCAAATGATTTTAGCACATTCTTATGACCTATTGAAGTCATTAGATGGTGATTATATTTGCTATTGCATGTTGAGGCATTTGGATGCTAGTCCTTGAGAGGCTAACCCCGTGATAAGGACAGTGCTTTAGGATATAAGCCACAGGTGCTATGTTTTGCACATCAGATATTCCCTCTTATTTTTATATTTTTATGGATTTATGATAGGTGTTTTTTCTCTATGGATGCTATATTAGCAAGGATTTAGGGCAGACCATTCACCCTTTGACTTTGTAAGATGATGGACAATGCCCCATAGATGGGAAAATATCGTAGGGAGTGGTATCATGGGTAGTCTACACTATAGTTCCTATCCTCACCCATGCAGAACAGACTCTTGGTTTCCTGTTCTGATTTCGACATGGAGCAGTAGTTGATAGATCCGGGAGTTGGTTGTCACTGTAGTCTAGTGGTTCATCAGTTTCTTGATGATTGATTTTATCATATTGCATGCTAAGCGTGCTAGGATGGATATTCCTTGTGTACCCATAGCATGACAATGTGGGGAATATTGGTGTGAGTACTCATGACTATAGATTCTAGTGCATGGTACACTTATGTGATCCGCATTTTAGGTTGCCCCACATTTTTTATTTGCATGTTTATATTAAGACATTTTTAAGTTTTAAGTACTCTAGATTGGTATATTCAGAGCCTTGTTGATGAAATGCATATTCATTAATATTTTGAGCTTTTTATGCTCTGCTCCAATGTAGTTTTAACATATTAATGGGCCTTAGAAGCTTAGTTGATAAGGTACATTTTCCTACATGCAGATGACATGAGTTGCATCGATTTGATATTGGCATTTTAACGAGCCTAAGAGGCTCTATATACTTGTCATGTTTTTGAAAACATGCAGGTGGTGTTGTTGCATTGCCTGGTTTTAAACAATTTTATGAGCTTTAATGCCTTGGTTATTGCACGTCAATTGTGTTGGTTTTGCATGCTATTGATACTATTCTTTATCACCATTACTCTAATTATCCAGATCATCTTATAGTAGTTTTTCATGAGAAAGTTGACATTGCATGCCCTAAGATTTTATATTTAAACTATTTATTTTATATTAAATATTCATAAAATTATTATTATTATTATTATTATTATTATTATTATTATTATTATTATTATTATTATTATTATCGTCACCTACACAAGTATATCCTGCTGAGGCATTGCAATGTTAATGCCTCAGATATTGAGAGAGGTAGCAAGAAAGATAGATAGCCAGAGTGCAAGTGAGGGCATTGCAACTTTCAATAGCGTATGGAGGAGATCTCATCGACGTATGTGGTTTGAAGATTGTACTTTTGAACATTGCAGATGGATTGTGTATGTGTATGTATGAATTACACTTATATGACATGGAGATATGTATGTGTTTATGTTGGATGTGATGGTTGTGTGGACAGACCCTGGGCTAGGTGTTGCTTTTGAATTTGTATATCACTATTGATGTATATGTTTTGGTCAAAATCTTGTACATGATGAGGATGGATAGTTATGAAGACTGAGTCTCCCAGTTATGTATCTTTGTTTTATTATGTTTATCAAATATATGTTGCACTACATGCATTGGTCTAAAATATAGAGAAGATTTTGCTAGATTTTTCGTAGAAATGAGAAGATCATTTCACCATTAATTCTATGGTTTTGTAGATCGTATGACTCTGGGGTTTTGAAACAAGAGTTTTTTATTTGAAATATTTGTTTTTAGTCAATTTTATTTAAAAATTTTAAGAACGGATCCCACCTTCTGAAAATTTTTGTATTTATATGATGTGTAAAACCCAGGGTGTCACACAAACAAAGAGGCAATGTATCATTACACCTTCACCAAAATTAAACAAAATTTTGTGGTATTAGTGGCATCAAACTTGTAAGACTAAACACTAGCCCTTCCCTCATTTTTCATTTCTCATTGAGCCAAAAATGAAATAACCTAGATTTATAATCCAGTCATTCCACTAATGCACCAATTTTGCATCAATTAGACTAGGCTACAATAATTATCTCATGTGGCATTGGCAAAATTGTAATCTTGCCCATCATCTCAGAGTTCTCCATCACCTTGAAATATATGGTGGAAAACTAGAAGATTTTTTGCAAGGTAAGAGAGCGAATCCTGCTTATGTCTCATGGGTAACCAATGATGGGTTACTAATATTGTGGTTTCTTAGTAAAATAAAAGAAGAAGCTCAGCCATCCATTGATAAGGATGTAAGGGCCTACTTTCTCTGGAGTACATTGGAAAAACAATTGCTTCCAACAACTATTGAGAAAGCGGGGCTACTAAAAAACATGCTCATGACCATCATGAAAGGGTTACGTTCCTTAGAAGAATATATGAGGAAGTTCAAGTTGATTTGCAAAAATCTCACTGCAATAAGGAATCTTGTCACTCATCTCAACAAGATGTTTTAGTTTGCTCATGGCATAGGATCGAAATATGAGAATTTTTGGCTAGCCATGGTAACATAACTACCATATCCTACCTTTAATTAGTTTGGGCATGAACAAACTCTTACTGCTTAGAAGGAGGAAGAAAGAATCTACATCAAACACACTAAAGCCTACTTCAACCAACAAGGTCATGGATGTGGTGGTAAAGGAGGCCATGGTAATTTCAACTCCAAGGGAAGAGGCTTCACTCTAGCAGGTCACTATAACACTCAAAATAGTTCCAACAATAACTTAGAATCTCTTCAAACATTCCTACAAAGGAGAGGAAGGAAACTAGAAAGCATCAAGTATCTGAAAAGGATGACAATGTAGCTTGTCAAATTTGTGGCAAAATGAATCATATTACTCCTAATTCTTGGTACAGGTTTGATTCTTCAAATCAATTAGAAGATTTTCTACAAGCTTTGGCAGCCCTCACTTTGAACAAGGACGGCCCTTCTTTTTATATGGACTCAGGTGCAACTACACATATGACAAATGACATAAGTATATTGTCTCGTCTCAAACCTTAGAGAGGAGATGGTATTATTTATGTTGGAAATGGAAATAAAATTTCCATTACACATATTGGGGATGCTCAAGTTGGGAAATTGGATTTAAAAGATGTTCTTGTAGTTCCTCAATTGAGAAAGAATTTAACATCAATTAACAAGTTTACTTCAGATAATGCTTATACTATCAAATTCACATTCTTTAATTTTGTTGTTAAGGACCAATACCATAAAATAATGGTGAGAGGGCACAAACAAGGACAACTCTATGCACTAGATTTGGGTTTTCAAGAGGCATTAACAACAATGGGGAGTAGCGGCTCATCCTCATTGTGGCACCA
The DNA here is from genome assembly GCA_035236585.1 of Warburgia ugandensis. NCBI lineage: Eukaryota > Viridiplantae > Streptophyta > Magnoliopsida > Canellales > Canellaceae > Warburgia > Warburgia ugandensis. The sequence continues at coordinate 52,638,336 of CP141139.1, read as the reverse complement.
ACAACTTGGACATTCAAGTTTAAGGATTGTGTCTTTACTAAAATGAAGAAAAGTTATTGATGCCATTAATTGGAAAACTAAAGCATCCATCTATGTTAGTTGTCAACCAAGGAAAAGTTGTAAGCTACTATTTAACTTGAATTATAAAATTTCAGATTTGCCTCTTAGAAAGGTGCACTGTGACCTTCGGGGATCTGCCCTAGTTGCCTCAAATTAGGCTTTCAAATTTTATGTTGTTTTTATCTATGATTGTTCACAATTCACTTAGTTTTACCCATTGAGAAGAAATTTGTACTTTTACTCTTGTTTTCTCAAGTTTCAAAGGCTTGTAGAAAACCAATTTGACAGAAAAATTAAGATTTTTCAATGTGATGGAGGTGGAGAATTTAATTCTTGTGAATTTCTCAATCATGTCAAAAATTGTGGGATTACAGATTTCTTGTCCTAGTATGGTTGAACAAAATGGAGTTACTAAGCGAAAACATTGTCATATAGTAGAAATGGGTCTCACCATGATATTTCATGCAAATTTGACATTATCTTTGTGGAAAAAATTATTTCTTGCTACTACTTAATCAATAGGATGCCCTCTTTGGTCTAGAACAATGACACTTCATATTCAAAATTGTATCAAATTGAATTGAATTACAATGGCTTACATGTGTTAGGGTGTTTATGTTTTCCTTCTCTTTGACATCAACAAGGCAACCAAGTTCAACAAGAAAACTTAACTGAGTGTTTTTTGTTAGCTATAGCCCAATCTATAAGGGCTACCCATGTTTAGATCCTCAAACCAAATAGGTATATATATCACGGTATGTCATCTTTGCTGAGTGAAAATTTCACTTCAAGCCAACCCAACCAAAATTGCTTTCATCTTCTTGAGAGCTTATGGAGTTTCCACCACTAGATGAGTGAATTGGAATGTCAAAAATGGCTACTTCCTCAATAGAAAATTCACATGCTCACCATGTTTCACAACAATTTATTTTAACCACTAACTCTTATTGTGATGCATATATAGATGACATTTATTGGCCTTAGGATGACCATGCCCAACCACCAACCAATGAAACTCCACTCACTATTCATGATATAGATGACACCCATACCATTGTCATCTTCCAAAATGATGCAACTACCACATCTCACAACAATGAGAATCTAGTTGTTCCATCTAATGATGCCCCATCCAGTGTCATCTTACCTTTACATCATGCATCAAGAGCCACCAACAATATCAAAGGTGAAGTTGTTTTCACAATTGACCAAATCACCAATGACGATGTCACCTCATCACATCTTCAGTGAGATTGACGTCCTCCTACCTATCTAAATGATTATGTGTGCAACCTTGCTCAAGTTGAAATTCTTATTAAGCCTCGGACCCTCCGTTCTGCTCTCAAGGACTGTCGTTGGATAGATGCTATGAGCAAGGAGCTTAAGCTCTTCAAACTAATAACACTTGACCTTTGGTGCCTTGTTCATGTAATATTAATGTGGTTGGTTCTAAGTGGGTCTATAAGAAAAAGCAATGTGAAAACAGCTCCATTGACCACTTTAAAGCTCGCCTTGGTCCTCATGATTTCACTCAGGTTTTGTAGTGTCGACTACGATGAGACTTATAGGTACATTATTCATTGTACCACTATCCACTTGGTAATTGCTCTCACTACCTCTCTCAATTAGTGCATGCCACAGCTTGACATAAAAAATATCTTTTTGCAGGGCAAACTCAAAGAAACGGTGTATATGGAACAACCTCCCACATTTGTTGATCCTCATAAGCCAGATCATGTGCGTTTCCTTTGCAATTCTCTTTATGGCAATAAGCAAGCTCCTCGCACATGGTTTGTTTTACTTTCTCTATTCTTGTTCTTCTTGGATTTTATTGCAGTAAAGCAGACTCTTTCCCTTTTGTTTATCATCAAAATTCAACAACTATGTTGCTTCTCATCTACGTTGATGATATTTTAATAATGGGCAATAATATTCCTTTTGTCAACACTATCATTCAACAATTGGGTTTTGAGTTTGATCTTAGAGACTTCGGTTCCTTACATTATTTCTTGTGGGTTGAAATTAAACGATTTAATGGAGAATTATTTCTCTCACAAGCCAAGTACATCAAAGATTTTCTCTCCTATGGCCTTAAAGGACAAGCCTCATGCTTCAGATGATACACTAATGGATGATTCCCACTATCAAAGTATAGTAGGTGCTCTTCAATACAAGACTTTTACTTTGCCAGATATAATTTATGTTGAGAACATGGTGTGTTAGTTTTTTAATAATCCTATCATGTTGCATCTCAAAGTTGTTAAGTGGATACTACATTATCTCAAGGGCACACAAGATTATGATCTATGATTTATCTCTAAAAGTCTTCTGTCTCTATATCGTTTTTCTGATGCTTACTAGGTAGGTTATCTGATAACATGAAGGGGTACCACCCACTTTTGCATTTTCTTATGGGTCAATTGCATATCATGGTGTTCTAAAAAGTAACCTACAATTGCTCGTTCTAGTTCAGAAGCCAATTATTGTTCTATGGTCTTTACAATAGTGGAGCTTACTTGGCTTACTTTTTTGCTTTATGATATTGGGATTTCTTTGCTCAAGTCTTCTTAGCTGTTTTGTGATAATCTCAATGCTTTGTACATATCTATTAATTCCTTATTTCATGCTCTAACTAAGCATATTGAATAAATAATCATTTCATTCAAAAAAAGTATTGTTATGGGTATGCTTATTAGTCAGTACGTGCCATCCTCTCTCCAACTTGCTGATCTCTTCACCAAGTCTTTATTGAGAGCACTCTTTATTTTTCTTCAAAGCAAGTTGGGACAACATTTACATTCCCTCTCCAACTTGAGGGGGCATCATAAGGATTATTTCTCCAAAAAGGAAGAATAAATCATATGATAATCAAGATCAAGCAAAGATCCTCCAAAAAGGAAGAAGAAATCATATGATGATCAAGATCAAGCAAAGAATCCACAAATGTTGGAGATGCATACATAAAAATCTAGAACAGACCTAACAAATCTTTGCATATTAGAAACTGGTTATTGTTGATCCATAATTATTCTTATCGATCCACTCTTATAGGGTCAAGATGAATTTTTGCTTATTTATTTCTTTTTTTAATGTAAATTTCCAAAACTTGTACTACAAAGAATCTCTTTTTATGTGTGTGTGTGTGTGTGTGTGTGTGTGTGTGTGTGTGTGTGTGTGTGTGTGTGTGTGTGTGTGTATAATACGTATCAAACAAAGAGGCAATGTATCATTACAGCTTCACCAAAATTAATCTAGTTTTTAATATAATAATATAAAATGTAAAGTCTCATATGTTTTATCTATTTACTTAGAAGAAGTGGAAACATGAAAGGGTACTTTAGAAAATATGTGGGAGGCAATTTTGAGTATAGGTGGAAGGACATTTAAGGATTAAAACTGCATATTAAAATTCAATTTTTACTGGAAGAATTTTACAATTGCTAAAAGAGAAAACACAATGTATCTATTCTAATAAATTTAATTGATGGTTTTAAAAATCGCCAATAAGCGTTTACTCTCTCTCTCTCTCTCTCTCTCTCTCTCTCTATATATATATATATATATGTATGTATGTATGTATGTATGTATATATGTAGATATATATATATATATATATATTTGACCAAAGATTTATTCAATGTAAAACAATTATGTGTGAAAAAAATGGAGCACATTTACGATCAACATAGCGATCATAGGCATCATAGAATGACATAAAATTCATAAACATGGGAGGATCTTCTCTTCATTTATCAAAGATTCTAAGTGTGAATAGTCTAGCTGCTATGTTTCCTTGTTCATAGATATGTTTAACGCTGACCTCCTCTATGCTTTCTAGGAGCCTCCTACATTCCTTTTCCACTTTAGTTGTGTTCCACTTTGGCTTGGAATTCTTTAGCAATGAGTTTATGACCACCAATGAATCTCCACAACTATGCAATTTAGAAACAACAAGATCAGTAGAAAGTTCAATATCCATTAATAGAGCATTCCACCCTGGCTCATTGTTATGTTTTCATCAAACAAAGGAGCCACAAGCAACAAGAATTTTCCATTGCAATCCCTAAGAACATGCCCATCATGAGCCATTCCTAGGTTCCCTAAGATAAACCCATAAGAAAAAATTTGAATAGTATTAAGATCAAGTGATTCCATTTGATCTTCAAGACACTATTCCTAGCTTACAAAATGTTTGTATACTCCAACTCTTTAAGCATAGGAAGCTGATCATAGAAGAAAAAAGGATAATTCTTGAATGAGTTAGAGCATTGTCAACTCTATCTTCAGAGCTAGTTACTATAGATCTATAGTCCACTTGACCATGATGAACAACCTTATTTCTCACCGCCTAGGGAATATCCACCAAGGTGGCAGAAAGAATAGGGATAAGGTTAGATAGTCTAAATTTTCTTTTAGAGCTATTTAGCCAACATAGAATAGCTTCTGAAATAGATGAGGCTAGGCAATTATAGAATTTAAATTCATCTTCCATATGCTTCCAATGATGCTTGACTCAATAGCAATAAGTGAAGACATGCCATATTGGTTATCTTTGAGCTATGGAAAGGGGACAAATTTTGTCTTCATCTCCTAAAGATTTAAAGTTATCTCTAATAGTTAGGTTGTTAAGAGCCATCTCTAAAAAGAAGGATTTTGAATCCTGGCTAAAGATTAACTACTAGAACTTTTTCCAAATACTCAACTTTTGATAGTATGGGTTTACATAAGAGGTAATAAGCTAATTTGTTTGAGAAATTTCTAGGAGGAGATGGTTCCTACACCAATTAATCGTCTTGATGTGCAAAAGTTCAAAGAAAAATAATTCTATAAATAAAATCAACTCCAAGAAATCTTATTAGATTGAGGTTCCATCCTATTTAACAATCTCTTCTTTAGTCAATCGGAACAAAGTAAAAAAGACGATGCAGTTGGTTGCAAATAACCTGACATCTCCCCTACAATATGGTTGGACACAAGTTCCATTTGGCTCTTTCCCCTTTAGTTAGGGATTAGATTTAGGATTGTGTGTGAGTGATTTTCTTTGTAATTCTTTGCTTATTACAAAAAGGGCAAAATAAAGAACCTAACCTTGTTCAGTTGTCGAACCAAAGGAAATAACTTCTCCACTTTCAACAATTTACCTAATTCACTTACAAAAGAATTCTCTATAGTTTAGGATATCATGTTAAATAGGAGAAGCAAAAGAAGACTTCTTAATATGCATAAAATTTCCTCATCTAATATATTTGGTATATATCAAATCAAACCACAAAGACTTCTTTTGGGAGTACATTAGATAAACTAACTTCATTTTAAAGGCTTCTTAAGTTTTTCAAGATCTTGACTCCAATCTATCATGAAGTTTGCTTTTTCACATTTGTCTCTAGGTAACCCAATGATGGGTCCTAGAAGAATCTCAAAGTTGGTTTGCCATAGGAAAGAGCTCTAGTTCCTTCTGCTTTCAAAAAGGGCTTCTTATGGGCCACTATAGCAATATCCAAGTAGTAATTTCCCATAGAATAAAAGTTATTGCAGAGTTGATAAGAGTAGCTCTTCCTACCTTATAAAGAAGACATCCTTTCCAAGAGGACATCTTTTAGCCATTTTATTTTAAAATTTGAAATGATAAGAACAAGCTTGACCACATGAGTAAATAGGGAGACCAAGTTAGAAGGATCCCTTCATCTCAAGGTGGATTCCAAGAATATTTTTGAGAGCTTTCTTGCAAAGATGATGAACATTTTGGAGAAGAAAATATAAGACTTCAGAGGGGTAAAAGGGAGGCCAAATTCTTTTCTGAATAGATTGAAATACATTTGATCTCAGGAATAGGAGTTAAAGGTTAGCTTTAAGAAACACAAAAGCATCATTTGAATGTAGGAGATGGAAATAGAGGTTGGAGTTTTCATATTTTGTAGGAGAAAATCTTTTACATTCAACTACTTGATGCATAAGGTAGGAGATAGCTTCTTGTATAGAGGAAACAAATAAGGAGATAAGGGCACCCTTGTCTTAATATGCATTAAGGTTTGAACCAATCAAAGTTTTCACCATTGACGATTGATAAGTGTCTAATTTTGTAGGAAGTGAGATAGATGATTTGATGGCTGATATCGATCAAGATTGTTGATGATTAATAAGTGTCTAATTTTGTAGGAAGTGAGATAGATGATTTGATGGCCAATATCGATCACGATTAAAATTAACAATCAAGATCAAAAGATTGAGTTAAAGCCTCAAAGTCATCACATCAAGAAGAGATCAAGGTCTAGATCATCTTAAGATCACTTTATGATGGAATGGAAGGAGTCAAAGGTAGCCAATGTGGGTCCATGCACAAGCCATGTAAAGTTCACCACCTTTGCATGGGTGTCACTTAAACCACTTAGCCATATTCAACCCATGAACAAGGTGACAAGCTAAGAAGCCTTGCCAACCATCAAAGCCAAGGATTTAAGCCTTTCAGGCTAAGTCAAGAAAGCCATTTAAACTAGCCTTGAAGCCAAGCCAATAGAGCTCTCAAAGTTAGCCATCAAGCTACATAAGCCAAGCAACATGGAAGGCTATGATTGGAGGAGAATCCAAAGAATTATCCTTGGAAATTACCAAGACATTTTGAAGATAATTGAGGGAAAATCCACTAAGATAAGGTAGCATGTGGACCAATAGGAAGATACCTCTTAATTTTTATTGTTTTATTGTACTTTTGTCTCACTTTCCATCTCACCACTAAAGGGCAGTACAAATTTCACTTTCCATTCAAGAGCCCTACCTTTCTAAGACATTCCCTTCTTCCTAAACTTCTATTCTAGCTATCCAACTAATCCCCACTTCCTAAGAAACTACCTAGCCAATAATCTCTTTCCACTCCACCACCCTCCTTATTTCTCTCTAACCCAACCAATCACTATTTTTCTTTTCCCCCCCCCCCCCCCTCTCTCTCTCTCTCTCTCTCCAACCAACTTGCCATATTCAAGAGGGTTTACATGATTTTTACAAGGCGGAGATGGCCCCTCTTAAAAAAGTGGCATCTCCCACCTTAATGCCTTCTAAAGTCTTCCACTTGATGGTCTTCTTAAGAAAACCTTGGCAACCCTTTATATTCTAATCCTATCCATACACCCCTCTCCCATTTAAGAATCTCATCCTTCCAATTTTAGGGCTCTCCTTGTGAAACTCATTGGGAGAGTGGAGACGCCCAATTCCTATGACATAGGAGCATCCCACCTCACCATCCTATCTTCTCTCCACTTGTTTCCTTTTCCTTGGCAATTGCAAAATCAGATCTTACCTAAAAGGGAAAGAGGCCAACACATATACAAGCTTAAAGGTGTTTAATGTGGGAAGATGTTAGGAAGGAGTTTTCAAAGAAAAACTCCTCTCTTTCCTTACCTCCATAGCGTTTTCCACTTGCAGCCACCACCATCCACATCCCCTTCTTCTTGCATTCAATGCACTACATCTTCCATCTTCCCTTAGTCTTCAATGCCTCTTCCTTGAAGCAACTATCTTCTCCAAGTGTGCTCCTCTCCTAGTGTTCCTCAAGCTTTACCTTTACTTTCTAGTGGATTTTTCATTGATGTTAATGCATGCTTACTTATGATTGATGTTAGAATATTGAAGTAGATCTAGCATGTATTTTTTGGGTTGTTTATAATCAAGTAACATTCATTGTAATAGAACACAAATTTTAGATTTGCATTACATGTATGTACATACTATGTTGATGGATGTTGCTTTGATTCAATGAAGTGACTTGGAATTTTTGGTTCATACTTGTTTTCAGTAGTTAATGATCTTAAATCTTCAATGTTTGATTGCATTAGAAGTGCTTAATTAGATGTCTTCCATGTCCCATTAATTAAATGATCAAAATAACATGCTATTGGAATTTTTTTGATGAATTGTTTATTTTTAATTTCCAGCACTATATACTTCATGTTTGATTAATTTTTCAAGAACCCAATTAGAGTGTTATACTACTTAATTAATTCTTGAGTTAGATTGCATGTTTTAATTTTTCAAATTAGTTAAGTAGATGTAACACCCTGGGTTTTTATAACAATTTTTTCTTTTTTTATAATAATAATAGTCGGAATCCCAAAATCAAAAGATTATATTAATTATTCTATTAGAACATTTACTAAAAAACCTCTGGGTGTTATCTCCTTTTTTCAAAAACATCACAACTATGATTAAAAGATAAATATAAGTACGCAACAATAAATTTAAGACAATACTAATATCGAATCCAACGTCAAAATCAATAGATCTTTATTTTTAAAATAATAATATCCAAAAACATAAGACTATGTCTATCCATCATAATAATCCATCATACTTAAAGATAAGTCCATAATATATATGTCATAATCAAATCTATCTAACCACTCACGTCGAACTATCTATCAATCAAATCAAGTGGTTCCCACTGCTATCGCTGTCCTTCCACGACCTTGCCCTTCCTATTGTTGGACTCGATATTTGAGGCATTGAAAAACAAAGCAATGCCTTAGCAAGCTATTGCTTGTGTAGATACATAGACATTTAATATAATAACAAGGAAAAACAGAATCTAATAACAATGTTGATATAATGTGTGGGTCAATTATCCATGAAAATATAAGTATCATAAGAAATGCAAATATAATCTTAAGTACTTATATCAATCCTCTGAGTGTTGTCACACCCAGGCATACAATAATTTCTCCATACTCATTATGCAAGCATACAGAATAAGAGTATGAATCATCATGCCGCAGTGGAAAACCACCACCACTCCCCTTCAACACCATAATGGGAGACTTAACGTCCCTCCCCATGGAAAGTCTCGGACTGGTAGTGTAGACTATCCATATTACCAAACCCCCTACTGAAAGCCATCCGTGGGCAAGTGTCTATCACATCACAATTTTAGAGGGTGGGTGGCTAGCCCTACTCCCTCCTAGCATGACATCCACTGAGTGAGAGCACCTGTCATAAATCACAAAACATGAAAATCTCGTATCTCGTACAACTATGAGCACTCCTGGCTCACAATGCCTAAGGCACACCCCTCATTCAGGGGTTAGCCTTTCAAAGGACTAGCCACCAAGCCTCCACCATCAATTTTTTATGAAAACCCATCAATCTTAATGATGAAATAAAGAAAGATAAATTACTAATCATACAATAGATATGCAATATCAATATCATAAAACAATCAATCATTAAAACTTATTCAATATACTATCGAAATCTCATATCGATCATAGCATAAAACTTTGAATCTCACAAAATCACAGACTAAATAAACAAGTGCCGATCAATCACAATTGACCACGATGCTATGATAATGCAAGATTTTAGACATTAAAATATAACATTAAATGTCATCATCTACCTCAATGAGAGATAACACAATTCAATCATGTAATCCTCTTAGCTCACACACTCAGATATACTTGTCGGTATCACAGTACTATTTTGTATTATTTATTTCATCTTAGTGGAACCTATGGTTATCCAACCATTGGATCGTTCTCTAAGGTTTCTATTTATGATTAGATCCTTAATCCTCACATTAATTGGTATTAATCAATCCTATCTCCTGTTCATCTACTCATTTGGTGTTCATATATAGTTTACACCTTGTTCCACATCGTCGAGACGGTTCTAACAGACCTTTTGGATCTAAGATCGGGCTTCTGTAGCCTCCAGAATATTAGAAAAATAATTTTAGATAAAAACTAAAGTTTACACAGGTTTGCACCCTCGAAAGGCATTTACACTAGTTTACACAGACAAAAAAAGGCATTTTACATCGGCGAAAAGGAGGTTACACCAGTTTACACTGGTGGAAACCGACGTCCTAAAGAGCACGTGCGTCAGTATGCACAGCGCGTTCTAGTCAACTGGGACAATGCGCATGAGCGTCCCATGCATGTGTGAGCGCAATGGAGTGCCCGCATGCTCCGTACGCCCCTGTGCATCCTGGTGGACTTCTTGGTCACACCGTCCACCTTGTTTTTGTCATTCCTAAGGTTTTTGGGTATAAAGATCACAATGAATAGCTCAGATCTACAATTTGAGGTGTCCTTAACATGGGTTTAAACATGCTCCATAGTTTTGAATTCCTAGGCCATCCAACAGCCGTTCAGTCCAGATTTAGCCCAGATTTGAGAGGAGAAAGTTGGGAAATTATGTGAAAAACAAGTTAGAGTATGTGGCTTACCTAATTAGAGCTGGAGATGGGAGATCAGAGCCCTATGAAGCATGCAAACTTCAGCTCATTTTTGCAGTATGCACAGGGAAAAGCTAGGGTTTTTCTCTAGTTGTTTGGCATGGGAATGGAAAGGAAAATGTGTTTATGTAGTTATAGATCCGATTTTCTCGAAAGGAAAGGTAGATCGCTGTCTTCCTCCATTAGAGCTGCAATGAAAATAGAAAGGGGTGCCGTTATTAAAACAACCCCCTCTAATTTGCGTCACTGCCAATTTACCAATTTACCCTTGAACTTAAAATGGTCATATCTCACTCATCCGAAATTTGTTTTCGATGTTCTTTATACCGTTCAATTCCTATCGATGTGTACTTTTTAGTTTTAGTGGTTTCAAAACAAATTCTTTGCATAAAATTTTTTAATTTAATTAATTTATTTTATTACTAATTTAGGATTAAAATTTGAGGATATTATAGTAGACCCATTCCTACCCAATGAATTATACATGTCATTTCATGGACATGTGCATGATACTTGGGTAGTTGTCCTTTGATGCTTGATTAGTGCTTGTTTTCCTTTAGTTTTCTTGTTTAGTTGTAGTTTAGTTTAGATTCCATTATTTATAAATTTATGTCTTAGTTAGCTTTTAATTCTTAGTTTATGAAATTAATTGATTTTTTTCTTTACAATAGTTGCTAAATTTTATGTTTAGAAAGTTTGATTTAGGAAAGTTACTCAATTTCATTTTTAGGAAATTTTTATTTTTAGAAAGTTAGTTGTTAAGTTTAGCATGTTTTGGTTTTAGCATAATTCCATCTTTCATGTGTTAATATTCCATTCTTAGTTTATAGTGGATGAGTTATCCCTCGTGAGGGTTTGTAGTGAATATTCTAACAAAATTTTCTAAGGTTGAGTCCCCTATTTTATCTCAAAGAATCCTCATTTATTAGCACTCTACAAGATTTTCAAAACTTAATGGAGAGAATTGAAGATTTTACAAATCATACACATACTCAAGATATTGCATTCTAGTTATTTCTCAAAGTGCATGTGTGTGTACAACCACATAAGTCCTGATTTCTAATTGGATATCCTTAAGTTCCATTGGAAATATTTCTTAACCTCAAATCCTCATAAGTATACTCTTAGATAAGGAGCTAAACATATTTTTTTCATTATGTGACCAGATCTAACATGCTAATGGTTCACATAAATCTTTTAAAATGCTAAAGAGACAAAGGAAAGTGATTCTTAAGAGTGGATGTCATCATCGAGAATAGTGGGGGTAGTCTACCTTAATTCCTTCTTTTTATATCCTCTTTACTGCTACTTTTCACCTAAGATCCATAGGTGTTCAGATAGGACAAAATGTGGGCTTAGGACAAGTTTATCAAAGAAGGGTATAAGGATTTCAAAGGTTTAAAATTGAGTAGAGGTCTTCTTTTTTATTATTGGATCATTCTTCTTTGATTGAATTGAATTTCTTTTGTACTCTTGTCTTTCTTTTTTCAACTTTTTTTCTTCTTCTGATAATACTCTTATCTTTTCATTTTTCTTCACCCTCCTTTTCTTTTGACTTCTTTGAAAGAAAGACTTCTGAGGTTTCTGACTTCTTTTTGACTTTTTGTCCCTTTTTTCTTAACATTTCCACTAACTCTACTCATTTTGAAAATGGGTAATGAATGTTTATTTTACTGGTTTATTTTTTGTTAAGGTGATTGGGCTAAGAAAGAAAGGATTAATAGTAGGCCCAAAAGGCTAATTAGTGGTATGATATATTGGGTAGATTTTATATCTCTAGGCTATGCAAGGATGGCTTACATCATTCCTTAGGTTTCTTGAAGCCTATCAAATTTGATAAAGTTTTTAGAAAAAAAAAACTATTACTCCTATTTATTCTTGATAGTTAACCAAAACAAGGATAACATGATCACATAAGTTATGTATGCTGAACAAAACTATGAAATTACTTATAACTCTCTAAAAGAAGATAGTCTTTGAACCTACTAGGTTATAGGTCTCCACTAATTTTCCTTAGTGTCTCTAAGTCATACCTCTCTATTAGTCTTGCCTATGTGCTGTGTGTAATTATTTTTCAAGAATTAACCTTCATAAAATGCTTCAATACATGAATAATTCGCAAAACTAGTCATATACACTCCAATAAAGAGGTGAAAATGGTAGACTTACTAAGTCTGAAATCCAATTCTCATTACAATAAGGGAACTCTTCCCAAAATGTTTTTTTTCTGAAAAACTCAAGAAAATAAAATAAAAAAATCTTTATATGCATCTATAGCCCTAACTTGAATGAAACATTGTCCCCAATGGTTAAAAACATAGGATTCTATATGGAAAGATGTAGAAGATGGAGATTGTAAAACCTTGGGTTGTCTCCCAGTAAGTGCTAAGTTTAAGGTCTTTAGCTAGACATTAAAAATTACAAATGCAATGTGTAGAGCAGACCTCTAATGGATCGAAGTTAGATAATGGCTAAAGAACTTCTGGAATTAAATATTCAATCCTGTTGCAAGAGTCATCAAAATCGAATTGGTGCTGGTTGGCATTGAAAACATTTAGCTGAACTTTCATGTTGCTAAAGGATAATTGTAATACATCATTTCTGCAATTTATGATTACATTAGACGTCATAAAAAATGGATGTCCAAGAAGTACTAAGATCTGATGATTAGGGTCTAATACAGGCTGGGTATCTAAGACAATGAAATCGACAAGGAAATAAAATTAGTCCACTTGTATTAATATGTCCTCAACCATGCCACGTGAAATCTTAATCGATCTGTCAGCTAACTGCAATGTTGTATTAGTTAGTTTGAGTTCACCAAGCCCTGTGGCAATAGATTAACACTAGATCTTAAGTCAAGTAGTGCCCTATCTATGACATGGGGTCTTATGTTGAATTAAAGAGCTCACTTTCTCGGTGAGGAATGCCTTCATTTGTACATTAAGTTTTCGCTTTGTAGTGCAGAGCTCTTTAAGAAACTTGACATAAGTAGGAATATCCTTTATAGCATTAGTAATGGAATATTTATTTGCACATGTTTAAACACTTTCATTATTTCATTGAAATTTGTTCCTTTCTTAGCTTTGTTGAGTAGTTGAGGGAATGGGACTTTGGGCACATAGGATGCCTCCACTATAGGCTTAGATGGAGTAGGATATTTCTATCGAGTCTCTTTCTCCTGTAATTTTGCCTTTTCATTCTCCTCTTCCTTTTTCTTAGTCTGGCCTACTATGTTATCAACCTAACGGCCACTCTTAAGGGTTGTGATAGCTTCAACTTGCTCGTGGGGTCTATGTGAACTTGACCCTATTTTTTATTCTCCCTTAGGATTAGGGATAGGTTGACTGGAAAACTTTCCTTTCTCCCCTTCACTTAAAGATGCTTGCAACTGAACCACTTGCCTCTCTAACCTAGCTATATTTTATTGACTTTCATTCTGGGTTTGGAACAAGGCTTTACTCTTTTCATCAAGTTTTTTCATGACATATTGTATATTATCTTTTGATGATGTTTTTTTTATGTTTGTGGGGGTAGTTGAAAACCTAGTGGTCGTTGTGAAGCAGAAATCTTAGGAAAGTTTTGAATGGGAAGGTTCTCAAATGTACCTCCTTGGTAAGTATTCTTAGACCATGACAAATTGGGATGCCTAGCCCACCATAGACTATAGGTCTTAGAATTAGGTTATTGTTACTAGGATTGCTATATGCACCAAAAGCATTAGCTTGTTCTAAAACATATTCAATGTATACTTTATTTGATGGACAAACCAAAGTTAGATGGATTGGACAAGACAAGTAGCACATACCTCTTGTGGAGGTTTATGGGATAAAGTAGAAGCCATCAAAATTTCAAGTTTGTCCATTCTTCCACCTAAAGGCTCTAGTTTTGCAACTACAGAGTCAAGCTTATAGGATATATTTGTATGTACTCCTATCCCATTGCTAGGAATTATATGCCAATCTCTAAAAGAACTCCTAAGCCTCTCTTTCATCTTTTAGCATGAGGACCCCTCCACATGGGGCATCTACCATTTGTTTATTTTGAGGCATTAATGCTTCATAGAATTATTGAAATTGCTGTCATTTCTCAAATCTATGATGAAGTCATTTTTGTAGAAGTTCATTCCACCTTTCCCAACACTCGAAATATTGTTCATCATCCCTTTATTGGAAATTGATAATTTCCTGATGAAAGGCATTTGTTTTATGAAGGGGGAAGAATTTGTTCAAAAACTTCTTAGTCAATCGGTCCCATATATTAATGGAACCTATTTCTAAGGACTTGAGCCATGACTTGGCTTTATCCTTGAGCGAGAATGGAAATAGCCTAAGCCTAATAAAATCATCTGAAAAGTTTTAGAACTTAAATGTGGTACAAATACCTAGGAACTCTTTGATACGTGGGTAAGGCTCTTCTCTATCTCGACCATAAAAATTTAGGAGTAATTGGATTACTTTAGGCTTTAACTCAAAGTGGTTTGCATTTGATGGAGGTAGAGTTGTGCATGATAGGGTGTTGAGTTGGGTGGCGTATAAAATTCTCTAATAGATTTGCACTCAACTTCTGCTAATGATTCGGCCATGGGATAGGAACTTGGTTTCTTTCCTCTTGTCTAAGGTTGCATTCAATCTCTAGGTCTAAAGGTGCTAATTCTAAGTTTTGAGATTGATGACCTTGTATAAAATATCCTAATCTAAATCTCCTAGTCTATATACTGACTCTAACTTTACATGATGTACAATCAAATCCTAGTATCCACTAATTAAACAGTTTCTTGATTATCTTTTCTTAGTGTATAGGTGATAGCTTCTTAGACCTAAATCTAGATAGCTCCTCCTTTTGTTCGGAGTTGACTATTGCCTACCAGTTAGGCCTTGCTCAAAAGTGTTTAATACAAGCCTTGCGTTATGAGGCGTTTAGACCTCAACTAATGTCAATAGAAGGCACGAAAAAATCACTTCGATTTTAAGACACCCACTATAACCATAATGCTCAAAAGCCATTAGAGTGATAACAAACCCCCATCCTTCTAAAAGGGTCATATAAGCTCAATACCCTAAGTCTCTTTCTACTTGATTTTAAATTAAAGTTCAAGTGTTGTGCTTGCAAATACAACGATGTTGATTGATTCCTAGGTGGGCCAAGGAGCTGGTGATCAAATCCAGTCCTTATCTTACAAGGGTTCCTATGGGGCCCTTACTAGCATTAATTCCATTCCACCATAAAAGCACTTAAATATGCAATGCAAAATAAAAGCATATTAATGCAACCTATATTGTATCCAACAAAGGTTAGATAGGTTCTCTAATACAACAACCCTTATTAAGGATGTAACAAATAAGATGAATAACCCTAAGCTATATGAATTATTCTACCAACCAAATGCAAATTACAATAAATGTAACCTAAACTAGGAAATTAAATCGAAGTGAGGGATACTTACAATGGGATTTTTGATGAAGATCAAGTGTGGGCCTCCTTACCACACACTTACAATCCATTTAAAATTGAAATTGAAATTGCAAGTTACAAAAGGCCTCACTACATGTTTCACTCAAAAAGCAAAGATCCTAGTCTAGGAAAGCACATATATCCTATATGATGAAGTGAAACCTTTGCCAAATTCCCCTTACACCAAACAAGTAAGATGAATTAATTTTGTGAGGAATTAACAAAATAAGCAACTATGATGCAAAACCCTAACCTAATGCGACCTAAAACTATGACTAAAGATAAGCAATCTAAATAAAGATTCAACCACAAATCCATTGTGATTCCCCTGCAATGGTGCCAAAAACTTGGTGTAGCTTTAAAATTATTTGCAAGCGCATGAATCAATATAGTATTTTCTTGCAAGCGAGGTTGATCTCACGAAGAATCTCACAGATTTGCAATGGATTGAATTTTATTTTAATTAATTAACTTCAATCAATGAGAAAGAGTTGTAGTTGAATTAGGAAACTAAGGGGCTGTGAGATTTTCTTGGTTTAATAGGTTACCACGGAAAGTTTGTCCAAAACTATTAGGGCAGCAATGTACCATTGACTTCGCTGTTGAAGAAAAATGCAGTGGGATGGAATGAAGAATCTGACAAAGCATTCCATGCCTTGAAGGCGACCATGGTTAGGACAATTGATTTAGGCCTTCCAAATTTCTTGAAGTAATTCATTATTGAGTGTGATGCATCGAACAAGGATTGTGTGGTTTTCCAATGCTGGATAGTCATCATCATCATCATCATCATCATCATCATCATCATCATCATCATCATCATCATCATCATCATCATCAAGAATTTATCCCAATTAGAGGTCGGTCAGTCATCCTATTGTATATACTAGCAAATTTTTATTAGACGAGAAGATTAATCTCTCTACATATTAGAAGGAGAAGATGTCCATCATCCATGCTATGAATAATGACAAGTATCTCTTGGGTCATCATTTTATAATCCAGATTGATCATAAAAGTCTGAAATATCTATTAGGACAAAGAATAGTGACACCAGCCCGACAGAAATGGTCGACTAACCTTCTTGGGTATCCTTATGAAATTCAATACAAAAAGGGTTCTAAAAATTCCACAGTTGCTGCTTTCATACGAAAACCAGAATTCATGGATGTTGCAGCCATATCATTTACCAGGTTTGATTGGGTAGATGAGATACAAAATATTCAGGTAGATGATTTGAAGCTTAGCAAGATTATTAACAAAGTGTAAACTGGATTAGGCCCACCACACTTCTCTTTTATCGATGGGACCCTTAGTTACAAAGGGCAGTTGGTGCTACCTGAAAGTTCTTCATGGTAAGCATTTGTATTACGTGAATTAAATGATACACCTAGTGATGGACATGCCGGGTACCGAAGGACATACAAGTGAATCTCTCGTTATTTTTACTGGTGAGGAATGAAGAAAGAGGTCAAGTGGTATATAGCTGAATGTGACGCTTATCAAAGGAACAAGTATGAGACTTTCATCCCTCCATGCTTAGTTCAACGATTGCTAGTTCCGATATTTCTGTGGATTTCATCAATGGGCTACCCAATTCAAGAGGCAAGAAAGTGATTTTTGTGGTAGTGGATCGACTATCCATGTATGCTTGCTTCATCACGTTATCGCATCCTTACAGTGCTATCTTTATGGCACCCCCTTGTATAGATAACGTGGCTAAGTTGCATACCATTCCTTTGTCAATTGGGTGAATGATAGAGATTTGACATTTACCAGTCTATTTTGGAGAAAGCGATGGAGATTACATGGGACAAAGTTACGAATGAGTACAGCTTAATTACCAGCCTCAAACCAATGGTTGATCCAAGGTGTAAAGTCACCGTCTTGACTTTTCGTCGATATATTGCTGGAACCAAACCCAAACAGTGGACACATTGTCTACCATGGGTAGAATGGTGTCACAATATCGGGTATCATAAAGCAACAAAACGTTCTCCATATGAAGCACTCCATGGACAAACTCCCCCAACTATGACATTTTACATTTCTAGGTCAACAAATGTCCATTCCCTCGATCCTAAGCTACATGACCGTGATCGTCTTCTTAGCATTTCGAAGGAGAATTTATTATGGGCTCAACATCGTATGCAGCAACAAGTTGACAAACACTGTACAGAGCAGTGTGTTTCAAGCGGGCGATTGGGTCTATATTCGATTACAATCACATGGTCAAGCTTCAGTGGCGGTTTGCAGGGCCCTCAAGTTGTCACCACCATTCTACGATCCTTAGCTTATTCTTGAGCGAGTAGGATCTGTTGCATGTAGACTCGACTTACCATTGGGATCGAGAATGCACCCTCTTTACATGTTTCATGCCTCAAAAGGAAGCCCGGCAGTAGTGCAGTGGTGGTCCCTGAATTGCCTCCAATTGCTGATGAAAGTGCTTCTATTTACGACCTACAGCAGTTCTAGATCGTAGACTGGTTTAGAAAGCTACTCGTGCTGTTACAGAGGTGCTTGTGCAGTGGGAACATGCCGACTCGAGTGATGCAATGCTGAAAGCAATTGATAGGATCCATCTTATTATTACTATTTTTAGTTTTATTATTTCTATTTTAATGTGGATATGAGCTTTTTATTATCATCTATTATGTAGCAGAGATTTGGGAATTATTTCTTTTCTTACCAAACAAGTTTTGGAGATTAGGAAGGTGAGGAACCTTTAGTATGGTTGTAATATGGGCATGAAGTGAGAAAATTTTTAAAGAAGAGCTTCGGTGGACGATCTCCTGCCCAAGAAATCTCTGTTTATAATCCTTTTTTTTTTTTTCTTTTTTTTTCTGAAGTTCACATCCTTTGGTAGTGGTATTATAACATACCTCAACAATAAAGCTACATCTTCACCCTGCATCCTCAAGAGCTAGCCTGAAAAATTATGATTTACATTTTGTATATGCAACAAAGTTTGTTCAACCTAGGCTTGTAAATTCTGCTCTAATCTATGTACTGAAAGAGGAGGTTTTTGTTGTGCCAGATTTTACAGATTTGGCAATCAGGATTGATTCAATTACACAAACAAAATAAGACAAGAAGACTTATATGGTTAGGCCAAACTTGAGCTACGTCCACGGGAGAGGAAGATTCCACTATAATCTGATTATATTATATGGATGAGGAGGAGGAAGCTCAGAGCCTCCTCAAGCCATCCTCTCTTTCTCTAAGCACAAACTCTATTACACCCTCACACACAAACTCTCTTATATGATTAATCCTTATCTTTATCCTGGTTAATCCTTATCTTCATCAATCCTTATCCTTAACTATGGCAGGTTTTCTCACATGGGTATGGACCACATATTACAATAATTTCTGCCTCAGTTGTCGATGGCAGTTGGGAACTTGTTCCTCCTCTTACCTTAAATGAATTTTGTAGGTCATAGCCAAGGTTAATATACATCTTAAGCAACTTACGGAGAACGAGGGCCTGGCCTTGTGGCAAGAGCATTCACATGATCTTTTGATCTTGGGGCTAGGGGGAAATCTATCGGAACCAACTCTTACATTTGTGGATGATACTAGGTCCAACTATCTTTGTAACCTAAATGGGCCTTATTGGGGTCTTGAAGGCCCAACATGCATGCTGATCAATTTAGCATATTTTTTCTATCTTTGGAATTCTTTGGTAGGATGCTAGAGTCCTATAAATGGCCCATAACTAAATGGGCATTTTTGCAGAAAAGAAAATTTACAAGAAATACTAGGATTTCTTGCTTCAATTGATATTTAAACATCTAAGTATCCTACTTGATTAATTGAGAATTTGTAAACAAGAACATGGCAACTCCTATAGCAAAGTTAAATGCTCTTAGAACAACTCAAATTCATATACTATTCCTATTCCTTATATCAACTTAGCTCTTAAGGTCATGAATCAATTTCCATTGTCAATTGTTGAAAATATCTTGCATCTCATCAGATGGATCATTGTGTGCATCTACCGTCAAGCAACCCAATTATATTGTAACTATTTTCTAATACTGACTATGCTGGGTTTCAAATCACATAGTGTTTGTTTGGTTGATAGGACTTGGTTAGAAATTGATTTTTATGGAAAAGAAATTATCCATGGAAATTGTTTTATGCTTTTGATATTGAATTGCACCAAAGATCTAATTTTTTTCTCATCGCATAAAACTTTTAGATATTCAACATAATTCAATTTTGAGGCATAAAACACTTCCCAAGGAGAATTCCCTTTTTCATGAAAATTAATTTCCTAACAACCAAACTTGTAATTAAGGTTATGTAAGATATTTTTGTTTTCACACACATGTGTGTATGCACACACACATATACATAGAGTATCAATAATTTTAGCTATTTCATGTAGGTGTAAAGAGCAAGTAATATCTTATTGGTCAAGAAAAGTAGAATACACAAAAAGTTAAAGGAAAGGATAATTAGAAACTTTTTTTTTGGCCAATCAAATGTCGCTTACTCTTTACACTTGTACCTCATTGTTGAAATTATCACTCCACACACATATGTATAAAAATGAGAATAGATTCTTAATTTTTGCTTCTGGTAATCTAACTACGGCTAGCTACTTTACAAAACTCAGCAGCAAAGCTGTTACGTAGCCATTTCTAGTGATCTACTTCTAGTTTTGTTGCTAAGTTATATACTTAGCAGCCAAGTCAACAAAACAGAAATACAAAAACATTTGTTAAATGCGCCCTTAGTGATCTACCATTTAGCTTTGCATATAGATTACCAGCAAAGCTGGTTATTGAAGTGCAGAGGTAACCAAGGAGATCTTTCCAATTGTTTGATTATTTAGCACTCCACTGAATCGCCTTGATAAGAAGAAGTCGTATTTTGGAAGTTCTCAGAATATCATGTAAGGGGAAAGTGATTGAAAGATACTTGTTTGTACCTATCCCTTTGGCTTACAAATATAATAGGTGGCACAATAACACATTAATAGTTACATTAGTTTCTCATTTTAATTCGCTTTCAAGGAGTAATTTGGGAGAGTAAAAAATGGATATCTTCAAACTAGCCATTCAAAATGTAGCTGCACAAATAGCTGCAACATTGCTAGGTGAAGGACAAAGGGCAAGGAAGTACATTATGCAAGCTGACCTCTCACTTATGACGTAGTCCTTGTTGAATGACCAATGTTATGGATAGGCTCACTGAATATATCAATCTAGCATGGGTAGCTTCCGTAAGATTCGATTTATATTCTAACTTGCATGGCCTAAATTATAGCTCTAAAACTTGTGAGTTAACTTGAAAACTCGTTAAGTTACTTGACTCAATGTACTTCAGCTAGATTAGCTTTGGTTTGTGTATTAAGTGAAAATTATATAAATTTAAATTAATAAAATATTATTAAAAATTTCACTCAATTATTTTTGAGTCACCCGCAAGCCACTAGTCATAGAGTTAACTTGACATAGTCACCCATATGCCACTAGTCATATTGAGTTAACATGCATCACTTTCAAATCAAATCAAGTTTTCAAGATTTTAAATTATAGCTTAAATGGACATAGTCCCTCTAAGGAGCTGCCCAGGCTATGGAGTCGTCTCATCAACAGTTAGGAAGCTAAAGTGGCAGACTAAGTCCTTATTCATTAGCCAAATTAAATTGATAATCAAGAAGGGGTCTGCACCAACATTCTTGAGGGCAAAAAGTATCTCCATTGCCAACAGTTGCTTCTTTGATTGGGTCCGATGGGCAATCTTAAGACAAGGTCCGTGTGAGAATATCCTTGGATTTAATATTTCCTATTTTGAACTTTGTGGAGAATGCATGCTAAAAGCCTAAAATATTCAAAATGAAAATATGTTAGAATTTTCAAATCATTTTTTTGACGAAGACTTATGATGTAAACTACCTAGAATTCATTATTTAGTTTGCAAATATATATGAAATCTTTCTAACAGGGAAAAAGCGCTTCCTAGAACGCATAACGAGGAGAATTGTCATGTTGTCTGCAATCAACTGCACTGGACGGTTTTCTGTAGAATTTTCAAATCTTAAAACATCATCTTTTGTGCCTCACTTGAATGATGATCATGACAAAATCATCCTTCTTCAGAAGTAGGTATAGATGATCTTAGCGCCTTGACTTGGACTCGCGAAAGACTTTGGGCCAAGATCCAACTTGTCATCGTGTGATGGCACACCAACCAACGGTCCTGATCACAAAGAACATCCGTTACATGTACAGTGCAAAAACCACGTTTGACAGCAGTAGCTCTGTGCATGAAGAGATGGTTGAAAGTTCAAAAGGTCAGGATTCCTTAAGCTATGCTTAATTCATATATCATGGATATGGAAGTAGTTTTTGTAGAAAGAGGACGTTAAGATGCAGTACAATTTGCAAAGGGGTAATAAACAGTAGCACCTCCCTCTCTAATGAGTTATATATTGATCAGGCAAAAGTCTACTAGTTGGATGGCCAATATTATACGATGCTTATTGGGTTTTTATCATATCATCCATCATTAATAATGTTGATTCAAGACTGCTTCTAGAAACAATATGGAAGAGAGAACTTATCCTTGGAGTTGGTATTGGAGGGAAGGGTGTTTCCAGGGACTCTTCTCTATGTAGACTTCTCAAAGTCAATGCCTTGTATAAGAGAAGAAACGGGAAAGGGGGTGCAGAAAATTGGATATTGAGAGAGAGAGAGAGAGAGAGAGAGAGAGAGAGAGAGAGAGAGAGAGAGAGAGAGAGAGAGAGAGAGAGAGAGAGAGAGAGAGAGAGAGAGAGAGAGAGAGAGATTGGCTTTTTACATGGATTGATGGAGAGATCCTTTACGTAGCATAAGATGAACCAAGGGCCGGAGTCATTTGAAGTTGGACCCAATCATGCACAGATGGTGAACGATATGCCCAGTAACATTTGTTTGTTTCATTTGACCAATTCTACTTCCATCATTCTCATTTAAATCACTGATTAGATTAAACTGAAATTTGTCACTCAGTCAGAGTAATCTCGATGGTGGGTTCCACCTAATATCTAGATCAGATTAACCTTCGTTTGTTAATATAAGCCCTTCGTGTTTCCTCACCGGCTCACCGACCATAATATTCAACAGTGGTTCCCACAAGGACCCACATCTGTGGCTTTAAGACCATTGAACTAGTGGACCACTATCATCTAATCCAAAAGGTTCTAACCACCTTGGAACGTTTTCTCGCCTTTCTTCAAAATTAAGGCCTTAAACCAAATGCTTAATTTAGCTTCTCCTCGTGGATCAACGGTCTGATGACCTTGGCCTAGGAATGATCTAGTGATCACCATTTCTTTTTAAATAATAATTGGAATGCCATTGGCCGGCCTGGAATTTGACATGTTAAGAAAACTTGAGGAATTGTCACACTCAACTTAGTGCCAAAAATAAGAATGCTGCAGCTGCATCTTAAACTTAATAAGAGCGGACATGTCATTGTCTAATAACAAATAATTTTGAGGACATTGCCAAAATCGTGATGTTAGCATGCCATGGCAGAGACAGAGAGAGAGGGGGTGTGGGGAAATGGGATTCACCACTATATGTATTTATTGATGAACGGGTCCAATTAGAATAGAAATAAGAAAGAATTACAAATAGAAAGAATAAAAATGAAGAAATCTATACATAAGAAAGAGGTAGATGAACTTCTAAAATCTAAGCTTTTAACTAGAGTGCCCTACGAAGGACTCTTCCAAATCTGAGTACATGTGTGTATGACAGTTGGTTAAATGCCTTCTCTTACGCATAGGTGTCAATTCCTTTGCAACCGTTCCTCTCTGAAACTTTCGGCCTTTTGCTAAGTTTTACTTTCCGCTAGAAAATGTATTTTTCCATAACTATACTAAATAAAATGCCCGAATTTAGCAGAATAGCCAAAATTTAGTAAAAACACACCAGAAAATCCCCATATCAAGCAACACAATTTTTGTTGTGTTTTCCTTGCCAAGATGGAATTTTTAGGCCAGAATGCAACGAAATTCATTTACAACCAAGAGGTCGCAAGTGCAACCGCTTATCGAAGTTATTACAATTCCAATAAGCCAATGAAATTGCCAGTTACTGCAGAGAAGTTCAAAACAAAAGGACATGTTAGTCATGGCCTTCTCTTATATATTCTTTTGTTTGATCATCTAGTGATGGTATTTTTTAAAAGAAATAACCATTGCTTTCTTTTTACGGAAAGAAAAAACAACTAAGGGACATGTGGCAAACTCCCATCAATGCTAACATCAAATCAAAAGTGCTACCTATTGGGGCTGTTTGCAATGGGAATGATAATCATGGATTAAACTATTCTGGAATAATCATACAAAAAATATTTTTTTTAGTATTATAGAACAACTAATCTATACTTCTTGTTCCCATCTCAAGCCATCTCATTTGTACTAGCTATCACGGAGCCTTCCTTAGCTACCAGGACATTTGTTCCATGCAGCCATTGATTTGAGTGGAGTGTACTTCTTTAAAGAACAATGTAAGATCATTTAGGAGTTCTAGTCGTCGGTGATTCAGATTTTTCTTAGAATACCTAGAACTAGCTGATCCTACTTTGAATACCTTATACATCATTGATATTTCTAATTTTTCTAATACAAATAAAGAAGTACAAAGCAAATCACACGTACTTCTAATTATAATACAAAGGAAAAAGTGGGTAAGATGCCAATTTGCCTGCATTCAATTACGATTGACTTTTGTTAGCATATTTCTCCCTCCATATAGAGAGAGATTTTATAGGAAAAATTATAGGAATTAATAAAGATTAGAAGTTTAATAACAATTTTCTTTTCTTATAAGACCATCTTGTAAAGTTTCTTAATTGCGATCGTAGACCCAATCCGTATCCCATGTTGGTGCAGATTGCTTGGCGGACAAAACTCGCTATAAATTTTCCGGAATCCATTTACCCGGCTAAAAATAGTCCCAGAGCCCAATGTAAAAAGGCTAAAATACCCTCCGATTGAATCCGTTTTGCTGGCCCTTAATATCCAATGTGAGATGAGATGAACGGCTTGTACCATTTGATTCTGACAGAAGTGCATGTGGCCACATGCAATTTTTAAATAGAAATCGCGTGGCACTGATCTACATGAAATATTACCATACAACACCCAAGAGGGGCGCTCATTTATGGGCCACATCCACTTGTCCAATCCATGTGGACCCCGTTACATCAGCGGTCAAACTTGCAAGGTAAGACTTTTCGACAAAAGTAGACCCTTTCCACGCATCTTTCGTGGGACCCACATATATTTTTATTATATTCCAAAAGTGCCATCCATCAAATTTCCTGCAGACTTTTGATCCTTCAAATTCTCTTATTTGCGCTGCACGCGAGAAGGATAAAATATTATATAAATGAAAAAAAACACAAGGAAAAGAAGAGAGGAGAAGATAGGACAAAGAGCCAAACGGTCTAATTCTCTCAGCCGTCGGATCTAAATTCGGCTCCCTTCACCGTCTCATTTCCCTCGCTGCCCACCATCTGTTTGATTTGTTCAGAGAGAGAGAGAGAGAGGAAACAAGGAAAACATCTCTGGTCCTCCTCTTTCTTCCCACCTTCCAACAACGACTCCTTTGACGAGATTTGCGCGTGTAATTCATCTTTGAATTTCAGCCTCAAAAGGAGAAATCTCTTGGCTTGTTTTCTCCAATTCTCACCTGTTCTTGCAATCCTCTCCTCGTGGGATTTCAGGTAATCTTTTCTGATTCCCCATTTGGTTTCCCGTTGTTTTGCTTCTCTTGCAATCGTCTTTTATGCTGGTTTTTTTGTTTTTCCAATCTTCATGTTCGTTTTACATGGCTTGATTTGAGGATTTTTCTTTGATCACGATTATCTTAAGAGTTGAATTTTGTCAAAAAACTTCTTTTCCAGTATTGTTGTATTATCCGCTTCTTTTCTTTAGTTGGGTGGGTTTTTTTTGTTTAATTTCTCTCTGGGTTTTGTGCCTTCTACCATATTACATGTTTTGGCCATTCTTTCCTACTGGGAATTTCAGGTTTTTGTGCCTCTGAGCTTTGGTTTTTACGGTTCTTAAAGTTGGTTTTTGTGTTTGTTATGTTCGTTTTCTCGGTCGTCGTGTAAGTCTCCAGCCTCTTAGTTGAGGTTTTTGTGAAATTCTCACAATTCTGTTTGCTTTCTCTAGTTTCTTTTCTGGGTTTTTAGGTTTCTAATGTATCTTTCTTCTCCTGGATTTCATTTTTTTGGGATTGGATTTTTATTATCTTGTTCGATTTATCATTGGTTTTTGTCTTTGTAATCTCCTACAGGAATTCACCTTCACTTTTACGCCAATCGTCTAGTTGCGTCTTCTCTTGCTTTCTTTTTTACTTACCCCTCTTGGATCAGTATTCCTTCTCTACTGTTGACATTTCCTACCATTCAATGCCCCTTATGTTTTTCAGATTGGGTTGATTATTTACTGTTGATAGTGTTTATCATCACTTTTAGTGGACTCTGCGGTATATTCTTTGCTTATCTGCTGCTTAATCTTATATATATTGTCCTTCTCAGGTACCCCTTGGTGATCACTTCATTAGTTCTAATATCTAATTTGTCGGTCTACCTTTTGATTTTGGGGATTTCTTCTTCGTAAAACTATGTTTGGAATAAAGAAATCACCACTGAATAACAAGAGCCAAAAGTCTGCAGATCCTGCAGTACCTGCTTCGAACCCTTTTGATTCTGACTCGGACTCTGACTTGAAGCAAACACCTAAACCTGCAAGAACATCATCTGCTCCTGTTCCCAGTGAAGATCTCCGAGGAGCCCTTTTTAGCAATGAAGAAAGAGGTTCTTCTTCTGCCTTATCTTCATACTCGGCCTCTTCTGCTGCAAGGAATAGATATAAGAATGATTTTCACGATGTGGGTGGGTTACAAAGTCAGACAACAGAGGACCTTGAGGGATATGCAGTCTATAAGGCTGAAGAGACTTCAAAGGAAGTCAATAACTGTTTGAAAATTGCTGAAGATATTAGAGAGGATGCTACGAAGACTCTGATCCAATTGCATCAGCAGGGCCAGCAAATTACTAGAACCCACATGACTGCTGCAGACATGGATCTTGATCTCAGTAGGGTAATGCCCTCTTCCCTTCATTCTATACTGTGCTATTCATGAATCACATATTGAGCAATTAATTATGTGAAGATATTTCTGTTAGTCAAGGAAATTCCTTATTGTGAAAGATTAGCATCACTGACATACATTGACACAGCTTTTGTGAAAAGACTTCTTGTCTATGCTCTTTAGTTTTGGTATTGTTTGTGTAGTTCTTGTGCATCTCTGTTTTCCTAGATTCACATGTCCACACCAAACCCCTATTCTTTCTATTATGCTCCATACTCTGTAAAGTCATATGCTTGTATTTTTCCCAGGACCAACTGCATAACTCTCAAAATCCCTATCCCTAAAGGGACAAGTACAGATTCTCTTCCAACTACACAGAAGAATATACTCATGAACGAAGAACAATTACACTATCTTGTTTTCTATTTTTCTCATATTTTAACTGGTATTCTTTCTGAAGAGGTCTGAAACGGTTTGTCGCAATTTGGGTTACATATTCT
Source organism: Warburgia ugandensis (assembly GCA_035236585.1). NCBI lineage: Eukaryota > Viridiplantae > Streptophyta > Magnoliopsida > Canellales > Canellaceae > Warburgia > Warburgia ugandensis. The sequence goes on along the minus strand of CP141139.1, from coordinate 52,610,992 downwards.
AGTTCTTGTTCTCACGTTGACTTGGACTTGATAATTACCTTGACCTACAGCTACTTGGGTTCATATAGTTGGAAGATTTAACTGCTTTACAATGAATTTTTAAAGAAGTGCTCAAGTTTCAAGTTTTGATGGAAGTTGCAAGTATGCCATTCCTGTTTCAATGACCAACACTTCTACTTATGTGAATCAAAGTAAGCTGTTGCAGAACGCCCTCCTAATTTTCTCTCGTTATTCAGGGTGAAAAGCTTTTGGGAAGCCTGGGCGGTCTGTTCTCCAAAACGTGGAAGCCAAAGAAAACTCGTGCAATTACTGGGCCCATGATCACATCAGGTAAAAGTTTGTAAGAACTCATGAGAACGGAGCTTGTATTGCCCTATCAATGCTTGTGTATGATCTATATTTTTGGTATGTAGATGATCCTGTCAGAAGAAAAGGCCGCCACTTGGAGCAGAAGGAAAAGTTGGGATTACGGGGTCCCCCCACAGGACGATCAAATCCTCGTCAATTTGCTTCTGAACCCGCAAGTGCACTAGATAAAGTTGAGGTCTGTATTTGTTATTGCTGATGAAAGAGCCAAGTTCACAGCACTATATATTTGTATGTATGTGAACTGTGTACATTCATGTAATATGTTTCTCTGTTTCTCTTGCTCTTTCTTAATAACAGGTAGAGAAAGCAAAGCAGGATGATGCACTTTCAGATTTAAGTAACGTGTTGGGCCAGCTAAAGGATATGGCTGTTGACATGGGATCTGAGATAGAGTGGTGAGTTCCTTTGCTTGACATTAGATTTACTAGAACCTAGATCCATTTATTCATTTAGCAACCAAGATAATCTCACAATTGCTTGGTACAACACATAATTACCCTTGAGAGATTCGCTAGAGATGTCTCCAGCAAACAAAACTTTTTCCAACCAATCAAATTGTTACCAAAGGTACTTCTAGTCAGATGCTGTTTGCTGAACATGGGAATAATCACCGGCTCCAGACTAAAATACAATCACCAAACATATACCTCAATAAAGGTCAGTTGGAAAGTAGCGAAACAGAGAAATGGCATTAGTCATTACATAAACTTATTACGAGGGAAATGATAAGATGCTACAATCCAAATTGCGACACACACATACAAATCGCTTCAATTGCTCATGCAAGTAACGTCAGAAGGGGATCTTGAATTATTTTAAGCTGAATCTGGAGGAGCATGTTTCAGATTCTTGGTTCCCATTTTTTAAGCAAAATACTCTTCATTGAATCAGAAGCATCTTCACTAGGAAATGTAGAGCGTGCCATGATTAGCTTAAACTTTATATTCCTTGTGCCCAAGCTAATTCAACCACTGTTGTTATTTCATCTCTTGCCTTCCCATCTTGTTCTGATTTGCTTTGTCTCTGATAATTACAGGCAGAACAAAGCTCTCGATCATGTAAATGATGATGTGGAGGAATTAAACATCAGAGTGAAAGGTGCCAACCAGCGTGGACGCCGTCTTCTCGGGAAATAATAGACCATGGATATAGAGAGGAGCATAAGCTGCTTTTTCAGCTTGTTTTTGGCTGGGCAGGACTTGTTTCTTTTATGCTGCCTTTTTCATTGTTGTATTCATTATCTAGAACTTGGGATACGTTTCAAAATTTTGAATTTCCTCATCATATATACAGTTCAATTCCATTCTCTGTCCCAACAACATCGAACTTTCACGGAGAGAGAGAGAGAGGACCACTAATCTCTTGGGCACATTTACCAGTGATCCTAGCTCACCTGCCCTTGTTTGTTCTAAATTCTGAACTTGGATGAGAAAATTAGTACTGAATTGTCATTATCTGCTACATTAATGGATTTGATCATACCCAAATGAAAAAACATGTGTTTCTATCATACTATTTATAATTCAGAATGGGAAGGATAGCTTCTTAATAAACTAGGAGGCCATTCCCAATCTAAGACGGGCCTTGTAGGATGAACAGTTTGAATAATCTAATCTGGGGCACCACCATCTCATTTTTTGGTCATGTTAGAGATAGGAGGTACGACCATGTACCTAACAGCTCGGTAAGAGTAGCCGTACCCCCAAGTTCTTATCGACTTTGAAGATCCTGCGTTCATTGGTAACGCTATTGGATACGATGTAATGAGCTGTCGCGTTGTTAAGGGGAGGATCTAATCCGCCAAGAGCAAAAGATTTCCTCACCTATGAGATCAGGACAGTCGTACAGACTCCACAGAGAGACGCGATCTTTTGCCAGAGAGAAACAAAGGCACAGACCCAGAGGAATGAAAAAAGAACCAAGTCCCAAAAGGCCTCGTCACTTGCCAAGAGTAAACAAGGGCACCCCATATAAATAAACAGTAATGTATCAAAGCCATCCCCCTTGTACAAAGAAACAACCATCCATCACAATTATCCCCGTCCATGGCAAACCACCGCCACCACTATTATAACCAGAACGCCTCTTGCTGCTCCGGCTCTTGCTCCTGCTCCTGCAACTCTTCTCTCCACCCATCTCACCCTTCGACCACCGTAGATCCACTTCTTCTTCAAGCCATCGCAACCCAGCTTCTTCAATCTCAACCATCCAATCTCTACACTCAGTCCCTCAAAACCCAACAATTCCACCACCATCAACAACAGCAATATCATCATCAAACCCATCAACAATCTCAAAATCAACAACAACAACAACATCAAAGTCAAGCCCTACTCCAGTCTCTCCTCCATAGAATCACTTCTCTAGAAAAATCTCTCCACCATCTCTCTTCTTCTTCTTCCCGTTTTCCTTTTCCACCTCCCTCTCTCAGAGACCTAGCTGCTCGCACTATCCAAACCCGCTTCAGATCGTTTCTCGCTCGCCGTTCTGGAACCCTCAGAGGCCTCAAAGAGCTCGCTTCCATCAAAACAAATCTTTCTACTCTCAAATCCTCTCTTTCTGACGGAAAGGCACACATCAAACGAGAGGTTCTTTCACAGAGAGCCTCGAATTTGCTTCTTAAAGTCGAATGTATTCAGGTAAGATCTCATCATCAAGCCCTCTGCTGAGTTTTATTAATTCCTGCTGTTTCTTTATATATGTTGAAATTTTAATCTTGGTTTTCTTAATTCCTACTATTTCATTCCTGGGATTGATCTCTGTTTTATTAGTTCGAGCTATTTCGATGTGGGTGTTGAAAATTTGATCTGGGTTTTGTTTCCAGAGCCGAGATTCAATGATTCGGGAAGGGAAAAGGGCTGTTAGTGCCGATCTGGTTCGATTTTTGGAGTTTGTTAATGGATTAGTGAAAATGCAGGAGCTTTCGTCGGAAGTATTGAAGAAGGTGAGATTTGTCGAAGATGGAGAGGAATTTGCAAGCACAGAATACCCTATAAGTGAAAACTGCGATGATCAGAGTATATTGGTTGATAACATTAGCAGGGACATTGAAGGAACTGGGGGTTTCTCTGGCGTTTATGAGAATGATGAATCAACTGTGGAATTGGAAGGATTTCGCCAGTTTATTGATGATGAAAGATATTCTTCTCAGGATAAGAATGGTCGTGGTTTCATTGATGGAGTAGGTGAGGGCTTCCATGGTGAAAATGGGAACTTGGGTCTGTTTGCCCCACTGCCAGTGCAAATGGAGCCTAGGAGAAGTGGCAAGGAAAAGATTGTCAGGGTTGTGAGGTCTTAGGGGTTTCTGTGGTTTCACCTTCTCTTGTGGGGTACATTAATCTGATTGAAATTTCAGTCTTTTTATTCATTGCATAAGCTGCCATGGAATTGCTAGGAGCTTCTCAAAGCCATTGTGAGGTTTGTAGGATGAGACATCTGATCCTTGGGGAGTTTGTCTGCCCCGCTTATTGTCCTTTGATAATCCATGCTGAAGACATATCTCCTTTCCAAGATGAAGTCCCAAGAATCACCATATCCGATTGGGTTGTTCAATCTTCCGTAGGCGGTAAGGTTCCTACGGAGGAGCTGATATTTTGCTTCCTAGGTTTGACCTTGATTGACATCTCTCTTTGTTTTAACTGGTGAAGTTTTCTGGAGTCGTGACCACAAATGAACCAAGTTGAAGGACAGAACCAAGCATCCATCAAATCCAAGGGGTGCAAATACTCGTTATATGCCATATATCGATTAAATGACTGAACCAAACAGCAAATATGCATTAATGTGCGAGGACCGAATTATACTCAACTAATGGAGTTGTAATTCAGCAGCTATTTCGAATCCTCGTAAAATCTGGTACCAGCAACACCATTTAATTGTAAGATACTGGTTCAAAAGGAAAATGGCTCCACAATAATCACGTGCCTTGGCAACGATGAAACTTGAATGATCGCACATCAAGAGTTAAATTAGCTTTAGCAAAGGCATAGTCAATATGTAGAGTATTTATGGTGAAGGGTCTTAATTAGAAAGAAAAAGCGCTTGCAAATATTCTTTGGTTCCATCCCGTGTTAGTTAGCAATTCATAACTGAGATTATGTGCCTCGCTATTGCAGTTTTTTGCTTTATATAAATGTGATCAATTTGGAGGCAGGCGCGGCAATTTTATGTAATTAGGGTTGCGCATAGATAAAATTCCAGAAATTACATGTATTAACAGGGAATTCATGTACCTGAAACTAATTACAGTTATTAGTTACATAATGGTGTAACTAATTCCATGGCACTCCTCCCTTTTATGTTGGTGGCCATTTGTTCGTAGGATTCTGCTAAAACAGAGGGAAGGATATGGGTGAGAGACAACCCTGATATTATTTACGAAGGCATGGGAGGGAATGACTCATTGGGATACCTGCGGATGTTACTCAGTTTTTTATAACACGGAGACCACATGGGTGCATAGGAAACCCTGAAGATGGAAGAGCCAGGGGTAGTTCATCTTAAGGAAATTGGGTTTTTTCAAGCATCGCATGCATTCTCGAGGAAAGCGTGGGCAAGCATCCAGAAAGAAGTATCCTGAGTTAGCTGATGTCCGTGCTTTACAGATAATTGTGCTCGTCCGCAGGTATCCCAATGGGTGTCGGACACCCTGTGTTATGGGAAACAGAGTGAGCCAGTGAATCAATCGATGTACAGAGTCAAGAGGATGCCTACCACTGCCTACAAGCAAAGCAGCATCACAAAAGCTGTAAGAGACTCATTTATAGATTATCAGATCATCATCATCATCATCATCATCATCATCATCATCAAGACCTTATCCCAATTAGGGGTCGGCCACATGAATCTTATTCCTCCATTCCACTCAATTAAATACCATGGCTTCATTTAGTTCCAAAGTTTTTAAATCTTTCCTCACTACTTCTATCCATGTTCTTTTGGGCCTTCCCCTTGCCCTTTTAGAACCTTCAACTTGTATTGCCTCACTCCTTCTAATTGGTGCCATTGTTAGCCTCCTTTGAAAATGTCCAAATCATCTAAGTCTAATCTCCTTCATCTTGTTACCTATTGGTGTTATCCCTAAATTTACTCTAATATTTTCATTTCTAATTCTATCCTTTCTTGTCTTACCACTCATCCATCTCAATATCCTCATTTCTGCGACACTCAGCCTATGAGTATGATGTTCCTTAGCTGCCCAATACTTTGATCCATAGAGCATGGCCGGCCTTATAGCCATCCTATAGAATTTTTCCTTTAGTTGGAGTGGCACCCGCCGATCACATAAAACACCTGATGCACATTTCCATTTGTTCTAACCCGCTTGGATTCTCTAGGTAACCTCCCTCTCAATTTCTCCACTCTCATGGATCAATGATCCTAAGTATCGGAAGTGGTCTCTCATGGGGACCTCTTGGTTATCAATCTTGACTGGTGCTCCACTCCTACTCTCCTTGCTAAAATTACATTCCATATATTCTGTCTTAATTCGGCTAATTTAAATCCTTCCGATTCTAATGCTTCTCTCCATAACTCTAGCTTTATATTTACACTCTCCCTTGTCTTATTAAGTAGGACTATATCGTCTGCAAATAGCATGCACCAGGGAATCTCCTCATGCAGATGTTTTGTTAACTCATCCATAACTAATGTGAAAAGGTATGGACTCAATGCCGATCCTTGGTGCAATCCAACAGTGACAGGAAAATCACTAGTCACGCCACTAGTGGTCTTAACATTTGTTACTGCTCCCTCATACATATCTTTAATTATGTCTATATACCCCTGAGAAACCCCTTTAATACCCAACACCCTCCATATTAACTCTTTAGGGACTCTATCATAAGCTTTCTCTAAGTCAATAAAGACCATGTGTAGGTCTTTTCTCCTCTCCCTATGTTTCTTTACTAGTTGTCTTAGTAAGAAAATAGTTTCCATGGTAGACCTCCCAGGCATGAAACCAAATTGATTCTCCGATACACTTGTTTCATGTCGTAGCCTCTTCTCAATCACTCTTTCAAAAAGTTTCATGGTGTGGCTCATAAGTTTGATCCCTCGATAATTAGTGCAGCTCTAAATGTCTCCTTTATTCTTATAGATTGGTATAATAGAGCTTTTCCTCCACTCATCAGGCATTTTCTTTGATTTTATAATCTTGTTAAACAACTTGGTCAACCAAACTACCCCAATATCTCCCATATGCTTCCAAACCTCTATTGGTATACCATCAGGCCCCATGCCCTTTCCTAATTTCATCTTTCTCAAGGCCTCTTTTACTTCAAGGATTCTAATCCTACGTTCATATCTATAATATCCAGTGTTATTTAGATTTATAGTATTTTCAATCCTTATATTCTCAGGGCCATTGTCATTTAACAATTTTTGAAAGTATATTTCCCACCTTTGTTTGATCTCATCATCTTTGACTAATACTCTTTGATCATCGCTTCTAATGCACCTAACATGTTCTAAGTCCTTACCCTTCTGTTCTCTTACTTTTGCAAGTTTAAACACATCTTTCTCACCTTCTCTTGTTCCTAGTTTATTATAAAGCTCATCATATGCTTTAAGTTTAGCCTCACTTACTATTCTCTTAGCAACGTTTTTAGCATTCTTATATTGTTCATACTTTTCATTATTTCTAATCTTCTGTCATGCTTTAAAATGCATTCGTTTTTCTTTAATAGCTTTTTGCACTGTTTCATTCCACCACTATGTTCCCTTTGTTAATAGCCTTTTACCTTTAGATACTCTTAAGACATCTTTTGCCACTTTCTTAAGGGACTCAGTCATATTAGTCCACATGGTATTTACTTCTGTTTCATAGTTCCAATTTCCTTCTACCATTAACTTATTTTTTAATGAGGTTATTTTCTCTCCTTTTAACTTTCACCACTTAGTTTTTGGATGTGTATTAAGTTCAGTTCTTTTACTCCATCTTTTGATATGAATATCCATAACCATTAACCTATGTTGTGAGGTTAAACTCTCATCGGGTATCACCTTACAATCCTTACATATAAATCGTTCATTATTCCTAAGTAGAAAAAAGTCTATTTGGCTTTTATGAAGTCCACTTTTAAAGGTTTTTAAGTGTTCATCCATCTTCTTAAAGAGTGTATTTGCAATGGATAGGTTATATGACAAAGCAAAATCGAGGATATTCTCCCCCATCTCGTTTCATTCACCTATACCATACCCTCTGTGTATTCTATCATATCCTTCCTTATCTTTTCCTACATGGCCATTTAAGTCATGCTCCTATAAATATCCCCTCAGTATTGGGAATTTCTTGCATGACTCCTTCCATATCTTTCTAAAACTGTCTCTTAATTATATCTTGTAACCCTACTTGTGGTGCATATGCACTTATAATATTTATAATCTGCTCTCCTAGAATCATTTTTATTATTATAATTCTATCACTGATTCTTTTAACGTCCACAACTTTATCCTTTAATTCCTTATCCACTATTATTCCTACGTCATTTCTATTATTTTCCTTTCCTATGTACCATAATTTATACCCATCTATTTCTCTAGCTTTAGCCCCTTTCCACTTGGTTTCTTGGATACAAGTGATGTTGACTCTCCTACGTTTCATTGTGTCTACTAACTCCAAACGCTTACCTATCAATATCCCTATATTTCATGTAGTGATGCTAATCTTATGTTTTGGAGATATCCTATTTACTATCTCCTTTCTCGACCTCCATGGTATGAACCCATGTCCACTTTTCACTGCACCTAGGTTCTGATGCAATGTGTCACTTCCTAGGGGACGCTCTAGCAGCCCTTGCCCATTTTTCACTACACTCGGGATCCGATGTAGCGCATCGCTTCTGGGAGAACGCCCTAGCAACCCTTGCCTATTTTTCACCACATCTGGGATCCGATGCAGCGTGTCGCTTATGGGGAACGCCCTAACGTGAGCGAATTTCAGTTTTCGATTCATGTCATATTGGGGTTGCCATAGTTTTTAAAAAGCTGAAGATGATTTTCATTAAAATCATCTTCAGCTTCACCCTTGCCGGCTGGCTACCTAACGCAAGGGTGGCCATATTTTAAGAAGCTGAAGATGATTTTCATTTCTTCCTTACAAACTAATATACAAATGCATATTTATTTGTAAGAAAGAAATAATAGAATCATCTTCAACTTCCCCCTTGCCGGCTGGCTACCTGACACAAGGGTTGCCATCTTTTAAGAAGCTGGAGATGATTTTCATTTCTTCCTCATAAACTAATATACAAATGCATATTCATTTGTAAGAAAGAAATAATAGAATCATCTTCAACTTCCCCCTTGCCGGTTGGCACCTAATGCAAGACCCTCCTTTTTTATCCGGGCTTGGAACCGGCATTGGCGGAGTTATAGATTATCAGATGATCAGTAAATAACGGCCAGGCTCATGAGCCATTGCCTACAATCTTACATGGACACTAGGAAATTTATGTTGACCTATGTCAGTCAGATGCTATTAGTAAAAAAGAGAAAGTTTAAACTAAAAGAACATATTTTCCTACTCTTTCCTAGACACTTCCAGATGAAAATCGGATGTCTTAGAGCATACTTACAAGCCTGGTAAGACAAAGGAGTGAATGCTAGAAACGTAGAAACAGTAGATTACTATGCCTCTTAACTGAACTTGTGATGATTTTTAGCCATCTAGGCAGCTGACATTGAAGATTTTCCTACATGTTGCTGGATCCTCGTGCAAAACTCCAACATCGGTCCTCTTATCTGTCAACTCCTCTAGTTCATCAATTCCCAAGCTTCGAAAGTCAAGAGCTTTCTTATACCATTGCTGACAGAGAAGATTTGAGTTTGCAAAGGGGGATTTGGCAAGAGCAGCTAACAAGAAGTTCTTGCAACTCCTGCTTAAACCTCCAAGATGATTATCTATTTCACATGAAGCCAAAACCAGATTATCTTTACAAAAATGCACAAACATGTTCTTAAACCAAATCCACAGAAACATAAAGAAAAAATATCTATTCCATCATCCTCTACCAAACCACCTTCACTAAGACCTCCGTCCAATCCTCATGATCCCATAGTAGATGCTTCAGAACCTCAACCAACAAAAATGTTTCCTTTTGAAAATCCTAATCTCATTCAAAGCTTTTTAAAAAAATCTCTATAAACCTACACCTCCAATTCTTGAACTTTCCTAAGAAATATCTCAGACACGTCCTTAGAATCCCTTGAGTTAGAGCCATATATCATTCCTAATGTTTTATGCAAGATAATACTAATAGAAAACCTTATGAAGAACATATGGTTGAAGAACCTCTAAATCCTCCAAAAGCATTTTATGTTCCTCCATCAATAGATATAAAAAGCTTTTCACAATTAACGATGTTCCTCCTTCAAAATGGCATGAAAGCATCATAGAATTCATATGTGGTGTAAAACAGAATTAAAAACATCTCAAAAATGGTTGCAGAGGTCATAAAAAGACTTATCCCTAAATTTACAAGCAGATTAAGAGACTAGTGGATATCACTTGGAAAATACTACCAATTATAAGTCTCCTAATGCCCTTCGCTTGAAAGATTATTTAGTCATTTTTAGATAGAACTTATTGGATCTCCACACCAGCAAATAAAAATTTACATAGACAAATATTTGAAGATGAAATGCTACTCATTCAAGATCAATGATCTAAAAAAGCACTTTGATAAGATGTCTCAAAGATATTATGTCATCAATGGTATGGACAATGTCAACCTCTAATAGATATTCCTCAACTCATTAAACCTCTTGAAAATGAAACTCACAAGCTGATGGAAAATATGAAGTTATCTCTTTAAGAATCACCCTGAGGAATTATTTGACAACATACTCAACTTGCTTTACAGTGATTATGCAATAAAAAAATAATTCTTCTAGAAATGGAAAAATAGGGAAAAAGATTTAAATCACATGTGAAAGATGAGATCTTGCTATCAAATTCAAGAAAGAGAAAGATTGTTTGTGCAGCTTTCAGAAGAAATATCCCAAGAAAGATTTTCAAAAAATAAAAATAAAAATCAGAGGACTACCATCATAAATCAAAGTTCAGAAAAAGAAGGTAATGACATCATTTGAGAAAAAATCCAAAAGAAAGGTTACAAACAAGTACTATATTTGTGAAAAATTAGGACTCTTTGCAAAACATTGTTCAATGAAATAGAAGATTATCGAACTTCTTCAACAGGTAGTAGTGTATGTAGACATAGACTTCTCATATGTTGAATCTATGTTCTTTCTTGATGAAGAATATCCTCCATAAACACTATTAACTATTAGTTATGGGAATAGTAAAAGTGATTTTAAAAGCTCTTATGAGTAGTTTGCAACTTCTAAAATTGACGGAGTATTTCTAACTCTAATTTCTCCATCTCCCCCAAACTTTTTTTATTCCTCAAACCTACTAACACCAATAGCCCAAGTCCACCTCCTCACTGAACCATATGCTAAACCCATTTTAGTCATTGCTCTTTTTGACACAAGTTCAGTAGCAACTATCCTCAACACAAAGTCCTCCTTGAAAATTTTTGGCATCCCCATAACCAAGATTTCAAAGACACCAATGAAAACATTTTCATCATTGACAAAATTAACAAACCCATAATCATCAAAATCTTTCCCAACCTCACCATCAAACACAAAGTCTTAGGATCTCTCTTATCAAGTAAAGACCTAATCCTTAGTTTTGACATTCTGCACAAATTTTCCAACCTTAATTGATTAGAAAAAGGTCTTTCATATAAGCAAAACTTTCTCACTTGATCCCAAATTTCAAACCTTCACCTTGCAAATATCTTTAACTCCATAAAATCCCAATTAGTCAAAGATTGTTGTGTAGAAAATTACACAAAATGTTCATCACCTCTCTAGACTAATCCATCATGCTTTCACTCTCTTCCATTCATGAAAAATAAAGATATCAATCCTAAAAGAGCCATTCACAAAGGAATGAATCTCAAGCACTTTGTTCTTGCCATTCAAGAATTTTCTCAATTACAGTCCTAAGGTCTCACTATACCCACTTCTTTCTCATAGGCATGTGAAGCCTTTTATGTTAATAAAAGAGTTGAACAAATTAGAGAAAAGCTTAGGCTCGTTATCCATCACCAACCTCTAAACCATTTTCTTGCAGATGACAAGTTGCTCTTTCCTAAAAGCATAGGTTCTTCCAATATCTTTCTAACACTAATTTTTTTTTTTTCCAAATTTGACCTCAAAGCAGAATTTTGGCACCTAGGTGTTCATCCTTAAGTACATCCGAAAACAACATTTTGGTATTTTAGATCACCATTTCCATTGGATTATTATGCTGTTTGGACTCAAGAATGCCCCTTCACAGTTCCAGAAAGTCATGATCACCATATTCAAACCCTTATTGGCCAATTCACTAATTTACATTGATGATATCTTACCATTTTTCTCTACATGAAGAATCATATGGACAATTTCTCACACATCTTGAATAATTATGGAATCATGCTTTCAAAGAAAAAGATTCTCATTAGTCAAAAAAGGATTAACTTTATTGAAATGACAATTTTAGATGAAAAGTATCAATTATAGCCACACATCTCAAAGAATTCTCAAAAAAGTTATCTTTAGTCAAAATGATACAACAATTTTGAGAATAGTCAATTATATGATAGATTTTATCCCCAAATCAATTATTGAAGAAAGATTCTCTTTCATGGTCTCCTAGAAGCACAGTAGTTGTTCAAGCATTGAAAACATTATCTGATAATCTTTAACCATTGCAAATTCTAAGCACAGGAAAGAATTCTTCAAACATATGTTATGATGAATATTGGGGAGCCACACATTTTGAAGTATGAGATGGAAAAAGAAATCTCTGTGGCTACAAAAGTGGTGTGTTCAAACCAACTCAACTATATTATCACTCCACTTTTAAAGAGATATTAGTAGTAAAAAATGGAATAAAGAAATTCGGTTCCATCTTATTGGTCACATCTTCCGGGTAGAAATGAATATGTCATCTTTTACCAAAATGCTAGATTTCAAATATAAAATGTTGCCAGAACCACAATTACTCAGGTGGAAAAACTACTTCTCTCAATAATCCTTTGAAGTAAAACACATTGTTGGTAAGAGCAACACCTTTGCTGATTTTCTTTCTAGAAAAAATAAGATATCAAACACCTCTTCCATCCTACCACTCCATTGTGTGTTTGCCCTCTCTAGCCAATATAATCTCTTGACCCTCCACTGATATTTCTGAAGTAATAGAACAATTACCAAAAGAACTCATACAAGCCATTGGTCAACATAATATTCACAAAAGAGCTAACATACTTTTAGCCTCCTTCTACGACCACTTGAAAGAAAAAACACTCCATTGGTTAATATCTTAGATAAATCTTAAATCCAGGGAAAGTTACTTTAAATTTTCAATATATATAGTGGACAACCTTTCATTATTGCTATTTATGATATTTATAAAATGAATATCATATGACAATATTATTCGAGGTTGATGTTTACATATTCTAGAATCTCAACATCCCTTAGTTCAACAAGTTTTGGAATGAAGTATTATAGTAGAATTGGAAAAAATTTCTAACTAGATCTCTAAAGAAATATTTTCTTATCATAAAGTTTAATAATTATGAAGGAAATAGAGAAATAGAAAATCATCCTCTTCCTACAGTTCAATTGTTGAAGAATGAAGATAGATTGTTTCATCACTACGACAATCATCTTGAATTTTATTTCTTTTATTACGCAATTAGAAAACAAGTAAGGATGTTGAATGATGATCTAGAAGATCCCCTCACATGGATGTCTACACTTGCAGGATTTGATATTCACCTCATAGAAAATCAACCACCAGATTCAGATGGTGATAAACTACAAGATTTTGAAGATCTACCTTGGCCCAATGAGGGATGAGACTAGTCATCTACCAAAGCTACCACTTTTCTTGTCAAGTCAACATCAATTTTACTTTATGTGATGGTGTCCTTTTACTTTTGTTACCTTTTGTTAAGAGTTTATTATTGTATAAATTACCCTTATTTAACATGACTTTTGATATATTTTTAAGATATTATTTAGAAATTTGTATGAAAAATATATCATTTGAAAATTTTATAATCTAACCTTAATTTGGTAAATTTTTAAGGTTAGATGATGATCCGAGGTAAGTATGTGTAAAATCAAATGTTGTATAATACTAATTAGGTTATTTTCTTTGTTTTGTAAGTGGTAGATCAAGATCCATGCAATTACATTAAGCTAATCAACATCCTAGATCTTTGAGCAAGCTTAGATTAAAATGGACGACTTAGATCAATCTAGATCAAAATTAAGAAGCAAGGACTCCAGTTCAATCCTCAAGCATCAAGTCCAAACCATGAGAATAAGAGAATTGAGAATGCTAAGGGATTTTATGTTTAATGAGGAAAGTGAAAAGGATGATGAGAAAGGAAATGCTTTCCTAATAGGAAACAAAGTTAAAAATTAGGAAATTCAGTTAATTTAGAATTCTTTGGAGAAATGGAAAGAGAATGAAGAAGGAAAATACTAAAATTTGAATTTAGACCGACTTCCCATCATCTGTAATTACCAAATTGAAGATGGAGTTAAAAAAGTTTGAAATTTTGGAGAAAAATGGAGGTTGAAGAAGATAAATAGTGTACACATAGGCTAGAGAATAGGGGTACTTTGCACATCAATTCCTGCTTTGATACTTGACAAAAATCTTCGAAATTTGGTTCATTGGATAAAAGTCATCAAGGAAAAGAAGACCTAGGTGAATATTGTAACTTGAATTGATTAAAGTTAACTTCTTGTTACTGTTTGCATGAATAATAACAATGAGTTACTTAAAGTTTTGTACCTTTAGTTTGGTTTATTTGATAAGTTTTTGAATGATCTAATCTTTTACTTATATTTTCATTTGAGTTAGAAAGGGTTTGATATAATTTTTTTTAAAATTTAATGGTCAGATTTGTTTAATTTTATGAAATAATCTTAAAAGGTACTATTGGGTATGTTGATGAATAGCCTATGTTTGTGATTAATATCTTAATTTATGTTATCTTAATTTGAAATCTAACCATACAATTGAATTTATTGATATCAAATTGTTCTAAGTATCAATCTAAGCCTCACAAATCTCAAATTCTTTCCTTAGTCTAGATGATAAGATTTTTTAAAGATCTACATAATTCATCCATTGAATCTTTAATTAGAGACCTAAGAGATGGATTGATGAAGTTTGATTGACTTGGATGTGGTCAAAATTGAAGAATTTTGCTACGATCAAGCTAAGAAAGAGGATTTTAATTGATATTTTATTTAATTTTCTGTCTTTTGAATTTTGAAATTTTCATTGATTCAATAAATCTAAGTTTTTAGTTCATTGTTATTCAATTCCTATAATTTTTGTTAATTTGTGAAAAATTAAATTTTAACTCCATTCTTTTTAAGTCGAGTTCCCATGGGATCGACCTATACTTGTATAAGCTATACTACAATAGCTTGTGCACTTGTAGAAACACACAAACTGTGACGATCTAGGTTTTTAAAACACATTTTCATAAATATTTGCAATGGTAGCCCTAATTTTGAAAAAATTTAAAATTCAAACAGCGAAAACATATTTTCTTTGAAATTGATTTGTCAAAAACCTAAGTGTCACCTCAAATTACTTATCATACATATATTTTTGTATAAAATAAAAATTTCCATTAAATATCAATAGAAATACTTTTATATTAAAATTAGGATCAATCTAGTGGTTCACATGCATAGCCTCGATAGTCATTACATACCTTCTCCAAATATTACAATCCAAATTACAAAACAATCAATACAATCTTCCTCAAAGTAAATACCTTGAGTAGTAGTTTGGTGATGATTATCCTCAAGTCTTGAGCTTTCAATCTTCCTTAACTGTTTCTGAGATATTGTATACATTCAAACATTTACAATATCTCAGTAAGCTATGCTTGGTAGGGGATTTAAGAAATATATTCAATATATTTCAAAATCAACAGTTCATTATAACCATGATATACATCAATTTATACATTAGATAACCATTTCATCATTCACCATCATATGAATTATATGCATATATTACATATGAATAAAAGCACTGAAAATCATGAATATAGTCAATATCATCAATAATATTTTATTTTTAAATTAATTTTAATATTAACACTATGTGTTAATATATAATCATACATATTGGGAATCATCCTCCAATACAACTTTGGTAATAACTTTTAGCAGGCATCCCATCATGCCATAAAATAAGGCATCTCAGTATGTCATAACATAAGGCATCTTATCATGCCATAATCAATTGCATCATAATGCAAAACAATTAAAGGACTATTATGCTTGCAGGCTAAATCCGTACAGCATGCCTGGATAATTGCTCAATACTCCACTAATACCATGATGGAAAATATAGATCCATGTTTGTATGGGGGGAACCATGATTGTCATAGTAGCGGCCTTCCCATAATTGCCCCACCTGACATTTTGCCTCTCTTTGGGCATGGTATCATAATCATAATCAGTTTCGGAGAATGGGTGGCCAAACCCTCATAACTCTCCTAACATCAGCATCCCCATTCATAAGCCTATCTTAAAACAAAATCACAAGCCTCCATGCTTGTATGGAAAATAACATTTCAATACTTACAGACTATGTGTCTGGTTATAATAAGACATACCTATAACTTATTTCCTTAAGATTTAGGAGTCCAATTGATATAGTTCAAATCTTCTCATTCTACCCATTAAGTAATTTCATAATTACTAATCAATCACTTTGTATTCATTTTAATATCATTTGTTGCCTTAAGTAATTTCATAATTCCTTAATAAATCACTTTGTATTCATTTCAACATAATTTGTTGCCTTAAGTAATTTCATAATTACTTAATCAATCACTTTGTATTCATTTTAACATCATTTGTTGATTCATAAACAATTTTAAGGCAATTATAATCAATCTATAGTTATCAAGATAAGATCATATGTAAAATACATGTATCTTCTATATTGAATATATTCTTAAGGTCTACCTACCTTTACTTTCAACAATCCATCTTCTCATTGAACTTGATCATTGTATTTTTCATATATATGTCAAATCATACTTATATAGTCATTCCTCAACTCATTTATACTTCCTAGTTGTTTATTTTATCATCCTTACATAGGATGACTTGGATCTTTTCCTTGGATCGTATTGATCAAGGATCTAATCTATTGATCTACATTTAAATCTAACATCTATACAAAATTAAACATTTAATCTAAATTATAATTCTGTTTATTGTTCTTGATCATTCAAGATCTCATCATGGATCTTGTTTGATCATCCTTGTCTTACTTACAATTTTATTAGGATTAGATAATTTACTATCTTTTATGTTATTATTATTATTCAACCAATTAATGTCTTACTAGTTGAAGATAGTTTATTTCTTTTCTAATACTAGACAACTCCTCCTTGTTTCAGAATTAAATAAGGCTTACTAGTTAAAAGCTGCTCACAGAGTGGTTAATTCAATCCTCATGTAAGGAGGCATTTAGACCTCACAAACGTCGTTAGAAGGTGGAGGAAGAGCAAGGCACTATTAGAGAACCCCCTTAACAACCATGTTCAGTATTTACTAGAGTGACCTTAGTTCAACCTTTTATAAGGTTCCTATAAGCTTGTATACCCTAAGTTCCATTTCTACTTGATTTTAACTTATGTCCATGAACATAAATAATGTCATTCATGGATGTTTATTATTCTCCTAATTTGCACCAAGGAAACAATATTCCTTATATTGTCCTACTAACTATAGCCCTTACTATCATTAAGTGCATGTCCTCTATTCATTGTAAATGTTCATCAATATCTATTTTCATTTAATTATATTTTTTTTATGTAATTTACATAACATGAACATTAAAGAGTAAATCAACAAATTTAACAATTACATCTACTAAGCAAATAAAAGAACATTTACAATAGAATATAATAATTCACATGCTCATTTGAATTCGCCATATTTATTCATTTTGATTTCTATCCATTTTTCATCTCATTAAAGGTTTAGATCTTGATCTTTTATTTTTATTTAGATGTATCACATTCTCTTAATGTAATATCATTATTAGATCATTGATGCATCTCAACCCATGATCTGATCTTTCTTGATCCAACCAATCAAGAAGATCTTAAGCCATTTTATCAAAATTAAGGGCATAGATCCCAATCTATCCCAAATAAGCCACATCAGGCTCATCAATCCATTGATCTTAACTTCAGATCATCATTCAAACTGATTTTAATGGTCTAATCATGCTTGATTACTCAGATCAAGTAGATCCATGATCAGTATTAAGATTTCTCTTCCATTAAGGTTAAAATTTTTAATTCATCCTAGATCAGTTACATCTAACTCTTGATTCCATGTTCCCTCATCACTAGATCACTAATGGATCAGAAATCCAAGATCTAATCATGTCAAATTTGACTGATCTTGAAAATTAGTGCCACTTTTTGTAATTTACAAAATTTACAGTGAATAAAACCTAAATTTTATATGTCCATTAGATTCTATTCTTCACTAGGAATCTATATCTTCTTTCTGATCTTGATTTGGAGTTAAAATGAGCTCTAAATTGCATTTTTAAGTTTTAGATAAGAATGAACGATCCAGATTTTATTTGGAATCCAGAACGCGACCAAACGGGGGCAGTTAGAATCTTTGTCTCTAGAACGCATGTGGCATCTTGGACGTTTGGGTCTGCGTCTTTGACACAGATCAACCCGGCCGTCTATGTCGTTTGATCTGGACTGTCCATTTTCTTTTAACGCGAATCTACGTCCCAAATTTAACAAAATTCTACTATGATCACCTATCCTAGGGTTTTGGGACCCTTTGAATCCATTTGACATTCAGAATTTACAAATAATGTGGTTTCACATAGAGTTTTCAAGCTGGATCACCAATATTGGATTTACTGGAGAAATCTAGCCAAAAAATCTAGTCTGGTGATCTTCTTGCTCTAAAAACTACTGGAGTAGATAGTGAAGAATGAGGGGTACCTACCTGTAGCGTTCAAAATAAAAAAAATATGGTAAAAAAATTAAGATCCATGCCAAAAAATCCAAGGTCACTGGAGTTACTATTTTCCAATGATCCCACCCACGAATACTTCTTTGATCATCGTAAAATCATATGGCTTTTGAAGCTTGGGAAATTCTGAATAGGATGAACATTTAAGATCGTATTTCAATGGCTGAATATTGATGGCTAATTGAAAATAGTATCCAAGGTAAAACCCTAGGTCCGTAGGGGACAATTGTAACACCCCGGATTTTTAAGACAATTTTTTTTTTTATATAATAATGGCAATTTAAATAAGAACATTTGGGATCCCATGAGAAAAGATTTATTTAACATTTTACTAAACCTATCTCAAAAACTCCGGGTGTTAATTTTCCTTTTACAAAATGGCGTACATGTAATTTAAACATAAATAAATAATCCACGTATAAATCAACGTCAAATAAATAGGCGCCTTTATTTTAAATCAAATAAACATCCAAAAGACAAGAGAATAATATGGCCCAGGGTCTATCCATCATAACATCCCATATAAATGTCCAATATATGTCCAAAGATCTAAATCACATCCAAATATAAAGTATGCAGTCCATAATAAAATCCAAATGATAATCCTGTTTAATGACTCACATCACTGTCTAATACTATAGAAAAATGGTCTTCAAGCACTCTCACGGCTTCTCAACAGCCTTGCTTTTCCCGTTATGTCGAGATCTAAGGCATTGCAAAACAAAGCAATGCCTCGAAAAGCTATCGCTTGTGTAGTACATAGACAATTAATGTAATAAATGCAAGAAATAATGAACAAGATTGATGAAAAGTCTAACATTTAGTGGAAATAGTGATATCATAATGCCATGTTCAAATAAATGCCAATTTATTCCCAAATGCTAAAACATGAAGTTCACCGAGTTAAAACATGACATGAATCAATAAATGGAGCATACAACAAGAATAAGGGCACCCTAAGGTAATGGGTCCCACCACATCGCACGAACATCCCCCGATCGTAGAGTACACATAGTCAACCTCCGAGTGTCGTCACACCCAGCATACCATCTATAACAATGCTCATCATACATGCACACATAACAAGAATATGGGCCATCATGCTTTGCAGTGGCAACCCTCCATGGGTATCAACCACCGCCGCTCCCCGTCGACACCATAACGGGAGACTTAACGCTCACGTCCCCATGGAAAGGCTCGCACCGAGAGTGTGGACTATCCATGTTACCAAACCCCTACCGAATGCCATCTATGGGCAGGTGTCTATCATATCACAAACTCATCACATCATAATCTCTAAGGTGGGTGGCCTACTTATCCCTCCTAGCATGACGCCCACCGGCGAGAGCACCCGTCATCAAATATAAAACACTAAATCATATGTATATGCTAAAACTCAAGAGCACTTATAGCTTGCAATCCCCAAGACATGCCCCTCATCCCGGGTTAGCCTATCAAAGGACCAAATTTAATAAGCCTTTCTATGCTCATTTCCATGTAAATCCATGCATTTTCTATATATATAATAAGAAATAAATCTCTAATTAAGCATAACTAATTAACATCATGCTTGTAAAAGCGCTTAAATAAGTTTATTCAAGAAAAGAATTCAATTTGGAATAACCATCCCGTACGAAATGTCGCATGAAATCCATGGTAAATAAAAATCGCACTTTAAAACACAATCACACATGATGCTATGTTTAAAACATGGTTTAAAATCAAGGCAAAACATTAGTTGTCGTCACCTACATCAAGGTGAGATCACTAGCTTGCTAATAACTCCTTAATTGGTATATTCAAGTGCACTGTACATGTCACATCACTATTTTAAAATTTTTCTAAATAAAAGTGGTCATTTCTAAGTTTTTAAGTTAAAACTAGGTCCGCGTCGTCAATACTGGCCACAACGCCTCTTCCGGATCGTGATTTGGACCTCTCAGCCTCCCAAAAATCAAGTTTTAGTGAAAACTACCCTCAAATGGGGCCTCACGACCACCATAAGGTGGTTTAAACCGGCGGCGTCTCTTTCCGCCGGTTTATACCGACGTATACCGGGGGCGCACGAAGACGCACGGCGTCGCAGACGCCGCACGGACGCGCGCCGCGCGTTGCGCACCGTGACGCACGCGCGCGTGCGTCACGGCCGCCAGACGCGCCGCGTCCCGGCCCCACCGCGGCAGCCCAACCACGCACGTTCCGCACGCGCGCGGCACCGCGCAGCGTGCGGCGACGACGCCATGTGACGTGCCGCCCTAGCTGCGTCTCGGCGCGTTGGCTGGGCCAGCGCCGACGCCGTTGACGACGGCCGAGAAGACGGCCGGATTCCGGCCGCCCCGCTGAGCTCTGAGGCTCCGTTTTGCGTGATTTTTGCGCCATTTTCTTCAGAATTCTCTCTAGAATCCATTTATGCCCTCCTTTTGCACTAATTTTCTCAAAAACCATGGTTTTTAAACGATTTTTCCCAAGTTCCTAAAAACCTCCATAGGTACTGGTTTTTGAGTTTTCAGGCAATTCCACCGTTGGATCACTCCCAAATTTAAAGGGTTTGCTCTTGGGTGTCTTTTTCACTAGTTGGACGGTGCGATTTCCAAACGGACAACGTTTGGTCTATGAAATCACGCTCCAACAGTAGCGTGCACAAAGCCCCCAAAAATCCGATTTTTTTTCCTAATTTTTAAATGGTTTTCTAATTAATTTCCTAATTAATAAATCAGAAAAACATAGGTTTTGAGGCTTACCTTGCACCTGGTTGGAGTTGCTCGTGTTGCCGGGGCTCCACTGCACGGAAAAGTCAAGTTTCTGTATCTAGGGTTTTGCGTAGCATTCATGGAAAACGCTCAAAGTGGAGCGTTTTGCAACCCTGAGGAGGGTAGATATACAGCCTGCAGAGTCCCAGGAAGAGAACCTCTTCCATTCACGCCTCTTCCACGTCTCTCCGGCGATTTTTCCAGGCCGGTAGAGACGTGTGGAAGACGGGGTGCCATATCAATTTGGACCCGTCTAATACGTCTCTATCAAATGACTAATTTGCCCTTCCAACTTTGACGGCTCATAACTCCCTCGTTTGAGCTCCGTTTCTCGCATTCTTGGTGGCGTTGGATTCGTATCGACGAGCACTTTCTAATTATTATGTTTTTAGGAAAGAATTTCATCCATAAAATTTTATTTTAATTTATTTAATAATTTCCTATTTTTATCTTTAAAATTAAGGATATTACATTCTTGCCTCCTTATAAAAATTTCGTCTCGAAATTTAGCTACATACCTCTATGTAAATAACTCGGATGTATCTTTCGCATCTCCTCCTCGCCTCCTGAAGTAGCCCCCCGTAGTGAATGATGTCGCCAAAGGACTTTGACCAAGGCAATGGTCTTATTCCTTAACTCCTTGACTTTTGTATCTAAGACGCGCAACGGTCTCCTCAAATGTCATGTCAGCCTGTAGCTCTCCCGGGATCTGCTCCAATACATGTGAGGGATCCGCACGTATTTCCTTAGCATAGACACGTGAAAGACGTCATGCACATTTGCTACCAAATTTGTGGTGGTAAGGCTAGTGGCATGCCACCGACCCAACTCGTCGTAAGATCTCGAAAGGTCCAATATACCCGGGACTAAGCTTTCCTTTATTTCCAAACCTCAACACCCCTTTCATAGGAGAAACTTTCAAGAATACATGCTCGCCCTCAAAGAACTCTATGTCCTTTTCGCCTCTTGTCCGCATAACTTTTCCGTCGACCGTGAGCTGTCGCAACCTCTTCCGAATGAGTTGGACTTTCTCTCGCACATTCTTCCACTAACTCAGATTTCACCACGCGTCTTTCTCCTACATCACTCCAACATAAAGGTGACCGACAAGGTCCGCCATAAAGTGCCTCATATGGAGCCATCCCAATACTAGCGTGATGACTATTATTATAGCAAATTCCACCAAAGGTAAATGATCTTCCCACTACCCTTCCAATCCATAACACAGCTCGTAGCATATCCTCAATAGTCCGGATGGTCCTCTCGCCCGTCCGTCTCATTCGAGGATGGAATGCCGTGCTAAATTTCAGTCTCTCGACCCTAATGCCTCTTGCACGCTCTTCCGCATTTTGAGGTAAATCGCGTATCTCGATCCGATATAATTGTCAAGGGAACGCCATGTGACCGACGATCTCCTTAACATATAATTTCGCTAAGCTATCCACGGTGCCCGATTTTGTCCGATAGGAAGGAAATGAGCAGACTTGGTCAACCCGTCCACAACAACCCATATCATGTCGTGCCGCTAGTCCTCTCTAAGACCTAAACGAAGTCCATGGTAATATGGTCCCACTTCCACCGTGGAAGGTCCAAGGTCCGCAGTAGTGCGATGGACGCCGATGCTCGCCTTGACCTACGACAGTCAAACATCGTGCAACACACTCTCCAACATCCTTTTTCATACCATTCCACCGTAAATGCCTCTTGAGATCCCGATACATCTTCGATCCCCGTGATGAATTGTGTAAGGGGATTGGTGTGCTTCGAAGTAACTCGCGCTTCAATTCGTCATCCGCCGGTACTACCAACCTTCCTTTAAATCTAACTCCTCCATCCGGTCCCTCGAAAAATCTGTCCTATCTCGCCGATCCGTGTTTTCCTTGTCTTTGCCCCGTGCCTCTAAGATCCTGCCAAAGAACTTAGACCGAGTCACAAATTGGCAATCATCACACCCGCCTTCCTACTCGTGGCATCCGCAACGACGTTAGCCTTCCCAGGATGGTACCGTATGGTGAAGTCGAAGTCCTTGAGATACTCCATCCATCCGCGCTGCCTCATATTCAATTCACTCGAGTAAAGAAGTACTTGAGGCTCTTGTGATCAAGTGAATACCTCAAATCTCTCACCATAAAGATAATGTCTCCAGACTTCAACGCAAATACCACCTGCTAATTCCAGGGTCATGTGTTGGGTAATTTACCTCATGTGTCTTCAAGCGTCTAGACGCATAGGCAATTACCTTCCCATGTTGCATCAACACCGCTTCCTAATCCCTTGCCGCAGGCGTCCACAATAAACTACATAACCGCCGCCCCGTATGGTAAGGTCACACGGAGCAGTAGTAAGTCTCCTCTTGAGCTCTTGGAAGCTCTCCTCGCAAGCCTCGGTCCATACAAATTGAGTGTCTTTCCTAGTCGTGGTGGTCAATGGTAACGCGATCTTAGAGAATCCCTCTATAAAACGACGATAATACCCCCTGCTAAACCGAGAAAACCTGCGTATCTCGCTCACTGCCTGGGCCTCTCCCAAGGTAGTACTGCCTCTACCTTTGTTGAATCCACTACCACTCCATCTTTAGATATGACGTGGCCTAAGAAATGCACACTGGTCTAGCCAAAAATCACACTTACCGAACTTGGCATACAACCGATGTCGACGAAGTGTGTCTAATACCGTGTGAGATGCTCTCATGTGTCTCATGACTAAAGGCGAATAAATCAAGATGTCATCCACAAATACAATCACGAACTTATCCAAATAAGTCGAAAACACGGTTCATTAGATCCATGAACACCGCAAAGGCGTTCGTCAATCCAAACCAGATCACTAGGAACTCATAATGACCATAACGACTCCTAAAGGCGCTTCGAGATATCCTCTTCTCTAACCCTCAGCTGATGATACCCTGACCTCAAATCAATCTTGGAGAACACTTGTGCCGATTGGAGTTGATCAAATAAATCATCTATGCGTGGCAAAGGGTATCGGTTCTTTATAGTAACACCATTCAACAACCGATAATCAATGCATAGTCTCAGTGATCCATCCTTTTCTTCACGAAAAGGACCGGTGCTCCCATGGTGATCCACTCGGCTACCGATGAAGCCCTTATCCAAGAACTCTTGCAATTGTACCCGAAGTTCTCTCAACTCACCGGGAGCCATCCTATATGGTTTGTTGGTTTCTGTGGGTTACTCTCGATATTTTTAAAGGTTGATCTTTATCTAAGAATGTCCTGCATTTTATTGTATAATTGGGACTGTGTCAAAATTACGGACGCAATGGCCCTTTTGGCTTGTCAAGCGGAGTTATATAGGCTCCGAAATTGATTTTTCAAGGTCGCGCCTTAATGGACGACCCACCAGTGCCTAGGGTCCTACATGCCGCGGTTCTAGAATGCGCGCTCTACGGCTTTCTAGTATACGCGTGCGCCGCACCGCAACTGTGCTCATGTGCATACGTCCGAATAGTGTGCCAGGGTGAGTGTGAAAGTACGCCACCGTAAGCCGCCTCACCTTCAGCAGGTAGGAGGCTACTCTAACTTGATCATCTCGGTGAGATCTTCATAGCGTCGAATGTCCTCTCCGCCTCAAATAACCATCGCTTCGGCCTCCCGTGTTACCATCTCCATAAAAGGGTTTTTACCATCTTTTGAAACCTCTAGTAATTTGTACGTCTTACTAGAGTCACTCGTAGCATCGCCCTCCGTAGCTCTAAGTACTGATGTTTCTTGTACTGGTTGTGAGGACTGAACTAATGAAACCATGGGTACCACTTTAGGTGGTGGAACAGGGGCTAGGGTGGTTACCGCGTCAATGTACCGCCCTAACCCGTCTGTCAGAGTAAGTGGTACGAGTCCTGACATTAACCGATTCAATAAATTGGCATCTCGATCCCCTGATCGAGGACCTACAGTGGAGCCACGGTGTAGCAGGGGTAGACCTTGTCCTTCTCCGAGGAGCCATCTATCAAAATTTTACATGTCACTAAGTGTAAGTTCCTCTCTCATCGTTTCTCTCTCTACAACTATTATGGACTGTTATTCACATATAAATGGACATTCACAAGGATTATGATGGACTAGACTGGGCTCTGATACCAACTTTGTAACACCCCGGATTTTTAAGACAATTTTTTTTTTTATATAATAATGGCAATTTAAATAAGAACATTTGGGATCCCATGAGAAAAGATTTATTTAACATTTTACTAAACCTATCTCAAAAACTCCGGGTGTTAATTTTCCTTTTACAAAATGGCGTACATGTAATTTAAACATAAATAAATAATCCACGTATAAATCAACGTCAAATAAATAGGCGCCTTTATTTTAAATCAAATAAACATCCAAAAGACAGTAATAATATGGCCCAGGGTCTATCCATCATAACATCCCTTATAAATGTCCAATATATGTCCAAAGATCTAAATCACATCCAAATATAAAGTATGTACCCATAATAAAATCCAAATGATAATCCCGTTTTAATGACTCACATCACTGCCTAATACTATAGAAAAATGGTCTTGACTCTCACGCTTCTCAACCTTGCTTTTACGTTATCGCGCTCGAGATCTAAGGCATTGCAAAACAAAGCAATGCCTCAAGAAGCTATCGCCAGGTGTGGTACATAGACAATTAATGTAATAAATGCAAGAAATAATGAACAGCATTGATGAAAAGTCTAACATTTATGGAAATAGTGATATCATAATGCCATGTTCAAATAAATGCCAATTTATTCCAAATGCTAAAACATGAAGTTCTAACGAGTTAAAACATGACATGAATCAATAAATGGAGCATACAACAAGAATAAGGGCACCCTAAGGTAATGGGTCCCACCACATCGCACGAACATCCCTGATCAGGAGTACACATAGTCAACCTCTGAGTGTCGTCACACCTGTGCATACCATCTATAACAATGCTCATCATACATGCACACATAACAAGAATATAGGCCATCATGCCAAGCGTGGCAACCCTCCATGGGTATCAACCACCGCCGCTCCCGTCGACACCATAACGGAGACTTAACGTCCATCCCCATGGAAAGGCTCCGACCTGAGTGTGGACTATCCATGTTACCAAACCCCTACCGAATGCCATCTATGGGCAGGTGTCTATCATATCACAAACTCATCACATCATAATCCTAAGGTGGGTGGCCTACTCCTATCCCTCCTAAAGATGACGCCTAATCGGCGAGAGCACGTCATCAAATATAAACACGGAAATCATATGTATATGCTAAAACTCAAGAGCACTTATAGCTTGCAATCCCCAAGACATGCCCCTCATCCCGGGGTTAGCCTATCAAAGGACCACTAATAAGCCTCTATTCTCATTTCCATGTAAATCCATGCATTTTCTATATATATAATAAGAAATAAATCTCTAATTAAGCATAACTAATTAACATCATGCTTGTAAAAGCAGCTTTAAATAAGTTTATTCAAGAAAAGAATTCAATTTGGAATAACCATCCTGTACGAAATGTCGCATGAAATCCATGGTAAATAAAAATCGCACTTTAAAACACAATCACACATGATGCTATGTTTAAAACATGGTTTAAAAATCAAGGCAAAACATTAGTTGTCGTCACCTACATCAAGCAGAGATCACTAAACTTGCTAATAACTCCCTTTAATTGGTATATTCAAGTGCACCCGTACATGTCACATCACTATTTTAAAATTTTTCTAAATAAAAAGTGGTCATTTCTAAGTTTTTAAGTTAAAACTAGGTCCCAAGCGTCGTCAATACGGTCACAACGCTCTTCGGATCGTGATTTGGACCTCTACAGCTCCCAAAATCAAGTTTTAGTGAAAACTACCCTCAAATGGGGCTCGCTCGGACCACCATAAGGTGGTTTAATGCGGCGCTCTTTTCCGCCGGTTTATACCGACGTATACGGGCGCACGAAGACGCACGGCGTCGCAGCCGCGCACGGGACGCGCGCCGCGCTGCGCGGCACCGTGGACGCACGCTGCGCGTGCGGCCACGGCTGTGACGCGCCGCGTCCCGGCCCCACCGCGGCGGCCAACCACGCACGTTTCCGCACGCGGGCACCGCGCACGCGCGGCGACACGCTCATGTGACGTCCGTCCTAGCTGCGTCTCGGCGCGTCTGGCTGGGCCGCCAGCGCCGACGCCGTTGACGACAGCCGGAGAAGACGACCTGATTCAGGTCGCCTCCCGGCTCTGAGCTGCCACAGAGTCTGCTGCGTGATTTTTGCGCCATTTTCTTCAGAATTCTCTCTAGAATCCATTTATGCCCTCCTTTGCACTAATTTTCTCAAAACCATGGTTTTTAAACGATTTTTCCCAAGTTCCTAAAAACCTCCATAGGTACCGGGTTTTTGAGTTTTCTGGGCAATTCCACCGTTGGATCACTCCCAAATTTAAAGGGGTTTGCTCTTGGGTGTCTTTTTCACTAGTTGGACGGTGCGATTTCTAAACGGACAACGTTTGGTCTATGAAATCACGCTCCAACAGTAGCGTGCACAAAGCCCCCAAAATCCGATTTTTTCCTAATTTTTAAATGGTTTTCTAATTAATTTCCTAATTAATAAATACGGAAAAAACATAGTTTTGAGGCTTACCTTGCACCTGGCCGGAGTTGCTCGTGTTGCCGGGGCTCCACTCGCCGGAAAAGTCAAGTTTTTACAGATCTAGGGTTTTGCGTAGCATTCATGGAAAACGCTCAAAGTGGAGCGTTTGCCAACCCTGGGGAGGGTAGATATGTGCACAGAGTCCCGTGGGAAGAGAACCTCTTCCATTCACGCCTCTTTCCACGTCTCTCCGGCGATTTTTCCGGCACTGGTAGAGACGTGTGGAAGACGGGGGTGCCAGTATCAATTTGGACCCCTGTCTAATACGTCTCTATCAAATGACTAATTTGCCCTTCCAACTTTGACGGCTCATAACTCCCTCGTTTGAGCTCCGTTTCTCGCATTCTTGGTGGCGTTGGATTCGTATCGACGAGCACTTTCTAATTATTATGTTTTTAGGAAAGAATTTCATCCATAAAATTTTATTTTAATTTATTTAATAATTTCCTATTTTTATCTTTAAAATTAAGGATATTACAACAATGCATTTGTGGATGTGCGTGACATATCTGGGGGAATATTCCCCTTGGGTACGTTCGCAGATGTGCTCAGCCGTTGTAAAGGGAAAAGAGAGAAAAAGAAAAAAAAAAAAAAGAAGGAAAAAGGAGAGAAGAGAGAAGAGAGAGAAAGAGAAGGAAAGAGAGAGGGAAAGAGGGAGGGAGAGAGTGCAGGGATTTAGAATTTCGTGTGAATAGTGGGAGGGGTATTTATAGGGCTTTTTTTGAATTATTTTAATTATTTTTTATTTTAAATAAATTTTCAAAATTTCTTATTTAATTCAAAAGAGATTCCTCATCATATTTATTCTTCATTATTAATATTCTCTGAGCTAGCTTTCCACCAGCTCACCTAACTTTTGTGGACCCCACACAAAAGTGAATTGATCATTTTACCCCTACAGGTAAATATAAATTCACAAAATTACAAAAAATAAAAAAATTTCACCTGAGCTTACATTTCAACATGCTTGCAGTCATTTTGATTAGTTTCCCATGAATGATTCCAAATATCTATGTTTCAAGACTAGATTCTTTTTCTAAAAATTAATATTATATTAAATATAATATTCCACCTCAATTTTTGTAAATATTTGAATTAATTGCAAATAATTTCAAAAAAATTGGGGTTTTCACACAAACACCTTTACTTTATGTGATGAGTAATGCCCTTTTACTTTTGTTATCTTTATTTTATGTGATAAATAATATCCTTTTTCTGATGAGTAATGTTCTCTTACTTTTGTGTTTAGCTTTTTGCTTTATGTGAAATCAATGTAACTTATATAAGAAGCTTAGAGTCCCTTACTGTAAATAAAAGGAGTCATGTAAGTTGGGAAGCATATTAGAGCAAGGCTTGACCATAACATAAGCATAGCTTGGGTAGTGTTCTATCCTCTTTTCTAAGTATTCTCTTAGTCTAATCTAGTTTTGTAAGCATTTTTTCTTTAATGTAATTCTTTGCTTTCGTGTGCTTATTTTTTGTGTTTTTTAGGCTATTGACTATATTTTTTGTGCCTTTAATTAGACCTTCTCCCTCTCATCATTTGAGAACTCGTCTGAAGAAGCTAACTTACTGTACCCAATCATGTTTGCTCTCTCCTCCTAAAGTCTCTTCCCCTTCCAATCCTTTGGTTGACATATCTGATGGAATATGTTGTCCACCTTTGTTGGACTGTTGATGGAATTCCTAAGGCAAACAAACTTCTCGGTGCCCCTCTCTTTGGTAGTCAGCTTATCAACCATCTTCTTTAGAAGGTTTACAAGCTCACATTCAACATACTTGAACATGTACAATGGTTGCCCAAATAACTTTTGATATTCAGATGGAACAAGTATCATATGTAAGCTTTCCTCTTTGAGGGTTTGATCAACTTCACAATTTGGTCCTTTAAACCTTGAAGAATCTCTGGCTACATCCATGATGTTGTACCTTCTCCGACCGATACACCATTTAAACTAGAAGGAAGACGATGATGTTGAGGTAGGGAAACACGGTATGGTAATCATATTGCTTATATCCACGTAAGGAATGAGATGCCCTAGAGTAATCCCTAGAGACATGAGAAGAGTTCATCATCATCATCAAAGCCTTATCTTGATTAGGAATCTGCTACATGAATCTTGTTCCCTCTTTCACCAGTATCAAGTGTCATTGTTTCATTAAGTCCAAGAGTTTTTAAATCTTTTTACCACCTCTAAAGATCCCTTGGAATGACTCACTCTATCTAACCAATGTTGTTCTAGATCTCCATTGGACATGTCAAAACCATCTAAGTCCACCTTCCCTCATTTTGTTAACTATTGGTGCTACTCCTAAGTTTCAGCTAATGTTTCCATTTCTAGTTTTATCATCTCTTGTCTTGCTACTCATCCATCTTAACATCCTTATTTTGGCTATGCTCATCCTGTGTGTGTGTGTTATTCCTTAACTAACCAACACTCTGATTCATAGAGCATGACATGCCTTACAACCAAAGTTCAAGTTGGCTTGAGCAATGTACTCTCTTTGGGAGACTCCTCTATAGACAATTGCTTCCTCTTCGACTAGAGTATCTAGGGTTTCTCCATGATGGAAGTCCATAAGACAACTAGCGATATCTGGCTAAATAGTCAATCCTTTTTGGGCACAATTTCTTCTCCAAAAACTACAGTACATTAGTCCTAGATAAACCTACCAGCAATTCTCAAAGCAGATGAAACACCCATATTATCAAGGATGACATGGATTACAGAATGCCCATGTTGACCAAATATGTGCAAAGCTGCTGCAAAATCCACATCTCCTAATATTAGTAAGATTGAAGAGGGAGTAGGATTGTCAAGAGCAAATAGAAACATGTTGACCAAGATAGCTTATTAGCAATATCTTCACCCAAACGACTA
Source organism: Warburgia ugandensis (assembly GCA_035236585.1). Lineage (NCBI taxonomy): Eukaryota > Viridiplantae > Streptophyta > Magnoliopsida > Canellales > Canellaceae > Warburgia > Warburgia ugandensis. Next base: position 52,580,239 of record CP141139.1, on the reverse strand, counting down.
CAAGTTTCACACCTGTTCTTTGGAAGGCCTTTCTTAGCTTTCTTGGAATAGCATTGAAATTTCCATATGTAGAAAATACTGAGATCACACCTTTTATCACAGAGTGCACTTGCAATGCCATTTAGATGTTTTCAGCAACATCTTATGAATGTACATCACTTGGCACAGGGCAATTCTCAATGCCCCAGGGAATACCCACAGGTCCATCTAAGGTTATAATCTGTGGGTTGGGCATTTGATGTGATACATTGTTGAATTCTCGGAGTTTGTTCCATTGATGTTTAAAGAATCTGAAGACATGATGTTTAAAGGTGGGTTTAGATTGGTCATCTAGTTTGGATCATCAAGTGCCAATTTACGGTATAAAGTAGAAATATTTAGGTAATGCTTGGATAAAAAGCATGGAATGGTGATGTTGGAAAAGAATATTCAACCTATATATGAATCCATATAAGCTGTTAATCAAACAGTTTTCATCAATTATTCATACGATGGATAAAGTTGACATAAATCAAAAGGAAAAAATCAAATTGAAATTGAAGAAGTACTTACTAATCAATAGGCATCTTACCACCCTAAACCTGCAAAGACCTCATATTGAGTGATTATCACATGGAAGGAAAATTGAAACTACTTCCATTGTGCAAAATAACTGATTTCTTGAAAATGAAATGCAATATACCCATTCCACAACTAAGGTTCTAAGCTAAATCCTAAACAAATCTCACAACCTAGCAGCTCCAAACTTTCTAAATTAAAATTAATTTTGGAAGTCCCAAATTTGTAGACACATATATGTCTATGCATACATGTATATATATACATATATGTGTATATATAGTCAACATGGGTACAACCACTTGCCATTGCATGGTCTTCTTCAACATATTGTTATTGTAGTTGGTGAAGAAGTTATAGGTTATGAATCCACATTGTGATTTTAATATTTCAAATATCCTTTCTTTCCTAGTCTATATTTTAATACATTTTGAAACTACTACAAATCAAAACAATCTTGTCAATAAGGTATGGCATCATCAAATGGTTAATCAACATATAATAGCTGAGATATTCATAGTTGAGTAGATCATATTTCATTTTTGTGTCACCCAAACACTTTTACTTTTGTAAGTTCCTAACAACTAAAATTTTTGATACCTGAGCTAGATTCAATTGCTTGGACTATTGATGGTTTTTTGAATTTGATATGGCCCTAGATGTATAACAGAATAAATGTAGGTGCATTAAATTATTAAAATAGACAAGAAGTATGGCTGGATGACCTTCTACTTGAATGGTCATGAACTTTATTGCACTATCAAAAACTCATATGTTGACATCTAAAGATCACTAGGATTGTTAGACAAATGGAATATGGCAACGCTCTAGATTATGCTAGTTCTTAATACATCATGCATAAAAAAAGAAGAAGGGAAAATTGCTTCAAAAATTGATTTTTTTTGCAATTTTATATTTCTACCCTAAATTTTAAAAAATTCCTATGAAACCCTGAATTTAAGATGTCTTAAAAATACCACCAAACTACAGATAGAGAGAAACACCATTTATGTTTCCTTTGATGTGGCCTTTTAAGTGTAGCATTGAGGCAATATGTGGCACACTTGGTGTAATGTGGGTTTGAGTAGTTGCCTACATAGTGGGCCCTAGAAGTAAAATGAGGGTGACAATATGAAAAATAGGTCCATAAACATCACAACTAGTCCGTTGCTAGCATTTCCTTCTTCTCAACTCCCCAACCTGTGGCATTGCCCTCTTACCAATCCCCATCCACCCTAGTATTCTCCTAGAGTATTCCCTCACTTGTGGCTTGGGAACCAGAAGACAAAAGCTTAAGTGTATTGTCGATGAACTCAATGGCCTCAATAAAATCGAAAGGCATGACCATAAGAGCTACCAAACGAGTGCTTAAAACTCCACTTTCAGGAGCAAAATCAGTAGCAGATATGAAACATTCACATGCTGAAATTAAAGTTCGGTAGCAAAGGCTATTGAAAACTTTGCATTATTACCAAGATCCCTTTAAGAATTGCTTGAAAACTATGTATTATTACTAGGAAAAATTGCTTGAAATTCCCCTTTTGGAAACTTCAATTTCTCTAAAGGAGAGGCTGTTGAGTTTGAGATTGATCAAGGTCACAATGGATGGACAAAAGTCGTCAAAGTGATGAGGCAAAACGGATCTGATGTGTTTTGTATCTTGCTTTGAGAATAAGCAAGTGACCCAACTAAAGGATTTGAAGGTAGCAAGGATTTCTTCTTTCTAGCTATTTTGCAGTAATAGGGAATTAAAGGGAGTAGGAAAAGTTGGGTTTGTTAGAGGTAACCTAGAAACCTTTAAATCAACACAAGCTTGAAGTAAGCCTCCTATTTTTAGTAGGAATTGGTTACAATTGATTAGCTAAAATTTATCCATTACACTCACTGCCCAAATAGAGTAACTAAATTAAGGTAACTACACCCATATACCCACTATCCAAATAGACTAACTCAATCAAAGTAATTGCATCAACTATCCATTATAGAGTAACTAAACCCACTACCCATTACAAAGTAACTACACCGACTACCCATGTAACACCCCGAATTTTTAAGACAAAATTATATATATATATATAATAATGGCATTTTAAATAAGAGCATTTGGGATCCCATGAGAAAAGATTTATTTAACATTTTACTAAACCTATCTTAAAAACTCCGGGTGTTAATTTTCCTTTCACAAAATGGCGTACATGTAATTTAAACATAAATAAATAATCCGCGTATAAATCAACATCAAATAAATGGGCGCCTTTATTTTAAATCAAATAAACGTCCAAAAGACAATAATAATATGCCCCAGGGTCTATCCATCATAACATCCCATATAAATGTCCAACATATGTCCAAAGATCTAAATCACATCCCAATATAAAATATGCAGTCCATAATAAAAATCCAAATGATAATCCTGTTTAATGACTCACATCACTGTCTAATACTATAGAAAAATAGTCTTCAACAGCTCTCACGGCTTCTCAACAGCCTTGCCTTTCCTGTTATCGCGCTCGAGATCTAAGGCATTGCAAAACAAAGCAATGCCTCAGCAAGCTATCGCTTGTGTAGGTACATAGACAATTAATGTAATAAATGTAAGAAATAATGAACAATATTGATGAAAAATCTAACATTTATGAAGATAGTGATATCATAATGCCATGTTCAATAAATGCCAATTTATTCCATATGCTAAAACATGAAATTCACAGAGTTAAAACATGACATGAATCAATAAAATGGAGCATACATCCAAAATAAGGGCACCCTAAGGTAATGGGTCCCACCACATCGCACTAACATCCCTGATCAGGAGTACACATAGTCAACCTCTGAGTGTCGTCACACCCAAGCATACCATCCATAACCATGCTCATCATGCATGCACACATAACAAGAATATGGGCCATCATGCTGCAGTGGCAACCCTCCATGGGTATCAACCACCGCCGCTCTCCGTCGACACCATAACGGGAGACTTAGCGTCTGTCCCCATGGAAAGGCTCAGACCGGTAGTGTGGACTATCCATGTTACCAAACCCCTACCGAATGCCATCTATGGGCAGGTGTCTATCATATCACAAACTCATCACATCATAATCTCGGAAGGTGGGTGGCCAGCCCTATCCCTCCTAGCATGACGCCCACCGGGCGAGAGCACCCGTCATCAAATATAAAACACGAAAATCATATGTATATGCTAAAACTCAAGAGCACTTATAGCTTGAAATCCCCAAGACATGCCCCTCATCCTGGGGTTAGCCTATAAAAGGACCAGCTACTAAGCCTCTATACTCATTTCCATGTAAATCCATGCATTTTCTATATATATAATAAGAAATAAATCTCTAATTAAGCATAACTAATTAACATCATGCTTGTACCATCATTTTAAATAAGTTTATTCAGTAAAAGAATTCAATTTGGAATAACCATCCTGTACGCAATGTCGCATGAAATCCATGGTAAATAAAAATCGCAATTTAAAACACAATCACACATGATGCTATGTTTAAACATGGTTTAAAATCAAGGCAAAACATTAGTTGTCGTCACCTACCTCAGTGTGAGATCACTAGCTTGCTAATAACTCCCTTTAATTGGTATATTCAAGTGCACCTGTACATGTCACATCACTATTTAAAAATTTTTCTAAATAAAAAGTGGTCATTTCTAAGTTTTTAAGTTAAAACTAGGTCCGCGTCGTCAATACGGTCACAACGCCTCTTCCGGATCGTGATTTGGACCCCTCTAGCTCCCAAAAATCAAGTTTTAGTGAAAACTACACTAAAATGGGGCCTGCCGGACCACCATAAGGTGGTTTAAACCGGTGGCACCCTTTTCCGCCGGTTTACACCGACGTACACGGGCACACGAAGACGCACGCCGACGCAGACGTCGTACGGGACGCGCGCCGTGTCCCGGTCCCACCGCGACAGCCAACCAGCGCACTCTCCGCACGCGTGCGGCAACGACATCATGTGACGTCGTCCTGGCTGCGTCTCTGAGTGCGTCTAGCCGTTGACGACGCCGGAGAAGACGACTGGATTCCGGTCTCCTCCGGCGGAGCTACAGAGCTCCGTTTTGCGTGATTTTTGCGCCATTTTCTTCAGAATTCTCTCTAGAATCCATTTATGCCCTCCTTTTGCACTGATTTTGCCAAAAACCATGCTTTTTAAACGATTTTTCTCAAGTTCCTAAAAACATCCCTAGGTACTGGTTTTTGAATTTTCTAGAGAATTCCACCGTTGGATCACTCCCAAATTTAAAGGGTATGCTCTGGGGTCTCTTGTGCACTAGTTGGACGGTGCGATTTTCAAATGGATAAGGTTTGATCCGTGAAATCACGCTCCAATAGTAGCGTGCACAAAGCCCCCAAAAAATCTGATTTTTTTCCTAATTTTTAAATACTTTCCTAATTAATTTTCTAATTAATAAATACAGAAAAAACACGGATTTGAGGCTTACCTTGTGCCTGGTCGGGTTTGCTCGTGTTGCCGGGGCTCCACTCGCTGGAAACTTCAGATTTTTGCAGGGCTAGGGTTTTGCGTAACATTCATGGAAAACGCTCAAAGTGGAGCGTTTTGGCTCCTAGAGGAGCATAGATATAGGGTTTTAGAGTCTTGGGGAAGAGAAACTCTTCCCCACATGCCTCTTTCCACGTCTCTCCGGCGATTTTTCCGGCACTGGTAGAGACATGTGGAAGACGGGGGTGCCAGTATCAATTTGGACCCCTGTCTAATACGTCTCTACCAAATGACCAAATTGCCCTTCCAACTTTGACGGCTCATAACTCCCTCCTTTGAGCTCCGTTTTTCGCATTCTTGGTGGCGTTGGATTCGTATCGACGAGAACTTTCTAATTCTTATGTTTTCAGGAAAAATTTTCATCCAAAATTTTTTTTATTTTAATTTATTTAATAATTTCCTATTTTATCTTAAAATTTAAGGATATTACAACCCATTACATTAAGCACATAACACTTCATCCCCCCTTAAAGAGAGCTCTTGACCTCAAGAGCAGATGTAGGATAATGCTTTTGAAACCCCTCCAAATTTTGCCAAACTACATCACCTAGGGATAGGCCTTGCTAATGAACTAATATTTCTTCTTAATATTTGTGTCGTTTTTTATCAAGGATTTCTTGTGGATGTGAGACCATTACACTATCTTGCTAGACTTTATGCAATTGAGATTGCACTTCAACATTACTAACAATTTTCTTTTCCAAGAGTGAAACGTGAAAGATGGGGTCAATGCGGGACCTAGGTGGTAACTCCAACCTGTAAGCGACACTTCCAATTCGCACCATGATTTTGAATGGACCAAAGTAGCATGGAGACAATTTGAAGTTATTCCTGTTCAACATGAGTTGTCATATACTTTTTTCATGTGTTCTTGAGCTTCTTTGATTGTTGTATGCAGTTACTAAAGAATACTATCCCTATGAAGTAATTCAACTTCCACAACAACAATTCTATAGTCTGTAGCACATATGAAAGAAGACAGCATGGAGGGCATTCATATACAACCTCAAAGGAGCTCTTCTTTAATGTAGAATGCCAACTTGTGTTATAATAATATTCATCCCAAGAAATTCATTTAACCCATTCTTTTGGTTGAGCTCTAGTAAAGCAACATAAATACATTTCCATCATTCAATTTATAACTTATGTTTGCCTGTTTGTCTGTAGGTGGTAAGAAGAAATAAAATTGATTTCAGTTCCATTCAAATTAAAACTCTCTTTCCAAAATGCAGAAGTGAAATTATGGTCTTTATCACAAATAATCGATTCTAGCATTTCATTTAACTTAAGAAATTGATCAAAATAAAATGCGTGCAACTCCAATCACTGTGCATGGATGGCAAAGAGGAATAAAATGGTTCTATTTAGATAAATGATCAACTATTAGAAAAATGGTTGATTTTCCATGTGAATGCGGTAATCCATAGAAATATTTGCCCATATTTGTGTAGGAATAAGCTTATAGGTTAAGTATTTTCTAATTTGTCGCAATGGTATAAGTCATAGTTTAGAATAAATTCTTTAACTTGAGATTTCATACCTTGCCAATAAAAAGTGGTATGGAATCACTATAGATTTTTGTGATAGCCTTCATAGGTGCTATTGTAGAACCGAGCCAGATTATCTGGATAGGGAGAAGAGTCTTTTGCTAAGTAAATTATATCTTTGAAAAATAGGATGTAGGCCCACTAAATTATCATCAAGACATAACTTCACCAGGCACTGAAGCTTTGGATTAGCCAAAACCTCCTCCTGTATCACAGACAACCAATCTAGAGTTGGGCATGAGAGAACTTCTAAGACAAGTGAGCCATCTCTCCTAGATAGCGCATCAACCACTAAGTTTTCCCTTCCCCACTTATATTCAATTACAAAATCATATCCCATCAGTTTATGAAGTCATCATTGTTATGTTTTAATCTTGGAGAAATTTTAGGCTTCATTAATATGTACTAATCACAAATTATCATACGAGGAGGTAATGCCTCCATTTTTGGATTGCAAGACTCGAGCCATCATTTCCTTCTCCTTCTCATATGTTGAAAGAAGTAAGTGCTTTCCATGAAGAGCTTGATTGAAGAAGGTAATATGATGACTTTCTTGCATTAAGTCAGCCCGATTTTGCATCTTGAAGCATCACATTCCAATGTAAAAGACTTAGAGAAGTCTGGCAAAACAAGCACTAGAGCATCATTGCTTTCTTAAGTTGTTGGAAAGTTGTTTCTACTGAACGAGTCCATAAGAATACATCCTTCTTGAGCATTTGAGTAAGCGGGCTTGCAATTTTACCATAGGTTTGGATAAATTTGTGGCAATACGCGGTCAAACCCAAAAACCCATGCAAGGCCTTTGGTGTTGATGGTTTTGGCCATTCCTTCATTATCTCCACCTTTTTAGGATCTATTGCTACTCCTAAACTAGAGATAATGTGGCCAAAGATATTGAACCTGTCTTTGACCAAATGTTACTTCTATTCTTTCGCAAAGAGGTAGTTAGCATGCAAATTAGACAAGGCAGTTGCCAGGTGTGACAAATGTTCTTCCCATGTATAGTTATAAATTAAAATATCATAAAAAAAACTAGTATAAACTTAAATAATCCTGAATAATTTGTTCTTCATTGCTTGAGATGAGGATGGAGCATTGGTTAAGCCAAAAGACATGATAAAAATTTCATAATGTCGGTGGTAGGTGAGAAAGACCATCTTTGGAATGTCCCCAAGATTTACATAGATCTAATGATAACCAGATCGGAAGTCTATTTTCAAGAATTATTGTGCACCATACAATTCATCCAAGAATTCGTCAATAACCAGAATGGGAAATTTGTCTTTGATAATGAGTTAATTAAGAGCATGATAATCAATGCACATTTGCATGAGCCATCTCCTTTTTTCACAAGTAAGACTAGGGAAGAGTCTGAACTATTGCTTGATCGAATTACTCTTGTCTTCAACATCTCATTTTCAAGGACAAATGCTCACTGAAATTGTTGCTTGAAATCAAGGGTATTTTGTTACCATGTGTGCATGAGGGGAGGCAGCTCCTTTGGTTCTTCAAAGATATCCTTGTCTTATTGCAAAAGCTCTGAGTGTTTTTCTTTAGGTGGTGCAACTTATGGGTCTCCTAGAGCAAGTAATTGGAGAAACATTCTTTGATGCTTTTGTTTCAGTGCATGGCAGATCTCAAGCTCCCCATCAACCTTATCTCCTGGAGAGGACAGCCCTTATAAGGTGACTTCTTTTGGTTGCCCAAGAAACTTCATTTGTAACTTCGAAAAATCCCATATGATGGGCCCGGATGTACTCAACTATTAGGTGCCTAAAACAACATCATAACTTTCTAAAGGAAGTAAGTAAAAATTAACTTTAAGTGAAAATCTTTGAACAGATAAAGGTATATTACTACACCTATTAGGGCTTGCTAATTTTTCTTCACTAGCGACCATAACCTCAAATGTACGCACTTTTAAAGGTTGGAGGCCAACTCATTTTACAAGTGTGTCACTCACAATGTTGTGTGTGCTGCCAAAATCAACCAACACCACAACTAGAGCCATTTTAAGAGTCTCCTTCAATCACATAGTCTTAGGGGAAAGGGTTCTAGAGATGCCATGGATAGAAATTTCAGGAGTAACCTCAAAGATGACTTCTGCAAGCTCTTCTTCTCCAAGGTTAGTAGGATCTTCCTCTCCTATATCTTCCATCCAAATAGCCTCAATTACAAATAGCTTTTGGCACCTATGCTCTGGAGTAAAATTTTCATTAAAATGAGAGGATAGGCCCTTGTTTCTTCCTTATTGCAACTCTTCCAGCGTCATGCATTTAGTTATCATGGAGGAGCAGTTGTAAAGCATTGCTAGGATAGTACTTCCCTTGTTTACTTCTATTGTTGTTTTCCTCTTTGTAAGGTTCCTTGCATCGTACAATCTGGCTAATCCAATTACACTTGCCAAACTAGTGGGATTGCATGCCTTCACATCTACTTGCAGATTGTTTTTTAGATCACTCAAAAAATAGTTGATTTATTGTGAGGTTGACACATTCCTAGCTCACGAAAGTAACCTTTCAAATTGGGTTTAATACTAACGAACCCCTCCAACTTAGCGTACCTTAATAAGGTCAACAAAAAAATCTTAAGATTTTATAGGACCATATTGTAATGACCAAAATTTTCAAGTGTGAGAATGTATTTATTTTCAATTGATGTGTCTTAGAAATTCAATCTATCAATTAAATTGGTGAAATATTGTCAAAAGAGAAATTCCAAAAGAGTTAAAACTATTAAAAACATACATAGGGGCATTTTAGTCATTTCACCTATGAGCTTCATGAAGAAATGAAACTTGTATAGACTTCAAACCAAGTGTTGAGACCTCCATACTTGGATTATACTTGAAAAGATGATTCCATAGCTATAATAACAAATCTAAACAATTGATGATAAGAAAGACATGATCTGATAAAATTATTATTATCATGAATCAGATTCTAAGAGTAGGATTTGTTAGTCTATAGTAGAAAGTATACAATCAATGCATTGATTGGATTTCTAAATCATACACACTATAATTGGTTAATCTGAACCATCTGATTTTCAAGGTAAGTGTACTCTCATTTGAAATTTCTATTTATGATATTAATTAAAATCACAGTAAGCATACTTTCAATTATAATTGAATGTTAATTAAGATCCATATTGAAGTTAATAGATCAAATACACATTGAATGTTATACTCTATATTAGGTATGATCAGATATGTTTTATTATTCAATTTTGTATATTGAATGATTAGATTTGAAAATTTGATACCTTCTATGTTATAAAAACAAAACTATGTCTTGAGATTGATTTCATAAAGTTGAAATGTTTGGCATTGTATATTGAAAATCATTTAAGCAAATTGAAATCAAAATTGGTGTTTAAAAATTTGTTGGTGTTTGAAATACATAGATTTGAATTCGATGTCTAGTTATGAATAAGATTTCTCGCTCCAATATTAGTTATGAGATTTGATATGGGAATTTATATATGTTGTATCCATATTTAGGTTTAATTATGAATTGCTTTTGATAATAAGATAAAAAAAAATTAGTTCTTCTATTTTGATGATCAGATTTGTAATATTACAATTTGAATATGTATTTGATAATCAGCCTATATATGAAGTATTCAGATTTACATTCTGATATGAAGTTTAGTAATTTGTGGTTTGGCTGTGATTTGAATTTTTGTTTAATTTGAGAAAGATTCTTGATTTATCAATATTGAAATATCAGTTTTGATATTTGAATTTGTATCCAAATTTGAGATATGTTCCATTGATCATTTGATTTGCCTTACTTCTGGTTTATTTGGCTAGCGATTGATCAACACTATGATTTGGACTCTTTTGATAAGAAGTATTTGTTTAAACCTCTATTGTTTGGTGATCTGAACCTCATCTGATCAATGAGGTAGTGTACTTATTGGACCATATGTTAACGACATTACTTCTAAACCAGATCTTCAGATCTTCTGGCCAACGTTTGATCAACATTGGATATCTAATATTTGGACTCTTTAGATAAGAGTATTTGTGTAGCCGTTGTTTGGTATTTTGAACTTTATCTGATCAATTTGGAGGGTGAACTCATTTGGATCATAATCCAACGAGTATCATTCTAACTATCTATATTTGTATGTATCGATGAAAACATTTTCGTATCAATATTTGAAGGTACCAATGGTACTATATCTGTATTTGAAAACACCAATAGTGTTATTTCAGTATTTGAATGTGATTGAATAGTTAGTGCAATTTCAGTTATTTGTTTAATGTTATCAGTTTCGTATTTGCATTTGACAAACACTGGAGGTGTTATTTCTGTATTTGAATTTGACTACACAAAAGGGTGTAAATTCCGTTATCAGTTTCTGATTTGGATAAATGTTATCTTTAGCATTTGTGTTTGAATGTTTTCATTTGGACTTAAGAAAATGTGTATTATTTATGATTATATGACTTTGAAGGGCATATATATTATTTCAACAAATTGAAATTTGGGAATATCAAGGATATTTTTTAATTTAAAGATGATCTATTTGTTTTAGATTTATATATGTGGATTTGGAAGAATAAGATTGGGAAAATTTGTTCATGATTACATTTGAAATTTTATGATATGAATTGACATTTTATCTTAAATGATTATTTGAAGAAATAAAAAAGTTATTTGTATTGAATATATATGAATGTTATGGAAAGTTATTTGTGAAAGATCATGGTTATTGAACCGAAATAAGATTTGTTATAATATTTGAATTTCTTATTTATTGTTAAAAATGTGAACTTTCATATATCTAAATTCATGAAATTCATATTTAATCCAATTGTATAATATGATGAATATGAAAAATATTGTAAATACTAGTTTTAGATGATTGTGCACTTACACAAATGCAAGTTTGCTGAGATATTATATTTGTCTACAATATCTTAGATTAGGTGAGATTATTATGGAAAGAGCAACACTGCAATTTAGGAGGAAATTCAGACAGAAGACTGCGGGATGAAGAATTTTCATTTTGGATGATTATGTTTGATAATGTATGCATGATTAAACCTTTATTAACTAAGGATTGTGTAATATGTTTTCACTATTGAAGGATCTATATGTTATATTTGAAGTTGTGAAGGTGAGAGAGTAATTCTTATTGGATAAAGATTTTCCATATCATGATGACATATAGGTAAAATAAGTACTTTCCCTGCATTGAATTTGAGAATGTGATGAGACATAGTCTATAAATATATTCTATGTATGAATAAATAGTTTATCAGGTAAACCACATTGCATGCGTTAAATGTGAAAGTTCAGAAAATAGAGGAGACTTTGTCAAAATTTTGTGAGAAATGTTAATGCTTGAATTTTAGAAATGTCCATAAAAAAATGGTCCAAAAAATCTGGATGCTTTCCTTAAATATATCTTAGGATAGGAACTACTTGTCCTGCTTAAGAAGTTGGTATCACAATTGGGATTCACCTTCTAAGTGAACGGATGCTAAGGCCACTTTTTCTTCCTTCAGTATTCTTTGGAATTCAAAAAACTGCTCATCACTGCAATCAGCTAGGAGGATCATCATTGCCATTGAAGCGAGGAAAGTCAACTTTTACCAACTTTGGTGTGCTAAAAATTTAGCCATTGCACCCACTATACAAATAGTGACTAAATCAAGGCAAGGTAACTACACCCACTATCCAAATAGAGTAAGTAAATCAAACTATGTCCACTATCCATTACATTGTAACTAAACCCACTACCCATTACGGAACAATTAAATCAAAGTAACTATACCCACCCACCCATTACACCAAGCACAATAACATGATGTTTCTGGTGGTGGTGGTGGTTACGGGAGCGGAAGAAGAAGAGTGGCTGTTATGGTAGAGGTATGGCGGTAACGGAGGAGGTTGTACGGCCCACGTAATAGTTGCGGGCGAAGTGGACACTCGAGAGTTTGTCCTCGGGGAAGCGATGGCGTAAGTAGACTTGGCAGTGGCACCCGTAGCCGACCAGCGGTGTTGCTGCACCTGTTTTGATATTGGAAGTCATTTTTCTTCTGGGCCCCTTTAAGTAGGCAAGTAGACAAACCCACATCAGACCAGGTCTACCGCGTGTTACATCCATGGTACACTTTCGAAGTATTGTTAAGACATTTTAAATTCAGGATTTAACAGAATTTAAAAAAAAAAGAAGAAGAAGAAGATTATAAATGTTAAACTCGAAAAATTCAGGGTAGCTTTAGCAATTTTTTCCAATAAACAACGAATATAAGGAGTTAAAACGAACACTACTGACACAGGATGGAAGCAGGAAGTAATGTCAATTGCCAGCCCTTCAAAATACCGGGGTCCAACTACTAATGTATCCCAAATGGAATAACATAAAGAGCCCGGCCTCTGTGATGTGATGATCATTATGTTTGCCTAGTTCATTTTGTGAAAAAGCGGCCCTTAACAGACCAGCATAAGATATTTATAATGACCAAGTGACAGCGCCAGCATAATAATTCCATGACCCTAGCATGAAACAAGATATATCTCCCAGGTGAATCCTTACCCGTTTCTTTTCGAAGCATTTAATACGAGTGTCGGAGTGGTCAATTATTCACCAGATAACAGAGAACATTTTTGACTTGATGCTAAGTGAAGAAAATCCAAGTATGAAGAGAAGAATCATCTCATACAAATACAAGCATTAGAAATAAAGCAACGAATTCAGGGCTGGATATAAAAGGGTGAACTAGCCAAACAGGAAAAATCTTGATACAGCTATTTGAAGAAAAAATCATCGTGCTTTAGAGAGAGAGAGAGAGAGTGGTGGGCAGTGGCTGGATGAGGTCCAGGCATGAATGTTTTCCGGAAACATGTATGCTGCAGATTCCCACCAAACCCCAAACATAATTCAACAGATTAGCATAGGAGCTAGATCCATCTTGTTCACTCTTATCTAGGGTGGAGGAGATTAGGTCAATTAGTGGTTTCAACTTAGGAGAGAGATGTTCTACAATCTTACATCTTGAATTTGTAGCTAATACAGTTATATTTTAATTTTTAATATTTAATTTTTGGGAAACAGGGTTTTTAAAGGCGAAGCCCATACCAATATGATTATGTTTTCTAGAAGATGAATTTGACCAAGTGTAGAGCTTTTGTCTACCAATTAAAGTAAATGGTCTAAAGCTAGGATCCATAGGGACGATGATAAGCACGGGGCTTTGCCATAGAATTAGGATGTCTAACAAAGTTCCTTAGGGGGTTTATTTAACTGTGTTTCTTGAATGCTTCTAAGATATCATAGCATATCTCAAATGTGCAACTTATTTAACAACGTTATCTTAGGCATATGTGAGATATGAGGTTTATTTAATAACAATATCTTGGGCAGATATGATATATTAGGTTTATTTAACTACTATATCTTCGGCATATGTGAGATGTTAGGTTTATTTAACTGTGATATTTTGGACATCTGTGAGATATCAAGCTTATTTAATATTATCATATTTGATATGTTTGGTGTTATCAAATATATGCTAACCTCTCGTTATAGTGTAAAATCTGATTGTTTCTAGAGAGAGACAAATCAACTTAAATACATATTTTTTTAGAGAGAAGAAATAGGTGTCTCCTCTCTCTCAATGATAAAGGTGTAGATAGAGTCTAAGTTTCAAGTAATCTCAATCGTTTGTCTTCTAGTTCCTCTCTCATATCTCACAATGTGATATGGATTGTTGATGGATGAGCAAGGCTTACACTCCAACAGTGGAAACATGAAGGTTTTTCTAATCAAGGATGAGCAAGTAGATATTTGACAAAAATATCCATGAAATAGGAGAAAGATATAATAACCTCACCTAATAAATAAAAAAACTAAATTATTTTAAAAATAAAATAAAATATGGAAAATAATGAATCTAGAAAAAATGGTTAGACAGGTGGGAGAGCCCTCTTATTGCAATGGTAAAACAACTAAGGTTAGTAAATAAAGGAATGCCCTTTCAGCAAGAGAAGAAAAGGTATGCCCTATTAGATAACAACAAGGGCTATGATATGATGAGGCTTGGAAGATGAATCATTGCTCAAAATCTTGGGCCCACTTGAATCTTTAAGTGTCATAAGAGTAACTTATATATTTTAGCTATCTTCATGTGGCAATGAATTGACTCCCACTACAATTCACTAATAGACACATCGCAAACTCTCTTGCAATAGGCCCCACGATCTGGATCAACTCATCAACAGTGCAAAATCATTGGACCCACCAGAAATGAGTCTTCTCATAACTAACTACCAAGTTGGTAGTTCAACCCATTCATGGTAATAATCAACATATCTTTGACATGGCAAAAGAGAAGTCTAAAAAATAAACAAAGAAAAGAATAATGACCCACATTAGAATTTCAAGTTATAATTAAGGTCAGGACTTACCAATAATGGAACCATCTATCACTAAATTCAATTCTATATGTTTATTTTAAGCCTTTGTTTCATAGCCTAGCTCTAAAGGACGGACAGAGAAGCAAAAGACAGCAATCTATGTTCATCTATCATAAGGTATCATGTCAAGCAGTATCATCATTATTGCATTTTGGTTGGTTGATGTATGGCTTTTTATTAAAAAAATGTCAAAATATCTCTCATAACATATCTTAGATATTATCAAAAATATCACATAAAATATCTCACATATCCTAGATATCATAGAAGATATCACAGAACATACGACACATATCTTAGATATCATAGAAATGCTCAAGATACACTATTAAATAAACCCCCCTTACATAGATCCAATAGTTTGGCTTGCCACATAGATATCAATACATTGAATTTTCTAAGGTGGAAGGCACTACATAATTCATAGCTAGTGTATTTAGTGCAAGCTCAATGAGAGATTTTGCAAACCCTTGTATCGTCATTGTATGGCAAGGTTGTTGTATTCCTGAGGATATTTCTCTTTCTAACCAGACAATTAGAAGTACACCTAATAGTTGCATTGATAGTTATATTCATTTTGAAATAAGCATTGAGAGTTTTATTTCAAATGATAGAGACAATTCCCGTGAAAATTATGCTTCTAGTTTGATTTGTAATCAAAGTGTAAGTGATAGTGGGAGTTCTAGTATAAGAATTGACAATAATGGCAGCTATATAAGAGAAAAATCTAATGATTTACATACTAATGATTTGGAGACTGCCACTATTGGTATCAACCAATAGTGATTCATAAAAGCTGAATCTTCTAATTGATAATTGGGTGCAATTATTAGGGGCACTCTCTACCACTAAGCTAAAGCCCAACAAGCATTCCTGAGGGGGTCGACTATTGCAAAAGCAAGAGAAAGCTCATCCCCATTTTTCCTTTTTGTGCCTCATGTTACCACATAGGAGGAGCATTGGGCCATAAAAAGGAGATCCTATCAATTTGTTCCGACCTTGGATAATGAGCTTATGAGCTTGGTCTTACTTCCCTAATTTTTGGAATTGAGTTTGAGTTGGTGCTCCAAAATTTTTGTTGATCTTCTAAAGAATTGGCAGCTTATGTGCCTTGGGTTAGTAGGGCTTCTTTTTTTGCCCGCAGTCCTCTTGGCAATCATTTGGTGGATTTGTAGACAGTGGAACTACATATATTAGATGACGAAGAGAAGTTGTTACTTGTGACCGTGTGTATTTATGGGCTTGAGCTCTCATGGGTGGTATCTGAAAAGGAATTCATGGCCGCGCCGTACTTAATAGTCACCAAAATGGGGAAGTACTAGTGTGGAGGGGTTGCAGACTGAAGATTATGCCAAAATGGAACCTCCTAGAAATCCTAGACTTAAATTTGATGGGTTTCGTTTGGAAATCGAGGATCCCTCCTTTAAGAAGTCAATCAGAATTTCTTCTCCCAACCCTGGTGGGATCAAGAGGTCTAATGGGACAGAAGTGAGTTACCCTCCTTATGAGCATGTGGTTTCTATGGCTAAAGTTGTGGGGAAGGGGCTAATTACAGAAGGAGAATTTTTCATACTTTTGACTGTACTGTTAAGGATAACATTATTAGAACAGTAGCGCTATAGGATTTTCATACACAAGAATCATATACTATCTAGCTACAGTTCTCGCGCTTTTTAGTACTTCCTAGGAATGCAACTTATGTGGCTGATTACCTTCCCAATATGGGAGATGGGGTTCTAGATGCATATGGAACTGGCTCTGAAACCACTCAAGTTTGTAATTATTTGCTCTTGGCTAATGATTCACACCGTTTCCTGAATAAAATGGAAAAGAAAACCAGGGACATCAAATTAATAAACCGGTGAGGCAACATCCAACCATTAAGGCCAACCAAAAACAAATAACAAAGTAGCAGCACTACTAATCACAGAGCCACTTTTCCTCGTAACTAAAAAACCGGAAAAAGGATATAGAGAACTGAAACTGGAAAAGGAAATCATAAGCCAGTCTAAGAATTGCTTAGATTGAGCAAAACCCACTAACCAATCACCAATTTCCAATCTTTTAGGATACTAAATCCAACAGGCAATGGATATAGAAAAGGATAAGCAATTCCCTAAGAACACGGAAGACGTACCACCATTGCACAAAGACACCTTGAAAAATAGAATTAAATGCTAAGGCACCCCGAACAGATAATCCTTCGTTGGTCGCAGACACCAGTGCATAACCACCAATTACTAAACTCAAATAGAACGCCATTTCATGAAGACAAACAGAAATTAACATAACGAGCGAAAGGTATCTCCTCTAAAAACCAGTAGAAAAGCCTCCATTTCCAAAGATCTTCCTTCTAAATGAACAACAAAAAATAAACTTAATAAACAAAACCCAAAATAAAAAATTTCGTGAATAACCTTCAAATAACAGGACCCAAATTCCAAGCTTAAAGAAAACTCATAAAAATACCTTTTTACAACTTGATTAAAAAAATACTACACAATATGAGGAGAGAATGAGAAAAAAATGGCCTAATTTAGGAGGATAGACACAGTTCCTGAAAATCTTCATACAGGAATTCACTTCATTATCCCAGGACTCCTGTCCTCAATTATGGCTGACCCAACAGACAAAATCCTATTTGGTGAAACTTAAGCCAAGTTAAGATAACGTGGAAGAAGACAACATTGGATTGGAATACTCCTTCGATGGCATAGGATATCATAATTTTTTTATGCTAATGGCTAAAGAAAATGCCAACAATATCCGTGGAAATCTGAATGACAGAATAGCGGACAGCAGGATTACTTCAAGGACTGAATTTTATGGATAGTGGCAAAATTTGACAATTTCGCTACAGCAAAACGTAGCTCGATGGTGATTGTTACGAAGTTACAATAGTAACAACGCTACAATATAAGAGCTATAGTACCTGATGTTGACTATAATATCAGTAAATAACGCAAAAATTGTAAGTCGATTCATATTTGGCCACGTCTCTTACTCTTGTCTATAAATATGATGTAGCTCAAGTGGTTGAGCGTCCTCTTTCTCTCTCTTTGATCTTCCTACTCTTTGTTTTCCCTTCTATGCTTCCCTTATACTCCTCTCTCTGTCTCTCGTTTGTAATTTTCTTCAAGCATTGAACAAAGCCTTCTTTATTGTAAGTCTTCTTTCTTTCTCTTTATTTATGTTGCATTGGACACCTAAATGTTAACCTAGGTCAACTTTACTTTATGTTATAGAGAGCTAGTGTAATATTTAGACAGCTTATCGATTTCCTTAATAGCTTTTCGTTTATGTTTTTGATAGCTAGTGTAATATTTGGGCAGCTTATTTGATTTCTTTATTAGCATCTCGCTTCTAACTTATTTGAGGTACTCAAGAGACAGAGAATTAATGCTTGTCAAGTGTTCTGTTATAGTCTCTATGAATAGATTTCTGCTTAATAATGATTAAATTTTTATTATAATAACTGTTTATGGGTTGTGAGCAACTTAAATATCCTTGTAGGTATGGAGTGCCTTGAGATTTTATTATTTGATTTGTTCATGGGTTGACACCTAAGTCACGATGAGCATAACTCTGTAAAGGCATAGAGTGCCACCAAGTGACTTAGCTTTGTATAATTGACAGTCAAGTAGGGAGATAGTAATAAAGTCTTTGACTATGCTTGATGTATCACTTGACAGTTGAAATAAATAGATATTGTAATAGAATTTTTAGTCACTACAAACCAAGGATCTATTCCTTTAAACTAAAACAAAATACTTTAAGCATTAGTTCTCATCCATGAAAAATATTATCTTTTATAAAGATAATAGAAAAAAATATTAATATCGTAGAATAACCTACCAATGTTGAATCACTTAACATATAGACTATCCTAATGTTAGGCCTAAAGAAATCTATCATATTGGAACTTTTAATTTTAGTTCCAATCAAGTACCTAAAATAGTAGAGCAATTTGTAAGTCTTGATCAAGGGGAAGACTAATAGAGCTTTTTCAGTAAAAAGATTTGAAACAATATTGTGAAGATGACAAGAATAATTGGCCTCACATAGGACTAATTTAAATGGGTTTTAAATCTTTAACCTTTTCAGGTAATAAGGACTCAATAATAGTTATCCTTAGAGAGAAGAGAGATTTAAAATGGAGAACTTCATTAATAGGAGCAATAGAGACTAGCCTTTGCTATGATCCATTTTACATAAATGTGTACCTAGATCTAAGTATTTTCCTCACTAATCTTGACATATTTAAAACATTAAGAATCTCTATTAGTAATATTACTCACCAGATCCATCATTAGAGTAATCCAACCTAGTATGAGATGGATTTTTAAATAAAGTATTTATAGATTTAAGTCCAAGAAGCCTTTTAAGATAAGCTCTTAATAAAGAATTCTAGTCTCACGAACATAAAATGCTTAGCGAATGGAATTTCAAAAATTTTAGAAACAAATTCCAATATCACAAGGAACACTTTTATAAACAAATAGAACAAACATAAGAAATACAATCTTCTGTTCCATGGTTTATAAAATACTATTTAAATAAAATAAAAAGGTGAACTTAACTTGATATCTAGAGGATGGTAACCCTAGAAGGTAGGAAAGCAAGCTCAATTACCCTCTTACTGAATCACTTAAATTGCTTAACAACTTAGAAAGATTAGGCAACTTTAATTTTCAATCTTCAACCCATGCCAAGATAAAATTAGAAACCACTATTAAAGAATTAAATATAATTATTTAATAAATATTATGCAAATATTTATGTTCAAACTTTAGGATCACATTTAATAAAAATTAAGTAGAAAATTAGAACTATTGAATCTAAAGAAGTTACCATCATAGAATTGGAAAATCAATTTTTGTAAATTAATAAAATTAAATCAGAGCCCCAATGTCTTGATAGATTTTATTATAAAAGGCCAACATTTGTAAATTTTTTAATTTGAAAAATAAAATATTCATTAAAAATGATTATACAACTCACACTATTTATAAATGGAACATAGATGGAATGATAAATAGCAAATTTATCATGACATACAAAGAATGATGATGTATGCTACAATTTGCAAAAAAAAAAAAAAAAAACAAGAAAATTTTCACAAGGATAATTTCAACATTCATTGTTGTAATATCCCCAATTTTTGTACAATTATTGCTATTAATAAAAATTCAGAGATTTTTCATGATTCAAACTTTGAAATTTTGGAAACTTAAGAATCCTACAGCAAGACCTATATTGATAGATGGAGCTTGAAGAGTGACATATATATATATATATATATATTACATATATACCTTTATATTTAGCAAATTTTAGTCTTAGAAACCACTTAATCATCACTAGCTATCGTTAATTCTACATTTTATAGGTCGAGGATAAATAAAAAAATAGAAAAAATTAATAATTTTATCCCTAAAAGAGTAATTTTACCTTCCAAACTATACTATAGACCCACACATGCCAAGCGTAATGTTCAGGAGTTTAGAATAGAAATTAGATGTTAAATACAAAGTTAGAGCAGTCAGATGTTCATGTCAAAAGTAAGGTGATAGAACTCTCATGCATGCATATATTCTACCACCTTGAGAAACTTCTGAAGAAAGCTCAAATCATATATAAAGAGAGATTCTAAAATAAAATAAGTTAGAAGACCAAGGCTCATATGAGACTTATTCCTTGTATTCTCTCTTCTACTCAACTAAAGGAAGGGACTACCTAAGGGGGAGCACAAAATTTCCATTCAAAGATGGTTAATCTCCCTTAATTTTATTTCAAATACAAGAAAAAATAATTATGATTGGTGGATAAGAACAAGGAGGAGAAGAGATACACAATTTACAAAAAATCTATAGTTGAAATTCATCTTACTTTCAAGTACTTAAAGGCCAAGATCTATCCTTGTAGATACACAATCTAAGCAGCCAATTGACACTTACTCAAACAAGGATATACCAATCACAAGTTAGATTGCAACGAATGTCAAACTAAGATCCTACAAGTGGAGAGTTTTTTGGTGGGTTGCCACCTATTTCCAAGGAAAAGAGCTCCTAATTTGAAGAAAAAAGGCATCCTACTATGCTGGAATGCTATTGCTAGGCTAGGAAAAAAATATGGAAAAACATAGAGTGGATAAGAAAATCTCATTGTAATCTAGGTCATCTACTTTAGGGTAGTCCAATTCAATGGTGGAGCTTAAAGAAACCTTAAAGAAAATCTTTTTAGATAAGGTCACTCTAATCAAATCTAAACCCTCAAGTTAGGAGAATGATGATCTAAGAGCCAAGAATAAATTATTGAAAAGATAAAAACCCTAGCCACCTTGCTATTGTTGAAATGTCAAAGAAAAGTCCTAAGGTAAGAATGATCTCCACCATTTTCTTATCATCCAATGGTCCATTCTCATTACAATTTTAGAAACTACACTTATGCCCACATTGCATCCATGTCTCCCACCGTATACACTTTCCAAATCCCATCAAATCTCCTAGATTTTCTCCTTTTCTTCCTCCCTTCCTTCCCTCTTAGCCAATCTCTTTCCTATCTTACCAAATCTACTTTCCTACGCACCCTTACCTCTTTTCTTTCCTACTTTCCTATCCCATCTCATACGCCACTTTGATTCCATGTCAAATTCACCTTCACACATCCTTCTCCCTTTGTGTCCCTACTTCTTATCTCATCTCAACCATTCTTTCACCCTTTCTCCCTTAGATCCTAACCATCCATCCCTAGGGCTTCTACTCTTAAAACTATATAAATAAGAGGTGACGGAGAAGAAAACCTATATGTTAAATTTCCCTAGAGTTCAAGAACGAAAGCTAGGAGAAATGGAGGGAGGAAGATCATTGTCACCAAAGCTCCCACAAGCCAAACATCCAAGCCTTTGGAGTGAAGGTAAGGGTTCCCAACCCAACCTAATTCCCTTTTTTTTTTTCCTTTATAGATATATATTTTCACTTTTCCCCCATCCCCATTGTTTGCACTTAGTTTTACATGCATTATTAGGCTGCAAGTAAGTTCTTTCTCATTCATGTCATGCTTTGCATGTGGCGACCCAGGTTTCTAAAATATATTTTCATAAATATTTGCAAAGGCAGGGCCCTAATTTTGAAAATTTTTAAAATACAAACAGCAGAAACATATTTTTTTTAAAATTGATTTGTCAAAAACCCGAGTGCCACCTCAAATTACTTATCATAATAGATTTTGTATAAAATAAAATTTCTATTGAATATCAGTAGAAATACTTTTATTAAAATAAGGATCAATCGAGTGGTTCACATATATAGCCCCGGTAGTCATTACATACATTGTCCAAATATTATAATCCAAATTACAAAACCATTAATACAATCTTTCTCAAATTAAAAACCCTTAGTAGTAGTTCGGTGATTATTATACTCAAGTCTTGAGCTTTCAATCTTCCTTAACTGTATCTAAGATATTGTAAATATTCAAACATTTACAATATCTCAGCAAGCTATGCTTGGTAGGGGATTTAAGAAATATATTCAATATATCTCAAAATCAACAATTCTTTATATCCATGATATAAATCAATTTATACATTGAATAAAATTTTTATCCTTCATTCATCATACTAATTATATGTATATACTACATGTAAATAAAACAACTGAAAATCGTGAATATAGTCAATATCATCAATAATATCTTATTTCCAAACTAATTTCAATATTAACACTAAGTGTTAATATATAATCATATCGTATTGGGAATCATCCTCTAAAACAACATTAATAATAATTTTTATCGAGCATCTCATCATGCCATAAAATACGGTATCTCATCATGCCATAACATAAAGCATCTTATCATGCCATAACATATTACATTATAATGCAAAATAATCAAATAACTACCATGCTTGCAGTCTCAATCCGTACAGTGGTCCAGATAACTGCTTAATACTCCACTGATACCACGGTGAAAAATACAGATCCATGTTCGTATGAGGGAAACCATGGTTGTCACAGTGGTGATCTTCCCATAATTGCCCCATCTGATATTTTGCCTCTCTTTGGGCATGGTATCATCATCATAATTAGTTTCAGAGAGCGGGTAGCCAACCCCTCATAACTCTCCTAGCATTGGCATCCCTAGGCATAAGCCTATCTTAAAACAAAATCACAAGCTTCCATGCTTGTATGAAAAATAATATTTCATACTTACAGACTATGTGTCTGGTTATAATAGGACATGCATATAACTTATTTCCTTAAGATTTGGGGGTCCAACTTACATATTTCAAATCTTCTCATTCTACCCATTAAGTAATTCCATAATTACTTAATCAATTCCTTTGTATTCATTTCCACATCATTTGTTGCCTTACGTAATTTTATAATTACTTAATCAATCACTTTGTATTCATTTCAACATTAATTGATTCATACATGCTTCTAAGGCAATTATAATCAATCTATAGTTATTAGGATAAGATCATGTGTAAAATACATGTATCTTCCATATTGAATATATTCTTAAAGTCCACCTACCTTTACTTTCAACTATCCATCTTCTCATTGATCTTGATCATCGTATCCTTCATGTATCTGTCAAATCATATGTATACAGTCATTCCTTAACTCATTTATACTTCCTAATTGTTCTTTTGATCATCCTTACATAGGATGATTTCGATCTTGTTCCTTGGATCATATTTATCAAGGGTCTAATCTATTGATCTACATTTGAATCTAATATTTATACTACTTTAAAACATACATACAATATTATGATTCTTATTATTCTTGATCATTCAAGATTTTCTTATGGATCTTGTTTGATTATCTTAATTACCATTTTTATTAAGATTAGATAGTTTACTATCCTTTTATGATCTTATTATTATTCAACGAGTTAATGTTTTACTGATTGAAGATAATTTATGCACTCTTAATTCTAGACAACTCCTTATTTCAGAATTGACTAAGGCTTACCAGTTAAAAGCTGCTCATAGTGGTTGATTCAATCCTCATGTACGGAGGTGTTTAGACCTCACAAACGTAGCCAGAAGGTGGGGGAAGAGCGAGGCTCTATTAGAGAACCCCCTTAACCACCACATTCAGCATTTACTAGGGTGACTTTGACTCAACCTTCATAAGGTTCCTATGATAATTAAACCCTAAGTACTCTTGTTATTTAATTTTAATTAAATCCATGAACATTTAAAATGTCATTCATGGGGTTTATTATTCTCCTAATTTAGGCTAAGGAAATGATATTTCTTATATTGTCTTACTAACTATAACCCTTACTATCATTAACTCCATGTCTATATTCATTGTAAATGTTCATCAATATCTATTTTCATTTAATTACATTTCCTTATAACTTACATAACATGAACAATTAAAGCATAAATAAATAAATCTAACAATTAAATCTACTAAGCAAATAAAAAAAATTACAATAATTCACATGCTCATTTGAATACATCATATTTATTCATTTTGATCAAATGATCATATTTTCATTTCTATTTTAGTTTATATCTTGATCTTTAGTTTTATTCAGATCTATCGCATTATCTTAATGTGATAGCATCACTAGATCATTGATTCATCTCATCAAATGATCTAATCTTTCTTGATCCAACCGATCAATAAGATCTTAAGTCATTTTATCAAAATTACGGGCATGGATCTCAATTTATCCCAAATTAGCCACATCAGGCTCATCAATCCATATGATCTTAACTTTAGATCATCATTCAAATTGATTTTAATGGTCTGATCATACTTGATAACTCAGATCAAGTAAATCCATGATCATTTTTAAGATTTCTCTTCCATTAAGGTTAAATTTGTTAATTCATCCTAGATTAGTTATATCTAACTCTTAATTCCATATTCCCTCATTACTAGATCACTGATAGATTAGAAATTCAAGGTTTAATCATGTCAGATTTGATTGATCTTGGGAATTAGTACCTCTTTTTGTAATTTATAGAAGTTTACAGTGAATAAAACCTAAAATTTATATTTCCATTAGATTCTACTCTTCACTAGCAATCCATAGCTTCTTTCCCATCTTGATTTGGAGTTAAAATGAGCTATGAATTAAGATTTTAAGTTTTTAGATCAAAACAAGGGTCTAGAATCAATTTGGCCCTCTGGATTAATAGGGATGATTAGCAGCCCGTCTCCGCCTTATTCCACCAGTGATAGTCGGTGTTCAGGGAGGGGTGACTTGGGATAGCCGAGACAATCTGATCTAGACCATTAGATCAACTCTTCCTCATATCAACGGCTATATCTAATTGAAATTGATCTGTGATTTCATATCCTGGGGTTTTGGGACCCTCTAAATTGATCTAATGGTTCATAATTCCCAATTCTTATTGATTTACTGGTGTTCCCAATTACGTCATCGGATTCTGGTTCACCAGTGAACCAAATTCAATGGTGATTTAGCAGGGAAACCATGGGGGAATGGAAGAGGAGATGTTGGAGACCTACCTGGATCTGGTCTGAAGTAGAGAGGAGAGCCAAAGAAGAGAGATTTTCACTAGATTTTGAAGCCCTGGCTGGACGGCTAGGGTTTTTATGATTTTTATGTCATTGAGGTGTTTTCTAGTGTTGAGGAAGAGAAATGGTAGAGGAAAAATGGAGAGGGAAGTGAGGGAAATGGATTTTGGGTCTCCTGGGGTCCTTATGGTGCCAGAGGAGGGAGATCGAGTGAAGACTTTGCCATTCTAGGGAAAACCCTAGCCGGTAGGTTCGTCGCCTTTGTCTGGTGGAAGGCGCATCCTGGGACAAGCTAGCCTGGCACAGGCTGGTTCTTGTGTTGGGTGCATGTGGGGACCACCGCTATGGTTGGAAAGAGAAAAAGAAAGAAAAGAAAAGAAAAAAGAAAAGAAAAAGGGAAAAGAGAGAGAGAGAGAGAGAGAGAGAGAGAGAGAGAGAGAGAGAGAGAGAGAGAGAGAGAGAGAGAGAGAGAGAGAGAGAGAGAGAGAGAGATCTGGAATTTTGTGTGAATAGTGGGAGGGGTATTTATAGGGCTATTTTTTAATTATTTTTATTTTAAATGATTTTTTACTTTTCTTATAAAATTAAAAGCATATTTCTCATCATGTTTATTCTTCATCATTGATATTCCCTGAGCTGGCTGTCCATCAGCTCACCTAACTTTTGTAGACGCCACACAAAAGTAAAATGACCAATTTACCCTTATGGGTAAATGTAAATTCACAAAATAAAGAAAAATAGTAATTTTTCACTCTAGCTTAGATTTCAGCGTGCTTACAGTTAGTTTGACTGGTTTCTTGTGAATGATTCTAAATATCTATGTTTCAAGACCTGATTCTTTTTCTAAAAATTAATATTATATTAAATATAATATTTCACCTCAATTTTCATAAAAATTCCAATTAATTTTAAATAATTCCTGAAAATTTGGGGTTTTCACATTGCATTTTAGAGTTGCATGCATAAACTTAAGTGTGCATCTATCTCTCCAACCTCCTCACCCAAGCATCCATGCACCCTCTTCTTTGCACTTCCATCTTCTTGCATGAATGGTAGTTGTGTTCTAAGATTTAGCCTAGGATTACATGCATCTTTATTTCTTTCTTGTTTTAGTCTTCTATGCCCTATCTCCCTTAGAAACCACAATCATCCTTACATGTTTAATTCTTTTTATTGTTACATGCATAGTTAAACATACATCATAGGTAGCATCTATCATGCTAGGCATTATTAGTCATAGTTCTCTTCCATCTGCACACATCAAGCTTTTACTACATCTCCATTTGTTTTGCATGCATCATCCCTCCTCTAGTCATTATGCTCATCAACCACCACCTTGTGTGCGTTGTATGCATCTTGCATCACTTCACTTCCATGAACAAATCCCCTTATCCCATCTCTTTAGGACACACACCAATCACTATCACTCCATTTCACACATTCCACACATTCACCACATTCCTTCCTTCTCTACACACTTGCTTCATGTTTCACTCTTCCATGCTTCTTCTTTTCTTTTCATCTTTTGTTTTCTTTTGGGATTTGGTGTTAAAGGAGAAGGAAAAAGGCCTTGGGTCCTTCTAGAGTAGCAAGAAGTCTTTTCAATCGTAAGTTATGGTTGAGAGGAAAACAATTCTTTCCATAAAGACACTCCAATTCTTAGCTAAGGGCTTCATGTTGAAAAGTAGGACCACTTCCATGATAAACTACCTATCTCTTTTCTCATTTCATAAGGCTGGAACAAGTGAGTCCTAATCCAAGAGCAACTATTTGCATGTTATATTTCTTTCATTCTATTTCAATCTTAAGGTAGAGAACCTTCTCTAATGCTAATCCTAACTTACATATGAGTGACCTCTAATCCTCTCTTGCCTCTCTCCTTCCCTCATTTTATAAGAGTATCTAGCAAGGAGATGCAAAAACTTGTTTTACACTTCCATTGCATAATTTTCTTTTACCTCTTGTGGGTAGTGATTTTTTATGAAAAGTGTTAGGAGTCTCTTCTTTTGGCTGTCCTAGCACTTGATTCCTAAGATTCCTAGGAAAAGATTTGACTTAATGGGTTGTGACATATTAAGTTAAGGAGATGAGAATAGCTTCGTGATAAGTTAGTGTATTATGGATTGAATATAAGCCTATGAGTTCCTGTTAAGTGACACAACAAGAGGGCCCTATAGTGGAATTCAAGCCTGAAATTGAAGACATTTACTTGCCTTCTTTTATTACTTTATTTATTTGCTTATATAAGAAATCCTTGTAATGAAATCAATTAATGAGAAGTTTCTTTTAATTCTTAGTTAGACTTTACTTTCTTTCCTTATTTCTTTTAGTTACTTAGTTCTTGCTTTTGTTTCTAATTTAATTCCTTTCCCGCTGAAAAGTGTTCAACATAAGAAGTACCTAATTAGTAATCCATATGCTATAAATTATAGTATAAAATATAAGTTTTTTTTCAAAATTTATAACACATGCATTTATGAAGTAATAATTCTAAAGTTTGATATTTTGCAGGTTAAGAGGCTAATCTAGAGTAAGTATGTGAATTATAATATCTTTTGAGATTTAACTAGGGTTTTTACTCTTTATAGGAAGTGAGAAGATGATCCAATGACTTATATTGTGCTTCATAAAGTTTTTCATGGGTCGAGTTATGAGGTTAACTTGCTAGGGGTGCATGGGGCAGAGCCCCCTAAAAGTCCACAAAAATTCATGTCCTATTATGTTGGAGTAGTCCTAAAAATTATCTTCGGGCAAGTAAGAAGGAATTGGAAGAAGCTAAAGGTGACTAAGATTGGCCCAAGCACAAGCCATGCATTTCCACAACCTTTACATGAAAGCCATGCATGCCACCTTAGCCATTTAAGTCATGCAAAAAGAAGACAAGCTAAACAAGCTATTCAAGACATGAAGCCAAGCATTCAATTCACTCAAGCCACCAAGGAATGACCAATCAGTGAAATCCATTAATCAACATGGAGCCATGCACTTGAGAATCACATGATTGGAGCAATATTTCAAGGAATGATCCATGGCAAAAATGCAATTTCCATGTGATAATTAGAAGGTTTTGAGGAAAAATTGTTGTTGGCAAGATGACCCTGCATAGGTGGACCAATCAAGAGGGAAAACCGGTGTTCTAAATTTATTTCCTATTCTTTTTCATCAACCAACCTAGGTATTCCATGATTTTTACTTAGGAGGGAGGCACCTCCCCCTTGCTTGGTTGTCACCTAAGTTGACTAAGTATGAAACTTCTAATTCTATTTCACACTCAAAACACTTTCACACTTTTCTCTTTCTTTCCTAAACACCAAACACCACACAATTAGAAGGGGATGAGCTTCACACCACCTTCCTAAAAAGGTGATGCCTCCCCCTTCTAATTCCATTGTGCCACCTCACTTGCTAATCCTATAATCCTCTCTCCACCTAACTTTTCACCTATGCCCTATATCTAATTGCATCTTTCTTTCCTAGAATAAGATCTCACCAAAGTGGAAATAAAAGACTCTATATAATCCTCATGGATTTGATGTGAAATTCAAGTAGGGGGTTTGCTCTAAATCCTTAAAAGTGATCCTTGGAACTTTGGACATTGGTTTTCTTTTGGGCTGCTTTCTCTTGGTTTCCTCAAGCATTTTTTGTTTGCTTCTACACTTCAATTCTACAATAGTTTCTTGCTTTCATTTTTAGTTTGTTCTTATTTTGTTTCTTTAATTCCATACATATAGGACTAGCTTGTTTTTCTCTTGATCTTTACTTCAATCTCTCTAGTTTTTCTTGCTTATTCTTTCAAATCTAAGTTGATTCTTCTCTAATAGTGACAAGTAAGAGAAAAGTAGCTTGAATATCTTGCTTCCCTTCCTTGATTTCCACATTTTCACCCAATTTTAGAGTTTGTTTTAAGCATCTATTTCCTTGACTAGTTCCCATCATTCAAGTCCTCTTTTCTCTTGATTTCTTATTGGGTTTCACTTGCATATTATCTAAAATTAGTTTAAGGTTGTCGGAGTGCATTTATATTTGATTTGAATCAAGTTACAAGCGTTTGAAAAAGTGTGCAATTTTCAGATTTTGTATGTACATGTTCTAGTACACCATATTTTGATGTATTTTTTCATTCAATCAATAAAGTTGTTCGAAGATCACTATTGTTGCTTCATTCTAATATTAAAGCACTTTAGTTCTTGAGTGTTATCTTACATAAAAAGTGCTTTTCAGTTTCTTTACGGACCTTGCTAGAATTGAGTTTCTTTAGCACTTTAAATTTTAAAAGTCAAAATAGGAGAAGAGGCTTAAAAGGGCAAAGGAGGCGAGGAAAGGAGGAAGGGTGCATGATTGATTTTGCTGCTCATGTGGATTTTTGAGTTTCAAGAGGCACCAGTGGCACTGCTGGAGAAGCACGAAGATATGGCCCAAGAGAAAACCCTAGAAATTTCTTTGTTCGGAAGGAGGAGACAAGGAAACCGGAACAGTTTGGAGACCAAAGGGAATTAATCAATGTGAAGAAAATTTCAGACCTGATGGACATGCTCAGTATGAATAAAGGCTCAAGGACGTAGCTACCAGGAGATAAGAAATCAGATCATCAGCGGGTACGGACTTGCCAAGAACAAAACGCCTATGAGGAAGCGTTAGAGGGTGAAGAAGGTACATCCATGGTTTCCACTGGTTTTCTTGCATCATTATTCAAGATGATCTTCTGGCTAGGAATATGAACATCTTGGATAAAACTATTATTGGTCAAAACCTTTAGCCAAGTTCGAACAGGGAAAAGATTTTAAATTGAGAAGCATGGCGATTAAAAAACCAGGTGGAGTTATGGGTGGATGAGAAGAAGCAAGAATACCTTCTCGTTCTCCCATCAAAAGTGTCGGTCAATGATGCTATATATAAATGGAAAATGATCAACATCATTGATGCCATCAAGGGTCTTTAAGACTTCTTACAAAAGTTGTGAAAAGGTTTTAAAAGAAATCTCTGAACAGTGGTGAGTTTATATCCATAGACTCGATCAGTCACTTTAGTTCTAAAAGAAGAGATACGGAGGTGCTTGTAAGGATTCTCCAGCAATCCTTTTGGATCATAAATCAAGGTTATTGTCCCTGGTAAGCCTTACTGGATTTGGATCAGAATGGATTAGATACGATACTGATGTGGCAGCCGGTAGTGGGGTTAGCCCAGGGGAGCTCAACTCTACAGAATTCGGCAACTCAAAAGCTACTAACTCTCTGCCAGAAGGTGAATCGTCAAACTAGTGTGGCTAAGGGACCCACTTTCCAATGAATAATGCATCAACTCCCTAGGAGGGATTTGATGTCAGTCTGAAATGAGACTTTTAAGTAGCTAACGAAGTAACTGAACTGGCACCATACCCCACACGTGGAAATATACTTCGGACAATCTGAACGAGTTTGAGGGTGGGAATCAGGAAGCACTGAGAAGGCTATTGGACCTAGGCGAAGATGCATAAAACAAGATCGCCAATCAATATTCTCAGTACAAAGTGAGGGTAGAGGAAATTCCAGAGACTACAGCCAAGGAGGGACATCTGGAAGGGAGGAAATCTGACAGCCTTTTCAATGATTTATTTGTCCTGGAATATTAGAGGAATGGCAATCCTTGCAAAAGAGCCCAAATCTGAAGACTTATTCATCAATCTAAACCATGGGTCATTTCTCTTCAAGAAACAAAGGTTAAAGAGTGGACGAAACGGTCTGCAAAATCAATCGGCATCTGAAAGATTTTGATTGGGGCGTGTAATAGGAATTTTATTCATGTTGTGGAGCACTGTGTCCGGGCTTTTTCAATATCAATTCACTTTAAAACCATTTGTAATGGGACGTTCACATCATTGGCTGGAATCTATGCTCCTAGTGATAATTAGGAGAGGGAGTTTGGCAAGAATCAGAAGTGATTAGCCAGAAATTGGAAGGCCCTTGGATCTATCGGGTTGAGTTTAACGTGGTAAAGTTGCTATGGAAGAAGAAAATCAGCATCAGTCTTCTGCAATGTGATACTGTGCTTCAACAATTTCATCCAGGAGAGAGCTAATTGATCTTCAACTGTGGGGGGCCGTTTCACGTTGTCCAATTGGCAAAATTCCCCTATACTTAATAAAATAGCCAGGTTTCTTTGTAACCATGATTGGCTATCCATGGACCCAGACTCTTCTTGTAAAATTGTGCAAGATAGGTGTTCGAATCACAAGCCTATTATTTTCAATTCGTCAATGGATGCTTGGGGACCGCGGTCTTTACTTCGAGATAGCCAGGTTAGAAGGCCCAAAGCTAGTTCCTTTAACTGAGGAATGATGGAGAGAAGCTTACGCTTTCGTTTTTGGTTTGGTGGGTACTAAATTGGCTCTTAAATTGAAGTTCATTAAGAAGAAAATTAGAAAAAGGGGCTACAACAGAAAAAGGAATCGAGTTAGGCATCTAGCTTCTCTAAAGTAAGAACTTAATGAGTTGAAGATTTAAGAAGGATCTGCGCCACTTATAGACGAAGATTTCCTTGTTAAAGAACAAATTGAGGATAGAATTCGAGCTATTGAACTATGTGATGAAATCAACTGGAACCGGCCATCAAGAATAAAGTGGGTGGAGCCCGGAATAAAAAAGCATGGTTTTTCCATTTAATAACTAGTGCTTTTAGGAGGCATTATCGGATTTCATCCCTTATTATTCACGTAAGAGGGTTGAAGATTCAATCGCCATTTGCAAAGAAGTTTTAAGTGTTTACAAGAATAGAGATCTAGAGTCCCCTTTCTCAATGGAAGAGATTGAAACTGCAATGTTCAACTGTAGTGGCGATCATAGTCCAGGGGAAAGCCAATTGATGAACATATCGAGGCATCATTCGTTGCATTAGTCCCTAAAAAGAACGATGGCGGACTTTCTTTCTATCAGCCTAAAAGGGGGCTAAGATTCCAGCGAAGATATTGGCTGCCAGATTCAAGAAAGTTCTTGCCAAAATTATCTCACCGAGCCAATCAGCGTTCTTATCGGGGGGAAATATCACAGGTTATGTGTTCGTTGTTAATGGAAACCCGGACCTCATGCATAAGTTGAAAAAAAAGAAGAAAGAAAAAAAAGGGATTTATTGAATGGAACTTTATCAATGTCACACTTCAGAGAATGAATTTTGGTTAAGTGGAGAAGTTGGACGCAAGAATGTCTAAAATCAGCTTACTTCTGTATTCTTATCAATGACTCACCAAACGGTTTTTTCAAGAGTTCGAGGGGTGTAAGCCAAGGAGATTCCTCATCTCCTTATGTACTGTGGTTGCAGAGAGAGCCATCCCATGAAGACTTTGTCAAGGTTTTCAAATATCAAATTCTGATCTTGTCATTTTTCATTTGCAATATGCGGATCCTATGAAACTACGGTGATGGGAGAAATCTTAGAAAATCAAGGTCAACTTTGAAGGCAATCCTTATAGCATATGAATCCATCACTGGATAAAAAGTCAATTTAAATAAATCGAAGATATATGGGGTGAACATGGACGATAATGAACTCTCTCTTCTTACTGGAACTTTGGGATGCAAAAATGCTGAATTTCCATGTTATTATCTTGGGATGTCGCTTACACTTGGAAGACCGAATGCTAGGCAATGGAGCCGGTTGTGCAATGATATCAAAGTAACCTTGTTAGTTGGAAGAGAGCTATTCTCTCCAAAGAAGGTAGACTTACATTAATTAAATCCTTAATGACTAATCTTCCAATATATTTTTGTGTCATTATTCCAATGTCCAAAGGAAGTAATCTTCAAAAATGGAACAAGCCCAACGAGATTTCCTCTGGAAGGGAGGCAAGGACAAAAAGAAGTATCATTTGATTGCATGGGAAACTATTTGTAAGAATAAGAAGTGTGGTGGTCTCAAAATTAGAAGGCTAAAGGAGATGAATGAAGCTTTACTTTGTAAATGGCTTTGGAGCGACACGAATGAGGAATGTCCCCGTTAGGTGCACCTTGTGAAGGAAATATACGAACCAAGCGATATTTGGTGGATCAATGCAAATGAAAGCTTAAATAGCTCTGGACTTTGGAAGGATGTTTCAAATCTTCTTGCGATATTAGTCCTACACTTGATTTTATGTGGATAATGGACAGAAAATAAATTTCTGGTTGGATAATATCGGGATTTGAAATCGGAATTTGAAGGCCTGTATGCGAAACTCTTCAGACCCTCTCAACGGAAAGAGATGAAACTGGCCGAAAACTTTACATGGCAGCTAGACAGTTCCCAATGGAACATACTATTCCTACATCCCTTAAACGGGTTGGAAGGGAAGCATCTAGCATACTTAATGTCTAAACTAAAAAAAGTTGTTATGAACATATAAAATAGGGATAGAACAGTTTGGTTGGCAAGCAAATTTACCTTTAAAGAGAGAAAACAAAAAAACCTACATGCTCTTAGTTTCATATCAAAAGAATATTGCATTGGCAGTATGTAATTCACCAAAGACCAACAAGTTCACATTTTCCTCGAAAAACCTAAATAGGACTTCTTGGATGAAGGATCCAGGAATATCCAATTAGAACAAAATCAGTTTTGATAAATTGGCTTATCATTTTCTTCCAGATTAACGAGTAGGACCATATATACAGCACATGCACTTTTCCTTATCATTTTTTCAGAAAGAGTCCAACTAACAAGCAAGACACTTTCCTGATTAAGGGAGAAGAATACTTTTGGGTCTAAATGGAGAAACATATGTATCAATCCATCTATAGACTTATAAACTAATCAAGAGTTCTATAACTCAAAGATTTCTGAACCAACTTAGTGTCTAAAAGTAATTAGACTCCTAATCTCATGTAGAGTCTTATAGCTTAAAGATTTTTGAAACAACTTAAAGTCCAGTAGCTATTATGCTCCTAAACTAATATAGAGTCCTACAACTTAGATATTTCTAAACCAATCAATGTCCTACAAGCTAAAGACTACGAAACCAATTCAAACTCCTACAACTATCAGACTTTTGAGTCAGCTCATTCTCCTAAAGCTTCAAAACTCCCAAACAAATTCAATGTTCTACAACCATTAGATTTTTCAAATAGCTCAATGTCTTACAGCATAAAGAATCCTAAACCAATTCACATTCCTATGGTTATCAGTCTTCTAAACCAACTTAGTATCCTATAGCTTAAAGATTCTAAAATAAATTTAGATTCCCACAATCATTAGACTTATGAACTAGCTCAGTGTTCTAAAGCTTACAGAATCCTAAACTAATTCAAAGTCCTACAACTATTGGACTTCTAAACCAGCTCAGTGTTATATAGCTTAAAGACTCCTAAATCCACTGAAAGTCTTATAGCTAAGGACTCCCGAATCAACTTAATGTCCTATAGCTCAAGACTTCCAAACCTAGTCAAAGTTGCACATCTTAAGACTTCTATCTCTGGTAAAACTCTTATAGCTCAAGACTTCTCATTCCGTTAAAAAGTCCAATAGCTCAAGACTCCTTACACAAGCCAAACTCTTACTTTCTAAGACTCCTAGTCCAAATCATTAAAAGTTCCATGATCTACAAGTATAGGCTGATAGGAATTCCGGCAACATTAGGTTCTTGGTTGACTAAAAATCCTATGGCCTAAAACATTAGACTAACAAAAATTTCAAAGACATTAGAGTTGCAAGATGATAAAATCTCCTGAGATTTGCAAGTCCTTGAACAACTAAAATTCTAAAGACATTAGTATCCTTGCATAATTAAAGTCCCAAAATCTAAGAGTTCTAGAATAACTAAAAATCTAGAGTTGTAAGGGTCATTGGATAATTATATATCCTAGGATTTAAGAGTCCTTAAATGATTAAAGTTCAAAAAGCCTTAGAGTCCTTAACTAACTATAAGTCTTAAGACCTAAGTGACCAAAATCAACTAAAATTTTAAGCATCCCTAAAGTGTGGAAACAACTAAAAGTCTAATGACCTAAGAGTCTAAAAAATGAGGATTCTAGCCAAATGGCTCACATCTTGAAGAATCCTACAAAATAAGGACTCTAGCAGAAGAGGCTCATAGCTCATTGAGTCCTACAAATCAATGGCAATGGCCAGTTAGGCTCCACAACGTGAAGAGTCCCAAAAATCAAGGACTCTAACTACAAAAATCCCATCGGTTGAAAGAACTTCAAAGTCAACAAAGGATTTTAACTGGAAGGATTTTACCAACTCATAAGCCTTAAATATTGAAAATCTAAAATTGAACACAATTTATAGTGCTTGAAAAAGATATGCTATGACTCCAACGGAATTAAGCTTGGTGCCTTCTTGATGTTGATATGTCAATAGCAACACATGCATTCTTTTATAACATCAAACTGCTCAAGGGGCACAAAATCTATGCCTAATGCTTCTATGCATCTCCTACAAATACATAAAAAGGATATTGATATACACTCGAGGTTATGATATAGCTACCTACACCTAAACAATCAAAGAGAGAACTGTTAATGCTACATCTAACACTGTACAAAGAGGCTCCAAAGGCCACATACTTCAATCAAGTCTACGAAATATTTTGGAAGATGCACTTTCATTAATTATCAACTTATTGTGTTTGAAAAAGACATGTTATAACTCTAACAAAATTGAGTAGCATGTCCTCTTGACATTGATCAGTCAATGTCAATATATGTGTCCTGTAATGTTAAATGACTAAAAGGACATAAAATCCATGGTCACTATTGATTTACACATACATAAAAGGATACCACTATGCACTTAAGGCAATGATGCTACTGCTTGGCTTGAATGATAAAAGAGAGAACTTACTAATAGTATACCAAAATACTAGGCAGAGAGGCACCAAAGACCACACACTCTTATCAAGTCTATGTGACACTTTGGATAACACGCAAACATTATTTATCAATCAACTCACATAGTAAAACGAAGTTGACAACCTAATCACATCGTAGAACTTATCAAAACAATTGACTATTTTACTTTGTTTGTACACAATCATCTCTAATCAAGGGTGTTTTCCTTTTGTAATTGCATATGCCCCATCACCAAAGATTGTCTGTATTTAGTAGTAAAAAAGCTTATCTATATATTCAGTTGTCAAGGGGAAGTAATTAACGGCCATTGGTAACTGCAAGTATAAATGCAGCACTTGATGTAATCAAAGGAATGCATCCACAATTACTTGATAAATACAAAAGTCCCTTTCGTGTGAAGGAAAATCATCCCTCTTGTTTCCTTTGTGTATTTGCATTCACAAATGCAAAATTTGAAGAGGACAAATTTAAAATATTTTAGATAAAAGTTATATATTTAAAGCTAGGATTTTAGTTAGAATTCTATTGAAAAGCCTAAATTTAGACACTAATTTGGTTAAAATATGATATTGGTAGAAAAAGCAATCAATGTGGTAGAGATTTCCCAAACCAAAATCAACAACTTTACATCTTGTTTTCTCACTGAGAATGAAATTGTAGTCATTTCAGCCTTTGTGAGACAAAATTGACAACTATCATTATCATCAACAAGACCTTATCTCGATTAGGGTTCATCTTCTCTATCACTTTCTCTATTGCTCCATCTTCTCTTTTTAGAGCTAGCCTCTCCTTCCATTCCTCGTAGCCTCTTGCACTGTCTTCATTCATCAACTTACAATTTAAAGCATGTAGTTTAGCTCTTGATATTGTGGAAGTATATCAATATGATCCACACAAATTTTTCATGTGTACCCTAAAAGTATGCATAAAGTGCCTTGTACTCAAACCTTTCTAAATGGAAGAATTATTAGTTTGTGTGTGATTTTTGGGCTACTAGCATTCTCTAAGAATATTAAATTATTTGCTGAGATCAATTCAAGTAGGCTCGAGTATGTAATCCTTAACACCTCCCAATTGAGTATTTGAATGTTAATTGTAGCCTCTCCAAATATGCAATACTCACTACTCAAATTGGGGGTTTTAGAAAACAACAAAAATAAGTCAATTTCAAGGCAACCATCTTACTAGAAAGAATAAAAGGCAGTTTCTAAAACGTGTCTTACAAAATATAACTTAAGAAAATGGTTTGTGCAAACCATCCTACAATATATATATATATATATATGATAGTTTAAATGAATCATCTTATTTTTTTATAAGAAAAGAAAATCATATGATATAAGAGGCATGTGTAGCTAACTCTCTAAGTTAGTAATTTATACAAACGTAAGGAAAATGAGTACATTTGGTCTAGAAAGATACATGATATGGCTAGGGACATATTTAAGATAGCAAACCCTATGTTTACTATCCATTGGATTGTCACATAAGGATGTATCAACTTTTGGTTACATTAGGATGATTCATAAGAAAAAAATTCTTAGATCGAAAACAACAAATACATTTATTTGCATTCCATTTCCCATTTCCCATGTTGTTTGAATTCCATGTCCCAATTTAGATCATTTTAGTGCACAATTACATAAAAAATAGTAATGAAACTTTAATAATAAATCTAGATATATTTGTCCTTTATAGCTTGTTTTGAATATTGTTTTGTCTTAATGTTTTAGCTTTGCTATTGAGTGTGATTTGATGAGTATTAAGCATAGAAAGTTCCTATTGTGATCATGAATTTCTATGCACATTCTATCATATGATGCATGATAAGAATCAATGCTTCATCATGTTAATCATAGCACTTTGAAAAGAGACCTCTCCACTCTATGTCACACATGATTACACACTTACACTCATTCATGGTATCTAACTTTTAAAAAGATTATTCCTCTTGATTCTTGATCTCTATCCTTGTGATGCATTTGTTTTAAATGTATTATGGGTATAGAAATATTACATATATACCTCTATATTTAGCAAGTTTTAGTTGTGAACTTTCTATAAATATCGCTAATTAGGTTTAATTCTAAATATTGAAGGTCCATGATACAAATGAGAGAAAAAAGATAATTTTGACCTTGAGAGAGAGCATATTTAGAGTCCAAGAAAGTTATAAGCCCTTTTACCAAATTTAGTAAAGTTCAAAACCTTAGAATGTAGAACAGGTGTCATTATCATTCTTAGTATAGTTAGAAATCATAATCGATACAATTTCTTCATGTATAAGGTGACATTCCACTCTCATTCATGTGATTGTCATGTAAAAATAAAGAGAAATAATTAAGTAAAAATTGTATATATCAGAGAGAGAGAGAGAGAGAGAGAGAGAGAGAGAGAGTAAAAATGGGAAACCAATGTCAGTTTTCATCTAAAAAATTCAAAAGAGAAATGCAGAAATCATTTCGTATTCAAGACCATCTAAAGAAAGTAATAAAAAGACATTTGAGTTAGGATGGACAAATAGGAAGCAGCCATGCAAGAGGGAAGAAATTGAACTATGATTGGTGGAGAAAATTCAGCAAGTTGCTTACCAAAATTTTAGAAGTTGAAACATGCTTATCTACATGTAAGAACATGTTTTTAATTTAATTTGATTTTCTGGAGAGAAAAATGATGGATGAAGAGAAATTAAAGGAAGAAAATTAGTTTGGATAAGGAAA
The DNA here is from genome assembly GCA_035236585.1 of Warburgia ugandensis. Taxonomy (NCBI): domain Eukaryota; kingdom Viridiplantae; phylum Streptophyta; class Magnoliopsida; order Canellales; family Canellaceae; genus Warburgia; species Warburgia ugandensis. Next base: position 52,541,143 of record CP141139.1, on the reverse strand, counting down.
TCTCAATGGAATCCTAGCAGTTCATCTTAAGGCATGTAAAGGTGGACAAATGAGGTAGAGAAAAATAAAAACCCTAGCCAACCTTCTATGCTACAACTGAAGGAGAAAATATGTGTTTCACTATAAAAAGAGTTATCATGCATTGGATTCAAAGGGGTGCTACACTATTTTTCTTAAAGGAAGCTTCCTAAGAGAGATAGAGATAAGGAAAAAGGATAAGGTCTAAGAAAATAGAGAGGATAGGAGTGAGTTTCCATTAGGAAACTTTCACCTCCAACTCTACTCTCTCCCATATTCTTCCTACCTTGCCTTTAGCACAAGAGAGAGAGAGAGAGAGAGAGAGAGAGAGAGAGAGAGAGAGAGAGAGAGAGAGAGAGAGAGAGAGAGAGAGAGAGAGAGAGAGAGAGAAGGAGGTTTGATAAACTAGATGACCACATGAAGTGATCAAACAAAGGAGAGAACCATCAAATGAGAAGCTTTGGGGAAGAGAATACATAAGGGAGGCTTATTTTCCTTCTATCATGCACCATCCATTCCATTATTTTTATTTTTTTATACCTCATATCTACTTCAAACTCATAGTTTTACCCTTTCATCCTATCTCATATTACTCACCAAAATATCCACCTAAAACTCATACCCTAACCCTTTCATTCCATCATCCTTTTCACATATAAGTTTCAATCTATTCTACTTGATTTTTTGACCTTCCAACACCATTTTATTTTTTATACATATCTACTTCAAACTCATAGTTTTACCCTTTCATCCTATCTCATATTACTCACCAAAATATCCACCTAAAACTCATACCCTAACCCTTTCATTCCATCATCCTTTTCACATATAAGTTTCAATCTATTCTACTTGATTTTTTGACCTTCCAACACCATTTTATTTTTTATACATATCATTTGACCTTGAAAATCCCTAATAATCTCTTTAGCATATCCTCTATTACTAAAAATTTTATACAAAAAAAAAAAAAACGATCAACTCTAACCTCTTCTTCCATTCACCCTTTTTAGCACATGATTTTAGTTTCATTATCACAACTATTCCCTTTTCCATCTTGTTTCATTTTTCTAAATTTTTATCTTTATAATATAGATATAAAATTCATTCCCCTAGCCTCCCACCTAATCATTTTTCAATTTATCCATTCATCTCTCAAAAATCTTTCCATTTGCAATCCTTTCTGAGTGTATATATATATATCTTGATATTACACACATAAAATAGTGTTTTTGGGTGTAAATGCTTCTCCTTTGGGCTATGGCATGAGCATTTGATTTCCTCTAACATTTGTTGAATAACACAACAAAATGCTAAGTTTTAAGCAGACAATAGGGATGATTTGGTGGTGGTGTGAGTGCTAGAGATATTGGATGGAATATTCAATGTTGAGTGACAAAACAGCGAAGCACTTGGTGATATTCCTATAACTTAGAGGATAGTTTACTTTGCTTTTGTTTATTCCTTTATAATCATTCATTATAGTATAATAAAAAGTCTCTTTGTCTCTTTAGTTAATGTGTTCTTGATTTATTTTCTTGTTTTTGTTAACATTCATTTGTTAGTTGTTAGAAGTAGTTACTTTTGTGTTTATTTGTTAATTAGTTTCCCTAGGCATCAAGATGAAAAATTCATTAGAATATGTACTTTTGATATTAGATTATTCTCAGTTACAAAAGTGGCACATTATTAATATTACTATCCTAGCATTCTAAGTTTTCATACTTAATGGTTGCTTGAGAAATACAAATACTAAGTATACTAAAAGAGAGGATGAATATACAAGAATCTTTAATATCATGTTCCCTAAGAAGACAAGCTATACTTTAAATAAGTATATCACTATGGTAAGAAAATAGTATTGAGGAAATATGTAAAAAGAAAACCTAAAATGAATATTTTCCATGTTTTAGAAACGTCATGCTTCTAATCACATGAGTAAAAAATAATCTAGATAATTTAATCCTAAAATTATTGATTTCTAACACATTAGATTTATAATTCCTAGGCTTAATTTTCAGTATTTATATGATTTTGTAAAATTTTTGCATACTTAAGAAGTAATTTAGGTAAATAAATTATTTGGTTAGGTTAAAGTAATTAAAATAGTTTTTTAATTAAATTTCATTAATTATATAGTTTATGTGGATCAACCCACACTTGTCATGTATATGCTATAGTGAACTTGTGCACTTGCAGTTATTTTTAAAATACATCAAGTTTTTAGCAATTTTACAAGGGACTCATGACGAATTTTTGGTTAAAATCTAGGTTAAATTCTTTGCCAATAGTATTTTAGGGGGAAATCATTTATCATTTTATAATACAAGTCATAGATTTTAGGGCTACATTCATGTTGGTTGCATATATTTCCTTATTCTTATGATTTTTGTACTCCTATTTTATATTTTTATAGGAATTTGGAGAAATTAGGTTGGTTTATAATTTTTTTATTTTGAGTGAATTGTAATGATGGCATGTTGTAACTTTTAATGATACAACCATTCATTTAAAATTAAAGGAATTGTAATAATACAAGTTAAGAGTGGGTCATCCTAACTCAAAAAAGGAGATGGCATGTACATGGATCCTCCATTGTATAAGAAAATTTTTTCAAGGATTTAGCTATATGTTATCTTACATTCTTTCCATTTCTTAGCATTAGGCTTGCATATAGTTTGTATTATTTGTTTGGTAGTGTAAATCACATAGAGTGAATACATTTTATTAATTGTTGCATTACAACTAGGATTTTGCATCATTCAATACTTATTTAAAATGGATATCCTAGCATATAGGTAGTTGCATTAGTTTACTACTTTTTATTACATAATTGAGGCACATTAAATGCTTTAAGGTGAATATATGTTGATCAAACTGTATAAAAATAATTAAATAAATTAGTAAGGGCACTCACTCCTACAAGATTAAGATTGGATTTGATTGCCATCCCCTAGCCCACCTAGGTTAAACATCACTTTACGTGCAACCCTAGCCTCGACCAATTAATTAAAATCAATCTGCAAGAGACCTTAGTAGCTTATGATCTCATAGGGTCCTCTTGAAAGGAGGCAACTTATTGCCACTCTAGTGGCCCCTATCTAACCAAATGCTTTGTTATTGAAACGATTAGCTATACAAAGACATTTGGTGACTCAGATCACCTACAGATGACTAAGGAGGACGTGAAGTGGTTGCTTACAATTAGGATCTAACTAGTAAGTAGTAAGATAAGTCTGAAAGAGAGGAGGAGCTACCTAGGTTAGTAATAACACAAAAGTCACTTTCTTAAACAAAATAAAGAAAAATATAACCTTTTAGGATCTTTGTATTAGTGTTGTGCCCTTGAATATGCATCATGTAGCTTAGGTTGAGCTTGGTTTAAATAAAACAAGTACTTCTTTCATTGTATACAACTATTTGGTTTTGTTGTATATAAAGTAAAGTCCAATACATCAAATACTAGTGTATGCCCGATCATTGATCTGAGAATCTAGATGTACCGCAAGGCAAGGGTAAAAAGCAATTAACCAAATCATATTAACCCAGTTGAAGAATGGTTCCATGAAAAAGGGGATAGAAAGCCATTGTCTTACTATTTCACTCCGTTGCATTAATGTTATGAGGATATGTATGAGATAGAGGCGGGAATACTCCTAATATGTACAATGCATTAGATAGATGGGAATATAGGATGGATAGTAAATTGAATAAGTTAAAAGCTTTTAGTCAGGCCATCGAGTCATCTTAAGAGCCTCAGTACAAGAATTGTTATATCTATTCTAACCCAACATATTATACTACTTCATGGCCAGCAAGCTCCACATATAGTGCATATTATTCAGAGCAAGTGAATGCACAAGTAATTATTCACATACTGAGATGGATTATCTTGGATGGGCTAGGCATCCCGAACAAGCATAGTCTCAAGATTATCAGGGAGGATGACAATTGTGGTTCCACCATGATCAACCCTTTCAAAGTAACCCAATGACACAACACTTTGAGCCATATTGATCGTTTCCTCCACAATAGAGTGAACAATCATTATAAGAGACCCTTAGGCTGTATATAGAAACAACTGAACAATCTATTTCATAGATGGAATCTTAAAGGGGTCAAATAATGACCAAATTTATAGAAAAGGCTAAGGAAATTGAACAAATTGAGGATAATGAGAAGCCCATACCAAGATGGAAATATCATTGGATAATCCTTCATATACACAATCTTAAAAAATCTATACTATCTTCTAAAAACGATCCACTTAAGGCCTATCTTGCTCATTTTAATTTTGATTTCAATACAAACACCTCCATTGATGAAGTGCATGATTTATGGGATACTGCACCATTAATGAACACTTCCTAATGGACTGCCCAAGGGGTCCCTTCATTTTTAGAGATTAAATTAGAGCCATACAATGTAGCAGACATGCCTGATTTGGACCTACAGTCTTTATTTGACCAATCATAGGATAACAATGTAGGTTCATCTGATGTTACCTTTGACTACAAAATAGGAGGGAGAATTAATTGATGTTCTAGCCCAACACCAATCAACTCTAGGGTATATATTAGAAGATGTTGAGGTGTTAAACCCCAATGGTTCCCTGCCTCCAAAAGAACAACAACAACCTTTTAGGGAAATGTAGAGCCAACTTAACCCGTGCCTACAAGAAAAGCAACAGAGGAGGAATATTATGTACTTTTTAAAATGGGCATTATCATTTCTCAATTTGCAAATAATGGGGACCATTCATCTTGATTTGGTCCCATGAAACTTTATTTCACACCGTCCTTTTATGTTCTATTCTTATCGCAACCATACATTTTTGTGGAAAATGTATATTGACTATCATAAAATTCGTAAATGGAATGAGAAGCTCCTCCTTTTAATTACTATAGTTATGATTAGGATAGATTAGATTATCCAATTAGGTATAGGACTAGGGTAGAGTAGATTAGTTAGTTACATTGGTTTTAAGATCATGTTAGTTTTACATTTGCATCAGCATTCATTGTACATTAATACTGCATCCCATAGACCACATCAACAGAATCAATACACTATCCCCGGAGTGTAAGTACATTTCCTATCACCCATTCCTCTTAGGTTTATTGGTTTCAGTTATCCATAGTATGTAGTTCTAAACATTAAGGACAACGTTTAATTTAAGTATAAGAGTCAAGTATTTTAAATTTTAATGTGTTCAATTAGGTTTTTAGAGTCATTTAGTAAAATTTTTGAAAAAAATAAATATTTGAAAAATTTATGACAAGTTACTTTACTAGGATTAGAATTTGAATTATTTGAATATTTAGTTTATCTTGTGAATTTTAGCTTATTAATATATTTGTATACAATTAGTTCATTATTTTATCCTCTTAAAGTTTTTCATGAAAAATTAAACTAAAAATAATTATTACACAATAACCATATGTAGACAGTTTAGAGTTGAAGTGAAAATATAACTAATAGATCCTAAATAAGATTTGTGGAGACTATTAACCTATATGAGTTTAAAGCTAATCTTTCCTTTTGAGGGTTATACATAAATTCAAAATTTTCTTCAGTGGATATTAATTTTTTAGTTGATCTCATTATTCTTCATCTTGGTCAACTATTAAGAAAGCATCTAAAAAGACTATACCATAAATCTGTTAAGTTTATAGTCATTTTTAAGCCATATGAAACCTAGGAAATGATAGAGCCATCCTTAGTAAACCATGAATCTTTAGCCCTCCCTAAGTTATAATTTTTTTTGCCAGTAACCCCTTGAGCCTTCCTAATTAGCCTTTTCCTTTGTGAACCCATTGACTAGTACCTCCATTGAACCCCTATAATTTATCCATTAGCTAGTTTGTTTTGGAAATATCTAGAGATTGTTGAAGATTATCTTGAGAAAAGTATAAGCAATGCAAGTCAAGAGATGAACATAAAAAGAACTAAAAAGGAGAAATATTTAAAGAAAGGCTATGCTAAAAGACAAAATAGAAAAATCATAGAATAAAAAGATTTTTAATGAAGCAAAATGTTCAAATCTTGTGAAGAAAAATGGAAAGAATGTAGTGAATACATCTTAGAAGACCCTTCCATATCTTCCAAACAACCATTGTTTACCTTTATACTTATTGTTTTGATAACCCCATCCTAAGCCTTTGTTTTTTCCTAATAGAAGTTCTAAATTAATCTTAGGAGAAGTATGACTTGGATATGGCTATAATGAGTAGGGATTTTAGTAGAATGAATATCTAAGAGTTGATGTCCTTTCTATGAGACCAGATCAGATTTTTTCTAAGTTGTCATTATTTTATATGAGAATATGTAAGAATTTTGGTCTTAATGAACATATTCTACTCACATATAAATGAGAGATTTACTCCCTTACGAGTGTCAAGTATGTCTTATGAGATTTGAAGTCAAAACAAAGTTTTGGACTGTAATTTAAGTTATATTTTACTTGGAGATTAAAAATTATAAATATTTATGTATGTACGAATGTATTAGCTATACCACACACACACATTTCAAGGTTGATGAATAACTGAATATCTTTAGCAAAGGCTAGACTTTTGAACTATTGGTCATTTAGATTAGCATACTAAAATTAGAAATTTAATGAGTACTAAATAGAAGGAAATTTTCTAAGAAAAATAAAGAACTTAGTAAAAGTTTTAGAAAATGTTTATGGGTGTCATTTTTAGAAACCCTTACAAGGCTACAACTAGTCCACTAGGGGTAATCTAGGGGCTTATAGGCTTTCTACATATGTTAAATACAAATGATAGCAACTGCGAAAGTGGTTAGGATTTATTTTTTAAATTTATGTACTTCTATTTTGTAGCTTTGCTCGCGACTAGCAAAATCTAAGTCTAGGGGAATTTGATGGGTACAAAAATATTACACATATACTTCTATATTTAGTAGCTTTTAGCCTTAAACTTTTCATAAATATCATAGTTAGGGTTAATTCTATATTTTGCATGTGTAGGGTACAAAATGAGAAAAAAAAGGACAAGTTTAACAATTCCGACCTTAAGAGAGAGCGCATTAAGAGTCTAAGCAAAGTTATGGCCTCGCCTACCAAATTTAATAAATTTCAAAAGTTCAAAATGCGTAATGAATGTCATTATCAATTTTATCATAGTCAAAAACCATAGAATCATCGCCAAATCTTATCCACACATAGGAGGCTATTCCTATTAAAAGATAGGGTGGAAGAAATGTCATGTATGTATGCACCTTTAGGGAGCTTTTAAGTGAAGCACACTTAAAGGACAAAAGAATGTGAAGCACACTGAAATTGGGGACCATAGAAGATCTAAATTCCTCACTTTTTCTCTCTTTATTTTAGAACAGGGATCACCAATATAATCTACATGATTTCTCTATGTATAAGGTGACACTCCACTGTCATCCATATGATTTTCATTCAAAAATATAGATAAATAATTGAGTAAAAAATGTGGAGGTGAGATAGAGTAAAAATGGGAAAAATCAAAGGCCATTTTTCATCTGGAAAATTTAAGAAAGAAAGGTTGAGATCATTCCACATCTAAGACCATCCTAAAGCAATCAATGAGAACCCATCTAAGCTAGGATAGACCAATAGGAGGTAGGCATGCAAAATAGAAGAAACTGAGCTATGATTGGCGGAGAAATTTTTGTGGTGTGCCCACCGAAATTTTAAGAATCAAAATGTGTTATCTACATGTAAAAATGTGTTTTTCAATAATTTTGATTGGCCAGAGAGAAAGATAGTGGGATGAGGAGAAAATAAAGGAAGGAAATTAGTTTAGATAAGAAAATCCCAATAGAAACCTACTCGTCACCTTAGGGCATGCTTATCCAATAGATGATAAATAATGACACATTAAACTACATCTTTTTTATGGGGGACTTATATGAAATCTCAACCACCCATCCTAGGGTTGAAACATCATCCAAGGTGGATAGATGATACAAAGAAAAGTGAAAACCCTAGCTAGCCTTCTATGCTACAACCAAAGGAGAAAATATGTGTTTCACAATAAGGAGGGGTGTCATGCATTGAATTCAAAGGTATGCTACATGATTTTTCTCAAAGGAAGCTTCTTAAGAGAGATAGAAAGAGGGAGGATAGTAGGGAGTTTCCATGAGAGAACTTCAACCTCTAAGTGTATTCCACATGAAAAAAAAGAAGAGGATTCAGTGCATTCTCCCATATTCTTCCCACTTTGTCTTCAACACAAGAGAGAGAGAGAGAGAGAGAGAGAGAGAGAGAGAGAGAGAGAGAGAGAGAGAGAGAGAGAGAGAGAGAGAGAGAGAGAGAGACCTATAAAGGTAACTTCTTTTTATTGTCGATCAAGATGCTCTCCATACGGGCGCAGCGCTAATACTAGGCCTTCCGTTCCGATTCGACGCTTTCCTGGAGCGGGGAATGTTCTATTATGTTTTTTCCCCTTTGGTCTTGTTGAAGTGTGTTCAATGCAGTTCTGTTATAGCTAGACTTCATTTTCAAAGAATTTTGAGCATTCAATTACCCAGTTCAATTACTTTCTTTTGAGTAGAGAGAGAGAGAGAGAGAGAGAGAGAGAGAGAGAGAGAGAGAGAGAGAGAGAGAGAGAGAGAGAGAGAGAGAGAGAGACCAAGGATATTCTCTATACTAGAGGACCACACAAAGTGCAAACAAAGAGGATAATCATCTAAGAGAATGTTTTCATTCCATTGTGGACCATCTATTCCACTATTGTATATTTTTTTTCTTACACCTTAGATCCACTTCAATTTCATAATTTTTGTTAAGTGTTCAATTTTGGCTAAAATACCCCTAATTTAGCATTCAATTAAATCATCTAACCGTTCAAAATTTGAAAAATTGAGCTTGATTTTTAAATTTAACTCAAATTGACCATCCAAACCTTAATTTGTCAAAATCAATGGTCAGATCATCATTAGAGCTCATTATATGATTAATGTATTGTTCAGATGATTCTAATTTAGTCTCTTCTTTTGTAGATCAACCAAAAGATGCATGGATGGCTGCGATTAAAAGTTAATGGTGAAGAACATCTTAAAGAAGATTGGATGGGCCAGATTAACCATAAAGATGGATGGGATAGTTTCCTAGAAGACAATTGAGCATCATGGAAAAAAGGAAAATAACATGGAGAAGCAACTTGCAATTTTGGATGAGTTTTAAAGTCAAAGGAGGGGACCCAAATTAGTATTCTCTTTCTTTTCTATCACTCCCTCTTTTCCTACTTCTCTCTTTCCCTCTTTCTTATTCTTCTCTTTGTCTCTTTCCTTTCCCATTCCCTTGCCTTTCTCTCTTAACCACCCATCACGCACAACTTTCTCTCCCACTCTCTTTCCTTCTCCACTTTATTTCCTTCATTCTTCTCTTTCCTTTCCTATTCCCTCACGTCCTAATTCTTCTCACTACCTTCCTCTTCTCAAAGGCATAACTCTCTCTCTTCTCATTCTCACTTTCCCATTCTCCTCTCTTCTCCCTTCTATTCTTAAATCCCTTCTTTAAAACCGTGGGAAGGGCTCCCATTTTTTTCCACGTCTCTCTCCCTGCTTTATCTTTTTGTTTTCCTAGTTTTGGTTTTCTATTTCCATAGCTAATTCATGTTCACAGCCACTCCTCGTCGTTTGCTTTTTTTTTTTGTTCACCGTACATTCCTTGCTTGGTTTCCACTGCACCAGATCCTCAGCCTAAATTCGTCCATTCACCGCATACCCCAGCCCTCTTCAATCACCACACTAGCTCTTTCACGTTTTCCCTCTCTCTTCCACCTTCACCATTCCAAACTCTCATCCTTTATCTAATGCTCAGGCCATCCTAATAGAAGCCAAGTGTCCTTGCCTAGGCGCCTCTACTCCAGACGATGGCCATACAACCCATCATATTCGTCTAACCGCACCCCGCTCATCCATTGTTCCCTTCACCAGTTGGATGGCATGCCCCAAACCAAAAATCCATCGACCCAGGTGACTACAGAGCCATCCCCTTCTCCCCTACTAGACAAATCTCTTCAACGAATTTGCTCTAGATGACGCCCAGAAAAGGCATTGTTTTTCTCTAGCCAGGAGTTGTCTTCTCTGGCCCGACACTCAACCCAGCACCGGTTAACATCAACGCAGGAGCAAGCCAGGCAAGTCCAGCCTGACAGTGGGATGCCTAGATCATTAGATTCGATGGTTTTCTCTTCAGAAGATGGTCCAAAGAAGGAAACCCAATCTAGGTTTTCCTCCCGTGTCATCCCTTTCCTTCGTCTCCTCCGGCTCCATCTCCTTCTCCACCGGTCTTCTTCTTTGAGGGATTTTATCTGGTTTTTCTTAAAAACCAGATTTTTAATAAAATCCCATTTTTGCACTTCATCTTTAAATGCAATTACATTTCTGGATTTTTTTAGTTAATTACATCTGCATCCTCTGTTTATTTACATCTGTGTCCCTGTTCCATTTAAGCTTTATGTTATCCATCTTTTGACAGTGTTATCCAGGGACAATGCTATCCACGGACAGTATAATTCAGGGATGTTTGATTAGTTTTATTTTATGTTTTCTGGACTTGAAAGTTATGCAAAGTGCATCATTTGAATAAATCTGAATAGTTAAGTTAGTTTTGTTATTTTCTTTAAGTTTTAAATAATTAAATTTTATTAAAAATTCCAAAGCAAGTCCTTATGGGTTTGACCTGTATTTGCATAGCTATACTAAAATAGCTCGTGCACTTGCGAAAAATATCAACAATTTTATCCTTCCATCTTATTCTTTATCACTCATCAAAAGATCAACCTAAAAGTCATTCCTTAACCCTTTCAATCCATCATCCTTTTCACACATAAGTTTCAAACTATTATGCCTGATTTTCTAACCTTTTAGCACCATTTTCTTTTTCTTTTGCTACACATTATCTAAAACTCACAGCTTAAGCTCTCCACCCTATCCTCTACCACTCCCTAAAATTTCTTAAACAGTTCCACCTCTAACCCCTTCATTCATTCACCATTTTTTAGCACCTAAATTCAGTTTCATTATCATTTAGATCTAAAACTCACTTCCCTACCCTCCCCCCTTATCATCTTTCAATCCATCCATTCATATCTCAAAAAACTTTCCATTTCAAGCCTTTTTTTGTCTCTCTCTCTTGGTATTACATGCATAAAACAATAATTTTGGGCGTTAACAATTCTCCTTTAGGATGTGGCATGAGTGGTTGATGACCTCTAACATTTTTTTTAGTGACGCAACAAAGTGCTAAGTCAAAAGCAGACAACAGGGATGATTTGGTGGTAGTGTGTGGGCTAGAGATATTTGCTGGGATCTCAAGTGTTGAGTGATGCAACGGTGAAGCACTTGGTTATATTCATCTAACTCATAAGATAGTTTACTTTCCTTTTAGTAATTTATTTGTAATCATTTGATGTAATCTTTCATTCTACTATAATAAAATGTCTCTTTGTCTCTTTAGTTTAGTGTGTTCTTGATTTATTTTCTTGCTTATGTCTGCATGCTTTTGTTAGTTGTTAGAAGTGGTTAGTTTTACATTTGTTTGTACTTAAGCATTGAGATGAAAAATACATTAGAATAGGTATTTTTGAGATTCGGTTACTCCAAGTTACAAAAGTGGCATACTATTAATATTAGTATCCTAGTACTCTAAGTTTACATAGTGATTGCTAGAAAAATAGGGATACTGGGTATAGTAATAAAGAGGGCGAATATATGTGAATCTTTGATAGCTTATGCCCTAAGAAGATAGGCTATACTCTAAAAAAGTATACCATTATGATAAGAAACTAGTATTAAGAAAATCTATAAAAAAGAAAGCCTAAAATAAATATTTTCCATGTTTAAGAAACATCGTGCTTCTATTTACATGTGTAGAAAATATTCTAGATAACTTATTCCTAAAAGCATTGATTTCTAATATATTGGATTTTTATTTCCTAGGCTTATATTTAATTTTCATTAATTTTATGCTTTTTTTTAATGAATTTTTATCATATTTAAGAGTTAATTTAGGTAAATAAATTATTTGGCTAGGTTAAGACAGTTAAAATAGATTTTTAATTAAATTTCATTAATTATAAAGTCTCCATGGAATGACTCGTACTTGCCATGTCTATGCTATAGTGGACCCATGCACTTGCAATTATTTTTAAAAACATCATGTATTATTTTCACTTGTATAGAAAACATGGAATGTGAAGAAAATCCACAAAATAAAGAACAATCCAGCCCGAGTACACCTCTTAAGAGAAATGGTAGAGGACCAACAAAAAATGGAGCATATTATTAAGAGAAATTCAAAGGAAATAAATGATAATTTATAGGGCAAGCGATAGTTGACTGTGTACATTCCTATACCAATTCATTTGTTGCATTGTATGAAGTATGGTGCCAATCTCAATTAGTGATTGGAGACATGCATCATCATCAATTAAAGATGCAATATGAGAGATGGTGAAGGTATATAGATGCTTTCTCCATATACCTAACTATGTACATCATCTTATTATTTTCAAATATATATATGTGCTTGTTTTTACTTTGTAGTTAGCCTTTGACAAAACTAATGAGTGCAAGAAGAATGCTATACAAGGAGGAGGTGAACAATGGAGGAAATGGAAGAGTGAACTTGCAAAGAGGTACTCACTTCCAAATGCCACTTATCCATTGAGATAACACATTTTCACTAAGTTGTATTCTAGCATCATTGACCAAAATTCATGGAATGAATTTGTACAAACTCACCTATCTTCTAATTTTGAGGTAACAACTAGCCAAGGTTTTATTCCTTTAATTATGAAAGTGGATTGTGCTTAACTACATTCTTTTGATGTGTAGCCAGTGTATGAAACAAAAAATGGTGCTTTCGACTAATCATATGTAACACCACCTCTCTAGGATTGGTTACACCAAGTTAGAAGAACAAGAAGTAAGTATATATGACAATTCATTTCTATCTAAATATATTAGACTTTGATTTTATTACCTTTGATTTAATGTATCTCTTGATAGCAAAAGAAGGATGGGACCATGGAGTCCATCAACCATGCCATTCACTAGAAAATGGCTCATTCAGAGGGTTGTAATGCCCAAACCTTCATGGACAAAAATGTTGCTTGCTTCAAAAGTTGTAAGTGGTTCTACATGTCTACCTTTGTTTTACTCGAATTATATATATACATATACATATACATATACATATACATATATAAGTCATTGTGTTTTGATAACTAAATTGTGTAGGAAGAGTTGACCCAAGAAAGTGCAACCATAGGGACTCTAAGTAGCACTACTACAAAGAGGGGCATTGTTTATAGGGCTATGGGAAATAAGGACAAGCACCTTGGCCAAGTAAGGGCCCAAGGCTATGGTGCTATTCCTTTGAAATTCTTCCCTACAGCAAGGACTTGGAGGAATGAAAAGAGAAATTTCTCAAGACGGTAACGCAGGAACTGTATAAGGATTTTTAAAGTTTTAGAGCTCAAAGTCAAGATGTTAGCTTTAGTTCTCCAACAGAAGACCTAGAAGAGCAACCCCTCGAATGAGATATGTTGATCAAGGAGGTATGTATATGTTGACATATTTACTTTTTTAATGTCCAATTATTTGATTATCTTTATTCATTTTTATCTATTCAATATTTTTGATATGCTGGTGGGTGAATGCATGTTGGAGCTACATAAAGTTGAGAACTATGTCATTGTTGCTACACTATATGAGGTTCTCTATGTGATGTTGCATGGCATGTTAATGCACTCACACACTAAGCATGTGTGTATTATTAGCACTCTACAATCAAATGCCCCCTACTAGTTTCTATAGCAGTGGATGAAATTCATACTGTTGGGGATACAATTGGATATCACATCACTTAGCTTGAGAAATATGTCAAAACCATGTTATCCAAGGTATATATGTGGTACCATATCATCATTTTCAACAATAGTTATTAAGGCCTCAACTTATTTGTTTAATATTATCTACATCTAATTTGACCATAAGTAATAGAAGGCACCATCGAGGTTGAACCCTTCTCTAACAGCACATTCTACCTTAGTAATTGCCCCCATAGTGGTATTTATATTTATTTTTATGATAAAATGCATATCTTCAATGAACATTCTTATATTCATCACTAATTTTTGGAACTTTACATCCGCAATGTAAGGATTAAATGGAGTTTCCATTTAACACGTCTCAATTCCTGAGCGGACTCTACAAACTCGTTAATTAAGATAAGAGAATTAACCCCATATGGATAGAGCTTAGTGTGCTTGCCGATGATGGATTTGAGGTACCACTCATGAATGAGGATCTCTTTGCAATATGAAATATGGAGCAACTAGAATACATGCACGTTATCATCTATATAAAGTATGAAAGTATTCGCACTATTAAAAATGCTTGACATTACATGTTAATAAGATGTGGTAAGTAATAATGATTTTGTTTTGCAAGTCTTTGCACCTAAATTACAAAGATTAGAGGTCAAGGACATTTACAAATTCCTTGACCCCGTTGTCGTCTCTGGACTGAAGGAGTAATGGCCCTTGGAGAAACAAATAGAGGATATTATATTAGGTTCTTGCATTGTTCAAAGGGGTAAGCATTATTGATTTCCTATACTAACATATAAGTTTTAATCTATCTTGCTACATTGTGTTATATAATACATATATTCACATCTATATAATTCAAGTATTGTAAATTTCAATTGAATGATTGTGTGTATATGTTTCACTTCATGTTGTTACCATTGGATGTGCATATTGGGCACCCATTGTTTGATTATTCTTCTAGAGTGCACATTTGTGGCCTACTAATGGAAATCATCAACATGTAAGTCTTTATTCTTTCATCCATTATAAGAGTTGGATAGCTGATAACTATTATGTTATTGATATCTAATGCTTTTGAGTTATAAATGTGAAGTGTGTGATATAAATGGGCTGATATGAAAGATATTATACACCTATCAAAACTCACTTTGAAAAAAGGTCAAGGTAAGGTTTACTAATTCATTAGACTAATTATAACTTAAAAGTTATGATTAGACATGATATTTGAACCCTTTTATTTTCTTTGTTGTGTAGTGTCCTAGACAAAAATCCAATTGAGAGTGTAGATATTACTCTCTTAGATACATGAAAACCTCATTCGAAATGGATTTACAACCTCACAATTAAGAAAGGTGAGACAATTAATTCGTTGATCATCATTCTTATAGTTTTCTACAATTTCTAAATGACTCCGAGATTGAATGTCCAACTAATTTAATATATATTGTCTTGTAGGCTGATTTGAGAAGTAAGAGTTACTCCTGATTATATCTGGATGACATAAGAATGGAATGGAATGAATATGTTTTGAATTTAGTTTGTAGATGACTGATCATCTTCAATGTAAAATTTTTATCAATGAAATACAAAACAAAACTTCATTTATATGGATGTCTTCCTTTTTCAATTTGATTGCACAAAAATAAATTGGATTTGTTTCTTCAAGTCAGTGTGTGGTTTCTTCATTTCAATGAAATGAAATTGGTGTAGAATCAAACATATTGGTATATATGGAGAAGTGTGAATGTATATACTTGCCACTCTTTTTTCATCTCTTTGAAACTTTAAAGTTCAATGTGAATGTTGGAAGCACGTGTATGTTGTAGTGAATATGTCAAATGTGAAATGTAGATGTTGGAGTTTTTATGGTTTTTGCACATAGAGGATTTCAAGAATAGACATGAGAGAAAAGTAAAGTTGTCTTACTTAGGTTTCCAAGAGGGATTGCTATAAGGGTGGCTCTTTTAATGTGAAAGTTGAATTATGTATGAAGATAATATAAAGAATGAAGCCTACATTTGCCATGAAGTTGAAGTGAATGTGAATTATTTTGATTGCTGAAGGTAAAATGCTGAATATTTTTGAGCTATAGAATCTACAGGAATAATGTAAAAACAAAACCAATAAAAGAAGAAGGTTTTCAAAACCATCCTTTATTATATACAAAATAAGACTGTTTACAATAAATCATCTTATTTTGTTCACCTAAAATAGGATAGTTTTCAAGAAACCATCTTATATTTTTACATGAAATAGGACAGTTTTCAAAAAATTGTCTTTTATTTTTAAAAATAAATAAAATAGTTTATTGTACACCATCTTATTCAGTTCCAAAAAATTAAGGAGGGTTTATTTAACTACGTTTCTTGGGATTTTCTGAGATATCATGTCATTTCTTAAATGTGCAGCTTATTTATCACTGATATCTTAGGCTTATGTCAGATGTTAGGTTTATTTAACTGCGATATCATGGGCATATGTGAGATATCAGTTAATTTAACTATGATATGTTGGGCATATATGTGATATTACGTTGATTTAACCTTATCAGCAGTCAATATGTTTGTTGTTATCAGAGATATGGCAACTTCTCTTTACAGTGTAAATTTTGATCATTTGTAGAGGGAGAAAAATCAACGTGAAACCATTGTTTTTTAGTGAAAGAAGAAAAGGGTGTCTTTAACATAGAGAACCTCACAACATTTCACATTGTAAAGAAACCTAGGACATTACCCTGAAAAGAGCTTTAACATTGCCACCCTTCATCATCTCAAACAGATCCTGTTCGTCTCCACCGTTGGTCATCTCTAGCATATTGTGCTCATCCCACCCCTCTCTCTTTCCAATTTTGGGTGAATTATTTTGATGCCATCCAAATTTTGATGCTTTACTATGTCTTATGTTCAATTTTTTAGATTTCGGAGACTTGTTTTGATTTTTCATAGCTGGGTTTTAGTTAAATATCATGTTCTTATTGCTGATTTTGTTTATGTGATTATGTTTGTTTTGATTTCCCTATTTGGCTGGTATAGGCTGGTGAGCCCATCTTCTAGTTTTATCTAGGGAAGTAATTCTGTGGGTTTTAATCACTTGTATGTTTTATTTATTAGAAAAATTTCTAAAGAATCAAGAACCAAGACCTCTTCATCCTTGCTAAGCACTCCTCTCCCTTCCAATTGATTGAAGCTTAACTTCTGAGAGATGTGTGATTTTTCAATTGTTGCAAAGAAATCAAACCATCTCACTGATGCCCAACTTTGACTTGTAAGTCTGACCATCTCTTCCCTTTTTCTATCTCTTTTTCAATTTTCATGGCCTTTCTATTTCATAGGATTTTTAGCTTGTTCCAACAAAATCCAACTTTCTCCACCTTGAAAGCTACACTATGAAGAATACATGAGCTTAATTGTTTAAGATTTTGCTTCCTTAACATTTGTGTTTCACAATGGTGCTTTCGATGCTTGTAACCTTTTTTTAGGCTACCCATTACAGAATGATGCTCTAATGGTCCAAATAAGAAATGCCCTTATACCACTAATCATAGTCAAAATTTTGTTGTCCATTGTACATGATGATTATTGTGAATCAACCTAAGCTTTATCCTTTACTTTTAGAATTCCTCTTATGATATGACATTGTGCTACATCGAAGGAGAATTATATAGCTTTATAGCTATACATGACAACACCAAGAGACAATGGTATTGATCATACTGGTTATTATCTTCATAAGGAAACAAGTGATATGAGATAATAGATCTTATCTATGATATTGCAATACCAACCTCAATTGTTAAGGCTAAATAAATTGTATCCTAATGGGAAGTAGATGAAAGAAGTTCTACTTTACATGGACGTTGTGCTCCTTCATAGTTGAAGGAATGATTTGTGATCTAAAGTTAGTGGATGTTGGATATCTCCACTTACAAATGTAATGAGATCATGGTGAAAAATCTTATTCTCAACATAGAATTCAAAAGAATGTTCTAACCAGGTGGACTAATATAAGGATAATTTGGTTCAAGTCAATGCTACTTACCTTAGAAGTTTTAGTAGAATCTTTGTTCTAAAACAATATACTCCCTTGGATGCAATGTAGGGAGATTTTAAGGCTTCTCACCTAGATAATCCCAAAAGAATTGTGTCAACTTTTTTGCAGAGCAGAAGGCAAGATTGGAGAACAACTTTTGATGGGTCCACCAGAATTACACATTTGTTGGCCACTGAATCAACTACCTAATGGAAAATAGAGGACAATGTCATCAATATTTAAACTAAAAAGGATCTAAACAACTCCTTACAACTTAAATTACATTCTTGTAGTAGATGATATATACCAAAATAAGTTGTGTTTGTGGCACTAAGTCATAGATTGTTTAAACACGTTAGAAAGGTCACTGTAGGGGGATAATATTTGGGGGTTTAGAGCAATTCATATGGTTAAACATATATTCTCACTACTTAGAACAATTATCCATTTGCAGAGAAGGGAATTTATATCCATACCATACTATTGTCTTTTGCTAAAACTTAAAATTCTAGAAGAACCTCACCAAAAGAGTAGGTTGTGGCAAGAGTGCTCTTCAGACAAACAAACAAAAACACAACTCACACACAAAATAGCAGTATGTTCTATCATCATCATCATCATCATCATCATCATCATCATCATCATCATCATCATCATCATCATCATCATCATCATTATTATTATTGCTTTATTAATTCATCTATGAAATTAGAATAGGCTAGTTGATCTACATGCTTTAGCATGTTACAAATGTATAATGAATCTGCCTTATGTCCTTATTGTGATATATCGAGGTTTCTAATATCGTGTTACATTTTAGATGTTGTGCAAAAGAAAGGAAGGAGTTCTTGTGACACTTAATCTAGTTGATGGTGAAGATTTGGACATTGTGGCTGAAGGCTCAGTTGAGGTAGATAAGGGGCCCTATAATAAATGGACTAAGGAACAAGAGGACTTTGTCCTCAAGACACTGTATGATGAAATAATAGTGGGTAGAATCATCATAACTGGGAGTATGCTAAAGGGTGTGGTGATTAAGGAATTGTTGCTTCTTTTTAAACTCTGATTCAAAGTTGATTTGGCAATGAAGTAGCTAAATACAAAGATATGAGGTTTCAAAAGTAAGTACTTTACACTTGCAAAGTTGAGGAATGGAGACTTAGGATTAGGATAGGACAGAGAAAAATTGTTTCCTTGTAACCCCAGAGATCATGAATACCCACTTGCAAGTAATGCATTAATCCGACACTACATTAATATACATCACCTTTATAATGCCCTTACAAATGTTTTTTTGTGTCTTTACAGTCAAATCCAAAGGCTCATTACTTGTTTGGTAAGAACTTGTGGAACTATGAGTACCCAGAGAAAGTGTTTGGGAGAAGCAGGGCCACCAAAGAATTCTGCTCTGGGATTAATATTACTACAAAGGATGATGACCCTATTACACATGAGGTTTTAAAGTCAGTATACAGATAAGAATTTTTTAATCAAAAATGACTTCTTTAGTCTAGTACGAAGAGGAATTTTTTTGCGGGAAAGGACTTTTAAAGTCTTTTGACATAAATGACTTCAAAAGCCTAAACTTTTAAAGTCATTTATTTGCAAATGACTTTAAAAGTGATTGCCATTTGAAGTTATTTAGTTTGAAATGACTTTAAAAGTGTATACTTTTGAAGCCATTTGACTCAAACGACTTCAAAATTGTATACTTTTAAAGTCATTTAGGACTAAACCACTTTAAAAGTCCTTATTAGTCTATAAAATGCTGAAGTCGTCTCATTTTTTCCTATATTTCATTACTAGACAGGGGGCTTTTACAGGCAGTTAAAAAGGATAATAGAAGTCGCTTAGAAAGGGACTTCTATCGAGCCAACTTGGAAAGTCACCAACTTTTAAAGTTGGTTATCTAAATGACTTTAAAAATGAAATACTTTTGAAGTCATTTATTCTAAGTGACTTCAAATATATGTGACTTTTAAAGTCACTTAACATAAACAAATTTAAAAGTTGGTGACTTTTAAAGTCATTCTTATCCAAGTGACTTCAAAAGTCCAACCTTTTTCAATAGAGTTTTAAACTTGCTTAATTTAAATGACTTCTAAAGTAGGTGACTTTTGAAGTCATTTTTTCTAAGCTACTTTAAAGTCATTTTTACCCAAGTGACTTTAAAGGCCCAACCTTTTTCAATGGAGTTTTAAAGTTGCTCACGCTAAACGACTTCTAAAGTGGGCAATTTTTGAAGTCATTTTTTCTAAGAGACTTCAAAAGACCAACCTTTTTGTTGGAGTTTTAAAGTCGCTTAACATAAATGACTTCTAAAGTGCATGGTTTTTGAAGTCGTTTTTGTCTAAGAGACTTGAAAGCCCAACATTTCGATGGACTTTTGAAGTCGCTTACCATAAGAGACTTCAAAATCTAGACTTTTGAAGTCATTTTTACATAAGCGACTTCAACAGCCCACCTTTTTGATGGACTTTTGAAGTCGCTTACACTAAATGACTTCATAAGATTTTTTTTTAAAAGTCATTTAAAGATAAATGACTTCAAAACTATAGACTTTTGAAGTTGTTTACTTTAAAAGTTTTTTTTTTTCCCAATTTTATATCCTAGTAGTATCACCTGTGTACAATTGAATAACAAACATCCCAATACTCAAGCAATATCACATGCATACAATTGAATAACAAGCATTATCATTGGTACTTAAAAAATCATTATAAGCATTCAAAACATGTTCCCAATACAACATTCATCTACTTCTTAATCCGATACCACCTGCATACATCGGTTTTCAAACATCATATACACCTAATGCTACAATCTCCACAAACATGAAAAACTAACATCCACTACAATGCATCCACATCTTTCTTGATACATTTTCACCTATGTATACATTGAATAATAAACATTCTCTAAACCTAATACTTCAAAAAATCCCTATAAACATGAAAAATTAACCAAATATCATATACACCTAATACTTCAATCTCCATACACATTTGAAACCAACATCTACTACAATGTGTCAAAATGTTTCTTGATACATTAGCACCTGCGTATACATTGAATAACAAAACATTCTGTACATGTGATATTTCAAACAACTTTGTAAACATGAAAAATAAAATATCCAATATAACAAGCGCTAAATTCACTTTACTAATTTATTCCCACATTCCAAAATTTCAAAGAAAATAATAAATTGTAAAGGAACACACACAAGTGAATGAAAAAAGTACTTTATTATGTATTTCAAGTTCAAGTAATTTCTCCAAGTGATCTAATTGAAACTCATTACATACTCAACCCATTCAATTTGTATTTCATTGAGATTTACTATGGAGTAACTCTTCTTGTTTGCCCACTTAGAAAGCACAACATCCTAAAATACAACATATTTAATTATGCCCAAAGTTTTTAGCTAGATCCATAAAAACTACATACAAATATAAGATTATAAAAAGTAAAAAGTGTTCTACCTTTCTTAAATGGGAGATAGGAATACAATCAAATATAAGGGTCCTCATGTATCTTAGGACATAATACCTGTGCTCCTAATTAGATTGTTGTTTAGGGAACTGTGCAATAAGGACAAAAAAAAAGAACTCATAAATATCATTTGTAATAATGTAGGTTTATATAGTGCTAACTTAGAGTAGTTAACTGTTTCATATACCTTGACATTCTTCCACATGAGTTTTGGTGGTTGTCCAGTCTTGGTGATATTAGCCCATTGAATCTAAACTCTACAAATTTAAATTTCAAATGCATTATAGATGAATAATAAATTACTTATCTATACATAAAATATGAAAAAAATAAATACTTGCTTGTTTATAATTTCTATGAAGGTGGAACGGATGTGTGATCCACAAGAACAAAAAAACATGGCATGCCCTCCATATACATTCAAAATGAGCAGCATCCAATGAGGCCTACATAGATAGTTATATGGATTTTAATGGAAGTTGACAAACCCTAAGTATAGAATACATTGGTAAGAAAATAAGAAAATTAAAACTTACCTGCTATTGTAGGGAATCATTAAGCCTTGTTCGTGAGAACTATAGAAGAAGCTAGTTAAAATATCCTGAATATGCCTCTTTATTGGCCATTGCTTCGCCGCTTTAGAAATAATGCTAGGGTCAAGGAATTGGCACAATGTACCCTCACCCTCAAAAAGGCTAGTCGCATCATTCATGAAGCTACATAAAAGAAATAATTATTACATATATCATTAAAATATAGCATATAAATGTCAAATGATTTATAAGCAAGTTTGTACATATACCCCATGTAGGAGACAATGTGAGGGTGCTCGAGTTGATCCCATAGGCAAACTTGTAATATGTCTTCTTCCATAAGTGGCACTTCAACAACGTCCTTAGTATGCATTCCCTACTTGATTCATACATGATTGATTGTCATATCGTTATTGATGAGACCATAGATTAACCTTAGGGATCGAGGTGTGTTAAGTGGGACTTCAACACGCTCCTTGGTTGGATACTATAAAAGATGTAAAATTAATGTATTTAAATAATAATAATCAATGAAGAGGGCCTATTCCATTGGTGCAGTAACAATAGGTGACACTAGAATGGCAGCCAATCTTGGCGCATATTATTGTTGATTAACCATATATAGTTATTAAACAATTAAGTGATGTCTCTAGCAAAAAAATATTGATGAGGAAATGTAATAAGATACATGCCATGGACTTTATGGGAATGATTAGTACTTCTAACCAAGCGACGTGATATGCAACTTCTTGCCCTATGGTTATAATATTTTCCATTTCTAATGGGAATGGTAAGTAGACATTAGCATTCAAAGCCATGGTAATGGACACTCACTTAGTATGCGGTGGCATACTAATTTCGTGTAAAATGTTTGATTCATGCTCATAGCATGAACCAACTGCCACAATGTTTTGACAGGAATCCAAGGCTAACAGGCATTGACACACCTGCAAATCAAATATACAATGTAGAGGTTGAGATAGAGAATTATTATAGAAGGACAATGAAAATTTCCAGTTTTGTCTATATATATATATATATATATATATATATACCTCATGGGCAGGAATTTCCTTTTTGAGGGGAGTCGGATGTCCTTCATTATCTTCTTTAGTTGTGGAATTGTAGCTTGCATTTGATGGAGTTAGAAGGGTACTGTGAGAATTATGATCAAGGGATGGAGTAACAATCATCAAACTCCCTCACGCAACTAACTAAATATATTAGTCTTTATATTTGCAACGAGCTCATTGTAGGTCTCCTCAACATCTTGAACTTTAGGTAAACATCCTTTACCAAAGAATTTAGAAGGAACAACACCATGAGCCATGACCCTAACTTGACTAGGGTGGTCCTTGTTATTGCCCATAGCCCTATACATAATGTCCTCATTGGCAGCAGTGTTGCTTAGAGTTCCTATAGTAGCGCTTTCTTGGGTAAGAATGTCCTACAAAATTTAATTAGAAAGACATGATCATGCCATCTAATTAATTGTATAAAATTTATAGACAAGTGGAACCGCTTACTATGGGAGAAGCAATTTGTGCAGTACTTTCATCTAAGAACTTGTTGCCATAATGGCCCACTAAATGTGCCATCTTCCAGAGGATGTAGCAATCAATGGATTCCATAGTCCTAACTTTTTTTATTGTCAAGCAAAGACACTATAGTTAGAGAACAAAATGTATATAACTATAATAGCATTAAATTGAATGGGATAAATTGTCGTAGATGCTTACTTCATGCTCTTTTAAATGAGCATAGCCCAACCTGGACAAGTGGTGCTGCATATTTGTTTCATGCACTTTTCTTCCCCCTGCACATTTGTGCATGCGTGATCAAGTGCAGTAATCGAATGTTACATGTAATTAATTAAATGAAGCATTGTTTCTACACAAACCTCAAACTTGGTGGAGGTGCGGTTCTGTACCAATGCATTCCAAGTTCCTAGTTAATGACGTTGGAGTAAATGGAAGGCATCATGTATAGCCTTGTAAAGCACACATCTTCTTGTCTTTCAAAATGTCAAAGGTAGTCTACAAATTGACCACATCAAATTACCATATTTCAAAAATAAGAAAAGTTATAATGTAAATAATACATGTACTTAATGTTTACATAGCTTCACCATTTCCCATATTGAATCTTTGGAAGAGGATGACACATGTCTCCAATCCTTAAATGTGATAAGAATCATGCTTCATACTGTGAGCAAAGGAAACTACTATAAGCAGGTGGACTCTCACTAATCTCTTGCTCTCTCCTGTTGTATTGGTTAGTTTCTTTAATCCCTTTGACTTTCTCTTGATAACCTTTTCCATTGTTTTTCATCATTTGCCCTTTGTTTTTGGAGTAGTGCTCATGTTGGCCTCTTGTTCATGCTCTTCAATGTGGCCGTGATCTTCAGTTTGATGTTTTTCTTATTCCATCATTACTACAAAGAAGAACACAATGATATTAGAACAATGACATAAAAAAAAGGCTATGTAATTCATTTAAAGAAACCAAATTGACATGATATATGTGGCAAACAAACCAAAATCAAAATAGATAAAACATGCATGAAAATAGAAACTTTTTAAAGAATAGATATTTCTAAAATTAAACTTTCCTTAAACTAAACCTAGAAACTAATTTGCATGATTATAAGTAAAGCAATATTAACTTGCATGATTCAAAGTAAATCATGATATAAGTAAAGCAATGTTAACTTGCATGATTCTAGCCATCACATAGCACATCTATATATACATTCATTTATTCATTCGTATAAACATGACTAAAACAATTTAGCTTTATGTAAGTAACTACTACCATTTGACAATCAAGAGATACATCTTAAAGCATTTATAAGTAAACTTTCATGTATGTCTTTTCGTTTGGTTCGTGCCCATTTCTAAAAATGCATTATAAGCTATTCTTATCAAAATGACAAAGTGTGTAGTAGGACCACTTATTAATTAATTATGGGAAAGAAGCCTGTATTTGCTTCAGTTTTAGTCCCTTCTAGTCCATTTATATTCTTAAGAATTTAGTTACCACTTGTCCTCAAGCACATACACACACCTATCTTTTGTTCTTAAACATGGTTAGGTGAATTGGCATTTAAAATCTCAAGTCTCATGTTTCTTTTCTATAAATCAAGATTTTTAGAGAAATTTTCCCTACATTTCTACCGAAAATTCAGTAGAGTGTCATTTTTTTTTTTCAGACTTATACATTTTACACATGTGAATGTGATGTCCTTGATAAACATAGTTCAAGTAAAAAAATAATTAAAGGAGACTCCGTCTCCATCCATTGACATAAACATACAATATATAACATATGTGATAAACAAACCTCAAGAAAACCAGATAAAGGATGCATGAAAATATAAGCCTGCTTAGTGTAGATATTTGTAAAAGGACTTCCAATCCCATAGACCTTTCAGTGGTCTTTAACTTCACTGCTTTGAGTTCACATCTCTTAGTGGGAAAGATGCATCCCACATTGAGTTTGTGAACAGAGGTTGCTAATGGTCTTTCATAAGATCTCTTAAGGGCTGAAATCCTTAATTCTAAATGACTATATATATTTGATTGACACTAAGCTTCCAAAGTTTACATGCGCCACAAAATAATGTAGAAACACTCCTATAGAACTAAAAATATGTGATAATCAAAGAAGTGCAAAAATTGTAATAATGGAAGAACTTTAAGAAAAATAAGATGATTAAATTAATTATGAGGTGTGAGAACGTAGTCTTGAAATTAAGTACATTGCCATCTTTCTCCTTAAATTTCCTTGTCATTTCATATGCATGTTCAGTCTTGCTTGATATTTGATGATTGAAGATAGATTAGAAGTTGATTTTGGTGATTGTAATTATTTTTAAGTAGGGTGCGCACACCCCTAGGAGTGTGTGCATAACCCTCATAATTAGTTTTTCATGGCTATTAGTTGTTCCTTTCATGCTTAATTACTTGTGTTTTATCCTAGGTTAGCTACAATTGAATCTCATACAAAGGATTAGAGCATATTAGTTCGCTCTTAATACTTTATTTTGCTTGTTTAGTTTAGGTTTCCATGCCTTAGTCGATTAATTTCATGCATTCCATGTTTGGTTAGTTTACATCTTGGTTCATGAATACTTTCATACTTAATTCATGCACTTCCAATATGTCTATCATAACATAATAATACGAAGCATCATACATGCCGTCATAAAAAATAAAACCATAGAATTGCATACATTGGTGAATGCATATCAACCTCATGATATAATATAACATTACTAGGATTGTATTGAGGTTTCCACATTCCTCGTTATTTCATGATAGGTGAAATCCATGTAGTTTTCAAATATTTTTTCATATACAAGTTTCCAATTTGATAGTAAAACAACATGGCATTCCAAACAAATAAGGTGCATGAAATACATGTATGCTAACTTGATAGGCTCCCAACAGTCAAGTTAACTATATGAAATTATTCTTGGGATCATTTAATAGAATTCTTATATGGTGAATGTGCATTTTTCTAGTAAAGTTATATTATATGATTGACTAAAGGATGGTTGCAAGGCCAACCTTGCTCTATGGATAAAAATGTTGGGCAGTTAAGGAACAATATGTACTTAGGATGAGCATAGCTAAAATGAGGATGCTGAGATGGATGTGTGGTAAGACACAAAATGATAGAATTAGAAATAAAAACATTAGATAAAACTTAGGAGTAACACTACTAGGTAACAAAATGGGAGAGGACAAACTTAGATGATTTGGACATGTCCAACAGAGACCAAAAATAACACTTGTTAAAATGAGTGAGTTGATCTAAGTTGAAGGCTCTAAAAGGGCAAGGGAAAGGTTCAAAATGACATGGATAGAAGTGGTGAGAAAAATTTAAACTTTTGTACTAAATGAAGCCATGACTCTTGATAGAGGGAAATGGATGAACAAGATTTGTGTAACCGACCTGTAATTGGGATAAGCCTTGATGATTAAACAATATCATTAGAAGACATGCTGAATGGTATAGAAAACTAACCATGGAAGAAGAAATTCTCAACAAGCCTTCATATTATGATTGTCAACACTCAATAGTTTGGAGAACATATAATCAATAATAAAGATCAAGTTGTGGCAAAACTAGGTGTGCTCATAACAGAGCATTCAAAATCCCATTCCATTATGCAAAGATGCAATATTCTCGCAAGTTATTTCACAACAAAGTATAATATAGCAAAAACTGATCATAGATATTTCTTGTAGTTTCAATTTGGTAGAGAGCAAAATATACAAAGGACTCCCTAGTCGACTACAGAATCTAGTGTTTTTACATGAACATGGGCACGAAATTGCAAAAATCCTCAAGAAACATCGAATTCAGTGCTTTTTACAATGTAGAAGGGTTTAAGCAATGCTAGGACATAAGCCGTAGAACAATGCTAGGGGCATCCAGTCATGGGGTAAAATCCCAAAAACTTGGGTTCGTGAATAAATAAAGAAAATGAAAAGGAGAAAAGAAATTTTCCACCAATTATTGGTCAAGAAAGGTCGTGATCTGTTACATAAGCAGGGAACCTTTGATTTTTTTCTAGATTTTTAGCAAGCAAAGGAGAATACAACAACTGTGCTCTTTTCTGACTCAAACCCTAGAGTTTTTCTGCAAGAAAAGTAATGAGGCTAAGGTTAGCTTGCAGACATGGTGGATTTTGTTAAAGAACCAAGAAACAATTTGGAGAGAGATTGCACAAGGGGGAGGGGAGTGAAAGAGAAGGGTGACAACAGCAGGGGGAAAGTGCAAAAATCTTAGCAATCAGGCAGAAGGGAAAACCTGGGAAAAATGAAAATGTTGGATGCTTATTCAAGGAGAAATGATGCATGTGCCTGTAGTGTTATGCACTTATTAATAAATGTCAGGCGGAATATAGAAGTCATTTAGTGTAAATGACTTTAAAGTTTTACACTTTTCAAGTTGTTTACTGATAACCAACTTTAAAAGTAACATCCTTTTAGTGGGAAAGATGCACCCCACACTGAATCTGATTACAGAGTTAGGTTGCTAATGGTCATTCATAAGATTTCTTAAGGGTTGAACTTCCTAATTTCTATATGTATTTGATTGACACTAAGCTTCAAAAGTTTACTTGCACTACAAAATAAGGTAGAAACACTCCTATAGAACTAAAAATATGTGATAACCAAAGAAGTACAAAAACTGTAGTAATAAAAGAACTTTAACCAAAATAAGATGATTAAATTAATTATGAGGTGGGAATGTGTGTGTGTGTGTTAGCTTAAATTTCCCTATCCATTTTATGAGTTGGGAAGTGTGTGTGTGTGTGTGTGTGTGTGTGTGTGTGTGAGAGAGAGAGAGAGAGAGAGAGAGAGAGAGAGAGAGAGAGAGAGAGAGAGAGAGAGAGAGAGAGAGAGAGAGAGAGAGAGAGAGAGAGAGAGAGAGAGTGGTTCTTATATTAAAGCTTACTTGACATAGATTTCACATTCTTCAAACTTTTGTAAATTGTTATTTAAAAATCAATGATGTTACATAATGATTACTATAAATTTGGTAGGTTATTTTTGGTGCTAAATTTGATTGTACATAAAGAAGTCGTTTAGTGTAAATGACTTTAAAAAATGTATACTTTTAAAGTCATTTTAGTGATAAATGACTTTAAAAGTGCACACTTTCAAGTCATTTACTGATAAACAACTTTAAAAGTAACATCCTCTTAGTCCAAAGATGCACCCCACACTAAGTTTGATCACATAGCTAGGTTGCTAATGGTCATTCATAAGATTTCTTAAGGGTTTAACTTCTTAATTTTAAATGACTATTTGTATTTGATTGATGCTAAGCTTCCAAAGTTTACTTATGCCATAAAATAAGGTAGAAACACTCCTATAGAACTAAAAATATGTGATAACCAAAGAAGTACAAAAACTATAGTAATAAAAGAACTTTAAACAAAATAAGATGGTTAAATTAATTATGAGGTTTGAATGTGTGTGTGTGTGTGTGTGTGTGTGTGTGTGTGTGTGTGTGTGTGTGTGTGTGTTAGCTTAAATTTCCCCGTCCATTTCATGAGCTAGGAAGAACATGGTTCTTATATTAAAGCTTGCTTGCACTGATTTCACATAATTCAAACTTTTGTAAATTATTATTTAAAAGTCAAAGATGTTACATAATGATTACTATAAATTTGGTAGGTCATTTTTGGTGCTAAATTTGATTGCACATAAAGAAGTCATTTAGTGTAAATAGCTTAAAAAGTGTATTTATATATTTGATTGACACTAAGCTTCCAAAGTTTACTTGCACCACAAAATAAGGTATAAACATTCCTATAGAACTAAAAATATGTGATAACCAAGGAAATACAAAAACTGTAGTAATGAAAGAACTTTAAGCAAAATAAGATGATTAAATCAATTATGAGGTGGGAATGTGTGTGTGTGTGTGCGTGTGTCTATGGTTCTTATATTAAAGCTTACTTGACACCGATTTCACATAATTCAAACTTTTGTAAATGTTATTTAAAAATCAAAGATGTTACATAATGATTACTGTAAATTTGGTAGGTCATTTTTGGTGCTAAATTCTATTGTACATAAAGAAGTCATTTAGTGCATATGACTTTAAAAGTAGAATCTTTTAAAGTCGTTTATTGTAAGCAACTTTATAAATTATTCTTTATTTAATATATATATACCTTATATGTTAGTAGTTTACAATATCTAACAATTAATACACAATGAAACATATTTTTTATGATAATCAACTTTGGATTCATGCATTCTTTGTACACATATAACTCACTTATCAATCTATATAGCTCATGACAAAAGAGCTAATAATTATAAATATGGAATTATATATATATATATATATATATATATTGCAACTAACTAATATACATTCCACATACCCCCAACTATATATTGTTTTCAAACCCAAGCACTATCCTCACTATTGTCATGCACATAATCCTCATTCTCACCAAGTACTACTTTGATTGGTGGGATTGTTTTGGTAATAGAAGGGTAATTTATTTTAGTATCTCCTAGATCATTTTCATCATAAAAATCCCTCAGATAGGATGATAAAATAGTTGACCATCTCTTATCATGTTCATCTTGAACATAAAATACTTGTTCTGCTTGAGATGTCAAAATAAATTGATTATTTTTGTAGCCGATCCTATTAAGGTCAACCAATGTCAGTCCAAGGGAATTAGTTTTGATGCTATCTTTATTGTGTTCCACTCAATCCCACTTAAACACAACCATAGTTCTGAAAGCATAATTTAAGGCCCAAATCTCTCTTATAACCCCACATTAATATCATTTACCACTATTGGCCTGTTATCCTTTGAACTATATTTTATTACTTTTGCTCATGGTCCCATAGCCATTTAGCCCAAGGTTTCTGACATACCGTTGCCTAATACTTTTGGTTGTTCTTAAATTTGTGTATATTCATATTAAGTAGGCTTAAGTAAGATTAATGTATACATGTATACATAATGTAGTTTTTAAATTAATATTAAGTGAGATTTCTTTCATTTTACCTTCTTACACAACCAATTATTGAAAGTGCGACAATGCTTAAATTGTAGCCACTTTTGTTTCTTTGCATAACTTAAATTTTTTGCCTTGAGTACATCCATGTGTTCACTACTTACACACAAAAAATAATAGAGTAATCAAATAAAATGTAATTAACCATCAACAATTAAATTTTGCATAAGTGCATGCATGATTAACTTACTCAATGTATGGTTGAAGTTCATCAACATTTCATAACACATAAAGCTACACCTAATCTCATTCTTTATAGTCAACGGTCAATATATAACCACTTGATAGAGGTTCGCCAACCTTAGGATCATGAAATGCAACTGCTTGTTTCTTTCTTGGGATTTGTTAAGTGTTCAATTTTGGTCAAAATACCCCTAATTTAGCATTCAATTAGATCATCTAACCATTCAATTTTACAAAACTTAGCTTCATTTTGAATTTAAATCCAATTGACCATCCAAACCTTAATTTGTCAAAATCAATGGTTAGATGATCATTAGAGCTCATTAGATGACTAATGTATGGGTTAGATGATTCTGATTTAGTTTTTTTCTTTTGTAGATTAACCAAAAGAGGCATTGATGGATATGATTAAAAGTTAATGGTACAGATCATCTTAAAGGACAATGGATGGACCAGATCACCCATGAAGATGGATGTGATAGTTTCCTAAAAGACAATGGAGCTAAATTTGGAATCATGGAGAAAAAGGCAACCCTTTCCCCCACTTCTTTCTTTCCTTTTCTTTTTCTTTCTTTCTTTCTTTCCTTTCCTTTCTTTTTCTTTTTTCTTTTTCTTTCTTTCCTTTCTTTTCTTTTTCCTCCTTTTCCTTCCTCCCTTTTTCTTTTTCCCTTCCTCACTCTCACGTACCCGTCTTCCTCCTTTCTTTCCCATCTCTTTCTTCCTTCCTTATTCTGCTCTCCCTCTTCCTCTACTCTCTTTCCCACGGTTTCCTTCTCCTCTCCCCCTCATCTTCTCTCCAAACGTTCTCCTCTCTTCCTCTTAGGCTGGGTTGAAAGGAGGAATCGTGTTCCCCCCTTCTCCCACTTCTCTCTTCTCCTCTCTTTCTCTCTTCTCATCTTCCTCTCTACTCCCTTCTCTCACTCCACTGCCCTAGCTCTCTTCTCCATTCTATTCCGTCTCTCAAATCCATGTTTCCTTCTACTTCTTCACCTCCTAGGCTGGGCAGCTCTCCTTCTCTCTTTCATTCTTCTTCTCTTCACTCGACTCCACTCCACATCTCAACTCTCTCTTCTCTTTTCCTCCTTGGCCGGCCATAGGTGTGTGACACACCACCGGCCTGGCATCATCTCAACTACCCAGAATCTCCTCTTCAACCTTTCCAGTTCCACTCGCTCCCATCTCCCTTAGTTGACGCAGTCTGGACGCCCCAAGCTTCTCTGCGTCCAGTGCTTCACTAGCCACATCCATCATACTCTACTCGGCCACCATCAAACCCAATTCACCACCCAGTCTTGGCCCTTTGTTCTTGCTTTGTCTCCCTCAGCCAGATGACGCCCCAATCAACCCCTGCTTCTAACATCTTCCCTTCAGCCTGATCAGTCGGTCCAGGCACTGCCCAAAGTATCCATCACCGGATGCCCATCTCCTCTAGCACAAGCCAGGTGTCCTTGCCTAGGCTTTTATGTTCTAGACGACGCTCAGAAAGGTGTCGTTTTTTTCTCTTACCATCTTCACCTCTCTTACCTTCACACTCTCTCTCTATTCCCGTTCTCCTCCACCATTCCCAGCCAAGTAAACCGATCTCTTCACCAGCTCTGCCCGACCCTCTGTTTCTCTCCTATCGACCCAGTCCGGTGGATTTCTCGCTGCCAGACGTCCTAGTGAAGGAAACCCAGATCGGGTTTCCTCTTACTTCCCCATTCTTCTCTCCTCTCTTCTCTTTTCCCTTCTTCTTCTTCCCCACCTTCTCCTCCGGTTCCTATTTCTTTGCTGGCTTCCATAGTCACCGAACGGGCCTGGGAGAGAAAACCCGAATTGGGTTTTCTCCCATCTTCTCCCCCTTTCTTTTCTTCTTTTCTTCTTCTCTTCCCTCCATCCCTCTTCTTCCTCTTCTCCTTCTTCTCCTTCTTCCCCATCTTATCCAGTTTTCTCCCAAAACACATTTTCCTGGTTTTTTTCATTAAAAACCAGAAACCCCTGAAATTCCTCATCTGCCCCTGGCAGATCTCAGTAATCCCATCTGAGTCCCTATTTTAATTCTACTTCTATCCTTTATCAGAAATTCCATTTGGGTCCCCTGTTTAATTCCAACTGAGTCCCCAATTTAATCCCATCTGGGTCCCTATTCTATTTACATCTATGTCTCGGTTCTATTTTATTCTCATTTTGACTATCCAAGGATAGACTAATCCAGGGACAGTGCAATCCAAGGACAAGCTTATCCAGGACGCCTTTTAGATTTTAGTTTAGTCTTAGTTTATTTTTAGTATAGTCTTTGTTTTTATTCTTTTATTAATTGAATTTTATTGAAAACTCCATCATTTTAAATTAAGTCCTCGTGAGATCGACCCGTACTTACATAAGCTACACTACAATAGCCCGTGCTCTTGCGGTTAAACAATCAACAGGATTCCAATGGCATCCACTTCTGCTAAGTACTCTATGCAAAACTCCACTACTTTCTCTACAATATAACATTTTCCTATACACCCCTTTGCCCAGTTGTGATTACGTACATACCATTTTAAAATTTTCCTGTACCTCTCAAATGGATACATCCATCGGAAGTAAACTGGCCCATAGAGTTTAACCTCATCAATGAGGTGAACTGTTAAGTGTACCATGATGTTAAAGAAGGATGGTGGGAAGATTATTTCAAGCTCACATAAAGTTGTCTGCAGATGACCTTGAATTTCTTATAATTTTGAAACATCCACCACCTTCTTACACAAAGCATTAAAGAAATAGTAGAATTTTGTAATAGCTCCCCTATTGCTACAAGCAATTGTTGTTGCATCAATGCATGGCAATTGTGGGACTTCATCCCCAACAATTTCAGCTCTTCCATGGAGACAATGTTTTTAAAGTTTGAAGAGTAGCCGTTTGGGACTTTGAGCTTGAACAAGGTTTTACACATTATTCTTCTCTCCTCTCTACCAAGCGTATAATTTGCCTTATGCAAGTATGTTCCTCAACTGCCCTTATCCTCTGGGTGCAATCTCCTCCTCAAACCCATGTTCATAAGATCCATTCGAGCTACAAGTTCATCCTTTGTTTTTCTTGGGATATTAAGCAAGGTACTGTTCAAGCTTTCACACACATTCTTCTCAATGTACATGACATCAAGCGCATAGTGTAGATGCAGTGATTTTCAATATGCTAGGCGAAAGAATGTTGATTTCTTCTTCCAACAACTACAATGACCTTCACCCACATGTTTACTTGATTTCTTCTTTCCCCATAAGACATTAATGTTTTTAACCTGCTCCAATACTTGTTGTCCTGACAACATCTTTGGAGGTGTCCTTGTGTCTACACTCCTATTAAATTCTCCCTTCTTAAAACAATGTGGATGGTCTCTATGCAACTATCTTCTATGCTCAAGGAATGTTGTTTTTCTACCATGTTTAAGTCATACAGCACATGTTTGATCACTATAGAAATTTGTCTTAGTTTTTGTGCATAGATAATAAACACAGACCAGAAAGGAACAATAGAACTCGATGAAATAATTCTTAAAACAGATGAACAATTGAAGTTGTTTACAGTTAACAACTTTGAGAGTCCATACTTTAAAAGTTATTTATATGTAAATGACTTTAAAAGGATGGACTTTTAAAGTCGTTTATAGAAAATGACTTAAAAAATATTTATATTTTCATATTAAATATATTTGCTTACTTTTTTTCCATTACAATACCTTAGATAAATACACAAGGAAACACAAACATATAATATATATACATAAACAAACACTTCAACAATGAAATAAAATTTTTATTTGATTACTTCCAATGTTACATATTATTACATCTTATTAATACAAGATCAAGTAGAGAATCTACTATTTTTCATCAAAATTTGACATAGTATTCAGGTGACACCCATTTTATGGAGAGAGAGTTTGTGTGCTTCACTTTTCTCTGCCAAAAGTTGATGGTACAACCACCACTTTTCATAAAACCCTAATTTTGGGTGAATCCACAAATTTTAATGTTCTCCTTTTCTTCAATATTGAGGGTTAGAGAGAGAAGTAGTTGTCATTTGCAATGAAATCATACTATTTTTGCTAAATCAAGATAATCTAACAGACTTCTTAACCCCATCATCTGTAGTGAGAAAACCCACATAATCTACAAAATGAAAACAGAGTGTTAGTAATGAGAAAGAATTTGTCATCAAAAGAAGTTATGGTTTACTTACAATTTTTTTCATAACACAAACAATCAACATATCCAAAATGGAAGCAAGAAGGGAAAAAGAGAGAAGCATAAGGACCAAAGAGGAAGCCATCATGCCACCCAAGAGAAGAAGAGGATACAAGAAAAAATAATATGTAGTAAGCTATTTATAAATGAATAAGGACTTTAGAAGTCATTTAGTACTAAACAACTTCAAAAGCATACCCATGAATATATTTTTAATGTCATCTCCGTTAAGCAACTTCAAAAGTGACAATCTTTTAAAGTTGTTTATAACTAAATTACTTCCAAAGTTGTGAACATTTGAAGTCGTTTACAATCAAATGACTTTAAAAGTCCATTCCCATGTAATGTTATCTTCCTACCAAATTTATTAGCATACTTTTGAAGTTGCTTACAATAAATGACATAAAAAATTATTGAATTTTAAAGTCATTTAGGTATAAACGACTTTAAAAGTTATCAACATTGGAAGTCGTTTAGAGACAAACGACTTTAAAAGTCCATTCCTACTTAATATATTTTTTTCACCAAATTTATTAGATACTTTTGAAGTTGCTTACAATAAACGAGTTCAAAAATTGTTGAATTTTAAAGTCATTTAGGTATAAATGACTTTAAAAGTTTTACATTTAAGAAGTCATTAAATTATAAATGACTTTAAAAGTCCTTCTGGCAAAAAATTTCATCTTCGCACTAGTTTTTAAAAGTTGTTTACAGTTAAATGACTTCTTAAGTCTATATTTTTAGGGTCATTTATTTCTAACCGACTTGTAAAATATTTACGAAGTTGTCACTAAAGTAACCAACTTCTTTATGTTGACTTTAAAACCCTCGTGTGTAGTAGTGTTCCCTGCCAATGTTGTACTTCTCAAGAGTGGCATGATGATCTCCTCCTCTAGTCCTTGTATTTGTCTCTATCCTTTTTCCCTTCTTACTTTGCATTTTGGATATTTTAATTCTTTGTGGCATGAAAAGCACTATAAGTAAACCATAACCTCTTTTTTATCATGCATTGCTTTTTTGTTACTAACTCTCTCTATTTGCATTTTACAGATCAAATGGATTTTATCACTATAGATTATGAGGTTAAGAAGTATGTTAGATCATTGTGATTTCGGCAAAAGTTGTATGAGGTCATGCAAACAACAACTGCTAACTTCTCTTTCTAACCCTCACTACTAGAGAGGGAGAACATTATGATTTGTTGTTCTCATCCAAAATTAGGGTTTAATGAAGAGAAATGCTACCATCATGTTAGCCGAGGAAGTTGTAGCTTAAAGCTTTACCCTCTCATCCTATAGAGTAGTGTCAACTGAATACAAGGGGGCTAGATTTTGATGAAATAATTTCAGGTTAGCTCTTTGATCATTATATTGTATTAATAAGATCTAATAATATGTAACAACTAATATATATAATAAAAGGATGATAAATGAGTTATTCTAAAAAATACTTTGATTTTCTTTGTTCACATGTTTGCTTATATATATAAGCGTGAGTGTGTATATGTGTGGGCAAAGAAATCATGAATTAATGCTGATGATCACAAAAAATTGTTTTCATTCTATATTTATGCAAGATATTGTAAAGTACTAATATCATATATATATATATATATTTGAAGTTAAAATATATTAGTTTTTAAAGTTGTTTGCTATAAACAACTTTTAAAGTTCTTTAAAGCAAACGACTTGAAATTTACTACTCTACCACTTAAGTGAATGGATGTAAAGAATAGGCCTAGGTCTGTTCTCAAACCCAATAAGAGGAAACCAGATAGCGAGGTGGAAGAGAATAAGGGAGAGTAAAGGGAGAGGAGAGGAAGAAGAAGGGGGAGAGGAGAGGAGAGGAGAGGAGAGGAGAGGAAGAGAAAGAAGGAGAAAGAGGGGTGGAGCTAGGCCGCCGATGATGTTCCATGCTGACGATGTGTAAACCTGTAGGAGAGAGAGAACCTGATGGTGCGAGAAGAAGGGGGAGAAGAAAGAGGAGAAAAGAGGGGAAGAAGAAGAAAGGGGAGGAAGAGAAGGGGGGAGAAACAGGGGGAGCCAGGCCATTGGCGACATTCAATGCCGATGATGCTCAAACTTCCAGGAGAGAGAGAAACTGATGGGGAGAGAAGAAGGGGAAGAAGAAAGAAGAGAAAAAAAGAGGAAGAAGAAGAAGAAGGGAAGAAGGGAAGAAGGAGAGGAAGAGAAAGGAGGAGAAAGAGGGGGCAACAAAGCACTGGCAATGATCCAAGTCACCGATGCCCAAACCTATGGTAGAGAGAAAACCTGAAGGGGAGGGAAGAAGGAGGAGAAAAACGAGGAAGAAGAAGAAGGGGGAGAAGGACAAGAGGAGAAGTGGGGGGAGGGAGTGGGCCCGTGGGGGTTCGGGGTTGGGCAAGGGGTGGAGATAGGTCGCCAGCTACCAGAGTTGCAATCCATCATTGGAGATGACACCTCCTCAGATCAGTGCACAAGTATGAATCAAAATCCCAAGGTATTAGAGCAATTAGTGCCCTTCTAAACTGTAAATAGAGAGGAAATCAATTCACAAGCACAGAAACACACCCTCTAAGTAAGTTCTATAAAATCCTATTCTTTATTTGAGAGTGTATAACTTTGTCATGATGGTTATGATTTCATCATTATTATTGATGACTTGTATGCTATTAAGATATTTTTTTGGATTAATGACTAATTTCATGTAAAGTTAAATCCATTAGGTATGGATGACTATATTGTAATACACATCCCTGCTATATTAATTGTCGTATGGATGTATTCTAGTTAATCTTTAGAAATCTCATCATTAATTTTTGTTTGTGATGATGGGGATGAGTTACGAGTGAATGTGATCCAATGGCCTAATGAGAACTAAAGAGGAATTAAAAGCCTAAAGCAAGTTAAATAGAGGAAAGAAGTGAAGAGCTAACTAAGAAGGAAACAACTAACTGAGAAAGAAACAACTAAGCTAAGAAACTAGAAAGTAAACCCTAAATTAGTAAGAAAATAATTTAAGAAACTAAGCAACTATATAAATAAAGAAAGGAAATAAAATAAGAAGACTTTCTAAAAATATGTTAGATTCGTAATTATACTATTTAATGAATCTTACATGTTATCTAAGCAAATTTAGTAATGTTATGAGAAGACACACAATTATATGACTTGTAGGAATTTGTATCTCATTAGATACCTATCTCTAGCAACCATCAACTATAGTTTTCTAAAGTAAAATTCACCTTTAGCTATCACGCACAAGCCATCTTTGTAACATAAAGAGATTGTTAGAGTCTTGAGAAACAGTTAATCTTTTGAATCCACTACAAATTAGAGGAAAGAAGTGAAGAACTAACTAAGAAGGAAACAACTAACTGAGAAAGAAACAACTAAGCTAAGAAACTACAAAAAGTAAACCCTAAATTAGTAAGAAAATAATTTAAGAAACTAAGCAACTATATAAATAAAGAAAGGAAATAAAATAAGAAGACTTTCTAAAAATATGTTAGATTCGTAATTATACTATTTAATGAATCTTACATGTTATCTAAGCAAATTTAGTAATGTTATGAGAAGACACACAATTATATGACTTGTAGGAATTTGTATCTCATTAGATACCTATCTCTAGCAACCATCAACTATAGTTTTCTAAAGTAAAATTCACCTTTAGCTATCACGCACAAGCCATCTTTGTAACATACAGAGATTGTTAGAGTCTTGAGAAACAGCTAATCTTTTGAGTCCACTGCAAATTAGAATATTCATATGTAATTGAACCTTTAATTAACTAATGAATCATAACTTCAAGTGATGACAAAAACTTGAAATGAGAAATGTGAAGACATCATAAAAACATTTAAATAACTTAGAAAGAAAATATAATAAAATGTGTCTTTACACCCTTAGGCTAGAAAACGAATGAAGCAATACTGCACTTAGGGCAATATAAACCCAAAAAGAAGGAATGTTACACTAGGCCTAGAGTAGACTAGAAGCATAAGCTAATCTACCTAAAACTCCCAACACTAATCAATAGGTAGTCTTGGTACACTCCTGATCACTTTGATAAGAATGACTTACAATGCGTTTCTTAAAATTGCATGAACATGATGAAATAAGACATACATGCAAGTTTACTAGTAAATGCTTTAAGATATATCTCTTGATTGTAGAATGCTAGTAGTTGCTTACATGAAGTTAAATTGTTCCAGTTATGTTTATATTTGTGCAAATGAATGTGTATATACATGTGCTATGTGATGGCTAGAGTCATGCAAGTTAACATTGCCTAACATTGTTGCAGCATCAGAGTAGTTTACTTAGTTTCTAGGTTTAGTTTTAGGAAAGTTTAATTTGTTGTATTACAATCTGTTGTGCTATCTAAGTGGTCAAATAAGAAGAGTTACTCTAAAGTAAACCTCAACGAAATCCAAAGCGAATGGGCTGAGTATGTACTAAGTTTCAATTAGAACACTTGGAGTAACTAGATGTGTAAAATACATAAACAAGTATTTTTTTCATTCACCTGTATGTGGTCTTTTATTTTTCATTATTTTCTTTGGAATATACATATACATATATATATATATATATAATTTAAGTGATGAATGAGTGGAGAGTGTAGGAGTAAATGAGTATGGATCAAGTGAATTTGGAGCTTGTAGTGATTACATATATTGAGGTTACTTTTATAAAATATTTTCAAGATAGATAAGGAAGGATGTAAGAACCCCAAATTTTGAGTATATATTTTAATTCTTGAAAGTGAGAAATTGAAAATTTGAAAATAGAGCTGGAGATTGAAGTTCTAAGACAATTAACATTTTATAAAAAAGGAATAAGGAGTTGAAACATAGATATTTGAAATGTACTAAAAAAATCGAGTCCAATGACTTTAAGCATGCTAAAATTGGAGTTCAGATGAAAAAAATCATATTTTTCTTAATTTTTAGAATTTAATTTTACCTATAAGGGTAGGATGATAATTTCACTTTTGTGCAAGGTCTACAAAAGTTAGGTGAGATGTGAATCAACTAGCACAAGAAATCTAAAATTATGAAAGTGAAAATAATGGAGAATCCACTTTCAATTAATTAATGAAAGTAGAATAAATTAAAAAATAATAAAATTTAATTAAAAAATAAAAAGTTAGGCTATAAATACCCCCTAAAATTCCCACAAAAATTTCATAAAAATTCTCCTCTCCTCTTCCCTTTCCCTTTCCCTTTCCCCTTTCCTTTGTCTTTCCTTCTCCTCCTTTTTCTTTTCTTTTCTCTTTTTCTCTCTCCCCTCTTCCCCTTTTCAACCATCTGGTGTATTCGCTGATGCACTTGATGATAGAATCCTAGTACAACAATGAGCACATCCACAGATGCATTGTCCTCGAGCTGACCTAGGGTTCCACTCAATGGTCATTTCATGAATTTTCTACAAATCTCACCATTATTCAGCCGATCGAAATTGATCATCTTCTTAGGCACAATCCATTTCATCTTTCCCCTATGTTATCTATCAATCTCCAGCAACATCACCGATGTTTTTCTCCCCTATTCATTTGTTTAGGTGCAATGCATTTCTCCTACGAAGTTTCTCCCCCTCCGGTGTTTTTCTTCTCTCAGGCTGGTCTAGGTTGGCATTCCTCTCCTCCCTCTTTCTTTTTGGTAATTTCTTTACCATTTTCCAACTTCCCCTGCTCTCCTTGATCTGTGATCTATTAGAGAGATAGATCTGGTGGCATAGGTTGAGACCCACACCATAGACATCTCAAATGGAGGACTTGAGCTGTCAGATGAAATTGTGGCTCCCAAAACACCTAGATCATCAAGAATAGTGAAATTTCCATGCATCCTAGGAGTTGATCTAGAGGTGGGTGATCTGACGGTCCAGATCAAATTGTCTCACTGATCTTCAAATTTTTGTAGCAAAGATGCATCATCTAGATGTAACACAGAGATGCATCTCCTCGATGCTCTCTTCGTGCATGCACTGCACATGTGATGCGGTCGGGAAACAACTGTAGCACCGCAGCATCCCTGTGATGGGAATGAACCACCAATGTGTTCTGGAGTATAGGACGCATTGAATCATTCTAGGGTCCACATTCCACTCTAGTGTGTCTCGGTGACGTTGTTTTGATGCGTTTTAGATCTAGAATTTAATTTGAACCATTAAAAGTATCAGAAACTTAGAAATTCAATTTAGAAGTCAATACAACTCCAAATTTAGATCTAAAACATCCATTGGAATCATATTGGCAAGTAGAATCTAATGGAATGATGAAATTTAGGATTTGAGGACTATTTTTGTTGATCAAAGCCAAAAAGCATGCAAATATCTTTGATTAGCTAAATCAAAGATGATATGATTATGTGACATGATTGAATAAGTGATATAGTGATAAAATGAAACAAATCAACTGGTCAGATCTTCATACAAGTGATAAATCATGAGATGAACCATTAATTAAGATTACAACCGTAGATTTGAGAGATCAAGATTAGATTTGATAGTTAGATCAACATAGAAACTTTAAACATGTACTAAGATCATTGAAAAATGTTACATCTTAGCATAATTACAACAAATCTATTTATAGATTGAACAATTGGACTTAATCAACAATTAGATTTAGTATAGTATGAAATAATTGCAAAGTAACTTAGAAAATAATCAAAAACTCAAGATCTGATTAATCTAAAGTAGATTTGGATTTTTTCAACTTTATGGTGGAATGAAATTAATGTCAGTAAGAGCCCCACAAGAATCCTTATAAGATAGGGATTGGATTTCATCACCAAATCCTTGGCCCACCTAGGAATCAATCTACATCATTGAATGTCACGATCACAATTCTTGGATATTAATTTACAGTCAAGTAGAAGTGACTTAGGGTATCAAGCTCGTATGACTCTCTTAGAAGGATGCAATCTATCCTCACTTTAGTGGCTTCTGAACATTGTAGTTATAGTGGGTGTCTTAAAATCTAAGTAATTTTCCCACACCTTCCGATGACATTAGATGGGGTCTAAATGCCTCCTAACATGAGGATTGTATTAACCACTTTTAGAGCAAAACCTAACTAATAAGCAACAGTCAAATTTGAAAATAAGGAGGAGCTATTTAGATTTAGGAAATATAATCAAGACATTGCTCAATCAGCAACATACGAAGACTAGTTGTGCATCATTTAACTTAGAAAAAGTATTTAGACCATAGATTGACAATTAAAGGCTAGAATTCAATGATCAGACAAGCCTTTAAGTAAGATGACTATGATCAAGGAAGATCAAATGTAAGATCATGATGATCAAGCATAATCAAAGGAAGATATAAGATTAATAGATCAAACCTTGAAAAAAATGAAATGGATTATAGATCAAACTAAGATCATTGCAAACTAGAAATTAGAATATCTAAACCATTGATTTTGATCAATAACCATGAAGTGAAAGTGTATAAAAAAGATAAAAAAATCTATATAGATTAAGATCATCATCTTTAAAGATGATCAAAGACCAAATAAGTTGTATATGAAGAATTAGGATTAGAAAATAGTTCAAAAACCTATATCTGATAGATTAGAAGTCAATCCAACCATTAAATTTATAGATCAACTGTTTTAATATAAGAAAAACTATATATAAGAGATAAATTAGTCAAAATTCAGGAATACGAAGAAATCTAGACCATTAAATGATAATCAATGGTTAGAATGAGATAATCAGACAAATTCTGGAAGAGGATAAATATGATTAAAGAAACACAAATACAAGATCATAAAAAATTATGATGATCAAGAGATAAAAAATGACCTTATGTGTTATATGAACTGACAGATACATAGTTTAATATGCCAATTGAGATCGTTGATGATTCTAAGTATTGAAATTATCACATTCGAGGTAGGTGGAACCTTAAGAATGCTTTTTTCTAAATTGTAAGATCTATGTTCTAAACATGATCTTATTTAATGTTATGAAATTATAGAATTGAAATTATTCATCGAGTAGAATGATCATAAATTGGTAAGCCTTA
Organism: Warburgia ugandensis; assembly: GCA_035236585.1. NCBI lineage: Eukaryota > Viridiplantae > Streptophyta > Magnoliopsida > Canellales > Canellaceae > Warburgia > Warburgia ugandensis. The sequence goes on along the minus strand of CP141139.1, from coordinate 52,498,251 downwards.
GTTATTTAAGATGTCTAATGATTTAATTAGAATAATATGATGATCTTATGCTTAGAATTAAATGCTCATTATCTGAAAAGAATGTTCTGGAATTACATTATCTACTTAAATTGAAAAATTACATGCGTAGTACATGAGTACCATTTATATTACATGTTTATCCATGAACTTAGATGGTGAAATTATATCCTCGATATATGAATACCAAATTAATGAGGATGATGATGTTATTATAGATTTTTATATGAACAAGCAAATAGCCTACTAGTATTATCATTGTTTTCCTTATGGCCATGGAGGCCTGTGGATTCTGTTTTCGACAGGCATAAACCTAGGGTACTGTGCTAGGAGAGTTGTGAGGATTTGGCCACCCGCTCTCCAAAATTGATGATGATATGAATACCATGCCCAAAGAAAGGCTAAAAGTTGAGTAGGAAAATTATAGGAAGGCTACCACTATGAAAGACCTATCTCCTCATATAGGCAGTGACATAATGTATTTCTATTATGGTATTAATGGATTACCTAGGCAGTCATCTAGGTGGTATGGATTAAGATTGCAGCATAGTAGTCCTTTATATATTTGACACTATGGTGCATGGCATTATAAGATGCTCGATATGAGCTCATTGTCGATATTTCCCATGAAGGGATATTTCCTAGCAGAGGCCATGTAGGACTATTATATGGACACCATATAGTGAGGGGTGTGGATGATTATGGACGCCATATAATGAGGGATGTGGATGATTATGGACCCCGTGTCTAAGGGCTATGGATATTGAACCTAGTCTGGGTATGGATATTATGATACTATTATTAACAACATTAACTATTTTTTATGGTTTTAACAATTTACATATATGCATGGTACAGTTATATATGAATTATTAGAAAATATATTCATAGAAGATTTCACATGAGAAATTACCTGATAGAGTTATTATACAGAGTATGGTTCATAGAAATTGAATTACTTAATTCATATAGAATATGATCGATATGAATATTGAAATTATTAAAGAATTATTGGATTATAGACTATGTTTTAATTTCCATATGCTTCTTAAATCCCCTACCAAGCATAGCTTGCTGAAATATTGTAAATGTTTGAATATTTACAATATCTCATATACAGATATACAGGAGTGGATGGATACAGTAGAAAAATACAGCAACCATACTATTGATCAAGGGTACATATTCTTATTAAAATTCTTGTATTGTGTATTTTGTTATTTGGACTGTGAACTTTGGACATTTCATGAAATAAATGTAAGGATTGTGCATGTGAACCACTGGATGGGTACTGTTTTCAAGAAATGAGATTCTATTGATTAATTTAGTAGAAATATTTTTATAAACAATATATATACGTATGGTAAGAAAGTGAAAGTGACATCCGAGCTTTTAGAAATGAATTTCAAAGAAAACGTTTTCCACTATTTGATTTAAAAGTTTTCAAATTAGGGGTGCCATCTTTTAAAAATAAACATGAAAAAGTGTTTCAAAAACTCGAGTCATCATAATGGATAATGATGAATTTAGATGTTTTGTATCCAAATGTAGAAGTAAAAGCGGATGTCTTAGTGAATGCATTTGTTGTGGTTTCTTTTATGGAGTATTTTCAAGATAGATGTGGATGGATAATGATGAACTTGAATATTTGTACTCAATGTGGAAGTAAATATATGTTAGTTTTCATGTGTACAAAGATTGTAAGAAATGCGTTATACTAAATGTAACAGGTGGTGGTGATATTGAATGTATACAAGATGTGTTATATGTATACAAGATTTAGTGATTGAAATGAAAAAAAAAAGAAAAAAAAAGATGTACTTTTGAAGTTGTTTATCCTAAATGACTTAGGGGGGTTTATTTAACAGCATATGTTTGACGTTTTTGTTGGCACATCTCCTATGATATCTCCTGCGATATCTTCTGTGATATCTAAGATATGTGTCATATGTTCTGTGATATCTCGTGTGATATCTGAGATATGTGGCATTTGTTCTATGATATCTCTGGCGATATTTCTAGTGATATCAACTAGCACCTTGATATTCATCAATGATCTGGGCCATTCATCTTTACCATGATATTCTTAAGGCCTAGGGATTTTATGGTACCTTTGTTGTATATGCATGTGTGGTATCAAATGCTACAAAATTGTATGTAGAATACTCTCATTTCCTTGTTAAATAACATAATTAAAAGATCTTGAGAAGACTAATTTTCTATCATTTTCCTTCATTATCATTGGGTCCTTGGAGGCCCACCACGGACATCATTATGGTCATTGATCTGGCAGTTTAGATGGTGATGATCTTGGGCATTCAATGCAATAATGGCTGGAAAATGATCAATTGACATTTAACGAGAAAAGGTCTGATGCTGGACTGTACATGTCCTTGTTAACTGGAATCACATATTTCCTAACAAAACTTATGTCTCCTTATTAAGGGGCAGTTTGCTTGCTAAATGCATAGACAAGTGAGTTAAGATATGTAGGTTGTTGTTGCATGTGTTTGACCTTTGGCTGAAGGTCTTGATTAAAGAATGGGATCTTGATTTGGCATGAGATCTAGCTAAAGATCTCAAAGGGAGCAGGTGGCTCCAAAGCTAGAGCACTCAAATGAATGAATTTAGACTATCCCAATGGAGGGTCGTCCTCATTTGTGGTTAATTAATTCTCTTATATGTAGTGTCTATTTAGTATTCCTCCTTATAGAAGGGCAACCTCCCTACATGAAGCTCACGCCTATGCAAGGTCCGGGAAAGGGGCAGACCACAAGGGCCTAAAGTACATAACATTATCTTATATTTTGCAAGAGGCTGTTTTCACGCCTTGAACCTGTGACCTCAAGGTCACATGATGATAACTTTTATCATTGCGCCAAGACTCCCTTCTTAGTATTCCTCCTTGTATGATAGCAAATAGGTGGCTTACTGAGATTTAATGGATGTTTTTATCTTGTTTTTATTAGTTTAATCTTGCAGACATAGTAGCAGGAAGTTCCCTGCATTATTTGATTTAAAACCACTTGTTATGATGGTTGTTTTTCTTTTTTTCTTTTTTCTTTTTTCTTTATTCCCCCATGACAAGCTATTAGACCATTATGGAAATTAGTATTTGGACTTATATTTTTTCCATTATAACTACAATGAAATCCATGTTTAATCTCTGGCGAACCAGTAGTAGGAATTTCGATGTTACCACAACTAAAATCTACAGGAAATTCAGTTGAGGACTTGCAGGAAATAATGTGTGCAAACTTATACTAAAGCATCTTATAACTTGCCTTAAATTCTCCTTAAACCTTGTTAAAGCTACTGCTACAAGACACATCTCAACTCTTGCTAAAAACAGTAGTAAAGAACTGGAATGAGACATGTTTTACCAACTATGACATAGTGAATACTATGATGTTCTTAGTATCATGATCATTATTGTTTCTATAAATGCAAGAGTAAGAGCTTATGTTTGCATGTTTATGGAAAAATCTAAGAGCATTTCCATATGTTATGAATGGACTGATCTATTTACATGTTTATGGTAAAATCTAAGAGCATGTTTAAAGTTTGTTGTCTTCTAACAGGACCAAAGGATATATATTCGTTATATGCAACTAATACTCTTAAGCATGGAATTCAAGAAACCAATTCCCCAGAGAAAAAGAAGTGAACAAGCAATTATTACCTATCTTTCAAGTAGGGTTTCATTTTCGTACAAAATGTTCTATGTCTATTTCATATGTTTAGAAGAAGTAGAACTCATTTATGTGGGAAAACATAATCTTTAAAGAAGAATTCCTCATAGTTATAAGCTATAGCATCTAGCTTTTAGCTGTAGTTTATATTTCTCTGTTGAATGTGAGGACAGCTCTCCCAATTTTTTACAAGAAATGCAGCAACAACCATATGATTATCCATTGGAATCTTAATTATACCAAAAGAATTTCAAGCAGCAAATTTCCAAGCATGCTTTCTCAGATTTAATTACAAACTGAAGAATAAATGAACCAATGGCTAAAGAACTCAAAATTTGTAAACACTAGTGTTTTTTAGAGTATAAACCAACATGCTGAGCATCAACATTACTTCTATCATCTATGCCAAGTTTACAAGTCTACTCCTGGTCCCATTCAATAAGACAGTGACCTCTAAGGAATCGATTCTCTGTAACATCTAAGGAGTGGTATTTTCTGTTATTGTTGGCTAATGTTCGCTTTTGTTCTTGATTTCAACTTTGAATAAACTATACCTAGTATCTTATCACATGAGGTCCCTAACATTTGACATTTGATCAATAGGAAGTCAGCAAATCATCATTCATACGGCCAGTTCACAAGCTTCATGAAACCTTAATGCAGATGTTCAATAGGACCTGGAGTCCTTTGAAGAAGACAGGAGACACCTTGCATCAGCACTATGATAGATGACTTCACTCCTGTGCACTTTTCCTTTATCAGTACTTGCTCCACTGTAAGTACCTGTTTAATAGAAGGTCTGGCTCTTCCTTCTCTTTGGGTGCACCACCTTACGATCCTGACCCATACATGAAGTTCTTCCAAGTCAAATGATTCTGAAATAGTAGAATCCACCAGTTCAGGTAGTTGAGACTCTGTCAGCATGAACTGTTGAGACCATTCCACCAAATATCTATTATTGTGTATTGCTCGTCTTCCTATCACTAGCTCCAACAATAACACTCCATAACTGTATACATCACTCTTCTCAATCAACTATTAAGTTACGACATATTCCAAATCCATATAGCCTACAAAACACCTTAAATTTGTCTATATCTTCGAAACACAAATTATAGACAAACCATATTTGAGATTTCAATTAACTTTACCTGGAGTTTCCCAAATATCTATATTAACTGGTTCAAAGTAAATCAAACCACTCCTCGAAGCATGTGCAAGGCCAAAATCTACAACCTGAAATGACCATCCAAGCCCATGAGTTAAAAATCACAAAGTCTGACAGCCAATGAAAAAGTAGATACAACAGAACTCCCACTTGTAAATACAACAGAACAATCATGGAGCCTTGAACATGCTCAACGAGAACATGGTTGAAGTAATAAATACATGAAAATAAACAAGTAGCATACCATTTTGATTCTGGAATGGAGTTCAATCCTAACAAGAGAACAACATATACAGCATATACAACAGAACTCCCACTTGCAGATGCAACATAACAATCATGGAGCTTGGAACATACTCAATGAGAACATGGCTGAAGCAATAATAACATGAAAATAAACGAGCAACAGAACATTTGGATTCTAAAACAAAGTCCATTCCTAACAAAGAGAACAACATATAAAATAGATACAACAGAACTCCCACTTGTAAATACAATAGAACAATCATGGAGCCTTGAAGATGCTCAACGAGAACATGGCTGAAGTAATAAATACATGAAAATAAACAAGCAGCATACATGAAAATAAACTACTGCCAAATTGTGCAAAAGTCAATTTTCTGAGTTAAGAAAATGCTTAGCTGAGATCAAATTAGAAAACTTGGCAGCTGGCTACGAGATTGTCCCACCAACAATTGTTTTGGCTGGATGCATGGGTGGCTCATAAAACAATTGTTGTTTTATAGACTAAATCCTCTAGATAAAATAATTTTTGGGCGTGGATATGAATTTTCTGTAATGTCAGAATGATATGAAGTTGCAGATTAATTTGAAGATTAATTTAAAACGAAATTGAGATATGCAATTTAACTTACCAAAATAATATAAATATAGGAGAAAAAAGAGAGGAAATATACACTTATTACTTGTAAGGAAGGCCGACCGCCAAGCACAAGAGGATGCTTATTTGCAGGTTACCTAGTAACATTCAAGATAGTAGAACAAGAAGAAAATCATAGCTCAAATCCATCTGAATGAATCTCGTCAATGACAAGATTACAATTGTAGATTCAGCTCATTGTTTCCCTAATCTTTCTAGCAAACATCGTTAACTTGTTTGCAGAGGATCAGGTAGCAAATGTGTCTTAAGATGATTTTCCTTCAAAAATCCCATTTTCAACTAGATAAATCTGATTAGAAAACGAAGTTTCCCATCCCATAGATCAGCTAGTGAAATATCAGAGTATCAGAAGCTCAGAGCTCAAATCTCCTGACATATCCATAGTCTCTATTAAAAGACCCTAAGATGAAGAAGCAAATCCGTTTGGGAAACATAACAAGAAGTAAATCCGATCAAAGATGAAGAAGCAAATCCATAGAACTTGAACAAAGAAACCATATCCAAGAAGCAAATCCATATGAAAAATAGATCAAGAAGCAAATCTATGCAAAGATGAAGAAGCAAATCCGTAGAACTTGAACAAAGAAACCATATCTAGGAAGCAAAACCGCATGGGAAATAGATCAAGAAGCAAATATGTGCAAAGATGAAGAAGCAAATCTGAAGAACTTGAACAAAGAAACTATATCCAGGAAGCAAATCCGTCTGGGAAATAGATCAAGAAGCAAATCTACGCAAAGATGAAGAAGCAAATCCATAGAACTTGAACAAAGAAACCATATACAGGAACCAAATCTGTCTGGGAAACAGATCAAGAGGCAAATTTGTGCAAAATCTGTAGAACTTGAACAAAGAAACCATATCCAGGAAGCAAATCCGTCTAGGAAACAGATCAAGATCGGGAAACAAAGATACCTCTTTAGAGTAAAAATCTACGATTGAATCCGTAGAACGTGAACAAAGAAAAATCTATTCAAAGATGAAGAAGCAAATCCCTCTGGGAAAGATCAAGTTATTTTCTAGGACAACTTTTACGTGTTCAGAAGAATGCTGGTAGATCTTCGAGGTGGTGGTGGGAAATGGAAAATTCCTGGCTATTCTCTTCGTGGAAGCAGAGTTCTAGGGTTTCCTTCTTCTCTTCAAGGATCTAGGGTTCCTTGCTTAGAACAGAAAATGTGCTACGTTCAACTCCCCCTTCTTCTCTTCTCTCACTAGAAAACGCAAGTTTAGAGTTGATTTTTCTCTCACTAAAACTGAGGGCATTTTACACTGCATACATGGTTTGGCATATCTCCAAAATCCCAAACATATCAGCTCCTCCATATGTTAAATAACGCTGATATCTTAAATATGCCAAACATATCGCAATTAAATAAAATCGATATCTCAGATGTGCTGAAGATATCGCAGTTAAATAAACTTCATATCTCAAATGTGTTGAAGATAACGCAATTAAATAAACTCGATATCTCAAATATGCCTAAGATATCGTAGTTAGATAACATACACATTTGAAATATGTCGGCATATCTCTAAAACGCCTAACATGTGCAATTAAATAAACCCCCCTTAAAGTTGTTTAGGATTAAATGACTTCAAAAGTGATGGAACTTTAAAAGTTAGTTCAATAGAAGTCATTTTTTAAGTGACTTCTACTAGCATTTTTTACTAACTTTAAAAGCCTCTTGTGTAGTGGTGCTAGCTTACAGAATCAAGCATGGCTGCTTGTCAACATACACATCTGGCTGAGGAATCATACAAGCTGGGATATGTTGAACATGGATGTGGATACATATGCATGATTCACAGGTCCCTTCTTATGGAGAGGAAGTACAAGGGGACAACCATGGATTGCATACACAAAGTTCCTTTGATCACCTTCCACAAGCTCTAATATGTCCATCTATCTCCACAGCATCATCCTCGATTCCCACAGGACTGTCAACCCATGGCAAGTGAGAGGAAAATGGAAGCAAGTTAGTCATGCAATGTCATCAACATCTATTAACCCCCCTCCATTTGTCGATCCTATCATTATATCAAGGCTAGAAAGACTTGTGGGTCTAGACAACACGTCATGGAAGATTGCACTAGATACTTTGAAGGGTCTAACTGAGTTGGAGAGTTAAGGCTTATTGCATTTTGCAACAAACAAACCTAGGCTTGAGGAAGGTTTTGCTCATTGGTCACTAGAGAGACAATTGTTGTATTTGAGAATGTAGTTGCAAAAGAGTGCATTTTCTAGAGGACCTCTGCAGTTGGATTAGAATTGCTTTTGTAGTTTTTGTTATTTGAAACAATTTAATGTGTTTATATTTGGGACATCTATAGTTATTTTTTTATTTGTTTATTGCTTATTAATACTTATATTAAGGCTATGAGTACACACTATTTATCTGTAGTGATGGAAATGAGTAGATATTATTACAAATGGGTGATGAGTGTTAGTAGATACTAGTTTATTTATTTTCCATGCTTGTAAATGTGGATTATCATGTGTAATGTATCATATGCATGAACTATGAAATGGTTGATAAAATAGAGGAGACTCTGCTGAAATTTTGTTAAAATAAAACTATAATCTTGTACTCTTCTGTTGCACTCATACAACTATTATTGTTTACCCATTACTAATTTCATTTGCAACAATGTAGGCCAATGAGTGATAGCACTACAAGAAGCATTGCATTAAATGGTGAAGTGCTTCGTGAAGTGTAGAGTGTCATAAGCATGACCACATTATATATACTTAGATAGATTAAGCAACATGAGGAGAAGGATGATGCACTTCATATGCACACACCTCGGCTTATGCGCGCAAGAGAAAATACTCAAGGTCACGAGAAATTTCGGCAAGTTTACAATGAAAATGGGACGAGATTTCAAAATTTATATAGGATGCATTAATTCCATTTTGATAATCTTGTTAATATTTTTCAAGCAACCGACTTCTTATTTGGAACCTATTGGGTGACAATAGAGGAAATGGTGGTAAACTTTTAATGATTGTTGGTCAGAACTCGAGGTATGAATGCACAACAAAGGATCTTTTCAGGTTCACTTTTACCATTAGTACCAACTTCTACAAGGTCCTTCGTGTGATGTTGTGGTTGTACAAGATCTTTATGGCCTCTCATGCAATAGAGGACCACTTAGAGATTACAAACAACTATTAGAGAGACACTCATTTCAAGATAACTTCATTTGTCTTTTTTTAATATCTTTAACACAATAGTTTAAAATGCAACATACTTAACATTCAATCTGTCATTTCGTTTACAGGGTTGCATTGGAGTTGCAAATGTGACATTGATCCCAACTAGGGTTTTTGGTTTGGGTCCTTGCAATTTGACAAAGTCACATAATAGGAAGGGGTTCGTGACACAAAATGTTCTTGCATGGTACAATTTCAACATGCAATTCATGTACACCCATGCTGGCTTGGAGGGGGCTGCACATGACTCTACCATGCTAAAAGAAACTCTTAGGAGATAAGGCACATGGTTAATAATTCTTGAGGGTAAATCCATTGTGTGTTAATAGGTTAACAGTTCTTGAGGGTAAATCCATAGTTATGGTGCATGAAAGTACTATATAGTTGATGGGGTTATGCAAATAGGCAACAGTTTCTTACCCCTTATCGAAAGACTAGGTACCACCTAAAGGAGTTTAGTCAGGTGATACAGCAACCATAGAATGCAATAGAGTTATTCAACCTCCAACATGCATCTTTGAGGAATGTAATAAAGCGAACATTCTGTATTCTAAAGGCCAAATTTCCATTCTCAAGTCTGCACCTCCTTTTTCACTTAGGATACAAATTATTCTTGTGAAGGCATTATGTGCGATGCACAATTTTATGCGGTAGGAACGCACCCATGACACGTGGTTGGCAGAGGATATGGGAGAGAATCTTGAATTTGAAAGCAACAAATACAATGACCATGTACTCTTGAGCAATGATTCAGATGAGGATATTGTCATGATTGTAGATATGGAGAGGGTGAACGTCGGTATATAAGTCTGCATCAGGATGAGGTGGAGATGTAGGGTTTGCAAGCAGACCTGATGAGTAAAGATAATTCATAAAGAATGCAAGTATGCCCCACTCAAGATTTGGCTCATCGAGAGGCTACTGCTTGGCGCACTTCCATCGCATAGAAACTTTGGTTCGATTATGTTCACAGAAACAACCAGTTGTTGTGAGATCATGATAAGGAACATGTTGTTATCCTAAAAAACTATTTTATTATCTGTTTAGTTATTTTATGGTTAAAAGTTAAATGATGACTTCTTGTATTAATTTTGTGCATTACTCGCATAGTAAAATATATGTACATGATATCTTATTATAGGAATGGAGTTAAACCCCAACCTCCTATGTGCATGGGGTGGCGGGCCTATGCTGTTACTCCATATGCGTTCAAAGCCCAATCATAGCAAGTTGTACTTTCATTGCCTAGCCCACGAACAACATATAGGATGGTTCATTTGGCTTGATGAGTACATGCTAGTTGAGCTACCACCCTTACCACCAATCAGGACGACAATGCATCGGAGAGAGCAGGTGGATTGTAGGAGTACCATTTAGAATGTAGTGTCCAAGTCAACTGACACATTACATGACCAAGAGAATGACCATATCTCATTGGTATTTGTTGCCCCATCATCATCATGCAATGCACTAGCCTACGTCCTTTGCGAACTTCTGCTTGTTATTATCATTTCTATCATTTTGTCTATATTTATGTAAGACTTATCTTGAAAACTGCATGTACTCTGTTAACATTTCTAAATAAACTAGTAGGAAAGTGAATGTTCCTCATTAGATAGTTCATTGTACAGAATTAGGGCATGCCTAGTTGATAAGGTGGTGCCCACATGAACAAGCAATCGAAGGGCTGGGTTGTGTTGTCTTCTAGTTCTCCATCAAAGGTGACCTTTCAAATGGATTTGGTTTTTCAATTGCATGCCCAAATCATCTAATTGTAGAAGCATGTACATGGGGCCAACATCCCTTTCCTATTTTTTTGTTACCACGTGTCTAATACAATAATGGTAACCATTTTGTTTCCCTTTTGACCAATGACATAAGCAATTGGCTCATGTGGTGACACTAATGTAAAAGTTGAGGACAGCCATGAGATAGTGTGTAAATATAGAGGATTAACCATCATGCAAGTGTTCTTACATATAGTATCCTTTAAATATGTAGCGTAAGAGAAATAATACGAGTCTACAGTGATCATCGGTAAAAAGTTGATCCATGCATTGGAATCCATCTTAGATAGACTGCGGGTAAAATCTAACACAGAAAAATCTTAAACCTTTGAACAGTGAAGCTTCTTTGTCGTTATTTTTGGACTTCCCAAGCGATCCAATATAGGCTCAAAAGAGTAATGGTTGGTATCATTTAGCCAAAAAACTTTGGGTGCATGACAAATGTATAAGTTGAGGCTTTGAAGACATACAATTTGGTTCACCAATTATTTGAACCGCATATGTACCATAACTAGGTATAGCAATTATTTTATTGGCTAAAAACATCAAAATATCTTTCATAACATATCTCACATATTCTAGATATCACAAAACACATGACACATATCTCAAATATCATAGAAGATATCACACAAGAAATGCCAATAGAAATGCCTAGAATACACGGTTAAATAAACCCACCTAAGACAGTTTCAAAACCACCTTACTTTATGTAAATGTCTAGATTTTCTAAGACATCTAAGTAAAAGATGGTTTAGTAACTATCTTGTATATATGTTTTTAACCATCCTAAAAACTCTTTGAAGTAGTAGTGACCATCGTTATTGGAACCAAGTGGACTCTTATTAGTATTTCTTATCCCAAAGCCTTGTTGGCATATTCAAGCTATAAAAATGCTAAATTGACCACGTGTGGTCTAGCAACCACATTTTATGAGGCCTACCTCTAAATGATATGACTCATTCATCTTGATCCAAATGACATATAAATGTATAGAAAAAAGATAAATGAGTCAGATCATATATACATGGGCCCTATAAAATGTGGTCAGTAGACTGCACCTCATATTCAAGCTATAAGAATGCTATATTGACCACTTGTGGTCTAGCAACCACATTTTATGAGGCCTACCTCTAAATGATATGACTCATTCATCTTGATCCAAATGACATATAAATGTATAGAAAAAGGATAAATGAGTCGGATCATATATACATGGGCCCTATAAAATGTGGTCAATAGACTGCACCTCATAATGAAGTTAGTTTAGTGTTCCTCTTCAACAAATATCTTATAATTGAAAATTATCATTTTGAAAATGTTCGAGGATCTTTTATTTGCAAGTCACTGAAAGTGTACATGCTCAATAAGAGAGGAAAGAGTACTTGGCTTATTTTCCATGCACGGTACATCATTTGATGCAAGTATAAGTCATTCATCATGTTTGCAATACCAAAAATAGATAACCCATGAGAATTGAGGCATTCAGACAATCCTAACCACTTGTTCTAGATCTTTGAGAAATGTAACAAAAATAGATGGTCATGGTTTTTTACCTAAAGAAACATAGGCTAGATACATTCGACAAGCATGAAATTTCATATTTAGCCTATCTAAGCCATTCCTAATATGATGAGTGGGTTTATCCAACAAAAAATAGTTTCAACGAGCATGAAAATAAGGTGTGTACTACTTCCTATCTTATTGAGCATGTAAAACTTATCGGGACTCTCTAAGATTAAATTTTAATATTTTTTACCAAGTCCAACTTCTTAAATGATGAGTGGACTCCAACCAACAAACTCATGGTGATGAGACAGTGGCACATAATCAAATTGGCTAAGTTCTTGATCTTGTAAATTAACCAAATAAATCCATATAAATCATGAATTTATTGAGTTAAATGCTAATTTCATAAATAATTCATCAAATTCCTCATATAAAGGGTGAGAATTGTGTTCCTATGGGTTTTTTAAAGAATTCTTGTTTTTTCTGTCTGGTTTGTTGTTGGTTTGGCTTCAGTTTTGAGTCTTGAAAGTATTTCTCTCTTCATATTCATTCACCAATATTTTTTTTTTAGAAATAATCAAACTTAAAATCCATGTCAGGAAATGGAGTTAACATCCAAGTCATGTTTTCTCACACTGCTAACGATTTTGCAAACAAATTTAACTTAGCCTTTTTTGCAGATTTGCCATTACTTTATGGCTTTTTTGCAAAAAAAAAAAAGAAAAAGAAAAAAAACAATGTCTTTTTATTTTTGCAAATTTGTCATTAAATTTTAAAAAACTTTACAAATTTGCCATTTTTTTTTTTTTTTTTTAGCAGTCCCTCTTTCCCGCTTCCCCTGTTCCACTCTTTGTTTCCAGCACCTCCATCCCTAGCACCAGTATCCAAACCACCACCTCCCCCACGCATCCCCCACACCGGCCGGCACAACCAGGCCCGGCCAGGCAGCCCCACCCCCACTCCCAGTGCTCCCCGCCCACATCCTTCCCCCCTCTCCGCTCACTACTGGAGCCCCCAACCCCACGCTCCCTGCCCCCACCCCCTTCCCTCTTCCCCTCTCCCCGCTCACTGCTGCAGCTCCACCCCCACCCACAATGATCCCTGCAACCACCCTTCCCTTGGTGCCCATCCCCCACGCCCGGAAGCTCACACCCCTTCCCCCAGTGTCCACACCCCACGCCCAACAGGCCCCAACCACCCCCACCGCACCCCGCTCCCTGCCCCGACCGTTTCCCCCTCCCCGCTCACCAGCCTCCCCCTTCGCCCACTCACCGCCTCAACCCCAACCTCCCCCCCACCTCACCTCACCTCACCGATACCGCTACCCCCCACCCACCAGGTACCTTGACGATCCACCCCCTGCACCGGTGATCGGTCGTGGCAAATTGACGGTGGGGGCAGGAATGAAATTTTGAAAAAATTAACAGTAAACGTGGATGGAACACGGAATGTCAAATTTGCGAAGTTTTTGAAAACTTAATGGCAAATTTGTAAAAATAAAATAACACTAGATTTTCTTGCAAAAATGCCATAATGACAAATCTGCCAAAAACCCTTTAACTTAAGATCTACGTAAGAAAATGGATTTCACGTCCAAATCATGCTCTTCCCCGGATATTCCGCGAACAGTCCTGCAAACAAAGTGCAATAAATGGCTTTCTGCTTCAGCCCTGTTGGTAGGCCACTGATGCTGAAGACTAGAATCAATATATCAGAAAAATTCCTCTACATTGATAATTCAAGGTGGGACATACCTGATGTCCCAAAAGGACTTCCCACGAACCACATGTTTGATGTGTGAATCACTCGCTCCATTCACATCACACTAGATGTTACGTTCATGGTTGGGGCCAAAAATAGGTTGTCTCTCTCGGCATCTCCATTGGCAGCTTCTCCGTGTCATTTTTCTTATATGGAAATTTGCTAAAGATGATGGCCTCTCCTAATTAGAATGCACAGCCAACTGGATCATAGAAAACACCTTCAACTAGCAGTTTCTATTTAGGGTTCATTTGGTAGCAATAAATCGCTTTCCAGGCCTTCGAGCACTTGACGAGTTAGTTTAAGTTACCTGACTCACAAGTATGAAGAGACTCTGTAGGAAAGTGCCCGTGTATGGATGGGTTCTGCCGGGTGGGAGCACTGTTTACATGTTATAATATAGCAGCGGAACGGAAAAAAGCGACATAGGAAGACACATTGCCTCAGACTTAATAATGTGCCAATATGGGATTGAGTGATTCCTATGTCAAAATAGCCTCAACTTAATTAAAAGTGTAAATGGACTGGAAGCATCTAAGACGCTTTGCACATTCCTATCATATGCCATAGATAAATAACCTCAGCCAAAAATCACTTGGTTTTAGATGTAGTATTAAGCAGAGAAATAGGATTAAAAAAGGAACACGGTTTACCATATTTCCTATCTTTTCCTGAAGTTCAGTATGAATAAATTGGCAAGGCAAATATTCGTAAAATTTGGTAGATATATGCAAAAAGTATTATCTGGGCATAGTTAGGAAAAAGCATTATTACACTATGAATCTGAGTTTATAATTTGAATTATTCAAAACCTATCTTGAGGAAAAATATTGTTGGCCCACTTCTTATCACCTTAAGCTTTTAGGATAAATGATAATCCATAAATATTTATATACTTAAAAGTTAAGCTTTGATAGCACGTTAGATCACCATCTCACCTAAAAGCTTAAGCTGATCGGAAGTGGGTTCCAGGTGCCCATGTGTGTGTTCAACATTAAAACAGGGAAGTAAAGAAAAGAAGATGACGTTGAAAAGAAAGAATTTTTTTTTTTTTTTTAATGCTCAGAATTTTGTCGAAAGAAGATCAAATTACAGCATCCACTAAAAAAAAAAGAAAAAAGGAAATTCAACGTACTAATTTTAAAATATAGGGAAACGATACATTTTTTAGAGCATTCTCACTCTCCTTGGCTAAAGATCTGCAGGGCTGTTTGCAGACCTTCAAGCGTGCTGATAAAATTCAAATATCTTGAAGCGTACACTTGATTTCTTCTAATCAAAACCTCCAAGGGGCTCTTTATCATCCCTTCAGCCATCGGATTACATTGAGACCGTCCCCCTAAATGACCAAATTCTGGTAGTTCGGTTTAGTGCAAAGCTGCACACCAGTTTTTGGTGCTTCAAATATCTCAGCAGGAAGTGAATCACCACGCTCAGGAGGACCTCCATAATCTAGAAAAGCCACGTAAATAGAGCTACTTCTTACAACCCACTCCAACTCCCAGCAACGGAGCTAGAAGTCAATTCGGGGATGGGGGATTGAATTTGGAGGGTGGAGATTGAAACCATTTTTTTTTTTCTGTGCAGGGTGGGGAATAAAAGTAAGCTATGTTCAAAATTTTGGGGGCACCATGGCCTACTTTGACCCTAAAGTATCTCCATCCCTGCCAACACCTAACCTCCCTGGTTCCCAATACTGGTACCATCAAAGTTTAGTGTCACAAAGCCATCAGGTGGAGGACTCCATCTGGGAAGCAGCTAGAGGTTGTTCGACTCAAGAGTATCCTACTATATTCCATTCTCTCAAATTGTCTGCAGCAGTGAGCGGTCTGAAGTCCTTCGCAGAAGCAGCCCAAGAACAAACGAGATATGAGAACCTGAGAAGGGATGGAGTGGGCTGTCTGGCTTTACCTTGAAAGCACCTAAATTTCCTCTCCATAAACCATATGACTGTCAAACATGTCATGGACAACGAATAACATTTCTGGGATAGTGGTTTTATGAATCCATTGATGGAGCAGTGACTGACTGAATATGGCATGACAATTATGTCGAACTTCCAATCAAGAAGCTGCAAGTGTACAAGTAAATGTTCCACTCGAGTCTCACCATCAGATAAACAAAGGAAGCTCCTTGAGTAGCTTCCTTCCCACCTTTCTTCTTCTACTTGTCAGGTAAAGATCTTCTTTTTGAACATGCCCAAGAGAAGCAGAGACTCCTGGGGAATTTGCTTGCGACTACTCAGTTTTGTTACTTGAAGAACCCAAAAATTATTTCTATTATTTGCAATGAGAAGACTGTACTCTTTATGTATGACATAGATATAAGAAAAGTCCCGGTAGATTACACGATCAAGACCTGTTGGAGAAGTAGACCCTTGTTTTTTATGGGAGATCTAAGCCATTATCATGTTAGTCTAAATTTTGGTGCCTGGTAATTTAAACTTTATATAAATTGAATAATCCTAGCATCTAAAAGAGTTTACTTTCTACAATAAGAAATGACCATTACAAACTTTGTATAAACAACTATCTGATTTCAACTCTCACAAACATAATATTTATAATGCAAGAATGATATAATCATTGTGGTTTATGATCCAAATGCGGGCCCCTAAATAGAAGTGTCAAATGGGTGGGTCATTTGGGTTATAGATCAAAAGGGTGCAAGTTGTACTATCCATTTTGCCCCCAGTCATAAAATGACTACTCGCACCCAACTCATTTACAGCAAGTGGATTTGCAAATAAAAAGGTAGTTTCAATCAGTAATTATCAATAATCATTAAATACCTTCATTTTGTAAATTAAATACATTCATCACATTCAGAATGCTAAAATAAGTGACTTGTGTAAAATCAATACATTTGAATGATATCCTAACCACTTTTTGTGGATATTTGAAACAATTAATAAAAATATATGCTCATAACTTTTATTAGAAAATCATAGCCTACAACCCATTCAATTAGCATGAACTTTGAGTTCTAGCCTCTATGACATTCTTGATATTGTAAATGGCTTAGATCTTCAATAACAGTTTTACCTTGCAAGGGAACATAGGCATGTACCCCTTCATCTCCTCCTTAGCATGTATATTTATCATGATTGAAGTACTTTTGATGATATTTTTCTAGGTTGTATATGTAAAAGTAATACAAAACACAATAATCACTCTAGCAAGTAATTAGCTTGCTCTATAAATAGTGCAGAGTGAAAAGATCTCGTGCTGTGATTTATGCATTCTCAATTAAGAGTCCTGGTATTTTCAAATTCTCAAGGCAAAGTTTTATTTACAAATGCTGGTGTCCCATCATTTTAGTCATATGTTTTGAAATTCTAATCTATTCATCTTATTTAGAATCTCTTAGATTAGATACATACCGAAAATTAACCCTATTGTGTGCTTATAGCACTATTGTTAGTTGTAGTTTAAATCATAACCATTGAGATGTAAAAGTGAAAAAAGTTAGCAGCCAAGATCATCGGATTGGCATGATTTTTCACAGTAAATTAAGTTAAATAGTGGCATGAATAAAATGAACATTTTAGCTCTAGGAAGAAATAACATACATGTAGTGAAACTGTTTCTTAGAACGTGTATAAACTCGTGCATAGTCTCTCCCTTCAAATAAACAGGTCAATTCATGGAACTGTGGGTACGGGTCGACTCGCCCACAATTTTAGTGGGTGTCTAGGTATGATCAATTGTTCATGGGTGACTAATGAGTAAACCATGGCCAAGGTTAAAGGCTATTTTATTTACATTTGAAAGTAGCAAATAGCAGGATGTAAACCTTTACCCAACCCACACCGTTATTCCTGTGCCAAACAATTTAAGGCCTCCCTCATTGCCACATAGACATGCCAAGCCTACAATAAATACGAATCAATGTTTCTCGCGAGTGGCCATAGTATGCTTGCAACTCTGTAGCAAATCCCATCCCATCCCTTACTCTGACATCTCCTTTCGAACTCACGGGGATTCCACTTCCTAAGACAGGGTCAAATGCATTTTCCCCACTCCACAAATTACTAACAACACCCCTTTTTCTAGCAGAACCGGATCTTGATCGTCGGTTCACGTCAATAAGTACTTCCCTTCATGAGGCTATTGCCTAAACGTTAAAAATCGTAAGCAATCTTCCCTCCATTACTCCTCTCTCTCTCTCTCTCTCTCTCTCTCTCTCTCTCTCTCAAAATCTCCTTGTCCATCTCCCAATTTTCCTCTTACTCTCTCAAGAATTCAAGAATGAAGAGCTCTCCCTTCAACATTTTCCTCCTTTCCATGGCTTTTTTTATTCATTTCTGCAACTCTTCTGCTGAAATCCCATTGACCCACCATCACAATCACCGTCATCATCATCATCACCATCGCCGCCATGAAAGCAGTTCTCGCTCTGTTTCTCATCACCCACCTTGTTTGTATTTGAAGTTTCAGAGAAACCTCCACCATTCATTACCAACTCCACCACCTTCACCTCATAATGAAATTGATCCAAGATATGGAGTGGAGAAAAGGCTTGTTCCAACTGGACCCAATCCTCTACACAACTGAAAGAACAACACCCGTCTTTTGATATCTTCTCATTTGAGTTCTGCACCTCTAAATCTTGTCCTCTTTCTCTAATCTTTGCTAGTTTTTCAGTTTCTTCCTTTGTTGTTTCCTGAGAGTATAATACTTCAAGCAGATAGTTTGACTATTTCTTTTACCAAGAAGGGTTGGAAGATCTTATTTAGAGAGCTCTGCAACGTCTTGTGGAAGGGAAGAAGAACCTGCAATGGTGGATGTTCCGTCAAATCACTGAAACAGTGAACTTTATTTCATCTGTTTTTTCTTCTCTGTTTTGGGTAAATTATAGTTACTACTTTTTTGTATTTTTGGGGTTTTTGGAGTTTCAAGGGAAGCCCATGAATTCATTAATTGGAAGCTGTTAGGGGCAGTCAATGCGTCAGCTTTTTGGTGGAGCAATCTGGTCATTTTCTGCTGATGCCATGAGCATCCGCTTTCAATATAATCATGTGTAATTCTAGTGTATATTTATGAACACTAATAAATATACTTGCCTCGTTTAATTGTTCCTGCGTTTCTTCCTCTTTTTGTTTTGATCTTTTCTGGTCTTTGTGTTTGCTTTGGTTGATGGACGATTCTTTCTTTGAAACTAGGACAGAATCACATGAAATACATGAACTTGGAGTCATGGGTAATCTTCTTGTCTTCTTCCTCCTCTTGTATCTTTACTGAATGGATAATGATAATTCTTGCCATTTTTATTTTGTCTCTAATGAACTGGATAGCTGAAACTTCTTGAGTATAATGCAACACAAATTTACATTCTTATTTAAAATTGAGATTAAGTTACAAGAAGTTCATGAGGTAGGGGCTTATAGTAATTTGTCCCCCTTTTCCTCATACATTTTTTTACATAATGATGATGTAGGCTTGATTATTGTTTCTAATGAATAGGTATCTTAAGTTTCTTGAATGGTTGTAATAATTCTGCTTAGCTTTTGTTTTTTATGAGTCTGATATCTCAAATTTCTGGATCTTTGACTTTAAACAAATTAAATAGATGTAAAAGGGCAGCCCCCGTGCACGAAGCTCTTACGTATGCTGGGTCCTGGGAAGGGGTGGACCACAAGGGTCAATAGTATGCAATCTTACCTTATATTTTGCAAGAGGCTATTTCCACGCCTTGAGAAGAGAGCCATACATCTGATTGTTTGTAGTTCTATATATCAATTTTTCTGTTGCTATAAAATCTCAAAACAATTGGCTTGATAGATTGTTTAGAAGATTATCTCATTTCTTCTTCAATGCTTATAGTGGCAGAAAACTCAGCTTCTGAGTCTTTGGCAACGGAAACAAAATTTTGAACATGGTTGATCCACATACATCATCTAATTTATCATGTGATGAATATGTAGTAGCCCTCTATTGCATGAGACACAAGAGTAGGTGTTTGTTTTTTATAAGGACATTGGTTATTGCAGTATAGTTTGTGCAAGCATGAGTTGATTCCACACGTGCTCAACTTAAAATGTAGTATAAATAAAATTTAAATTGTCAAAAACTAATAGAAATTAAAGAAATTAACTAACAATGCACAAAAATCTCAAATCTATTGATTAACTACAAAGTACATAATTATGAATTCAAAAGAAAATGAATTAGACAAAATAACAAACTAAATTAACTTTCCTTGCTAAATCATAGCAAAATTTGCCACGTCTAATTGTATCCAATTTGATCAACCTTCACTAATATCTCTAATTACCGATTCAACTATTGGATTAAGCAATTTTTTTAAAAACTTAATGATTTGGACTAATGAAAGAAATCATGAATTAGATGGCTTATATTGACTATTTATACCTTAGATTCAAGATAAAAAATAATAGATCAACTAGGACTTGAACGAAGATAAAGATCTGGAAGTTGATTTAAAATCTAAAAAGATATTAATCAAGAATCAAGCACAACCTTGTAGTTAAAACTAAATTGTTGATTTGATTCAGTGGAAACCAGACACATACTAGTTTGAAATAGTTCAAGAGTTTTCTATGAGTAGGAAAAATCAAGAAATAGGTCAAAATAGGGATATGGACGAAATGCAAGACACCAATCAAAGGGGTAAGGGCAAAAATGAAAATTTTGATGCTTTTTTAGTTTTTTACTTGAAACAAAGAAGAACCCAATGTAGTGGAGAAGACTATGACAAGGAAGGAAAAATCGTAGGAAAAGGAGGAAGTTTGGGGGAAAACTCGAATTGGCTTTACTCCGTAATAGTGAAAAGGAAGGATTTTTGCAAAATTCTATCAAAATCAAAGAAAAATAGTTGGAAAAAATATCCCATGAAAATCGTGGTTAAAACAGGGAAAAGAAAGTAGGGAATGGCAGACAATGAGAATGAAGGAGAAACTTGAGCCGAGGGAGAAGAACAGGGAAAGAAAGAAGAAGGTGACTGGGAACAAACTAAAGAAACTTGACTACAAACAAACAAAAGAAGAAGAAGAGATGCAAGGAACAAAAAAAAACTATAGGGGAAACAAGGATGAAGTCTTTGATAGTGAGAGGGACGATGACTGGCTGAGGGTAAGAAGATGAAAGCTAGGATAAGGAACAGATGTGTTATGGTTCAATACAATCTGCTTTCTACGGTGGAGAGTTCAGCCCAAGGATAGAGATCTTGCAGGTCAAAGAGATATTGAGTCCTTCCTCCTATGGCGCAACCCTTGAAGAGAGAGAGACCTTTCTAAGTTCGGTCTTCTTTTCCTTCTTTAAATCTTTCCTTCCTTCATCGCTTACGATGATGACAATTAAGTATGCTTCCTTCTTTTTCTTCCATTAGAAACCATTCCCCCTTTTGGAAACCATCTATTCCTCTTACAGGTTTTCTTTTTTAATTAAAAATCATCTATTAAATAGTTGCCCATGTGCCTCTTTCTCATTGGCCAATTTCTGGGTCCATCTTACCATGTAGTGCTCTTGTGGGGTGAGGATGATCTAGAATCAAACAACTCAATCAGAGCTATCCAAATCTATTCTCATTGATCTGCAACACAGACAATTCAATTAGAATCATCTTAACTATGCTTTAATCATCTGAGCAACTTCAATGATCATCTGGTCAAATTGTGTAATGCAACAATTAGATGATCAGTTGGAGATATAATACACATTTGATCTAAAAGTTCAAAATTAGTTGATTAAAGATCTATCTCGATGTTGTGAAGACTCGGGTTTTTGTAACACATTTTGTAAAACATTTTTCAAAGACAGGGCCCTTAATGGTAAAAAAATTTCTCAAACAATGTAGCAAACATACTTGTCTTTAAAATTTGTTTGTAGCAAAAGCCAAATCTCACCTCAAGATATAGACATTTTGTATAAAATAAAATTTTATTGAATACCAGGAATAATCTAGTAGTTCACTCTTACACAGCCCCTGTATTATAATTACAAACCATTGTCCAAATTAGATAATCTAAAGTTCACACCTCACCTTATATTAAAAACTCTCAATACAACACAATGCTCTCAAATAAAAATTACATATCTTCAAGGGACATACTTTGATTGATTATTTTCTTCAAGTCTTCTATTGTCTTACTCCTAAGTCTTTAAGCTTTACTTTCTTAAGTCTCCTTCCCTATGTATGAGATATTGTAAACATTCAAACATTTACATTATCTCAGCAAGCTGTGCTTGGTAGGGATACAAAAATATACTACTTCACTAATATAAGAATACCTACCTTAGTCATCATTCCATCATGGTTACCTACTCATGAGTTATCTCAACATAGAGTATATACATAATTTATGCAGTATAGGATAAATCAGTTAAAATAGTAAAAATTGCTCAAAACTTGTTCCTTCCCCTGGCTATACTTCCACTTAGAAGATCAATATTCAACCAATTCTTGTACAGGGATTTTCTTTCTAGGAACTCATGTAGTGGCATCTCATCATGCCATGGCATTACATTATGCCTATCATAAGTGCATGATAATGAAAAATACATTAAGGCTACTATGCCTTAGTCTCAATATGTACAGCAGGCTCAGATAACTATATAATCCTCCACTGATACCAACTATGGAAATAACAAATCCATGTCCTCATGGGATGGACCATGGATGTCATAGTGGTGTCCTTCCCATTATTGCCCCACCCCAACATTTAGCCTCTCTTTGGGCATGGTATCCATTATATAAGTTTCAAGAAGCAGGTAGCCAAACCCTCATAACTTCCCTAACATAGCATCCCCAGTCTCTAGCTCTGTGTAAAACAAAATCACAAGCCACCATGCTTGTATGTAAAATACATTGTATATATCAGACGATGTGTCTATTTAACTAAGGTTGGAATATTTTCTATGCCCTATTCTTAAGGTTTCCTTAGTCTTCACATCTCATTACCTTCACCTCATTTGATTTGATCCTTATATTGGATCAATTGAATTAGATTATGAGGTTGGATCACTTAATTAGATCATATGGTTGGAGCACTTAATTGGATCATATGGATTGGATCATAGGGTTGATTTACTTAGTTGGATCATGTGATTGGATCATGCCTATGCTAAGGTACTAAGCATACTTATATCATGAAGGTCTATAATTAAAGACAAAGATCATGTATGTATACACATGAATCCTTGATACATTCTTGTACATCCACCTACCTCAAAGTAGTATCAAGGTCTTAATTTATATATCTCATGTGATATTCACTTCCTATTGTCCATCATGATCTTGATTCATACATCTGTCAAATCATACGTATCAAGTTATTCCTCTATACAAGTATGTATTCCTATAGGGAATGTCCTAATTTTCCTTGAATCATATATGATCAAGGTTTTAAATCTTCTAAGTTCACAATCTACATTATAAGTAAAATCATAGAAAAATACTACAATTTACGTTATATTTCTTTTCTTTTTGTTTGTGATCTTTCAAGATCTCTCTTGGATCTTATTTGATCTTCCTTATCTAATTTACAATTTTTATTAGGGTTAGATGATTTGCTAACCTTTTATGTTCTTATTATTATTATTACTCAACTAGTTAATGTTTTACTGGTTGAGGATAGCTTATTGTATCCTAAGTCTAGATAACTCCTTTATGTCCAATTGGCTAAGGCTTACTAGCTGAATGGTTGAACCCAAAGTGGTTACTTCAATCCTCATGTAAAGAGGTGTTTAGACCTCAGAAACATTAATGGAAGGTGGGGGAAGAGTGAGGCTCTATTAGATAACCCCCTTAACCACCATGTTCATCATCTACTAGGGTGACCTTGACTCAACTTTTCATAAGGTTCCTATGAGATTTTTAGCCCTAATTACTCTTTCTAATTGATTTTAATTAAATTCATGAACATTTAAATGTCATTCATGGAGTTTCATTATTCTCCTACTTTGGGCCAAGAAAATGATATTCCTTATATTTTCCTACTAACTATGGCCCTTACTATTATTAAGTTCATGTCATTTATTTCATGTAAATGTCCTTTCAACTCTAATTTCATTTAATTACATTTTCAAGGTAATTTTCATAACATAAAAATTAAAGCATAATTAAATAAATGAATAATTAAATCTACTAAGCAATAAAGGACAATTATGATAACATTTAATAATTCAAATGAAAATCTAACACGCCTTAACTATTCATCATGATCCAATGGTCATTATTCATCTTTCATCTCTTTTAGGGTTTAGATCTTGATCTTTTCATTTTCCTTTAGATCTAATATATCTTATTGATGTGATTTCATTATTAAATCATTGATGCATCTCATCCAATGATCTGATCTTTCTTGATCCACTCGATCAAGATCTTAAGTCCTTTTATCCAATTTAAGGGCATAGATCTTGATCTATCCCAAATCGTCATCATCTAATCCATAATTCCATATGATATTAACTTAATATCATCATCAAAACACATGCATACTGTCCAATCATCCTTGATCAAGGAGATTTACATTCGTTTTTATGGGTTTTTAACTACTTTTAAGGCTAGATCTTAAGATCTACCAATTCAATTACATCTAACCCATTTATTTAGATTAGTATATTATTATATCATCATCCAACATAATTTGAATGGTCTGATCATTCCAGATCTTATAGATCAAGTATGTTAGTACACTTATCTATTTAATTTTAGAACATTTAATGAATTAAAATTATGATTTTATTGGTTCAATAGCTTATACTCATCACAAGGAATCTATCCCAACTTTTCATTCTCAATTTGGAGTTAAATGAGATCATAATTGAGATTTTAAGATTTTAGCATGTTTTAAGGGTTGAATTTTAATCTTACTATTTTTGTTGATTTATATGATCTAGAAACCTATAAATTTGATTGTGATCATGATCCCTAAGGTTTTGGGACCCTCTAAACACATCCATTGGTTCAGATTTCTATTTGGGATCATCTTAATCATTAGCCAATACTATTACTACAAATTTTAGTAATTTTCACCACTAAATTCAATTAAAAACATTAATATTATGAGCTTAATATCTAATGTACATGACAAGGATTCTATAAAAACTTTTTGGTCTAAAAATAGAGCTAAATTGAGCTCTTTAATGTAAAAACAAGAATCTAGTTCAAATTTTGGACGGCCTAGATAAAATTTGAGTCTACGGGAGTGGGACAATCAGCGGCCGACGCCTGTTACCACCTATCCCAGGTGGTCCATGGAGGTGACCGGCTATAGGCGAGACAATCCAAATCTGGACCATCGGATCACCCATGGTCAAATCTCCTCCATCTTTGACCATTATCTGCCCAGATTTCATAGCCTGGGGTTTTTGGGCCTCAGGGATCCATCCAATGACTCAGAGATTTCATCTGAGCCGTCCAAGATGGTGGATCTCACCCTATTGCCTGATCCACCATCTTTGACGGATCAACGACTAGGGAGATCTCCTGGAGGCCAAAAAACACTACCTAACTACTAGAATGGAAATATGGGAGGGAGATGCACCTACTTGGAGTGATCAGAGTCCAAAACTTGGTTGAAAAAAAAGAAAATCCTTGCTTGTATATAAGTCGTCGGAGCATACTATTTTTCAACGATTTGGCCAGTGAATACTCCATTGATCGTCATAAAATTATAGGGCTTTTGTAGGTCTCCTCATTCCGAACATATCTAACAGTTTAAGATTAAAATTAAATGGCCTAAAATGGATGGCTAATTGAAAAACCGTAGCAGGGTGAAAACCTTGCTTATCAAGGATGATGTGTCTACAGAATCGCCTAATAACCCAGGGTGGAATATTCCCCCAGGTGCTTGCGTTTGTGACACTCTAACAAAAGAAAAAATAAGGAGAGAGAGAGAGAGAGAGAGAGAGAGAGAGAGAGAGAGAGAGAGAGAGAGAGAGAGAGAGAGAGAGAGAGAGAGAGAGAGAGAGAGAGAGAGAGAGAGAGAGAGAGAGAGAGAGAGAGAGAGAGAGAGGAGGAGTTTTGAGCTGAAATTTTTTGGTGGAGGCTAGGTAATTTTGTGAATATTTTTGAGAATTTTTCTCTGAGGTATTTATAGGCATTTTGGGTGTTGGTCATGATTACGTGTAATTATTATGCTTTATTCTTTTGATTATTCAATGTTCATAGGATTCCCACTACCACCTCCTTCTCCACTAGCAAGTGGTAGTGGTTTGACTCATAATTACACATGCTCTGGCCATTGGATTCCTTTGTGGGTCCCTTGTGGGCCCCACACTACGTGAAAAGACCATTTTGCCCTTTATGGAGAAAAATAGGTTTTATTCCCATGAACTCGGAATTGAGCGTACTTAGTGGCGTTGGATTCGTATTTCCGAGTACATTACAAATTTTTATGTCTTAGGTCTTGGTTATGAGTAAATTTATCATTTTACCCTTTTGTTCATTAAAATGTAGAAAAATCAGGATTTTTCATGCGAATTCAAAATGAGTCGTACTTACAGTCATTCTGAAGGGTTCGTTGAGTTTGTTTTCAATTATACATGTATTATCCTTTAATTGTACTTCTATGAGAAGTGCATTCTTAATAACCCTAATATTCCAGTTTGATTTTTTCTTGAAATCTTCAATTTCATTACAAAAGTTAGGGGTGTTATAAATGCAAATTTAGGGGTCTTTTAGCTAATTGAACACTCAATACACCCCCAACTTGCATTTTGCTAGTCCTAAGCAAAACAGACAAAAAATCATTTCATTTGAAAGTGATACAAATTTTCATTTTTATATGTACTCACAATTTCATTTAGCATATGCAACAAGCCTTTAAAACCCTATATTAACCCTAGTGGACAAGTTAAGCCTCATGAAGGCTTGTAGTGAATATACCCACAAAATTTCAAAAATATTTTACAAGTCAATCCCACTTTTGTCTTAAAGAATTATCCTCAATTTTATCAACCTTAGCAATACTAATAAAATTCAATAAAAAAATTCATAACCCTGCCTCTATGCTAAATACATTCCAATTAAGCTCAGATATCAAAGTCTACATATACTACTACAGTAAGGGGTTTATAAGACGATTAAAAATAATTATAAAAGAAGGTTAAAAAACCAGCTTATACCAGGCCATCATATAAAATGAAAACAAATATAAGATGGTTTTAGAAACTATCTTATATTAAAACTATCATAAGACAGTTCATGAATAACCGTCTTATATAACTTAACTTTTGTAAGATAGTTTCCAAAAACCTGTCTTATAAATATGCAAAATATAGGATGGTTTTTCAAAAGCCATCCCACAAATATGTGTAATATAGGATGGTTTTTCAATAACCATCTTATATATGATTAGAAGATGTGAAATATAAGATGATTTTTTAATAACATCTTATAATTCTGTCTAATAAAGGATGGTTTTTCAAAAGCCATCCTATAGTCCTTTAAACTATGGATATTATAGGATGGTTCTTGAAAAACCATCCTATATTACTGTGAAATATATGATGGTTTTTTAAAAACTATCCTATATTATTGTGCAATATAAGATGGTTGTTTCAAAAATCATCCTTTATTATTGTGGTAGTTTTTCAAAAACCATCCTTTATTACTATTCAATATAGGATAGTTTTTCAAAAATCGTCGTATATAAACATGGATATGGATATTATAGGATGGTTTTTGAAAAATCTATGTAATGTAGGATGATAACCATCCTATATTGGTTACGCTTTCTGCATGAATTATGTTCTCCTTTATTGGTTTCTATTTTTACATTGCTCCTACAATTTTTGAAGTTCAAAACTTCATTTCTAGAGGCTATAAATCATTTTACAAAATACATTCATACACATTCAACACTTCCAATATTCCACATCAAACTTCTCCATACACACTTCTTAATGAAATAAAGAAAGCATACATAGACTTAAATTAAAAAAAGGAACACGTGCATCAAAGTAGTGCAGTTATAAATTATATTTTAGTGATAAAATTGTTTTATATTCAATAACATCAGATATCTACAAATTAAAAGTCAAAAGATGTTTAGTCCATTTTGTTCTGATGTCATTTACATCTAATTAGAAGTAACTCTTGCTACCCAAATCAACCTACAAGATAGCGAATATTAAATCAATTAAGAAATTAATATTCCAATCCTTTAAGAGATGTAGAAAACTATAAGAATGATGGTCAGTCAAGTAATTAAACCTTTCTTATTTGGGAGATCATAAATCCTTTTTGAATGAGACTTCCCATATATATGAAAACGTAATACCCACACTCCTAATTAGATTATTGTTTAGGGCACTGCACAATAAAGTAAATAGATCATAAGGTTCAAATATCATGTGTAATTATAAGTCTAGATTATAGGGTTATACTAAGGAAGTAGTAAACCTTACCTTGACACTTTTCCAATTCAATTTTGTTGGATGGCTAATATTTTCCATCTTAGCCCATTTATACCATGAACTGTACATATATAAGTAAAAGCATTATATATGAATATATAGGATATTTATCAGTTATCCAATTATTATAATGAATTAAATAAAAGTCAAACTTACTTATTGATCAATTCCATCAACGGCCTCAAATGTGCGCTCCACAAGAATAAAAAAAACATTGCAATTCCTCCATGCACATGTAAGGCTAGCAGCATCTAATGGGATCTATATACATAATCAATCAATTAAAATTTGACAAACTTAACTTATTTACATATTGATGTTAATGTGGAATGGTAGTAAAACATGTAATAACTTACCCACTATTGTATAGAATCAGTAAGGTCTACCCCTTATCACAACCTAAGAACCCATGTATGATATCTTCTATTTGTTTCTCCTTGGGCAAATGCTCCTTTGAGCCAGAGACAATAGCAGGGTTAAGGAGTTTGTAAACATCCTTGACCTCTAATCTTTGCAATTTATCATGCAAAGACCTACATAAACTTAATGTCAAATACTTATCATGTCCTGTTAATAAGTAATGTTAATTTGATTCTTAGGAGAGTAATTACGAGACATACCCGATATAAAAAAATGATGCACGTTTATTCAAGCTGAGCCATATTACATATGGCTACGAGGTCCTCTTTCATGATTGGAACCTCAATAGCTTCATGTGTAAACACACTAGCCTCTATCCTTATAGGGCTAATTTTATTATCTTCGTTGATTAGTCTATATAGTCCTCTCAGGAAAGGAGGCATGTTGGGTGAAACTTGCACCTGATCCCTATTGTAGATGTAATTTTCCAAAAATTAGTAAAGAATATATATATGAAGAGTTGAAGAGATTTAATTTTATCCTAAAAATAGACATAAATGCTTAAGATGGGGGCAATTGGCACTCCATAATTTGTTGTCAGGGAGGGGGTCACCTCAATGGCACCTTGTGCTTCTTCTAGTTAACATTACAATGCAAATAGTAATTAAAATTTTAGATCAAGCTTAAAGTTATTGTTGAACATGATGTTGTGATACCATATACATACCTTGGATATCATTGTTTTGATATACGTCCCCAACCAAGCTACATGATATCCATTCGCATCCCCAACAGTATGAATATCATTCGCTTCTATAGGAAATGGTAGGAAGGCATCTAATTGGAGGGCAACAGTAATGCACACACGCTTAGTGTGTGGATGCATCAACCTTCCATGCAGCATGACAAAAAAGGCCTTATATAATGTAGCTATAGTCATGTAATTCTTAGCTGTATATAAATGCAGCATGCACTTACCCAACCGCAAATTAGAAATCACTTATACATAAGAATAAATGAAGATTACTAAGACATGGAATAGAAAAAAGGTAAGTATGTCAATAAATATTTCCTTGATTGGGACATCTCCTTCAAACCTTTGATCCTCAATCTCTTTGTTAGATGGAGGAATGCAGCTATTGTAACATGAGGGGCAATGTCTTAACTTGGATCTTTGAAACCCCAAGGGTCCTTATAGAAATCGTTCATGACCTTTGCGTATAGCTTATTCAACATATTCTCTTTCCATGCTTCCATGTCCTCTATTGGAGAATTTCTTGATTTATGGAAGAATTTGGAAGAAACCACACTATGGCCTTGGGCTCTTACTTGGCCAAGGTGCTCGTCCTTGTTGCCCATAGCCACACGCAGGATGACCCCCTTTGGAACAAACGTTAGTCTATCTAAAATAAAATAAGATAAGACACATAGTATGTTGTATGTAGCAAGCATATATAAACCTTCATCATCTCCCATATTGCATCCTTTATTGATGGTGACACATGTCTCCAATTAGTAATTGAGATTGGCATCATGCTTCTAATAAGGCATCAAATGAAACTAGTGTAAGAATGTGCATAGATGGTGTACATAAATAGAGCAGCTACAACAATGTCCATTACATAGAATGATCAATTTAAAGTGTTTACAATGATTAACAAATCAAAAAATCATGAACGTAGTTAAAAAAGCATGGTACTGTTACTAGAAATGCAAACAACTACAACAAGCATAATTCAAGCAAGTATTTGGATGCCTTTTTGGATTAAACTTGAAAATCTAACACATGGGTCTTCTTAAACTCAATGTTCACTATTTAGAATGATCAATTAAAATCATTTACAATAATTAATGAATTAGAAGATCATGAATATAGTTAAAAATATATGGTACTATTACTAGAAATGCAAATAGTTATAACAAGCATAATTCAAGCAAGTATTTATATGCCTTTTTGGCTGAAACTTGAAAATCTAACACATGGGTCTTTTTAAACTCAATCTCCACTATCTATAATGATTAATTTCAAGCATTTGCAATCATTAATGAATCAAAAAATCATGAACATAGTTAAAAACACATGGTATTATTACTATTCACATGGACAGTTACAACAATCATACTTTAAGAAAGTATTTGGATGCCTTTTTGAGTGGAATTTGAAAATCTAAAATATGGGTTTTCTTAAAATCAATGTCTACTATCTAAAATGATCAATTTCAAGAATTTATAACCATTAATAAGTAAAAAAATCATGCACATAGTAAAAAACTCATGATACTATTACTATTCATGAGGACAATTACAACAATCATACTTCAAGCAAGTATTTGGATGCCTTTTTGAATAAAACTTGAAAATCTAAAAATGGGTCTTCTTAAACAATACATGGTACCATTACTATTCATGAGGACAATTACAACAATCATATTTCAAGGAAGTATTTGGATGCCTTTTTGAATGAAACTTGAAAATCTAAAACATGGATCATCTTTAAACTCAATGTCCACTATCTAGAATGATCAATTTCAAGCATTAACAACCATCAACAAATCAAAAAATCATGCAAGTAGTAAAAAACGCATGCTACCTTACTCTTCTTAAACTAAATGTATTCTATTTAGAATGATCAATTTTAAACATTTATAATCATTAAAGTAGACAAAAATCAATAAAAGAGAGAGATCCAACCTAATGAGAGAAAACTGATCATGAAATGGGGGGAGGCAGGCATTTGGTCTCTCCTCACCTCCTCTTCTTCTTCTTCTCCTCAAGGGTTTTTGGTTTGAAAATTTCATGGGGTTAGGGGAGGGGGGTGCATGAATTCTGTCCTCTCCTCTTCCTCTTCTTCTTCCCTCTTTCTCTCCTTCTCTCTCTTTCTCCTCTCCTCCTCTTCTTGTTCTTCTCCTTAAGGGTTTTGGTTTGAAAATTTCATTGGCAATGGGGGGGTGGGTGTGCGGAAGAGGTGCATGAATTCTCTCCTCTCCATTTTCCTCTTCTTCTTCTTTTCATTTTTCTTCTTCTTCTTCTTCCCTCTTTCTCACCTTCTCTCTCTTTCTTTTCTCCTCTTCTTGTTCTTCTCCTTAAGGGTTTTGGTTTGAAAATTTCGTTGGGGTAGGGGGGAGGGTGAGAGGGTGGTTTGGACTAAAATGTAGTGGAAATATAGGACTTTTTTTTTTAAACCATCCTATATTAGTTATTAATATAGGATGGTTTTTAAAAAACTGTCCTATATTCAAATTAATATAGGATAGTTATTTAAAAATCATCTTATATTTTAATTGTTATATAAGAAAGTTTTTAAAATCATATTATATTAAAGGTTTACTTTCGTGCATATCCGTCCCTGCACCTAATTTTTTGTTTGAATAATATAAGATGGTTTATGAATAACTGTCTTATATGGATTAAAGTAGTTTCACCAATTATTTGAACCCTTAAAATCTTAAAAACTTGTGAAGTGTAGAGGTTATCCCATCATTTATTTCGTTGATGTTTAACTAGTGTTTAGCAGGACACATGATGTGTAAACTTAATTGATTAATTTAATCATTTTTCATGAGTAGATGATACAAACACTTTAATTTGTCCCCTCATATACAATCATATTCAAGCCAAGCACCCTCATCAATAGCATCATGCACATAATCCATCTCATTCTCTCCCATTAGATTGATTAATGCATTGTTGTAGTGATTGAAAGGTAATCAATTGCCATGTCACCTAGGTCATCTTTATCATAGAAGTGCCTAAGGGAGGCTGATAAAATAGTTGACCATCTCATATCATGTATATCTTGTACATAAAATGCCTGTTTTGCTTGACATGCCAAAATAAATTGGTCATTTTGATAGCTAATCTTATTGAGGTCAACCAATGTCAAACCAAGGGCATTGGTTCTTATGCTATCTTTGTTATGTTCCACCCAATCACACTTGAACATAACCACAGTTCTACAGTTATAATTCATCTCCCATATTTCTCGTATAATCCCATAATAAGCATTGTTAACTACAACTGGGTTGTCATCCTTTGAACTAGAAAAGAAAGTAGCTTTAGCAACTAAGCTAACACCACTACCTTGTTGTGCTCTTAACTTATCATGGTCTTTGGTGTGAAAGTGATAATCATTGATGGCATATCCATCATATATACTTTATTACTTTTGGTTGAGGTCCCATTGTCATCCAACCCAAGCATTCAGAAATATTATGACCCAGAAAATCTCACAAATCTAAAACTTGTATATAATAATATATTAATTAAAATGATTAATTAATGTATACATGCTTATAGTATTATACAAATCAATTAATTTCATCATAGGGTACCATTCAATGTAATCAAAGCCAACTCATGAAGGAATAGCGATGCTCATCTTATAATTACTTCTCTTTCCTTGCATCTCTTGGATACCTCTCTTTTAGGAAGTCCATGTGCATACTACACAATGATCATAGATGAAAATTATACAATAGGCCTACTTAATAATACATTAATTACATACCTTTTACTATGCATATATATGGCTAAACTTTAGCAACATTAATGATTCAATTAATTAATGTGAAAGAAACTGAAGAGAGAACATTAGTTATGGACTTAATGTGATGCTGAACTTCATTAACATTAATATTTTACAAGACGTAAATGTGTGCCTGTTGATTGTTTAACCGCAAGTGCACGGGCTATTGTAGTATAGCTATGCAAATACGGGTCGATCCCACGAGGACTTGATTTAAAATTATGGAGTTTTAAATAAAATTCAACTAAAAGAATAAAAGCTAACAAAAAATAAAATCCAGATTTATTCAATTGTTCCAATGTTCACAAATATTTATTCCAAGGAAGACAGAAAATAAAAATAAAATGCGTCTTGGATAAGCTTGTCCTTGGATTGCATTGTCTCTGGATTAGTCTGTCCTTGAATAGTCTGTCCTGGATTGCACTGTCTATGGATTAGTCTGTCCTTGAATAGTCTGTCCTGGATTGCACTGTCCCTGAATAGTCAGAATGAAGATAAGTTAAAACCAGAATAGCATAAGGACACAGTTGTAATTAAACAGGGGACCCAATTGGTATTTCTGAAATAGGACAGAATTGTAATTTCTGAGATCTGCAGGTGCAGATTTGTAATTTCTGAGATCTGCAGGTGCAGATTTGTAATTTCTTCAGGTTCTGGTTTTTCACGAAAAAAACCAGAAAAACACGTTTTTGGGAGAAATCTGGAAGAGGGAGAAGAATAGAGGAAGGAGGAGAAGAGGAAAGGGAGAGAAGAAAGATGAGGAGAAAACCCGAGTTGGGTTTTCTCTCCCGGGGCGTCCGGTGAAGAGAAGAATGACCGCCGGAGAAGGAGGTGTGGAGAAAATGGGAGAAAACCCAATTCGGGTTTTCTCTCCCAGGACCGTCCAGATGAGTCTGGGCTTGTCTTGTGCGATGGAAGCAGGGGCCAATAGAGATGACCTGGGTTGAGACTGTTGGTGCTTACTGGTGGCTGAACAGAAGCAGGCTGGAGGCAGAACCGAATCCGAGCTTTAGCCTAGCTGGTGCAGACAACAAAGGCATTGGGTGGAGGGGTAGAAGCAGATGCTGGTTATCAGAGTTGATGGGGAAGAAGAAGAAAAAACTGGATGTCGTCTGGAACAGAGTTGGGCTTGTGCCTGGCTGTGTGGTACTGAGTGGAGAACAGATGAGGCAAATATAGGTTCTGGAGGGCTGGGTAGTGCGGTATGTGAGAACATAAGCTAAGCTTGGAAAAGAAAATGGAGCAGTGGAGAGGTGGAGGTGCTAAGCGTTAAAGAAAAGATTAGAAGGGGTTGGTGTGGACAGAGATAGGATACGGGTTTGGGTGTGGAGGCAATGGAGATTAGAGCCTGGTGATGGGTGGAGAGGCGAAAATGGACTGAATTGGGAAGAAGGAGACGAGAAGGCTAGACACCGGTGGAAGTAGGAGCAAATGCATTGAACAAAGGAAAGGTGGTGCGTGGATAGAACGTCGATGACTAGGGCTGGCAGTGCGCTGCCGATGATGAGGAAGAGGGATGAGTCTTTGTAGTGTGGTTGGAGAAGCATGGAAGGGGTGCGGGTTGCCGTGAGAAACAAGGAGGAAGAGAAGGAAGGTATGGAGAGAGCCGTAAGAGAGAGAGAGAGAGAGAGAGAGAGAGAGAGAGAGAGAGAGAGAGAGAGAGAGAGAGAGAGAGAGAGAGAGAGAGAGAGAGCCAGCCCATTGACCTCCCAAAGAAGGAAAAAACGTCCCCCTTCAAGAGAGAGGGGAAGAGGACTTAAAAGAGAGAGAGACGTGGAAAGATTGAAGAGAGATGGGAGAGATAAGAGAGGAGTGAGAGACGTGTGAAAGAGAAGGAGAAAAAGAGATAGAAGAGAGAGAGAAAAGAAAGGAGAGGGATAAGAGAAAAAGAGAGAAGAGAGGAGAAAGAGAAGGAAGAGGAGATAGGTGGGGTCCACTAGCTTTCCTCGTTTTGCTAGAACTCTGCAAGTCTTCAAAGTCTTCAGTCTCTTTCCATGATTCAATATGGAGTGTCCATGCCTGAGTTGACTGATCTGCAATGCACAAGACTCAATTAGCGAAATCTAAACCGTCCATTAGCTTTAATAGTCATTTAACCACTAAATTTTACAATTCAACGGTTGGATGGCCAATTAAAGCTAAAATGAAATATTTGATTTAAAATCTTAAAATTAATGGTCTAGATGCTCTAATCAAATACTAAATTAGGGATATTTTGACCAAAATTGAACACTTAACAGTGCCTAGTCTCATTCCTTATGATCAACAGTCGACACACGACCCCTAGATAGAGGTTCACCAACTCTTGGCTCAATTAATACAACTCAATGTTTATTTCTTGGGATTCTAATAGCATCAACTTTTGATAAATACTCAGTGCAAAACTCAACCACTTCTTCTGCAATGTAACATTCGGCAATACACTCCTCTGGTCTATTATGATTTTTACATATGTTTTTAACACCTTCATGTACCTTTCAAATGGGTACATCGATCGCAAATAAACAGGTCCACACAACCTAACCTTATCAATGAGGTGCACTATTAAGTGTACCATGATGTTGAAGAAGGATAGTGGAAAGATTGTCTTAAGCTCACATAAGGTTCTCACTAAATGCTCTTGGATTTCTTATAATTTATAAGTATCCACCACCTTCTAGCACAAAGAATTAAAGAAGTAGAAGAATTTAGCAATAGATACTCTAACTTTATTTGACAAGATTGAACATATTGCTACGGGAAAAAGTTGTTGCATCAATGCATGACAATCATGAGACTTTATCCCCAACAGTTTTAGCTCTTCAATGGAGACAATGTTTCTAAATCTTGAAGGGTACCCATGTGGAACTTTGATATATGAGAGGGTTTTGCACACTATTCTTCTCTCCTCTCTACTAAGTGTATAATTTGCTTTAGGCAAGTATGTTCCTCAGCTACCCCTATCCTGCAGATGAAACCTTCTCTTCAAACCCATTGTCATGAGATCCATTAGAGCTGCAAGTCCATCCTTTGTCTTTCCCAGCATGCCAAGTAAGGTACCAATCAAGCTTTCATAGACATTCTTCTCAATGTGCTTGACATCAAGCACATCTCGCATGTGTAGGGATTTCCAATATATAAGTTCAAAGAATATTGGCTTCTTCTTCCAATAACTTTCAGAGTTGCTTTCATTTGTATGTGATGTTATTTTCTTCTTCTTCCCCCATGATACATTAAGGTTCTCAACTTATTCAAATACTTGTTGTCCAATCAACTTGTTTGGAGGTGTCCTAGTATCCACACTACCATCAAATTCCCCCTTCTTTAAAATGATATGGATGGTTTCTATGCAACCATATTCTTTGGCCTGGGAATTCCATCTTCCTAACATGTTGAAGTCGCGTAGCACAAGTTTAGTCACTACAAATAGGACAGGTATTGTATCCCTTCATTGTGCATCAAGTTAAATTACTATATGCAAGAAAGTCACTTATTGTCTATAATAGTACAATCTTAAGTGTGAATGTCTTTTTCTTGTATGCATCATAAGCTTCAACCCCTACTTCCCACAATGTCTTAAGGTCGTTGATCAATGGAGCCAAGTACACATAGATGTCATTCCCAAGTTTCTTAGGACCTAATATTAACATAGTTAACATTATGAGCTTCCTCTTTATGTACAACAACTGTGGAAGGTTGTAATAAACTATTATAACAGGCCAACAACTATACTTGTTGTTTATAAAACCATGAGGATTAATCCCATCTAGAAATAATGCAAGTCATAGGTTTCTAGGTTCTTCACCAAAATTAGGCCACATGAAGTCTATGAGCTTTTATGCTAGGCTATTTGCTGGATGGCATGAAAAGCTATCAGCTACTCTGTCCTTGGCACGCCACACTAATTTCTTTGTTGTTTCTTTAATACAAAACATTCTTTGGAATCTTGGAATAGGGGGAAAATACCATAGGACCTTTTGCAGGACATCTTTCATTTTTCGATCACTTGAATTCTTCCTTATCTTTCATCTTAAATGTCCACAAGTTAGACATATAATTTTGTCTTTATGTTCCTTTCTGTACAAGATGTAGTCATTAGGATAGGCATGTATCTTTTTATACTTTAAGCCTAGTGCAGCCAAAGTTTTCTTTGCCTCCCATGTCGAACTAACCAATTTGTTCTCCTTAGGTAGAATTTTACCAATGACTTTAAAAAATTCTATAAAATCATTATATGAAATACTAAATCTTGACTTCTTATTGTAAAGTTCTACCGCATTAGGTAATTTGATATGATTTGTACACCCAACATGCAATGGCTCATCAGCTTCCTCCAATGTAATTTGAAATTGTATTGGGTCATCTTGGAAGTCATTTTATACATATCGAAACATAGGTGTAGCTATACTACTATTTCACCAGTACTTCTTAGAGTGGCTTCTTTTTCATATACACATTCATCCCTTACTGAGGGACTATGAGGTATTTCCTCTCCATGCCACATCCAAGGGTGATAGCTTTCATCAAATCCATAAAGCACAAATGTTCTCTTAAGTCACCAACAGTTACCATTTTTAGGTTTCACATCTCGAGCATGGACATCACATTGGATTACAACTGCCACCTACCCCAAGTGCAAACTCAATAAAAATTTCTATTCACTCATATTCTCTTGATGCTCTTTCTGCATGCATCCAAGCATATTTGTCCATTTTGTCCAAAAGTTAAAGTTCAAATGTGTGTGAAGACTTTTTAGTCATGAAAAGATTAATAACATGAGTTAGGCATTTAATCAAATACATGATGTGCACATAAAATGTACATAGTTAGTAAAAAAAAATATAATTAATACATATTAGAGGAGTCAACACTTTTCAAGTCTAGAATTGGAAAAAGTAAGAATGATTCCAAAACATGACTAATCCAAATGCATAAATGTTCCACACACTTATCCATACATATGAATTTATCACACAAATGCATGAAGAAAAAAGAAAAGGAATTTTTTACCCATAAACATCAAATAATGTAAACATATGACAAAGTACAAGAATGAATACTACCCAATTGATATCAACTAAAAGTACAAGTTTGGTACAAAGTGCATGTAAATTCAACCCAATGTTCAAGAATCAAAAATTAAAGGTTGAACTTCAACTTATAAAACATGAAAAATATAAGATAGTTTTTAAAAACCATGTTATATTATTAATAATATAAGATGATTATCAATAACCGTCTTATAAAATATTTATATAAGACTATTCTAGAAAACCGTCTTATATTCTTTTAAAAATATAAGATAGTTATTAAAACCCATCTTATATTATGTTAATAATATAAGATGGTTTTCCAGAACTGTCTTATATAAAAAATTTATAAGATGATTATGTGAAAACTATCTTATATTATTGTAAATATAAGATGGTTTCTCATACCCATCTTATAAAATTTTATATAAGACGATTGTATTAAAATTGTCTTATATTTTCTGTCTTATAAAATCCAAATTTTAGTAGTGATGCACAATCATCTTTATCTCTAAGTAGACTATAACCTTTGAACTCTATCTAAAATATAGTTAGACCTCAATTCTCACTAATGAAATACACTTAAAAATAAAAACTCTTAGATAAAGGTTAAAATCATATCTCTCTTTTATCTATATGTGTAGAGTCAATAGGTCTTCAACTGGGATGAAACATTGGCTTGATATATGATTATGAAAAGAAAGGGTACATAGGACATTCAAAATATTCACAAATAAGTAGAGGTCTTCTATTAAAGTTGAAAATTCTTCTTTATTTTGTACCATTGTGAATACTTCTTCATTTTTCCATAGATATATATAATATATATTATAGACATTTTCTTTCTTTTTAGCACTTTTGAATCCCCTTGAAGAAACTTTCTTTTCTTAATATTCACTTTTCTACTTCCATTGCAATTAAAAGCATATCTTCAATCATTTCTATCTTATCTAAAAATATATAATAGATAACTTATACTAGGTTACTGTGGGTAAAGGTTAATTTGGGTTTAAGAAAAAAAGTAGCTTATATAAAAGGCTCAATTTGGCTAACTAGTGGTAAAAAATGTTATGAGGGTAGGATTTATGTCTCTAATTTTATTACAAGATGGCCTAGATCATTTTTTAGGTTTCATATAACCTATCAAATTCAATGAACTTCTAAAAATTTAAAGGTAATACTCTAATAATTTAAGTAATTAGCCAAATTTAAGAATTGATGGGTTCATATTTAAATTAAACATGCTGAAGAAAAATTTAGAATCATTTATAACCTAAAGTATGAATGGCTCTAAAACTCACTTAGCTTATAGGTCTCCACTAAATTTCTTTAGGACTTCTAAGTTATAACTACTTATCAATATAGACTATGTATACACAATTATATGTACAAATGTGATCTGATTTAGTGCAAGCTATCAGTGATTTCACCAGGTTGCTTACAAATGTTAAACATTTTTAGTTCTAATGTCATATTACCAGAGGACAATTTTATCACAGTAGAAAGATCCACTACATTTTCATCACACCATTTCTACCTGATCACGCTTCA
This sequence comes from Warburgia ugandensis, assembly GCA_035236585.1. Classification (NCBI taxonomy): domain Eukaryota; kingdom Viridiplantae; phylum Streptophyta; class Magnoliopsida; order Canellales; family Canellaceae; genus Warburgia; species Warburgia ugandensis. The sequence goes on along the minus strand of CP141139.1, from coordinate 52,458,372 downwards.
CTGACTCATCTTTCTCAATGCTCACACCTAAGAATGTTGACAACCTTAGTCTCTTCCATGGTAGAGGTTGAAGATGCATTAGATGCATTGCCAGCCACATGCACGCCCTTAAGGTTAGCTTCCGGTTGAGCTGGAAACTTTCATTTTCTTATATTTTGCATCATTTGACTCATCATATATTTCATTTCTTTCATAGACTGTGTGGCTTATTTTAATTGAAGTTCTAATTGAGAAGTTTTCCTCTCCTAGATTTGGATAAGTTGAGGTATATGAATCTACAAGCCTTTTGCGTGGGGGCATGTAAGGTCCAGGAGAAAATGGTCCATGAGTTTGCTGGTATGTGGATGGAGTAGGGTTTCCTTGGTTTTGTTGGTGAGGTTGGTATGGTCTAGGTTGTGAGACATAGTAGTTGCTCCATTTCTCCAACTAAAATTTGGATGGTTTCTTCAATTGGGATTATATGTCTTAGAGTGTTGGGAGAAAGGTCTTTTATATGTATTCAGAATATTAGCCTGATCATGAAGTACCTCTTGGAATATTAGAATGGTGGGATATTCCTAGGTAAGGTGTGTAGTACTTTCACAGATGTTTCACACTTCTTCATCCCTTTCAAAGATATTCTTCCTCATTTCTATGGCCTCTAATTTTCAAGTTAGTGATGCAATTTTTGCATTAACATCATCTCTTTCAAACATTGCATATATGCCTCTCTTAGCAGATGTGGTGGCAAGCTTGGGATTATCTAGGTGTTCTACACTTTTTGAATCATCCCAAGTCTATGCATTTCAGCCAGCTATTCCAAATACTTTTCCACCTCCTCTGGTTGTTTATTCAAAAATTTGTCATTACACATCATCTCTATGAACTGGTGTGTCAGAATTAAGTCCCTCATAAAATAAGCTGATGATGCACCATGGTTTATAGCCATGATGTGGCCATGTAAGTGATAAGTCTTTGAACCTCTCCTAGCATTGATAAAATGATTCTTTGTCCTTCTTGGTAAGGCTCATTATTTTATGGTGCAGTGTATTTGTTTTATGTGTAGGGAAGAACTTTTTCATGAATTCCTTAGTCATTTCATTCCAAGTCCTCATGAAACCTGCTAACAATGTGTTGAACCACATTTTAGCTTTTTTCTTTAAAGAGAAAGGAAATAACTTAAGCCTTACAGTATCTAAACTAATGTTTTGTGTATGCTAGGTTCTGCATACATCATCAAACATTTTAAAATGCATACAAGGACTTTCACTATCTAACCCATGAAATTTGGATAGTAATTGGATTACTCCCTATTTCAAATCTAGTGCAACTGCATTCTGAGGAAGAATGACACAAGATGGTGTGCTGGTGTGCATAAGCTGCAGGTAATCTATTACAAATTTTCCATGAATCTTTTGATATAAATCTTTGTCCCTATGTTCACTCTGTTGGTCACACTCCTTATTGTTATTCCTTCTCAAATTTCTATTTAGTGGATGATTATTCCTTGGTTGAGGTTGATACTCATCATCCATTAGAGGTGGTGGTCCCTCATTCAAGATGAGTGAAGGGCCTTGATCACCTCCATTACTTCCATCAGGTGAATTATCCCTAGATTGTTGATTAGCCATTGATGATGATTGATCTAGTTTGAAGTCATTTTGGTCGTACTTGACTAGCCTCCCAATTTTGTTGCTTATCCCAAAGTGCATACAATGAGATATTTTTTCTTCTTTCTTCTTTTTTATTTTTTTAATGGGGAAAAACATACCTTAAATAATGCAACCTAAATGCTAATAATTGATATATACATAGCACACAATTCAAACAACCTTAAGGCTAGTAAGCATATAGTTTTGAATTTCTTGAATTTTTGTAGAGATGAAGTTTTTAGATTAGCCTAATGTAATGCTCCTCCTTTCTTTTAGACTTGCCCCACCACTTATTAGTTAGATTCTATCCTGACTAACACTTCACACCCTCTTTAGGTAGCTATAGGTAGTTTAACTTGTCGAATGTGCTAGTAGAGCTAGTCATTTAAATACCAATACAGTCAGTTAGACGGGGCCACTAGAGTGGAAATGGGTTACCTCCTTCTAAAGGGGTCCTACGAGTATCTAATGGCCTCTATAGATCTCTTCTAATTAATTTTAAATTAATTTGGAAGACTGGGTTATGTGCTTGTGGTAATTATCCTAAGTGGGCCAATAGGTGGTGATGAAATCCACCCTTGATATTGTGGGGTCAGGTACTCTTACTAATTAGTTTCCACATTCTTAGTTCAATCGACATATAAATCACCTTAAAGTAATAAATATGCCCTAAAATACAATTAAAAGGTAATAAACTAATGCAAACCAAAAAATGCAACAAATATAAATTACATTATCTATATCTAATTACACCATCAAACAATAATGCAAAATAATTCTAATTATGCAAACCCTAATCAAGGAATTATAACCTAGATAAGATCATCTCATACAAGGGTGGAACCATTTACAGTCCACTTCCACTTCTAGGTTACGGTAGTCCACCCTTTACTTGTATTATTACAACCTTTATAAATGAATTATGATTCAAAAATACAATCCGTCCTCACTACAATTCACTAAAAATATAAAGGTAGCTATCCTAATTGAAGTCCTCCTTCAATTCATTCTCCAATTTCCTACAAAATCAAAAAAATAGTAGTAAGTACCAAATTTCAGGAAATAGAGCTATTATGCACAATAAAAAATCCATTAAAAAAATGCTTGTAATGTCAAACAAATGTAATTTCTAAATTTTTAAATTTTTAAATTTTATGAAAACTACATTGCGGGTCCCTAACCAAGAGGTTTTCCTAGAAGCTGCCAACTTTCAAAGAATGCATAATAGATCGTTGATTGAGCAAGTGAATTGTGAAAAGGCTTCTAACCTTGTGAATTTAGCTAGTCCTAAATTTGCTAACAATGGTGCCAAAAACTTGTTTGTTTGGTTTTTGCAAGTGCACGGGCTATTGTAGTATAATTTGTGCAAGTATGGGTCGATACCAGGGGGACTCAACTTAAAAAGTGGAGTTTAAATAAAATTTAAATTAAGAAAATTTAAAGAAATTAACAAATAGTGAATAACTAGGATATATTGATTAACTAAAAAGTACATAATTTTGATTCAAAAGAAAAGGAATTAAACTAAATAACAAACTAAATCAACTTTCCTTACTTGATCATAGCAAAACTCACTACATTTGACTGCATCCAAGTTTATCAGCCTTCACTAATCCTGTAATAACCCCAATTTTTGTAATTGATTGAGAAAATCCATAAAGTTTGAGTTTTAGAAATTTCGGGTTGAAATATTAAGGTTATTTAGATTTAGATATACTTCTCATAAAAGTAAAATCAAGGAATAAGACATGTACAATTGAAATTAAACTTAGCAAACCCTTCAAAATGACTGTAAGCATGACAAATTCTGAATTTGGATGAAAAATCCTTAATTTTCTTCATTTTTTGGACAAAAGGGTAAAATAGTAATTTTACTCAAAAAAAAAATTTAAGACATCAAAATTTAGAATGTACTAATAAATACGAATCCAACGCCACTAAGTACGCTCAATTCCGAGATCTTGGGAATAAACCCTAATTTTTATACATAAAGGGCAAAATAGTCATTTTACACCATGTGGGGCCCACATGGGACCCACAAGGGACCCAAATATAAAACTTATGGCCAGCCCACGTGAAATCATGGATCAAACCATATCAGCTGATCTTGGGAAAGAAAGTGGAGAATGGGAGAATCCAAAGCTAAATTAATAATAAAAAATTAACTATCATCATTACACATCACCATGAAAGAAGACCCAAAATGCCTATAAATACAACCCCAAAAATCCTCCAAAAATGTTCATAAAATTCTCACAAAATTTTCTTCACTTTCCCTAAAAATTGAGACTTAGATCCATCCCCAAAAACCCAAAACTCTCAAGAAATCTTCCTCTTTTTATTTTCTTTTTCTCTCTCTAGATTGGAACAAGAGACCTAAATTCAATTAGGTACTCTGTTCTAGATCCAATATCACAAATCCTACCATCAAAAACTTCCTACCATACCTTAGCTACAAAACCCCCAAAGAAATTTCGAGATCCAACGGTTCAAATAACGGAAATGCAAGAAAGGTGGATCTTTGGCTATATTATTATCAAATCGAGTATTCTTTTAAATTGGACCATATAGCCTACATTTATCTCCAATCAGGTAGGTGAAACTACTTTCTAAACATTTTTATTATTGTTTGATGAAATTTATACTTTACTGTAATTTTAATTGGGTGAAAAATGGTAAAAATAAAATAAATAATAGAACCTTCAATTCAGGATAATTGAGGACTCAGATGGAAAATTGGATCTTACCAATCGATCCAAAAGGGTCCAAAACCCTTAGGGCAAAATTTTCACAAATTTCTATGGAGTTTTGGGCCCTCAATTAAGAAGTATTAATTGGACGGTCCAAATGGACTATCCGATCTCCCAATTGGACCTAGTCTCATGGACGGCGTGCGAGACACAGCACGCGCGCCCACGCAGCGCATGTGACATCATCTCCCATGCGTCCGTGGAAGTCCTGGGCGGGAGCGTCCGTATCTTATCCGCGACAGACACACCCGACAAACTAAGTGTTCTGCCTGGCTCATTTCTACCTTACTAATCTGGGCCGTCCATTCCGATGGGCCCATATCAAATCTAGGCCCTAGGAATAGACCGTGAACTTCCAGATTTGATTCTGGAGTCATATGAACTCCAAATTGAGATCGAAAAGAGGCTATGGAAAGCTTACAACCTCTATTTTCTTATGAAATGATAAAATGGAGAAAATATATAATAAAAATTTTTGTATTTAGGAAACAAGTTTCCAATTGCTAAGATCTTCAAGATCTGAGATGATCAGATCTTGTAAATATGTTTTAATAATGATATAATATTGAAATTAAGTTATACAAGTGGTTTATTTGGACAAATCTAAGAGATATTAAGGGATTTACCCACTATGGTGGAAAAACCCTAAAAGTTACTAAGGGACCCACTTGATCAATAAGATCAAGTGTGATCAGATCCTTGGGATGGATGGAATGGATGTTGATATGATGAAATCCAAGGAAATCATGAATGGATTATGACAAAAACAAATCAATATGATCTTTGGACCTTGATAAAGAAAACCCCCTAAATATAGCTAAAACCCTTAATAAAAAGAAAAATATCTAAGATCTAATGGTTGGATCATAAGTAAAAGTTTCTAATAATCTTAATCTAATTAATTTACATGTCTTTTATTTGATAAAGGAATTGTAAATATGATTTATGTTATAAATTAGGAAGCATGATAGTGTAATTCTTGAATTTTACATGCTATGCTCTAAATGTTATTAGATTGTTATAATAGGCTAGAAATTTAATTATCTTAGGTTGAAGTTAGGTTGAATTTGAGATTTTAGCATGATTCCATGAGATTACTAGTAAAATTTCATATATTACATAACTTAGGATCATGATAGTGTAAGTATAGTTTTAGTCCATTAGGTTAAGTTACATTCATAGCGAGTATGTTAGTATAAATGTTGTTAAATTTATATTGGAGTCATTCTTTAAAGTTTATGATTTATTGTTGTCAAATTTTATTAGTAGATTCAAATGTTAAGTAGTTGTTGAGATATAATGCGCATAAGTCACCAAAATGTAATCTAATTGGAAATTAGAGTTTCATGAACACATAAGAGGAAGGAATGACTTTGACTTAACATTAGTAAGGGCTATAGTTGGTAGGACAATATAAGGATTATCAAATCATTAGCCCAAACTAGGAGAACAATAAACCCCATGAATGAGATTGTAAATGTTCATGGGCTTAATTAAAATCTATTAGAAAGAGTACTTAGGGTCAACATGCTTATAGGAACCTTATGAAATGTTGAGCTATGGTCACTCTAATGAATGTTGAACATAGTGGTTAAGGGGGTTATCTAATAGAGCCTCGCTCTTCCCCCACCTTTTGTTGACGTTTGTGAAGTAACCACTTTGTGTTCACCCACTCCTCTAGTAAGCCTTAGCCAATTGGAAATAAGAAGAGTAGTCTAGACTTATGCTTAAATAAGTTACCTTCAACTAGCAAAACACTAACTGGTTGAATAATAATAATAAGAGCATAAAAGGTTAGTAAATTACCTAACCTTAATAAAAATTGTAAGTAAGATAAGGATGATCAAACAAGATCCATTAGATCTTGGATGATCAAGAACAATAAGAATATTATATTGTACTTAGTATGCATGTTTATTAGTATACTTGTTCTAGTTCATTAGATTAGATAATCCAAACCCTTGATCAAAGATGATTTAAGGAAGAAAACTAAGATCATCCTCCTTAGGGATGATCCAATAACTGAACTTAGATCAAAGAAGAACTAGATGATAAAAGATCTAGGACCTTGATCTTTATCAACAAGTGTATTAATGGATCCATGAAAGATCAAGATCAAGGAGATGGACATACAAAGACTTAGAGATAGAAAAAATACTTCTATATGAATGATCTAAAGATCATTCAAAACATCAAATCTAGTGATCAATAGGATTGTTCAAAATTTATATATTGACAATATGTATGGATGTACATATTACATACATCAGTCAGGATCATGGAAGATTTGGGAAAAGAGATTACTCCTTGAAGGTAGAAGGATTTGATGAATGCATTTACATGGGATGAACATGATTGAACCCATGATCTTATGTTGACAAGAGTAATTGTTAATACTTGTATTAAATCCCTTGAAAACCTTATGATCTAACCAAACACATATAAGATGGTTAAGGACTAGACTATAAGTGAATATGGAACTAGAAGATATTTCAACCTTAAGTAAACAAACAGATGGTCTGATATGTATGAAATCTATTTTACATACAAGCTTGGAGGCTTGTGAGTTTGTTTTAATAGGCATAAACCTAGGAGGATGCTATGCTAGAGGAGTTATAAGGGTTTGGCCACCCGCTCCTTGAAATTTAATGATTTGATGATACCTTGCCATATGAGAGGCTAAAAGTCAGGTGGGGCAATTATAGGAAGGCCACCATTGTGAAAGTCCTGTTTCCCCATATGGGCAGTGACATAATATTTTTCACCGTGGTATCAGTGGTGAACAGGGCAGTTATCTGAGCACGCTAGTATGGATCAAACTACAGCATGGTAGACCTTTTGATTATTTTCCACTATGATGCATATGAGAATAGGCATAATAAAATGCCTTATGTTTTAGTATAATGAAATGATAGGTAATTGTATATTACCAATATTTCCCAAGAAGGAAAATTCCCAGTGTAAGATTAGCTAAAATATTGAATTCTCATAATGGAGAGAATTGATCAGCTTAGTTGGGAATGATATTTGACCACTTTTATAAATTTAACTGATTTACCCATGTATAGTATGTATGTATGTATATGGATGTACATATCTTACAAAGTAAAGAGTAGAGACATGAATATGTTTAGGGATAATGGGATCATGAAGTATTGGAATTATATTGTCAATTATTATGCTTCTTGAATCCCTTACCAAGCATTGCTTGTTGAGATATTGTAATTGTTGCAATATCTCAGATATAGGGAAGGAGAGTTAGGAGCTCAAGATGATAGAAGACTTGAAGAGAATAATCTTCAAGGTATACCCTTGAAGACATGTATTTAGCTTTGTTTGAGAGTGTTGTATTGTACTGAGAGTTTCAATGTATGGTGTGCTTTGAGTTTGGATTATGTAATTTGGACAAGTATTGTAATGGATTTGGCTATACTGTAAACCACTGGATGGATTCTGGAACTTAATGAAAGTCTATTCCTTTAATAGAATTTTATCTTGAACAAAAATTCTACTTATGTTATGTATGAAGTGATGACTTGGGTTTTACAAAACAAGTTCAAAAGAAAAGAATTTCTGCTTCTTTGTTTTGCGAAAAAAATTTACACTATTAAAGACCTTGCCTTTCAAAATACATTACAAAATGTGTTACAAAAGTCCGAGTTGTCACAAATCCTTCACTGATATCCCAGATTACTAATTCAATGGTTGGATTAAGCAAATTTTCCAAAAACTTAATGATCTAGATCAATGGAAGAAATCATGAACTAGATGGCTTAGATTGGCTATCTAGACTACACATTCATAATAAAAAGTAATGGATTAATTTGGACTTGAACTAATATGAAGATCTTGAAGTTGATTTATAATAAAAAATGAAATTAATCAGAATTAAGCATAGCCTTGTAGTTAAAACTGAACCATTGATTCAATTCAGTTGAAATGAAACAGGGAATGATTTGAAATAGTTCAAGGGTTTTTTTTTTTTCTAAATAGGACAAAATAGGGAATGGAACAAAACATGGATAAAGATGAAGTAGGGGACACTAGTGGAATTAAATGGTGTAAGGGTAGAAATATATTTTTTGCTCCTTTTTTGGTTTTTTTACCTCAAACAAAGAAAAACCCAATGTAGTGGGGAAGACGATGATAGGTAAGGAAAAATCAAAGGAAAAGGAGGATGTTTGGGGGGAAAGCTCCACTTGGGTTTTCTCTGTAACAGTGTAAGGAAGTGAAAATGAAGGATTTTTTGGAAAATTTTGTGAAAATCAAAGAAAAATAGGTGGGAAAAATTCTATGAAAATCATGGTTAAAACAAGGGAAGTAAAGTAGGGAATAGCATATAGTGAAAATGAAGGAGAAACTTGGGCATGAGGGAGAAGAAAAGGGAAAGAAAGAAGAAGAACAAATGAAAGAAACTTGTCTAGGAACAAAATAAAAATAAAGAAGAGATGCAATAAACAAAAAAAGAAAAAGGGAAAAAAGGATGAAGACTTTGATAGTGAGAGGGATGATGGCTGGTTGAGGGGAAGAACATGAAAGCTAGGATAGGGAACAGCTGTACTACATTTAGCCAAAGGAGGAGAAGCTTCCTGCAATCTACTTTCTACAGAGAGAGATCCTACATTTCAAAGAGAGATTTGAGTCCTTACTCTTACGGTGCAATCCTTAAAGAGAGAGAGCTTGATCCCCCTTGCCTTCTACCATTTATAAACCTTTCTCCACCTTCCTCTTTGGGTCCTCCCTTTCAAAGTTTGGTCTTCCTTGCCTTCTTTAAATCTTTCATCACTTCATCTCTTATGATGATGACAATTAAGTATGCTTCCTTCTTTTTATTCCGTTAGAAACCACTCCCCTTTTGGAAACCATCTAATCCTCTTAAAGGGTTTCCTTTTTCAATTAACAACCATCCTTTAAATAGTTACCCATATGCATGTTTCTCATTGGAAAAATTCTGGGTCCATCTTGCCTTGTAGTGCTTTTATGAGGTGAGGATGGTTGATTTGCAGCACATACAGTTCAGTTAGAATCATCTTAACCATGCTTTAATCATCTAAACAGATTCAATGATCATTTAGATGTTAAATTTAGAATTGATTGATTAGATTATCTATCCTACTACAAATTGAGGAGTATTTTAGCTAAAATTGAGCACTCAACAGCATGCTTTTTAGAGCTTTTCTCATATTTCAGCTAGAATAGTCACTTTAAACTCAAGTAGGTGAAACAATGAAAATTACCAAAAAAATATTCCTTTAATACTGATAAGCATGGTATATTTGTATAAAATAAGTAATGTAAACCACCAAAAGGACCCTATTTTGAGAGAATTTGATAAAGTATATGAAGTTATTATAAAGCTACTAAATATCAAATCTAAGGAGTCCAACTATAGGGTATACTAAACTAGCCAAAAAGGGATGTAAGTTTAGAGACCATTTTCACGGGCCCCCTTTGCATGTTCTTACTCCAACTTCTTGCTATGCCTTGGGTGTTTATTGGATCAAAATGCTTGGAGATTGGTTGATTTTACCTTTGGAGTCGATCTTGGAAAAGTACCAAAGCCTTCTCAAGTGTGAAATATAAGTCAAATGACACCTATATGTTCCCAAGGCCATTTTGAAATGAGTGTCCCTTCAATTCCCATTAGAGAATTGTAAAGTGAAGCTAGGGAACTAACAAGCATTACTAATAGCTGGGAGCATACATTGTAACTTAGATTAATTACATAGTCATTTTCAACCAATGAAGAATAGGTTCTATGCTATTCTAATGTTTTGTATGTTCTTAGTAGCTAGTCACCATATAGATTGTAAAGTTTAGTACAATGGAAAATCATATAATGACATTATTTATTTCTCCTTTTCTCTCTTTCTTTTTTTATGACAAATGACATTATTTTGATTAATATCAAATACAAGAGGACATTATGATGTCAAGTGTGCAATTGATTATTGCTGATGTGTGAACAAATGATAGATTATATTTTGAAAAGGTCATTATTATTTTTTATGACCAATATATTTGTGTTGTGATGACACATATGGCCACTTGAATTTATGGCTAATTCCACTCTCTCATGGATGGACTCTTGAATTAACCTGCTGGAGAAATCCACCTACATGGATTTTACTTGGAATCTAAATTTAGTTTAATATGGTCTATTTCATGTAAAAGTGATCAAACACAAACAAAAGCTTCTTGCAAGCATTCTAATTTGGCCTCCCTTTGTTCTTCCATTAAAGCAAAATTGTTTGGTGGACTGTAACAAAACTACATTGTCTCTCAGCTTATATCTCATTAGAAACTGATCTCTTCTCTTACTCACATATTAACACCTAAGAATGGCAATGGGGCAGGGTGGGTTGCCCCATAATTTATTTTCCTTGCCTATCCCACCACTGGTCTCTAAGATCTACAATTCATTGTGGGGTGGGACAGATTATGAAAACCCAACTTGACCTGTCCTTCCCCATAAACTACTATGGTGGGGGTGGCAAGTCAATAACACCATATTTGCAAAAGAATTGATATATTTCTATTTTTTTCTCCTTTTATTTTGAAATGTGGAAGAAAAATTCTAGTTGCTTCTATAATTAAGAGAAGAGACTCATAAATTAGAGAGACTTAATAAAAGGGAACTTATGGTCAAAAGTTTCTATATTTAATGTTACAAAAATGCCCTTGTATTATAACTAAAGCACAACAATAAACCATAAGCACTTTTGGTATATGAATATTTATGAATAATGTGGTTCAAACTATAGAATTTTCTTGCTGAACTACCCCAATCTGTGACCCACATCGGGTCACAAACTTTTGCCCCATCATAGGTGGGGCTCATTTATTTATTGCCCCAACTTGCTCTAAGTAGGTGCGGGGTGGGGTGGGTCATGGATTTAACCAGCCCTGTTGCATCAATAGTAAAACCTTCTTGCCATAATGGTAAATACGGTTGCCAAAGAATCGACTTTGTTTGGATATCTGAATTCAAATCCGATCCATTCAATTTATTTATTTATTTTGGCTTTGGTTCTTATTCACTTTGGATTTTCATATTTCCAATCTAATCCAATGCATTAAATTTGGTCTGGATTTTTTATTGTTCACACATTACTTATATAGGACAAATGAATGCCTTTTGTAAGTAGATGGGACATTAGGGTTTAGGTTTTACATATTTTAAATGTAGAGTCTAGAGTTATGCCATGTCTCAAAGGACTAATTTGCCCTCAATGAAAGTTATATGACATAAATTTATAGATATATTTGAAGGACATTTTAGTCCTATGTGTGTGTGGCGCCCCAAGTTTTTAGAAATATATTTTAACAAAATAACTTTTGGGAACATCATGGAACCCTTATAATTTTTCCTTTTCTTTTATAAAACTTTTGTGAAAAGATAAAAGCATCATATACTTATTTTCCAAAAATCACTTGTTCAAAATCCAGGTGTCCATAAGAGAAAACGTCATCCATGTTCCAAGTAAGAATATAATACAAGCACATTACAGGATCCATTATCACAACCATAAACCAAGTAATAATTTCATGAAAGTCCCACACGTAATAATCAATGTTATTACTTGTCCTTAAATCATAAACTTAATTAAATATTCAAGTGTCCAAGTCCTACTAATTCAAAGAAATATTAGAGTTGCACAGCTATACATTTCTTAAATGCATCTAATCTTTGCAACTCACATATCATCATATCTATGTGCAACTCTATGATCCTTGCCTAAAAAATATTTTGAGGGTGAGTATGAATTCTCAATAGATAAATTCTTAAACAAGGTATGGAAACCTCAACATCCAAGTGTTATCTCATGAACAATGTCTTATATGAAACTATATTAATTATAACAATTCTAAACATACAACATTTGGTTCATTAGTCACAGCTAATGTCTCCAAAGTGAATGAACATATCAAATAAGCTCACATATTTAGATCACTGAGAACACATAGAACATTATGGTAGCATCCCGTTGCATGCCACATAGGCAATGGTCTAAACACTCAAGGATCACAGACATGCATATCATGTCCAGAGCTCAAGGTGGTCACTATACATGTAGTGGAAAACATCACCCATCTACACTCATTTTCAGAAACTAATAGACTACACCACCCTCATGGGGAGGCAAATCATATTGAAAGTAGTCTACCCATGACACATACTTCCTTGAATAAGCCATAACTTAGCAAGTATCATATTCGGAGGTCAAATTCCAATCTGGACCCCCCTAGCATAGGCCACAAGGTAAAATATCCCTCATATGACTAACTCTAGTCACCAAAATAGCTCAGCATCTTAGTGTCATATCAAATATCTCACCCACATAAGGTCTATATATGAGCATATATCACATAACTCACCCATATATGATCCACATATGAGCATATATTATAACTCACCCATACATGGTCCATAAAATAAGCATCATATAACATGAGCATGATCATTCAAATAACATCATATCGCATCACATAAGGCAAATCAAGCCATTGGAAATATCCAATCACATAAGCTCATTAGTGATACTCTTGCACATCATAAACATATCATAGATAGTATTTATAACTCATAAAAAACAAAGTCATGAGAGTTCCCAAATCAATTAATCTCTCATAATCATGTCGTATGCTTCTTTACCTAATACATAATGATCTATCACTGAAAAGCCAAATATAAAACAATAATTAAAAGTTATTACTTACTATCATAAAAAATTCAAATTGATTAGAAGAGTCTTATAACCTTTCAAAGGCTTACTAAAGTTTGTTTAATCTAATTCAACTATATCATAAGTTTTTTTTACCTTCACAACTCATGCAATCCATACAACACATGTACGCCTAGAGTAGATTATAAATAGTGTTATGAGTATGATAGTTCCTCTCAGACTATTTACTTGTTTAGTTAATTCTATACTTTTTGGATACTAATTTAGTGATTTTGTTGATTATTCAATCCCTTACTAGGTTTACAAGTAGAAGAATCTTGTACCTACTTTAACACTTATAGCATCTATTACCTAATCCAACACTTAGTAACCAGTCTGACTTTCTACCATCAATCTGATGACCTAAATACCTTATTTCAAAATTATTTCTTTTATGGTGTTACTTTTCTAATAAGTTTCACATCCATTTAATTTTTCAACCCTAGATGATATTTAGATTATTCCATATCATAAATCTTTTTGGTTTACTCTCAGCTGGAAACTATGTCTCACAGTTAATAACCTACCTTGTATATCAAAAAAATTTCTATATCAATTAGCATCTAAATTTCACCAAATATTAACTTAGAAATACTCCTAAAGTTTGGCACTCAAACATTTGAAGATTATGTCTCAAGGTTTTAGTCTGTTAGTTAGAACTATTGTCAGTAACTTATTGATTTTTCTTCATTTTCTTCCTAAGCCAAATTGTATCAAAAGTTCACAAAATTTTAACTGGGGTATTCATAACCTGTATATTTCATGTGATCTAAATTCTATAGAAAAAATACACTATTTAATGTCCGAACAAAAGTCATCTTTACCTATAGTCTTTCAACTAGTAAATAGGGTTGGAGATATCCCTGAAAACAATTTTATCTTAATCATTGTTTTCCTTAATAGATCATCCATATTTTTAAGTATGGCCCACATGATATTTTTAAGCATTGAACTAAGAACACAATAATATAATTTTCTCAAGAATACAAATATGATAAGTATACCAAAATGTGCAAAGATCCAATAGTGTTCAGGCTTACATGCAATATAACATAGAGCACAAAAACATGATGAAAACATGGGCTTTCCCTACAAAAAATCATAGATATTTTACTAATATGATTGTAACATCCCAAATTTTTGTACTAACTTATGAGATTTAATGAAATCAAAAGTTAATCCAATAGTCCCAAATATATAGCCTTAAGATTCTAGGAATTTGATCCTACAACCTATACCAATAGATAGAGCATAAAAAAGCAAATCTAATGACTAGAAGAGCATCAAAATATGTCATCTAGAGAGAAATTTATGACCAAAATAACATTTCAAATTGATAACAGCAACCCATTTTATCAAAAACATGATTTTTGATAATCATGCATTATGAACTCCATTTGGATGTTAAATTAATTTAAAAATAAGATGAGAAATTAATTGAGAAACTTTAGCAAGGAATATTAGTATGCTTAGGATAGCTTGCAATTGAAAATGTCTAGATACTTTGAATCTAAGAGGGAGAGATAACTAAAGATAAGGATGCTTCCTATTTTGTTGGAGGGATCCTTACCTGTTATAATTAATAACTGATTCATAGAAATAAAAGAAGCAAATATAGAGGAGAATCATGACAATGACTGATCTATAGTGAGGTAGGTAGATCTAAGTGTTCCTCAATTATTTCAAGGAAACTTGCATGGTTTCAATGTTTCTTTGGATGATGATTTTGCAATATATATATATATATATATATATGTCTACATTGTATTATTGATTTGGGTTGGTATATGCACTTGATATTAGATAGTTTTGTTGGCTTAATATACATATTCTATCTTTGTTTCGTTACAAAAGATCTTATTTGATTATTCCAATAGCTTAAGCATGATTCCATGTAACTTGTGTTTGATTGTTACATGCAAAAATCTTAAACATGAATTGTGTTGTTTGAGTTTGTTTCATATTCCCTGTGTAGTAGATGAAATTATTCATTAAAGACTAGAAATCAACGCTAAACCTTAAATAAGAATGCCTTGATCGACTATGTAAGGATGGTCCAATCAAGCTTGATGCAACCCATCGCTTGGATGGCTCGATCAAATTCTAGGATGATTGAGTCATGGTTCAGTCACATGTCCTTGTAATTATTTTATTAAATAAATAATGTGATAATCTATGCTAAGTGATCATAGAAGTCATGGTTTTAATTTAAAATCTAATGACCTAGAAAATCAATTGCTAAGACTATTTGCATAAACTTTCAATCAATGATACACTTGTGGAAGAATCAACCATGGATTTCATAGTTTGATCTATCCAAGGTGATATCAGTATTTAATGCCAAAAATAGGCATGATGAGGTACTATGCCATTTTGATCCCAACCATCCATTTAATGGACAGTGCAATTGTGTTGAATCAACCAAACAATTGTTATGGCCTAATCCTTTTTAATCATTACATAATTTAATAAGTACTCTAAAATATCATTAATTCAATTTGTATAAAATTATCAAAGGACACGTGCCACTTTGATCCCAACCATCCATTTAATGGATGGTACAATTACTTCAGATCAACCAGTTAAT
Organism: Warburgia ugandensis; assembly: GCA_035236585.1. Lineage (NCBI taxonomy): Eukaryota > Viridiplantae > Streptophyta > Magnoliopsida > Canellales > Canellaceae > Warburgia > Warburgia ugandensis. The sequence continues at coordinate 52,442,678 of CP141139.1, read as the reverse complement.
TGACAGCCTAATTATAATCAGATCACTTGATCCTTTTTATCATTACATAATTTAATAAGTACTCTAAAATATCATTGATTCATTTTTATTTTTTTTTAATTATGAAAAAAATTAGGGTTTTGAATGACTTGAGATCAACCATCAAATTATTTTGAACTAAAACAATGGACTATATTGTACATGTAGATATGAAGTGTGATCAACAATCAAATAAAAAAGTGATCTTGACCATTGAATCATGTGATACTTAGATGAATCCAAATCCTTGGAATCTAACCTTTAGATTTAGGTTAGAACTTGATTAGAATATAATTAAGACCTAGTAAGGTTCTAATGATTGATTTGACTTGAAAATATGAGAAGATCAACCCTAAAAGTTATTGTTTGACTTAAATAAAGATCTAACATGAGATCAACATCTTGATCAAGTTCGGTTGAGAACCAAAATTGTTAATTTGACTGAGTATTGAACATCAATAAAGATGTATTTCTGTTTTGACACTACTTTGATATGTTTTGAGCTTGAGAACCCTAAAGTGGGTATTATTTATGAACAAGATGGTGAGTATCTTCTGATAGATGATAGGTGATAGTGTTCACTATTTTGATATTAATCATATATTGTTGAGATATTAATATGATTACAATGAGGGGTGAGTGTCATGATTATTGACATAGGCCACGAGCCTAGGGAAGCTAATGCTATGGTTTGTAGGGTTTAGCCACCCAACCTCTAACCACCTGAGAGTGGCATGATATCCACCACCCCATAAAGGGGGCATATTCTCGAATCAGTTGGATTGTAGTTGGATCCTCATAGTTCCCTTTTGAGACTGACCATAGGCTCCATGAGGATGCAGTTGAAGTCTTTTTTGAATATTAAAAAGCATGTGATGCAGTGATCTAGTTGTAAGCATGGCATGTCCCAGATTTAAGACATCATAGTTGATATTATGTATTGCCTCGATGTGTGATCTTGTGCTTTTACCATATAAGTTTGCAATGTGACATAGATCCATACGAGTATATGGATGACGAGTTATTGGTATGTGTATTGGAATAGTAAGTACATGTTTTATTTGATTGATATATAAATTTGATGATGTGAGAGATTCATATGCTGATGATTTATGTCATGTTGAGATGATATTTTGATATACATCCTTTTATATCCATGATTTCATGCAGTAAGAGAATGACTCAGGTAAGGAGTCATGTTTTTCAAATTGATATTATTATTTTAAATCATAAGTGCGTTGATTGCCACATTTTGAGTGGTTTAGGTTCATTTACTAGGTATTTGTGGGAATACTCAACGCAAGGTCAAGGAGTGAGCTAGCATATTTGAAATGAGAAGTCAAAGAAAGTGAGAAGAAGGCTCATTTTGTCTTTCTTTTTAATTTCAAACTTTTACCTATTATGAACTTATGGTGAATGTAGTCCATTTATGGCAGATGCTATCTTTACATAGATGGTACATGGTTTGTGATAGACAGACCTTGGAATATGTTTTTGACATTATGATTATATTTTTGGTGTTAGAAGTGGGCCAAGTTTTTATTCATGTTTATTACATGAGATTGATGTTGATGGTGCTTGGTATTTTTTTATGGAATGGATGATTTATTGTCATTATCGATATCATTATTATTATTTTAAAAAAAAGCTCATGTTTCGTTGACATTTTATCTATCATTCTAAGCTTTGTATTTTTTTAAAATTTTGTGGAATTATTCTCTTTTATGGTATTTTAAAAACTTGGGGAGCCACTGATGGTATCAGAGCCCAAGTCATAATCTCTCACAACCATGTACTATTGGAAAACCATAAGTCCCAGTATAAGTAGCTTTAGAGAGTACTTACATATAATTGTCCAATTCTAGAAATAGATTTTTCCTAGTAGACTAATTCTACAAGGTGTAACACCATAGGGTAATGCAGGTGGAGATATACTCAAGCTATTGTTGCAACAATCGGTACAGAATTAGCCACAAGGAGCACTAGCAGGAGTAGTAGTAGTGGTCACACCAGTAAAGAATGCGCCTAAGCCCAAGACTATGCTAGACAGATTCAAGAAAATGGATCTAGCCTTCTCAAGGGTGGACAAGGCAGAAACTGCTGAGATGTGGATCTTTAAGGTTGAGAAGGTTTTCAAGGGCATAGAGATCACAAAAGAGAAGAAAGTGATTATGGTCACCTTTATTATGACTGAAGAAGCAACCTTTTGGTTGCAGATGGTAGAGAGAACTCACTTCAAGGACATGGAATTGGTACCTTGGGACAACTTCAAAATGTATTCTTTGACAAGTATTTTCCTCCACACATGAAGAGGAGGAAGGAAAAGGCATTCCTCTTATTACAGCAGGGTGATAAGAACATTACTCGGTATGAGAAGAGATTTAGTAGACTATGGAGATTTGCCCCTAGTGTTTGCACCAACGATAAGAAGGCTACAGAGAAGTTTGTTGATGGGTTGGCTGCTGGATTGAGGAGTAAGGTGTTGGGAGTTTGACTAGCCATTCTGCTGAGGTTGTTGAGATGCCATCTATCTTTTAATTGGACTTCAAGAAGGCATTAAATTAGAGGAAAGATAAGGGGGAAGAGGATAGCTTGATTAGCAAATTATATAAAGGGAAGAGGCCCATGCAATCTTCAAGATCTCATTCATCTCAAAAGTTCCCATTCCTCATAAGAGTAGAGTTCCAGATCCTTGAACATGCCCACAATGTAAGAAGCATCACATAGGCCGACCTTGTACAGGAGCATTATTCAAGTGCTTCAGCTATGGGGAATCAGGACACATGGCCCACAACTACCTGAAGAACAAGGAAGGAGAGAACTCAACTGAGCAACTGCCTAAGAGCTAGGGTTGAGTTTTCACCATCACCATTGTACATGCTCAGGCATCGAATGCAATTGTGGAAGGTACAATTCTGATGGATGATAACCTTGATAAGGTTTTATTTGACCCTAATTCTATGCATTCCTTCATATCTAAGAACTTTTGCTATGTCCATAAATTGTCCAATTCAGAACGTAGGAGTGTATCTAGAGATCTTAACACCATTGGGAAAGTCCATGTATCCCCATTGTTTTATTTTTAATGTACCCACCATGATAGAGAATAGACAATTAGATGCTAATTTAGTCTTACTTGATCTAACAAACTTCAATATCATCCCCAACATGGATTGGTTGGCACATAACTAGGGCATAGTGGACTGTCAAAGGAAGAGAGTTGTATTTGGCATGACTGGAGAGCACCGGTTACATTTTAAGGGAAGTGGAAGCCTTTAGAAGCATGTTTGATCTCTGCATCTAAAGCAACTAAACACATCATCAAGGGATGCTAGGCCTTCTTGGCCAAGGTGGAGGTTGTTGAGGTTGAGAAGCTTAAGTTAGAGTAGATGGGGGTGGTTTAGGAGTTTCCTAATGTTTTCCCTCACCATTTGCTAGGAGTGCTACCATGATGAGACATCGATTCACCATTGACTTGGTACCATGTCTGACCCTAATCTTTAAGGAAGGGTACAGGATGGCTCTAGCCGAGTTAAGAGTGATGAAAGTACAGTTGCAAGATCTATTAAACAAGGGTTTTATCATACCTAGTGTCTCACAATTGGGAGCACTATTTTTTTTTTCTTAAGAAGAAAGAGCACTCATTACATATGAATCTTGAATATAGGATGCTTAATGGGGTCACTATCAAGAACCGATATCTATTACCCTATATAGATGATATGTTTGAACAACACTAGTTGACCAAGGTATTATCTAAGATTGATCTACAGTCCAACTACCATAAGCTTCAAATTAGAGATGAAGATATCCAAAAGACGATATTTCGCACTAGGTATAGGCACTATGAGTTCTGAATCATGCCATTTGGGTTGACTAATGCCCTTGCTTCTATCATGGATTTGATGAATAGAGTGCTCATGACCTTCCTAGACAAGTTTTTACTATGTTCATTGACGATATCCTAGTATATGCTAAGAGCTACAAGACACACAAAGAGCACTTGCAAACTGTATTGGGCACACTCCAAGAGCATCAACTGTGACATCCCAGGTTTTTTATAAACCTTTTTCCCAAAGTAATAATAAAAATAATATATTTTAAGAAAAATAAACAGGATCCCTGAAAATGAAAACTCAAAATCTATAAATTTTTGCATAGTTTTAAAAGAATTAATCGAAAACAAAAACCTTGAGGGTCAACCACACTCCTAAAACTGCAATCATAATTAAAATTAATTCCAAATACCATGGGAAGGAACAGACCCATAGGGGGGACTACCTATATACCACCACCTACGTACTTGGCCCTATATCACTCAAGGGCAGTGTCTAATCATCATCATCACAAAGTTAGAGGGCGGGTGGCCAACCTACAACCCTCCTAGCATAGTACCCACCGAGTGGAAGTACTCGTCATAAATCAACAACAAGTCATAAATCATGGAAAGATTCAATAAAACGATCTCAATAAGTACGATCAAAGTTCATGATAAATATAGCACATCATGTGTAAAACATGGTTATTTGCAAAAATAGAATATCATAATACCAATAAGAAGTAGGAACACATTTATGTGATCATGAGAAAACATAAAAGCACATGTCTCAAGAACTTTAGAAAACAAGTCATGGTTACTAAAATCACAGAGAAATTTCAGATGAAATCACCTACCTTGATAAATGTGCACTCTAATCAGGTGCGTGGGCAATGTCACGTCACGTGCTTTAACGTACCTATCACATTATAAGTCATCTATCACTTGGAAATTCAATGAGATATATTGTTTTAATCCCCTAAATCATCTCATATTTGATGTATACAATCAACGTCTAAGGCCTGATCATTCATTGATCAGCCTGATCTAAGTTACCTAATGGTATTCAGTGGTTTAACCATTTAAAAAGTATTCAGATCAAGATTTTCAAGTCAAATCTAGGTCTGCACCATTGAGACGATGGTAACGCCTCTTTCGGATCACTATTTGAACCTCTGTAGCTCTTAAAATCACATTTTTGTGAATGGACAAGTCAGAAAAACCTAAAAATTCAAAAAAGTTGCATAGCACATGCCACTCACGAGTGCGCTACATGCATGTACAGCCCACATGCACTACACATGGTGTATGCTACGCAAGTGTGTGCCACTCGCATGTCACGTCTTAGCTATGCCTTGTGTTGCACCGCAGTCATGCTGCGTGTCGCGCCATGATCGTACCACGTGTCATGTGGGTGTGGTGCCGCATGCCACCACGTGTTGTCGTCACGTTGCATGCATGTCAGCACATGTCACAAAAGTGCGATCGGGTGCCACCCGTGTGTTGCATGCCGTGTTCGTGTCGGCGCATGCCACACGCATGTCGGTGCGCATGCTAACTGTTTAATGCACCAGTGTGCGGGCCATCATTGAGCTGCCGCCGCTATGGGCCATCTCCAGGAACGATGACCGGCTGACCACTATCACCGGAGACAACGGTCGAACTTTGGTTACCGCCTATAACTCTCAGGTATCCAAATGGTGTGATTTTTGCACCGTTTTGCTCAATTTTTTATGTAGATCCTATTTTTAAGCATCCTTTCAACAAATTGTATTATTATCTAGCATTTTCACACTATTTTTATCACGTTCCTAAAAATCTTTCTCTTACTATTTTTTGAGTTTTCCAGCATCCCTAGCCATCCAATCAATACGAAAATTCATGAGTTTGTTCATTGTGTTACTATGCACAAGATGAATAGTTCATATCACAATCTGATACCATTTCATTGATTTATGTTGAAAAGAAAAGCAACGCATTTTATTTCACCAAAAAATAGCAAGGCATTAAAAACTACAAAAGCTCAACGAAAGAAAGGGAAAATAGTAGAGGGTGGCCTACCTTGGTTAGACTAGCTAGAATGAGAGCTTTCTATCACTATGTGAACTTGAGAGGGAAGGTTTGGCGTCGTTGTTGGCGTTTGGCGTCGTCGCCGTTGTCGGTGACATAGAAACTGAGAGGAAAGGTTTTGGCCGTACGAGGAAAAATAGGGTAGGCTTTTATAGCCTCATTCGTGGGTTCCTGCACCCTATAAATGGGCCCCACGTGTATTTATTATTTTAACCCCCCTTTTTCCATTTAAATAAATACAAAAATTAAATTAATTAGCTCTCTTTCCTCCGATCTCCGATTTTAGAGTTCTTAATGGCGTTGGATTCCATTTTTTGAGTACATTCAAATTATTGAGGTTATAACTCAAGATTTCATTTCCTATTTCCCCAAATCCTAAATTTCCAAAATTCTAAGAAAAAATTTCATAATTCTTTGAAATTACATCTTTTTCAAATTTTAAAATTTTGGGTTATTTTATCAACTTTATGCCAAGTTTGATAAGTGCAATTTCAAGTTGGAAAAAGTCAATTTCATGGGTCATATTATCTCTAAGAATAGTGGTGCTATGGAACTAACAAAGGTAGAGGCAATAGAAAAGTGGGAAGTGCCAAAGATAACATCTTATATTTGAAGATTTTTGGGACTTGTGAATACTGCTGCAAATTTATAGAGAGTTTCCCAAGGATTGCCTTACTTCTTACCAAGTTGACTCAAAAGGATGTCAAATTTATCTGGCATGATGCATGTGAGGAGAGCTTCTAGGAATTGAAGATGAGACTGACCACTGCTCCAATACTTACTCTTCCAACTAGTAGTGGAGGATATGTGGTGTGTAATATGCCTCAGACAGAGGGCTTGGTTGCGTACTTATACAATATGGGAAGGTAATTGCCTATGCATTAAGATAGATGAAGAAGTACAAGGTGAATTATATGACCCATGATTTGGAGCTGGTAGTTGTGGTATTCAAGCTGATGATTTGGAGACACTATTTCTATGGTGAGAGGTTTGAGGTATTCACTAAGCATAAGAGCCTCAAGTACATTTTCTCATAGCAGGATTTGAACATGAGACAAAGGAGATGAATGGAGCACTTGAAAGACATGATTTCACTATCCAATACCATCGAGGGAAGGCCAATGTTGTGGCACACACAAGTCAAAAGACCTAAGGGATGTATGCCAATATGCTATCAATGATGTGGAGACTACTCTTGGAGTTGACTAGTTGTAGACCTTAGATTTAGCTTGGTAGAGCCTTCGTGGCTAATTTTTCAGTGAGATCCATAGCGATGGAGAGAGTCCTCCAAGCACAGAATGATGATGTAGAGATGTAGACACTTGCAAGTAGAGAAGGCTTCATTAAATAGATGGATGGTAGTGTGAGATTATGAGGGAGATTAGTGGTGTTATTAGATCAGTAGCAAGGACTTGAGACACTTAGAGAGGAGCACTAATTATAATATATTGACCATCCAAGTAGAATGGAAATATGTCAAGACTTGAAAAAGGAAATTCTAGTAGAACGGCATGAAGGAAGATGAGGGAGAATTTTTTAGTAGATGCCTTATTTGTCAAGAAGTCAAGGTTGAGCATCAAAGTTCTATAGGATTACTACAGCCTCTTAAGCTTCATGAGTGGCAATGTGATCATCATTATGGACTTCATAGTGAGACTACCCCAAATAGTGATTGGTATGACATCATATAGCTTATTATTGATTGCTTGACAAAATTAGCACAATTCCTCTCCATTAGACAAAATTAGTCGATCAATAGCTTGGCTTCACTTGATATCAAAGATATTGTGAGTCCATATGGAGATCCACTGAGGATTACTTTAGACCAAAATAGTCAATTCACCTCCCAGTTTCGAAAGTGTTCAAGAGTCCTTGGGATTGGCATTGAGGTTTAGCACCACTTTTCATTCACATACTAATGCTTAGTCAAAGTGGAGAATCAGGACCTTAGAGGACATGTTATGAGCCTACACAATTGATTGGAGAGGTAGATGGGATGAGAGCCAACCTCTAATTGTGTTTGCTTATAATAACAGCTTCCACTCAAGTATAGGCATGGCTCCTTATAAGGCATTGAACCAAAGACCTTACAGATTACCAAATTGTTGGAATGAAGTTGGTGAGGACTAGATTATTAAGTTCAAGGTTGTGGAACAGTGTGGAAAAAAAAGTGAAACTCATCAAGCTGAGATTACTGGTTGCTTAGAGCAGACAGAAGAGTTATGCTAATAGGAGGCACCATGACTTAGGAGTTTGAAAGGGGTGACCATGTATTTTTTAAGATTTTGCTGACCAAGAGAATTATGAGATTTTGTTTAAAATGGAAATTGAGCCCTAGATACATCGGCCCCTTGGACATCTTAGATCACATTAATATAGTAGCATACTAATTGGCCTTACCCCTGCAATTATCAAAAGTTCACAATGTTTTTCATGTTTCAATGTAGTAGAACTATATCCTAGATCCTTCTCACACATTGGAGTAGGTACCAAAGGAGATACAATTAGATCTAACTCCTAAGACTAATCCCATTTAGATCCTAGACAAAAAGAGTCATAGACTAAGGAACAAGTAGATTACATTTGTTAGAATCCTATGATAGAGTCAACTGATCAAAGAAGAGACTTCGGATTGGAGTTGGATATGAGGATCAGATATTTAGAGTTAATTGAGGATTAGTAAATAAGGAATTTTGAGGACAAAATTCTTTGAAGGGGGTAGCCAATGTAACATCCCAATTTTCTATACTAACTTTTGAGACTTAATGAAATTAGAAGTTAATTCAATGGCCCAAAAATACAGTCTTAAGATTTTAAGAATCTTATCTTGAAACCTATACCAATAGATAGAGCACAAAAATACAAATTTAACAAGTATAAGATCATCCAAATTCTCCATGTAGAGAGAAAGTGATGTAATTGGTATAGAAGTATTACATAGAATACCTCTATATTTAACAAGTTTTATGTGACGACACAAGTATTCATATGCATTTTTAAATGCAAAGCTAATTCCTAATGGGGGACGATCCCTATTTGAAAATAATTTTATAAAAACAATGCAATGCAGGAGAAGAATATTTTCTTTTAAATTCATTTTGAAAAGGCTTAGTATCATTTACTTTGAAGAAAAAAAAAATAGATAAGGTGTTTTTTCTAATTATAAAACAAAAACACATGCATCCTAGATCTATCCAGTCATAGCTCATAGTCCAATTGTATAAATTACATTTACATGTCCAAAATAGATAAGTCATATACTTACATTGATTATAGTACGTTACGCTATTGCCTTCATCTAGATTTGCATCCACCTCAATTTGCTCTGCCTTAAGTCAAATTCTTTGAAGACCTAAGATATTGTAAATAATTTACAATATCTTGTCAAGCTTGCGCTTGTGTAGGTAGTTTTACATCTATTATACCAATTTTGAAATTTAATTCTAAACAATATTTCAAATTATTTTTCATGCAGTTCTAAAGAATATGATGATCATATCAGAGGTAGTAAACATAATTGAAACTACATGTCAACCTCAATTTACAGTTTCATACTAAAACATTTCAGATAATATCAATATAAAACATGCAGAGCTTTGAATTTATATTTTTCAAATGATAGAATCTGCATGGTAATCTCACATAAATTGTAATATATAATATATCACAAAATCACATGAATGCATAACTTATAAATTATGTGAAAGATCCTCCATTTAACTTGATAACTCAAATGTCATAAGATCCTCAAAATATTAAAATAGTAATCGATTAAACTACAAACGTCGGCAATCCCAAACCAATAACATCATCATCACGTGCACATATGCACCTTGGTGAACACATCAGCCGATTGGGCATTAGTACTCATCTAAAGACCATCATCATGCCCATTTTTGTGGGATCATAAAACAGAAATCTCATATTACACTATGCTCACAACCAGCTCATTAAAATAGTGTGTCTGTAGTATCTAGAGACCAGACACCACAGCCTCCACGGCGACTGTGGATATGTCTCAAAAGAGTGTCATGAACACCTCCAATGGTCATTTCCCTACCACAATAGTCGAGAAAAATAGGTGCCTCTTTGGGCATGGATACCTACTAACTTTGGTGGTTAAAGGTCGGGAGGCCAAACCTGTAAAAACCTCTTAACATAGTGCTCACCATGCTCAATAGCCTAACCAACATATATCTCAACCCAAATGTCATTAAATTATATAACATATATCTCTCGCAAAACCATGCATTTCTTTAACTCATCTCAAAGCATGGGATTGATGCAATTTCAAGTATAATCACTTCTTTCAAATACATGTAATTGCTTGCAATAAAATGGGCAACATTGTTTTCCTTTTCCACATAAAAGTATGCATCATGGTTATGAAGATACATATTTATAAATCACATGTTTCATTGAAAATATTGCATTCTTTTAAAGCTAAAATAATGCAACATGATAAAATATCATTTTTATAATAGTCAAGTAGTCTCATATCGAAAGCATTATAATCAAATGATTTAATTATTTGAAATCTACATATTTTAATAAAGTTGATGATATGCTCAAAATCCTAATGGAAAAAAGATGTTCAAACTACCTACCTCGAACACAGTTATACCAATCCTAGGAATGCCCAATAAGCTTAGTTCCCACCAGTCAACATCTTTATCAACACATTTACATTACAATGTTATTTATCTTACTTATGATTTCTTAATTGTGACTTATTTAGTCATTGATCCCCATTAACATGGTGATCCTACCTTTATTATTTTCTAGTCATACGTATTCCTCTTTATTTTTGTTGTAATGTTAAATCTTGGTCGTTGATTACAGATCAAGGATCTAAATCATCTAATTGTCCTCAATTGTTAGTAATCTTTGACTTATAGATAGTTTATTTCACATCTCAACATTTGATTTATTGATCTGACGATCAAGTTGAATTCTAATCGATCAGATCTATAGTTCGAAGTCACCTTAGTATCAAATCTTTGAATCTAAGGTCATTAGAACAATCTAACTAGTAGATTAATCTAACTACTAGCATAAATATTTCAATTGTTCTTATTATGGTTTAACGCATTCTAGTCTTGTTCGTTTTCTAAATTTTCTATAATTTATTAGTCATAACTAAGATAAAATGAAATTTAACTTATTTAAAAAAGACACGGTAGCGATCTTACCTCTGATTGCTTAAATCCATATATGACATTGTGTCTGATGTGACCTAATTAGGTTTTGAGAATGAACAGCTCAGATCAAGTGTTAAATATATGGTCAAATCTAAATGGAATCTTAGATCAGTGGTTAATCTAGGTGTTAGGTAGTTGATCATGAGTTAGATCATTTTAAAAGGATGGATTGGGTGCAGATCTACAACTAGTAGCTAATTGACGGTAAGATTGTGGTAAAAGGGTCAGATCTAATTCTAATTGATCAAATCCATGATTTTCATTTTATTGACTGTCTAGATCTATATTCAAGTTTATTTGGATGGTCTAAATATCATATCAATCTATTTAATTTTCTAAATCATTTAATTAATCAAATTCTATTCCTAAATTTTATTGAATAATAATGTCTCTATCATCGAGACAAATCCAGCAGATCTCTCAGATCAAAATTTGGAGTTATATTGCATTCTAAATTAAAAATCTAAGTTTCAAATGAATTTTAACGATTTAGATCAAATCTGAGCAAAATAGAATTAAAATGGGGTCACTAGGATGCATCAAGATGAGGTTCTAGCTGTGTACATAGTCTGACCTATTGCTACATGCATGAAGGAAGGAAATTGAAGATAGTTATAAGACTTCATAAACAAGAATGTTTTAAAGATAGTTTCACAAAACAATCTTTAGAAGTTCAATTTTTAAAGACAGTTATATCGAACCATCTTCTAAAAAAATTTCCATAAAGAAAAAAAGTTCTCCACACAAAATTAAAGAAGATGCTTTTCATGAAACCATCTTCTTAAATATGATTTTTAAAGACGGTCTTAAGAAACTATCTTAGATTATTTTTACATGGATGGTTTATTAAAAATTATCTTCTTTTTGTCATTTTCTAAAAGCACCAATTTTAATAATGCTACTCATTTTACAAATACGTAGATTTCAAATAATCAAATCAGTTGATTATCATGCTTTCAATTTAAGACTACTTGACTATTATAAAATTGATATTTTGTCATGTTACATTATTTTAGCTTTAAAATAATGCAATATTTGCAAATGAGAGATGTGATATATATATATAGATATATATATATGTACCTTCACAACCATGACGCATACTTTTATATGAAAAATGAAAATGATGTTGCTAATTCTATTACACGTAGTTGTATGTTTTTTAAAGAGGTGATTATACTTGAAATTACATCAATCCCATATTTTTAGATGAGTTAAAGAAATGCATGGTTTTGCATGAGTTATATGTTATATGATGTAATGACATTTGGGTTGAGATATGTGTTTGTTCAAGCTAATGAGCATGTTAGGCATTGTGCAAAGAGGTTGTACGGGTTTGGCCTGTCAACCTCTAAGCACCAAAGGTGGTAGGTATCTATGCCCAAAGAGGCATCTATTTTTCACGACTATTGTAGTACGAAAATGACCACTGGAGGTGTTCACGACATCATTTTCGAGACATATCCACAGTCACTATGGAGGCTATGGTGGCTGGTCTCTAAACACTATGGACATACAATTTCAATGAGCTAGTCATGAGCATAATGTTCCATGAGATTTCTATTATGAGATACTATGTATGATGAGATTGATGATGGTCTTTAGATGAGTACTCATGACTAACCGGCTAATGTGTTCACCGGGATGTATATGTGTACATGATGATGCTGTTGGTTTGGGATTGTCGACATTCGCTCTTTAATCAATTATTATTTTAATATTTTGAGGATCTGATGTCGTTTGATTTATCAAGTTATATGATGGGTCTTTCACATAGTTTATAAGTCATGCATACATGTAATTTTGTGTTATATTATATATTAAAATTTATGTGAGATTACATGACAATTCAATCATTTGAAAAACATACATTTAAAGTCATGCGTGTTTTATATTGATATTATCTAAAATGTTTTAGCATTAAACCATAAAGTGCAATTAACATGTGTTTTCAAGTATATTTCTTGCCTCTGATCTGATCATTGTCCCCCTTTAGAACTGCATGAAAAATGATTTGAAATATTGTTTAGAATTGGATTTCAAAAATGGTATAATAGATGTGAAACCACTACTACATAGGGGGGTTATAAAGTCAATAAAAAGTGATAAAATAAGTCACTTACGAAGCAACTTCCACCAAGGCGACTTGGAAAGTCACAAACTTTTAAAGTCTTTTTTTTAAACAACTTCAAAAGTCATATAATTTTGAAGTCACTTATATAAAAACAACTTCTAAAGTCATCAAGTTTAGAAGTCATTTTTTATAAGGGACTTCAAAAACAACCAAATTTTAATTGGCTTTTGAAGTCACTTTGAAAAAGACGTCTTCTAAAGTTGATGACTTTAGAAGTTGTTTTTGGATAAGGGACTTCAAAAGAATTTCATTTGGATGAACTTTTGAAGTCGCTTATATAAAATCAACTTCAAAATTGTGTGATTTTAGAAGTCATTTTCATATAAGCAACTTTGAAAGTAAAAACATTTAAACAAATATATCATGACTTTTAAAGTCATTTTGTGAAAAATGACTTTAAATGTGTCAACTTTTAAAGTCATTTTTTCCCAAACAACTTTTAAAAAAAATTAAATTAAATTTTTTTGTTTGCTCCTCCTATATACAATGAATAACAAACAACTAATATTCAAACAATGTTTATAAACATTAAAAACCAATAACCACTACATTGCATCCACATCGTAATTTTTTTATACATTACCACCTGTGTATACATTGAATAACAAACATTCTATGCACTTAATACTTCAAACAATCTTTATAAACATGAAAAACCAAACATCATATACACCTAATAACTTCAATCTCCATACACATTCCAAACCACCATCCACTACAATGCATCTACTTCTTTCTTGATACACTACCACCTATGTTTACATTGAATAATAAACATTCTATACACCTGATATAAACAATCTTTATAAACATGAAAAACCAAACATCTAATACAACATGCATCCACTTCTTTCTTAATACCCCTAATTGTTCTTAAAATATAACACCTAATACATCCATAATGGCTACAAAACATCCATACTCATCATTATCCATCCCCATCTACCTTGAAAATAATTTATATAAGAAAATACAATATATGCATTGTCTATGACATCCACATTCACTTCATTTGCAAATCCATATACATTCCAAGTAACCCTCTCATTCTTCATCTTGTAAAAGTTATATAATTCAACTACCACATATTCACTTCATGTTCAAACTCCAAATTCACTTTATCCATACTCATTTATTCCCACACTCCAAATTTTCACTCATTGATTACTGAAAATGCATATATATATATATATATATATATCTCAAAGAAATAATAAAATCTAAAGGAACACAAACAAGTCAATAAAAAAATACTTTATTATGTATTTCAGTTTCATGTAATTACTCCAAGTAATCTAATTGAAACTCATTACATACTTAGCCCATTCATTTCATATTTCATTGAGATTTACTCTAGAGTAACTCTTCTTGTTTGGCCACTTAGAAAGCACAACAACCTAAAATACAACATATTTAATTAAGTTAAAACATTTTAGCTAGATCCATAAAAACTGTAGAAAAATATAAGATTATGCCAAATAAAAACTACCTTTTTTAAATGGGAGACAGTTGTTTAGGGCACTGTGCAATAAGGACAACAAAAAAGAACTCATAAATATCATTTGTAATAATGTAGGTTTAGTTAGTGCTAACTTAGAGTAATTAATTGTTTCATATACCTTGACAGTCTTCCATGTGAGTGTTGGTGGTTGTAAAGTCTTGATCACTATAGCCCATTCCCACCAAGTCTTACAAATTTAAATTTCAAATGTACAATAGATGAATAACAAATTACTTAACTACACATAAAACATGAAAATAAATAAATGCTTACTTATTTATAATATCTATGAGGGTGGGATGGATGTGTGCTTCACAAGAATAAAAAAAGAAAGCATGACCACCATGCACATCCAAAACAAGCAGCATCCAATGAGACCTACATAGATAGTGATATGGATTGTAATGGAAGTTCACAATCCCTAAGAAAATAATAAATTGGCAAGAAAATAAGAAAATTAAAACTTACCTACTATTATAGGGAATCATTAAGCCTTGTTCCTAGAGCAACAAAAGAAGCCTAGCATAATATCTTGAATAAGCCTCTCAATCGGCCATTGCTCTGTCGCTCCAGAAATGACGCCAAGGTCAAGGAATTGGTAGTGTACCCTCACCCTCAAAAAGGTTAGTAGCATAATTCAAGAAGCTGCATAAATGAAATAATTATTACATATACCATTAAAATATAATATGTAATTAAATACCAAATGATTTACAAGCAAGTATGTGCATATACCCCATGTAAGAGACAATGTGAGGGTGGTCGAGCTAATCTCATAGGAAAACTTGCAATAGGTCCTCTGCCATAAGTGGCACTTCAACAACGGCCTCAGCAAGCACTCCTCGCTTAATTTGTACAGGACTGATTGCCATATTGTAGTTGATGATACCATAGATTAACCTAAGGGATCCAGGGGTGTTAGGTGGGATTTCCACATGCTCCTAAGTCAACTGCTATAAAAGATGTAAAATTTTTAGCTAAATAATATAATATTATTCTATGAAGAGAGCCTAATTTATGATGAAAGAAAAATTAAAATTGTATACAATTTCATGTTCCATTGGTGCGGCAGCCAAAGGTGACACTGGAATAGCAGCCGATCTCTGTGCCTCATTTTATTGCTAATTAACTGTATAGAGTTATTAAACAATTGAGGTCTTTAGCTAAAAAATATTAACGAGGAAGGTATTATGGTAAGATACATACCATGAAGTTTAAGAGAATAACTAGTGCCTGGCCAATAGTTATAATATTTTCCATTTCTAATGGGAATGGTAGGCAAGCATTAGCATTCAAAGTCATGGTAATGGGCACCCACTTAGTATGTGGTGGCATACTAATTCCATGCAAAACATTTGATTCACACTCATAGCATGAACCAACTACCATGATATTTTGACGGGAATATAAGGCCAACAGGCATTAAACCACTTGCAAATCAAATATACAATGGAGAGGTTAAGATATAGAATTTTTACTAATGGATAATGAAAATTTATAGTTTTGTCAATATAGATACCTCCTAGGCAGGAATTTCCTTTTTGAGGGGAGGCGGATGTCCTTTATCTTCTTCAATTGGAAAATTGTAGCTCGCATGTGATGGAGGTACAGTAGGGCACATATTAGGAGTAGGGGTTGGAGTAATAATCATCAAACCTCCCTCACACATCTATCTAATTGTATCACCCTTTATTTTCTCATTGAGCTCATTATAGGCCTACTTATTGTCTTGAACTTTAGGTATACGTCCTCTATGAAAGAATTTAGAAGGAACAACACCTCGACCCATGCTCCTAACTCGACTAGGGTGGTCCTACTTATTGCCTATAGCCCTATACAGGATATCATCCTTGGAAGCAGTGCTGCTTAAAGTCCCTATAGTAGACTTTCTTGGGTAAGAATGTCCTGCAAAATTTAATTAGAAAGAAATGATCATTTCATCTAATTAATTGTAAAAAGAATTATAGATAGGTGGAACCACTTACTATGCGCCAAGCAATTTATGTAGTAGTTTCATCTCCAAACTTGTTACCAGTACGACCCACTGAATGCACCATCTTCTAAAGGATGGAGCAATCAATGGGTTCTATAGTCCTAGCTTTTTTTTCTATCAAGCAAAGGCACTATAGTTAGAGAACATTTATATAACTATAGTAGCATTAAATTGAATGGGATAAATTGTCACAAATGCTTACTTCATGCTCTTCTAAATGAGCGTAGCCCATCCTAGATACATGGTGCTGCATATTTGTTTCATGCACCTTTCTTCCCCTTTCACTCTTTGCCTACACATTTTTACATGTGTGATCAAATGCACTAATTGAATGTAACATGTAATTAAAAGAATGAAGCATTGTTTTTGCACATACCTAAAACTCGACGGAGGTGTGGTTCTGTGCAAATGCATTCCAAGCCTCCTAGTCAATGACGTCGAAGTAAATGGAAGGTACCATGTACAGCCTTAACGGATCGTTGATATTGAGCTATGTAATTGCAAACAAGTTAGTTCTTCCATTTTCTCCATTGCTCACCTATCCCTTGTAAAGCACGCATCTTCTTATCATTCGTCACATCAAAGGCATAATGCAAATTGAACACATCAAATTGCTATATTTGAAAAATAAGGAAAGTTATAATCTAAATAATACATGTACTTAATGTTTACATACCTTCACCATTTCCCTTATTGAATCTTTTGTCGAGGATGGAACATGTCTCCTATCCTCAAATGTGATAAGAACTATGCTTCTTACTATAGGGCAGAGGAAACTAATATAAGCAGGTGCACTCTCACCAATCTCTTGCCCTCTACTATTGTATTGGATAGTTTCTTTAATTACCTTTGACTTTCTCTTGATAACCTTTTCCATTGTTGTTCACCCTCTACCCTTTCTTTTAGGAGTAATGCTTATGTTGGCCTCTTGTTCATGCTTTTCAATGTGGTTGTAATCTTTAGTTTGATGTTCTTCTTGTTCCGTCATTACTATAAAGAAACACTCAATGATATAAGAACAATGACATAAAAATGGCTATGTAATTCATTTAAAGAAACCAAACCAATGTCCTTGATAGACATAGTTTAAGTACAAAAATAATTAAAGGAGACACTGTCTCCATTCATTCACATAAACATACAATATCTAATATGCAACAAACTAACCTCAAGGAAAACAAATAAAGGATGCATGAAAAGTATTTACCTATAAGGTATAGATGTTTGTAAAGGGGCTACAAATCCCATAGACCTTTTACTAGTCTTTAACTCCACTACTTCCAGTTCACATCTCTTGGTGGGTGTAGGTATTCACAAGTAGGGACAAGCTTAACTTATGCTAGATGTTCATCTATGTACATGTGCACAATTCATTTACCAAATTCCATCCAATAAAGTTTATGTCTTATGTAAGTTTCTCTTGGTTATTTGCATGTTTGAAGTTCATTAAATTTTGTTTTTTTATCACGTTTCATGTCTTGAATCACATGCACCATGTCATTTCATGGCTTGTTTGATTTAAGTTTCATGAGTATCTTACTTTTGGAATTTTACCTTTCATAAGTCATATATACATAATTTTGAGCACTCCAGACACTATATTTACTTGATTCCTTAAGAACCACTTTAGCTTTTTAGATAGTTTAGTTACTATTTTGGTTAGATCCCATGTTAGCAAAATTTTAATCCACACATTTCAACCATTTCCTTACACATGAACCATGGGCACAACTTCATGGGTCATGCACATAATTATTGAGTCGTTTGTCTTTAAGTGGTTTATTGTTCCCTTGTTTCATGACAGTTTTGCATTACTTGATTAGTTATTTGCATCATAGTTTAGCTTTAGAAAATTTATTTGTTTAGTTTTAGAATGTTTTATTTTTAGAAAGTTTTAGGATTAGGAAATTTTTACCTTTAGCAAGTTTCCTTAATTAAAGCTTCCTAGAATCATTCATTTAGTATAGCATTATTTTTTTAATTTAATGCATGTTAGTTAGGAAATTTTCCAATTCCATCGGAAATCTTTATTTTTAGAAAGTTTCCTTTGGATCATGTGTCTAATTTTATGCATGTTTCTCATTCCATGTTGTTTAAATTCCATGTTTATCAAAATAATCTTTCTTTAGCTAAGCTAAGCAACTTAAATAAGATCAAATCAACTATAAATTCCTTGAGATTCCTCATGGGATAGACCTCTCTCACATGCAATTATAACTTTGATTTATCTTGCTAGTAATTTTAAAGCTACACCACCTAGCCTAAGAGAGATTGCTTTTGATTTTACTAGAAAAGAAAATAACATGAAAAATGAAAACATGCAATGGAGTTATTAGATGTTATTATTAGATATGCATGTTAAGAAATAAAAGAAAAGTGGAAGCAATCAAGCACCTGTAAGATCGCTCTGATCAACTTTGATTCCTTTGAATGAATACCTCCAATGTAAGGGTTTGCACACAAATAACTTAATTCTACAGAAAACAATGAAACTTAGTCATAAAAATCAATTAACACGTCGAAACCCAGCTCCCCTCCTCCCCTTGTCCCCCCAACCCAGTTACCTCCTCTCCAACCCCCTACCCACCACCATGGCAGAACCTAGCTCCCCTCCTCCCCCCACCCAACCTCCTCCTCCCCAACCCCCCTGGGCCTGCTCGAACCCTCCCACCCCCTCCCCAAACCAGAACCCTCCCAACTCCACACTGTCGGCAACCCTCCCTTCCCCACCCAGCTCCTTCCCAATGCCTACCCGACCCCCCAACTCCTTCCCACCGCCTGCCGCGAACCCACCAACCTACCCCCACCCACCCAACTCCTTCCCACGTCCCACCCCACCCCCCCTCTCCCCGGCTCCTTCCCACCGGTCGTCAAAACCCTCTACCTCCCAACCCCACCTAGCTCCTTCCAACCGCCCGCCCAAACCCCCAACCCCTCCTCCCCACCTCCAACCCTAACCCTCCTCCCCCCCGCCCACCTCCCTCCTCCAACGTCCACCCCACCGCCTAACCACCCCCACACCCATCTCCTTCCCATTGCTTGAGCGAGCCCTCCACCCCCTGCCCATCCAACTCCCCCCACCTCCCACTCGAACCCTCCTCCCCACCGCCCCCAATGGCCGACCAACTATAAGTATGTACCGCCCCTCTTCTCCTCTCTCCTTCCTTTTTTATCTTCTCCTCTTCTCATTTCTCCCTCAATTTTTCTCTATGTAAGTTGAGGATGGTGGGAAGTCTATTTTGGGGTTTAAATATGGGTGGATAAAGAAGTCATTTTATATGTAAAATAACTTTAAAAGCATACAATTTTTTATTCAAAATATATACACCTTTTATGTTAGTACTTCATAATATCTAACAAGTAATACACAATGAAATGGATTTTTCATGAAAGTCAACATTGATTCGTGGGTTCAGGCATCAAGGTTCAGCGTAAGGTTTCAGGGTATATACATAAGTGTTCAGGGTTCATGGTTCAAATGTTCGGGGTTCAAGTGTCCAGGTAACAATGTTGGGCGGATGTTAGGTTAAGGGCACAGAGTTAAGGTTTAAAGTAAGGGTTCAGGGTATGTACATAAGTGTTCAGGGTTCAAGTGTTCAGGGAATAAGCTTGGGGATTAGAGTTAAGTGCTCAGGTTTAAGGTTCAGTGTTAGGGTTCATGCATGGTTGATTTATACTTAATTAATTTTAAATGAATATATATATATATATGTATTTGATTGAAACTAAGATTAATCCAAAGTTTACTTGTGCTACAAAGTATTGTAGAAACATTCCTAAAGAGTTAAAAATATGTGATAAATAAAGAAGTACAAAAACTGTACTAATAAAAGAACATTAAAAGAAATAAGAGGATAAATTAATTATGAAGTGGAAATATGGGGGTGCTAGCTTAAATTTTCGTGTCCATTTGCTGACATGTGTGTGTCAGAGTGGTTCTTATATTAACGTTAATTTTCTTGACACCAAATTCTCATAAATCATGCATTTGTAAATTGTTATTTAAGAATCAAAGTTGTTAAATAATTAATACGGTAAATTTAGGAGGTCTATCTCTTTTGTTGATACATTTGTTATATATAAAGAAGTTTAAATTTTAAACAACTTTAGAAGTGTAGAATTTTAAAGTAGCTTATCTATAAACGACTTTAAAAGTATACAATTTTTTTTATTGAAAATATATACACCTTTTATGTTAGTACTTCACAATATCTAACAAGTAATACACAATGAAACAGATTTTTTATGATAGCCAACATTGATTCATGGGTTCAGGCATCAAGTTTCAAGGTAAGGTTTCATGGTATGTACGTAAGTGTTCAGGGTTCATGGTTCAAGTGTTCGGGGTTCAATTGTCCGGGTAACAATGTTGGGGTTAATTACGTTAAGGGCTTAGGGTTAAGGTTCAAAGTAAGGGTTCAAGATTCGTATGTAAGTGTTCAGGGTTCAGGGTTGAAATTCTAGAAACAGGGTTGGGGGATAGAGTTAAGTGCTCAAGGTTAGGGGTTCAAAGTTAGGGTTAGGGTACATGGTTGACCTACATTTAATTAATTTTAAATGAATATATGTATTTGATTGATACTAAGATTCCAAAGTTTACTAAAAATATGTGATAACCAAAAAAGTACAAAAACTGTACTAATAAAAGAACATTAAATAAAAATGATGATAGATTAATTATGAAGTGGGAACGTGGGGGTGCTAGCTTAAATTTCTATGGCCATTTCCTTACCTATGTGTGTCAGAGTAGTTCTTATATTAACATTCATTTTCTTGACACCAAATTCACATAATTCAAACATTTGTAAATTGTTATTTAAGAATTAAATATGTTAAATAATGAATATGGTAAATTTACTATCTTATTAATTGGTTGACATTTGTTATATATAAAGAAGTCGTTTATATTTTAAACAACTTTAAAAATGTAGTCTTTTAAAGTCATTTATAGATAAATGACTTTAAAAGGTTAGAATTTTTTATTATTTTTTATACTTTTTATTCAAAATATATACACCTTTTATGTTACATACTTCACAATATCTAACAATTAAATACACAATGAAACTGCCTTTTCATGATAATCAACATTGATTCAAGCATTCTTTGTATGCACGCACACAATATATATATTACAACTGACTAATATACATATTCCACATATCCTAAAATATATATTGTTTTCAAACCCAAGTACCTTCCTCACCATTGTCATACACATAATCCTTATTCTCACCAAATAATGCTTTGATTAATGGGATTGTTTTGGTAATAGAATAGTAATTTATTTCAACATCTCCTAGATCATCTTCATCATAAAATTCCTTCGGATAGGATGATAAAATAGTTGACCATCTCTTATCACTTTCATCTTATACATAAAATACTTATTTTGCTTGAGATGCCAAAATAAATTGATCATTTTTATAGCTAATCCTGTTGAGGTCAACCAATGTCAATCCAAGGGCATTAGTTTTGATACTATTGTGTTCCATCCAATCACACATAAACACAACCACATTTTTGAAAGTATAATCCAAGGCCCAAATCTCTCTTATAACCCTGTAATAAATTTCATCCGCCACTATTAGCTTGTCATCCTTTGAACTTGAAAAGAATGTGATATTGGCAACTAAGCTAACTCCACTATTATGTTGCACTCTTGAATTATCATGGTCTTTCATGTAAAAGAGATAACCATTAATGACATATTTGGCATATTTTATTATTTTTGGTCATGGTCCCATCGCCATGCAACCCAAGGTTTCTTATATACCATTACCTACTACTTCTTGCTAATCTTGAATCTGTGTATATTAAGTAGGCTTAAGTAAGATTAATATATACATACATATATATAAAGAATGTATTGTTTTAAATTAAATATATATCATAAAAAATCCCCAAGTAATACACAATGAAATGGATTTTTTTAACTTAAATATATAAAGAGTGTCAGATCGCTCTCACAGGATCTTCAAATATGCATAATACATATGAGACAAACATAGAGATACTAACCAATACTCAAAAATTTATATTGACCCCAAATTTGTGAATGTAATTCCAATTCACACAAGTAGGATTTGGTTTAGAGTAGGGAAATAGATGTCCGGTTTAGTTTTTGTACACAGATAATAAGCACAAAGCAAAAAGGCACAACAAAAGTCCACAAAATAATTTTTAAAACATAAGTACAATTGAAGTCATTTCCAAAAAAACAACTTTAAAAGTTCAAACATTTAAAGTCATTTTTATGAAAATGACTTTTAAAGTCGTTTTCATAAAAATGACTTTAAAAGTATAGACTTTTAAAGTCATTTTGTACAAACAACTTTACTAATTTTAAAATTTTCACATGAAATATATATTTATTACCTTTTGTACATTCAAATTTACATAAATACAGAATGAAACTAATTTTACAACACAATCATATGTATATATATATAAATAAAAACATCAATAAGGAAATCAAATTATTTTTTTATTACATCCAATGTTACATATATATATATATATCAAATGTTGCATATTATTAGATCTTGTCAAGCCAAGATCAAACAGCGAATCTACTCTTTTTCATCAAAATTTAGCATAGTATTTAGCTGACACCACTCTTTTTCATCAAACTAGGACAAAAGTTGATGTTATAACCATCACTTTTTCATCAAAACCTAATTTTGGGTGAGAACCACAAATCGTATTGTTCTCCCTCTCTTCAATCGTAAGGCTTGTGAGAGAAGTAGTTGTCATTTTCAATGCAATTATACAATTTTGGCAAAATCAAGATGATCAAATAGATTCTGTAACCCCATGATATGTAGTGCAAAAACCCACATGATCTACAAAATAAAAACACAAAAAAGTAAGTAACAAGAAAAGAAATATTGTGATTTAAAAGAACTTGTGGTTTACTTATAATTTTTTCCATGACACAAACAGTCAAAATACAAAAATGGAAAGTAAGAAGGGAAAGAGAAAAAGAGAGAAGCATAAGACCCATAGACAAAGATATCATGCCAAAATGATGAGAAGAAGAAGATAAAGGAAAAACTACTTTAACAACTATTTATAAATCATCGAAGACTTTAGAAGTTGTTTAGTGCTAAATGACTTTCAAAATATCTAACTTTTGAAGTCGTTTAACACTAAACGACTTTAAAAGTGAGGAACTTTTAAGTCCTCACTTTTAAAGTTGTTTATATAAATGATGATTTTAAAAGTCCATTCCTGCTAAATAAAATATTCTTGCCAAATTTATGGCGATACTTTTCAAGTTGGTTCCTTAAAACGGCTTTGAAAGTTATGCATTTTTATGAAAATGACTTTAAAAGTTATCAATTTTTGAAGTCGTTTTCATAAAAACAACTTTAAAAGTTCTTCCCGTGAAAAATTCCCTTCTCTCGCTAGTTTTCTAAAGTTTCTTACAGTTAAACAACTTCTTAAGTATATATATTTAAAGTTGTTAATTTTCAAATGACTTCTAAAATATTTATAAAGTCAGCAGTCTTCTAAGTGACTTCTTTATGTCGACTTTAAAACCCTCCTATATAGTAGTGAACTGCCTACTCAAGCACAAGTTTGGTGAGATATTTTAAATTGTTTACAATACCTCAAGTCTTCAAAGAATTTGACTTGAGGCAGAGCAAATAGAGGTGGATGCTAATCTAGATGAAGACAATAGCATAATGTACTATAATCAATGTAAGTATATGACTTATTCTTTTTGGACATGTATATGTAATTTATACAATTGGATTGTGAGATGTGACTGGCTAGATCTGGGATGCATGTATTTTTGTTGTAATTTTATAAAATAAAAATTCTTAGTTATTTTATTTTCTTAGGAGTAAATGACACTTGGGGTTTTCAAAATGAATTTAAAAGAAAAAGAATCTTCTGTTGTATTGCATTATTTTTATCAAATTGTTTTCAAATACAAATTGATCTTGCATTAGAAATTAGTTTTGCATTTAAAAATGCATATGAAAACCCATATACGATTAAAATAATTAAGAACAATCAGTCTAAATATGAGTTATAGAGATGACTAGTATAGGAAATGGTATTGAATGATCATAAGTAAGTTGGCAAAAAAACAATTGAATTTAGAAAAATACTTAGGCATTAGAAGATGGAACCCTATCAAAATCAAGTCCAAATTACTTAGGGTTAAGAAGTTATGAGTAGTGGAGTAAACAATGAAACTATTAACCCTTATAGGCATAAAAATAAATAAATAAATCTATGTGATTAATACAATTATGTGAGTGAAGAATGAGAATATAAGATCATTCTGATGATATCTTTAATAGATAATCCTAACTTATATTAGATTTATTAAACTAACAATTGTGGGGAACTTAGCTCAATGTTGAATGAACTACATGGGATTTTGTGAGAAGTAACTACTACCTTACAATGACAACCCAAGTATAATGGAGTAGATTAGAAAATAATTATAGTATATGATATTTTACGTCATTAAGAGGAACATGACATGAGTATGAACATGTCAGTGGATGCAAAAGACTGAATTTGAGTGGTACTACAAGGAATTTGATTAGAGCATAGTTAATAGAAGATTTTGACCATAATCTGCTTGAGGATATTTTATTTGTGATGATATATTGATCATGGAATTTAAACACGAAAAGGAATGAGCTTATAAGGTAGAGAAGCATAGTGTGGAGATAATAGACTAAAATTTCAATGGATTTCTTGAGATACTATAAGGATTCATTGGAAATATGGACATTTGAGGATTTCAATGTTATAATTAGAGAAGTCTAACATTATTTAGAAGATTTGATTCACAATATTTGTTGACCAAAAATGTAGACATGGTATCAATTATATACAACAAATTAACTAAAGAGATTAATCTAAGTGCATGAAGAATAAGGATTTTATTTCAAACAAATATAAGATGTATATACTAGTATTTGATGTATATTGAATAATTGAAGAAAGAAGATCATGAACTTAACGTGGTTAAGGAAGATAGACATGGATTAAGTCCACACATCAAAGATGAAGGATCATGAGTTGTTTTGACAAATTGAAAGATGAGCCAATCAAATTAGAAAGATTAAATAAGATAGAGCTCGTGATTTTATTGTTGAAGAGCATAATATAGGTAAAATGGATGGATAAGAAGACTTTGGAAGCAATAGAGTGTCGAAACTAAGGACTGTGTATTTTTAAGGAATTTTCAAAATTACAATGAAAGGATTGTGTTTGACGAGGAATTAAACTCAAAAACTAGTTTTCCTTTAAAACTTTATTGTAGGATGCTTACCTAATTGAAAAATCTTAAGAAAACAATGAGATGAACTGTTGAAATTAGAATTTTATTAGACCCATTGTTTTTACTAAGAGACACCAGTGATTCTCATCAATAAAAGGATAAGTTGATAATACCTTACATTACTATTACCTGATCGAATGGAGTTATAGTGAGGAATAAGAAGTATATATATTCAAGAAAAGTGACTTGTCCAATCAATCTTCAGCAACTAGAGTAATGTCAAGAATCAACTTGAGATCTTGATATCTTAGAGGGTTAGAAGAGGAAATATCTCAAGGTCATTACTAAGCAATGGATTTAAGTGTCATTACCTTAGAATAATGTCATTTAGGCTTACACATATTTATAGGCTGCATGAACTAGGTATTCCAATTATTTCTTAATAAACTTGTTCGTATATTAGTAAGCAATACCCTAAACTATATAAAACATTAAGAGGAACATCACAGATACTTATACACGAGTCTTCATTAAAGGAAGTTGACCGATTAGGCTAAGTCCTTTCAGAATTTATAATCGTGTTAGATCCAATGATAGCTTAGACAGAAATGAAATAGGAAAATGTCTAAAACAGTGATGAAATTACAGAATTTCCTAAACCTTACTAGACACTATGATAGCATATTGGATAATTATTATTTTACTATTAGTTAAGATAAAGATTAAGGACATAAAATGGGTATAATTTGACACATGAAAGGCAAATTTTTAGAAATTGAAAGAACCAACCATTGCGCCGATACTTACACTACCTCTTAACAATTAAGTTTTAATGATTGTAGATGATGTCTTTGAAAAATAATAATGGAATGTGCCATTATAAGAAAAGAAAGAGAAAACATGCTTCCAAGTGGTGAAAAGTGAAAGATAGTATTTGAATAGATAGAAGATTGTAGTGTTGACCAATGTAAATAATATTAATCATAACAATTAAATGTTAAAGTTGGAAATTATGATTTCTTGAGGGAGATACTAATTAAAGGGTTGCAGAATTTGGAACAATATGAAAGAACAACTAAGATCCCTTAGGTGGAATATTTGTTGTAAATTATTTAATTAAAAATTAAAATTGATGGTAAACTAAGAAAGACATATGCATAATTATTTTAGGAATGACATAGAAAGAATTTTCAAGGATGAAAATTTCTTTAAGGGGGAAAGGATGTAAAAACCCAAAATTTAAAAGTTTAATTTATGAAATTATTATTACAAAAAAGGACAAAATATTTTATGAATGAGCTTTGTATAAAATCTAAATAAATTTTTAAAAATTTAATAATTATATTATACTCAAAAAATGGAATCCAATGATACTAAGAATGGTGAAAACAAAGTCCTAATGAGAAAGTTACACGATTTTTAATAATAGGGGCATTTTAGTAATTTTAAAATGAGCCCCATTT
The DNA here is from genome assembly GCA_035236585.1 of Warburgia ugandensis. Lineage (NCBI taxonomy): Eukaryota > Viridiplantae > Streptophyta > Magnoliopsida > Canellales > Canellaceae > Warburgia > Warburgia ugandensis. The sequence continues at coordinate 52,415,228 of CP141139.1, read as the reverse complement.
ATATGTTTTCTAAAATAGAAAAGTGTCCAAAATGGAGGGGTCATTTTTTATAACAACACCCCCTACAACAGCTCTCCCACAAGCAACTATAATGCCCTACATGTCTCCGACTCCCTCACCCAAAAGTAGGCCTATGATCACGCTCCTGCCAACAAGAAGGGCAAACCGCCAATGATAAATGGACCACCCACTCCTCTCCCCCCCCCCCCGCCCTCTTGTGGTTCTTTTCCACCCTTCTCTTCCCCCAATTCCATCTACCCTAGCCCTCTTCATAATCGATGTCAGATAGACCAGTCGGCAGCGCACCCACGCTAGTCTCCCCCATCTCTCTCTCTGTCTCTCCCTTCTTTTCCCTCCTTTCGTTTCTAGATTCCCTTTTTCCCTTCTCGTTCTCTGGTAATCTGAGCTGCCGACTGGCACAAAAATAGTCCACACCTACTAGAGTCACCGACTATTCTAGCTAATCTCCTTTTTTCGACTTTCCTTTCCTCCTCCACCCTATCTAATCTCACCAAATGGCTACCGTTGAAACTGATTAGGAGGACTCTATTGGGAACCACCTTAAGGATGGCTCGGATGGAAAATCTGAGCCATCCGATGGAATCGTGTAGCCTCAAAACCCTAGAATATGTCAAAACAATCGATATTTGATGATCCAGATCGAAGATGTGGATGGAAAAGTAACGGACGGCCAAGATTGCACAGTCCCAATCGCTCTCATCCAGACGGTGACAAAGACATGTGTTACAAAGAAACTTTGAGAACACATGCACTTGGTGTATTTTGCTCATGTGGAACGGTCTTCAATTGTTTTAGACACTGATGCATCCTAGAGAACTGGATGCACTCTTTTAGAAATATATCCATAGTTAATGTGGAGCCTATGGTGGCTGGTCTCCAAATACTGGAGACAAGCGATTTCAGTGAGCTAGTCATGAGCATAGTGTACCATGAGATTTTTGTTCTGTGACACCACGTAGATGGACATGATGATGGTCTTTAGATGAGTACTCATGACCAACCAGTTGATGCGTTCTCTAAGGTGCATATCTGCACGTGATGATAATGTTAATGGTTTGGATTGCTGACATTCGCAACTTAATTGATTACTATTTTAATATTTTGACGATCTTATAGCATTTGATTTGTCAAGTTAAATGGGAATCTTTCACATAATTTACAAGTTATGCATTCATGTGTTTTTGTGAGATTACCATGCAGATTTGATTGTTTGAAAAATATATATTTAAAGTCATACATGTTTTATATTAATATTATCTAAAATGTTTTAGCATGAAACTACAAACTAAGGTTGACATGTGATTTTAATTATGTTTCCTGTCTTTGATCTAATTATTATATTCTTTAGAACTGCATGAAAAATTATTTGAAATATTGTTTAGAATTGGATTTCAAAATTGGTATAATAGATGTGAAACTACGTACACAAGTTCAAGTTTACAAAAATATTGTAAATTGTTTACAATATCATAGGTCTTCGAAGAATTTGACTTAAGGTAAAGCAAATTGAGGTGGATGCAAATCTAGATGAAGACAATAGTGTAACATACTATAATCAATGTAGGTATATGTCTTATCCTTTTTGGACATGGATATGTAATTTTTACAATTCATGTATTTTTTTTTTAGTTTTATAATTAGAAAAAAAATCTCTAGCTATTTTGTTTTCTTGAAAGTAAATGACACTCGGGGTTTTCAAAATGAATTTAAAAGAAAGATTCTTCTGCTGCACTACATTGTTTTTATAAAATTGTTTTCAAATAGAGATCAATCATGCATTAGTATTTAGCTTTGCATTTAAAAATTCATACGAAAACCTAGGTCATCACATTTTAGCCCTTGTTTTATCATAAGGATTACTAATTAGGGATATTTCCAAATTTTACAAGAATACGTAACAATTCTATGAAGAAAATGATATTTTTGGCATTCCAAACCTTAAAAGATAGATAATCTAAAGTCTGAGCATCAATATGGGTCCACTTAACAAATTTATGAAGTCTGGAAGTTTATAATACAAAAAGGTTGTCATTGTCATTTTTAGCATAGTTAGAAACATCACTGAACCTTATCCATGCAAAGGGGGGTTGTAAATATCAAAACATAGGTCAGCAAAATATTTATTCATGCATGCATTCCACCAATTTTTGTGGATCTTCTAAGAAAAGCTTAAAAGCCACACACATCAAAGCAAGCATGGACATAATGCACACTCAAGCTGGGACTCACAAGAGACCTAAATCTCTCACTTTCTCTCTATGTTCTTCAAAATGGAGATCACCTACATATATGCCACGAATTTTCAATGGAAAGGTGGCTTATTCCGCTCAATTCCATATGAAATACATAAAGGGGTTAGTATGGTTAGTGGAGAAAAGTAGGGAGGTAGGAGAGAGACAAAAAATGAGAAATCAACAGTTAGTTTTCATTCAGAAAATTCAAGAAAGAGTAGCTAAGATCATTGTAACAACCCGGGTTTTCTCATGCATTTTTAAATGCAATATCTAATTTCCTAAGGCGGGATGCATCCCTATTTTAAAACCCTTTTATGAAAACCATGTAATGCAGCGGAAAATCTTTTGTTTTAAACTCATTTTGAAAACCCCGAGTGTCATTTGCTTTCATAACAACCAAGGTAGTTTTTGAAAAGCTTTAGAAATCATAAGTGTTTTTCCCCAGATCTATCCAGTCACAGCACACAGCCCAACTGTAATTAAATGCAAATACATGTCCAAAGGGTTGAGAATTTACTTACATGTATAATTGTTTCCTTTTTGATTCACTTGCTCGTAGCACTAACATAGATGTCCTCTACTCGTGGATGGAATTATCCTGAAAAATGTTAAGGATAGGGTGAGTATATACTATACTTAGTAGGAGTCTATCACTACTAGTTTTATAATGCATGCGATGTTTAAAATCATGTGCTCTTTCAAAACATGTGCATGTCTGAACACTCAAGTTCAATATATCAATATTAAAATCCATTGTCAAACCGAAATACTAACGACTTAAAGGATCACATAATATAAATTGAAAGTATCATATATATATATATATATCATAACATTATGATATGCACAAGATGCTTTATTGAATCCAACTCATGGATATCTAGTATGGTATGGTCAACCAACCTCATATCATGCCATATGCAATGCAAATAAGTTCATAAACCATAGGGTCCAACTATACCCATGACCTCCTCACCGTGTGGTCCCCGGATACCTAAGGACACTCTGTCATAGCCTTCACGGGGCCTATGACACGTCAACCCAGTGCCGTGACACCAGTGGTAGCCCCCTGTACCACATGTAGTCGACATAGGGACGTTACCCCTTTTTGGGCGTGGTACCCATCCACCTAATAGTGGTAGAGACTAGAGGCCAACCTAAACCTCTCGGCATAGCGCCCACGAGCTTATCAGCCCAAATCATAATCAGATCAAACAAGCAAAAACCTCTCTTTTTTCAAAACTAGTCCTCTTCGGGTCCCTCACAACTGCCTGGCCCTCAGCACTCCAACGTCTTTTGATAATCCTCAAGGACATGCAATTTTTGCAAGGACTTAATACTCACAAATCATGCAATGTATGCAATAGTTTGCAAAACATATCTATGCATAATGTATATGCAATTATTTACAAAACATGTCTATGCATAAAGCATTTATCACATGCATGCTGAATTAAGTCATGCTAAACAAGTCATATACTTAAAACATGTATTCACAAAACAATCATAGTTCTTTTAAAAGAATCTAGTAGCGATAGAGCACTTACTTGGCTAGGTCGCGCTAACCCCTTTGTCCCCGTACGCTCCTGAACATGGTTTGGGGAATCAAGGTTAGTTTGGCCTATCTTTTATAGGTTTTAGAGTGGTTGGTCTTATTACTTAGGCATTAAGGGTCCATCCCTATGCCTATGGGCGTCCTAAGGTCCTAATTGGGCCTTGGGATGCTAGCGTGCTGCGCGTCAGTGGCATGCGCCCTAGCTACCTTAAGAAACAAAAAATCTCGGATCGCTACTACGCTGCGCGTCTGCGGCATGCGCCTCAGCTAGCGCATCTGCAGACACACCGGGTTTCCCGCCCGTCTTTCCCTTTTGCGGGCGCGTCCATGGACGCGCTTGTTTGGTTCTATCGAACGCGGTCGACGCGTTTCGTCCAGGTGGGACGTTCTGCTCGTTTGGGGGACCGAGGCATCCTCAGGATACCTTGGTTCAACCCTATCGAACCAGTGCGGCCCAGGGATCATCCCTGGGTCCTTGGTGACTCTCCAGGGCTCCATTTTGCATGATTTTTCATGCAAAAACTTAAGGAAACTGATCCTAGGACTACTGTGAAGACTGGTTTTGAGGGATCTTGGGCATACCTGGCTCGTTGCTGGGTTTTTCTCCTCGTTTCTCCTCTAGGTTGCTTCTCCAAAACGAGTTTTCTTCAACTTTTGGGCTGCTATTAGAGGCGCCCAAGAGCTCTATTTATAGAGCTATAAGAGGGTTCTTGAGGGGGCTCTCACCACCCTTGAATGGTGGTGGAGAAACCTCTAGAATGGCGGTAATTTCTCCTCCAATCATTGTCGTTCTAAAACCCTCTAGGAGGTTGAAGATGAAGGGTGCCTGTATCAAAACGGGCCCCTATGTTTTGCAGGCTAAATCCGTTTTTAATAAAAATTACATTTTTGCCCCTGAACTTCAAAGGGCCATAACTTGCTCATTTTAACTCCGTTTTGGGTGATTTTGGTCTTCTTGGATTCCTTTTTCTAAGACGCACCTAATGGTACATTTTCAGGACCAAATTTCTGGGTTCAGTCAAGGTGAATAGTGAAATGACCAAAATACCCTTATTTCTAAAAAGTGAACTTTTCATTGCTAACTTGGGATTGTAATGTTACAAAATTAGAGTCATTACAATAATTTCACAACCAAGACCATCCTAAAGCAACTAATAAGAAGACATTTGAGTTAGAATTGACCAATGGGAAATAGCCATGCATGAGAGAGAACATTGAGCTATTGATTGGTGGCGAAAATTTTGGTGGTTGCCCACCATTTTTCAAGGAGGAGAAAACGTGTTCCCCTTAGGACAAAACATGTTCTTCTCTTGAATGTGATTGTGTAGAGATAAAAATGATGGGCTAAAGAGAAATAAAGGAGGGAAATCAATTTGGATAAGAAAATATCAATGGAATCCTAGCCATTCACCTTAGGGCATGACCATTCGATGGATAAGAACAAATGAGACATTAAACTATCTTATTGGTGAGAGATTTCAAAGAGAACTTGTGACTACCTAGGTTTTTCAAATACTTTTTCACAAATTTTTTCAAAAGATGCAGACCCAAGTTTGAAAAATAGTTTCAAAGAAAAATAAGGAAAAACATTTCAACAAAATTCATATTAAAATCTCAAGTGTCAACAATCAACTCACTATTACACTATTTATGATTTAGTTTGATATTTACATTTTGAAAACTCAAATGCATTTTTCATTTTTCAAGTAAACCTTTTAAAAACAAGTTTACTTCTTTAGGACTCATCCAGTTGACAGCCATAGTCCCTGCATCATTACAAATCAAGTCCAAATACTACAAATGAACATGTAAAGGCCAAGTAAAATTAAAACATACCCTCAAACGACAATGCTTGGTTAGCTACTCATCTAATTCCTCACTAGTTCAGTCTATCGCTCAATATTTGAGGCATTGGAATATTAATGCAATACCTCAACAAGCCATGTTTGGTAGGGAAATAAGATGCTTACAAAAACTGAAGTAAAATATTTGCTTTCATAATGTAATAATTATTTCAATGCACCAAAACATTTTGCATCAATAATCAATCATTTGCATGATTGAATTTAAGATAATCTAAAACTTTAAAATATCAAATTTCAAAGCATTTCATATAAATATCATGAATAAATTCGATAGCAAAATATCATGTTCAAATCATAATCAAGGTCTCAAGTAAACTTTATAAATAGATGTAAACATCATAAGTAGATCCAACAACGCAACATCATGCACAAATCACAGTCCTAAACATGAATAAAGATACTAATTTTTCAAATGATTTAAACAATGTTAAACTGGTGAATATAGTCATTAGTGGTCACAACCCTAGCTATATGGGTCCCACAATCATTTAGTCAATACTGGGTATACATAATGGTCATAAGCCCATGCCACATAATCACGACATTATCACTCAGTCATGACCATAGCACCTAGATCTCCAAAGAAAGTTAAGCACCCATGTTATCGCTTAGTCGTGCTTGCAACAACTGGCAAAGTAAACAAAGGACTGCTATGCTGCAATGATAACCAATTACCAGGCCTATCAATTGCTGCTCCCCATAACCAAGGACACCTGGTTGCCAAATCAAACAAAGAGAATATAAAATGTGCAATGCATTCTTAAATCATGCATTTTAAACAAATGACATGCATTTTCAATCCTCAAAATCACAATATGATAAATTTTCATATATAGTATTACAGTCTTTTTATTTCATAAATTATGTCATTAATACTGCATGTATAATATTACATAATAATTGCATTTTATAAATAATTCATGCGAGTCAAATCCCATGCAAATTATGAAAATCACGTTATAAGTATATCAACAAATCCTGTAATTTCTAAAAATTAGCATCTTAAATTCCACCTCTCTTGAATATGGATTATCCAAATCCTTAGAACATCCAATAGTCTCAATGTCGTATCAATTGGCATATCTGTCAAGTCATACATGCATATAATGTCATTTCCATATCACAAATCCCCATCCATAACTCATTTAGTCTTTGATATCTTTAAACATGATGACCTTATCTTTATAGATCTCTAATCACAAATATATCTTTATTTTGGTAATATCTTCAGATCTTGATCGTTGATTAAATATCAATAGTCCAGATCATCCATCTATTCTCAACTTCTATTGATCTTATCCTATGGTATAGTCCATTTCATATTTCAATGTTTGATCTATTGATCCGATGGTCAGATCAATGGTTCCAGATCATCCTATATTTCAATTTCTCAAGCTAAGACAATCAAAATAATCCATCATTAGATTAGTTTAATTATCCATTTTGAAGTTTGATCTAACTTGATCGCATGTATTTTCTAAGTTTTCTATAGCTGAATTACCTCTCACTAGTTCTTATTCAGATTTGACAATCATTTCCTACTCTAATCGGTCTGATCTATATTTCTTATCTTATCCTACAGTCCATATTTATGAATTTCGATTTGCTAAGAGAATCTAACTATTAGATCATTTCATCTACCTTGTTAAATGATTAATTTAGTCAGTTATGAAGGTTTGTATACTTTTGATCAATAGATTTAACATGTACAAGGTCTAATTTTAGTCAATCCAAGGTTTCTAAGATGATCCTGCCATTAGATCACTCTCATGTCTGCCTTGGGTATCTTAATCATTTAATTTGGGTCTCATATGTCCCAATCCGTTAAAATTTTAGTGTTTGATAATATTCACAAGTGTATTAATAGTTAATCTATTGATCTAACGATCATATTGGTCCCCAATTGGTCAAATCTATAGTTTATATTTTGTTAGATGGTTTTGATCTAAAGTCTCAATTTATTTAGATAATCCAACAATCAAATCCATCAATCTAGGTTATCCAAGGATCTATGATGTTTTGATCTAGTTAAGGTGGAGTCAGATCATAAATTTTATTACAAAATAGATTTGCATCATCACGATGACTTCAATGGGTGTCTCCGACCAAAATTTGGGCTTATATAGCCTTCTAAATTGTAAATTTACTATTTTATATAAGTTTAAATGGTCTGGATCAAAAATAGGATGAAATGATGTCACCAAGATGCATCGTGTCTGTGACGCGTGTTCAAGACACACCTGAGTGTGTCATGGTCACCAAGACGCATATGGAGGTGTCACAGACACTAGGACGCACTTGCTCCCCATGTGTTCGATGAATGACACATGCAATGTTTGCACGTGCCAGAGAAGAGAGAGGCGCACGGACGTTGTGTGGACACCAACAGTGGAAGCGTCATCAAGAATGATGGGGAGGTGCAGCCTGGTGTTCCTTGTGGCCTCACGTTAAGCGAGCCGACCAGCGATGACCGAAGTCAAGCAGGAAGAGTGAGATAGAGCCAGTGCCAATGGTGGATGAGGGTGCCAGAGACGAAAACAAAGGGGGAATTGGAGGAGGAAGGGAGGAGAGGTGGGTGGTTTCATGGTGGCAAGGCTGGTTGTGCGGTTGGGGCTCAACGCATCAATTGATGTGTCTAGCCTACCTTTTGGTATGGCATTGTTAGCCAATGAGCTGCCTAGGCAGAGCTCAAGAGGGGAAGAGGCTGTGGGTGTGGGAGTCTAGGAAATAAACTTTAAATGTTGATTTTAATTTTTTTTCAATAATAATTTCCCACCATAAATGCAAATAATTACTACCCTTAATTTCATTTGAACTCATTTTTACATTTATGGCTGACAAGGGTACTCATGATTGGTTCATGTAGGTCCCACTTGCATTTAATTCCATCACTTTAATTACTAATTAATTTAAAGTAAACAATTTAATTAAAATAATTACAAAATTTTTGTTCGAACTCTGATTTTGACATACTTAATGTCATTGGACTCGTTATGTGAGTAGATTACTAATATTGATATTTCAATGGCCAATTCTTTGTCTTTCATTAATTATCCGTAAAAAAATTTAATCTTGTAAATTGAACTCCTCATTTCTCCCTTTTTTATTTATTCTTTTTACAAAAATGAATTAAAATTTTTGGGATGTTACATATCTATACCGCCCATTCTAGGTCTAAAACATGATCCAAGGGAAGGAAGGTGAGATAAGGAGATAGGATAAGACCATAATTGAGGAATTAGAGATAATAAGAAGATAGGAGGGAGTTTGCTTAAGGAAACCTCTACCTCTCAATGCATAAAACGATTTCTTCATTTAGCATTCAATGAAAATCACAAATCCCAACCCCCCCTTATGTTCACATGTGAACATCAATTGGGGGAAGGAGGACGAGGTGATGAGGAGTCTTACACTTAAAAAACAAAGGAGGTGCTTGCTTGGAGGAGGTGCATTGAAATCTGAGCAAAGCAAGCTAGAATTTTAATGTCTTTTACTAGGTGGGATACAATGGGGGATTCTAAGGGGGCTGCTAATGTTTGCCTTTTTTAAGTAGCTCAACCTATCTAATGTGTTGCAAAAAGGGTAGCTACAAGTAGGAGTCAAGGATTATGCATAAGAAGAACAAGAAAGAGAGGTGCTTTCTTAGGCATTCTTGTGGGAGCACAAGTCATAAGTCATTATACTATCTAACCCAATAAAGAAGAAAAGACAAGGATGTGCTTACTTGTTTTGTCCTCATGAAGCAGCTTAAAGAAGAAAAAAAAAAATGTTGAATACAAGGAATGTCGTAAGAGGGAAGTGAGGTGATGGTTGAAGACAAAAATTAAGAGAGAGTTACTTACTTGTTTGTCATTTATAAGTAGCTTCTTCATAAAGATGTTGTAGTGGGTTGTATGTGTAATAGTAGGTTGAGAATAGAGAGAGGTATGTAAAGTGAGATACATGGTGGGTCGGTGAATGATGCTTTCCTCGAATTGTGACTATTTGATGGTATTTTATGTATTTGTTGAGTTACACAACAAGTATAAGGTATTGTATAGATGGTGGAAGCATGTAGTAGCGTGGGTTAGAGCACATTCAATGACACTCTTGTTGAGTAACATGGTGAGAAAGTTAGTGATATCTCTATCATTCCATTGGGAAGTTTAGTTTCTTTTAATTTTTACTTTGTTTATTTTTTATATTTGAATTCTTATAATCCTTTAAATTTAAAGCAGTAGAAGTTCTATTTTCTTTTCATTATTAGTAAGTTCTTTATTTTATGCTTACATTATCGATGCTTTTGTTCGTGTTGGATGTGGTTTAGTTTTATTTATGCTTGCTTGTTAATTGGTTCACCTAGGCATTAGAATGATAAGTATGTTAGAATAGATATTTTTATGATTAGGTGAATCTAGGTTAAAAAAGTGTTGTAATATTAATATTAGAATTTTAACACTCTTGATTTATATGCTTAGTGACTTCTCAATAAAGATGGATACTAATATAGTGAAAAGAGAGTGGTATACAAGAATATTTTCCCTAAGAAGATAGGTTATACTTTGAATACAAATAGTGTCATGCTAAGAAATTAGTATAAAGAAAATATATAAAGGGAGCTTTAAAAGAAATATTTTTTGTGTAATAAAAACATCGTTCTTCTAATTATCTGAGTAAAAATAACCTAGATAACTTAGTCCTAAGAGTATTCCATTTCTAATATATTGGATATTATAGGCTTAGGTTGATGTCTAGCATTTTTATGTGTTTCTGTGATTTTAAGCATTTTTAGTTTATTAATTTATTGGCTGGGTTAAAGTAGTTAAACTAAATTTAATTAAAATTAGTTAAATATAAAGTCTCTTTGGATGAACCTGTATATGATGTACCTATGCTATAGTGGACCCTGCACATGTAGTTATTTTTGAAACACATCAAGTTTTAGAGTTGTTAAAAAAGGACTAGCAATAGATTTTTTACTAAAATCTAGGTTAATTACTCTACCACTAGCCATAGATTTTAGGGGTTGCATTCATTTTAGTTGTATTTTGTACTTTATTTTTATTATTCATGTGAATTTTTGGGTTCTCACTTTTATATTTACTTTTACAAGAAGTTGGAGTGAAATGGGAGGAGAAATTAGGATTGTTTATAAATTTTTATTTTTGAGTGAATTATAGTAAGGACTTTCTATAAAAAAAAAATTAAACACAATTTATTCAAATTAAAGGGGTTGCACTAATAGAAGTCAAGGGTGGATCATCCTAAATTTGAAGGGGAGGTGGCATCCCACCCTTCTATGAGAAGATATTTTACAAGACCCCATTGTAAGCTTTTCTAATCTCTTTTCATTTCCTATATTATGACTTGCATATAATTTAGTTTACATTATTTGCTTGATAGATTAATCTATATAGTCTTGTTCCATTATATTACTTTTGCATTACACTTAGGACCTTGCATTAGTTAGCAACTATTTAACACTGATAGCCTAGGCTCTGCTATCACCCAAGGACATAGGCTATCAAGGTTATAGTGTCCAGTCTGTTGAGGCCCTAACCCCTTGTTAGATCTCATATAGGTAGTTGCATTAGTTTACTACTTTTTCCTACATAATTATGGCACATTTAATTGCTTTAAGGTGTAATATATGTTGATCAATCTGTCATGGGCATGTGCTTAAATAATTAATTAGGTAAATCACCCCAACAAGATCAAGGGTGGATTTCATCACAATCCCTTGGCCCACCTAGGTTAACCATCACTTCATGCAACCCAAGCCTCTTGAAAGTATGCAACATATTGCCCAGTGGCTCCATAACTAATCAATTGCACTTTTATATAAATGACTAGCTTTGCCAGTACATTTCATGACTCAGATCACCTATGGATGATTGAGGAGGGTGTGAAGTGGTTGGTTTAGATTAGGATCTAACTGATAAGTAGTAAGACAATTTTGGAATAGAGAAGCTATCTATGTTTGAAATAACCTAAAATTCACTCCCCCAAAGAAAATAAAGAAAAATCAAACATTTTAGCTTCTTTATTGTATATAAAGAAGAGCCAACTACACTATTTTCTAATGTAGACCTAGCTGTCGATATGAAAATCTAGATCCCACACTCTTAAACTCTTAAGATCAAATGGACCACAAGGCAAGCGATAAAGCAATCAAGCCAATCATATTAACCTTATCGAATAATGTCCCACAAAGTAGGGGATAAAAAACCACTATCATACTATTTCACTCCCCGACCCTTAGCTATAGGAAATGTATGAGACAGAGATAGGGGATAACCCTGATTTGTACAATGCATTAGATAGATTGGCCGATAGAATGGATGGAGAAGTAAATAGGTTAAATGCTTTTAGATAGGCTAGCAAATCATCTAAGCAGTCTTAGTATGACGATTACTGTACCTATTCTAGCCTAACAAATACCACCACTCCATGGCTGTCAAGCTCTACCAACAATGCATATTATCAAGAGCAAGTGAGTGCACCCAATGCATTCATAGATCCTAGCAATTATTATTATGTTAAGACTGACTATCCTGGGTGGGTTAGTCATTTCAAACAATTTTGGTCTCAAAATTATTAGGGAGGACCATCATGGTTCCACCCTGCTCAACCTTTTCCTGGCACCCCAATGCCATAGCAATATAAGCCATACGAGCTACTTCTTCCACACTAGACGGAACAACCATTAGAAGAGATCCTTCTTTTGTATATTCTTAATACACTAGAATTCCAAGAAGTGACTAAACAATTTAGTGCATAGATGCAATTTTGAAAGGGTCAAATAACTACTGACTTCATAGAAAGGGCTAAGGAACTGAACAAATTGAGGATAATGAGAAGCCCAAAAATAACTATATAGGATTGGAAATATCATCAGAAGATCCTTATGAGATAGATAATCTTGAACTATCCCTACTGTCCTCTAGTAATTATCCATTCAAGGCCTATCGTAGTTCTTTTAAATTTGATTCTAATATAGACAGATCCATGGATGGCAAGAATGCTTTAAATGAATACTAAGCCATTCATTGACACTTTTGAGAGAGACATCCCACTAGGACCTTCACTAGTAAAATGGAGGGTTTATAAGATGGCAAATAAAAGAAGGTTTAAATACAATCTTCTTTAAAAAAAAAAAAAATACAAGATGATTCTGGAAAATCATCTTTTAAAGTCTCATTTTATAAGATGGTTTTGTCAAAACTATCTTACAAGAAAAAATTATATAGGATGGTTTCTGAAAATTGTCTTATAAACAATTTTAAAAACCACCTTATAAAGTATGATTATATAAGTTTCAAAAATTATCTTATATTTTACAAGGTGTTTAAGATGGTTTCTTAAACTATCTTATAAAATGAGAGTATATAAGATGGTTTTCAAGAAACTACCTTTTAAAGTTAAGTATTATAAGATAGATTCAAACTTTATAAGACGGTTTTCGAAAATATCCTTTAAATCTTCTTTTTAAAATACTATGAAGTTCAACTTGTAGTTTTGTACACTTGACTACTTTGACTAAAAACTCATAGATTGAGTTGGAATTATATATATTTGGTCCCGAACTTGTATTTTCTCAATTGATATTGATTTGTGTATGTATTATTTCATGTTTTTGTCATATGATTAATTTATTTGATGTTTGTGGGTATAAAATTCCATTTCTAAAGTTTTCCCTTGCTATGTGTGGATCATTCATGTATATGGATCAGTCATGTTTTCGCATCATTGTTTCTTGTCCCAAACCTAGAGTTGAATGGTAATGTCCTCTAATATATATGTTTTTTCTAATTGTATATGCATTTTCTTTGCACACCAAGTGTATGGTTAAATTCTTAACCCATTGTTATTAATCTTTTATGTGTAGAAAGTTTTTACATGATTTGGAACTTCAACTTTTTGACGAAATGTACAAATATGTCTAGATGACTTTGAAAATATCATCAAGAGAATATGAGGAGGGAATAGAAAAGTTCATAGAGTTTGCAATTAAGGTAGGGGGTGATTGTAATCAAATGATATTATTTGTGCTCAAGATGTGGAAACCTAAAAAAGGTTACTATAGGTGAGTTGAGAGAATATTTTTGCTTCAATGGAGTTAATGAAAGTTATCACCCCTGGATGTGGCATGGAGAGGAAATTCCTCATAGGCCCTCGATAAGGGCAGAATGTGTGTATAATCATGAAGCCATTGCATAAAGTGTTGGGAATAGTACTGCTACGCCAATGTTTCAAGATGCATATGATGACTTCCAAGATGATCTTAAACAATTCCAGACTACATTGGAGGAAACTCATGAGCCATTGTACGCCAAGTGTACAAATTTTACTAAGTTGTTTGCAATAGTAGAACTATACAATGTAAAATTGAGTTTTGGTTTTTCAGATAAAGGTTATACAAAATTGTTGAAATTGATCAACAAAGTGCCACTAAAGGAGAAAAACTAGCTAGTTTGATATGGTAGGCAAAGAAAACCTTAGCTGCACTAGGGTGGCGGTATGAAAAATTGCGTGCCTATCCTAGTGAATGCATCTTATATAAGAAGGAGCATAAAGACAAAACTACATGCCCTACTTATGGAAATTCAAGATGGAAGCCAAAGAAGAATTCAAGTAATTGGCAAGTAAAAGATGTTCTTACAAAGATCATATGGTATTTCTCACATGTTCCAAGGTTTCAAAGAATGTTTCTTATTGAAGAAACAATGAAGAAACTAGTATGGCATCCAGAGGAAAGAGTGGGTGATAACTATTTACACCATCTAGTAGAGAGTCTAGCATGGAAGCTTATAGACTCTATGTGGCCCAATTTTGGAGAAGAACCCCGAAACTTACAACTTCTAATTTCTACAAATGGAATCAGTCCTCACAGTTTTGCAAGCATTAGTTATAGTTCTTGACCTATTATAACAATTTGTTACAACCTGCTACCATTGTGATGCATGAGGAGGAATTTCATGATGTTAACTATATTAATATTGGGTCCCAAGTAACCTAGGAATGATATTGACTTGCACTTGCCTCCCTTGATTGATGATCTTAAGATGTTCTCGGAATTAGGGGTTGAATCATATGATGTATACAAGAAAGAGACATTCACCCTTAAGGCTATAATACTATGGACAATAAACAACTTTCATGTATATTGTAATTTCGTGGAATGCACTATGAAGGGATCTAATGTGTGTCCTATTTATAGTGACCAAACGTGTGCCATACGACTTCAACATGGTAGGAAGATGGAATTCCTATGCCATAGAAGATGGTTGAATAGAAATCGTTGATATCATTTTAAGAAGAGGGAGTTTAACAATATTTTGGAGACTATGACACCTCCAAAAAGGTTGGCTAGACAATAAGTATTGGAACAAGTTGAGAACCTTGATGTTTCGTGGGGAACAAGAAGGCAACTAAGCATACATATGATAGCAACTCTAGAAGTTGTTGGAAGAAGAAGTCAGTATTCTTTAAACTTGGGTACTGAAAATCCATGCATGTTCAACATGTGCTTGATGTCATGCACATTGAGAAAACTGTCTATGAAAGCTTGATTAGTATCTTGCTCAATATACCAAGAAAAGGCAGATGGACTTGCAACTCAAATGGATCTTATGATAATGGGTTTGAAGAGAAGATTGCATCCACAAGATAGGGGAAGCTGACGAAATACTTGCCTAAAGCAAATTATATTCTTAGCAAAGAGGAGAGAAGAATAGTGTGTAAAACCCTATCAAAGATCACAGTCTTATAGGGTACTGTTCAAGATTTAGAAACGTTGTCTTCATGGAAGAGTTCTAACTCTCAGAGATGAAGTTGACAATTATCATGCATTAATGCAATAACTCCTAACTAGAGGAATACATTCAGTGCTTGCAAATAAAGTTGTAGGATTTATTTCTAAATTCTACTACTTATTTAATGCTTTGTGTAAAAAGGTGGTGGATACCTTGAAATTACAAGAAATCAAAGAGCATCTAGTCACAACCATATGTGAGCTTAAGATAATCTTCCCCCCATCCTTATTCAATATCATAGTACACTTAATAGCGCATCTCATTGATGAGGTTAGGCTTTGTGGACCTATTTATTTGTGATAGATATACCAATTTGAGAGGTACATAAAAGTTTTAAAAGAGTAGGTACATAAAAGTGTTAAAAGAGTATCTACAAAATCACAGTCAGCTTGAGGGGGGTATCGCTAAATGTTACAATGTAGAAGAAGTAGTAGAGTTTTGCACCGAGTATTTATCCGAAGTGAATGCTATTGGAATCCCAAAAAAGAAATAATTAGGTTGATTAAATGATCCCAAAGTTAGTGAATCTCTCTCTAGTGGTCATGTATCGAGTGTTAATTCTAAGGAACAAGACCTACACACCTTTATGTCATGTGAAATATTAATTTCAATGAAGTTCAGCCTTCCATTGACTAAGTAATTAATGCTCTCTCTCTCTCTCTCTCTCTCTCTCTCTCTCTCTCTCTCTCTCTCTCTCTCTCTCTCTCTCTCTCTCTCTCTAAAGCTTCTTTAATTTACATTTTAATATGTATGTTGAAAGGTAATGCATTATTTGCATGCATGTTATATATAATTTTCACACCTTCATTATAGCAAGCACATGGACTTCTTGAAAGAGAGGTATCAAAGAGATGCAAAGAAATGGAAGTGGCTGCAAGATGAGCATTATCACTCCACTACTTGGCTTCATTAAAAAGTAGTTAATTGCATTGCATTGAATTAATGCTTCATTCAGAGGATTGATTTGTAATTGCATATGCATGTATACATTAATCATCTGTCATAAGTAATATTATACATAGATTTTAGATGGGTGAGATGTTCCAAGTCATAGTATTTTTGAATCCACTACAAAAATTAATAAAGTAGACTAGTTATGCCATCAATTGTTATTGGCTTCTCACAAAAGACCATGATAACTTGGAGCAAAACAAGGTAGCAATGTTAGCTTATTTGCTAAAGCTACTTTATTTTCCAGTTCAAAGGACAACAACCCAATCATAGTGAACAATACTTATCATGGTGTTATAGGAAAGATATGAGAGCAAGATTATACTTATAGAACTATGGTTATGTTTAAGTGCGATGGGTGGAACATAACAAAGATAGCATCAAAACTAGAGCTCTTGGTTTGACATTGGTTGGCCTTAATAAGATCGTCTACCAAAATGATTTGTTTATTTTGGCATCTCAAGCGAAATAGGTATTTTATGTACAAGATGGACATGACATGAGATAGTTGACTATTTTATCAGCTTCCCGAAAGGACTTCTTCTATGATGAAAATAAACTAAATCAAAACTGAAGAGAAGAAGAAGAAGAAGGAAGAAGAGGAAAGAGAGTGAACATGCATGGCCCTCTGCTAATGAATATAGGATGGTTTTCACATAATCGTCCGATACTCAAGCCCTCCTCCCCAACCCCCTGGCCTCCCCCCACCCAAAAGAAAATAAAATTAAAAACCCCGATCAAAACCTAAGAGAAGAAGATGAAAAATAAGGAAGAAGAGGAAAGAGAGACAGGATGTGCAAGCACCTCTAATAATGAATATATGACAGTTTTCCCTAAACCATCCTATATTCAGAAGAATATAAGATGGTTTTCTCATAACCATCCTATATTCTAGCCCCTTTCAACGAAAGATTAAAAAAAAACCCACCTTCACCTAGATCAAAACCCAAGAAAAGAAGAAGAGGAAAGGAGAGAGAGAGAATAGAAGTGTAGGGCCCCCCTACTAATGAATATAGGATAGTTTTCTTATGACCATCCTATATCTAGAAGAATATAAGATGGCTCTAAGAAGACTGTCTTATGTTCTTATGAATATAGGATGGTTTTCACATAACTGTCTTCTATTCATGTGCTACATATAACTCACTACCAAACCCTCCTAATGAAAAAAAAAAACCCTCCCTCACTTAGATAAAAACCCAAGAGAAGAGGAGAGAGAACAAATGTGTGTGCCTCAACTCTGCTACCCAACGTATGGAGAGAAAGAATAGAGAAGACGAAGAAGATCAAGGAGAAGAGGAAAGAGAATGTGCATGCCCCACCTGTGTTACCTAACACTAGTAGAGAGATAGAGAGGAGATAGAAGCAAAAGGAGAATAAGGGGGAGAAGAGGAAAGAGAGAGTGAGAGAGAACGCGACTACACCCCCACCTTGCTTGTGATCATTTTCTTACTTTAGGTAGGCTCTCTCTCTCTCTCTCTCTCTCTCTCTCTCTCTCTCTCTCTCTCTCTCTCTCTCTCTCTCTCTCTCTCTCTCTCTCTCTCTCTCTCTCTCTCTCTCTCTCTCTCTCTCTCTCTCTCTCTCCCGATTTTCTTATGTGTATGCTTAAGTTTTTCAAGAGCACTTTGTGGATGATTTCCTGCTTTGTTAATCAATAGAAATCTATAAAATTGATCATGCTAGGTAGGGGACATTGAGGATAAGAAAACCCAAGTTTTAAATTTTTAAGTTTCATTAAAAAAAGGTATCCAACTAATAGCTTAAAGTCTGCTACTTGTCAGTGTTCACATGAACAGTAACTATATTTTGCTTATGTTCAAGACCATGTTGTGTATGATTTCCAATTTTTTTAATCAATGAAAATGTGCAAAATTAATCATGCTAGATAAAGGACATTGAGAACAAGAACACCTAAGTCTTAGATTTTCAATTTTCATTCAAAAAGGCATCCAAGTAATAGCTTAAAGTCTACTGCTTATTGTTGTTTGCGTGAATAGTAATTGCATTTTATTTATATTTTAAACTTGATTTTTCTTTAATTTGTTGTGTTTTCTTATTGATCCAAATCATTGATTATGTTCTAACTTGTGTTAGGAAGGGTTTTTAATGACAAATTGAAGTTTAAATTGTTGAATTTCATTGAAGATGAGATTATGAGTCATGGACGTAGGCTTCAAGGCAAAATGCTCTAACTATTGTTTATCGTGTGAGCTTGTTTTCTTTTATCTATTTTCCTATCCAATTATGTATAATGAGTTTCTCTAAATTATAATAATTTTGAAGTTAGTTACCACAAGTGATTCCATCATACTTCTCCCCATAAAACAGCCGACATTGCTTCTAAGGTTCTGCATATCCCAAACCTTGGTATCCTACAAAGAATATGCTTGCTCTCTTATATAAAGACAAGTGGTTAGAAGAACTACAAACTATAATGAAATGAAAAACAACAATCAACTAAGGGACTTGTAATCAATCTAGAATAAAAAAGTAGCAAGACAATATTTGAACACAACTATCAATGTACTAAAAAAGAATGTGACTCTATTCCTCTTCCAATTAAGTTAAAACAAAAGTCAATAATTAATATTTACAGAATTAGTAAGTACAAGAATTGCATTTAAAATATTGAAGTAAAGAAGCTCTTTTAGTTGGCAAACTTAGCTTGAATGCTCAAATTTTATGAAGAAATTTAGACTTAGACAAGCTTTGATGATAGAATTAGTCCACACTATCCTTGAATTGTATTCCAACTTCATTGACCAGGATGCGTGGAATCAATTTGTACATATTAGATTGTCTTCTAATTTTGTGGTAATTACAGCTGGCCAAAAGTTTGATTCCTCTAATTATTAAGTCAATTGTGGTTAATTATGTTCCTTTGATGTTTCGGAAAAGAATATGAAAGAAAAAATGGTGCATGCAACTAATCATATGCAACACCACATATGCAGTGTTGGTTATGCATGGTTAAAAGAACAAGAAGTAAGTATATGTGATAATTTATTTCTATCTAAAAATACCAAACTTTTATTTCATTAACTCTACTTTAGTGTCTCTCTTGACATGCTGGAACCATAGAGCCCATCAATTGTGCCCTTCTATTGAAAATGGCACATTCAAAAGGGTATAACTTGTAGACCTTCACTAATGAAATACTATATTTGTTGTTTCATGAATCATAAGTAGTTTTATGTGTCTACCTTTGTATCTCTTGAATTATATTATATATGTGAAATTCATTGTGTTCTGATAACTACATGTACAGGAAGAGTTGACCTAAGAAAGCACTACTACAAGGACTCTGAGTAGCACTATTGTAAAGGGGGAGATCATGTGTAGGGCAATGTGCAACAAGGACAAACACCCTAGCCAAGTAAGGGTCCAAGGCCACAGTGTGGTTCCTTCCAAATTCTTCCCTAAATCAAAGAAACCTCTAGTAGAGGACTTGGAAGAATGGAAGGAGAAAACCTTTGAGGAGTTATACAAGAAGGTAAAGAATTATTTATATAAGTACTTTTGGAGTTTTAGAACTCCACATTAGGATATTACCCCTCGAACCCCATCTCACCCGTCTCACAATAACTGTAGTGCTCCACTTAAAGAAGAGAAGATGTGGCAAAGCAAATCTTCAAAGGAGATATCCCAATCAAGGAGGTATGTATTGACATGTTTACATTTGAAATATACAATTATTTAGTAATCTTTTCATTCTTATGTAGATGCTATTTCTGATTTGCAAATGAGTCAGTGCATGCTGCAGCTATGTATAGATGAGAATTACATCCTTGTGGCTACAATGTTTGAGGTTCTTTCTATCATGTTGCATAGCAAGCTGATGCATCCACACACTAAGCATGTGTACATTACTGTCACCCTCCAACTAGATGCCCCTTACCATTTCCTATAGAAGATGACGATATTGATACTGTTGGGAATGCAATTAGATATCATGTGGCTTGGCTAGAGAAGTATATCAATCCAATGTTATCCAAGGTATGTATATGGTGTTAAAGCCTCATTTTCAACAATATTTTTTAATTCTTCCACTAAATTATTTAATATATCTACAACAAGTAAGTCAGCCAGATGCAACAAAAGGCACCATTGAAGGCACCATTGAGGTTGACCGCTCCCCAGCAACAAATTTCAACATAGCTATTTCCCCGTCCTAAGTATGTATGTCTATTTTTATGATAAATTTGGATCTCTCTGTCTCTCTTCTTATATAAATTCAATACTAATTTTTGGAACATTAAATTCACAATGTAGGGATCAGGAGGAGGTTCCACCTAGCACACCTCCATTCATAAGAGGACTATACAAACTAATCAATTAAGATAAGGATATCAACTCCATAAGGATAGAGGTCTATCTACTTGCCTACGAGATAGTTAAGGTTCCACTCATGAGTGAGGACCTCTTAACCATAGTATGGCTCAACTGAAATACACATACTCACCATCATTTATATAGGGTATGGCGTGTAGCTGTTTTATTAAGAATCAAATTAACATTAATTGTTTTATCAATAAGATGTGATAAGTATTTGACATTAAGTTTCTATAGGTCTTTGCATGATAAACTACAAAGATTAGAGGTCAAGGACATTTACAAATTCCTTGACCCTATTATCGTCTTTGGACCAAAGGGGCATTTTTCCATGGAGAAACAAATAGAAGATATCATACATGGGTTCTTGCATGGTACAAAGGGACTGGCCTTAGTGATTCCTTACAAGAACGAGTAAGTTATAACATATCTTGCAAAATTATGTCATTCCACATGCATGAATATCTATATTAGTTATGTTTTGAAAATTTTAATTGAATGGTTGTGTTTATAGGTCCCATTGAATGCTACTAGATATGGACGTGGATGATGGGCATGCAATGTTTTTCTATAATTGTGGAGCGCACATTCAATCCTAGGTGAAGGAAATTATCAATAAGTCTTTATTATTTCACATATTACAATAAAGAGAGCAGAAAACTATCCTATTAATCATAATCTAATGCTTTTCATTTATATATATGCAGTGAATGGTATAAATGGGTTGAGATGGAAGGTATTGACCACCCAATAAAACTCTACTGGAAAAAGGACAAGATAAGGTTTTCTTGTTCTTTATTATAATTTTATAACCTAAAATTACAATTAAATGTGATATTTGAATGTTTTCTATTGTCTTTGTTGTGCAGTGCCCTAAACAATAATTTGATTAGGAGTGTAGTTATTATGTTCTCAGATACATGAGAACCCTCATTCATGAAGGATTACTATCTCACAATTGAAAAAGGTAAGACAATTAATTTACTACTCATTGTTACAATTTTATACATTTCTTGAATGACTCAAACATTGCATGTCTTAACTAATTTAATTTATGTTGTCTTGCAAGCGGATTTGGGAAGCATGAGTTACTCCAATTAGATTTAGATGACATCAAAGTGGAATAGACTGAGTATGTTTTGACTTTTAATTTGTAGTTTATTGATATTATTGAATGTAAATATTTTTATCAATGAAATACAAAATAAAACTTCATTTATATAGATGTATTCCTTTTTTCTTTTTATTGAAGTCTATGTGTGCTTTCTTTATTTCAATGAAGGGAAGTTGGTGTTTACAACCAAACATATGGGTGTCTTTGGAAAAGTGTGAATGCATTGGAATGTGCTTTCCTTATTTCAATGTGAAGGGTGTATGGAGAAGTTAAATATGGAATTGTTGAAGTGAATGTATGTAATAGAATGATTGTAGCTTATAGAAATGAAGTGAATGTGTTCTTTTGTTTGGTGAGAGGGACTATTAAATGTATTTTGAAATACAGAAATTGTAGGAAGAATGTACAAACAAAAACCAACAAAAAAATATAGGAACTAGTTAGGAAATATGTACAATATAAGATGGTTTTTCAAAAATCACCCATGAGTTTTTTAAATTATAAGCCAGTTTTTGAAAAATCAACCCATATTATACATAATATAGGGTGGTTTTTCAAAAAGCATCTTATGTTAAACCTAACATAGGATGATTTTTGAAAAACCATCCTATATATTATGTAGAGTATAAGATGGTTTTACAAAAAAAATCTCATATTATAAATAATATAGGATGGTTTTTCAAAAATTGTCTTATTTTTTCCATAATATAAGACAATTTCCACAAAATCGTCATATATTTGTCTAATATAAGATGATTTTTTTAACCTTCTTATGCTTATCTTTATTTCATAAGATGGTAGGGTATAAGATGGTTTTTTAACTACCTTCTATATATAATTTGTATTCGTCTTATAAACCATTTACCGTAGTAGCGTCTCTATAGTTCCTAAGCATATATTAGAGCCATTCAGTGTACAAGATGTACCTAATTTGGATCTATAGTCCTTATTTGACCAATCACAAGATAGACGTTTAGGTTCATCCTATACCTTCCCAATTATGGTCAAACAAGAGGGAGAGTCTATTGATGTTATGGTTAAAAATCAACCAACTCTAAGGTGCACATTAGAGGATACTAAGGGGTTGAGCCACACTAATTCCCTGACTCCACAAGAACAACCTTTTAGAAAAATACAAAGCTAGTTTAAACCCCAACTATAGGAAAAAGTAAGGGAGGAGGAGGAATATTATATACTATTTGATACAGGTACTATTATTCCTCAATTGGAAACCATTGGGACCATTTATCTAAATTGACTCCCAAGAAATTAAAAATCACGGTGGTCTTTCATGTTTTTATATTATTCCCACCATACATCTCTTGGTGAAAAATGTACATAGACGACTATAAAATTCTAAAATAGAGGGACTTTTTTAAAACTCCTTCATACTTGGTTTAGGTTTAGGGTTCCATATATCAGTTTAAGTTTGGCTTCACATAGGTGCATTTGCATCATTTCATTGCATATGTTGGTCTTTATCCACATCAACAGAACCATGCACTGTCCTCAAAGTGCAGGTAAAATCTTTCTAACCATTCTCTTTTTACTTAGTTTTCTCATTTGTCCATACTTTTATTTAGAAACATTGCGAACAATGTTTAATTTAAGTCTCAAGATGTGGAATTTCAAATTTTGAAATGTTCATTTAGGTTTTTATCATTTTATTTTTAAAAAAAATATGATAAGTTCCTTTGCTAGGATGAAAATTTTATTAACTTTAGCTTATTAATACATTTGTATACAATTAGTTCATATTTTTACCCTTTTTCCAAAGTATTTTATGAAAAGTTAAACACGAAACAATTATTGCACAAAATAGCCGTATATATAGTTTAAGTTGAGAGGTAAATATGACTTAGATATCCTAAAGAAGATTTGTGGAGACATATAACCCAAGTGAGTTTTAGAGTCATTCTTCCCTTTTTGAGGGTTATACATATAAACTCAAAGTTTTCTTCAGCAAACACAATTTCCTAATTGGTCTCATTATTCTTAATCTTGGTCATCTATTGAGAAAACATCTAAAAGACTATACCATATATCTCTTAAGTTTATGGTCAATTAAATTCATATGAAACCTAGGAAATGATAGAGGTCATCATTGGTAAACTCAAAGCTTTAGCCTTCCCTATGTTATTTTCTAATAGTTATCCCTTTTAGCCATTATATTAAGCCTTTTCTTTGTTAACAAATCCATCATTACCCATATGAAAACCCTATATTATATCCATTATCCAGTTTGCTTTGAAAATATGTAGAGATGGTTGAAGATTATCTTGAGAAAGAGTATGGACAATACAATTCAAGAGATGGACATCAAAAAGGGCTGAGAAGAGAGGAAAAAAGGTTATATTCAATGTGAAATGGAAACATAAAAGTGAAAAACATAGCCAATGAGGAAGAACATTGACTCTTGTGAAGAAAAATGGAAGGGAAGTTGTGAATAAACTGATAGAAGACCTTCACATATCTTCCAAATAATCTTTGTTTATCCTTGTATCCATTCTTTTGATAACCCTTACCTAAGCCTTTGTTTGGTCCTAGTGAAAGTCCTAACTTGATATTAGGAATAGTATGGCTAAGATACACTATTACACATGAAGCTTTTAAAGTCGGTATAAATAAGTTGTCATTTTGACTATCGACTTTGTAAATACTTTACAAGTCACTTACTAAAAAATGACTTTAAAAATAAAGACTTAAGAAGTCATTTAATCAAAAATGGCTTCTTTAGTCTGGCGAGAACAAGAATAATTTTGCAAAACATGACTTTTAAAGTCATTTGACTCAAATGACTTCACAAACCTATACTTTTAAAGCCGTTTATTTAGACCTAAACAACTTCAAAAGTATAAAATTTTAAAGTCGTTTGAGTCAACTAACTTTAAAGGCATACACTTTATTTTGGCACGAATAGGAATTTTACGTGGGAAAGGACTTTTGAAGTCATTTAGGATGAAACAACTTCAAAAGTCAATGACTTTTATAGTCATTTACTGTAAATGACTTTACAAGTGGGGACTTTTAAAGTGGAATTTCTCACTTGATTGGTCCACCTGTACATGATTATCTTACCTTTTACAAATATCTATCAAAACCTTCTAATTATCCTAAGAAAATAACACTTTTATATGAAATAATTGTTTTTTCTAATTATGTGACTTTGTGTGGCTTGTTGACTCATTCCTTGATGCTTGAATGACTAACTCCCATGGCTTTAAAGCAACAAAAATTCTTTTCTTTAGAACTTGTTATGAAAAACCCAAGTCATCACTTCGTACATAACATAAGTAGAATTTTTGTACAAGATAAAATTCCATTGAAAGAATATACTTTTATTAAATTCTAGAATCCATCCAGTGGTTCACAGTATAACCCGAGTATTATTACAATACTTGTCCAAATTACATAATCCAAATTTCAAAGCTCACCATACAATGAAAACTCTCAATACAATACAATGCTCTCAAATAAAAATACATGTCTTCAAGGGGTATACCCTGATGATTATTCTCCCAAATATTCTTTAGTCTTGAGCTCATAACTCTCCTTCTCTGTATCTAAGATATTCTAAACATTCAAACATTTACAATATCTCAGCAAGCTATGTTTGGTAGGGGATTCAAGAAGCATAATAATTTGACAATATAATCCTAATACTTCATAATCCCATTATTCATACTCATGGATCAATCTATTTACTTGGTCATATATGAAAAATAGTTAATATCTCAAAACATAATCATACCCAATTTATACTGAGTTGATAGATCATTTAGACTCAGCTGGACATACTCCCTCATTTGGGTAGTATCGGTAGTCCACGATTACCCGGCATCTCATCATGCCATATCATAAAGCATTTCACTATGCCATGCTTCATAATCCAAAAATACTCAAAGGACTACTATGCATGCAATCAGAATTCGTACAAGCGCACCCAGATAACTGCCCAATAATCTACCTATACCCTCCTTGGTGGAAATCACAATATCCATGTCCATATGGGGGGGACCATGGCTGTCACAGTGATGGCCTTCCCATAATTGCCCCACCTGACTTTTAACCTCACTTAGGCATGGTATCCATATCATAATAAGTTTTGGAGGGCGAGTGGCCAAACCCTACTAACTCTCCTACATAGCATCCCAAGCATACGCCTATTTAAAACAAAACCATAAGCCTCCATGCTTGTATGTAAAGTAATTCTCATATGTATCAGACAATCTGTCTGTTTACTTAGGGTTGGAATATCTTCTAGTTCCCTATTCACTTAGAGTTTTTTCCTTAATTTTAACTTAACCATTTCATATGTGTTTTGGTTGGATCATAAGAGTTTTCAAGGGATTTAGTACAAATATTTGCATTACACTTGTCAACATTTCTAGACATAAGACCATGTATTCAACATGTATATCTCATGTAGATGCATTCATAAAATCCTCCTACCTTCAAGTAGTGATCCATCTCTTCAGAGCTTCCATAATCCTGGCTGACGCATATAATTTGTAAACCCATACATACTGTCAATATTTATACAATCTGAATAATCCTAAATTTTTTATCCTATCTTTTTTTTTTTTTAATCTTGTCCTTTGATATAAAGGATCTAGATCTTTTGTCCTATCATGATCTATCTTCCTCAAATAGTGTCTATCCTGATCAATAGATCTAATGGTTAGAATGATCTTCTAATCTTTCATATCTAGGTATTTTCTATTCTAAGTCTTTGTGTATTCCTTTTCTTTGATCTTGATCTTTCATAGATCCTTTGATCAACAATTTATACTTGTTGATAAAGATCAAGGGCTTAGATCTTCTATCATCTAGTTCTTATTTTATCTAAGTTCAGTTATTGGATCATCCCTAAGGATGATGATCTTGGTTCTCTTCCTTGAATCATGTTCGATCAAGGGTTTGGATTCTCTAACTAGATTTGTCTACAACATAGATACATAATAAAATACGACATTAGGATTCTTATTGTTGTTTATCATTCAAGATCATATGGATCTTGTTTGATCATCATTATCTTAGACCTCACAAATGTCAACGGAAGGTAGGGGAAGAGTGGGGTTCTATTAGAGAACCCCTTAACCACCATGTTCAACATTCACTAGAGTGACATTAGCTCAACCTTTCATAAGGTTCCTATGAGAATTTTAACCCTAAGTACTCTTTCTAATTGATTTTAATTAAATCCATGAATATTTAAAATGGCATTCATGGGGTTTATTATTCTCCTAGTTTGGGCCAAGGATTTGATAATCCTTATATTATCCTACTAACTATAGCCCTTACTAATATTAAGTCAAAGTCTTTCACTCATCTTAATTGCCCCTGAATCTTTATATTACATTAGTTTACATTTTTGGTGATTTATGCTCATTATATCTTAATAACTACTTAACATTTGAATCTACCAATAAAATTTTCCAATAAATAAATCATAAACTTTAAAGCATAAATCTAATATAAATTTAACAACTATTTATACTAACATGCTTCCTATGAATGTAACTTAACCTAATGAAATAAAATTATACTTAAACTAGCATGATCCTAAGTTATAAAATACATGATATTTTACTAGTAATCTAATAGAATCATGCTAAAATCTTGATTTCAAATTAACATGACCCCAAGATAATTAAATTAACAACATATTATAACAATTTAATAACATATAGAGCATAGCATGCTAAAATTTAAGAATTACACTATCATGCTTCCTAATTTATAACATAAATCACATTTACAATTCTATTACTAAATAAAAGACAAGTAAACTAATTAGATTAAGATTATTAGAAACTTTTACTTATGATCCAACCATTAGATTTTAGATCTTTTCCTTTAGATCAAGGGATTTAATTACATTTGGGGCTTTTACTTCATTAAGGTCCAAAGATCATCTCCATTTGTTTTTGTCACATTTAATCCATGATCTCACTAGATTCCATGATAATCCCATTCATACAACCCATCCAAAAGGTTTAATCATGCTTGATCTCATTGATCAAGAGGGTCCCTTTATATTTTTAGGATTTTTCTCCCATAAAGGGTAGATTTCTTAATTTATCTTATATCTGTCATAATAAATCATATGTCTCACTTTATTTCAACATTATTTCATCCTTAAATAGGATCCCCAAGATCTGATCATCTTAGATATTGAAGATCATGAACATTGGAAGCTTATTTCTTCAAAACAAAATGTTTCTTAAAGATTTTTATCCATTTTATGATTTCAAAAGAAACTAGACATTACAATATTTCCATAGCTTCTTTTCGATCTTGATTTGACATTCAGATGACTCCACAATTGAAGATTGAAGTTCACAATCGTTCCGAGGGTCTAGATATGATCTGGGCCCATAGGAATGGATGACCCAAATTGTTCAGGCAGAGCGAGTCTAGTCTGGCAGAGTGGGTTTGGTCAAATGGAGTGGTCGCCACTGTCTTGTTACTGGGATGCCAGTCGAAATGCACTCCCCAAAGACCACTTCTGTAGCATGAACGTTCTATCAGAACATCATTGCATGCAAAGCGTGCGTGCGAAGATGCTCCCACAGGGCGCGTTTTCATTCAGTGTCCTGGGAGCCGATCTTATTAGAAAGATCGAACTGTCTATTTTGGACTGTCCAATCAATTCCTCTTCAATCTAAGGCTCAAAACTTGCTTAAATTTCATGAAAATTCTACCCTAAGGTTTTTGGGACCTTCTAGAATGATTGGATGGCTTAGATTTTCCATTTGAGCCCTCCATCATACAAAAATGAAGGGTTCTTATCCTTACTTGATTTTTATAATTTTTAACCTTAAACTAATTTTACAAAAATAAAAATTATATAAACTAACATGAAATAAGTATGAGAAGAGTTTCCACCTACCTAATTGGGGAAAACTTAGGTTTTCAAGCCCAATTTTAAAGAAATATCCCATTGATGATAAGATAGCCAGATAACCGCTTGTTTTGTGATTTTTCGTTGATTGCACGGTTGGATCTTGAAATTCCTTTGGGGATTTTGCAGATAAAATAATTTAGGATCATATGAATGGTGCGATTGGTGAGATTTTATTTTGAATAGAGTGCCTAATTGAATTTAGGTCTCTTCTTCCAATCTAGAGAGAGGAGAGAGAAAGTGAAAGAGAGAGATTTTTGGGAATTTTGGAAATTTGGGAATGAGTTTGGATCTGGTTTTTCAGGGAAAGCAAGATAATTTTGTGGCAATTTTTATGAATATTTTTGGAGGATTTTTTGGGGTGTATTTAGAGATGTTTTTGAATTTTTCATAATTACTTATAATAATTATGTTTTAATTCTTTTGAATATTAAATTAACATTGGATCCTCCACTACCACCTTCTCCACTATTAGCTGGTAGTGGTTTGACCATTCATTGCATGTTTTCTGGCCATTGGATTCATTTGTGGGCCCTATAGAGGTGTCAAAGGACCATTTTGCCCTTTTATGGAGAAAAATCAATTTTATTCTCCCGAACTCGAAATAGAGCGTACTTGTGGTGTTGGAATTGTATTTCTGAGTATATTCTAAATATTAAAGTCTTATATCTCAGTTATGGGTAAATTTATAATTTTACCCTTTTATTCATAAAAATGGAGAAAATTAGGGATTTTTCATTTTAACTCAAAATTGAACGTACTTAATATCATTTCGATTGGTTTTTCAAGTACATTCATAATTTATAATTTTTGAATCATGTTTTAATCTTTATAAAAATAGAATTTCCAATAACCTAATATTCCAACCCAGAATTTCTGAAAATTCAAACTAAATTGATTTTCTCAATCAATTTACAAAAATTAGGGTTATTACATGCAAAGTGGTGGAATCGAATGAATTTTTAGTTGGATCATTTTTTATGCATCCCATAACCTTCTTTCTTGCTTTAGAATCATTTTGAACCTTGATCACACTTCGAAATGATGCCATTTGACCTTTGGTTTCATATTTTGATCTTTATCTTCTCATCTCAATCAATATCAGCCTTTGAATTATCTTCTCAAAACCTACAAAAGATTAAAAACCGTAATTAAGTCTTAGAAATTTATGATGATTCTCATGCTTACTTTGGATTGGCTCCTAAGCCTACAATATATAAAACTTTTGAATTATTAAGTCAAAGATGCATGTGTTACAAATTTATGGAAAAACCTTAGAAATAACACTGTATTTGATAACACATGGGTTACTAATTTGATACTTTTTATACAAAATTGAATGCTTATCACACCCCCTAACCAACATTTCGCTGGTCTCGAGAAAACATGCAAAAAATCATGAAAATAAAAATGAATGTCATTTTTGTTGGTACTCACAATTGCATTTAGCATATGCAACAAGCCCTTAAACCCCAAGGTTACCCCTAGTGGACGAGTTAAGCCTCATGAGGGTTTACAATGAAAATACCTACAAAATTTCATAAGGTGAAGTCTTTTATTTATCCTAGAAAATTATCATCCATTAACACTCTATTGACTTTAATAACTTAAGAGAGATTAATGTAAAATTCTACCCGCTAATCCATTTTGTTACAATTTATATCTCTGGGTGCATTGTGTGTATATAGGCTAAATAAAATAAGACTTCTAAATAGCAATGCCAATTAGGAATTCTAAATAGTAATTCTTATTGCTCCATTACTTGCAAAGATGTCTTAACCACAAATTCTCACTGGTATACACTCAAAAATAAAGCTCCTAGAGAAATAGGTTTAAACAAAATCCTCTCATTATGTGACCCAATCCAAAGATATTGATGGGTCGCATAATCTTATAACCAAAATTGTGACAAAGAAATGTGATCTCTAAGAATAGATGCCATTACCAAGAGCAGTAAAGGTATTTCACTAATTCCTTCTAATTTGTATCCTCATTAAGGCTATCTTCTACCTTAAATTAATAGGTCTTCAAATAGGACAAAATGTAGGCTTAGGTAGGTTTAAAAAAGGTGTATAAGGATTCAAAATTTCAAACCTGAGTGGAGGTCTTCAATGTATATTTGGACACTTTTAAAAGTGAGATACTTTTAAAGTCATTTTCTGTAAGCAACTTTAAAAGTATCCCCTTTTTTAAAGTCATTTTTAGTAAGTGACTTTAAAAGTACCACTTTTAAAGTCTTTTTCTATAAATGACTTTAAAAGTTCTCTACTTTTAAAGTCGTTTGATGTAAGCTACTAGTGACTTTAAAAGTACCTCACTTTTAAAGTCATTTTTTGTAAGAAACTTTAAAAGTACCCCACTTAAGTTATCATTTTCCCCAACCCGACACACACAAAGAGAGGAAACCCAATGAGAAAAATAGCGAAGAAGGAGACGAGGGGGGAAAGAGAGAAACGGGGAGCAGTTGTTCTTACTAAAGAATAGCCTTGCTCGTCAGAGAAGATGTGTCATGCCGGTGAGCAGAAGAAGAAGGGTTATGGTGCCAGAGTTTGTAGGACGTCGATGGAGGAAATGACTACTTGGAGATTTGAGCCAATCATCTCACTTAGCATGAAAAGCCTAACTTGCAAGTAAGATTTGAGAGAACCTAGATCTTGATTTGACTGGTTCAAGTGTACCTGTGGTTGAAGCATACATCTAAATATTCCTTTCATGCCTACCTGTGGTTCAAGCATACATCAAGATCTTCCACAAGATGAGTGTTCAAGAAGCACTAGGAGCAACCTCTTATAGGCATGGCTTACAGCCATGAATAATCATGTTTTGTATGCAGAGCTAATAGAGTATTTTCCAAAGGTGTTAAGGGTTCATATAATTTTATCCTTGTTCAAGTTGATTATCAGGGTTTCATTAGTAGTTACAGCATGTGGTGGTAATGTAAATCTTCTGCACCTCTTAGGGGTCTTTTGAGTTAGAAGTCACAAACTATTTGAACAAAGGAGTGTAAGAAACTATCCATAATAAAAGAATTAGGAAAACTAGAGACCCTATATAGTTTAGGAAATCTTAAGCCTAAGTAGCTAGGGATCTAACTAGAAGCTGATTTTGTCTCCACTATGTAATTTAAATTTGTTGTGAACCTTCAAAAAATCAATGTTTTTGGTGATCTTCTTCCTTATGCTTGATCCTATAGAACACTCAACTGCTTTCACCTACCAATTTTTATGGTGATTATATGTCTCTGTGATAAGAGTTTGCTAAAGACATTCATTATTCCCAATAAATCTCTATAATCACTTGTATAAAAGAGCTCTATTCATTTTCGCAACCTTCTAATGCCCAACCCATGTTCTTCTTTAGTATGTGTACTTTTTTCCATGCAACTGGATGTAATTTGTTAGAATCATCTACAACTTTTCATAAGAATCTTCTTTGAATTTGATTGATTTTTTAGATGACAGTAGCTAGACACTTCAATATAGACATTTAGTAAAGTTGATGTTCAATAGGGATGATTTAACATGTGACTCTGCCACCCTTGGAGAGATAAGTTCTCTTCCTAGATGAGAGATTTTTTTGTATTCTTTTGGCAAAGGGTCCTAAAGTGATATTTTGGATTTTCTAGAGGAGGTAAGGAGATCTAAATTGGTGAATAGGAGTTGTAACACCTTGCAATTAAGATAGGTTGCAACGCTGTCAAGAATATGTGAATAAGTATTTACACTCAAGATTTGTGATTAGCTAAACTTATTTTTTGACTAGTCACCAATTCAAAACATCTGAGAAAGGATTTAATTCTCATGCCATGTGGTGGACTCTCCTTTTTCTAATGTTGGACACACAACCTACGAGTAACCTCCAACATTAGTCACCCATATAAGAGGTTCTTCTCTGTCTCTCTCTTTTTTTCAAACTATGCCCCAATGTTTATTATTTTAAACCAAAACCTCTGGAGTATGCATCTATTGTAGGCTAAGTATAAAGAGTTGTCAAAGTACATGGATGGAATAAATTTCTACCAAATCTAAGTTTTTTTTTTTTTTACATAAAATCTAAGATGATAGAGAGTAACCTAGGAATTGTGAATCCATTATAACGTTTCTAATTACATGAAAATATGTATGAATTAAAAAGCCTTGGCTACAAGTTAAAACTTCTTCTAAAGTTTGAAAAAATATTATAATGGCATGACCTATCTAAATTAGCATGAATTATCTAAAAACTTTAGGCATGACTCATCTAATCTTAGCATAACCCATCCAAGAAAGCATTCACTTAGATATTAATGACCATTTCATAAACATCTCATTAAAACTACAAGCATTAGCATTGATACCAAATAAAAATATCAAAATTGTTCTTCAAAGGAAATCTTATCATGAAATTGTTCATACATCAATTTCTAAATAAGAACTCAATAAAATTATATGAAAAACATGAACACTCATCTTTAGCTTCTTCCAATCTATAAGCTTCAAGCTAGTGGGGGTAAGGAGGGTGTTGGTGTTGTTGATGGAGGCCTATAATAAATTTATTGAGAAAATAAAAATGGAGGCACTAGCCATTCCCTTTAGAGGTGAAAAATATTATAACCATTGACAAACAGTTGCATATCATGCCACTTGGCTAGAAGCACTAGTCATTCCCATAGAGTACATGGTATGTATCTTATCATACTACCTTCCTCACCAATAATTTTTAGTTAGAGACCTCAATTTAATTATTTATTAACTTTATGTAATTAATCAATAACAACATGCACCATCAAGGTTTCCCATCATTACACCATCACCTATTGTCACACTAATGGAGTAGGCACTTGTATATATGTTTAGTTTTTCATCATAAATTAAGTCATCTTCATTGATTAATATTATTTAGTTAAAAATTTCTACAACTTTTACAACAGTTGTCTAAGGATCATGTGGAAGTCCCACCTAACACGTCTTCATCCCTAAGGTTAATCTATAGTCTCATAACAAAGATAAGGCAATTAATCATGTACAAATCAAGGAGGGAGTGGTTAACGATGACATTGTTGAAGTGTCACTTATGGTTGAGGACCTATTACAAGTTTACCTATGGGATCAACTCGAGCACCCTCACATTGTCTCCTACATGAGGTATATACACATATTTGCTTATAAAATATTTGCCATTACATGTTATATTTTCATGGCATAGGTAATAATTATTTCTTTTATGCAGCTTCTTGAATGATGCAAGTAGCATGTTGAGGGTATACTTTACCAATTCCTTGACCTCAACATCATTTCTGAAGTGGTGGAGCAATGGTCAATAGAGAGGCTTGTTGATGACATTTTACTAAGCTTCTTTTGGTGCTCTAAGGGACAAGTTTTAATGATTCCCTACAATAACGGGTAAGTTTTGATTTTCTTATTTTCTTGTCAACTTATTCTATACATAGGAATTGTCAACTTTAATTACAATTCATATGACTGTTTATATAGGGCTCATTAAATGTTGCTCATTTTGGACCTGCATGCTGGGTAGGCTTTCTTTTCTTTTCTTTTTATGGATCGCACATCCTTCTCGCCCAAGAAAAAATTATAAATAAGTAATCTTTTATTCTTTTCATGTATTGTTTGTTGATAAATAATTTGTTATTTTTGTATAATGCATTTGAAATTTAAATTTGTAGAGCATGGTTAACATGGGCTAATCTAACCGAGACTGTATAACCACTAAAACTCACTTGGAAGAATGTTAAGGTATAGAAAATAATTAATTACTCTATTTTACAACTAATTAAACTTACAATATTACAAATGATATTTATAAATTCTTTTGTTGTCCTTGTTGCACAGTGCCCTAGATAACAGTTTGACTGGGGGTGTAGGTACTAAGTACTGAGATACATGATGACCTTAATATTCGATGGTATTAGTGTCTCCCAATTAAGAAAGGTAAGACACTTTTACTTTTCATAATCTTATATTTTTCATAGATTTTTATGGATCCATTTTAAAGAATGTGACTTGAATTAAATATGTTGTATTACAAGCTGCTGTGCTTTTTGAGTCGGCAAACAAGAAGAGTTACTCCAAAGTAAACATCAATGAAATACTGAGTGAATGGCTAAGTATGTACTAGATTCAATTAAAATACTTGGGAGTAGCTACATGATTGTGAAATACATAATAAAGTATTTTTTTCATTCACTTATAAGTGTTCTTTTAGTTTTTATTATTTTCTTTGAAATATATACATAAATTTTTTAAGTAATGAATGAGTGGAAACTTGGAGTATGGGATCAAGTTGTAAGTAAAGTGAATATGGGAGTTGGTTTTCAATATACTCATTGAATTATATAACTTTTATTGGATGATGAATGAGGGCAACATAGTGTGAAGTATGGGAATTGTAAGTGAAGTGAATATGGGAGTTGGTTTTCAATGTACTCATTGAATTATATGTAACTTTTATGGAATGATGAATGAGGGTAACTTAGTGTGGAGTATGAAGTTGTAAGTTAAGTGAATATGAAAGTTGGTTTTCAATATATTCATTGAATTATATAACTTTTATGGGATGATGAATGAGGGTAACTTAGTGTGGAGTACGGGAGTTGTAAGTGAAGTGAATATAAGAGGTGGCCTTTTCCTTTAGATGCATAAAATGCTGCTAGTTCAACATGCTTCTTAGAGATAGCAGCAAGTCGTCTTTCCTATGTAAGCAACATTTCAATGAGATCATAGAACGGTGACAGCGCAGTTTCACGAGCGAGAACCAACATGAGAAAGCTTTCGTACTCGGGTGTTAACCGATACAGGGTAGAAAGCACAAGATCTTGAGATGACAACAGGTGTAATGCATCTGTTGGATGATTTGAAATTGCTTTGACAGATCCAAATAATCAGCCATTGACTGATTCGCTTCATCAACATTGTTCAACTGTTGTTTAAGAAACAAAATGGGTGACTCGGATATTGAATAAAAGAGTCTCGATAATGCATCCCATGCTCCTTGTGCAGTGTCCAGACCATAAACTGGGGTCTGGACTTCTTCACTCAATGATCCATTAACCATTAAAGGATTAACTGATTAGATCGCTTCCACTGGATTCATTCTATATTTATTTTTGCCGCACCAGAACAGTCTTTCTCAGTAAGGAATTTAAATGGAGTAGGATTTGATCCGTCCACGAATTTGTGGAGGTTTTGGAATGCAACACACGATCTGAGAGGGCCAAATCAGACAATTGCTTCTGTTTAGCTTTACCGAAACAACGATAGCTATTGACGGAATGGAATTGTGATGTTGCGCAAGTTGAGATGACGAAGCACCACTGTAAACTATGGCCGAATCTGCCATTTCTCATTCAAGAATAGAAGATGAAGGGGGGACCAACTACGCGGAATTAATCAGACGCACCAGGAAGGACCTATGATAGCATAAAGAGATTGCAGAGCTCACTTGTCGTGAGAATCGTGTATTGATGTCTTTATATAGTTGTAGTACATGGTTTATATCCTTTACATCAGTATTGACTTTACATGATAACGATAATCATCAAAGGTATGTAGAAAAGGCCAGTCCAGTGCACGAAGCTCCCAGGAAATGGCGAATGACATAGGGTCAATAGTACACAGCTTTAACTTGCATTGCAAGAGGCTGTTTCCATGCCTCAAACCCATGACTTCAAGGTCACACGACGACAACTCTACCATTGCCCCAACGCTCCCCTTCTTAATCATGAAAAATAAGCATGATGATTGTCACTGATTAAGGAGAGAATCAAATCAGTTAGGTGATGTAGTATAGATAGATAGATAGATAGATAGATAGATAGATAGATAGATAGATAGATAGATAGATAGATAGATAGATAGATGATACGATATTACTCGAATACTTGATCTCCTCCTTTGGTTTCTTTCAAAGCAAATTTTGATAGTTCTAGCCTAGGGAACCCAGGTCAAGCAATATATGAGGGTCTCTCATAATGGACACATCTAAGTTGTAGGTCATTTGGGTATTACTAATTCCACGAAAACTGAACGGGCAGCAATATATCACTGCCTAAGCACATGGAAGGATCAAAAGGTCCCTCTCATTGTGGAAGGCGACTCTCTCAACACAATCAAGTGGCTCAATAGAGTGTTGAATCCTCCTTGGAGGTTCTTTAATAAGCTGGAAGAGATTATTTTATTTTAGCAGGCTTTCAATTATTGTAGTACTAATACAAACAAATTTAGCAAAGGAAGGGACTTCATTGACTAGCCACAGATTCCAAGAGCACAAGCCTCAGTGCAAGTTTCTATCTCACACTAGTTAGTGAAGAAGCTTACTATTGATGATGGCTTTTGTGATGGGGAATAAAATGTTACTTATGTACTTCAAAGCCTCTATCAACTAGTTTCCATACAATTTATTGACCCTAGTAAGAAGCAAGATTCTTCTCTTGATGTAGAGCATGTGGCAATATAGATAGGATTTCTATTCACATTGGTGAGTGGATGAGTAGGTGGGTAATAACTAGAAGTGGAGCTCCCAATGCAAGATTGCTATTTTCAATTGTTTTAATCCAGATTAGTTGAGATGCCTTTGCTCAAATTGAAGTTTTGATATCATGACTTTGGTATTTCCAAGCTACACATTTTGCTTTTTTTGAATCTCACCAATTGGGCTTAAGTGTTCTGCCTTAAAACAGATGCTAGGGGAAGCTATTGGATTTGGAATAGATACACCTATGTTAAAGTCATGATTTACTGGGATCCCAATCAAATTGGATTGTACTCAAACTATTCTTTGGATCTCATGTTAGAATGTAATTAGACAATTCTTCAGATATTATCTTCAATGTTTGGCTCCAAATTCATTCAAATTCTAACGATACACTAGAGAATTTAACCAAGATAAAAGAAACTATTTACTATAAAATTTAAAGCCTAACAAAATCTATATTCATAATTCTTCTTCGCTATATTAGGTATCTCATATTTTATATTTATATATATATATATATATATATATATATATATATATGATATCATTAGTAACAAGTTGAATTAAAACTTATAACTCATATACAGCCATCACCACTAACCAAAAACTCAAACCCAACTAATGATATCACTAAATTTATATTTTCAACCTTTACTCAAAATAAGAATTACCCATATTAAAACTCTTAGGTCATAAATAGTAATCAGCACTAGCAAAAAGCTTAAAAGTATGAGCAAATACATTCTAGCATAGTGGTTCAAGAAAGCCTTTAATACTTAGTAGCTTACAAGTTTGAGGTGCTTGTGGGCTCAAAAGGTTGTTCAACATTCAAAAAATAATAATTAATAATAACTTAAAAAGCATGGCTCATTCCTCATCCTCAAAATACTGAATTTGACATAAACGTAATAGACACAAATATACAAGAAGTGAAATAAGTAATATAATATAAACATGTATAAAACAAAAAAAATCAAAATAGTAAAGTAAAAAATTAAACATTTACCTATCTCTAAGTTTAGATCCTCTACTTATCCTCTTCAACGGTATTAAAAGTGCCAAAAGAATATATAAAATAGAAGATTATTTTCATAATTTAGCAGATCTTGACTGAAGCTTGGATCGTCCATCGGATTGTATTTGTTGAATCACATTTTACAAAAAAGATTTATGAAAGATCCACTAAAGTAACATACTATATTCAAGTCACATTTTAATTCAGCTAGATTGCTTAGATCCAACATATTATCTTTGTATGTTTTCCATGTGTTTCTCCTTGATTTCTCAAGAGTTTTCCATAAATTCCCCATTTTCAAGAGAAGTTTATTTTCAATTTCAAAAATGATTTTTAATGGCCATCCCACTTTGTAGACAATTTTCTAGAGATTTTTTATTAGAAAAAGGATGAGCTAAAGTCTTTGTATAAACAATAGCCAAAATTCAACTCCTGAAGTTTGTAGGACAGTAAAACCATCATAATTTTTGTCTACAAATGTTTACAAATGTCCAAAGCAATCATTCAAGGGTGTGATATTTGATGTAAAAGTGGGCGTGCATCTTCCAGTTACTAGAGAGAGTATATCAATTAGTGCAGCCACTCATCAGTGTAGTTTGTTGTCTTCTTACCCTTGTTTTCGCATTGGATTTCTTTAAGATGAGACTATCTCAGTGATGATGATGGTTGCAATTTTTTTATCCTCTACTTTTTCCATTTTGTGGATCTATTAGGTACTCTTTATATCTAAATTTTGTGGCTTTGGTCTCGTTCTTATCTTCAATTAAGGTGGTTTGTTCATTACAACCTTCAAGAATGATGGTATTTTGGCTTGCTTGACTGCTCTTCTCTAGCAAACGAATACATTTAATTGTCACTACAAGAAAAGATGTGGGTCACTTCATATTTTGCAAGGTTAGAATTCCTCATAATAAGATAAAAAGTGTAAATCAATATAGATTAACTCACTCAATGGTAAGAGTATCACTCACCCTTGAGGAGTTTCAAACTTGGGACCTTCATAATTCAGTCTTGTGCCATTGCACCACACTCACACACCCAATGATGAGAGTATCTCAATGATGAAAAGTTGGTTATATATATATATATATATATATATATATATATATTAATCACATAGAAATAACATCAAAATTTAGAAACCATGTTGAAAACTTGATGAGAAATAGTATAAAGAATTTTAACCTTGATTTTCAAGGCTTAAACCAATATGAAACACCATAAAATGCATATGTGCCCTAGTGCCACTTGTGCATAAAGTATAGAAAGACCTTAACACCACATAAGAAATAGCCACAATCCAACCTTGGACAACCAAGATACGACTTTTTTGAATGCGGAAAGATCAACAAAGAAGCTAAAGGAAAGATGAAAAAGTAGTATTTTTTAACATCATGGATTGAACCTTCTCCTACCATATAGATACACAAGTTTGTGTGGCTTGAATAAATGAATTATACCATTAAGCTATGTATGTTTATAATAAAAAGAGAAACCCTATCTTGTAAGTTGGGAAAAAACACAAGAAGGTAACATAATACAATTAGAAAGGGAACTTTGAGATTATGTATTAAAGATTAAGCTAATATATTGATGGGTTAATGACAAGATGAATAGGTTGTGGGTGCGTCATCAAAAATTGTGGGTCAAACAATTACGGGTAGAATTACCTATTTTTTAAATGGGTGACAAAATGTGAGCCCACACCTAACCTATTTATGGTTGATGAGTTGACAAGTATGAGGGTAATTTAAAGTGTGCCTAAGACTTTTAGTGATCCAAAACACTCATAATAACAGACCCTCTTAGAGAGGCCATGTCCCAAAAGATCATCTCCATTGGTTTATCCTCTAGATCGCAAACGAATAGCCCAAAAAATTTTAAACAAATTATGTAAAAACCATAGGCAATTAGAAGGTCTGATTGTCTAATGTTTATATTCTTTGTAAATGGCCTATCCAAGACAAGAGATTTAGAGGATGAATCATTTGAAACATTATAGTAAGTGTAAAATAAAGGGAGGAACTGTTAGCATTAGCCAAACAATTTGACATCTAGCTTGAAGTGCTCTTGGTTGTAAGCTTAATTATCCACTTTCCCTTTTGGCAAGGGATTAGATTTAGTGAGAGTATGCAAGTGATTTGCTTCATAATTCTTTGTTTGTAAAAAAATTATTAAAAAAAAAGTAGATGAAAGAAAGCAGTGAAAATATCACATCTACCATTAACTAAAAATTTGACATTCCATTTCCTGTCAAACAATAGGAGTCTTTTTTACAACAAAAAAAAACATTGTTCTATGTTTTAAGAGCCTTTGGTTTCTAGAGCATTCACAAATTGAAACATTGGTTTCTTTTTTTTCTTTTTCTTCGTAAGATCTTGATCTCATGTATAAGATTTGGTAGCTTGGCCTATCTAAGACTAGACAAGGTGAATGGCTCAGATCAACAAAAACCTTAACTTGGTTGCAGCTTTTAGTTATATTTGTTGGGTTTCCTTTTTTAAATAGGCAAGCAGCAACCAAAATCCCTTTCCTTTGTCCATTTCACAAAGACATATATTTTAATAGATAATCGATGCCATTGATAGAGAATCCAAG
Source organism: Warburgia ugandensis (assembly GCA_035236585.1). Taxonomy (NCBI): domain Eukaryota; kingdom Viridiplantae; phylum Streptophyta; class Magnoliopsida; order Canellales; family Canellaceae; genus Warburgia; species Warburgia ugandensis. Next base: position 52,374,373 of record CP141139.1, on the reverse strand, counting down.
CAGGTTGAAACAAATGGAGATGTGCCTATGGAGTTATGTGTGATTGACGGGTGCCACAAAATATAAGGACAATTATATAGGATGGTTATAAGGCCAGCCATGCTATGTGGATCAGAGTGCTAGGCTACTAAGAAAAATGAGTGTCACCGAAATACAAATGTTGAGATGGATGAGTGGTAAGACAAGAAAAGATAGAATTAGAAATGAAAACATTAGAGAAAACTTAAGAGTAACACCAATAGGTAACAATATGAGGGAGATTTTACTTAGATAGTTTGGACATGTCCAATGGAGACAAACAAGAGCATCTGTTGGAAGGAGTGAGGAATCCAAGTCAAGGGTTCTAAAAGGGCAAAGGAAAGATCCAAAAGAACATGGATAGAAGTGATGAGAAAATATTTCAAAACTTTAAGACTAAATGAATCCATGACACTTACTAGAGGAGAATAAAGGAATAAGATCTAATCAGGATGAGATCTTAATGATGATGAATCCTTGCCATTGATAGAAAGAAATTTTTGCAATTGATTTGGCTATGACATTTTAGGATGAACAATGAATTGCACTAGAACTTGATTATGATATGACTCTCTTTAAGGGTCATTTCATAATGACATGACATCGCAAATAATAGCTCTTCCAACATGTTGATTGCATCTGGAAGGGCACCATGAAATCTCCTTCATCAACAATTCCACCTATCAAAAATGATATCCACACAGGGGGACCTTGCAAAAAAAAAAAAAGAAAAAAAAATTGAATAATGCCTCTTTAGGTACTTTCTGCATTTAGGAGTCTCTTTGAAAGAGAAAGTCCCTTATATTTTATACTTTTTGAAAATCATTTATTGTTGAAAGGACTCTTAGGGTTGTTTAAAACTTTAAGACTCCTCTAAGCCTCCACAAAGGGACTAACTTTATACAAATAAGCAGGCCTCACTTATATAAAGAAAATGCCCCACATAGGGGTTTTCTACGTTTGAAAGCATTTAGGACTCCCCCAGAGAGAGAGAGAGAGAGAGAGAGAGTCCATATTTGTTACTTTTAAGTTATTCATTTTAAAAAAGATTCTTAAAAGTCCTTTTAAGCTCAAAACTCAAAGGACCATCAAAATAGTATATATATAATATTAAAAATTCTACATCACTTTATCTAGATAGGTGGGAGCTATTCAAATATTTAAAAAAAAAAATTCCCCTATAGAGCTATCCTCATATTTAAAATCATCTAGGATTCTCATGAAGAGTTACTCATTTACAAGATTCTTTCATAAGATACAACTCATGAGTTAGGACTCTCAAAGTGTCTTATTGCTCAATTGTTTCCAAAATAAGGTTTCCTAGAAGTTTAGGATTGTGGCTAAGCCTTAATGGGATGCCCCATGCATTCTCTAACCCTCCCTAGAATTTTAGAAAATGAAGAAAGGAAAAAATAATGAAGAAAAAATGCTATACTAGGCCCACTTAAGAGCCCCATCATTCTACAATCTCTAAATTTTTCAAAAAGTTAAGTCTCCAAGGAAATCTTCATTTTAAATTCTTTTGGAGAAAACACAAATAGATAAATAGGGCCTATTAAGAGTGACATTATCCTATACTTTTCAAAACTTAGGTCTCTTATGAAGAGATTTATTTCAAAGTGTGTTAAGCTCTTTTAGGGATTTGGAAACAAGTAGGGCCCACTTAAGCATCCTACTTTTCGAAACTTTCATCTTCAAAAAGACTTAGATTTTCCTATGGAAAATCTATTTCAAATGTTAAAATTCTCCTTTAGAGAAATATAAATGGATGAGGATGGCCCACATAAAAGATCTAGTTAGATTCTTTCAAGAAATCAGAAGAATACTAACCAATAAGTATTTCTCTCTCTATCCCATGTTTTTACTCTCTATATCCACCCAACATTTTCCTTCTTATTTCTTCTCATAAGTCCCCAACTAATCACAATTCTCCATATATCTTCCTCTCCCATGTTTCCCTTTCTTAACTAACTCTGCCACCTCCCACTTTCCTAAACCTTCCATAACTCTCTACTCATCTACACAATAAATAACCCCTTCCTACCCAAACCTATAGGACAGAGAAAAACATAGGTGAAAGAGAGAGAGAAGGGAGAATTTCTGAGAAAAGGCTTTGAGAGTTTTTAAAAATTGGTGATTGTCTTTTCCCTTTCTATTCTATTCTTGTGCATTCAAGTTTCTCTCTCAAGAGAGAGAGAGAGACATCTCTCTCTCTTGAGCTCTAGCATACTCTCTCTTGATTCAATAATCCATGTGCTTTCATAGGTAGAGTTTCAGAAGTAGGGCCTGCAGGGCTGGACATATTGCCCCTGTCGAATCTCCATCTAATATCCAATCTAGGCTTTACCAGACCTGCACATTAGTAGCCATATGAGCTAATACCCTGTACTTTTTAATTTTTCCCATTTATACCCGGAACTCCCAATTGGATCAATTGTATCCTCAATTCAGCCTCTTAGCTCAATGGCACCAAAATCACAGACGGAATATGATGCCGTTAGGTTATTTTTTATATGGCATGTCTAGTTGGCGTTTGACTCATAACGTAGCGTTGCCTTGCTGACTTGTTTTCCAAGTTCCAACCCCATTCCCAAATTGCTTTCCATCTTCTTTCTACTACATTCCCTCCAGTGGTTGCCATTGTATCACCACCTCTCTCTCCCTCGCTACAAAGTTGGACACAGAAAATACCTGGAATTTCCTCATCTTCTGTGCTAAGAGGAGCATATGAACAGTTGATAATAAGCAACGATGTGCCGGCCAATTCGATCACAGGACTGCAGGAAGAAGATGAAGACACAGAATAAGAAAACTCAATCCTGACTCGAACATTCTGCACAACATCCACATATTTTTGGATAAAGGAATTCGGTTTCTCGTTGCCATGGTAGGAAAAACGAGAGACGAAGACCAACTATTTACAGATTTAGAGATGGAATTTTTGGAACAGATTCTCTCATGTTCATAAGAGAGAAAGACATTAAGGATTTTAGGCTGGAGGGAAGGGACAGATCGGAAATCTGAATCTGGTTTCCAAGGTTAGGTATCTGACAAAGAATGTATGCTTCATAATAAAATTCACAGACAGTGACTTACATTGAATGGAGCAAGTAGTTCAAGATAGGGATCATGTGGCTTGTTCACTCTTTCGTATCCATTATGTTCCTTGGATAATTTTATGGCTTCACTCATTTACTATGGTGTGATTCATTCAGCCAATAAACATGATTACTTTGGTTGCTGAGCAAGTTCATTATTTTAGTATTTGTGCTGTTCCACACTCTGTATGGTTAATCTTGGGCTTTTTCTTCTTCTTTTTTTCCAATTGGCATTTCTGAGTTTGTCTCTGCTGATTGTGGTTGTCTAATCTGTAATATTGCCTCTATTGATATGTAATTGCAGGCAATTGACGAGAAGATCAGAGAACTCTCTAATTGTCATATCGTCTACCCAGAAATTGATTTTCAAAATGGCATCTTATTTCCTTTGGCGGGTTGCAATAAGTGTTCGACATCTTGTTACAATATAGAAAAGAGAAATGAAATTTGTACTCCTTGTCTTTCCCTCGTCAACCCCTAACTAAACGAATGGATGGCTGTTACTCCTGTTAGCCCCAAACTGTGCAAATCTGGATCACAGTATTGCCTTTGACTTAAATGAGCCATGCTCCAAAACTCTCATCCATTGAAAATCCTAGCCACTTTCTCTTGAGTTGTAAGGCAGACAGTATAGACTCTCGTCATTGATTTTTCAACTAAAGCAGTAGTTGCTAAGATCATCCAATGGAGAAACATTTCAGACCATGCCCATCTAAGTCAAGGGCAACATTATGAATGACTTGGATCTTCAAATCTGGGGCCCTCATGAGATTGTCAGTTATTATTAACATTTCATGAGGGGTTCATGAGGGAAATAGTAGAGACACATGTTATTTCCATATAAACAACAATGTGATGTAATGAGATTATCTTCTTTGAGGGTGTTCCTGTATAACCATTGGTAAAAGGAATATAGAGTAAATGTCTTCCATGTTATAATGGATGGAAACCATACATCAGCAGTGAACACATACCGTAATGATGCATGTGATCCATATTTAAATACAAATAGACATGTAATTATAGAACAGTTACACAAATATGGGATAGCATATATTTATAACCCTTTTCTTTGATAAGTCAGTAATAGCCAACCGCCAGAGAACAGAAATCATTACCATATTTCTCTCTGTGTTTGTGTGTACATATGTAGGTACATATAAATTGACACATATACATGTGTACGGACACCTCTACTCGCTTGTTTGGATGTTGCAGTCCTTTACTTCTGCAATACATATGGTAAAAGAGGAAGGTGGAGATAAAGAAGAGGAACAAAATGATGGGGGATTGGTGATTTATTAAATAATGAATATGTTAGAAAAGCGCTATATAACTTGCAAGTGACATCTTTAAATCCAACGTCCATCTTAATATACTTGAAGATTTTATTTTTTTTTAAAGGCCCGTTAAAGACAACAGTGACCACAGATCATATCAACTTCATAACACGCTCACAGAGGTAATTGTATCTTTGTCCTAAACTTGGACCAAATGAAGCTCGTTCAAAACCGTTAGCAAATGTATTAAGCCTATTTCTACATGGTTATGAATCTTGATTTTACTTTTCCCATTCTGTTTCTAGAGTCTAGAAGTAGAAACTGCAGAATCACATTTTTATGGAACTTAGAAACAAAACATTACCAAACTTGTTTCTAGTTTCTCCAATTCTCTCGTATGCTTGTTCAAAGGGTTCAAGCATTAAGGCCTGACCCTTCAGGGATTATGAGTGAAGGGAGAAGTAACCGTTTTACATACATTCAAATGAATAGATACAAAAACCACATACCAGGCAATCTTTGCCATTTGGTTCTCCTTAGATATTATCTCGTGTTCAATAACTGTTTTAGATGTTATCGTGTACTTGTTCTGTCAATGAGATATTTTGTTCTTTGGCAGTCTTCATTGGTTCTACTTTTAGATTCCTCCTAATTCCTTCCCATTGAAAGAGAAAAAGAAAAAGAAAAAAGATGCCAGTCCCAAGTCTTTACTCCCCTTTAGCGGGGTTTCTTAACATATAAGAGGTGGATTTAAGACTTTGAGAAATCTCCAAATATGAGTTCCTGAACTCTGAAGAGTCACTCTGAGCTCAAGTTCTACATGGAAGGAAATTTGCACTTCAGAAGCTCACTTGCAGTACTTTTTGAACCAAACTCCAATGTTGAGGAAGTTCTCGAAATCAGACTGTGGCCTGTGAGAGAAAAAAAAGAGGATTGAAATTTCCGGGTGACAAATTCTTGCTTATCATTGATGTGATAATGCATCTATGCACAAACTTTTCGCGGGCTCATACAGTCAATACCTTTTCCGTTAACAATTGCAAGGCATATGCATGTTTACATGCACTGGATGAAAGTATGAAGCCCTTATGAGACAGTAAAAGGACAAACCTGTCAATTGCATGAATGTCGTTTGGAAACACGATAACCTTCACTTCTACTCCTTTTTCCTTCAATGCACGAGCATACTGTAGATTCAGATGCAAACAAGAAGTCACTGAATTGCAACATCTATCTATAGGCCACTAAAGATCGTATAATGTGACTCTCTAAATGTATATACCACAGAAAAATAAACAGGATCAGTGCTGCTTCTAATTTGGAGAAAATTAGACAAACTATACCTAGCTAAACAATTTACGAATGTTTTACACGACCAAGTCTTGGCTTTCTAATTAAGCGGGTTTACCTAACTATTAGCAATAAGATGAGTTTTCAAAGTCTCCTTGCCAATGGTTTTTTACACAGGTTTCTGCTGTTTCTTTCACTCTGAATTGCTCATGTTAATAGTAGGGAAAATTCATCTGCCAATCTTTCAAAAGGCATAGTTACATTCTTCATGGTACATTAAGTACACCGGCACACTTCTTGACATGAATTAACAGGGATCCTTCAAGCACCTGCAGAATTTTATATGGCACCTAGTCCTGCAGGTTGTCATTTAACTTCGTTGTGGTGTGTTAACCTAAGTCAGAAATCAGTTTACCAGTCAAAATAAAGAAAAAGGCAGGAATCAGTTCACCTAGTCATTGTGTCGATTCATTTTCCTACAGGAAAAAGGACAAGGTTAAACCCTTCGTACAAACCCATGAATGTAAAAAAGTCATGTGTATTTTGAGTGTTCTGATTGCTTCCCCTAAGATTGTGATTCCTCTTCCTACCAGTTCAAACCATTTTATTGATATGAGCATTCACCATTGGATAAATTACCAGCTGTTCATTTGAAACCATGTCTCTATTATCACAGACTAGTTGAAAGATCTCTAGTAGATATTAAATTTCTACTGCTCAAATATGATGACCGCAGACATGAATTATTTCATAGGCGTGTTCTTTTAGAATCCCAGTGCAATTCAAGAATCTAAGAAATCAACTATTTCTAATTCGGAGTTGATGCAGGAGGAGGTAAATTTTTTACCTGTAACCCATTAGAAACTGGGACCCGGAGATCCTGGGCACCTAAAAGGAAAAGAGTGGGCACTTTGACCTGCAGACCATCAAATTAATGTAAGGTTACCTAGTACAGAATCCGATCAACATCAAAAGGGCCAAGTGACAATCAATCTATAGAATAGATTTTGCAATAACTTTGCAAGAGTAGCCCTTCTTGGTTGACAAGAAGATCAAAAAGCTGGCTTTATACCAACAGCAAAAGAAAGATCTAAGCAATAAAAGCATATATGTGAAGGTAACAGAAGAATTGATAAAAATTTATAACTTCTGTGGATTATAGTGATATCTATGAAAAGGAAAAACTAGCTAGTATCTTGAAGAATCATCTCCAATTGTAAACAACCATTGAAAAAATTATTTAGTATCCATTATGAAATCACATTGAAACATTGACATTTTGTTTAAGAGTGTGACTCGTTCAAGGGGAAAAAACTTACCACTGTTTCCTAACATTCACAAAAAATAAAAGAGGAGCATGAAGTATAAAGGGGGAAAAATTAAGCATTCATATGCATACTCAATATTTGCATAGAAACATTTCTGTACATGTTTGTTCATCAAGAAAACCACTATCATCTGATTGTTATTCTCATTAATTAAGCAGAGATGGTGTTCCACTTGCTCATATATTTCTTCAGTAGGTCTGACATTTATTTTGCCCGAACATCATGAGAAATGCTGTCAATAGTATGTTTCTTTGTTTTCCCTTTGGTGATAAAGCAATTTACCAAAAGCAGAAAAAAATTACCAAACTCAGTTAATAGAGGACCCATATGCATCGTCCCCTAGTAATCTAGAAATAAAATATGCTATGGATAGTTGACATATGAACTTATGGTTGCCTCCAAGGGCCATCAAAGAAGTTTGTCTGCAACTTTTCCTTTCTTACAACCTTGAGGAGGCTATAGAGTTGAGAAAATACAGGACCTTCGTAATATTTGTTTTGAGGATGATAACTGAGTGGTAACTTCAGGAAGCATATCAATCCATGTTGATAATCAGTCATCACCCTCTCCTAAAGCAAGAAGCACGTCGATTTTGTCTATTTTGTAGGTATTCAAAAGAAAACACCCAAGATTCATGAAGGACCATTTATGTAGTGTAAAGTGTTTAATTTTGACTAAAAGACCCCTAGTCTAGCATTCAATTAGATCATCTAAATGTTCAAAATTGCAAATTTTAGCTTGATTTTTAATTTAGCTCAAATTGACCATCCAAACTTTAATTTTTCAAAATCAACGGTCAGATGATCATTAGAGCTTATTAGATGACTAATGTGCAGTTTAGATTATTTTTAATTTAGTCTTTTTTTTTGCAGATCAACTAAAAGAAATTGGATGGCTCGAATTTAATCTCAATGTTGCAGATAAGTAAAGATCAATAAGGCAAGAGTCCTAATTGGAAGAGGATTCCTAATGAGAAGAGTCCTAATTTGGGAGAGGATAAAGTTTCCTCATACGAAGTTACCTCTTCAAGGAAGGAGGTGGAGAAAAATAAGGAAGTGCAAAGACTATAAAGAGGAAACCGTATGGGGGAGGAGGGAAGTTGTTCTTGGAGTTGTTTGGGCTTTGTTCTTCTTTGTTCAGTTTTTTTCTCTTGCTTTCCCAAGTCCTTTGCTATGCTTTTCTCGTAAGCTCCATTCCTCTAGTTACATTCACCCGATCTCCACGCCACCTCACAACACCACCTTTCCTTCCTCTTCACGTTCTCACCTTCCCCTTTCTTCTCTTGTTGTAGTTCAAGCACCATTTTTTTTCCCCTTTCTATTTCTCCATCTCTTTCACTCATCGCACCCCTCTTTGTTCTGTTTCTGTTGATCACACTGCCCAAGACCGTGTTTAGCCCCTACTTCCAATACCACTCCCATCTCTTTCACTCATCACACCCAGCTCGTTTCCAAAGCCCTTTTCATCAGCCTTCACATAGCCAGGCAAGAGTCGGTTTTGTTCCAGATGACACCCAGACCAAAGGCATCGTTTTTCTCTCGTCCAACCCAACCTCAGTCGCATCTCCACCCTATCTCTCCCGCACCCTCCATAGCACTGCCCAAGCGTTGTCTTCCCTTAGACCAGCACCGGGCAGCCATCGCAACCACCTTTCCTCTACAGCACAGACCCAGTACCAAGCGCGTCTCCACCTCTAAAACCGGAAGTAGCCCAGAGCTTCATCAACAACCAAGCACCAGGCAGACAATCCAAGCATCCTCTCCGGTAGAATCTTATTCTCCGGTGGTATTGTCTTCCCCACCCCTAAACTGGGCGACGCCAGAGTGCGACTCCTTTCTAGGCCAGGCTTGAACCCACTTGCGCTTCTAGCGTTCCACCGGCCCGGCACGATATCAGCACCAGCCAGGTGAAGACAGCCCTGAACCAAACGTCACCCAAAAGGGCATCAATTTTTTATCTCACCAGAAGAGCCCTCCACCAGCCGTTCAACGCCCACCTAATCGAGAGGGAACTCAGGCCAGCATCACTAGTGGCATCCCATCTTCTCCGGCCAAAAAACCCTCTTTTATGGGAGTTTAATATTTTTTGGCAAAATTCCACTTTTGCCCGTGCAAAATAATTGAAATTACATTTGGTGCCCTGCGATTGTTATTATTCCCGGTTTATCTTATTCCTGTTCTGAGTAACCCATGTTCTATGTTATTTCATTACTGTTTACTTTAATTAATGGTTCTAGGTTAACGATGGAAAATCTTTGATTTCTTGTTTATTTTAATTCTGAATTTCAATTAAATTTTAAGGCATGTTCTTAGGATAGATTCTAGTGTAATTACTGTTGATCTTCATTTTGGATTATGAAAACAGGAAGAAGCACATCAGAAAATTGTAGAAAACCTATGATTAGACAACCATAAAGATCAAAGAAACAAACAAAACAGCGATTTTAGAATTGTAAATTGTTGGAAAGTTAGGAAAATTAGTGAAGATTTATTTTATTTTTTTCTGTTTCAATAAAAATCTTAATCTAAGATTAGGATTCAGATATTATAGTTAGAGTAGATCCTAGATCCTATTTTTCAGAAAATTAGCTAGGATTGCACGGTTACAAACTATTCTATTTATATGTGTAATTCTTGTATTATTGAAAAAAAAGAAGAGAATTACTTCTTCTAAAAATCCAACATGGTATCAGAGCAAAAGGTCTGATTGCCGTTTTCTCTATCCCTCTGATATTAGGTTTGGTCCCAGAGAGATATCCCTCTGACATTTAGGATCATCTCAATGGGTGGGAGCTTTGGAGATCAATCCATCATGGTGTTGCTCAGTAGGTAAATGGGTGGAACCACCAAATGCTGAATCCTTCTGTACATCTGCTGGTTGGTTGACTGGAGCATTGTGTGGCTCCTTGAGAAGTGTTTGAAAATATTTCAAAAGTGGTCGATGTCAAAACTTGTTGTCCAGGACTAACTTTAAGGGACTCCATAGTCTCTACCTTTCTTCTCAAATTTGTCAGCCATCATGATGTTATCCAGCAGTCAAATTGTTGGAACCACAAAAAATCCAATCCCTAGTACTTCTGGCTGGTTGGGTGAAGCATTGTACAGCTCCTCCAAAGTATCTTGGATACATAATACGAAGGTGCTCAAAGTACTTGAAGATTATTGCCACAGGACTGATTGGAAAGGACTATTTAGTCTGCAACCTTGGTCTCTAAAATTGTCAGGAATTATGGTTGCTTTCTAGATTATATTAAATTTGAAGCAGGTGACAAAGAGGACATTTCAGAAATATTATGCAGCTTGTTAAGAAAAGAAAGAAACTGAGTAAGAAATGACATACAAGAAACAACAATATGTAGAGGTCGGAGGAGTATATCAAGGAAAATCAGCATGTGGACATGGTCAGTTACAGCAATTTAACACAAGAAGCCAGCTCTAGAAATAAGACATTAATAATACTTTGCCTTAGTGTTACCTTTGAGAGGTGTGAAATGGGAGATTTGTCGTAAAAGAGGCCCAAATGTTCCAGTGAAGGTGCCTCTGTAAAGAAAGCTTTTCCTTTACTTCCATAGGCTTCCACATAACACCAGTCAGGAATATCTGAAGTACCAACCATCAAAGAAAGGTTACAAACAGGATTTCTGACAGCAGCTGCCACAAACTTATCTGGTGCCTGCATCAAACATACAACCAAGATGAATCTATTCAAGAATTAAGCACTCATAATTCTTGAATATGTGTACTTTAGGCGTGGAAACAGTCTCTTGCAAAATACAAGGTAAGGCTGTGTACTTTAGGCCCTTGGGGTCCACCCCTTCCCCTGACCCCGCATAGGCGGGAGCTTCGTGCACCGGGGCTGCCCTTTAAGCTATGCTTTATGCTATGCTAATAATTAACATGGCATGAAGCATCTAATTGGGATAGTTATTTACTATTCTTGAGCCTCCATATAGGATGTGAAAAAGGTCAGCAAGAAAATAGTCAATTGCGAGGCAAATATCAAGGTCTCATACAAATTAAGGTCATGGACAAGGTTGCCATGTTGCAAGCAAGCTAAAGGCTGCAATTGGCACAGATAGGCTATCATATAGAATTAAAAGATTCTCACTTATTTGTAAAATAAGTATTTATGTGAGTAATATAAGAGCCTGTTGACATAATAGGCTGCTGAAATCATTCGTTACCATTATATAAGGAGAAAGCAGGCAGCTGTTGGTCTTTCATCAAGTTTTCTGCAAAATTACAGTTTTGCCATGATAGTCAAATTATGTTTTTGGAAGATTTTGTGACTTTGCCATGAAGGGAAAAATTAAAGTTTGATCCTTCTTTATTTCTTAAATGTTTTAAGCCAATCATATCCAACAATCTTACTAATCCAAAATGATTGCCGTCTAACTCTCTACTAGCCCACTTTTGGGGAAGATTTATAGAGCAGATTTACTCCTATTGGACCCACATTTAGGAGATCTAATCCATTTACTTATCATCTATTAGACATATAGAGTCTATTCTTCAACTCAGGCTTTGAAAGATCTATACCAAAAATTTTGGACTTAGATGGGCTATGTACCTAAATCTCATCCATTAGGGAGAGAAAGAAAGCCCACATCATAAAGATCTAAACGTTCTGCATTCTTGGGACCCACCTTTGAATAATATTGTGAAAGCTATGCACCAAATTAAGTTGTAGTTGTACCAAAATAAATTTTAGATGTTAACCACATGCAAAGTATGCACCTAAATCTAGTTTGAATAATATTGTCAAAGCTAAAATTTATACAATCCAAATGTAAGAAAACTGACCATATTCTAAACTGAAACAGTGGTTCAGAGGGGAATTGAGAAAAATATACAAACACCAAAAGTAGAATGGTATTCAAAACTGAAACTGGCCAATCAAGTGTGTTGTCAGAAAACCACCATGAGAACCTCCATATTCTAAACTGAAAGTGGTTCAGAGGGGAATTGAGAAAAATATACAAACACCAAAAGTAGAATGGTATTCAGAACTGAACCTGGCCAATCAAGTGTGTTGTCAGAAAACCACCATGAGAACCTCCAAGAACAGCTAATTTGGATGGGTCTGCAAGTCCCAGTTCAAGGACATGATCAACAGCTGCCAGTACATCATTGACATCCTGCCCACATTAACTCAGCAAACAAATTTAGGAAGCTGCAAAGTCATTATGTTGAACAAATCACTGAAAATGCATTCGCATTACAGAGCATGAAGAATCAATATCCACGACTGAGAGCCAATACCTGGCATCCAATCTTCCCCAGTAGCGATTGTAATGCCTCCTCTCCAAACCCCAGTGAACCTCTGCAATAATTAATGTAGCAATCAATATGTAAAGAAATATTGTGTAAGGATATTCCAAAGGTTACTTGCAGTTACAAACATTATAATGTACAGACCCAGAGTGACTGATGCATTATCAATTATCAGGTTGGACCACTTGATTTTCACATTTGTCAAATGAAGGATGTACCTTCAATTACCAGAAATTATATAAAAAGAAGATTTTGCAACATAAAGTTGAATTACAATTTCTTGCAGATGAAGACAAAGGAAAAGCAAGTGAAGCAGACTAAAAGAGGAAGACTACCCTCCACGGGAGTATTAATGTATTGCAGCTACACACTTACCAGGGGAGCCTTTCAGCTCAGAAAAAAGTTGGTGGAGACCAAAGACTTAATACTAGCTAATTCTAGAGCAATATTTTTTGGCGGATAGGATCAAACTTCCATTCACACTCAAGGGCTGAAAGGCTGGGAACTAACCACGATATTCTTTATGCTTTCTAACTACAATCATTTTTGGCATATTCATTTAAATGGATACTGTGTTCTAACAATCTACTATGTAGTTTATAATGTTCCTACCACACCATTGAGTTTAACATCCAAATCCCTGCCTAGTTGTCTCTCCGTGGTAATGTCCTTATTATATATTTCAGACACCAGAACAGAAGATACATTACCATTTCCAGTTCATGAAGCTACTTCAATCCAAGTGCAGATGTAAGTAGTCATGAAAGGGTGCACAACCATAAAACAAGAAAAACAAAATAGTAAAATTACTATACTGCCTTTAGCCAGAGTTGTCTCATTGTTGTCACTAATCCTTGTGTATTACCATTCTGACCTTATTAGTAAGTCTACGTTCAGGGAGATTTCTGTAAGTTTACAAAACTACAGGTCTTACTGAAGCATTCTCGCTAGCTGATAGGCCAACCATATTAAGTCTTCTTCCTCTTCTAGACTTCTCTAACACTCAATAAGGTTTACTAACTGATTGATGGTGCCACTAATTTGGCTGTCTTTTGGATCATTTGGGTGAGGTGATGTTCTCTATCTCAGGACCAACTGGGAGGAAAGATCCAAATGATGCAGAGAATAGTGCTTTATTCATGGGTATGGTGTTACATGAATAAGATGGAAGCCTGCTGTGGAAAGTGACTCCTTTGAGGCTATAACATATACTAGTGCAATGCACCTGGACCTTACAAGTAGGGTAACTTTATTAATAAGATTAAACCTATTTCTAGTTATTTTAAATTCCCTTTTAGTTGTATTCTTAGATCAGCTAGTGGTACAGCAAACATGTGCTACGGACAATTCTTGGTATATGTGCACATTCTTATAGATTTTTTCCCTTCTTAATATGTACTTTCCTTCAAAAGCAAAAGTGAGGTTTAACTTTAATAACCACCTCCAACCAGTGCCACCTGTGGCCAGGCAATTTATTTTATTTATTCAAAGGAAGAGTCAAACTTGCAGAGCATTTTGACTGAGGGAGTCAAAAGCCCTCAGTTGTTTTCTATGATCTTATTTCTTTTGAGTGGGGAAGTGCCTATCAGTCAAGATTCTTTTGCATAGTTACACGCAGGTAAGGAAACTTGAGACTTGGTACCCAGTCCACGCCAATGTAACCCATGCTACTCAAAAGAATTATCTTACCACATGGTGATTTAGTAACTTAGAATAAATTATGTTAACCGTAATTGAATTAATGAACAAGTTTCTAGTGACCGATAACAACATACATTGCCAGAAATAACATCAGCTAAGCCTAACCCACTAACAACAGAACTCAGAAGAAAAGGTGATGACCTTTAAACATACCTATAATTTACTAGGAGTAAGTTGTAACCCAATGAAGAGAGAAATGCCAAGGACTTTGAATAGGTTGTTACAGAGACAGAATGTGGTCCCCCATGAAGAATTACAATTAGAGGATAACATGCACCGTCCTTCTGATTGTCTGGCCCCAAAGATGATATAAAGATAGCTTCAAATGGTTTCCTAGCACCTGCATAGATTGAATGCAGAAAAGTTCAAGTTAACCTGCATCCAAGCATTAAGATTATGGCTCATAATTTATCACTTTGCGTAGGAAAATACGAGTAGGTGCCAAGACTACAAAAAGGATAACTATGTCTAACTAGGCATGTAAAAGAATGGACATTAATTGCAAAATAAATGTCAAATACTTGATAGTAAGATATGTATGAAATCAACTACAGCACACATGACACAGCATAAGTTCATGAAAGAAGTTATGCAAAGTAAATACTATCAGAGGAACTATGCTAGTTGAGTAGACCTCTTTAAAGAAGTAAATCATCATTTATCAGAGACCAATTATTCATTAAACAAATTATTGCAGTGGCGTCATAGAAAAGTAAATACAGAAGGAGAAAGTGTTAAAGATAGTTGGTTGCTCCTCCAGCAAACGAAATCTATTGTTCTCTCTGATCTGCAAATATTAGTAACAGAACTGCTTGCAGGACACTTTCAATCATTAGAAACAACCTCCAAATCTTAATCTCAGTCATTCACCAATGTGCACCAGTTGAGTGCAACTACATAGTGAAAGTCACATTTCATGTGTCACTTGAAGCATGTTGGAAGATTTCCCTGATAAAAGAAACAACATCACTTGAATTTTTATGATTTAAGAAACAATGAGAAGTAGAAGGAAAGGAACCAAGGAAGACTAGAAGAAGTAGCCAAAAGGCATTTTAGGGAAAGGAAAAGTTCATTTATGAATTTGATAAGTTCCACTATATGTGCAAACAGGAAACTTCCCTTGAACATATGAAGTCCATAGTATAAAATACTATTGTAATGGGTCTATGACAAGGAAGAAACAACCATTGGATGCCCCACCACCTGAGAGTTGTCTCCTGAATGCAAATAATAGCTTTGTTCCTTCTTTGCTGTTCCTCAGCTACAAAGGCAATAGTGTTGATGATCTCAATCTTCTAGCTATTCCAAAGGTGAAGCTTAATACTACACTTCATCCTATTACTTTGTTTCCTATCCCTCAATATCGCCACATTACCTACTTGTGCACTCCATCATATTACTTCGTTTCCCATCCTGATTACCTTACTGCTACAGTTCAAATATCCTACTCTCTTCCCTCTGGTGTTGGATTTACTTCTCCCAAATGGAGAGATGCAGTCAGTAAGCAGATGAAGGATCTTGAAAATAGTGGAACTTGGGATTTGGTTAGCCTTCCTAGAGCCAAATGTGTCCATGAATGGATACAAGGCAAGGTTATATGCCAAGAGCAACATACACCTATGGACTTGATGTGAGTAGGCTTACGAAGACTTTTACAGCCTCAAAGCAGTAGCATGATTCAGGGTTTGAATGCTTCAGTAGTTTCATGAAAAGAGTTAACCATGTCCCCATTTGAGCTGACTACACTTTATCTTATGTGAAGTACTCAAATTCTGGAACTGTAACTTTATTGCCTGTGATGAGGAGGAGGAGATAGAGGCTAAAAGATTATGATATCAGAGTTTATAATTAAGGGTCTAGATGAACAAAAGTAAGCCTTAATGAGCAGTTATACCACTCTCTTGCATCACCAGATAGTGTATTACGTGTTGTAAGTCAGTGCATACAATCCTGAAGACTTGTCACCCATAGGCTGCACACCAGAATCAGATAACTGAAATCATCACCTGGGAAAGCAACTTTTGTTTGCTTGACTTCACCACCTAATCCTTGAAGTAAACACTGGTGCAGATTGAGCAAGATCAGTGGATGACAAGCATTTCACTTTAAGCTATTTACTGCAGTTGGGGGCTAATCTGTTTGCTTGGAGGAACAAGAAGCAGTCTTACAGTAGCTAGGTTGAGTGCAGAGGTTGATTATAGATCCATAGCTCATAGAGTTGTTACTGTGGATCAGATTTATCTATTATCAAAATGAAGTTTAGCCATACCAAGGGCAATGAGTATATTAGCATTTGAAATCAATAGACACCTCATTAAGGACGGACTAAAGACTGGACAGATTTGTACTCTTTATGCAACTATGCAGTTATAGCTAGCAGACATTCTCACTATGGGTTTATGCAAGGATAGATTCTTAGAGATCCTTTGTGAATGACATCTTTAAACCAGTTTGAGGGGGAGCATCATGATAGATCTACTGGTTCGACTTCTGTGGAAAACCCCAGTGAGTAGGAAAGTGAAGCTAAGTTTATTGAAGAAAGGTTTGATTTACAAAGGATCCATGGACCAAGGAACCCTGAACAAAGTTAAGGAAAAACCCAAAAGGACTAGGAACCGTAGTTCCTCCCAGCACCTTTCCCTTACCCAGTTTTTCCCTCCCCCTCTCCCTTGCCAATTCCCTCCCTTTTATCTTCCCCTCCCAACCTCCTCAACCGTGTATCTCTAGCTGGTAACTACCTAATACTCTGCAATCATCTCTCAACAGATTGGATTCTTCTAACCTTATCTCTTAACCAACTGGATTGTAACTACATGATTCCCCCTCAACTGACTAGAGAAACATCTTCCAACAGACCTGTGTAACAACTCTGCATCATTTGTAACAGCTTCCTTCTTCTAGAATAGGTCTGGTATATTGGTGATGTAACACATCGTAATGAAATAGGTTTACTGAAACATGGGTAATTTAGGAGCTTTTCACATTGTCAGGGGTGTTATTGCAATTGGAATAAGTTCGCTCTTAATAATAAGATATTGGCTGAGTAAGTGATGAAGCATACTAATGAATTTACCCATCAAAACAATCTAAGAAACCTCTCCCGAAATAATAGTTACAATGGAAAAGTGCAAAGAGATTGAACTGGGGATCTTTCACATAATGCATTAGGACGTCTTTGCAACTCTGGGATCTAAAGAAAATTCAAGAAACTAAGATGTCCAGAAGTGCTGGAGTTTAAAGTTTGATGGTATAAAGTCAGAAATAAAAATAAAAATAAAATGCAACAAACCAAAAGAGAGAGAGAGAGAGAGAGAGAGAGAGAGAGAGAGAGAGGATATCAGATCAGACCTTAACATGGAGAACAGTGACCTTCAGTATTTGCCTTTCCATGGATATGGAAAAGTGGAATGAATGGACAAGAAAAATGAAACTCAATTTAGAATCATAGAAAGAAGACTATTTCAAAAGAGGGAAGATGGAGACCATAGCTGTTTTCTCAGAGTTACTCTTTTTCCACTGTGGTCATCAATCACCTTCATTGTCAAATTTGGATATTGCTAACAAATAGGCAATTTTACACATTAGTGAGGTATGGAAATGAAAGTTACACTCTAGTTCAGGTTTAATGAATATATTCTGCTGCATTCAATTTTCTTTGATGAAATTTTCTCATTCATGCAACTATAGAAAATGTGCACATATTAGCTCTCTAAATTAATCCTCAAAAGCAGTTACATTTTACCACAAATCTCTATAAATTCAAGAAGAACTTCAAATCAAAAAGAATCATCCCTCACCGTCTTAAATATCATTTTTGAAGGGACTAAACCAAATAGTCCATTCAACAAAAACTGCCTTAATTTTCATATCCATTCACCAACCGCAAGCACTAGTGACTTATTTAGCATCATCCAAAGGAAATGGAGTTTTGGAAGCATAAGAAACTGAAGAGAAACAAGAAAAAGAAAAAAATTTATTTCTTATTCATTTCTCTAAATGAATCACCTAATACAAATAAAAAGGAGAGAACCCTAATGTGGTTAACAGCCCCTTTGACTTTCGGTTGCTACAAAAAAGGATGGAAAAACTTTCCTTTTAAAAAGAATAAAATTAGCAACAGATAAAGAACCGAAACCTATGAATACGGAACCAAAATATTGACCAACTAAACTAGCAAGAAATCCTAATTTTCTGAATGACAATAACAGAATTCCACACTCCCCCTCAAGCTAGGGAGTATATGTCAATCATTCCCAGCTTGGATAGATGTGTATCAAATAGAACTCTAGGCACGGCTTTGGTGAGAATGTCTGCTGTCTGATGTTGTGTAGGTGTATAAACTGCTTCAATGATTCCCTGTTCTATCTTCTCTTTGATGAAGTGACAATCTATCTCAACATGCTTGGTCCTATCGTGATACACTGGGTTCTTTGCAATGCTTATGGCAGCTTGGTTGTCACAATGTAACTTCATTGAAGTTGTAGTTGGGAATTAGAGTTCTTCCAAGAGTCTTCTTATCCACATTCCCTCGCATATTCCATGTGCCATACCTCGAAACTCGGCCTCTACACTACTTCATGCTACAACTAACTATTTCCTACTTCTCCAAGTAACAAGATTACCCTATACATAAGAACAATATCCGGAGTTTGATCTCTTGTCTGCTAGTGAGCCAGCCCAATCAACATCAGAAAAAATTTCTATGCTTCTACTTGTTCCCTTCTTGAAAAGTAATCCTTTTCCTGAAGTCATTTTTAGATACCGAAGTATTCTGTACACTGCATCTTAGCATTCTTTAGTAGGGTTTTTCATGAATTGACTGGCTGCAAAGCTAATATCAAGTCTTGTGTGAGACAAGTAGATTAGTTTCCCTACTAGTCTTTGATATCTACCCTTGTCAACAACAACTGAGTCTTCTTTTGAGCCAACCTTGTTAAACGGATCAATAGGAGTTTCAGAAGGTTTGCAACTGAGCATACCTGTTTCTTTCAACAAGTCCAGAGTATATTTTCGTTGTGACACTGAGATGCCCACACTTGACTGGGCTACCTCCATTCCAATAAAGTATCTCAAAGCTCCAAGGTCTTTGATCTCAAACTCCCTAGCAAGAATACCTTTTAGCGAAATCATTTCTTCTTTCATGATTTCCTGTCAAGATTATATCATCAACATAGATGATAAGTATAGTAAACTTATCTCCCAAAGATCTCTTGATACAAAGAGTATGATCAAATTGCTCTTGAGAGTATCCCTGCTTCTTGATGGCTTTAGTAAATCTCTCAAACTAGGCTCTTGGGGATTGTTTGAGCCCATAGAGAGATTTTCGAAGTTTGCAAACTTGATTAGCATTACTCGGCTTCTTAAGACTAAGAGGAATTTCCATGTAGACTTCCTCCTCAAGATCACCATTGAGGAAAGCGTTTTTAACATCCAATTGATGCAGGGGCCAGTCAAGATTGACTACCAAGGATAAAAGACCTGAATTGTGTTAATTTTGCAACTAGAGCAAATGTTTCCAGGTAATCAAGCCCATAAGTTTGTGTGAGACCTTTTGCAACAAGTCTTGCTTTATAGCAGTCTATGCTGCCATCTGCCTTGTATTTGACATAGAATATCCACTTGCAGCCCACAAGGTGTTTTCCCTGAGGAAGTTGAGAGAGTTCCCATGTACCATTCTTCTGTAATGGCCACATTTCTTCATTTACTGCCTCTCTCCACTTAGGTTGTTTTAGAGCCTCTTGTATGCAGCTTGGAATCTCTATGTTGCTAGGGTTGCTAGTGAAAGCACAATAGGAGTGGGAATAGAAGGATCATCCAAGTTGTGAGGCTTGGATGGGGATATAGGATCTTGAGCATTTATAGGAGACTTAGTCATAGGTGAGTGAGGTGTAATGGCAGGGACAGTGAGAGGAACTTGCCAAAATTGATATTCTTCTTGTGATGTAGGAATCTCCCCGTGAATATGAGTTTTGGAGTAGTAAGGCACATTTTTAAGAAAGGTCACATCCGTGGTATTGTACATTTTCTGAGTTGTAGGAGAGTAGCATTTGTAGCCCTTTTGGTGAGGAGAGTACCCTAGAAAAAGCCATTTGATTGATTTGGATCAAGTTTACTTCTCTGATGAGGTGCAACATATACAAAGGTAGAGCATCCAAATACTGTAGGAGGAATATCTGTAATGATTCGATTTTGGGGGTAAGTTTTAGAGAAAACCTAACAGGGTGTGTCAAATTTCAGGATTCTTGATGGCATTCTATTGATAAAATAAATTTCAGGATTCTTGATTGCAGTAACCATAATAGATCATGCCACCTCCAAAAGGGGTCTATTTTTCCTCTCTGCTATCCCATTCTGTTGTGGGATATCAACACATGAACTCTGGTGAATGATGCCATTATCCAAGAGATAGTTTCCAAGAACAGAGTTAAAGTATTCCTTTGCATTGTCTATTCTTAAAACCTGAATTTTGGCCTGAAATTGATTTTGGATCATGTAATAGAAGTTTTTGAATATAGATCCTATCTCTAACTTGTCTTTCATGAGAAATTCCCATGTGGTTCAGGTATGATCATCAACAAAGGATACAAACCAGCAAGCACCAGTGATATTAAGAGCACGAGAGGGACCCCAAATGTCACTATGAATAACCGAAAAGGGCTGTGACGGTTTGTACTTGTGAAGAGGATAGGAATGTCGACAGTGCTTAGACAATTAACAAATTTCACACTAGAAAAATTTTGGATTTTTATTGATCAACAATGATGGAAACAACTTTGCCAAGTACATGAAATTTGGGTGACCTAGACGAAAGTGCCACAACATAATTACACTTTCTTTAATGGAATTAGAAAACCAATTTATAATCCTAGAGGAAAAATTATTATCCACAAAGGAAGAAAAAAGATGGGCTCAAACAGTCTGATTGTCAAGATGACCATTAGTTCTACTACGGTAGAGTCCTCCACCCTCCTTAGCATTTCCAATCGTCTTCTCCGAATCTAAATCCTGAAAAAGACAATGAGTGGAAGAGAATTTAGCAACACAATTCAAGTCTTTTGTGATTTTACTAATGGACAATAAATTGCAAGTTAAGTTGGGAACCAAAAGAACTGATTCAAGAATCAGTGTCTTTGAGATGATCACTTTCCCAATACTGGTCACCGTGGTAAGGGATCCATCAGCTATCCTGACTTTGTAGTTTTCGTTACACGAGCTACACTCATAAAATAATAAAGCATCCCCAGTCATATAATCTGAGGCCCCAAAGTCGATGATCCAGTTGGATGAGTTCTCGGCCTTGACATAGAGAGCGTTCAAGAAGGTACCCTTTTGAGCAATGGATCCAGTGGAGACAATAGGAGTAGCAGGTATTCCTTGAGATTGATTAAACATCTCGCGCAGCCATTCAACTTGTTCTTTGCTGAAGAAAGTAGGTTCATTGGTAGACTTTTCTTCTAAGGCAACCACAAACCCTCACTTCTCCTTCTCTTGGGCATGTTTATTCGACTTCCAATCTGCTGGCTTCCCATGTAATTTCCAACAAGTTTCTTTGGTATGACAAGATCAGCAACAATGGTCACACCAAGGTCTGCCATTTCAGTGTCGATTGTCATCTATTGAGTTCATCCCTCTGAAACAAGGGCTGAACTTTCCGGTGCAATTGAGGGAGATTGAGTCCCCATCATGAGTTCCTTCCTACTCTCTTCTCTACAAACTTCTAAGAAGGCCTCTCGAATTGATGGAAGGGGCTTGGTTCCAAGAATTGTCCCACTAACTTCATCAAGGGTTTTGCTCAACCCCAACAGAAATTTAAAGATTGTTTCCTTTTCCACAATTTTCTTGTACTTGCTTGCATCTCCAGGGCACTCCCAATCAAGGCTCTCAAAGATATCAAGTTGCTGCCAAAGCCGGCTGAGGGAATTGTAGTACTGAGTCACGAATAGATCACCTTGTCTAAGATCATGAAGGGAGCTTTTGATTTCAAAAAGTTCAGCCGTATTTTCGCTGTCAGAATACGTTTCTTTGGCTGCAATCCATATTTCATGGGCAGTTCTATAGAACAAGAAATTTTGCCCAATCTCATTATCCATGGTATTGATTAACCAGGATATCACTATATTATTTTCAGATTTCCAGCCTCTAAAGGATCAGCTATCTTTGGTGGAACTGCAGCTCCAGTAAGGTAGTCGTCTTTGCCTTTCCCTGAGACAAACATCATCATGGATTTTGCCCATTGAAGATAGTTTTGACCATTTAATTTGTGCCCGGTGACGAGGAGAACAGATCCTTTTGATCCGCCACAATTCACCCGTCCCAGTCTAGACGTGGTACTGGAAGAACTACTCTGATCAAACGCCATAGCTGTTCAACAATCAAAGGGAAAAGAAATGGCCAAAGAGTGCTCTAATACCAGGAAGAGAGAAGAAAAAGAAAATTTTTATTTCTTGTTCTTTTCTCTCAATTAATCACCTAATACAAATAAAAAGGAGAGAAACCCACCCAAATGAGGTTAACGGCTCCTTTGACTTTCGGTTGCTAAAAAAAAGGAAGGAAAAACTTTCCTTTTAAAAAGAATAAAATTAGTAGCAAATAAAGAACCGAAACCTATAAATACAGAAACAAAATGTTGACCAACTAAACTAGTAAGAAATCCTAATTTTCCTGAATGAAAATAATGGAATTCAACAAAAACATTATAAGAACACTAGCAACCGGAGGAGTAGTTTTTTGCCTTCACTTCAACTGTTCAAGCTAAAACTTCTATATGTTTAGTTTGGTACATGATGGAGCTAGCAACCTACTAGAGTCTGTCAGCATCAGGAGCAGCCATGTGGACCGCTTCTTCTGGAATAAACTTTCCCAAAACGGCCCTGTGGCGTAACAGTGCACAAGTTGCAAATGAGCAAATAAACCGATACGGGAACTCTGCCAGCCTATCACATCTGGGACATCCGTGATATGTTATATCATGCTAGTGCAAGCTATCCCTCAGAAGCCGGACAGCCAGTGTATGATGAGAAATTCAGGCGTAGTTCCACTTGGAAGCACAGCATTGTTATTTTTTTTTTGTATATGGCCACAGCAAAAGGATACTGAACAAACTACATCCTCATGATGGAAAATACTTCACAATATGGAACATGTATTGTTGGCATTCATTACACTCAATAAGATACCAACATCTGATAGAACAATTTTAACACAATGTATCCAACATCACTGACAAATTACCCTTTGTAAGGTTGTTGGAAGCATCTCTGACTGGAATCTTCATGATATTAAATTGTAGGGATGATAGCAAAGATTTCACCTGTTCCAGATAACATCAACAGCCATTAAAAGCATTAGAAAGATCATATTTTTTACTGTAGGAACATTGAAATCTGACAAGATATAGAGGGTGGTACTGAACCTTTTCAGAGTAACTAGATAGAGGACTTGGAACATCTTGCCAATGCCATGCAACACTAGCACCAGTCTGCTCCTTTTGGCCACCAGGACATCCATACTTGATTTGAGGGGGGTCAACAGGACTGCTAGAGACTTAAATAGAAGAAACAGAGAAGCAGAAATCAGTCAGTGCTTCTTCATCTCAGTTGAAAGGATTTATAGTCCAATTCTACATTTTATCCTTTACCGGCAAGTATATTGTCCCCATCAACTGCAAGAACATTCCAGGAACTTGAACCTGTAGGGCTGACCCGTGAGATTGTGCCACTGTATAAAAGAAACATGCACTCAGGATTTAACTATGTGACAAGGACTTTCAATTTCACAATGACACACAGAACAATAAAAAAGATCTCCTCACAGGAAAAGGAAAAAAAGATTCTTTTCATTATGACATACAGAACTGTTATGATTACCTTAACACATTTATGGAAAGTATTACTTCACTGCTACCCCAGATGGAAGACAAAATCATCGTATAACCATCAGAAAGCCACGGGTCATCAAGAAAGCTTGACAAGTAAAGCCCAGGGAAATAATCATCCTCAGGACACATGATAACGGAGACCTATAATGTTCCATAGACATGAATTGTCAAGATATAAGCAAATAGTAGAATTGGTAAGAATTAAAGTAACATTTTAAAAATTATATTCATCATAGCCAAATCTGTGGATAGGTTTAGCCAGCTATTTTGTAAAGAAAAAGTGGTTTCTTGTTTCAGTAGAGCGATAATTGGGAAGCATATTCCATGTTATGTGATATTTTAATTTCATTTACTTCAACAATGGCACAGTTGTAATAGCTTAGGTTATGACTTAAGAGAGCGTATAAATACCCAAGCATGTATCGTGAAAGTGAGATACTCCTAAATTCAGGGTTCAAAGAGTTTGATAACACCTCTTGGAAGTGCAACTGGCAAGATCCCATGAAAGAAATTGGTCCATAAATCTAAGATATAATGAGAAGTCTTGATTTTTCTCAAATTCCAGATCCATACTCAGAATTGATGTTGCTCATTAGTTCCTTTTAATTGAAATTTGGTTATTCACAAGGTCATAGCTCAGGTTATGACCTAAGTGATGTTATAAATGCCCAACCATGTATCATGAAAGAACAGTACTCATAAGTTTAGGGTCAAAGGGTTTGACAACACATTCTTGGAAGTGCAACTGGCAAGATCCTATCTAAGAAATTAATCCACAAATCTAAGATATAATGAGAACTCTTCATCCTTCTCAATTTGACTATCCAGAATTTGAATTGATGTTGTTTCATTGGTTTCTTTCAACAGTAATTTGGTTATTCACAAGGTACAATGAACCTCGTTTAACATCACATTGAATAGCAATAAGTGTTAATCTTTCTCAATTTGACTATCCAGAATTTGAATTGATGTTGTTTCATTGGTTCCTTTCAACTGAAATTTGGTTATTCACAAGCTACAATGATCCCTCTTAAGCATCACATTGAATAGCAAGAACAACAACTCATACTGGAGGTCCTAGGTCAATTGCTGCTGGAATTGGATATGCATCAATGGAATATCATGCTTACTGACTGCTGGGTCTTTTCCTTGATAATAACTCCTAGGGCCCACTGGAAGATCTTCTAGCAGGTCTGACCCATTGCACAGAAAATTCCAGGAGTATATTAGCTGAAACTGCATGATTAGTATGTAGATTTGAGGACCAACAGGACAGCTAGAGACTTAACTTGGTCTCTGGATATTACTTTTTCCATTTTCTATTACTCTTTTATGATGAAAAAACATTGAAAAATAACTGATGGATGGTTCCAGTATATTTTGAGAAAAAAAAAAAGGGGGATTTGTAAACCAAAATCTCAGTGGAAAGGTCAAGCCATTGATGCTTCAAGTGCTACAGATTAGCTGGTTGGCTTTACAGTTTCCTGTTTTTGGTAGATAAGCTTGGACTGAAGCTCAGCCTGACCTTGTGATCTCGGAGGTTCAATCCCTGTACAGTAACCTGTTAAAGGTCCTTTTATCAACTTCTTTTTTTCCATACTCAATCACGGTTTAGAGATTTCATGCTGAAGACAAAAACAGATAAGAGAGCTGGCCTTCAGAAATGCTTACTGATTGATACCCTGATGTTTAGAACTTTCTCCATTTTATTCCAGTTTGGCATGTTAAAACCATCAGGAGCCTTCAAATTCAGCTCCATTACAAATGGCCCATTGAACTATGTTTTTATTTACACCTTTGTTAGAGATAATCATCAAGGATTCATGCAACAACATGGTGTTTGCACTGAGAAATCAAAGTCAGATATGTGTCTCTGAAATTACTAAAAATTCATCATACAGTCAAGAAAACATGCAGTTCAACAAACAGAGTAAGAATCACGAAGGAAGATGCCCAATCCATTGCTTCAGTGCAATTGATTGAAACAAAGAAACATCCAAATAAGTCAAGAAAAAGAATGTAAATGTCTTTCCATTTAATGGACCAATTCCAAATTCTGCAAACTGTAGGACCCAAGAACTTAATTGCTGGCAACATATGCAATCATATCAAGAGTAAATAATTTAACCACAAATGATAACTACCATCAACTAATTTGCATTTGATCATGTACTGGACCATAAGCAGGACTCCATATAAAGGCCAAGCTTCATGTGACCATGGCATCATGGGGACCATCCAGATGTTTCACATACCAAGCAACTAGTTCTAATATCCAGAAGGCATTAGCAACCTTGTTTTAGAAGAAAGGATGCAGAATAAAGATGAAATTGAGCTCTCTCTCTCATTTACTATCCAGAAAGATGACCACTTCCATACCCATGGCCCCAGGCAACATATTAAGGAAAGAAAAGAATAGAAATGAATCGTTAGCAACATTAAAAGTGTACTGTTCTTATATCATAATCCTATGAATGTGAAAAAGCAAATAATTGTCCTTAATGTGAGTGCACATACACAGACATCTCATAAAATAATTAACTACTGCATGTAACCATCATTATATTTGCCACCAGCAACACAAATCATATGCATCAGCAAATTATGCATTATTGTTTGAAAGCTATAAAATGGTCTTTCCTCAGGTAGTCAAAACTTAACCCCAGGTCCCAACACAAGGAAGACCTACCACATCAAGAATATTTAGAGACAGAGAAGGTTTTCCATCAGCAGGCCAATCCATTCTGTGAAGTGAGTTGGTTGCCCAGTGTGCTCCAGTATCAACAGCACTTTTTGCAGATAAAAACACCAGTGACTTTCCATCTGGACTGTAAACATAATACGTCGAATTTCAGTCAGCAATGTCAAGGTGATTTACCTAAAATCCATTTAACAATATAGCATTTCTAAAATTTGTTGACTTGCAAGATATGATTGTATTGCATTGCTATTTTCGGTTACAAGATACTATATTTATACACACTACATTCAGATTTGAATTAGAATCTAAATAAGATAAATCTCCTACAGCAGCTATTCTAGGTAACAATAATTGTTGACCAACTATGATTAAGGAGATTTGATTTCCTTAATTATAGGTGACAGATTACATCCCTTAACTCTAGGAAGCGCATCCCACATTCTGTGTAGATCTCAGATTAGGTGGAGATCTTCTAGATACCAAGATCTTCTAGATGCTTCTCAATTCCCCCCCTCAAGCTAGTGAATAGATATTTATCATTCCCAAATTGTCTACAATTATCCCATCGGACTTGCTGTCTATCCCCTTTGTCAATATATCAGCAAGTTGCTTTTTCGTCCGAAAATATGGCATGCAAATCTCTCTTGGCTAACTTCGCCAATGGCGGTCTCAAGCTTGGATGAAAAAGGAGGGTCTTTTGTTAGGTGCCAACCAGCAAGGGAGAAGTTGAAGATGATTTTGTTATTTGTTTCCTTCTTGTAAATGAATATGCATTTATATATTAGTTTGTAAGGAAGAAATGAAAATCATCTCCAGCTTCTTAAAAGTATGGCAACCCTTGCATTAGGTGCCAGCTGGCAAGGAAGAAGTTGAAGATGATTTTGTTATTTCTTTCCTGCTTGCAAATGAATATGCATTTGTATATTCGTTTGTAAGGAAGAAATGAAAATCATCTTTAGCTTCTTAAAAGTATGGCAACACAAACATGACATAAATCAAAAACTGACATTCCCTCAAGCTAGGGCGTTCCCCATAAGCGACGCGCTACATCGGATCCCAATTGTGGTGAAAAATGGGCAAGGGTTGCTAGTGTGTTTCTCCAAAAGCAATGCGCTACATCAAATCCTAGGTGTAGTGAAAGATGGGCAAGGGCTGTTAGAGTGTCCCCTCGGAAATGACGCGCTGCATCAGAACCCTGGTGCAGTGAAAAGTGGACATGGATTCATGCCATGGAGATCGAGAAAGGCACTAGTGAATAGGATATCTCAAGGGCATAAGATTCATGTTGCCACTTGGAATATAAGGACATTGACAAGTAAGAGTTTGGAGTTAGTAGACACAATGAAACGTATGAAAGTCAACATCGTTTGTATCCAAAAAACCAAGTGGAAGGGGGCTAAAGCCAGAGAAATCGATGGGTATAAATTATGGTATGTAAGAAAGGATAATAACAAAAATGGCGTATGAATAATAATAGATAAAGAATTAAAGGATAAAGGTGCAGACGTTAAAAGAATCAGTGATAGAATTATAATAATAAAACTTGTTCTAGGAGAGCAGATCATATATGTTATAAGTGCATATGCACCATAAGAAGGGTTAGAAGATATAATCAAGAGAGTTTTGGAAAGATATAGAGGGAATCATGCAAGAAATTTCCAACACTAAGGGGATATTTATAGGAGTAGACTTAAATGGCCATGTAGGAAAAGAAAATGAAGGATATGATAGAATACAAGAAGGGTATGGTATAGGTGAACAAAATGAGATGGGGGAAACCATCCTCAATTTTGCTTTGTCATATAACCTAGCCATTGCAAATACACTCTTTAAGAAGAGGGATGAACACCCGGTGAGAGTTTAACCTCACATCATAAGTTAATGGTCATAGATATCTATATCACAAGATGAAAGAAAGAAAATGAACTTAATAGGTATCCAAAAACTAAGTGGTGGAACTTAAAAGGAGAGAAAATAACCTCATTCACAAATAAGTTGATGGTACAAGGAAACTGGAACTATGAAATAGAAGTAAACACCATGTGGATTAATATTGCTGAGTCCATTAAGAAAGTGGCAAAAGATGTCTTAGAAGTATCTTAAGGTAAAAGGCAATTAGTAAAGGAAACATGGTGGTGGAGTGAAACAGTGCAAAAAGTTATTAAAGAAAAACGAATGTATTTTAAAGCATGGCAGAAAACTAAAAATAATGAAAACTATGAACAATATAAGAATGCTAAAAAGGTTGCTCAAAGAATAGTAAGTGACGCTAAACTTCAGGCATATGATGAGCTCTATAATAGACTAAGAACAAGAGAAGGTGAGAAAGATGTGTTTAAACTTGCAAAAGTAAGAGAACAGAAGGGTAAGGACTTAGATCATGTTACGTGCATTAGAAGTAACGATCAAAAGGTATTAGTCAAAGATAATGAGATCCAAAAACATACTTTCAAAATTTTGTTAAATGGCTCTGAGAATATAGGAATTGAAATACTATAAATCTAAATAACATTAGATATTATAGATATGAACGTAGGATTAAAATACTTGAAGTGAAAGAGTCCTTGAAAAAGATAAAATCAGGAAAGGCCATGGGGCCTGATGGTATACCAATAGAGGTTTGGAAGCCTACGAGAGATATAGGGGGTAGTTTGGTTGATCAAGTTGTTTAACAAGATTATAAAATCGAAGAAAATGCCTGATGAGCAGAGGAAAAGCTCTATTGTACCAATTTATAAGAATAAAGGAGACATACAGAGCTACACTAATTATTGAGGGATCAAACTTATAAGCCACACTATGAAACTTTTTGAAAGAGTGATTGAAAAGATCCTATGGCATAAGACAAGTGTATCTAAGAATCAGTTTGGTTTCATGCCCGGGAGGTTTACCATGGAAGCTATTCTCTTACTAAGACAATTACTAGAGAAATATAGGGAGAGGAGGAAAGACCTCCACATAGTCTTTATTGACTTAGAGAAAGCTTATGATAGAGTCCCTAAAGACGGGTGTTGGGCAAGAAAGGGGTTTCATGGGGGTATATAGACATAACTAAAGATACGTATGAGGGAGCAGTAACAAATTTTAAGACCACTAGTGGCGAGACCGATGATTTTCCTGTCACTGTAGGATTGCACCAAGAATCGGCATTGAGCCCATGCCTTTTCACGTTGATTATGGATGAGTTAACAAAACATTTGCACGAGGAGATTCCCTGGTGCATGCTATTTGCAAATGATATGGTCTTTAATTGATGAGACAAGAGAGGATGTAAACACAAAGCTAGAATTATTGAGAGAAGCATTAGAATTTAAAGGATTTAAAATCAGACGAATTAAGATAGAATATATGGAATGAAATTTTAGCAAGGAGCGCAGTAGGAGTGGAATACTAGTCAAGATTGATAACTAAGAAGTCCTCGTAAAAGACCACTTTTGGTACTTAGGATCAATGATTCATGAGAGTGGAGAGATTGAGGGAGGTTACCCAGAGAATCTAAGCGGGTTGGAACAAATGGAGATGTGCATCTGGAGTTTTGTGTGATCAGGGGGTGCTACTCAAACTAAAAGGAAAACTCTATAAGATGGCCATAAGGCCGGCCATGCTCTATAGATCAGAGTGTTTGGTAGTTAAGGAACATCATGCTCATAAGATGAGCATCCCAGAAATGAGGATGTTGGATGGATGAGTGGTAAGACAAGAAATGATACAATTAGAAATGAAAATATTAGAGGAAATTTAGGGGCAGCACCAATGGGTAACAAGATGAGGGAGATTAGACTTAGATGGTTTGAACATGTCCAAAGGAGACCGAAAACGGCAATAGCTAGAAGGAGTGAGGCAATGCAAATAGAAGGTTCTAAATGGGTAAGGGGAAGGCCCAAAAGAATGTGGATAGAAGTGGTGAGAAAAGATTTAAAAACTTAGGGACTAAATGAAGCCATGGTACTCAATAGAGAGGAATGGAGGAATAAGATATGATGATGATGATGATGATGATGATATCTTGGCTAAAGTGCTTGTCGATCTCTGTGTTTGGTTCTATCATGTTGCACTAGATTATGCACTAAGTGCCTTGTTGTCACCTATGTAGTCGCAGGAGCAAGGAGCACCTAGGTGCAAGGGGTATGACTTGTGCCTAGAGGGACTAGGCGCACCTAGTCATGCAACTAGGAGCCAAGGCACAAAATTAAGTAATTTAATTATTTTTTTAAATCCAAAAAATAATATATATATATATATATATATGTGTGTGTGAAGATATGAATAAATACTTGTCACTTAGTGAAGTAGAATTCTGAAGTAATGAATAAACATGTCAAGTGTCAACAACAACAACCTAAAGTTAAACCAAACAATCCTGCATAAATAAGTTTAGAAACATGCAAATACAATGATAATGATCTCCTTGCTAGTGCTACTCCCTCAATCCCTTGTGGCCTCATCATCATTATTGCCACTATCTTCCTATAAATGTAAATCCAGGAACAATAAACAATTAAACAATCATCATCATCATCATCATCAAGACCTTATCCCAATTAGGGGTCGGCCACATGAATCTTATTCCTCCATTCCACTCTATTAAATACCATGGCTTCATTTAGTCCCAAAGTTTTTAAATCTTTCCTCACCACTTCTATCCACGTTCTTTTGGGCCTTCCCCTTGCCCTTTTAGAACCTTCAACTTGTATTGCCTCACTCCTTCTAACTGGTGCCGTTGTTGGCCTCCTTTGAACATGTCCAAACCATCTAAGTAGTTATATAAATAAAGAAAAGCAAATGTTAGAGTTAACTACTAAGACTTAAGAGTTATCTTCCTGTACCTCTTCCTTGTCAAGAAGATTAGGATCGTCATCAAAATCATCTCCCTGAGAGATGTAGACATCCTCCTCCTCAGTCTCCTCATCATCCTTCTCCTACTCTTCTCCAACATCCTCATCTGGTTATTGATGAGCTTGAAACTAAGAAATGCGGGTCCCCCTCTACCCCCTCCCTTGCCTCTAGTATTGCCTAGTAGATGGAGCATGACGTTCACTTGATCCTCTAGCGAACTCGGCATCTAACCAAGTGCGGTCATCACCTGGATGCACCAGATCATCTCCAGCATCTTTTTGAACAATCCACTCATCACTTTTATCGACTTCTTGTAACAGAATAAGATCGGTATACGTTTGCATTTTCAAACAATCCTCATGTAGAAGACGAAGGCATTGATTGCATTGAACGTATACTAGATTGTTCAATGTCTTAGCGTGCAACCTATTCCCCTTCTTAATATGGATCTAAAAAGAAAAACATACTTATAAATTTAAAATGTCATGAATGTATACTAAATAACTAATAAGTACTAAATCTTAATATCTCAGTAGCTTACGTTCTCAAAGACACTCCAGTTACGCTCGCAAGGAAATGCACTACATATCTAAGAGAGAACCTTAATAGTGAATATTTGAAGATGTGGAGCTTTAGGCCAAAGTTAATCCACCACTTACTTAGAAAAGTTGAAGAAAATTAAAGTTAGAAAAATAAACAAAATCAGAATATTGTAAAATAAAATTTAGAAGTTAAAACTTAAAACATAGAACAACATAAAACACTTACAAGGGGCTAGGGTTTTTTCTCTTACTATTGCGAAGTCATTACCAAACAAGCCTCTAGCATGTCTGTAAATGAATATCGCATCTACTACCATATCAACCTCCTCTCCATTATATAGCCTACTGATTGCATGCATTAGACCATTCCTGATGTCACTATTGCACTCAATTTCAATGTCATGGTCGTAGTAAAAGGATGGGTTAAGGTAATATCCAACTGCATGCAAAGGATGGTGAAGCTGAGAACTCCATCTACTGTTTATGATCTCCCAAATATGAGTGGCTTGACACTCATCCCCTGCTAGATTAGCTTGAATCTTTTCTTTAGCTTTGGCTATAGCCTCAAAAATGTATCCCATCGCCGGCTTATCCTCACTATTCACCACTATCAAAACCTCTACAAGTGGAGCCATGATCTTCATACAAAAGAGGACATGGTTCCAGAAGCTAATAAGCAATACAATTCTTTCAGCTCTTTTACTTTCAAGCCTTTTCAGTCATTTACTGTTCATCCACTCCAAACAGTGGAACATTGCCCTCAACTCTGTGTTCAAGTTGTAAATGCTTTCTAAGCTCAAGAAGTTGGTGGTGAAGCGTGTCACTGTAGATCTGACCAATTCTTTTTTCTTTGTAAATCTTCTTATATGATGAAGGACATGTGTGTGGCTATATATAAAAAATGTCATCACTCTAGATTCTACAATAGTTTTCTTTACAAATGGCAATTTGCCTATATCCTCTAACATCAAATCTATGCAATGAGCTGCACAAGGGGTCCAATATAGATGTGGCCTCCTCATCATCAACTCCCTTCCCGCAGCCACATAATTGGAGATATTGTCAATTATGACCTAAAATAGAAAAAAGGGTAAAATTATATGGGGTGAACTTACATTATATGATTATAAACAATTTAAAATACTTAACAGCTTATAAATATAAAATTAAACAATTACCTAAACTACATTGTTCTCTCCAACTTCATCAATCACCTTCTCCAGCATGTCAAGTATTAAGTTTGCACTCTTGACATACACAGACCCACCAATAGATTTCAAAGAAACTGTCCCAGTTGGATAGTTCACCAAAAAGTTGACAAGGGTGCAACCCTTGTCGTCGGTCCACCAATCTGACATGATGGAGCACCCATACCTCTAAAAGCATAATGTCATGGAGCACTCTTGTTGTTAGTGTCAATGTCACCTTGAGACTTGAAAGGAATATACAATAATACAAGGATGCGAAAAAGGACACTAAACACATACCGAATCCAATTAGCTTTACATTGATCTATGTACTCTTTTGTCTTCTCTACTTGCTTCTGAAGAAGACTCACCCTGAACACGTGATACGAGGGTGCCTTAAAACATTAGTCACATAAGATTATATGATGTAAGATTAGGTAAAAGGCTAAAACAAGTATAAATTATTTATTATTAAAAATATAAGATATATATATATATATACCATGTTGCACAACTACCTATAACATGGTCTAAAATGAACGACGACGAGCGACACTAAATGCAATGCTATATTCATAGAACCAAGAAGAGATGTATTCGCATGCTCTTGTCCTAAACTCCTTATATGCTTTATTCATTGTCGTCTACTGCTTAGGTACCTTCCCCTTACCCTGTGCCTTAAGGTTGAGAGCAAAGATATAATCAATAGGCCCCTTTGTTTGTAGCGAGGGCATCTTACGCCTCTTGCCCACAATGGAAATACCAGCAACCTTGATGCTGTCAATCTCCTACACCTCGACCTCATCATTATCATGCAAGCTAAACAAATTTTCTGGCTGTCCCATCACCTTTGTTATTCTCTCTTTAGTCTCCTTCTTCTTTGTTTCATTCATATAATCAAAAATTTTCTTAGATATCTCAGGAGTGACCAGAAAACATTTTTTAGCATTCCTATGCCCACACGTCAAATGTTGTTTTAATCTGAATATTCCACCACCATATCTATTTCCACACAGCTTGCACCATACCAAATTTTTGTCATTTGGATCCCGTGCCTCTCCATATTCCTACCCTAGATCCATTAATCTAGAAGAATCATTGGTGAAGCCCCTTGATGATGACATATTGTAGTATCAATAGGAAAATAGGAACCTATCAGAATGGAATGGAAACAAATCAAGCAATCAGAAGAGGAAACCTACAAACAAATAGAATAAAAAGATAAAAATAAATAACAGTCCAAAAGTAAGAAATATAAAAGAAAGATGCAAAATATGAAAACAAAGTAAGGGTCAGTTGTTTTAAGCATTATAATGGTCCCATTTACACATTTGTTACAAAAAAAAAATTAATAACCAAAAAATTTACTGTTTTTAACTATTTTAAGTGAAAAATAACAACAACAAAAATTAGGAGAAAAAACATCTAAGGAGTCAGTCCATGATTAAGTTGTTTTTAGCATTATAATGGTGACATTTACACATTTGCTGCAAAAACAAATTAAAAAATTGTTGTTTTTAGTGAAAAAACAAAAAAAAACACACACACACAAAAACAAGAAGAAAAAACATCAAAAGATTCTATTGGTAAGTTGTTTAAGCATTCCTATGGTCACATTTACACATTTGCTACAAAAATTATATATATATATATATATATATATATATATATATATACTATTTTTAGTCAAAAATAAAGAAAAAAAAAAAAGACTAACAAAAACAGTCGATGAAGTTCATGAGTCAGTCATCACAGCTAAACTCACTTGCCCTAACTTTTCTAGTAAGATCAGGAAACATATGACAAAAGGTTTGAAAAGAAGGATGACCTAATCTTCTATGCCACAACCAGAGCTGCTCCTTTGGGTCTATCAGAGTACTATGTAGTCCAAGTGGATTTTGAGGGTGTTGTATGTCAAGTTCTAAGAGATAGAGGCCAGCTGATTCTCAAGCAAGACCACTCATCTTCATTGTGATTGGGTCCTGCATGAAACAATCACCAACAGAAAAGCATACCAGCTTGTCAGTTCCCGTAACTAACATATAAATAGATATTAGACTAACTACTAATTTCACTACATGAAGTGCAGAAGTAATCTGCAGGCTTGGTTTAATTCTTACAGACCCTTTTCCAGCCACAGCTAGGTGACTACTGCCAACTACCTCTACTTTTTGAAGGCCAGAACACAGTTTTTAGGTATGGAATGACTTGTTCCCTATCACGTGCTTAGAAGCACTTGAGTCTAGTATCCAAGACTTAGGATTGCTAATAATAGTTAGAGCCAAGAGAGTTTTACCAAAGTTTGATGAACCAGCATCTAGACTTTCTTCCTTTATGATTTTTCTTATCTCAGCTAGTCTTTAGGAGGCGAAACCTAGATCACTTCCTTCTGTAGCAACTCCAACAACGTTTGGGCAGCCTTCGTTGCCTTTTCTTATTCCTATAGTTTTGCAAAAACCCAGCAGGTGCTAATGTCATGGCAAGGCTTCCTACAATGTGCGCATCACAAATCAGCTTTGGGATCTTTGCCTCTGCCCTTAGCACGTCTCCTTCCACTTGTTTTACCAACCAAAGCAATTTCAGCCTGTTCTTCTGCAGTCATAGCCTTCTTTCTGCTCTCTTCACTCCTAACAATGAAAACAGCTTCACCACAAGTAAGAAGGGGGCTCTTGCTGATAGCCAATGAACACAACATCAGATTCTGGGCTAAGTCCCACAATAAACTTAAATGTCCCCTCCTTTTCTAACATCAGATTAACTTAGAAAGGCATTTGTGTAGCACCAAGCTCCTTACTCTGATAGTAGTCCAACTCCAACCAGTCTCCTAAGAGTGCTATAATAAGAGTTGACATTTGAATCACCTTGTTTGGTGTCTCTAATGTGATTCTCAATCTCATACATCTGTCCATCATTTACCTATTTTTGAATAGACTTCCTTCAATACCTCCCAAGTTGGAGGTAGGCATAACATTGCCAAGCTTTGATACCAAGTTGAATTGCAAAATATGATTGTATAGCATTGCTATTCTTGGTTACAAGGTGCTATATCTATACACATTACATTCATATTTAAATTTGAATCTAAATAAGGTAAATCCCCTACAGTAGCTATTCTAGGTAACAGAAATTGTTGACCACCTATGATTAAGGAGATTTGATTTCGTTAACTATAGGTGACAGATTACATACCTTAACCGGAGGAAGCACATCCCTCATTCTATGTGGATCTCAGATTAAGTGAAGATCTTCTAGATGCTTCTCAATTAAATCCCACATTAAGTCTATTACTTTTGGTTATCAGATGCAAGTGTTA
The DNA here is from genome assembly GCA_035236585.1 of Warburgia ugandensis. Taxonomy (NCBI): domain Eukaryota; kingdom Viridiplantae; phylum Streptophyta; class Magnoliopsida; order Canellales; family Canellaceae; genus Warburgia; species Warburgia ugandensis. Next base: position 52,337,929 of record CP141139.1, on the reverse strand, counting down.
TGAGCTTTAGAGGATAACTGAGGATAATTGGGAAACAACACTTTCTAATACACATGGATATAGTTATAAAGGCGGAGCCTAAGGTAGGGATGCAATGCATAAGCATCACAAGAACAATTCAAATATATATTTGATTATAAAATTCTAAAAATAAACATAGTTCCAAAATGTACTTCAGCCTTCAATATATTTTATCAATTCAAATTAACATTTAGGCACATTACCATTTACTTTGTATGAGAGAATGGTATATCCTCCACTCTTTTCTTGCTTTTATAAACATGAATAAGTTACAAAAACTTGTCCTTGAGGTTATCATTAGTGTGAAAGTAGCATGTCAACATCCAATAATCAAAGTTGATCATAGATTTCATTCATAGATGTGGCCCCTAACTTCTGACTATTCCTTAGGAGACAGTAGATAAGTTGTTGGTTCTTCATTGATCGGGTGAATTTCTCAAACCATGCCCTCGATGATTGCTTGAGACTATATAATGATTTCTTTAATTTACAAACTCTTGAGCCGAATTTCTCTCCAAAACCAGGAGGTACATCCATGTAGACCTCTTCTTCTAAGTCTTTGTCAAGGAAGGCATTCTTGACATTTAGTTGCTTTAGAGGTTCGCCACAATTGATAACAAAACTCTTACAGTATTCAGTTTCACTACTGATGCAGATGTCTCCATGTGGTCAATACCATAAGTTAGAGTGAAACCCTTGGCCACTAATCGAGCCTTATATCTCTCGAGAGTTCCATCCAACTTGCACTTCCCAGTAAACACCCATTTGTATCCAACCGTTGTCTTTCCTATAGGCAGGTCTATCATCTCCCAAGTCCTATTCTTTTCAAGTGCCCATGTCTCCTCAAAAACTGCTTCCTTCCACTCCGGAACTTGTAAAGCATCCTGTACATTCTTTTGGAATCTCCACAAGTGAAAGTTGAGAGGTAAAAACAGAAAAAGATGGTGAATTTTTTTCATAAGACACAAATTTGGATATTGGATAATTTGTACATGACCTAATACCCTTACGAACAGCAATGGGAACATTTAAATCATCAGATGATGTTATTTGAGGAATTGGACTCGATTGAGAAGTACCTGGTGAGTTTTGGCTTTGCTTTGCGTCAAACTTGTGGCCTTGTAGGGAAGCTTTGAATTCCTTTTCCTGAGTTGGACACTTTCTTGAGTAAACTTGTCCAAAAATCTTTTCCATATTTGTGCCTTCTCTTTTTCCAATAAGATCATGATCTTTGGTGACACTACAGGTGGACACAAAGATTCCTCAGTGTTTAAAACATTTGATTTTTCAGTAGAGACAACTCCACATTCAGGATTGGTTTTGTTGTTTGAGTTTGTTTAAGGAAAATTCTTTCCAATTTGAATCAAATCCAAATTTGTTTCAGTTTGGATAAGATCTGAATCTATCCCTCTAGTTGGAATCAAATCTGAATTTACTTCAGTTTGGATAAGAATCATTTTGAACCAAATTCGGATTATCTCAAAACAGGCGCGGATTTTCTTGCTGAAACAGATTCAGATTTTCTTATTGAAACAAATCTGAATTTTGAAATTTTTGAACCAATCTCGAATCTTCTTTTTCTCTCTACCCCTAAAGATGAGTCCCAAAAAAGGATTTTGTTTCAAAAACCAACACATCCATGGTAAGAAATAATTTTTTTGAAATAGGATCATAAAAATTTCAACCCTTTTGGGTTGGTACATATCCTAAAAAAACACATTTTCAAAGAAGTCGAGTCCTCAGCTTTCCCTAGCACTGTCAATCATCCTCCCCGAGGCTCGGTCCTGAAACTCACAATAGGACTGATAGAAACTAGCTCAACAATTGTGATCATGGGTTATTTTACTGATAGATAATAAATTGCACAATCAATTTGGGACATGGAGCACATTATGGAGTCAAAGAGGAAGAAATCTTAATTGAACCCCTTCCAGCTATTGCCGAAAAAGACCCATCGACAATCTTGATTTTCTTATTTCCTACACATGGACTATAAGATGAGAACAATTGTGAACACCTTGTCATGTAGTCAATTTCTCCAAAATCGATAATCAAAAACTAGATGAATTGGGTTTGACATTAGAAAGGGCTATGATTAGAGAATTACCATGATGTGCTAGGGAACATGGAGTGACAAAAAATTGTGGTGATTTTAAAAGTTCGTATAGATGCTCTAGCTGTTCCTTTGTGAACGGGGATGCTTTCGAGTTGACTGTTTGCTCTTCAGAGTTTTCAGTCATGGTTTGGAGTGCTCTGCCATTAGATTCCTTCTTCGGATGTGTGGGCTTTTTTGTGAATTTTCCAGCAGGTCTCTATTGTATGCCACGGTTTTTTACAATGATCACACCATGGTTTTTTTCTCCTTGGTCGTTCAACATAGATCCCCATGAGACAAGGGCAGAACTCTCAGATTCTAGATTGCTGTGGGTGCCAAACTATGCATCATGATTTTTCTCCTGCACTCTTCGTGCTTGACCTCTGAAAAAACCTCATGAATGGATGGCAGGGGTTTTCGGCCAAGAATTCTTCCTTTCACCTCATCCAAGTCATGGTTGACACCTGCAAGAAACATATAAACACAATCGTTTTCTTCATGTTTCATGTACCTCACACAATCATTGGGATTATGCCACTCACCCCCATAGCATTGGTCCAATTCCTACCACAAAGTTACCATCTCATTGTAGTAGATGGCCTCGCGATCTCCTTGCTTGAATTGCCAAAGCTTGGATTTTAATTCAAAAATCTGAGAAGAATTTTCCAAATCAGTATAGGTTTCTTGAATTAAATCCCATACAACCTTTGCTGTTGGTAGGAACATGTTGGGATTTGCAATAGCTACCTCCATGGAGTTGAGAAGTTAGACCGTCACTAAGGAGTTTTCTGACCTCCATGTCCTAAAACTTGAATCATCTGTAGCAGGCTGCTTTACTTCACAGGTCAGTTACACCAGCTTTCCTTGGCCATCAATGGCTAGTTTGACAAGCTACGACCATTCTAAATAATTCTTACCATTCAATTTGTGAACAGTTATTTGCAAAGAAGAGCTTGCCGATAAGGGATCAACACAGGTAGTTCTTGCTGGAATTTTTTCCGACGTAACTTCAAATGATGTCGGTGGTTTGTTGGACCCAGTCATCGCCGTGCTCAACATTGCTGTCTTTACCATTGAAATCTATGGATCACAAGCCGAAGCTCCGATACTATATTGAAGAAATAATTCAATTCTACTTATTGAATAATATGAAAATCACACATATAAATAGGATTCTTGTAACCATGTAATCCTAACTAATTTGCTGAAAAATAGAATCTAGGATCTACTCTAACTATAGTATCCAAATCCTAATCTTAGATACAAATTTTTATTGAAACAGAAAGATAAAACAAATCCTCACTAATTTTCCTAACTTTCCGACAAGCAGAAACAAAGAGAACAAGCTTTGTGTTGTTTTCTTCCATCACTTACCATTAATTCAATTTCTACTTGTCAATTATTGACTCATCCAAAACTATGTAGTTAAAGGGGTGAGGCACACCGAGGCACAAAGGGGTGGTGCGCCTGGAGCCTAGGGCGCCTAGGCGCGCGCCTGGAGCCTGAGGCTTAAAATTATATTTTTCATAATTAAAAATTAGCTAAAAATGCTAAAAATTAGCTAAAATACAAAAAAAAACATGAAAAATACAGCATACATGAAGACACAAGCATGGGAAAGCTATATGTGTGTATAAGAATAGGTATTAACTAATAAATATAAATAAAACAATTTTTTCTAATTTTTGTAAGTTTTATTTTCGGAACAATTAAAAAAATAACCCTAAATTACAAAAAAAGATGAAAAAATTATCACACATGAAGACACAAGCATGGGAAAGCTATATATGTGGATAGAAATACGTTTCAATGAAGAAATACAAAAAAACAACGACTTTTTTTTATTTCCGTAACTGATTTTTTGGGAAAAACAGTAAAAAACCTAAAAACAAACTCAAATCTAGAGCAAAGAAGTATAAAACTCAAATGGAATGTTTTCTTATACATATAGAACTAAAACCCATCAAGATCTATGGAAAATAGTTAACAAAAAACAAAAAAATTGAAAAAACGGTGCTAGTTTTTACGTTTTTTACAGAACTGTATACAAATGCTAAAATTCGTAAATCCATACCTTTTTTTGCTTAGATCTGTGAAAGATCAAAGAGGAATGATCGTTTTCACCTTTTTAGTAGGTTGGAAGATTGAAATTAGGGTTGGAAGGTGAAAAACCAAAAAAAAAAAGACATTTATACGTTACCAGGTAAGTGGTCTGCGCCTGGCACCCAAGCGTGCGCCTAGGCAACCGCGCCTCATTTCCTCTGCGCCTAGCACTCTCCCACGCGCTTACCCATCGACTTGTGCCTAGGCGCGCCTTTAACTACATAGATCCAGAACTAACTAGGCTGAGTCAACTTGAAACTGTCTTCAAGAGATTTAGGAAGATAAATGTGAAATTGAAGAAGGCAATAGGAGGCAATGAAGGGAGTTTGTCTCTATGTGTGTGTGAGAGAGACAAAGAGAGAGGGATAGAGAGAGAAGAACGTAAGAATGAGGATATGTGTTCAAGAAGTTAAAACAACAAAACGAGAGAATAGAGGTTGTTGCTTATTGACCTAGATTTTCATTAGACTCACTCCTGTGAGTTGTGTGCCTCAATTTGAATTAACAAGTAATTCAAGCTAACAGAATAGTAGAATATGGAACCCCTTAAGAACCTCTTTTAAAGTTATAGCATAATGGTTCACTCAATAAGTAACAACATAATCAGAACAAAATAAATTTGCAGCTAGTCATCCATTAAAATTTTAAAAAAAAAAAATTGTTATATGAATGTTTGAGAAGTCGCCAGAAGGTCAATGTCAGGAGGCAACGATTTTTATTTCATTTCAACAAGCAAAAGGATACTGATAAAAGGGGCACTGAAGTGGTTGTGTCATTAATATAAAATCAAGTGTTAGTGGACTTTTATGCTTATCTATGTTATACGGCATTTTTGTCGCCAGAGAAGCACATATTACTAATAAAAGGAGAAGGGAGGGGTGTTGAACAATTGTTGTTTTCTTCTTCCCTTCTCTCATACTCTTATTCCTCTAGATCTCCTATTCTCTTTCTTATTTCCATGTAGAGGAATTACATAATGCTCCTGGGAGTATATGGAATTATATGTCAGGTAGATTGACGGATGGTGACCCACTTTTTTTAAGTTCTTAAGTGATCCAAGCCGTCTACCCGACAATTCACTATAGGATTTTCTAAGTAGCAAAACTTCGATGCTAATTGATAACTTTAAGAATTTGTTTATCTCACCCTTTCTAGCTCCAAAATAGAGGTTTCCTGTGTTTTTGGGCTGTTTCTATTTTAAACTGTCTATTTTGCAGCTGCAAGGAGAGAAACAAGTTCTTTTGAAGTTATCCATTAGAATGAGAGGTTTGCTACTGAGGGAGTCCTGGAGTGGTAGAATCAGATAGAACTGCATGGATCACTAAAAAACTCAAAAAAAGTGGGCCCACCATGCCATTTTCAGTCCACCTTACAGTTGCATATACTCTGTTTACTCCTGGGAGAATCATATAACTTCTCTTCCCTCCATTAGATACCTTTCACATCTTATGAGAGAAGTAGATCTATTATTTTCTTGTAAAACATAGAAAATACCCTTCTTTTCCCATGGAATACTTCAATATTCTTGCATAGGCCAATTCTGGCAGCTTCACTTTAGTTGCCTTTCATGGGTACAGCTTTAGAAAATTGATCATACTTCAATGTAGATATCCAGAATGGGGAGCAATGGAAAGTACCTGAAGCGTGGAAAGAAAGCACTACTTATGCCTTCACTTAGATGAACTGTTGCTGTTAAATCTTTATTGCCATCAGTGCTGAAGCATAACACAACACAAATTTATCAGCAAATGATGGAAAACTCAAGCTGCAAAATCTATAACATATCAATGTTCCTACAAAAATATAACTCACTTGGACTTATGTTCATCAGGTTTGCTTTCCGAAGGAGCCCTTATTGCATACAGGGCACATGGTCTATTATAACAATATTTTATTCCAAGCTTTCTTGAGACTTGATTCGGGCCAATATTTGATGACCACCCAGCAAAAACTAAGTACTCTTGCAGGCCCTCAGATGAAATTGGTGCCCATACAACTTGTCCAACACTCAAGGACTTTGAAATTCCATCCACCATTTGTGCATTTCCACTGTGAACACGCAAAAGTTAAATGGAAGTTGACACAATTCACAGCTATAGTTCGACGCATTTAGCAAAAACATGGATATGAAAGAAAGGACCTATTAATGTTGAGAATAAAGAGAGCCGGCCTCCTTTTCCCCGCATAGGTTTCACCCCAATCTTCATCCCAATCTCCTTCAGCTTTCCAGCTCCCACAGTCCTTGTCAGAAGAAGCTCCTTTCTTGTAGCCCAAGTTATTGAAAACAGGCTTAGATGGAGACGGCTCTTCAGCAACATAAGCAATAAGTGTCTCATCATAGTTCCAAGAGATTCCCTGAAACCTATAGCATCATAACATAATTGCAACTTATTCATAAAGAAAAACAACAACATTAAACCACAGAAATAGCAGATGTGATAACTACTGACCCCAATTTATATGTGCTGTTTATGCAATCAACTTTATAACATAACATAAATATACTGCAATGTACATATGTGAACACGTGCCCCCTTGTATCAGTACTCGTGCAGCAGATGAACAACCCAACTGCAACTGAACAGGAAGCATAGGATTGGTCATGGATGGTTCCCAAGTGTTTGGACCATAGTACCACCTTTATAACAATAAATTGGACATGAATTGATATAATATATATAATAGAAAGAGAATACGTGTAGAGAGAGAGAGAGAGAGAGAGAGAGAGAGAGAGAGAGAGAGAGAGAGAGAGAGAGAGTTGTCTATTGTGAGAAACTTTTGACAGTGTCCCTCTCTTTGTAGGCAGGTTAGAAGTAATGGTGTTACATCAACTGAACCTAAGGAAGGCAGATTCAGCAACTATTATACAAGAAGAGGAAAGGACAAAGTGTAAACAGCATTCAGTTACATTAGTTTACTTCTGTTAAGGGCAGTTACGGTTTAGAGATAAAGAAAAGGCAGTTACGTATGGAGAGGAGGGAATATAAGAGGAAGGAGGAAAGAAAAGAAGGGGAGGAAAAATTAGAAGAAGAGAATTGGAGGTTCCAGCTCCTCAAAAGCTGGAGAATGTAACATAGAATAAGAAAAGCTTACACATACAGAACTAGTATCATTCTGCATCTGAAGATTGATTGTAATTGAACACTGTAACTTTACAAGTTGCCATTGAAATATACTGGAATTGCTATCAAGTGGTATCAGAGCCGGTTTGAACCTAGGGAATGGTTAGAACTAGGATGGAAAGAACAGAGATCGTGGAGAAGGAGATAGAAGGAGTCAGAGGGGAGATAGGAAATGTAAGGGAACATCTTGGAAGATTACAGACTAATGTCAGTGCACTTGGGGAGTACCTAGTAGAAATTCGGGAGTAGATCAAGAATCAGGAGTCGCCAGACGAAGATCGGAGTGTTCATTGGAATCAAGAAATGGGGGAACCCTCTGACAACCCCAGATGAAGTCCATTTCCTTCGAGAAACCCTCACCGCCAAGAATGGCAAGGTAGGAGACTGGATTTACCAGTGTTCGACAGCCACGAACCCTACGAGTGGTTGTGCCAAGCGGATCGCTATTTCTAGGTCAACGGAATCACCGAGGCTGAGAAGATTCCGGCACCTTCTGTTTGTTTAGAGGGAGATGCCTTCCACTGGTTCTTGTGGGCAGAATCCCACACTCCTTTCAGATCATGGGGATCTTTCCAATCAGCCCTGATGCACCGTTTCCAATCGTCCCAAGTAGACGATGACCATGAAGCCCTCCCGGCTTTGAAGCAGAACGGCAGCATATCCGAGTATCTCTGGTCGTTTGAGCTGTTCTCTGGCCATCTGGGGGATCTTTCCAACGAGCTGCTGAAGGGGGCTTTCTTGAATGGGCTCCGGGAAGACATTAAGGCCGAGATAAAGCTCTTCAGGCCTGCCTCTCTATCTGGGCACATGGAGTTAGCCCACAAAATCGAGAAAAGAACAGGACCTTAGACTAGATAAGGCCCCATCAAAGAAGAAATGAGGTTGGGCCAAGAACCTCGGGGTCCATCTAGGCCCATTCAAAGAACCTCTTGACAGAAGGGGGTTCGCAAGGGCATGTTCGTCAATTGCCCATTGTCTTCCCCAGCACTAATAGGAATAGGGTTTTTTGGCCAAAAAACGATCGAGAAAGGTAGACCGTCGAACAACCTGCCGGAAAAAGGGAACCCATAAGGAAGCTCACCGATGCCGAGCTACAACAAAGGCGATCACAAGGATTATGCTACAGATGTGATGAAAAGTATCACCCAGGGCACCGATGTAAAAACCGACTATTGCAGGTGCTCCTACTCACCGCCGACGATGAAGATGATATGGAAACCCTTTCTTTTTCTCTGGCAAAGATGGATAAAAACCAAAAAGGAGAAAATCAATATCTGGAATTATCTTTGAACTCGATTTCGAGGTTTACATGCAGTGGGACAATGAAAATAAAGGGCAAGATCGATGGAAGGGAGGTGATAGTGTTGATAGACAGTGGGGCTTCCCACAACTTCATCTCCACCCAGTTAGTCAAGGAACTGCCATTAGCAGTAGCCAGGTGACACCAATTTGGAGTGCAAGTTGGGGACGACCACTGCATCCGAGGAGAAGGCATCGATAGGGAAATACGATTAAGTCTACCAGCTAAAATGGTGGTCCAAGACTTTCACCCTTTTGATCTAGGGGGAGGAGACATCGTTTTGGGGGTAAAATGTTTGGAAACTTTGGGAGATATTTCAGCAAATTGCCGTGACCTAAACATGCACTTCAAAGTAGACAAGTGTCAGATCATCTTGAAGGGAGATCCGACTCTATCTTGTTCTTTAGCCTCTTTCAAATCGATTCTTCGATTCATTCCTAGGGCAGAATTTGGTTGTATGATTGAATATAAGGGTATGGAAGGGGGTAAATGCCAGCCTCAAGAGGAGAGCCGAGTAGCCATAGACTCTCTCCTACAATAATTTTCACATATATTTGATCAACCTTTTGGACTGCCAATTGCTCGTTCTCATGATCATGCCATTAGGCTGGTCGAAGGAACTCAACCTCCTCATAGCAAGCCATATAGATATCCACATTCACAGAAAGATGAAATTGAAAAGATCATAAAGGAATTGTTAAAATCAGGCATCATTTGACCCAATAAAAGCCCTTTTTCTAGTCTTGTGCTACTGGTTAAAAAAAAGGATGGGGGTTGGAGATTTTGCGTGGATTATAGAGCTCTAAATAAGGTGACAGTACCTAACAAGTTCCCAATTCCAACAATAGATAAACTGCTGGACGAATTAGGCGGAGCCACCATATTCTCAAAGCTAGATTTGAAATCACGCTATTATCAAATTCAAATCAAGGAGGACATAGCCAAAACATCTTTTCAAACTAATGAAGGGCACTACGAATTGTTGGTTATGCCTTTCGGGCTAACCAATCCACCAGCCACTTTTCAGGCGCTCATGAATGAAGTATTTCTACCCCATTTATGCAAGTTTGTCCTTGTCTTCTTTGATGACATTCTAATATACAGCAATAATCTTTCTCTTCACTTGAAGCATATTGTCATTGTCCTGAAATTACTTCAAGAACATCAACTTATTGCCAATAAGAAGAAGTGTTCATTTGCACAACCTTGTTTGGAGTACTTGGGACATATTATATCTAAGAAGGGGGTAGAAGTTGTTAATTCTAAGATAGACTGTATGTTATCATGGCCCATTCCCAGAGACACCAAGGCACTTGGTGGCTTTTTGGGTCTTACTGGCTATTACAGAAGATTTGTCAAAAGTTATGGAATCATTGCTGCTCCTTTAACCAAACTACTTAAGAAAGATGGATTTATATGGACTAAGGAAGCTCAGGAGGCGTTTGAGACATTGAGAACAGCCATGACATCGGTTCTTGTATTAGCCATACCAGATTTTTCAAAAACCTTTGTGCTAGAAACTGACGCATCAAGAAAAGGAATTGGTGCTGTCCTCATGCAAGAAGGTAGACCAGTTGCTTTCTTCAGTCAATCCCTCTCCCTTTGATCACAATCTAAATCAGTTTATGAAAGGGAACTGATGGCCATAGTTCTTGCTGTACAAAAGTGGAGACACTATCTTATGGGAAGGCGTTTCCTTATTCATACATACCAGAAAAGTCTCAAATTCTTCATGGAACAACATATGCTGAATGAAGAACAACAAAAGTGGTTAACTAAACTCATTGGGTATGACTTCATCATTCAGTATAAGCCAGGATCTGATAACAGAGTGGCTGATGCTTTGTCTAGGCATTAGGAGCATCCCACCCTCAACCATAATAACAATAAAACAAGGATGAGGAACCAACAGATAGGGGTTCACAGCCTATAGATGAGGCCGACCTTCTATTACATCACCTTGCTCTATCGTGGTTAGATGTGACAATTTGGATTCCTTAGCAACTGAAATACAAGAAGATCCTCACCTTCGTTGTATTATTTGAGACTTGTTGGTGAATCCAAATAGTCAACCAGGCTACACACTCAAAACAGGGTCTTTTATTATTTCATGGAAAACTGGTTATTCCAAGATCTTCCCCTCGCATTCCAACCTTCTTATAAGAATTCCATTCTACACCAAGAGGACATTCAGGGGTCACTCGCACTTATAAATGCATATCCCAAATGCTTCATTGGGAGGGAATACGACAGGATATTCAGAATTTGATATCCAACTGTGAGGTTTGCCAAAGAAATAAATACACAACTACTAAACCAACAGCTCCTCTTCAGCCTCTTCCTATTCCTAAGGTGGTTTGGAGTGAGTTATCTATGGATTTCGTCAGTGGCTTACCTAAGGCACATGGCTTCAACATAGTATTAGTAGTGGTTGATCGATTAACCAAGTACAGCCACTTCATTCTCCTCAGCCACCCCTACATGGCAAAGGAAGTAGCACACATCTTTACCAAACAAGTTGTTAGACTACATGGTTATCCATAGTCCATTGTATCAAACAGAGATAGGGTCTTCGTCAATCATTTCTGGGTTGAACTATTTAAGCAGGTAGGTACATCCCTCAAGGAGTTCAGCCTATCATCTTCAAACTGATGGGCAGACAAAAGTGGTAAATCGATGCTTGGAAACATAGTTACTATGTTTCGCTGGTAACAAACCAAAATCTTGGCCCAAGTGGATCTGCTGGGCAGAATATTGGTACAATACTACTTACCAAAGTTCAGCAAGAATGACGCCTTTCAAAGCTTTATATGGAAGAGACCCACCCATGTTGCTAACCTTTACGGGAGGAGAACCAATGGTAGAGGAAGTTAACCAACAGCTGGCTAACCGTGATTCACTTTTAAATGAACTGAAGAAGAATTTGAAGGCAGCACAAATGAAGATGAAAAGACAAGCAGATGCACACTGTCGTCCTCTACTTTCCAACCAAGAGACTATGTTTATTTGAAACTGCAACCGTATCGCTTCAAATCACTCTCAACAAGGCTCAATGAGAAACTACGCCCCGCTATTATGGACCTTATGCTGTTCTAGAAAGGATTGGACAAGTAGCTTACAAGCTGGATTTACCACCACAAGCTAAATTACATCCAGTTTTTCATGTTTCTCAGCTCAAGCCAGCTTGTGAACCAACATTGACCCCTCAACCACTACCACAGGCCTTATCGGAAGAGCTAGAAATTCAAGCATATCCAGCAGCCATCAAAGACATTAGACAGTCTCCTAAGGGTCAATTTGAAGTCCTCACCAAATGGCAAAATCTTCCAAATCATGAAAACACTTGGGAACCATTGGAAGACATTCACAGGCAATTCACTGACTTCCACCTTGAGGAAAAGGTGGCACCATTGGGGGGGGGGGGGTATTGTTACATCAACTGAACCTAAGGAAGGCAGATTCGGCAAGTATTATACAAGAAGAGGAAAGGACAAAGTGTAAACAGCATCCAGTTATATTAGTTTACTTGTTAAGGGCAGTTACGGTTTAGAGATAAAGAAAAGGCAGTTGCGTATGGAGAGGAGGGAATATAAGAGGAAGGAGGAAAGAAAAGAAGGGGAGGAAAAATTAGAAGAAGAGAATTGGAGGTTTCAGCTCCTCAAAAGCTGGAGAATGTAACATAGAATAAGAAAACCATACAGATACAGAACTAGTATCGTTCTGCATCTGAAGATTGATTGTAATTGAATTCTGTAACTTTACAAGTTGCCATTGAAATATACTGGAATTGCTATCAAATGGTCAGAGCATCCTTCTTGTTGCAGCATCCCCTATGCAGCTAAAGTTGAAACATCTTAAAATAGTTTTATATTTATATATATATATATATATATATATATAGATAGAGAGAGAGAGAGAGAGAGAGAGAGAGCGAGAGCGAGAGAACTGTCTGTTGTGAGTAAATTTTTTTATATAGTTTCCTTTTTCTTTGTTGGCAGAACAGAAGTAATGGATCTTTCTTGCAGAATATCCATTCTTCAGCTAAAGATGAAATATTCTAATATAGCAAAGAAAATATTTTAGAACATTATATAACAAAGTAAAACACATACAGTTTCTCATGATTAACATTAACCATAATCGAGCATTTAGGTTCAAATAAAAGGTTACCAGCCATCTGTATATATTGGACCATGAACAGTTTGTGGAATATGTATTTCCTTTAGCAACTGGGAAGAGCTCCAGATTTCAAGCTGTGTTGGGGATCCATTTTCACCATTCCGAACTGCAAGAAGCCTTGAGCCTGTAGGTGATGGGACAATAGCAGATACACCCTTCATCTCAATTGGAAATGGCGACCATTGAAAGTTTGTAGATTGGTCACTTTCTTTTGAAATATGAGCAGAAAGAATATTTACTCTCCTCTTGTTTGCTAAGAGATCCACTTGGCCTAGTGAAAACATTGCCCTAGAACTTTTTCCTGGAAAAAATATTCCAAAATAAGATAACGGAGGAGATTCAAGAGCAACCAATAAAGGTAGCACAATTTGAATATTAACAGCCAATTAATCAACCAAGAGGTAGAATAATTCAACAAAGAGTTCAATTATTCAACAAGCATAAGTTCTCCAAGTCAAAATCCCATTTACCCTGGCCAGATCTAAAAACCCATGCTTTATTGATGCTACAAATACTTGTAAATTCTTGAAGCAATTTAGCCTGGTAAGCATAATCTTCCTCAGTAGTTGAATCTATGCCCAGTGGCATTTCTTTTGAGGTGACAGCTCCATGTGCATCCATTGCTGACAGAGTCCACAATTTCAGAGGATGACTGCAGAATTTGATAGAAAGAAATCAGTACAAGTTACAACTACAAACTCCATGGGAAGCAGAAAAGACAAAACAATAGAAGCCATCATGAATACATTCTGGTTAATTTTCTTTCTTCTGCTGTGTGATTTATCAACAAACAGATCTATAGAGAAACATGAATCATAACCACAAATAAGCAGTTCTTTCACAACCTAATTTAAGAATTAAAAGTATGAAGAGTTTAGCAACTTAGCCAAGTTGGTTAAGTGCCCTGGCTCATAAGCAAGAGGTTGTGGGTTCAAGTCACCGCTCACCTACCAAAAAGTAAAGGAAAAAGAGAAACTAGCTATAAAGATTCTTCGGGAACTTAAAAAAAGAAAAATTAAAAAGAGAAACTAGCTATAAAGATTCTCAGGGTACTTAGTAATACTCTTTATTTTATAATGTTATAGGCAATAAAATACTTAGGCCAGGGTTCCTCTATCCTGGACCTGTTAAAAGTAACAAACTGATCAGGTACCAAAGAAATACAGTCCCTAACATTTGCCTGTTAGGAATAATAAACTGATCAAGTAAATGTAGATCGCAATAATAATAAACTCCCATATATGTATTTCCATTTGAAAGACCTCACTGATGCAAATAAATACAAATAGCCTCTATGATACATGGTCTGCTACAAACAATTGAACATCTTAATCAATAAAAACAAGTATCTATAATGGTTCTTAGCTTTACTTACACTAACCTGCTGCAATCTAAGAGATAGAAAACAATACAAGGGAAAAAAAATGACAACTCCTATAGAGTTTTAACAAACTCCTAACCACACTACAACAAGATGTAAAGAAATACTCATACCCTACTTCATTGAAAGATTCAGAATAGGTGCGGTGATTTGCTTTATTAATAAAGAAAGAAGAAAACAGTAAGTTATAAGATTAAGATGACCTTTTCTTTCTCAATCTAAATAGTTGAGACAGCATATAAGGCAAAGTAATTGTTGGGACTCAAAACCAAGACACTCCAAGGTAATAAGATTTGTACTCAACGAGTAATTGTTGGCACAACCAATAATACTGATTAAATATGACTCAAATCCATTGTCTGAAATGGGTATATTTTCCTATATTGTTGTACCCAAATATCAAACCAAAACTAGATATATGTGTACAAGGGAATCTGATAATAGATCAGAAGCAACCCATAATAGAACACAGTTTTTTTCAATGTGGTGAAACCCAAATTAGGGAAACATCCACAGCCAAATCTTGGCAAAAGATTCCATTATAATAGGAATGAGTACAATGACAAGGAATGAGTAGGGTGCGTACTTCAAGTATTAAGACCCTTTAATACTCACAATTCCATCTTTATTTTACGTTTTCTTCTTCTTCTTCTTCTTCTTCTTCTTCTTCTTCTTCTTCTTCTTTCTTTTCTGTCATAAAGATGATTCAAACGAGCATAAGCTCTCTACATTCACAAGAGCATATATCTCCATGTACCTAGGTAGGTAAAAGCTTGAAAGCATTATCACCATATTGATCAAGAATCTTAAATAGACCGTGTTGAATAGGCTTCATCTTCTTGTGTGACCTCTTCATTCTAATTTTACCCAAGTACAACCATACCATATTCCCAACTTGGAAGTGGTGCTCAACATGATGCTTGTCATAGCATTCTATTTTGAGCTTGCTGTAATTTGTCTTCAACCTTTGATAAATAAGTTGAATTCTTCATATAAATTTGAGAGCATTGTCTACATCATTTGTTTCTACCTCTTTTCCTCTGAAGAGAGTATCAAATGGTGATCGTAGAAGAAAGCCATAACATACCTCAAAAGGTGACAATTGAGTTTATGAGTGAATAGCCTTATTGTAGCAATATTGCACACATGGTAAATTCTCATCCCAACTCTTTGATTGTTGATGAGTAAATCCTCTCAACAGATGAACAATGGTGTGGTGCACCACTTCTGTTTGTCCATCTGTTTGTGGATGAAATGCAGTAGACCTCTTCAACTTCATGTCCAACAATCCCCACAATGAAT
The DNA here is from genome assembly GCA_035236585.1 of Warburgia ugandensis. NCBI lineage: Eukaryota > Viridiplantae > Streptophyta > Magnoliopsida > Canellales > Canellaceae > Warburgia > Warburgia ugandensis. The sequence continues at coordinate 52,322,426 of CP141139.1, read as the reverse complement.
TCCAAAACTTGCTGAAAAATCTGGTGTCACTGTTACTAATGATACCATTAGGCAGTCCAAAATGAACAAGACCATGTAAAAAGAATAAATGTGCTGCTTTAGTGGCATCCATAGTCTTCTTACAAGGAGTCATTATTGCCATCTTACTGAATCTATCAACCACAACAACTATATAATTATTACTTCCTAGAAAATCCATACAAATGCTCTTCCATCGTTGACCAGTAACTGGTAATGGCGTATAGAACCCAAGCTTCATCTTACATGGTTTACTTATGCTACACACAATGCAACTACGTATAAAATGATTAACATCATTCTGCATGGTAGGCCAATTAACATGCCTTTGTAAATGTTCCACCATCTTATGTGTACAAAAATGTCCAGCAAGTAAAGATGTATGAGCTTCTCTAATAATCTTGTGCCCGCTATCCTTAGAATACACAACTTTTCATCCTTAATGAGTAAATCATGTTCCAAGTGGTACCCTTTCAACTGCAAGTAAATGTCTCTGAAATTGTTATTTTCCACATACTTACCCTTGTAAGTATCATGCTCATATGGCTCCAAACCCATAACCACTGCACTAGTTTTCAATGGAGGCCAAGATAACATGTTTGTCAGTTGATTAATATTCCCTTTCTTGTACTTGATTAAAATGTTAACTTGCTAAAGTAAACCCATCCACTGAAAATGTATTGGCTGCTGTAATCTAGATTGAGTTTGCAAGTGTTCCAATGGTTCATGTTCCATATCCACAATAGTTTTCTTACCCACAAGATAATGCCTCCATTTCTTAATAGGAAGCACTAAGGCATATAACTCCTTAACATAAGTGGGATAATTCAACACGGAACAAGAAAATAACTGAGAATGGTAGCAAATAGGCTTACCTCCTCATAGCAGGACAGCTCGCATTGCATGATCAGATACATCAGTTTCTATTTCAACTAGCATTATTATATCAGGCATATCAAGTATAGGCGCATTACTGATTTTCTCCTTCTACCCTCTCTTCTTGTACCAACATGTGACATCTTTGTCTTTCTATAACTGCCTCAACAATGGCATGGCAATTTGAGAGCAATTCCTTATGAACTTATTGGGAAATTATGTTGCACCAATAAAGCTACGCATCTCAGTCACGATACAAAATTTTGGCCACTCTGTAATTGCTTTAACCTTAGCTGGATAAAAAAAGGCAGCCCAGTGCACGAAGCTCCCGCGTATGTGGAGTCCAGGGAAGGGGCAGACCACAAAGGTCTATAGTACACAGCATTACCTTGCGTTTTGCAAGAGGCTATTTCCACACCTCAAACTCGTGACCTCAAGGTCACATGACGACAACTCTACAATTGCACCAAGGATCAATCTAAATAATTCTACGGCCAATGACATGACCCAAATAAATGATTGACACTTTACCAAACTCATACTTCTTCATATTCAACTTAAGTTGTGCATTTTGCAGAATTTCAAACACGGGTTTCAAATGCATAGAGTTCTTCCCATGTCTTGCTATAGACAAAAATATAATCAAGGAAAACCAATAAAGGCATAAATGTTGAGGTGCATTAATGAGATTAAAAGGCATAACCAACCATTCATATAACCCTTGTTTGGTTTTGAAAACTGTTTTATATATATCTTCATCTTCATGTGGACTTGATTGTCACCAAATTTTAGATCTAGCTTGCTAAGTAGCGTACTTTAACTGATCTTGCAAGTCATCAATACAAGGAAGTGGATACTTGGTCTTTATACTCAGCTTGTTCAAAGCATGGCAATCAAATGCAAATCCTCAACTACCATCTTTCTTTGGCAATAACACAATAGCAATAGGATATCTAGGCCGTATCCAACCTAAGTCTAACAACTTTTCAACTTATCACTTCACTTGAGTGGACTCAAGAACCGATTGGCGATACATATTAATGTTTCGTATTGGTACATCAGATAGCAAAGATATCTCATGCTGCACATCTCTCATTGGGGGCCAACCCTGGGGATCTTCCATCACTTCTGGAAAACTAGCTAATAAATGCTTCAATTCTTGCTTTTGAGCAACTGTAAAATCATCAGTATCAATTTCATCTCCCAAAACCTGCAAACCTGCACTTGCATCTCTAACAAAAAGCAAAAAGAACCTTTTAATTGTTTTCACAATATGGTTTACTTGTTGTGCAGTAACCAAATAGATTTTCCTTTGATCTTTAGCTAAACAAATTCGATGACCAACACCATCTTTAAACAGCCTCCAAATATTTTCTCTTCTAAAGAAGGCAGCATTCCTTTCCCATAAGTAAGGACTTCTGAAGACAATTTGACAAATGTCTAGGGTCACAATGTCACACGTCACCTTATCCTTGAACTTTTCATTTAAGGAAAACATGTAGGTTCATTGATTTTGTACTTGCAATTCAGAATTTTTATTTAATCATCCAAGAGGATAAGGTGGATAAGGTTCGGGGTGAGGTTTAGACTTCAATCAGAGCTGCTTTACTAGCTTCTCTGATATAAGATTTAGTTGAGAATCAGAATCACACAGGGCAACCACTTTGGTCATTTGAATCTGAATATAGCGCTCAAACAATTCTTCTTTGGTACCTCTTGGAAAATCTTCACCTTTAAGTAGTTCGTTCTTGCTTGATTCACCTTTTTGAAGAACAACTTAGCTGTGTAAGGATTGTAAAGTGATACCCGTTAAGAGTCTAACCTCACAACATAGATTAACAGTTATGGGTATCTTCATTAAAGTATGAAAGAAAGAGAATGAACTCAATAGGTGTCCAAAAACTAAGTGATGGAACTAAAAAGGAGAGAAGATAACATCATTTACAAACAAGTTGATAGTAGAAGGAAACTGGAACAATGAAACAAAAGTAAACATCATATGGACTAATTTGGCCATGTCCATTAAGAAAGTGGCAAAAAATGCCCTAGGAGTATCTAAAGGTAAAAGGCAACTAACAAAGGAAACTTGGTGGTGGAGTGGAAAACTGCAAAAAGTTATTAAAGAGAAACGTTTCTATTTTAAAGCATGGTAAAGGACTAAAAATAATGAAAACTTTGAGGAATATAAGAAAGCTAAAATGGTTGCTAAGAGAGTAGTAAGTGATGCTAAATTCAAGACATATGATGACCTCTATAATAGATTGGGAACAAGAGAAAGTGAGAAAAATGTGTTTAAACTCACAAAAGCAAAAGAAAGGAAGAGTAAGGACTTAGACCACATTAAGTGTCTTAGAAGTAATGACCAAAGGGTACAAGTCAAGGATCACGAGATCAAACAAAGATAGGAAAATTACTTCCAAAAATTGCTAAATGACAATTACCCCGAGAATATAGTTGAAAGTACAGTAAACCCAAATAACATTGGCCACTATAGATATGACCATAGGAATAGAATACCTAAAGTTAAAGAGGCCTTGAAAAAGATAAAATCAAAAAAGGGACTGAGGACTAATGGTATTCCAATATAGGTTTGGAAGTATATGGGAGATACTGAGGTAGTTTGGTTGACAAAATTGTTTAACAAGATTGTGAAATCGAAGAAAATGCCAAATGATTGGAGGAAGAGCTCTATCGTACCAATTTACAAGAATAAAGGAGACATATAGAGTTCCACTAATTATTGAGGGATCAAACATATGAGCCATTCCATAAAACTTTTTGAAAGCGTGAGGGAGAAGAGGCTACAGCATGAAACAAGTGTACCAGAGAACCAATTTGGTTTCATGCTTGGGAGGTCTACCACGGAAGCTATTTTCTTACTTAGACAATTGATAGAGAAATATAGGGAGATGAGGAAGGACCTCCACATGTTCTTTATTGACTTAGAAAAGGCTTATGATAGGTCCCTCAAGAGTTAATATAGTGGGTGTTGGGCGAGAAAGGAGTTTCACGGGGGTATATAAACATAATTAAGTATATGTATGAGAGAGCGATAACAAATGTTAGGACCACTAGTGGAGAGATCAGTGACTTTCCTATCGCCATAGGATTGCACCAAGCATTAGCATTGAGCCCGTACCTTTTCCCATTGGTTATGGATGAGTTAACAAAACATCTGCATGCGGAGATTCTACGGTACATTTTATTTGTAGATGATATAGTTTTGATTAATGAAACCAGGGAGGGCATAAACACAAAGCTAGAATTACGAAGAGATGCATTAGAATCTAAAGGATTTAAAATTGGTCGAACTAAGATAGAGTACATGGTATGCAAATTTAGCAAGGAGAGGAGAGGAAATAGAGCGCTAATAAGGATTGATAACCAAGAAGTCCCCCTAAAAGAACACTTCTGATACTTGGGATCAATAATTCATGAAAGTGGAGAGATTGAGAGGAAGGATACCTAGAGAATCCAAGTTAGTTGGAATAAATGGAGATGCAACTCTAGAGTTTTGTGTGATTGGCAGGTGTCATTCAAACTAAAAGAAAAATTCTATAGGATAGCTGTAAGGCAGGCCGTGCTCTATGGGTCAGAGTGTTGGACAATTAAGGAACAACATGTACATAGAATGAGTGTCGCCCCAAATGCGAATGTTAAGATGGATAAGTGGCAAGACAAGAAAGGATAGAATTAGAAATGAAAACATTAGAGGAAACTTAGGCGTAGCACCAATAAGTAACAAGATGGATGAGAATAGACAGATGGTTTGGACATGTCCAACATAGACCAAAAAGGGCACAGTTAGAAGGAGTGAGGCGATCCAAGTCGAAGGTTTTAAAAGGGCAAGGGGAAGGCCCAAAAGAACGTGGATAGAAGTGGAGAGAAAAGATTTAAAAACTTTGGGACTAAATGAAGCTATGACATTTAATAGAGGGGAATGGAGGAACAAGATTCATGATGATGAACTTAGCTATGGTCGCTTTTATGGACCATGCACATCAGGTTCTCATTAGGTTCCTTTGAATATTCAACTATCTCATCTTCACCATCACATGCGGTTGCTACTTATCTTTCCATAATTCATATTTCTTTTATGGATGTAAAATAAAACACTATTATGAATGTGACCTATATTCTTGCAATGATCCCAAAATTTCTCTTTCTAATTAATAGTGAGATTAGATTTCTTATCCCATTTTTTGCAATTCTCTTTCTTCCCATTTTCTTTTCGCAAATTTTGTTGATCACGCTTCCAAATACAAGGCTTTGATACAAGCATCATCAATCTTTTTCACTTCAGGGAGAGCCAACTCTGTTCATAGATTATAGTGCAATCCTCCCTTATATTTTTCTAAAGTTGATTGGTCTTTCAAATTCACCCCAAGGAAACCAACTTCCTTCCGGAATTCACTTGTATATTCTTGGACATTGTGCCCACTTTCAACTCATCCTCATAGCCAATAGGTTACAGGATAAAATTGACATCGTCGTGCTGCAGTGAATTGCGTAGAAGTTCTGATTGGTGGTTGAATGTCTAACTCCAAACCAGCTACATAAGCTTCTCGCCATGTAAATACATTGCCACCAAGTGTCAATCTTACAAAAGAGATTTTCTACACATCAATGTATTGTTTGAGCTGAAATACACCTCTAGTTGCTTCAACCAGCCATCCAATTTTTTTAGATTCAATTCTCCACCATTAACTGGAATTTCAATTTTATAAATTGTTTTAAATGGTTCAAAGTAGGCAAGAGTTCCCACATCGCTCTAAATGTGTGAGGGTGAAGAGACTAGCTCAGGAGAATAAGATTTATATTGCCACATGGAGCATAGGCACATTGACAGGTAAGAGTATGGAGTTAGTAGATACAATGAAACGTAAAAGAGTCAACATAGCTTGTATTCCAAAAACCAAGTGGACAAGGGCAAAAACTAGATAAATCAATGGGTATAAGCTATAGTACGTATGAAAGGATAGTAACATAAATGGCATAAGGATATTGGTGGATAAAGAACTAAAAGATGAAGCTACTGGCATAAGAAGACTAGTGATAGAATTCTAATAATTAAGCTTGTCTAGGAGAGAAGATCATAAATGTTATAAGTGCATATGCCTCGTAGGTAGGGTTAGAAGATAGAATTAAGAGACAATTCTGGGAAGATTTGGAGGAAGTAATGCAAGAAATTCCCAACATAGAGGGGATATTTATAGAAGTAGACTTAAATGGTCATGTAGGGAAAGGAAAGAAAGGATATGATAGGTACATAGAGGATATGATGTTGGAGAGATAAATGAGATGAGCATCCTAGATTTTTCTTTGGCATATAACCTAACTCTAGCAAATACATACTTTAAGAAGAGAGATGAACACTTACTAACCTTTAAAAGTAGACTGCATAAAAGCCAAATATATATTTCATTTTTTTAATAGGAATACTGAAAGATTAATGTGTAAGGATTGTAAGGTGATACTCGGTGAGAGTTTAACCACACAACATAGGTTAATGATTATGGATATTTATATTAAGAGATGGAAGAAAGGAAATGAACTTAATAGGTGGCCAAAAACTAAGTGGTGGAACTAAAAAGGAGAGAAGTATAAACAAGTTGATGGTAGAAAGAAAGTGGAAAAATGACACAAAAGTAAACACAATGTAGACTAATATAGCTGAACCCATTAAGAAAGCGGCAAAAGATATTCTAGATGTATCTAAAGGTAAAAGGCAACCAATTCAAGAAACTTGGTGGTTGTACGAGTGTACTTCAAAACATGGCGGAGGACGAGAAATAACGAAACTTGAAGTAATATAAGAATGCTAAAATGGTTGCTAAGAGAGTAGTAAGTGAGGCTAAACTCAAGGCAGATGAGGATCTCTACAATAGATTAAGGTCAAGAGAACATGAGAAAGATATGTTCAAACTTGGAAAAATAAGAGAACAAAAGAGTAAGACTTAAACCACATTAAATGCATTAAAAGTGATAACCAAAGGATACTAGTCAAAGAGGATGAAATCAATCAAAGATGGGAAAGTTATTTTCAAAAATTGTTAAATGACAATGGCCCTGAGAATATAGAGATTAAAAGAACTATAAACCCAAATAACGTTGGACTATATGAAAGAAGCCTAGAAAAAAATAAAATCAAAAAAGGCCTTGAGGCGTGATGGTAGACCAAAGAGGTTTGGAAATATATAGGAGATACCAGAGTAGTTAGGTTGATAAAGTAGTTTGACAAGATTTAAAGATGAAAAAAATGTTAGAAAATAAAGGAAAAGCTCTAATGTACTGATTTATAAGAATAAAAGAGACATACAGAGTTGCACTAATTATTGTGGGATCAAACTTATGAGTCATACCATGAAACTTTAGAAAGAGTGACTGAGAAGAGGCTACGACATAATACAAGTGTATTAGAAAACCAATTTAGTTTCATGTCTAGGAAATCTACCATGGAAGCTATTTTCCTCCTTAGACAATTGATAGAGAAATATAGGGAAAAGAGGAAGGACCTCCACATGGTCTTTATTCAATTAGAAAAAGCTTATGATAGGGTCTTTAGAGAGTCAATAAGGTGGGTATTGGGTGAGAAAGGGGTTTCATGGCAATGTATCGACATAATTAAGGATATGTATGAGTTGCGGTAACAAATGTTACGATCACTAGCGGAGAGATGATGATTTTCCTATCATCATAGGATTGCAACAAGAATTAGCATTGAGCCCATACCTTTTCACATTGGTTATGGATGAGTTAACGAAACATTTGCATGAGGAGATTCCATGTGATCCATGTTATTTGCAGATAACACAGTTTTGATTGATAAGATAAGGGAGGCATAAATACAAAGATAGAGTTGTGGAGAGATGCTAGAGTCCAAAAGATTTAAAATTAGCTGAACTAATATTATATGAAATGTAATTTTAGCAAGAAGAGGAGTAGAAGGGTAGCATCAATAAAGATTGACAACCAAGAAGTACCCTAAAAAGACCACTTTCAATACTTGGGATCGATACTCATGAGAGGAGAGAGATTGAGAGAGATGTTACCTAGAGAATCCAGGCGGATTGAAACAAATCGATATATGCTTCTGGAATTCCGTGTGATTGGCAATTCCACTCAAATTGAAAGGAAAATTCTATAGGACGGTTGTAAGGTCGGCAATGTTCCATGAGTTAGAGTGTTATGCAGTTAAGGAATAACATATGCATAAGATAAGCGTAGCCGAAATGAGGATATTAAGGTAGATGAGTCGCATGACAAGAAAGGACAGAATTAGAAATGAAAACACTAGAAGAAACTTAGAAGTAGCATAATAGTTAACAAGATGAGAGAGAGTAGACTTAGATGGTTTGGACATATCCAACGGAGACCCAAAATAGTGCCTGTTAAAAGGAGTGAGTCGATCCAAGTCAAAGGTTCTAAAAGGGCAAGGAGAAGGCCCAAAAGATGTGGATAGAAGTGGTAAAAAAAAAAAAATTTAACTCTTGGACTTGATGAAACAATGACACTTGATAAAGGTAAATGGAGGAATAAGATTCGTATAGCCGACCCCTAATCAAGATAAGGCTTTGATAATGATGATGAAGATGATGAATAGTAGGCTCCGTATTGGAATTTGTAGCAGGATTTTCCCCTACGTGTGGAACATTTTCTTCGTCATCTTTCTTATGTGAGACCACTTCCTTCAACATACCCATAATCACATGTATCATTCTCTCCAAACCGGACACCCGTTGAGAAAGGTCATTTGGAGAATTTCCTTCCACTGCATTAGACATCCGATATCCACTTTCTTCTTCCAATTTTAGAATCAAGTTCCACTAGATCCATGTGTTGTGACCTACACCCTTGCATACACACCAATAAAACCTCCTCTGATACCAAAATATTTAGTCTGAAACGGTTATATTTTTCAATACTATTGTACCTAAATATCAAACAAAAATTAGTTTTATTTGTACAAAAGAATGTGATAATAGCTCAAAAGCAAACCAAATAAAACACAAGAGAACACAATTTTTTATTTTTTTTTTAACGTGGTAAAACCGCAAATTAGGAAACATCCATAGCTCAATCTTGGCAAAAGATTCCACCACAGCAAGAATGAGTACACTGACAAGGAATGAGTAGGGTACTTACTTCAAGTATTAAAACCCTTTAATACTCACAATTCCAATTTCATTGTTCCCTCTTCTTGTCCTTTCTTTTCTCCCAAAATTGAAGAGAACCAGCAACTAGTTGTGGCTCAAAATAAGTCCCTAAACCCATATGGCAGCCAACTAGGCAGTTATATGATAGAAAATAACTACCTCTAAAATGCCAAGTATTGTCTTTTCTTTAAGAACCGACCCCTAATTGGGATAAGGTCTTGACGATGATGTTTTTTTTTAAGACATATGCCACATAATTAAACCATACCCAGCCAATTGAAGAAACAAACTATAAAATTGTCCAGCTTCCAAGTAGCACCGCAGATGTGGCAAATGCTAACGTGGAAAAATACTGACGTGGTATAAAAACCACATCTTTATTTTATTTTCTGGGATTAATTCTAGATCAATCAAATACCAAATTGAGATCAAACTCGTAAATTGGACTTCAAGGCATACATAAGTGAAATTACAAAGTTTTTACAAAACCAGTAGTGAGACAAAATTAGCCAAAAGGGTAAGACGTATCCTGCTCTGCCACCATGTTGAAAAATTAGAGGGATGAGAGGAAAAAACACACTTTACATTATCAAAAGCATATGATGCTCTAGTGTATCACAGTTTATATGTTCTCAAAGGCTGAATTTTGATAGACTTGCTATTTGAGTAGATGGTAAATCCTCTCTACATAGATAAAACTCTGAGTTAGACAGGCTACAGATCACTGATAAGAAGATAAACATAGAGTAGAATAACATAAAATTTGTGGTAATATTAGCTAAGTGTATATTATTGCAGTATGCATACAAGGTTACAATAGAAAGTCAAATCTGTAGGTTGATGAGAACCCAAAGTATCATTTATCCTCAACAGACGAAAGCAAATGTTAACAGTAGCTGGCTTTGTTCTTTTCCTGAATTTGCAACATAAAATAGAATAGCTACCAGATAGAAGCTCCAATCCGAGATCAGTTAAAGGAAAGTACATCCTAATTAACATCAGCTAGTAAATCACCATAAGTCAAACATGACCTACTGCACCAATTTTATTCAGTGCCTTTGGTTGTATCATCAAATGCCCAGCAATCCACCCTTTACCTACCTGATAAAAATTCAGACCCATGAGTGTACATATGCACCAACTTGTGCATTATTATTGATTCACAAGCTTGCTTGAGGACTTTATCCTAATGGAGGATCTCGTGAAGTGGCCTAAACCTTAGTTAGAGTAAAATACTTTCAACTGTCTTCAACACTCTTAAGTTGGGTGTAATATTTCTAAACACCACAAGGGAAAGAAGAAAGCCAAATCGTTTCCTGATGTTGCGCAGAAATCATCCATTACAGCCACCAAGTTTATAATGTCATTTGCAGATTGATTATCATAGTAATCACCTTGCGTTCATTCACACATTTCACTAGCATTTCCTTCTCTTGCCACGATTGGTTTTCATTAATGAACAAGTCTCCCCCTATCAATGGGCAATTGATAGAATCAAATTCGTCCATTACAAGAAAACTAGTTGAGAAACATCCTCTGTCATGAAATTCTGTTCAGTTGGCATAAGAAAAGAGCAGTGAACTTGTTGTTGAACATCAAAGCATAAACCAAAGAAGCAAATGCAAGACCCAAGAAGAATGCAATTGGAATCTGAAATTCGATAAGGGAACGGAAGAAAGACAACTCTACGAAGAAGAAAATAAGCAATCATCTGAACATCAACTAAATCCAACAGAAACTACTCAAGAGAGAGAGAGAGAGAGAGAGAGAGAGAGAGAGAGAGAGAGAGAGAGAGAGAGAGTTGATTACGTATGGCGACAGCAGCCGTAGATTTGACACGGAGTATAGCGAGAGAGTTTTGACAGAGGAAATCGAAAAGGGAGAGAATGCCCGGACCAAATGGAGGGCAGTCCCGACGACCTCGTAAACATACAAACATGCCCAGACATATTTATCTAAATAGTCCGGTAAGCGTATACTCTCGAGAGGAAGATCTGTGCGCGTAAATGCCAAGCAGAAATTCTCTTTCTAGATCTAAATCGTTCATCATATTTATGTTTAGTAGATAACCTATGAAAAATCAATGGTCTTAAAAAAAATTAATAAAAATCAACGGTTATAATTTTTACCTAAAATCTTCTAGGCTATGACTACTCAATGATAATAAATTTTAGTGTTAACATGTCTATTTCATTCTTAATATTATGAATAGAGTAGATCTACAATAAAAGTTTTATCTTGATTGACAAATGGGTGTGTGAACTGTTTTTTCATCGTGAGCGTGTAAACTCTTATAAAAAATAATAACAAACTAATCAGCTCTTCTTTTAATTGCTAATTAAACCATTCATTTAAATCTCCAGTAAGTGTACATGCCCTATCTTTCATGAATAGCAAAACTAATTTTGTTAGATTTAACCCACTCCAGTAAGTGTCACATTTTATACACTTCCCTCGTTTCTTCGTCATTTCCTCTTTGCCTCTCCGTCTTTTCGCGTTTTCACTGACTTTGCCCCTCTTTTCTCCCTTCATTCGGATCACCCATCTTCCATTTCTCCTTCGTTTTCCAAAGACACAACATTGCGAGACTCCACCAGCGATATCCAGGTAGGCCACCCCTCTCCTTTTCTTCTGTTTTTCTTCCCTTCAAGCAGGCCAGACTAGTTTTTTCTGCTAGCAAAGTCCAATGGAAGAAAACCGACCTACCCAAAAAAACATACTTCAAGGAAAGCTCGAATGAATTATCTAAGCCATCAATTGGATTCATGGACCCTCAAAACACTAGAAATGATGAAAACAGTCAAAATTTAGGCAATCTAAATCATATATCTAAAGGGAGTGAAAAAGGATAGTTTGGATGCATCGTCCTTGATGGGCATTGCACCAAGGATGTGTCTAACGGACGCATGATAGAATGCACGAACTGGGCGCTACCGCGAGGTGATGCTGGTGTCCTAGCGGCGATGATGCGCCCAGGCCCATCTTGGCAACCGCAACGCGTGTCATGGACGTGGTGCATATTGGTGACGTCATTTCATCCTTTTTCGATTCAGATTTTGATCTCGACCATTAAAATCGATTTGAAGCGACAAATCTTCAATTTTAGAGGCTATATAAACTCAAATTTTGATATGAAACATCTGTTGAATTTGTCTCAACAACATGTACCTAATTTTGTGATAAAAACTTAAATCTGACCACATTTTGAATTGATTAAAACCTAAAAATCATTGGATGACCTAGATTAGCCAAATCAGAGGATAATCAGACCTTGAAAATTGATCTAACAAGTGGATTGAGGGATTTAATAGTTAGATCATACAATTTGACCTAGATTATAATCCAAACCATTGATTGAGATAAGAACCATAAATCTGACTAATTAGATGATGATCATATCAATAGATTGACTATTAGTAGACCATGTGGGCCTTAGAAAACACTACGAATATGATGGAATGATGTATACGAGGATGTTTAGAATAACCCAACGGTTAGATCGTCCCAGAAACTATGGATTAAGTAAGATTGGACCTTAGAACCATTGATCTGATTGATCAAGATTGGATCTGACCATCTGATTGTTGGATTGGCTATGAAAATAAAAGAGAGACTAGTGACATTGACCACTATGGATTGTGGGAAATTGAATGATCTGGACCGATGATTTACTACCTACAACCAAGATCAAAGATCAGATAAAAGATTTAGGAAAATCAAACTTTAACTAGTGATAAATGAACACTAAGTCAGCCAGATCAAGGGGCATTTGGAGCGACATGTGTAGAAATGAAGAATGTTAAGTGATAAGTGAAGGATTATGTTATGTGTGATTTGGACAGGTGCATCATATCATGCTAATTGAGTGGTAGCACGCCTGGGAGAGTTGGTTCTCAATGAGCTAGATGACAACATTTAATATTGATATATTTTGCATAAAACTATGAATGTCTATTAAGTGATCTCATGTATATCGATGATTTGATGCATGTTTATTGGCTTTATGACTTTGAGACTATTATTAAGCATGTATAATTTACACTTATGCGCGATCATACAAATTTATATGTTTTTCATGGACTTGTGGTTAATTGGATATCATAATGCTTTGATACAATTGTTTTACTAGAATTGTTTATTCATGAATTTATTGAGGAGGCTTGGAGACTAGTCCTTAAGAGATTGACCATGTGGTGAGGGTAGTGCTCTGTGATAGCGAGCGACGGGCTTTCTTGTATTTTGTGCATCATACATGACTTATTATCACTTATTTTGGGATGTTAAGCTAATTTCATATTTTTGCACATTTATGACGGGTGCTTTTGTCTAGTGGACACTATACTAGGAGTGTGGTAAGGTTGGCCACCCACCCTTTTGACTTGATAAGAGGATTTGACTCCTGCCCCAAAAGGAGGCAAATTCATATGGAGTGGTGTCATGGATAGTCCACACTACGGATCCGATCTCCCCCTGCACAACGAACATTTAGTCTCCCATTCTAGTGTCAATGATGAGTGGTAGTTGGTAGACTTAGGAGTTGGTTACCACTGCAGCACAATGATCCATATTTTTGTATGGCATTTTATGTAACATTATGAATATATTTGGATTTATATATATACTAATATACCCATTGTGTGAAGACACGTGAAAGATTAGTATGAGTACTCAGGACTGGATGTGAAAGTGTGTTGTGCACTCGCGCGACACGAGTGGATTGTGTACCCTTCTATTCATGACATGCACTCGTATTTTGATGTAAAGGATATTCTTGACTTGCCACTTTCAAATTTATGAGCCATGATTTATACCATGTTATGTATATCATGTTGATTTGACCCATGCGGTTCTCATGATTTATACAAGGTTATATTTTTTGTATTGTATTCTAATTTTGTTGTGGATTTTATGTGAATGTTGTCATTATTTATGGGACTTGGCTATTCAATTTTTATAACATTATTACATCCATGAGTTTATTATGAGATCTAACATTTTATATGTCACACTACCAGTATCTTTTGTTAATTATCAAATGTCTATGTACCTACACAAGCGATAACTTGCTAAGGCATTGCTATTTTTTATTTTTTTTTGCAATAACTCAGATATAGAGTGGGACACTATGAAGGACAAATAGGTGGAGGATCACTAAAAGCACTAGGGACTACTATAGCATTTTGAGATGATCATACAGATGTACATAGTCAATTTGACATCATTTTGGAGTTGTATATGTGGCTATATATACGTAGATGTTCCTTTACACATATTTTAGACTTATGGACTTGGTCTCATTGATGGATGTTGAGTTATGATGGACAAGACTTGGTTCTTGACGATTTTAGTATTTGCAATATTATTACTTGTAATTTCCTTTGTTGTTTTCATGCAGTTAGATATGACGTGTCTAATGTTATGAGTTGGTATCATTTCTTCATATTCACATTTATCGCATTATCTCGTGGATCTTTGACGCCTGGAGGTTTGAAAAATATGTTATTAAATATTTTTTAAACAACTTTAATTTATTGATATTTTCAATAAGGGATCCCACCTATTATATATATATATATATATATCATTTGAAAACTTGGGGCATCACAGTCTCAATGTCCCCATTCTGTATTTTCCAATCTAATTCAACTATAGAATTGACTCTTGCGACCACCTTCTTGCTTTTCTGCTAGGTTGGGTTGACATTTAAAAGGAGAAAAGCAGTGGGGCGAGAGCTTGTTTATGTTAATGATTTCCCTAAAATTCTAGAGTTCAACTGCTAAATTTGGCCATTAGAAGCAGGGGCTTCTTTTTGTGACACTATAATATACCCAAATCATGAATGCTTCTTCTAGATTGGCAGGTTCTTATTCATCAACTGATATATATATATAGCTACTAGGGTGTGCCATATAGAAGTTGTACGAGCTCACACATGACATTGAGAATGAGTTTGGAGTTGCAGAGATCTTATTGATTGTGTCACATAGAAGTAGAGGATGAAGATTATGCAAAAAGTTATTGTAGGCCTTCGTGTTTGGCGACCTTGAATGTAATGGGTAATGGGATTTTTATGTACTTCTTTCAATGTAATGAGATGTTCTATAAGTTAATCACTTATGCATGCATTTTGATCAATGAGATGCCTTGTTTAGCAACCTTGATTGTAATGTGTTAGCCCCAAAGGTTTCAACATTGATATTTTAAATTATTTTGATGATAACAAGGCATTTATACATTTATACTAACAATTATTTTTTAGTATGTGTTAAAGCAATTATTCAAATCAACATAAAACATCACAAATTTTATGAAGGATCAAAGATTGCTATAAGAAGGCTCATGCACAAGATGCAAGCCTCATGCATGAACAAGTCAAGAAAAGTTATAAAAAAAAAAAAGAGTCAAAATTGAAGACTTGAAGATTTAATTTTCAAAGTTTATTTTTGAGATCATGCGCATGTTTGTTTGAACGGATATGAATATTGGCAAAGCACACACATTCATGCATTTCATTATTACATATTTTTTTGGCATGAAAATTTCTTTTTAAATCGAATTTTGTTCATTTAAAAAAAAATTACATGATTTAAAAAATTATTATCAAATATTTATTAAATTATGTCACAAAATATTTTCCATGGCTCAAAATATTTATTGATGATGTAAAATCATGTCATAAAAATTTTATGTGCATTGGCAATTTTTAAAGACATGAAATAATTATTTTTAAGGAATATTGACGATAATATATATATAATAATAAATTTACACTATATTTTATTCTTAGGAGAGCACCACTAATGCATGCTTGTACTTCATGATTGTTGTACATGCTAGTACTTGTCTCATGTGGGGAACATACAACACTACCAATGCATGCTTCCACCTCTACTAAGCCTCAAATTGTGCTATAAAAGGAACTTTTCACCTCTTCATTTTGCATCCATTCATTTTAAGAGAAATCAAGAGAGATTGAGAGCAAAAAATATTCCAGAAAAATCAGCCTTGCTACTACCCATATTTCTCCAGAAAAATCCTTCAAGCAGTGTTCTTTTCTAGTGTTCAAAGAGTGCTATTACTTGTGTTCTTCATTGCTATACTTCCCTACTTGCTAACCACACATAAAGCTTATTTTCTTTTGTTAGCAAAGCTATCCAGATTTATTTTTTTGCTTAAAAATCATTGCTTATTTATTTTGAAGCACATCATTGCACATTCACAACTTCATATTGAGCATACATAGTCTTGCATATATATATATATATATATATATATATATATTGCTCATAGCACACTTTGCTAAAATCTTTATATTCTTTCTTGTGTGCAAAAATAGTGAACTATGTTGTAATATCTATCCTAAAAGAGGATTCATTGTGCTTAACCTTTATATTCTTGTATTTGGTGTTTAAGGTTGGATCACTGCATCAAAAGGCCTTGGATTCTTGGTGTTTAAGGTTGGTTCAAAGAGTGCTATTACTTGTGTTCTTCATTGCTATACTTTCCTACTTGCTAACCACACATAAAGCTTATTTTCTTTTGTTAGCAAGGCTCTCCAGATTTATTTTTCTGCTTAAAACTCACTGCCTATTTATTTTGAAGCACATCATTGCACATTCACAACTTCATATTGAGCATACAATCTTGCATATACATATTGCTCATAGCACACTTTGCAAAAATCTTTATATTCTTTCTTGTGTGCAAAAATAGTGAACTATATTGTAATATCTATCCTAAAAGAGGATTCATTGTGCTTAACCTTTATATTCTTGTATTTGGTGTTTAAGGTCGGATCACCGCATCAAAAGGCCTTGGATTCTTAGTGTTTAAGGTTGGTTCACCCAATCAAAAGACCTTGGTTGTAAAAGGGTTCTTGCCTCCTATTGTTAAAGCAAGTGAATATTGGAAACCATAAGGACGGTTGTTAGCCTTGGAAAACAAAGTGGAGTGGGTCTTGGATACAAGAATCGAACCACTATACATCCTTGTGTCTATTGTTTCTATTTACTTTCTTTGCGAGCTTTATTTTTGCTTATTTTCTTTACAAGTACATTTATTTTCCTTTAGTTGAAAAAGGTATTGAACATTTGTTTTAATTTTTGAAAAAGCTCAATTCACCTTGCTCTTGAGTTGCCTACGTGGACTTTCATAATGAGATGTCATTTTGCTCTCCCTAGAAATTCTTTAGATACATCAATTTTATCCATACATTAAAGTATGCTATGAGTAACTTCATTCATTTAAACATTTATAACAGGCATCATAAAAGTAGGTCATGGATAAGACTAAAAAGAACAAATGATGAACCTAACTAATATTCAAAAAACAAATAGTGGTTCTTTCACTATTGATGAACAAGCATCAAAGAACAAATTTCTACTTAATTAAGATTCAAAAACTTAACATAATAGAACTAGAATGGTTTCAATCATGGACAGACAATTGACTGTTGATAGATGGAACCATGTAAGTGTTAATGGCTAGATCTTTGTCTATTATGTCATATAGTACTATGTTAATTTGCTTCGATCTAATTCATATTTTAGTGTTTTGAGATGAAACTTTTGAGATTTAATCTACACTCATTGATCATCAAAATTAAAGGAGTGAATCATCAATTTGGGTCACTGATTTTGAGTTTTTTAATTTTTAAACATTTACTACAAAAATAAACAAAAGCTACTCAATGGCTAGATTTTCATTTAAAGTCAATCCAACCATTTCTAACAATCATTTCAAAGGACAAAATTCATCTTCCCTCTTAGGACCACACCCCCCCCCCCCCCTTAGGACCACAATAAACTCTTACGAAAAACAACTAATAAGAATATGGGCTTCTCAAAACACATTACATCTAAATTCAAATACTTTTAAGTTCTTACATATCACAAACTTATAAAGTCATCGCAATAAGAAGTAGAAGCTTTCTTTACATATAAGTAACCATTTTCCATTAATTTAGGGATAGTTCAATGCATAGATTTACATAGTACATCTTCTCCAAATTAGAATAAAATCCTCCATTAGTTTCAAAATTCTCTATCATGATGATAACCATAATGACAAATACATATAAAATTTTCAAAACCAAAGATCACTTTCTTATTTTCAAAATACTTGACTCATAATATCCAATAGCATCCACTCATCTAGAATCACTAGTAGGGCTTTTTTGAAATACTACCCTTCTATGTCTCACTAACGCGGCAGTAGATGGTTGTGTCAATGAACCTTCAGTGGCATTGCATGTAGCACCTTGGCTCTATGTTGCATTTCTCAAACCACTTTGACTTACATCAGTTGGACCACTTTGGTTGTGAGATTAGCAATAGATGCTTCTACGATTGGCCTTTGACTTGCATTGCTTGGTGGCCTTTTACTTTGGCTTGTAATGGTTACACCATCTTCGCTCTAGTTTGCTTGCATTCTCTTACACCTCACAAGTAGCTTCTTCCTCTTATTCAGCTTGCCTCTTGTTTCTCATCTAGATGATGCTTCTATCCCCCTTCCACCCTAGTAGGACCTTCATTGATGTTGACACCTACCACAAGCACTTTACTAAGCCTTTATCCAACCATAGGCAACTCAACACCCTTCCTTCAACATGTGCCACTCTATTATCCACTTATGAGTCTAGTGGCATCTCATTTGAGATATTTGGCACTTGACTCAAAACTTCTACCACCTCTAGCACCTCAACACACTTTTCATTAACATTATTTAAATTGAATCACACTTCACTAACCTCACTTGCACTAAACTCATTCGTACTCCCCACTAGTAGTTGGGAAGGAAGCATCTTAGATATTGGCCATGTATCATCAACCTCTAAGTCTCATACATGCTTCTTGTATAGATGCATCCTTTTATCTTTAGGTATAATCATTACCATCCTTCTTAACTCATCATTTGTGGCTAATAGTGTCAAACCATCCTCCATTCCTTGGTTTTCATATCTATACTAGACATGCTTCACCATTAACTCTTTATTTTAAATGCATGACTAACCATAAATTAGGGTCTTATTGTTCATCACCATTGATGTAATCCCTAATATACCCCACACTGGTACTATCAAATCCCCTTATAATGCAAAAGAATAGTGATGTACTCCATATCTATATAAACAGCCAACAAAGGTAAGGGAAAAAGATAATAGTAATTAAGTAAAAAATGAGGAATGTACAAACCAACAAAGATGGGACCACGTCAAATATATAAAGAATCTTCAAGATGGGAGAAAAAGTAGAATACAAAAGCTTTGTTGCAAAAAAGAAGAAGAGATGAGACCATATTTGAAAAAATTCATGCTATGTTAGAGACTATAATCAATGTCATAAAAAAGTAAAAGAAAATAGCATCACATTTATAAACAATAATAGACATGCAGGGACCATAAGCATAGGAAACAAAACATGGGCAAACAAGATGAGTCGTGACCTATACTCCAAACATGACAATTCCTTCAAAGCAAACTAAAAAATGTATTTTTAAAAAAATAAAACCTGATACATTCCATAAACAAACACAAAGCCTATCATAAATGTTCCTTAAATTGAAGTAACTTTCAAGAATCACATTTACACACGTCAAATTTACCAAGGCACATCTGGTGTTGGCCAAAATCTCTTCAATCACCTTCCAATGATTGGGGGTTTCACCCTTCTACTTGGATAGAAGTCCAAACCTACTCCATTCAACAATGGCATTATCTCTTTTAATTCCTTGAAAATTTTATTCCTCTCTTACCAAACCTTGAAGACTAAATTGAAACTCTATCCCCTTCTAAAATGCAGGTTACTTTGAGCAAGAAAAGGAAAAATGTGGGTCCAAGAGTTTGTTCCTAATTTTGACAGAAGAATATACAAGAGGGGGATATTCAAACACATGTAATAGTTGAAGAAGTAAGATTTGATAAATTAGCAGTCATAGGGTACAAGTGAAACATGGGTGGTAGTTGACGGGGTATAGCAATAATTTTTCCTTCTTCTTTCTTTTTTTCTTCTTTTTCCCTTATAAGCTTGCTAGAGATTAGGCAGAGGAAGATAAAGATAATAGAAACTTGGGATCTTCCTTTTCCTCTGCATATATGATTATTGATCGATGGTGTATCTATATGTGGTGTAATGGTGCAAGAGTAAGCTATCAATCATAAAAGGTCACGAGTTCAGGTTCCTGAATGGGGTGTGTGAGTGAGTGTATGAGTCCACCATTCCAAAAAAATCATGAAAATTATTGATTGATGACCAAGCTTTGCTTCTAAGAAACTCTTATTTGGAGGTCCTATTCACTATGGACTTTTATGATGTTCAAATGTTGACTATAGCAATGGTATAAATGTTGGGACCTTCTTAGTCATTGATTGCTTCTGATTTAATCGACATCGGACTTATGGAATTCCAAATTGACATAATTAAACTTGGAGTCCCATAAGCGTACACTCCTTGAGAGGAAGAAGAAGTCCACACCCTTCCTTTTTCATATATGATAAATGTTTTTTACATCTAAGCTGTTCATTTTGTTATTTCCATTAAAAAT